>CM037158.1:19680278-21012778 GCA_020921065.1 Vaccinium darrowii | reverse complement strand
TAGAAGCAGAGATAGCAAAGGCTCGGCCCGAAGTAGTCTGAACTGGTGTAGAAGAACTCGCTCCTCTATCAACCTGTGAGCCCTGACCCGAAGTAGTCTGACGATAGTGTGTCTGCGTGTGTGCACCCCTCTGTGGCGGTCTACCAAACCCAGAACTAGTCCTCGGCTGCTGAACAGAACCGGACTCACTACGAGTACCTCCCCGCTGTGGGCAATGTCTAGTAACGTGACCAAATCCACCACACCCGAAGCAAGCTCCCGAAGTACCTTGAACACGAGACTGTGGAGGTGGAAGAATTTTCGGATTTGGACAATGTTGGCGAATATGGCCCGGTTGGCCTCATTGGTGGCAAACAATCGGAAGCCTCGATGAATTTCCCCCAAAACCGGAAGAAGTGGGTGCCCGAAAAGAAGAACGGTTGCGCGAGAATTGAAGCGGCTCTCCTTGTCTCTTCCTATTTTGGCTCCCATAGTTCCCGGATACACCCCCGTAATTACCCGTCGGCGCACTCACGGTCGTGGTCGCGGCCTAGCATTTTTCTTATTAACTCCCGAAGCCTCTAAGTTTCTTGCTAACTCCAACATGGCGGAAAAATTCGTAATACCCTCGCTCATCACAAACTTTTGGAGTGATTCGTCCAAACCCCGAATAAACCTTTTGCATTTCTTCTCTTCCGTGGACACAAGTTCCGGCGCAAAGCGAGACAAGGCTTGAAACTTCATGGCGTACTCCGACACGGTCATATTACCTTGCTCTAGCCTCTCAAATTGTTCCCGAAGCATGTCCTTGAACGATTCCGGAAAATACTGGTCTTCAAAGATGGCCTCGAACTCGGCCCAAGTCATGTTCTCCACATCCGGCTCATTCACATTCCCCGCCGTCCTAGCCATTTCCCTTGACGCCTTTCTAGTGGCAAGCACCGACTTCCACCACTCATTAGCCTCCCCACTTAGTTGACATGCCACGCTTCACTCTCATGGCATCCTCGGTCACATCTAGCACATCAAACAACTTGTGGATCTCCGACAACCAATGGTCGGCCACCAATGGGTCACTACTAACCCCATCAAACATAGGAGGATTCAACTTGCGAAACTCTCTCACCACCTCCATAGCACGGTTTGAGGTATTGGCCCGAGGTGTTTGAGCAACATGCACCGCAAACGCCGCAACAAGGTCGGTTAGAAGGGTATTTGGTGGGTTTTGCACTCCCGGTTGCACCTCTTCCCCATGCCTCTCATTTCGAACCCCCGAGCCTTCCCCATGTTGACTAGCCTCATCGTTTACCCGCTCATTCCTACCACGTCTATCATTCCGACCACCCCTTGCGGTCGTACCACGCCTAGTACCTCTCCTTGGCGCCATAATTCTAATAAGAATATAAGAAAGAAAGATCATTAGGCCCAACATTACCTCAAATGAGGTCAAAGCCTCTACGCCAACCCAACACGGGAAACAACTCAACATTATGCTCATTAACTCACATATAATGCAACATGCCTACTTTATGATCATGAATGTCACACAAGCACGCAATGAATGAGAAAATATGAGTTTCATGAGAAAACTTATGCAAAGGTTTAAACCCCAAGACACGAAGTCTTCCCACGGTTCCTAAGTATTCGAACCTATGCTCTGATACCAAGTTGTCACGCCCTCAATTTCATAACATAAAAAGATAATACAATTCACATGGGACAAGTCAAAGTCTCATAATTTCCATTAGAATAGTCAAAGTCAACAAGATAAAGTCTCACCATTACGGATAACAAGTTCCAACTACTAGCTACCATAGCCCGAATGCATAAGTACAACATTTTTAAAAGTTATTACATTGCCAATAGTCAAAAAATAAACTATAGAAGTTACAAAACCATCTTTCCAAAAATATAATACAAGATGGGAAAATAACTTCATGCATGTGTGAGCTCCAAGCAAATGTCAATCCATACGCATCCAACTTCATGCTCCATGTCGTGAACATGAAAATTGATAGGTTGAGCTCACTAGCCCAGTAGGAAAACTACTCTACCAACGCTAGGTGTATAAACATGATACATGCATAATGAATGAGTATGGGAATGGACATGACCAATGTACAAGGTTAACAATGAACGGAAGGCTACAATTCAACCACGAAGTAACCAAAGCGTATCCAAGTGTCCAAAACGTGTCCAAGTGTTCCAAAACAATTTCAAGTATCCAACTAAGGTTCAAGTAGTTACCAAAATCCTCATTTTTTGTATATCGAAAGTCAATTTTCCCAAATATGTCAAATGAACCCGAAACATCATAACCAACATTTCATAAACAAACATTCATCAATTTTTATTAGGGAAGTATCCCTCTGCCGGATTTCATGGGCTCCGTGCACCCCTGCCGGATTTCATGGGCTCCGTACACCCCTGCCGGATTTCATGGGCTCCGTGCACCCCTGCCGGATTTCGCGGGCTCCGTGCACCCATGGCTAGGGACACCAAACGGGTGATCCCTAGAGTTCATTTTATCCAATAACATCAATTCAAAACCATTTGTCTCTCAAAAGTTCCCAAAAGTCCCATTTGTTCCAAATGTTCATCATTTTCGCCAAAATGTGTCAACCGACGCGTGTCCGATACGTCAAACATAAAATTTGTTAATTCACGTGTCCAAGGGTTAATTTTATGAATTTGAAGTGGATTCGGTGTTTAAAATGATGGTTTGAGTAAAAAAAACACGAAGATATAGATGATCGGGGACCAAACGGGCATCAAAGGGTGGCCTAAAACCACCCCAAAAACAGGGGAATGTCTCTGGAAAACAGGGGCAGCAGCACCACTGCCCAGAAAATGACAGATTTTCACCATGAAAGGTGTGGAATTTCAACCCAAATGCAACATGTGATGGTTTAGGCTAAAAACCGGATATGTAGGACAATAAATGGACCTCATGGAAGGGCAATTCAATCAACAATTTCATCAATCAAGTGCTCAATCTATAGATCACAAAATTTAGCTCAATCAAACCCACTATGGAGGGAATTCATGAATTTGATGGAACCAAGGAACTAAAACAAGATATATGCTTTGCATCACATAAATACAACTAGAGAGAGAGAGTAGAGTTTGTCTTCCTACCTCAAGAAATTTGCTTGAAATGAGTGGGTAAATGAAAACCCTAGCTTCCAATTTGCTCCAACCCGAAATGGGGTTTCTTGGTGCGAAATGAGTGCAACCCAAGCTTCAAAACGCGTAGAGGAGGTGATTTTAGGTGGGGTTTATGAAGGGGACTTGAAGATTTGGTGGATTTTTGAGCTTGGAGCAAGAGAAAATGGAAGAAAGGAGAGAAAGAGGGGGCTGTCGGCAGAGAGAGGGGAAGAGGGACTGTTTTTCTTCTTCTTTTTTATTTTAAAATGCAAGACTACAAGTGTTTAAATGCTCTCACCTCTTACACTTACACCCCTCAACTTTCTAATGCACTTTAAAAACACTCAAATGCATTCTATCACTATCACATTGACCCATTTAAGTCAAAATTTAATTCCTCACATTTACCCAACATTATTCCGGAAAAATTATGTAAAAATATGGGTCCTTACATAACTGGTCAAATTCCATAACCTTGTGATCCAATGAAGTCTAGGAGAGTTTTTTTTTTTTTTTAATGTCTTCTAATTGTTTTTAATTGCTAACATGAGTTATGTCAAACATTGCCCCACCTGATTGTGCTAGGAGTGGCTTTGCCTGCTATTATTACCTAATTTGTAGCGTTAATTATGTTTTCAGTTGGTCCTCAACAGTCATGTCTAGTTCAAGCAACATGCAACATGGGTAGCATCCAGAGTAACTACCTTAGATTATGAAACAAGACGTGTCGGTGTGGCATGAGAGCTGCTGTGAGGATTTCAGAGTCAAGACCGTAATCCTAGAGGGCTTTACTATTGATAAGCCCTGAATGTTGTATGTATCCGGGCTTATCTCGCTCATTTTGTTCACATACGCATGCCTTATATTGCTTTATATGATTGATGTGAGTATAGTGTTATTTTTTGGTAATTTTAGGTCAAACCACGGAATAAGGCGCATTTGAAGCGCTTTAGGAAGCATCCCAAGAATTTGAGGGCCAAGTGCCCCATGGAATTCGACCACCGAGCCTCAAGAGCCAAGAAATGAAGATTTGGCTAAGGCTTGGGAAGTTGAAAGGTCACAAGATCAAGCTAGTGGCCTAAAGCCGTGTCCAAGGCCTACAAAGGCTCCTGGTTGAGTCCGGGAGTATTCAAGCACCCATAAGACCAAAGGTCGCCCCTCTCGAAGGCTGTACGATGATTTGAAGTGCTTTGGAAGAAGTCTGAAAGCACGCAAGGCCCAAGTGTTGACCAAGACAAGAAGAACAAGCCAAGAAGGTCTAGGTATCGATACCTCTGTAGTCCCAAGCTGAAAAGATAGCTGGGTATCAATACCCCTCAACTTGGTATCGATACCCAGGCTCTACGTGGGAAATTTTGAAGGCAGGTATCGATATCCCTTTCATGGGTATCAATACCAAGCAGTCCATATAGCTTGTTAGAGTAGCTTTTTGGACTTTTCATTTATGGAAAGTTTTGCTTTTTAGTTACTTTTAGGATATTTTAAGAGAGAGAGGTGTTTTGTATATATACTCTCTCCCTCTCTCTCTCTCTTTGGGTTCTCCTTCACTTTACTAGTTTTTTTTTTTTTACTTTTAGTCTTTTGCTCTCTTCTCTCTCCTCCATTATTGTTTAACTTAGAAGCTTCAAATTTCCTCAAGAACACTGGTAAGTTTAGTTTGTCCTTCATTTTCTGTTTATTAATAGTTCTTGTAATCGTCGGATCTCTATATAAATCTAGTATATTTCCGTTTTTATCGGTTAATTCTTGTTCATGCTTGTCTAGTCATTTCCTTTGAAAAACCAAGTAGGTAATTGTTGTTTGTTAATTTCTCAAGACTTAATGTTATAGGCAAACTTAGTATCATTACTAAAAATTTGTTTTTAAGTGTATTTGCCATGTTCTTTATTTCTTTTAAGTTTCTAGTCAAGTTTTCTACTATATTGTGTGAGTAGTTTACATAGGTTTAGTCATGGGGTGATTAACACTCCATGACTCGGGTTTAATCTGTTCTTTTCGGAAAAAAAAGAAGCATACATTTCTTGTTGATCAAAGAGTTAGGGTTTACTTTTATGTACCAAAGTTTGGATTTGTTAATCCCTTTGATCACACGTAGCCAAGGGTTTAACTACTTGTCACGTGTGATGCTTAGGGTAGTGTCAATTTAAATGTTTGCCAAATGAATTGAAAAACCCTACTATTTGGTCAACACCTTTTCTAGTTAAATGGTTTAAGCTCTAAATCTTCAGTTCATGAGCATTTGATGATATCCTGAGTGGGTGAGCCGGAGCCAACCACAATGAAGTCCACTGTCACGCCCTTAATTTTCAACAATAATAAATAAACATTTCCCAAATAAGAAAGTACGATAACTCCATACATTGACTTTCAAAGTTCTCACCATGACGTTCCACAAATAAGTTCGATGGCTATGTACCTTGTCCCATGAGTAAGATGGATAAGAGTATTAAGTTGTTACAATCATTGGACTCAAAAGAAGGCGGGACAAATATAGTTATATTTTCATCTACCAAAAATAAAGTTCCATGAGATGAACAAATAACTCTTCCTTTGTATACTTTCAAAAGATGTTAGGCATTCCAAGCATTCCCAATCATGCTCCGTGATTTGTATCTGAAAAATGAAGGGTTGAGGTACACTAACCCAGTAAAAAAATCTTCTACAATTGCTAAATGCACATGAGATGATATAAGCACAGAGATGATAAAGTAGTACATGGGCAAGCAATGAAAAAGAAACAACGATATACGATCAAGTTCGGGACCATCGTGTCTCGTGTCTTAAAAATCCCTTTTCGTCAATTCCAAGTGTCAACCAAAAACATTTAATCTTCCTTTGTTCTTTTGTTTCAAGTTCATCATTTTCAAAATCTCAATATCTGGGAATTTAGGGACCCATATCTCCTGCCAAGATTCTTGAGCATCATAACCCTTGCCGAGATTTATGGGCCTCGTAACCCCTGTCGAGATTCATGGGTCTTGTAACCCTTGCCTAGCGACGCACTGAACAGTGGTCCTAGTGACATCATTCAAACTTTAAGACATTACTTCTCCTTTCCTCAAAACAATCAAGTGCCGCTCATTCCATTTTCAAATATGTCCATGTGTCCATCGCACAACATCACTACGTGTCAAACAAGTGTTTATAAAACGATGTTTCCATCACACTTTGACAACAATCAACAATATCCAATTTATGAAATCAAACAAGCTTTGAAAGGTTCCTAGGGTGAAATCACAAATATTACGAAGAAACTATGCAATAGAGGGCCAAATGAGTACCAAACAAGGAACACGGTTAACAAAACAGACGAGACAGGCTTGTTGGAAAAATTGTCCGGACAGTCGAGTAACCCTGTCCGAATAGAAATGACTGATTCAGGCTAAAAATGTAGCATATTTCAAATAAGATGCTTCAAACCAACACATAACACTTAGAAAAAGAGAAGAGGTCTCTACCTCAATGATCTTAATCTCCTACAAATCTTGAGCAAACCCTAGCTTTCCTCCAAACGAGAAACCCACCAAAATTGACTTCCCCCAAGCTTTTGCACACGAATCCCAGGCCTAGGTGGCGTGGGTATGAAGGATCTAAGGTGTATTAGTATGGGTTTTTTAGTGTAAGCCCCAATTACACCACACAACCCTCAACTTTTCAAACAAGCCCAAACCAAGCAATTGTCTCACATTAACCTGTTTGGTTCTTTTACTTTTTTGCAATGGAAAATAATTGTGTGCAAGCGTGCCAGAGAGAGTTTCAATCTCCTCCCTCAGATTAACTTTGGAACAAACCAAATTTAATCAGGCGATTGTATTTAATGGTTCTATTACCTCAATTAAGAGGATTTTTCTTAATAAAGTGAAGAAATATAAACCAATATACTTAGGGAATTAAAGAACAACAAAGAAACAAGATACTTTGATTAACAAAATCAAAGATAGACTTACTTCGAAATTGTCTCCAACTTCACAACAACAGGTAACAAGTACTTCGAACAATTGATTGTTATAAGAACAATATGAAATCTACTTCCTAATCTACTTCGAACTGAGTCGAAATCCTAATTCTACTTGCCAATGAACACACCAAGCATCATTTATTTGATAGCTGTTTGTTGAAGATTTGTCCGGGGGCTTTTTTACTCTTCAATCTCTTCTATTTATAGATGCTGCTTGCAGTTTGAACTTCCCGCCAAAATATTTGGACTTCGCTTTCTTTGAACTCTATCTTTACACTTCGAATTGACAGTTTCTTCCCTTCTTCACGTCTGAATTTGAAGTCTTCTAGACCTCTTTCAGAAGCTTTAATTTGAACTTGCATGATTGCTTAACCAACACAAATGATGAAATAACTGTCTTGCACAATATGCTCCACGCGTCTTAACCGTTAATTTATCTTGTTTCACATGTTTACACGTGGAGGTCATGCATTGAGCAGTTAAAGTCAGGGCTTCGAAGTCAATTTCTCATATTAGCTTTGACCCGTAACTGCCAATAACTGCTTCTCAAATTAAGAAACAATACGACATCGTATTAATTCTTTTTATATCAGTAATCCAATGTATCTTCATTGACACATATTTGCCAATGTTTGGCATAAATGATTACATGTCAATTAATTATTGGATTTGTTAATTTTATATGTAAACATACTCCCCGCATTAACATCATTATTCAAAGATTTTGAATATGTGTTAATGTGTTTTGTGCCTCTTCGAATTCCAACACACTTCCAATGTGGAAGTTATTGGTAGTTCACTTCAAGCGAAATAATCACGAGTAGTTTGCACATTTCCAATGAGGAATTTATGGATAATAGGCAGTTAATTTGCACATCCTCCACCTTCGAGAATTTGAATCGTTTCAAACTTAAAACTTTACCTATGAAAGAACTCAATTACTGGTAAAATCAATCACCAATTTTCGTTCTAAACTTCATTTTCCCTTTAAACTCAATCCAACCATGGCCGATGTTACTACTACTCAAAATGCCTTCGAAAACATGAACCTTAATGGTCACAAACCCATTGGAACCGAAAATGTTGTCACACCAATTGTTGGTGAAATTTGAAAGGATCACTCTTATGGAGTGGTTCAAGTAGATGGATGATCCTGCTGGTTTCAGAGGCTGGAATAAATATCGCTCATTGGCTATGAGTAGGTATTTGTCTTCTTTTATTAGAGATGATCCTCATATAATGTTGCTGGACAATCTCATTGCCTCTTGTCTCACTCCACCATTTCTTAAAGTTTGTGAGGAAGAGAGATCAGGTTTTGCTGGCTAGGGTGAACTCAAGCATCAGGCCACTAAGCAATATATTTATTGGTTAAATGAAGTTCGAAGGCCTCAATTTGGTGCAACCTTTATTGATCCTGCTAATCCTCCTCATCGAACCCTTCCAGAGAACCCAAATTGGTTTGAAGAGTTGAAGAATATCAAGTTTGACCCTACCATTGCTCACGCTGATATTTCTTACACTCTTTATCCACAATCTGAATCTGTTAAGGCCAAGGAATTATTGGCTACCTTTGCTTTTCTAGACATAGGGATTCTTGAAGAAGGTATTTCTTACAAAAACTTCTTATGGGTTTGTGAGACCCTTCAATGTACCATATGTGAGCAAACTGTCTCTTTCCTTCATTCCTTTCTGAGTCAACTTCCTCTTCTTCGAATGTGGATGAAGAACAATAGTGCTGCTTTTGGGTTTAATCAAGACCTTTGCGATTATGAGATTACCCATGATCAAGTCACCAGGCTTCATAACAAGATAGAAAACCTGAAAGGGGACTCCTTTGAATTGCCTACTGGTGCTTCCAAGAGACTTCGAAAGAAGTTCAGAAACCGTATGAAGAGGAATGCTCTTAAACTGGCTAAACTTGAAATCAAAGCCAAAACCTTGGTTCTAAAAATCAGACCATTGATTGAGAAAAAGCTCAAACTGGATGAAGAAAACAGGGTCAGAATGAAAGAAAGGGAATTTTTTAGTTTCACTTGGGCAAGGTTTCATGCCTTAGTGACTTGGAGCTTTCCTCATTATTTTCAATTCATTCCTACTCCAATAGTTGTTCCACCACCAGTAGATGCTTGATTTTCTCTCATGTAATAGGATTTTCTCTTGTAGCATGTATTTTTTTTGTGTTAATGTAACTTTAGCTCTTTCTATGGTTTAATTTGCACTTCCTAATGCTTTTCGAAGCACTAAAAGATGCTTTAAACCAGTTTGAACTCATAGTAATAAAAACATGATAATGTATAATTTACAACACTAAACCAATAAAATGGTTTGAAACAAACAATAATTCTAAAATTGAACTCAGACATTATTTGAAAATTTAAATTCAAAATTGGGCCCAAAAGTAACATAGGCCCAATTACCCTTTAATTAACACTTGACCCAAACTGATACATCGTTTCATCGTAACGTATAAATCTAGGGCTTGGAACGTTTTCATTTGTGCTATTAGAAAACTAGTTAATGAAGCAAAGTCAAACCCTAAAGATGGATCATTGCACAATCAGATTTTCATTGCAAATCCTGATAAAATCGATACCCACATCTTAGGCCCTGCATTTTTTTATTTTCCTCTCAAATTCACGCCATGTTATCCTATTTTGGAGGAAAGTAAACTTATCAAAGATCAAGCTTTGAACTTCGTGGATTGGCCCAAAAGGAATTTCGTATGCTAGCTAGTTCAAGATGAAGGGTGGAATGAATGGACTGAGCATCTTTTGAAGTATAAGAAGAAAGAGTTAGAGCACACTGGGCTTTCACATATTATTTCTCTGCGTCAATATGGTATACCACAAAATCCTGCTCTTATACATGCTGCCCTATTTGGGATCCATCATTCAACTACTTCCGTTTTAACTGTGGAATGATGGCTCCCACAGTTTTAGATGTAGTTTTTCTTATTGGACTTCCTCCATTTGGTCCAATATTTGATATTTCTAAGTCTATAGATATTCCACCTTTGAAGGAAATGAAAACCACTAGTTCATATGCATCATATGGGAATTTCTTACATGCTGAAGCGAAATTTGGTGATGAAGTATTTGACATGGAATTCTTTGCATATCTTCTATATACTTTATGCAAAATAATTTTTGCCATGGTGGTAAGAAGATTATGCTTGAATTTGCCCGTCTGGCATATTCTCTCTCTAAAGGTGAGAAGTTTGACTTAGCTTCATATTTCTTGGGTTATGTGTACAAAATAGGATCTGATAACCAATCAAATCCTCTTATGTCAAGCTTAGGGGGTCCTTTATGGTTCTTACAGCTTTGGTTAGCAGCATATTTTCCTATTTTTAAAGTTGTTGTTACAAATCCTATCAATGTTTATGGGGACAAGTTCAGAGTTCTGGCTTCGAGTCCTCTTACATTAATTGAATATCTGAAGTATTTCTTCAACATGAGAGAGGATAAAGAAGAAGCAGAATTTCGTCCTTCCACCAATTGGAACATTGGACCATCCTGGATAAAAAAGATGCTAGTGAACAGGGATTCAAAATCTTTTTCTGATGCTTAGGGAAACATTCTCCTTCCAAGAGAAATTTTTATAGGAGGGATTATTGGAGGATGTAAACAAGCTCATGCTGAAATGTATTGCCCAGCCCAATTTGCTAGACAATTTGGTATGGTACAAGCCATCCCATGCCCTTTTCCTGGAGAAACTGATGTCCCCCTCTATGATAGGAAAAAATTTGATAAGAACCATTTGTCACGCCTTAATGTGGAATTTAAGAGATCTAGGGCAGCTTTCATGCCCTTAGAATTTGCCATTGATAGTCCCATTTTTACTGGGTTCTCAAGATGATGGCATAATCTCATTGGGTTGTATAATCAAACTGCCTCAGTTCAGGAGTTTGCAAATCATATTGGATGCCTTGGTACAATTGAGGATGAAGGTCAATCCAGTTCACTCTCAATATCAGATGATGGGTTTGGAGTTAAGAAGAAAAGCAAAGCTCAAAAGGAGGAAAGAGAGAAAACACCAGAAGTGCAATCTTCTGTCTTGATTCCTGTTGCCTTAAATGTTAAACCCGTCCAAACTGTCCAAGCTGAACCTCATATGATGACTAGAGATCAAAAACAAAAAGCTAGTCCTCTTTCTCCATCATGTAACTATGTGTCTCTCATGAATTCCTTTCAAAATAACTATTTTTGACTCGTGATCTGAAATGCAGAGTCTATTCCCAAGAAAAAGGCAAGATAAGAGAGAGAACCTGCTCAAGCTTCTATTTTTCCAAGTTCGAAACCAGGTAATTCTTTAATTTCCTAGTCTCTAAACTTTTTATATAATATATATTTACCTTTTTCACCTTTTCTTATGTTTATAGTCAAGAAAAGAAAAGGCACTTCAAGGCAAGAACAAGAGCCTAGTCAAGGAGAAGCTAAATTTGCCAAGGTCTATGAAATTCCAAAGACAAGAAGGAAAATACTAACTGAAGAACCAGAAGAAGAAGAAACAGAAAATATTCCCATAGGCCAGTTTGTGAAGGGAAACTTTCAATACTTTAATTTCCTTTTGACCTTCGAATTTAATTTCATGTCTACTTACTCTTGGTTCTTATTGTCCTCAGACCAAAAGGCAAGATCCAAGCATGTTGGAGCTTCGTCAACTGCTTCAAAGTCAGCTAAACAAACACAAGTTGAGACTAAAAAACAAGTTAATCCTTCTACTACTGAAGCCACTGAAGTTTCAAAGTCTGGTACAGCCGCAACACAGGAAACTGTCTCTGTCACCATGGAGAAGCCTGTTGAGAAAGTAAAAATTCTTAAATCTCCACCACAAGTTATAGTGCAAGGCAAGTTTCCTCCTGTTATTAGTACCACTACAAAAGCCTTAATTTCAGAAGGTATTCCAAGAGAAAATATTGAGACGCCAGCACCAATTGTCATAGGTACTGTTGCAAAATTCTTGAACAAAGGCACTGCACAAGAACAAGCTTCTTCCACTGAAGAAGTATTCAAACAAAGCTTTCCTGATCAACCTATAGTTCAAAGTAAAGAAAACATCTTTGAAAGTTTTCAGGATATTGGGACTAATAACCTTGCTAAGGCTAATCTTTCTGTTTCAATTGGCTCTGAACTCCTTATTTCCAAGGATGACAGGAGTTTATTTCCTGAGATTGTGCAAAGCATTACCACTGCAAAATCTACTAAGCAGTTTGAAGTGGTCACTAGGTAGGCACCTCTTGAACAGCCACAAGGAAATGATATTCTTGAGGAGCAAGTTCCATTAAGACAAACTCATTTAGCTAAGGTATTGTATTCTTCATTCATTTAGGCTTGTAGCTATTAAACTCCATTAAGGAATCAAGGGCTTAATTACTTGTATCTTTCTTCTAATAGGAAACCAGTGCTTCTGTTGGTGACCTTTCCCCTTTGGAGCAATTTAAGTTGAAGGTTAGTAACTATTGTCAGAGAATTACAAATCCAAGACCTCCAATTCCTTCTCCAAAATCTCCTATCATCCAACTTAAATCTCGACGCAGTTCATCTCTGCCTGAATTGGTCAAGCCCACTTTATCACCGGGAGAGATTCAAGAATTGAAAGAAATCCTCCAACAATTTTCAGAGCTGAATTTTGACGAACTGTCTGAAGGAGATCTGAAAATGCATTTAGAAATCTGTTGTCAAGCTGCTTGGATACTGAAGCCTGCCTGTCAAGATTTACATAAACAACTCTTGACTAATACTTCTGAGTTTCATATGAAAGCTCATCAACTTTTTGAAATTCAAGAAAGACATCTTCAGAGGCAGAATTTGAAGGCAACATTGTCAAGTGCAGATGATGAGGCTCAAAGTTTGATTTCTTCTTATGATCAGGATGTTATCAGATTACATCAACTGAAGAAAAAGGAAGCTCAATTGGAAGAGGCTCTACTTAGTGTTAGAAGAGAGATTCTTCAGACCACCTCTAACATGCAGGCTTCCATATCCAGAACTTCTTCAATAGTTGCAAATATGAAAAACCTTGAAGAGCAACTGCAACGAACAACTGATCAAGAAGAAATTTATGAATTTGTGTGTAACAGAGGTGCTCATGTGTTGAGTGACTTAAAAGATACAATTGTACAGTTTCTAACATGATGAATGAAATGTTTTGTTGTTTTCAATTTCATACATGTTTGGACTGCTTGATAAGTTGATCTCATTACCTAAATTATGAGCTTCAACTATTAAGCTTGCTTGTTTCTAAGATTTATCTTGAACAGCACAAGCAATGAAAGATAAGCTACTTTTAAGTTTTATCTTCTGCCAAAGGACTCCTAAATAGTTGGGACATAAGCCTTTAGATACCTTCCATTACTTTTCCTGCTATGAACATAACCATTTAAATCTTTTAAATGATATGCTCCTCTTTTCAGAACTCTATGTATTTGGAAAGGTCCTTCCCAATTTGGAGCCTATTTTTCAAGCCCTTGTTTTCTTTCTTTGATAGGCAACACTACTTTCCATACTAAATCACCTATATCAAAGCTTCGAATAGTCACTTTCTTGTTATAACTTCTGGCTACCTTCAATTTTTGTAGCAGAATTTGATTTAGAGCTTTAATTCTTTCTTCATCTATTCTTCAAGCTCCATGTACATTGCTTGGTGATATGCTCCAATATTTAAATCATTTTGAGAAGCAACTCTCTGTGACCTCACCACAATCTCCATTGGTAAAACAACATCATGTCCATAAGTTAGAGCAAAAGGTGTGGTTCCTGTACTAGTCCTTTTGGTGGTTTGATATGCCCATAACACATTTAAAAGTAAATTTGGTCATTCCTCTGGATTTCTATCAACCATCCTTTGAATACCTCTTTTGATAATATTATTGGTTGATTCTGCTTGGCCATTTGATTGAGCATAATAAGGAGTAGAGTTAACTAAAGAAACTCCATGGGTAGCTGCGAAAGCTTTTACTACTCTACCTTAAAAAATCGATCCATTATCCACTGTTATAGTTTTTGGAGATCCAAATCTATAAATAATGCCTTTGATAAATGCATTGGTTGAGTGAGTCATTTATCCACTGCTATTCTTTTCATAATATTTATCTGGTATCATTGCATGACATACCCTCTGTATGCCATTATTGAGATTCTTTCATGATGTTGCTGTGGATGGCCCACGGAGATCGGTGCGGTTTTGCGTTTGAAAAGATTGAAGATTGTTAGAGTCGCCACCCAGATTTGAGGTCCGAACCCGAGAAACCGATTAAAAATGACTCTTTTGCCCATTGAAAAAGATTTTACCGATCATGGCGAAACCAAAGATTTCTCGGATTCGGGGGTTTGGTTACGAGAGGGGAAGGTTTTTACGGCACCCCCCTCGCCCGGTCCGTGAACCGGTCTCTACTCGATATTTTGTGGGATTTTGGAAATGTTTGAAATTTGATTCAAATCACGAAAACGGGGAATCAGGGATGGGAACCACCAAACAATAACATATGCAAGAAAGATACGAATTTACGGTGAGTGCTTGTGCACTTGATTTACATGGATAATGGCGATGAAAATAACAAAAGTTACTACTAATATTCACATAAATAGATTACAACAGAAAAGACACGATAAACCCAAGGAATTATGAACATGGTACTCTAACAAACTGTCTTACAATCTGGATCCCAGAATGAGGATTGAGCGCTCAAAGGGTATGGCTTGAGCGCTAATGCTCTCAAACCAACTTGAGCGCTCAATGATGGCAGATTGAGCGCTCAAACCAGTTTCAGGTTTTTTGTGAAATTAACCCTCTTTTACAACTTCTTTACAAGATCAAACATTTATCAAACGCTTTCTAGGAGGAACAAATAAGAACAGACAGATCGATCTCTTAAAGAATGATGAAAAAGGGTATAATCACCACAAATCAACAAATAAATGTTTGAAAATAGAGGAGTGAGAGAGGGATCCAGATCCTAAGCAACCATATAACAACACACATACACCAGAAAGAGATTAGGCCATGATCCATCATTGAGTCAACCAAGAAAGTATAAATCAGCCAAGAACAGCTTGAGCGCTCAAACATAGGACCTTGAGCACTCAAGCCATAATGTGGCTTTCTGGTTTTTGACTTGAAAACAGATTCTGAGTGATTCAGAAGACCATTAACATGTAGAATGAAGATTTATGATACTGTACAGTCACTGTTTTGCGTTCAAATGCAAGATTTTCAAGAGTTTTGACATTTGATTGTCATAAAAATGATTAACCTACGCTCATGCATGTGGTTTAGAAGTGGAATGAACATATTTAACCATTCTAATATAATGAAAACCAGAAAAGAGTATAAAAATAAAAAAAACAGTGACTGACCTAGAACTGGGTTTGAGCGCTCAAGGCCTAAGGCTTGAGCGCTCAACCCCTGCAAAACTGCAGATTTTGGCAGTGGTTTTAAACAACTTTTAGACCTTTTGTGAGTTCAATGCAAGTACAAAGAACTTGTTTGAACTCACTGGTCACCCTTAGATGAACCAAAACAATGAGTTTATCACTTGTTTTAACTACCTTTTGGAAATGATTACAACTTGAACTTTGTTTTGGACTTGATGATGGAAGATTATGGATGTATTTACTGGTATTTTGGATGGGTGAAACAATGTATGTGGTTGATTGAAGATTGAGGTCGAATTTTTGATGCTTGGTGGATGGTTTTTACAAATGGTTTTTATGGAGGTGAGTGGTTTTGTAGAGAGAGAGAGAGAGAACGGTTTTCTGGGTGATTTTTTTTTCCAGCTGGAGTGTGAGAGTTGATCACCCCAAAACCAGGGGTGGTGAGTGGTTTAAGTAGATGGTGAGTGGAGGGAAAAATGAGAGGAGAGAGAGGAAGTGGGTTTGTTTTAGAAGTGGGTTAGGAGTAGTTTTTAGGGGTAGATTAGAACAATGTAGGGTGTATTATACGTATTAGAATCGTATAAGATCACCCCAGACGCTCCCATGCAGAAAATCTCATGATAAGATACTCTGCAGATTTCTGACTGGCTCAGAGTTGAGCGCTCAAACCCGTAGGATTGAGCGCTCAAGGTACTCCTCAGGAGATTGAGCGCTCAAGGTCTCAAGGTTGAGCGTTCAAGGTAGTGTTCAGGGGTTTGAGCGCTCAAGGTCTCAAGCTTGAGCGCTCAAGGTTCTTGATGGCAATTTGATGGTTTGGTTTGGTTTGATGATGCTTGGATTGGTTTGGGTTATTTAGTGGTGTTTGGTTGGTTTTAATCAAGTTCAAGTCATTTTCACAAGTTTCGGGTAGTCAAGATTGGTCCGTTTCATCATCGGGAATGCTCGAGTGTATCCCGGATTCAAAATCGGGGTGTCTACAGTTGCCCCTCTTAGACGGGACTCGATGCCATTGATTTGGTATGAGTGACGTCTAAGACATAGACAACCCGACTCGTTCCCCGCGATATACCTCAAGCCACAAAGAAAATCATTAAAAGATTAATCGGTCGTGCTCTATGAGCTGCCTACGTACCCCACTGTAGGGATCAGACCGGCGTAGTTCCTCGGGGCGATGGAAAATATCTAATAAATAAACATGAATGGGTTCAAAAACCCTCAAAACGTTGATTTGAACGGACACGTGGTCCTCAAAGCGTTGATTTAAACGGACACGTGGTCCTCAAAGCGTTGATTTAAACGGACACGTGGTCCTCAAAACGTTGATTTAAACGGACACGTGGTCCTCAAAACGTAACCAGAACACTTCGTGCATACGCTAATGCGAATCATGATACATGACATGTCTTAATTGATTAATGTGATCTAACACGATCAATTACCGAGATTTAGATCCTCTGATCTTGATGCGCTCAATTGGTTGGGATTAACAAGTCCGGAGCACACTAACTAATCACCAGGAATGTCTAAAATGCCCCTGAAAGGCTTGCAAGAGAAGCCAAAAGTCGTGCCAGGATTGGACTTGAGCGCTCAAGGTACCCCCCTTTGAGCGCTCAACCTACCTTGAGCGCTCAACTCCAGAGCCTTGAGCGCTCAATGCTCGAAGTTGACCCTTCAGCGCTCAAAAGGCTCAGCTTGAGCGCTTGAACTCCTGAACGGGGACGACGGTTCAGAACCTGAACGTCGGTTTTAATGCCGTTAATGCTCCGATTGAACTTCATAACGTTCCAAAAACTCTCCGAAGTTAAATCCTCACACCTCTCTTGCGATTCCGAACACAACCCTAACATTTCTCACTCGAATCTCTTGCAAAATCAAAAACCCCCAATTTCTAGGGTTTGCTCGTGCGATCTCGGTTCGATTTCAGTCAATTAGGGTTCGATTTTGAAGTTTAACTCGGCTTTCATGGAGAATCCCGACGAGTCACAACCTCCAGTGGTCTCGCCGACGGCGGAAAGGGGCGGAGATGGCACGGTGGTGCCACCACCGACGAGCTCGAGCGCTCAAGGTGCCAGATTAGCAGACGAAGTGGATCCAATGGGGGCTGCGATGCCACCCACGACCACAGAAACGACGGGGAGGGATGGAGAGAGAGAGGAGGAAAGGGAGAGAGGAGAAGATGGTGGCAGTGGTGACCGGCCAGAGGAGACCGGCAGTGGTGGTGGTGGTGATCCGGCGATTTCTGGCAGTGGTGGAGATCTGGCCACCGAGACGGTGGTGGTTGGCGGTGCTGTTGGCGGTGAGGGTGTGAGAGAGGGTAGTGGGGGTGGTGGTTTAGGTGGTGGTGATGACGCGGCGGTGTCGGAGAGGGTTGAGGAGAGAGATAGGGAGGTGGTGGAGATTGTGAGTGCGAGCGAGGCTAGTAGTAGTGGTAGCGAGGAGACGGTCGAGGAGAGGGGGACTGGTGGTGGTAGCGGTGGCGATATGGCGGAGGGTACGAGCGGGGTAGTCAGGACTAGGGCACCCCGCTGGAGGATAGAGCCTAGACCTAGCCAGCAGCCTAGTGGTGGTGACAGGGGGAAGGCGGTAGTGATAGGTGATGAGTCGACGACTCAGAGGACGAGCGGTGGGCCGTCGGCTCAGGGGCCGGTAGGGATCTCTCGGGAGGACTATCTTGAGCACGCGCCCCAGGAGGTAGTGATGGCAGCAGCGGCGGATGCCCCGGGGATTCTGGATGCGGCAAGGGAGGTCATTGTTGAGGGTAGGGAAAGGGAGGCGGCGTTGTTGCGAGAGGCGGCCGATGAGGATGCAGCGGCGAGGGCCTTTTGGGAGGAGTTTGAGATAGAGGAGGCGGCGGAGGAGGCCAGGTTACGGGCTAAGGAGGAGGAGAGGGCAGCTGGCCACAGGACTACAGTGGTACAGGCCGCCAGACAGCGGCTGAGGAGAGGGAGCCCGGTGTTTGACGCGGCGACTTATGCTCCGCCTGTGCACCTCTTCGTGCCGTCTGGTTCTAAGGACTACACTCCCCGTCGGGAGTTGTACTTTGGGGAGGAGGTGTTACTGGACCCCGAGGTCCACCTCTCGACTGACTGCCTGACGGTATGCTCGTTCTACTTTCCAATTTATCACTTTCATGCACTTTCAGTAGCTAGAAATCTTCATTTGCATTGAATGATTGAATTACTGCTTGATTGATGATTGGATTTGATGACTGATTGATTGATTGGACTAACACCCGTTTGCTTGCCTGTTTGTTGTCCGTTTGCAGAGAAACTTGCGCTTGAAGGCTCATGGAGGTATGGGCTCCAGTTGGGAGATCTACCAGCAGCTACATGCCTCTATGAAGGCATTGGTGGATCAGGCAGGGTTCGGGGCGTTCATCCCGACTCTCTCGAGCACGCAGCATGACCATGTCGTGGTGACGGCATTGGCAGAGAGGTGGAGGGACTCTACGAGTTCTTTTCACCTTATCTTCGGAGAGGCGACGATGACGCCGCTGGACTTCTCAGCACTCACGGGGTTACGGGTAGGAGGAGACCCGATCCCGTTCGACTCGGGGATAGGCAGGGACGAGGCTGTACTGAGGTGGTTTCTGGGTTTCGTGCCTACCAGGGAGGGAGAGACGGCCACATATGGCCAGTTCAAAATGACCGGACTGGGTGTGCCGACGGACGAGGAGGATGCAGCACGGAAGGCGAGGTGCTACTTGTTATACCTGTTTGGGGCCTCGTTGTACCCAAACAGGCGTAACAGGGTGCACCTCTCCTATCTCGGAGGCTTGAGGGACTTCGGCCGGGCGGCGAAGTATGACTGGGGTGGAGCAGCACTCGGAAGCTGTTATGCGTTCATGAATGCAGTCTCAAGGCGGAAAGGGACTGGCATTTCTGGACTGTGGAGTGTTTGGGAGGTAAAGAGTCAAACCTTGGTTCTAAATGCATGCACTTCAATACTTGCACTTGATTATTAAAACTTGCATATGAGTGACCAACTTGTTGTTTGCATTGCAGCTCTGGGCTTATGAGGTCTTGGGGTTGCACCCCCCAGAGACACGTCACCGGGACCCGAATGTCATCCCTCGGGCACTGTGTTGGGGAGAGGGCTTCCGGTACGGTGGTTTAGCGCGGGGGAACCTCCAGGTCCTCCGTGTTTCGCTAGACAGACTCTCTGCTTCTCTGGTAAGTACTGAATTCTCACATGCATTTAATTTGCTTTCAATCCATCCATAGCCATGCATTTGATTACTGATGCCTGAATAATTCTTGCAGGTCCGCTGGGATGTATGGGACGCCGTCGATGAGCCTTACCTGGCTCGGAGCAGGGAGATCACGAGGGGGAGGGTCTTACTTGAGTGCCAGTACGGCTGGTTCTGGTACCTTGGTGACAGGGTGCTGCGCCAGTCGATACGGGCTGAGAGACCTCAGGTTCCAGGACGCCTCCCTCCTCGAGTGTTGATGACGTCTCGGTACACGCTGGCGGAGATCGAGCGTTACACCACGCCCGATCTGGACTTGAGCCAGTACTTGCGCCCGGCCTTTAGCTATGTTGACTACCGGAGGAGGTACTTGGCCGGTTCGCTGAGGGCAGCAGAGTGGAGGGACAAGGTGGAAAGAGAGAAGGCCGCGAAGGCGCGCGCCTCAGCCGGAGGAGTGGCAGGAGGTCAGGGCGAGGGTGTTGGTACCCTGACTGAGGAGACAGAGGCGGCTAGGTGGTGGTGGGTGCACGTTACCTCCGCTGTTGGTCCTGATACGTCGCCTCATAGCCGGACAGGAGGTTGCCATCCGCTTGGAGGGCGAGCCAGCACCTCCTGCTGCCCCTGGGCCTTCTCGCCCGAGAGTTGCACTGGTATGTTCCGTACATTTCTTGTCCTTTCAATTCCTTGATTATTCCATGTACTAATTCCTTTTCTCGTTTGCTTGATGATGCAGCCGCCTGTGATCAGGAAGAGGCCCCACGATGGAGCTGGCGGTCCTGGAGATACAACCGTGCGACTTGGGCGCTCGAAGCCTGCGGCGGTGGGACTCGAGGAGGAGGGACCGCGGAGGTCTACCCGTCAGAGGGTTGAGATAGCTCCTGAGGGGATAGTTGAGGCGAGCTCGAGCGATGATGACAGTGTCAGCGACACTAACTACCCCTCTTCCCGACAGGAGCGACTGGAGCAGCGGCATGGTGATGAGACTGAGAGCTCGGATGAGACGATGGACGAGTCCGAGTAGTATATAGTAGACATAGAGTAGCTTTAGAGTCTTGCTTTTACTTTTGACCTTTTCTTTTGATTGGGCCTGCGTGCCTTGGTAGATAGGTAGATTGGGCCTGCGTGCCCCAGTAGTCAGATGGATTGGGCCTGTGTGCCCTAGTAGTTTAGTGATGATGCTCAGACTTGACTTTTGATTTTTCATGGATTTTGATCAGAGTATATACATGATTTGCACTTTCATTGTTCATTGCATTGTTCTCTCGCTTTTGATGTACAAATGAATCAACCTGTTGTAGAACGTATATAATTTATTCACAAAACTTTGAATCCAAGTATCCAAATACAGAGTTTAAAATTCAACTTCAAAGAAAAACTAACATGTTCGTGAATTTGGTCGAAACATGATTATTTGATTTTATATACAACCGGAAGATGTATTTACATGCCGCACGACTTGACACGCTCCTTATATATGTACAATTGACATTTAACTGTACAAAATGACCTTAGAACAGAATTTGATGTTCATAAGGCGTATTTGAAAATAAAATACTTCGTGAGCTTGCTTTAACATGATGAATTGCCACATTATTGTTTTGTCCAAGTCATAAATGACGAAAATGCCCCTGTGACCGTCACAATTTGGCCTGAGGTCCCACGGGACCATTTTTGATATGGTGACGGCCGCCATTTCATTGCTTGAGTTGGCCATCGGGACCTCAAAACTCCACATCCTTGAAGAATTGCCCCGGAAACCGTTCTGATAAGTCATAATTCTCCTCCAACACGTGTCTCAATTATCGGGTATGGCTCGTGAAGCTTGGAAATGGATTTGAATGTCCAACGGCCATTTTAAGTTTTGAACTTCCATTTTCGCGTGTCCCGTGTCCATATACGTATCGGCTTTATGAAACGCCCCGTGAAGTCACAAATCCCCTTTAGGACTTGGTCGAATAGTTAAACAAAGCTCGGGAAGCTTGAAAAAGAATCCGGACATCCAATGGCCAACCTCATGCCTTAACCTTACATTTTTGCATATCCCGTGTCCGTATACGTATCGGCTTGATTACTCCGGGAACGGGACATTCCGTGAAGTCATAAATACCCTTTGGGACTTGATTTAGGTGTTGGTTGAGGGTTAGGATGCTTAGAATAGGTTTTGGACATCAAACGGGCCAAGTTGCTGCTGCTGCTGCTGTTTCTGCAGGCCTTGAGCGCTCAATGTGGGTTGAGCGCTCAAGCTCACCACCTTGAGCGCTCAAGGTGGTCCAGAGGGGGTTGAGCGCTCAACTCTATGGCATTGAGCGCTCAATGTCTGTGCTGGGCAGGTTTGTGGTGTTGCTTCCCAATGCATTTTTGGACCCTTTTGCATGGTTTTCTCTGCCCCAAACGTCTTGTTGCTCTGTTATAACATCCCCCAAGCTTTGAACATCACCTTCCCAAGGTCTTTTCACCTTTTCTCCACAAATACCACGCATTTCCAATGCATTTTCAAATTTTCCCACAACAAAATTTTTGGAAACATGCATTTGACCATCTTGAAAATGCACTCTTTGATTTCCAATGTTGCATGTCAAATTTGTAAGATTCCTCTCAAATCTCCTATAAATACCATGTATAGTCAAGCCTTTCCCACATACCATCTCCATACCAACTTTTTCATTCTTCCCTCCACATATTTCCTTTGTCCATTTTTCATCACTTCCACATGACTGCCCTCGACCCTTCCGTCATCAATACTTGGGTTGCTAGCCTCGAAAGCATCGATTGGTTCAACTTTCGAGGTCTAGGGCTCAATGCACTTCGCCACCTCCACACTTTTCCTATCCGTCAAGACCTTTTGCGTGCCGCCGTTCACTGTTGGGATTCGGAGCTCCATGTGTTCCGTTTTGGTATGCAGGAACTTTGTCCAACCGTTGAGGAATTTCAAGCATACCTTGGCGGTAATGCTTTTGCGGATCCCGTCATACCACCTATTCGCCAAAACTATGCCAACATTTTCAGTAGAAAGCTTGGTCTAGGGAACGGCGCTGCGCGCTTCTTGATTCGCAATGAGACCCGCAATGTCCTCCGTCTCTTCGCGGATTATGGCCCTACAGGTGATCTCTTGGATTTTACTGTCCAGAATCGGCGCATGTTCGCACTTTGCATGTGTCTCTTGGCATTGTACTTGTTGGTCCCATATGATGGCCACCCTAGTTTCGCCATTGTCGGTGTTGCTGCTCAGATCAAACAACGGCGGGATGTGGTTCCCTTGGTTTTGGCTGAGACAATCATGGGTTTGGATGCGGTCAAGGCTGGGAGAACGGACACATTTGCCGGGAGTCCACTCTTGCTTCAGGTTTGGTTTATTTGGTCTGGATGTTTTGATTTCATGGTTTAGGGAATTTTGGTTGTTGGCTTGGTTTTGACTCTGGTTTGGGTGTTTTGGATTGCAGGTGTGGTTATGTGACAAGGTTGGGCTTTTGAGGGAGCCAGCAGGTGATTGGGTTTACGAACCCCGAACTTGGGTGGATAGGCCATTTGTGCATGATGAGGCTGATGAAGATGAATGGACTGACTTCTTCAGGTCATTGGAGGAGGATCATATTGCTTGGAGATGCCATTGGTTGCCCTTGCCGGACATGACGGCCAATCATATGGGAGACACATGGGTGGTCTTGGCGGGATTGCAGGGATACGCATACTATTTCCCACAGCGCATTCTCCGTCAATACTGCATCCGCCAAGAGGTGGAGTATGCTGTTCCTGCCACTTCTAGCCTTCCCTCATTCAAACATTCCGTTTTCGAGCATTACCGTACTTCCTGGCGGCACAGGGTCGTTTGGGCTCCTGATCCCTACCCAACTATTCATTTAAATAGACATTACCGAGATTGGATGAGGATGCAGATGAGGGCACAACGCCGAAGAAATTAGCGCAATTTTCCTTTCAACTCACTAGGCTGTTTCCCGAAATAAATGGTGTTTTTATTATTATTATTATTATTATTATTATTATTATTATTATTATTATTATTATTATTATTATTATTATTTTATTATTATTATTATTATTATTATTATTATTATTATTATTATTTAATTTTTTTTTTTTTAGGCTATGTTGCTCAGCTTATGTAATCGAAGAACTGATTTAAATAAAATTGAATCATGAAGGGTTTCCCCCTCTTGGTTCATTTGATTCCATATGCTATCTCCTTCGGATTTTGCGGAAATGGGGACCAACTCATTAGATTTAGACCGAACCCCAGGATAGGGTTGCCTACGTATCCTTTTTCAAGGAATCAGGTCATGACGTAGTTCAGGCCAGGGTTCACTCGGGTATTAACACTCTCCTTTTGTGCTCTAAATTTTGCCTGGTACCACCTTTTCAGGTTTTTGGTCCAGCGAGCTCTTTCTTGAATTTTTGCCTTAAATTTTGCCTAGACCGCCCTGTGTGAGTTTTCGGCCTAGCAGGCTTGCTCTAATTTTTTCTTGGGTCGGTTCGCCCTTGCGATTTTCCGCCCAACGAGCATCTCTCAGGGGTAACATCGTTTGAGTTGGTCCAAATTGACAAGATTGCTGAACTCGTTACCATCCAAATCAATAATCACCGCCACCCCACCGTCGAGGATAGTTTTGATGATGTATGGTCCTGCCCATTTTGGCCTGAATTTTCCTCGCGGATCAAATATCGGTGCTCGAATCTCCTTTACTACCATATCTCCTTCGATCAGATCCCTAGATTTCACCTTCTTGTTGAATGCGCGAGCAATTCTTCTCTGATATCCTTGAATGTGATATAATGCACGCAACCTCCTTTCATCAAACAGCATTAGTTCTACGAATCTGTCGCTCAACCAGTCAGCCTCATCGATTTCCCTTTCTATCATCACCCTCAAAGATGGCACTTCGAGCTCAATGGGAAGTACTGCCTCCATACCATAGACCAAAGAATAGGGTGTTGCCCCTGTTGGAGTTCTGATAGAGGTGCGGTATCCCCATAATGCCAACGGCAGTTTCTCATGCCAATCCCTAGACGATTCGATGGTCTTCTCCAAGATATTCTTGATTGATTTGTTTGCTGCTTCCACGGCTCCATTAGTTTGTGGCCTGTACACTGTTGACTTGTGCACTTGAACATTAAACTCTTCGAGTACTTCTGCTGCTCTTCCTTTGAAATGCACACCATTGTCTAAAATGAAGGCATTGGGAAGCCCGTACCGATAAATGATGTTTTGCTTGATAAAATGGGCCACTTGTACTGCTGTCAATGTAGCATAAGAAGCTGACTCTACCCACTTCGTGAAGTAATCGATTACCACCAATATAAACTTGTGTCCATTTGATGCTGGCGGCGTGATTTTCCCGATCACATCTATTCCCCACACTGAGAAGGGCCAAGGCGTTGCCATTGTATGAAGCTCAGATGGCGGAACATGCATGAGGTTAGCGTGGACCTGGCACTTATGACATCTTCGCACATACTGAACGCAATCCGTTTCCATGGTTAACCAGAAATATCCTTGCCTCAGAATTTTCTTTGCCATCATTAATCCGCTCATGTGGGGGCCACAAATTCCTTCATGGATCTCCTCCATTACCCTCTTTATGTCGTCACCATAGATGCACAGCTTGTGCATGCCACAGTATGACCTTTTATACAACCTTCCACCACAGATGATGTATTGTGACGCCAACCTTTGCAATGCTATTCGATCTTTCTTATTTGCTCCTTCCGGGTATTCTCCTTTCTCAACCAGATTCCAGATATCGTGATACCAAGGTAAACCATCATCAATTTCTCCAACATTCATCACATATTCATAGGCTGGCCTATTTCTTTGCTCGATCATGATTGGCCTCATTCTCACCCCTACAGGCAATTCTACCATTGATGCCAGGGTTGCAAGTGCATCGGCGAACTGATTCTTCATCCTCGGTATATGAGTAAAGGTTACTTGCTCGAATTGATGAATTAGATCGTCGAGATCCTTATGGTATTGTAACACACAAATTCGAGTCCTGAAATGAAGAACACGAAAAAGATGCACAAAATAATAATATTATTGATTTTGAATTAAATGCGAGGGGTACAATCTCTAATAAATGCTCTTTCAACAAAACAAAAGAACAAAATCCTCTGATTCGATCTCAGGAATTTGATGGCTTTCCAACGGCTTGAATGCTTGTTGTTGAATCGCGCAAACGGTAACTTTCCTTGAATCTTCGAGTTGAATGAACTGAAGAACAAAGTTTGAACAATGGTTTAAACTTGAAAGAATTCCAAAGAAATCCTTCGAAAAGAGATTGATCTTTGAAAACTTTCAAGAGTTTTGGTTTGTTGAGTGATTTTAGGTAGAAACTTACGAAGAAATCGGCACGTAGTTTGAGTGCTTGTTGATTCTTTGCAAGTTGTTGAGTGTGGGTTTTTGGGGAAGAACTTTGAGAGAGAATGACTTGTGAGTTGCTTCGATTCTTGAGAGTGCTTGAGAGCTCTTGTAGAATGCCAGCAAAAAAAAGTCCTCCCTTCATAACAAGAGCCTCTATTTATAGGCTCAATGAGAGAGATCTTAATTTGGAAAATCTTTTTTTTCCTTTCCAAATAAGAATTAATTTTAGGTCAATATTAAAGAAATCATAATATATATGAATATATATATATATATATATATATATATATATATATATATATATATATATATATATATATATATATATATATATATATATATATATATATATATATATATATATTAAAATTATTCTTTTAACCCAAGGAGAATTTGATTGGGCCCGTATCTTTGGGTTGGCCTAAATTTATAACCCATTTCATAGGCTAAGTTGGTCCATTTTCTTTTGGTCCTGCCCATGATTGAGCCCATACTTTCGTGAACTCATTTGGCTAAATAAGTTAGCCCACCTTATTTTGGTCTTTACCGTATCTCAAATTGATTAGGCCCATTATTTTGGCGGGCCCAAATTTATTTGAAGGTTTTGACCAGCTTTGACTTTAATTAATCCAGACTATTTTATTTGTCTCAATTAATTTGGACGGCGATTAAATCGCGTCAAAATTTTAATGTCTACAGGTATGGCTTCAACTGCTCTTCTCGCACTCTCCAATCACCGTTGGCTTGGGAAACCACGAGATTTGAATCCCCAATCACCTCCAACTTCTTCACCCTGATTTCAAGAGCAGCCTCCATTCCAATAATACATGCTTCATACTCTGCCTGGTTATTCGTAACTTCGAAATTTAACTTGAAAGAGAGGGGAATGTGTGGCCCTTCTGGTGAAACTAGCAGTATGCCGATCCCAAATCCTTTCTGATTTGCTGCTCCATCGAAGTACAGCTTCCAAACATCATCTGACATCGCCATGACATGCTCATCGGGGAATTGAAACTCTGTATCTTCTGGCCCCTCAATCGGGTGATCTGCCAGGAATTCTGCAACGGCCCTGCCTTTCACTGACTTTCTTGTTACATACTTGAGTTCAAATTTAGCCAACAGAAGTAACCATCGTGCCAGTTTTCCAGTGAGTGCTGGTTTCTCAAACAGATATTTGAGAGGGTCCATTCGAGAAATCAACACTACCGAATAGGCTAACATGTAGTGCCTTAGCTTTTTGGAGGCCCACACAAGAGCCCAACAGGTTTTCTCCAAAGGTGTGTATCTTTCTTCGGCTCCAACCATCTTCTTACTCAGATAATATACCGCCTTCTCGACTCCTGCTTCACCTTCTTGTGCCAACATGCAGCCCGTTGCAGATTGTGTTACTGATAGATATAGAATGAGAGGCTTCCCGGGTGTCGGTGGCATCAACACTGGGGGACTTTGAAGATATTGCCGGATTGACTCGAAGGCTTTCTGACACTTGTCATCCCACCTGAACGGTATCCCTTTCTTTAACAGACGAAACATCGGCTCGCAAGTCGATGTTAACTTTGCGATGAATCTACTAATGAACTGGATTTTCCCGAGAAAGCTCCGTACCTCCTTTTCTGTTCGGGGTGGTTCCATGTCGAGAATAGCTTTGATTTTTGACGGATCAACTTCGATTCCTCTGGTGGTGATCATGAATCCCAACATCTTCCCTGCGGTGACCCCAAATATGCATTTCTGTGGATTGAGGCGCATTCGGTACTTACGTATCCTCTCGAAAAATTTGCGCAGTGCTGGGAGATGACCTTCTTTTTCCTTTGCTTTCACAATCATATCATCCACATACACCTCAACTTCTTTGTGTATCATGTCGTGTAGCAAAGTCGTAGCGGCTCGTTGGTAAGTTGATCCGGCGTTCTTTAGTCCGAATGGCATGACTCGATAGCAGAACGTTCCCCATTCAGTGGTGAAGGTTGTTTTTTCCCGATCCTCTGGAGCCATCAGAATCTGGTTGTACCCCGAAAACCCATCCATGAATGAGAGCAGTGCATGTCCTGCCGTGTTATCCACCAGTACATCGATGTGAGGCAAGGGAAAGTCGTCCTTTGGGCTAGCTTTGTTCAAATCTCTGAAATCTACACACACCCTGACTCTTCCGTCCTTTTTGGGTACCAGC
Organism: Vaccinium darrowii; assembly: GCA_020921065.1. Taxonomy (NCBI): domain Eukaryota; kingdom Viridiplantae; phylum Streptophyta; class Magnoliopsida; order Ericales; family Ericaceae; genus Vaccinium; species Vaccinium darrowii. Next base: position 20,984,584 of record CM037158.1, on the reverse strand, counting down.
ACTATATTTGCAATCCACTGTGGATATTCAGTTACCATCAGAAAACCGGCGTTGAATTGTTTGGTAATCTCTTCCTTGACCTTTTCTACCCAATCCGGCCTAATTTTCCTCAATTTCTGTTTCACTGGTTTTGCATCAGGGTACAAGGGAATTCGGTGTTGCACAATTTCAGGATTGATTCCGGGCATATCTACGTGGGACCAAGCGAAAACATCTTCGAATTCTTTGAGTAAATCAATGAGCAATTTCTGTTCCTCCGAAGATAGCCCGGAACCGATTTGAACCATGCGAGGATTTTCCTCATTTCTCAATTTTATTGAAACAACTTCTTCTTTTATTGGCTGAGCATGCCTTTCATTTTCCCTTTCAATTAGAGACTTAAGTTCTTTGGGTATTTCTCCCTCGAACTCAATCTCATCATCGTCAGGGTCAACACAATTTATTTCGGGAACAGCAAAGTAAGCGAAATCACCATCCATTTCATTAACAAAGCCCTCCGGGGCACAGTACATGGCATCAAACTCAAATTCAAAATAGAAATGACGATGTGGAGGGCCATGAGGCACAAACTCCGACTCACAGTCAAGTTCATACTCTGATTCAGACTCGGACTCTAGCTTAGTGAATGCATTAGTAAATTTTACAACAGGAGTGAAAGTGCAATTCTTGTACTCTCCGACTGCATCCACTATCAGCACGCTGGGGTCTTCGAATGCCTCCTGTCCAAGCATCATCACTGCTGGCTCCTCTTTATCCTTACCTGTTAGACTGACCTCGTCGAACATCGACATTAAGATCCCACCATCCAAAGCCTCCATCCAGTCCGCTTTAAGGTCCTTCACCAATTGCTCGACCTTTTCGTGCTCATCTTCGCTATCCCAAGCATCATTAGCAAAGATTTCAAATCCTGGGTGCATCTTTCCACTTATTTCATTTACAAATGGCTCAGGCTGACCGTGGTATGGTTCATTTGACCCTTCCCTGACAAAGCGAATCTGGCGGTCTGTACTGGTGCTAGCCTTATTAGTCTTCCCTCTTTGCATTTCTTTTAATGTAGGCTCATATCCCAAACCAAAACGGCCTCGCTGAGAAGGGAATTCAGGAAATTGAGCCACCCCCTGGTGAGTTCGACCCAAGCCAGTCCCTGGCAGATAGGACATCCTTCTCATCATTTCAAGGACGGTGGTGCTGATTGAGAAATCATCATCAATGCGAAGCGTGAACACACCGCCGGATGTGTCGAAAGCAAAACCCCCGAGTTGAATGTCATTCTCATCATGCATAATTTCTAACAAGGGAGCATTATCTTCAGCATGAGGACGAATGCCCGTGTCTCCATAGAGAGCAACAGTCCCACTTTCCAATCCAAGCAAAACCTTCTGATGCAAAGTGGATGGGACTGCCATAATATCGGGCCGATGCATCCACGGTCGCCCCAACAATAGATTGAATGAAGCTGGGATCTCAAGCACATGAAATTCCACTGTCGACCTAAACCCTTCCGCAGCAATCTCCATTTCAACAGTCCCAAGCACATTACAACGTGTGTTATCGTAAGCTCGAACTGTGAGATTTGATGGCGTGAAGTCCTTTGGTTTGAGTCCCAAGCACAGTGCTGTCCGAAGAGGACAAACATTAAGTGCAGACCCATTATCTATCAATACAACTGGGATCCATTTCCCCATGCACTTCATGGTGACATGCAGTGGCTTGTTGTGGTCAGTCCCCTCGAGCAGTAAGTCAGCTTCGGTAAAGGTTACGACATGCTTGGTTGGTTTAGTGGTAATGGTAGGCTTGGTAGTGATGGCGGCCATCATGGCTTCAGGGGTGATATCAGGAGTAATTTCCATGCAAGACAATGCTTGAGCGAGTTTCTGTCGATGCTCGCTGGAACTCATGAGTAGTCCCCAAATGGTTATGGCAGCCGGGGTTTTCTCAAGTTGCTTTTGGATGGGATTCTCTTCAGTGGTTGGTGGGGGTTTTGAACGAGGTACCCGACTGTTAGTTGCAGAGGTGGCATAGGATTGGTTAACTGGTGGGTTAAAAAGGGTTTGGAAGTCGGTAGGGTTAGCGACTGGGTCAATGGGGGTGTTTGGTGGAATTGAGTTGTTCTGTGGAGTTGGGTTATTTTGTGGAGTTAGGTTAAAAGCTGGCTGGTTTAGGGAGTTAGGAGGTGGGTTAGAGGTACTTCCGGTGTACATTTGAGGCGGCTGATAGAACCATCCACTCCGGAGAAGATGAAGAACTGAATCAATATCATCCCCCCACAAGTCGGTGTAGTCGGTGTAAAGGTCAACTAAATCACCTTCCGCCTTTCTCTTTCCCTTTTCAATGCTGGCTTCTTCCAAGCCCTTGGTAATCCCTTCTACCGTTGCTTCGCTCCATACGTCTCCGTTCTCCATTGTTGCTTCGTTAACTGCCCAAACTTCATCATTCCCAACCCACAGTGGTGCAAGTGCTGTTTCTTCATTCTGATTGGCCCATACATTAGCCACATCATTCCCCTCCATTTGCTGTCCCCAGACATCGGGCAAACCACCGTTCAACATCATGATGTTACAACCCTCCGGGATTTGCACTTGAGGTGCTGGGAGATTTTCATCGACTATGTAATCGTATGGTGTGAATTCTATTCCCTCCGTCATTCGATTTATAGCATGTTCACTCATCATGGAGAAATCAGGGCGACCCTCCCACAATGGTGGCATCGGAAAATAGGCTTCTTCAAAGAACATGGGGAGTGTAGACCCATCCAATGGGTCATTGGGGTCCACGAGCTGCCATTCATTGGGTGTGGGATCCCATTCATCTTCCTGTGTAATATTGAGTGCCTCATTCTCCTGTTGCCAATTCTGTCCTTGTCCCTCCTCCACAGGTGGTTGATCTTGTACCAACGGAAATGGTTCAAAAAGATTAGGAAGCGCGAGCCCATCAAGCGGATCTTCAATTATTGGATTCAAAAGTAGGTTCATCATGGCGCCGAGCGGGGGTTCTTCCTCAATCTGTTCATTGTGCGGCCAAACTTCTTCATTCGCCACATTATTGGCCACCATCTGTTCGTATTCCTGAGCCTCCATGGCCATTATCAAACCACCCCATCCTTGCCATATCGTAGGATCCAAATGTGCATCAAGGAAGCACGCTTCGCATTCATCAGGTATAGACACAATGGGCTTAGGGTCTGTTTCTGGTACAATGAATTGGCTTGGATCAAAGGGAGTAGGGTTTTGGTCTTTTTGAGTGGAGCTAAGGGTTATCTGGCTTACATTACTGTTTCTTTTATGAGCTGGCAAAGGGTTGGTGACAACATTGGGCTTTTCGGTGGGGTCTCGAATTTGTTTATTGTCAATGAGATCTTGAATCTCATGACGCAGGCGCTGACACCTTTCAGTGGGATGGCCAGGTGTTTGATGGAAGACGCAGAAAGTGTTAGGGTTGTAGGTTGGCGGGGGATTTTGTGGAGGTGGAGTTGGTTGGAGAGGTTTAATTTTTCCTTGCTGAACAAGTCGCTCAAAAATGACTGGTAGAGGCAGAGGGAGAGGGGTGAATACACGTCGTCCTCTTTGGTTTGGTGGTGCTTGAGCTGATTGGGTTGGTTGAGACAAGATGGCATTTATGGGTTCAGTTCTATGAGATTGGTGATTCATGGGATTAGATGAGGTGCTGGTTGTGTAACTGGGATTTGCATACAGGGACGAGATGTTTCCAATGTAATTGCGCTTAGGTTTGGGGATTGGATCTCCTTTCTTCAACACCCCACTTTGCAAGGCTTCTTCAATCGTCAAACCTGTTTCAAAGTAAGTCTCAAAATTATGCGCCTGGGCTGTCACCATGTATTGGGCCAAATCTAGCTGAAGGTTCTTGGTTATGATGCGCATTTGATCTTTGTCGCTGGGACGATCGGTCATTTGCGCAGCCTTTGCTCTCCATCTTTTCACAAAATCTGCGAAGGACTCTTTCTCTTTCATCTTGATACTCTCAAGTTCGCAAGTAGTGACTTTGAGCTGAACATTATACTCATATTGCTTAATGAAAGCAGCCACCATTTCTTCCCAAGTCTGTCTCTTTGAGATATCAAGTGACAAGAGCCACTGGAGTGCCGGCCCTGTGAGAGTCTCGTGGAACATTTGCGCCATGGCGGGCTCATCGACTTCTTGCAATGAGAGCGAACTTACATATGCCTGAATATGTCCTCTCGGATCACCAGTCCCATCAAACTTCTCAAAGTCTACATGTTTGAACTTCTTAGGGAGCTTAGCGCTTGGGAAGATGCAAAGTTTGTTCATGTCGAAACCGGTAATGGCTCGCTTCTCATTCTTGGCCACAGATTCTTCTAGCTTGAGTATCTTAGCTAGCATTTCGGCCAATTGGGGATTCTCAGGGGGAGGAGGTTGTTCCGGATGTTCATCATTTGGGACCTCTTGATTGCGAGCTCCACCATCGGGTATTTGTTGCTGAGGTGGGGGGAGTCGACTCTGAATATTTAACATGATCGCCATGAGCTGGGCGACTCGGGTGTCATTCCGAACCCTTTCATCATGCATCTCCTTCCTCAGTTGTTCAAATTCTTTAGGGGGATCTTGCTCCTGTTCAGCCGACATACTTGCTTCGGACTTCGGTGATAAGGATCTAGACAATCTTTGTCCGGGAGGTCGAATCCAAACAGGTAAGGTCTTCTTCTTCTTGGCAGGCCCAATGGTTCAAGAACTGGACATAAAGCAAAAGCCGGACTCAGATGTGTACTCGATGTGTTTACTATGTACATGAAAGAATGATTTACAAATGCTCACTATTCGTCTCATCTCATCTCAACTCACGGAGTTAATCCTATTTCCAGCCTTAGGGTTAATCTACCGGTTTCGGATCTCACTTGGAATCGCTTGCACAGAAGATTGTATCAACACCACGGGTAGGTCTTTACTCGGCGAATACGGTGTTTCAACCTAAAGCCTAAATGTTGACACCGTAGTGCTTTTCTTGACCATCCGAGACAAAGCAATGAGGTGCCGCCATCCAGATACAGGCGGTTCCAAGGCTAGTCCGAAACACGGGCGACCGTTTGGGCACGATCAACACTGGAGGTATCTCAAACTCCATGGATTTAAAGTCTCCTAGACTTCATGTACATCCTAGGGTTATTCTACCGGATCCAAATCTCACTTAAGACCATTGCACAGATGATTTCCAACACCCCGGGTAAACCATTACTCAGTAGGTACGGCGTTTCAACCTAAAGCCTAAATGTTGACGCCGTAGCACTTTTCTTGGTCATCCGAGACAAAGCAATTTGGATGTTGCAATCCAGATACAAATGATCTCAAGGCTAGTTTGAATCACGGGCGGCCGTTCGGGCACGACCAACACCGGAGGTATCTCAAACTCCATGGATTTAAAGTCTCCTAGACTGCATTCAACAGCTTTGGAAGATTGCCCCAATCCTCAAGTTTTCTTTTAAGCGATAAGTCCTTGACATCGGATGGTCGGATTTGGGAAATCCTGATCCACACGAATTCCGTCAATGATCTAGGATCGGATGCCTAAGGGCGATTGACCCTCCTCGGGCCAAGGTCCCTTAAACCCGTCTAGATCAATGCTAGGAATCTGATGGTCCAAATTTTCCACGTCCGGCCGTCCTAAAGGTTAACTTGTAAGAACAACGTGCATATGGGATGCACAACTCATCATCGGGCCGAGGCAACCTTCTACTAACTGCCGAGGCACTAAAACTAAACGGGATATCTACACAGAATATCTATACAAACGACGCTCGCAACGACTATATACAAAGCAAATGCATGAATGCAACATGGCATGGCGAGGAAAGCGGTAACACATAGCACGTAACAAGATGGAGCATGTAAACTTAACGCACGGGTGGGTTGCTAAACGTGGGGTTCTATGGCTAATTATATGCAAAGGCCGGTTTTGGTCACTGAGGGTACCCCAGACTCAAAATCAAAACCGCCTCCTACCGTTAAAAACGATAGTGACGATGTGATTTATCACGGTCGAGGGTTGCTGGGCATTTCGGGATTCCCTGTCACCGGCAAGCCGGGCAGGATTGCCAAAACACGCCAGCGGGGCTAAGAACAATGCAAGTGCAATGCAAGAATTAAACTTCAAACATTCTCAAAATCCCACAAAATATTTTTCGAATTAAACCCACTTTTGATTAACACATATTTCAATAAAATTACATAAGTGTAATAAAAATTGCACAAATGTAATTAAATAAAATATAGATTAACCAAAGTCCCCAGCGGAGTCGCCAGCTTGTGGACGGCCCACGGAGATCGGTGCGGTTTTGCGTTTGAAAAGATTGAAGATTGTTAGAGTCGCCACCCGGATTTGAGGTCCGAACCCGAGAAATCGATTAAAAATGACTCTTTTACCCATTGAAAAAGATTTTACCGATCATGGCGAAACCAAAGATTTCTCGAATTCGGGGGTTTGGTTACGAGAGGGGAAGGTTTTTACGGCACCCCCCTCGCCCGGTCCGTGAACCGGTCTCTACTCGATATTTTGTGGGATTTTGGAAATGTTTGAAATTTGATTCAAATCACGAAAACGGGAAATCAGGGATGGGAACCACCAAACAATAACATATGCAAGAAAGATACGAATTTACGGTGAGTGCTTGTGCACTTGATCTACATGGATAATGGCGATGAAAATAACAAAAGTTACTACTAATATTCACATAAATAGATTACAACAGAAAAGACACGATAAACCCAAGGAATTATGAACATGGTACTCTAACAAACTGTCTTACAATCTGGATCCCAGAATGAGGATTGAGCACTCAAAGGGTATGGCTTGAGCGCTCAATGCTCTCAAACCAACTTGAGCGCTCAATGATGGCAGATTGAGCGCTCAAACCAATTTCAAGTTTTTTGTGAAATTAACCCTCTTTTACAACTTCTTTACAAGATCAAACATTTATCAAACGCTTTCTAGGAGGAACAAATAAGAACAGACAGATCGATCTCTTAAAGAATGATGAAAAAGGGTATAATCACCACAAATCAACAAATAAATGTTTGAAAATAGAGGAGTGAGAGAGGGATCCAGATCCTAAGCAACCATATAACAACACACATACACCAGAAAGAGATTAGGCCATGATCCATCATTGAGTCAACCAAGAAAGTATAAATCAGCCAAGAACAGCTTGAGCGCTCAAACATAGGACCTTGAGCACTCAAGCCATAATGTGGCTTTCTGGTTTTTGACTTGAAAACAGATTCTGAGTGATTTAGAAGACCATTAACATGTAGAATGAAGATTTATGATACTGTACAGTCACTATTTTGCGTTCAAATGCAAGATTTTCAAGAGTTTTGACATTTGATTGTCATAAAAATGATTAACCTACGCTCATGCATGTGGTTTAGAAGTGGAATGAACATATTTAACCATTCTAATATAATGAAAACCAGAAAAGAGTATAAAAATCAAAAAAACAGTGACTGACCCAGAACTGGGTTTGAGCGCTCAAGGCCTAAGGCTTGAGCGCTCAACCCCTGCAAAACTGCAGATTTTGGCAGTGGTTTTAAACAACTTTTAGACCTTTTGTGAGTTCAATGCAAGTACAAAGAACTTGTTTGAACTCACTGGTCACCCTCAGATGAACCAAAACAATGAGTTTATCACTTGTTTTAACTACCTTTTGGAAATGATTACAACTTGAACTTTGTTTTGGACTTGATGATGGAAGATTATGGATGTATTTACTGGTATTTTGGATGGGTGAAACAATGTATGTGGTTGATTGAAGATTGAGGTCGAAGTTTTGATGCTTGGTGGATGGTTTTTACAAATGGTTTTTATGGAGGTGAGTGGTTTTGTAGAGAGAGAAAGAGAGAACGGTTTTCTGGGTGATTTTTTTTTTTCAGCTGGAGTGTGAGAGTTGATCACCCCAAAACCAGGGGTGGTGAGTGGTTTAAGTAGATGGTGAGTGGAGGGAAAAATGAGAGGAGAGAGAGGAAGTGGGTTTGTTTTAGAAGTGGGTTAGGAGTAGTTTTTAGGGGTAGATTAGAACAATGTAGGGTGTATTATACGTATTAGAATCGTATAAGATCACCCCAGACGCTCCCATGCAGAAAATCTCATGATGAGATACTCTGCAGATTTCTGACTGGCTCAGAGTTGAGCGCTCAAACCCGTAGGATTGAGAGCGCTCAAGGTACTCCTCAGGAGATTGAGCGCTCAAGGTCTCAAGGTTGAGCGCTCAAGGTAGTGTTCAGGGGTTTGAGCGCTCAAGGTCTCAAGCTTGAGCGCTCAAGGTTCTTGATGGCAATTTGATGGTTTGGTTTGGTTTGGTTTGATGATGCTTGGATTGGTTTGGGTTATTTAGTGGTGTTTGGTTGGTTTTAATCAAGTTCAAGTCATTTTCACAAGTTTCGGGTAGTCAAGATTGGTCCGTTTCATCATCGGGAATGCTCGAGTGTATCCCGGATTCAAAATCGGGGTGTCTACAGTTGCTCTACTGTGAGCATTTGGTCGCTGTGATCACTTGGTTGCTGAGTAGACACATTGAGTTTTATTATAACCAGTCATGGGTATTAAGGCATTCTGCTGCTGTAGTTAGTTGATCCCATGACTGCCTATGCACAGGAGTGCATTCTGTGTTATATTGGTTGATATTTTTCCGATTCATGATATGGGCAGCCGTGTGCTGGGATTGCCAAAAAACAATCGAAATGCTATCCAATTTTACTTGGGCCGTGTGCACTCTACTTGTGTTGCTGTCGTACTATCCAGTTGGCTAGCCGCTACCATAGTAACCAGTTTGACAGTGCAGTGCTGGATAGTGCTACGACTGGCATTTATGGACAGTGTATTCCTACATGTGCTACTACTATTGCTGTATCTAGGTTAAGGACAGTGTATTCCTATGTGTGCTACTGTTGTATCTGTATTCCTATGTGTGCTACAGTCAAGTTCTGGTTTATATGTGTGAATGCTCATAGTCTTAATACCTAGCCTTGAGGGGGTGTCCTTGGCACGTTTGATCCCCTTCGGGAGGGGGCGTCCTCCCTTTCCATATTGATGCTCCTCATTCTTAGGAATCAAGCTTCATTTCACTGCTGGAAGTGCAGGTTTGACCTCTCACAGGCCGGGCAGAGCCTTTACTCATGGGCAGTGTAACTCAATAGCAAATTCAACCTTCATGGCCAAGTTGTGTGTTGTGTTTTATTATCCTAAATCATGTTTTGTACGGTGTTTCTCTCTCCTCTGTTAGATGGGAGCGAAACACCCTATAGTCTAGCTTTGTTAAATCACATTGCCATTGTGGCCATCTATTCCGATGGATTGTGTCGGGTTTTCACATTTCTTTTCTTTCTTCTTTTTTCTTTTTATTTTCTTCTTTTATTTTGCTTTGTTTTATTTTGTCCTCCCTGGGGTATGCCCCTTGTAGGCTGTACATCCGGTTAGTCTTTTTTATTTCAAGCTTATTTACCCAAAAAAAAAACTAGTTCTTGAGACACACTTTCATAGGCTTGAGCTTCAACCCATTTGGTAAAATAGTCAGTGGCCACTAAAATGAATTTATCTCCACTTCTAGAAACAGGATAAATCATGCCAATCATATACATTGCCTAACCTCTGAATGGCCAAGGTTTGACTACATACTGTAATTTAGTAACAGGCAATCGTTTAAGATGTCCTGTCTTTTGACAAGCTTGGCTTCCTTTTGCATAGTCAATACAATCTTTAAGGATAGTAGGCCAATAGTATTCATACATTCGAATCAACCATCTCATCTTAATTCCTGCTTGATGAGCACCACAGATACCTTCATGGACTTCTGCCATAACCTTAAAGGCATCAACTTTGTTTAGGCATTTAAGCAAAAGTCCATCTGCTCCTCTTTTAAATAATTCTCCGTTATACATAATGTAATTACCAGATCTTAACCTTGTTGCTCTATCTGTTTTAGCATTAGGTTTTGTTAAACAATCAATCAATGGTTGTCTCCAATCATTTTGCTTTGAAGAAGTAGTGATCTCACTTACTTCGAAGTCCATATTACTATTTTTTAGCATAGGTAAGGATTTTCTTAAAGTCAACTGACAAAACTCCTTGCTTTCATCAGTAATAAACTTAAACCCTGATGCTCTTTGAGCTACTGAATCTGCTTCTCTATTAAAGAACCTTGGAACATATGTAAAAGTAATCATATGAAATTGCTTAATTAACAACTTCACATATTGATAATATGGTTTTAAACCGGGGCTATGTGATCGTGTCGTTTCCGTATCAAAAAAAATTTATAAAACGAAACAATTACTACTACTCAAACGAATAGTGGTAAATATTCCAAGTATCGTTCCTCAGGGATTAAAAGGCTAAGTTGCAAGTGTTCCAATCAATTTCTAAATTAACCCGAGAAAAAGAGGCTTTGATTTGGTTTCCTAAATTTATGAAAACTGAATTAAAATAAAGCAATTTAAAGTGAAGAGAGTTTATGAGAGAAAAGTCTAGGGTTCGAATCCACTTGACCCTTTGTAACCTGGATATCAAACACACAATTAAATGGGAAAAATTAAACCAATTTCATAGCATGAAATCATCTAGTTCACACAACCAAAAATCCGAATAATTAAATCCAACAAAAGTAATAAAAACTACGTTACTCGGAGTACAAGCTTCATCTACGCCCTAGAAACGGGTTTAGCCGGCCATCGGGATGGAAAGCATTGAAGTTCTGACGGACAGAGGCATGGATCGAGCGTTGTTTTTTTTTTTCCTCGATTCTGGCGTAGCTTCTTTTCTTTTGTTTCTTTTTCTCTAAAATGCCGTGATATATGTGTGTTTCTTCCAAGCCTGCTGCCTTCTTTTTATAATGATATATGCGCAGCCTTCTGTTCTTATTTCCCAAGACTAATGTGTGTGTTCCCATGAAGCCCTAGCCGACCCCCCCCCCCCCCCCCCCCCCCCTTTGCTCTAATAAGGCCACCAACAATTGCATCAGGAAGCGTATTCCTATTTGTGGGCCAACTCTTGGTCAAACTCAATTTTGTGAGCAATTATTTTGGCCCATGCTTTCCGTGAATTCCATAACCACGTGTACCATGCATGGTATTAAGGTCCAATTCCATGACATGCTTGATCCATCACTTGACTTTATTTGACCACGGGCTTTGCTTCGACGTCGAGTTAAATTGGACTTCGTTTTTTTAATTTATCAAGGCCTTCAAATATCTACAAAAACATACAAACAATGCATTATACTCCAAGTAACAAAATAAATGGACTTTAACAAGGATAAATTAAGGGGCGCTAATGTGAACAATTGAGCGCCTATCACTATGACAACTAAATTCTCCATTTACCTGATTTATAACCAACTGAGAATCTCCAAACACTTCGACTATGTCTATTTTCAAAGTGAGCAGAAGTTCTAAACCCATAGTTAAGGCTTCATATTCTGCTTGATTGTTCGAACATTCCCTTCATTTATCTAAAATCCAAATTTGGTTTTCAAACTTTGAGGAGATTCTGAAACAATTCAAATTCCAGCCATTTGAGATGTTTTCAAACCATCGAACCACATTTTCCATGGCTTAATTGTCACTGTATCAACATCTATTATCTCTGGAGTTTCAACTCTATTTGGATGATCAGCCAAAAAATTAGCTAAAGCTTGTCCCTCAACTGATTTTTGAGGAACATACTCTAAATTGTACTCAATTAAAGATACAATCCACTTCCCAATTCTACCACTAAGTAGAGGTTGAGACAACATATACTTCATAACATCAGTCTGGGAAATTACATAAGTTACTCTAGGCATCATATAGTACCTGAGTTTCTTGGAAGCAAAGAACAGAGTTAAACATAACTTTTCTATTACAGAATACCTACTTTCACAATAATTTAAAAACCTACTTAGATAATAGATAGCTTGCTCCTTCCCTTCTTCATTGTCTTGAGCCAACAGAACTCCTATTGAGTCATAGTTCGCTGCTAAATACAATTTCACAAGCTCTCCTCGGTGGAACAAGAAGTACTCCTTAATGGCCTTGAAAACATCCTCATGCTCCTTTGTCCATTCAAAGTCTTCTCCATCCTTCAATTTCAACAAAGAAGAAAAGACTTTAGTTTTTCTTGCAGTATTAGATATAAATCTTCGAAGAAAATTCAATTGACCAAGAAACTTTTGAAGTTCTTTCTTGTTTGAGGGAGATTTTGCCTTAATAATAGCTTTAGCTTTATTTTTATCAACTTGAATACCTTTTCTATGGACTAGATACCCTAGAAAGTTTCCAACCATTACTCCGAAAGCACATTTAGCAGGATTCTACTTCAGTTGATAATGCTTCATCTTTGAAATGGCTATTTTCAAATGTTCTACATGATCATCAATAGATTCTGATTTGACAATGATGTCATCTATGTAACATTCTAGAAAACCCCCAATTATTTCATGGAATATAGTGTTCATAGCTCTTTGATAAGTAGCACCAGCATTCTTGAGCCCAAAAGGCATTTTGACCCACTCAAAGGTTCCAAGGTTACCAGGGGCTCTAAATGCAATCTTATAAACATCTTCTTCAGCTATACAAATTTGATTATACCTTGAATGTCCATCCATAACAGACATGATTTTGTTACCTGCAGAACTATCCACAAGCATGTCTACTACAGGCATTGGGTATTAATCTTTAGGAGTTGCAGTGTTCAAGTTTCTAAAATCAATGCAAACTCTAATTTTTTCGTTTTTCTTGATAATAGGAACAATATTTGATAGCCATTCTACATATCTTGCTGTTCTAATAAAACCATCATTTAAAAGGTTTTGAATTTCCTTTTTAACCAATAATATGGTTTTAGGAGACATCTTTCTTGGAAGTTGTTTGAAAGGTTTACAATTAGGTTTAATAGGCAATCTATGCTCAACCGAATCTCTACTCAAACCTGCTAATTCTTTATAACTCCAAGCAAAGCATTCTTTGTTCTCTTTAAGCACTGTAATCAACTTAGCCTTTGAAGCAGCATCAAGTTCCTTGTTGATTTGTACAGTGTTTAAAACAATTCCATCTCCCAATTTCACTTCTTCTAAAGGATCTTGGGAATCGACATGACCTATAAAGGCCTTTTCGAATATAATTAGCTTCAACCCCCAATCAGATTTCTCAACCAATAATTCTTCCCAATCATTTGTTTCTTGCAACTTTTGCTTTATTTCTAAAGCCATGAACTTGACTAAGGCCAAAGAGTAGGCTTCTTCGAACTCTGGCTTGGACTTACATCCATGCAGTTTCATCTGGTGGGTTGTCTGATTCATAATCAACTGCTTGTTTAAGCTTTGATTTCAACTCTGTCAATTCTCCAATTTCCATCACATTGGATGGAGGGGTGGCAGGATTTGCAATTTCACTAAGAGAAATGATTTCAGGTTTATACATTTCAGCCTCTGCACAATTAGCTGAAGTACTGAATGGATGTGGATCTGCTTTTACTTCTTCAATTCCCACTTCCTTCCCATTTTCATGCTTCACAATCATTAAAGCTTGATGCATTGAAGAGGGAATGGAACCATTAACATGAATCCAATCCCTTCCAAGTAAAACATTATATTTACTTGTAAAAGTATCCACTACAAAGAAAGCTGTATCAGTTTCTACTTGGCCAACTTTCAGGCATATAGAAACTATTCCTTTAGGACTTTTACTTTCACCAGTAAATCCAGCAATGGATGTGCTTGTTGGGATCAATCGAACCTTCTCTTTTCCCAATTTCTTCAAAGTTCTAGATGGCAAAATGTTCACTGCTGCACCATTATCAACCAAAACTCTGTTTAAAGAGATCCCATCAAATGATGTAGATATGTATAACGGTTTCAGATGGTGCCTCATATCACTTGAAGGTGATCTGAAAGGATAAGAAATGTCAGCACAATTCAAATCAACAATCAAAGGATAATCAGAATCTGTTTCTGTTTCTGGAACAAAAACTACTTTCTCTTTAGAAGTCACTTCTGGTTCCTCCATTGCATTAGCCGTGATCATAAGCTCTTCTACCTCTTCTTCCTTTTGAATCTTAAAAATTAAAGCTCCCCAACAAATCATTCCAACCATTATCATATGTAAGGTCATATTCATCATCACTCGATACATCAATGATCTCCATAGGAGGCAAAGTTCCAAACTGAATGGTCCTTGTTTCTTGCATTGGTAACCCTGATCCATCTTCTGCAGTGTCCACTTTTTCAGAAACCTCCATTGCAGAAGTTTCCATAGGGGAACATGTTTCAAAGGGAAATGAATTCATTTCTTCACCTTCTTCTTGTTCCACTATCATGGCTTCTAATAATCCAGATCGAAAGCTTGCCAAGGAATTTGGTGAAGTGGACTATTTTGAGGTACCTCACTGTCCATTCTTGCAGCCAAACTTTTCAGTGTTCCCCTTTCTGATTGAGTAAACTCCCTTCGAAGAGATTCCTCAGAATCGTCTCTCGAAGTCTGTCAAACCTTGGGTTGAACTTATCACCCCCATTAGGATTTTCCTTAGAAGCATATTCTTCCATTTGGAAACGAGTATACCTCCTTTGTAATTTCCTCTTCTGAGTTCTTGTCAACATAGGAATCATTTGAGGTATCTTGGTCTTTGGATCTCTAATTACTACCCATTGACCAGCAGAAGTATTTAGAGGTTTGACCATTTTATTTCCAACTTTGGAAGGAGCTTTGTACCCTTGGAAGAGTTCTGGCTTGACTTTCTTTAGAAACCAATCAAGAACTCCTTTTACCAAGGTAAACTGTTTCCTTTGACCTTCATTTTCTTGACCCATTGGGGCCTTTCCAGTGTTAACCTTCTTCAAAGGAGGATAGTCTCTCTTCAAAGCTAGTGGAACTAGACTAGAAGGTACATTTCTTTTGGAAACCAACCAAGGCTTCTCATTTTTTTCATGACTTGGACTTATCCAGGGTTTTCTTTCATTATTCTAATCCAAAGCCTTTCTTTCCATCCTTCTTGGAAAGAAATTAACCCCCTGTTTATCCAAGTCTTTGAAAATCAAATAATTATAAGCTCTACATTCCATGCATAAGCATTCTAGGAAAGATGTTTCAAGCATAGGAAGATGAGACTCCTTGAACCCTTTTTGGGATAAACTTTCTGATACATACTTCTATTTGCTATTTCTATTAAAATCGTTTCGAAATTGACCAACTCTTGGCCTTCCTTTACCAAATTGCACAGAGTTCATTCCAACATGTACCTGCTTGTTTTGCCACACTTCTCGAACAGTTTTGGCCAAAGATGTTGGCACATTGGTATTAGCAGTTGCTTCTTCAATCTTTGGAAATGGATCTGTACCAATTCCCATAGCCATTTCTGGAAACATAGTCCTTCCTTTCTTAATCTGCTTTTGAATCCTGCCACAGAAAATATTACAATTCTTAGTTGAATGAGTCCAAGAAGCATGCTATTTGCAATAATTCTTTCCTTTTGTTTCTTTCAAAGTTGGAAGTTTAACATTTTCAGGAAGTTTGATAAACTTTTTCTTCAAAAGGTAATCAAAGATTTCATCTGCTTTAGAAACATCAAATGAATATACTTTACTAATTGCTTTCTTATTGGTCCTCGGTGCTATAGAAGAATCTTTTCGAACTAGACATTCACACACACAAGGGTCATGTTCAACAAGTTCAGCAGCGTCAATTTCGTAAATAGGATCCTTATAATAAGTTAAATAAGAAAATTTAATCCTATCAACTTCTTCTTCTAGCAAAGATTCATATCTAGATGTTTGTTAAGTTAGATCAACCAAATCTCTAAATTCAGTAGAATCGAACTTCTTCCTAAGTTCCCTTCTTAGGCCATTTTGTGTTATTCTGACAAATTCAACTTCTGGTAGTTGAAGTTTGCACTTATTTCTAGCCTTTTTGAACCTAGCAATGAATTGGGCGGCCTTTTCATCAGGTTTTCGTTTCAACCTTGCTAAATCAGCCATAGTGATTTCAGGTTCAGTTTGGTAAAACTGTGCATGGAATAATTCCTCCATCCTTTGCCAATTTGGAACCGACTCTGGTGTTAAATTAGAATACCATTCGAAGGCTGTTCCTGTCAGGGAATTAGAAAATAATTTCAACTTAATGAATCCATTATTGCCTAATTCCTTACACTCAACAGTAAATCTAGCAATGTGTTCAGTTGTTGATTGTTTTTATCCCCCTGGAATAAAGTAAAATCTGGGATTTTAAATCCCTTAGGGGCTTCGAACTATCTATCTATCCATTTTGGATAAGGTTTTCTATAAATTTGAGTTTGCCATAAACTTCTTGCATGAGGTCTAGTATTTCATCTCGAATGGCAGGATTTTCCCCTAGAGGTATCCTTGGATTAACAGGTGGTTCCCAATTAACATTTCTAGGCATGTGATCTTCTGGAATCCTCTGAAAAGAATCATCAAAAAGTCTAGATTGCTTGAAACCTCCTTCCTGCCTTGCAAAAGGCTCATAAAGGTGGTTCGAATGTACCATTTCCATCTCTAGTATTCCTGAATACTTGGGAACGCCAATTTCTAGATTAGGCCTTTTTGAACTAAACCTATCTTTCTCATTAAAAATGATTTCCAGGAGTAAAAATATACTCATCAAACCCGAAATCATTATTCTTAAAACTCTTATCCTCATTTAAACCATCCAAATTTGGTTCAAAAGGGACATTGGTAGTTTGCTTGAACACTTTCTTAGGTTTGGGTGTTTGATAATCATGAGTCTTTGTAGGTTCATACCAAGATTCTGGTATATCATCCACATTAATAGGCTCTTTTCCAGTCCTAGACTTATGTTTGCTAGTACTAGCCTCTCCTTTATCCTTCTCAAGTAAAGGCAAAGGATCATTCCTAAACCCTGATTGCTCTTCTAATTTTTGTAACATAAGTTTCTGGGTCTGAGCCAGTTCTTTAAATGTAGCAATCATCTCAGCAAACTGACTAGATGACACGTTTCCTCCAACTTCTGGATTCTTTGGGTCTTCAATATGTACAGTTTTATTATTCCTAGTATTCATTCGAGAAGTCTGGCCAATTTCCATATTTGGGTCTTGACCAATACGAGTTTCTAGGCCTGTTTGAAGGCCATCCACTTGGTCATTCTCTTTAGAACTAACATTATTCTCATCTTCTGGCGCTTAGAAAATTTGAGAATCATCTGCTTGCTTCCTAAGTTTTGAAGCCATTCAACACTTTTAGAGGTGTCCCACCGGGCATGCCAAAAAATGTGTTTGGTTCTTTTACTTCTTTGCAATGGAAAATAATTGTGTGCGAGCGTGCCCCAGAGAGTTTTAATCTCCTCCCTCAGATTAACTTTGGAACAAACCAAATTTAATTAGGCGATTGTATTTAATGGTTCTATTACCTCAATTAAGAGGATTTTTCTTAATAAAGTGAAGAAATATAAACCAATATACTTAGGAAATTAAAGAACAACAAAGAAACAAGATACTTTGATTAACAAAATCAAAGATAGACTTACTTCGAAATTGTCTCCAACTTCACAACAACAGGTAACAAGTACTTCGAACAATTGATTGTTATAAGAACAATCTGAAATCTACTTCCTAAACTACTTCTTAATCTACTTCCTAATCTACTTCGAACTGAGTCGAAATCCTAATTCTACTTGCCAATGAATAAACCAAGCATCATTTATTTGATAGTTGTTTGTTGAAGATTTGTCCAGGGGCTTTCTTACTCTTCAATCTCTTCTATTTATAGATGCTACTTGCAATTTGAACTTCCAGCTCAAAATATTTGAACTTGGCTTGCTTCGAACTCTACCTTTACACTTCGAATTGGCATTTTGCTCCCTCCTTCACGTCTAAATTTGAATTCTTCTAGACCTCTTTCAGAAGCTTTAATTTGAACTTGCATGATTGCTTAACCAACTCAAATGATGAAATAACTGCCTTGCACAATATGCTCCACGCGTCTTAATCATTAATTTATCTTGTTTCACATGTTTACACATGGAGGTCATGCATTGAGCAGTTAAAGTCAGGGCTTCGAAGTCAATTTCTCATATTAGCTTTGACCCGTAATTGCCAATAACTGCTTTTCAAATTGAGAAACAATACGACATCGTATTAATTCTTTTTATATCAATAATCCAGTGTATCTTCATTGACACATATTTGCCAATGTTTGACATAATTGATTACGTGTCAATTAATTATTGGATTTGTTAATTTTATATGTAAACACAACCCCATATTTCAATACATACATGCAATTATACAAAATTCCCAATTTAATTTTTGAAATGTCTTTTAAAATTTTACGAGTCTTTACACCCATAAAACAATTGCAGCAAAACAAAACAGTCAACCGACATCATTAAACTTAAATAGGACCATCCAGCAATGAAACCCACGGAAGACATAAGATGCCAACGAACATGGGACCACGATGATGAAGAGGAAAAAGAGTAGGATAGAAAGTATCCGAGGGCGCCGTCATCGCATTGCCACCACCATCGTCTACAAAATCGCCATTTGAGGAAGACAACCACGCCAGCGCGTCCCTAACGAGCGATCAGACTCTGCGAGAGGCCACCATTTCAGTTCTCAAAAACAGCCAAGAGAACTAAGAACTGAGTAAACCATAACGTCGCCATAGCCGCCAACCGCAGCACCACGTCAGCCCATCGCCAAACCTGCAACACAAAAGAGAAAAAAAAATAAAGAAATAAAATAGAGGGGATCAAAAGAGGGGGGAGAGAGAGGTGCGGCGGCTAGGTTTGGTAATTTAGAGAGAGAAAGAAGAGAGAAGGGAAAACGGTCTAATTGGATAGTGATAATTTTTTCATTTCATTTTAAGAAAAACTCATTTTGCTAAATTTACATTTCATAATGTAGAATAGGTTATCTAAAAAATGCATATTTGAGAAGATAATTTTCTCATTACTATCTAGTACTCCCTTGTCCCTTTTTAAGTGTGTTGCCTCATAAATCCAACTTATTAAAGAAGAGAATAACTTCTTTACAGATGTAGTGCAAACACCAGATTTGTAGCCATTGAATGAGAGCGTGCCACGTCACTCAAATTCTGAAATTCCTCACGACCCCCATTTACGCCTTTCACATTTGATTAATCCCCCTTTTCTTTTACCCAAACCTTTCTTTCAACCTCCTCTTCCTCTCTCAACAACCCAACATCGGCCATGTCCACCTGCCGGCAGACATTACATTCTCTTGAGCCAATTTGGAGTCATGAATTTGGAGATGGAGATCTTCTCGAACGTGTTTCATTTTGGATTTCATGAGAGGGTGGTCGCAGAGGGTTTGGTCAAGTTTTTCGAGCTCTTCGATGTGAAGGGTGGAGAGGTTGAAGGTGTCTTCGTTTTGAGGGGGTGGCTTTGGGAAGGGGAGAGGTAGAAGAGGAGGGGAGAGGGAGAGGGTGGCGGCGGAGGCTTCTTCCATTAGGGGAAGGAAGGCAAGTTCGAGGTCAAATTCGAGTGATTGGGCCACCATGAGCTTGCAGCGTTGTGCAGTGGCGATGGCATGGAGGTCGTCGTGGTCTTCGTCTGTCTTTTTTGATGTGGTAGTAGTGTTTGACATTTTGGTTTGTTAAG
Organism: Vaccinium darrowii; assembly: GCA_020921065.1. NCBI lineage: Eukaryota > Viridiplantae > Streptophyta > Magnoliopsida > Ericales > Ericaceae > Vaccinium > Vaccinium darrowii. Next base: position 20,964,995 of record CM037158.1, on the reverse strand, counting down.
GCTGAGAGAGAGGTTTGAGGAAGGGAGGAGAAAGGGGAGTAATCAAATGTGGGAGGTGTAAATGAGGGAGGTGAGGAATTTCAGAATTTGAGTGACATGGCACGTTCTCATTTGATAACTGCAAACCTGGTGTTTGCACCACATCTGTAAAAAAGTTACTCTTTAGAAACATCATCATTATTCATTTCACATCAATTTTACCTCCACTTTACACTTTTTACTTTTCACGTCAATTTACCTCAACTTTCCAAAATTATCCTCCACTTTACCCAATAACTCTTTACCCATTAACTTTTCTAAAGGGGAAACAATAATTCTACAAACTTTTATCCATTAACTTTTCAAAACACACTTTTCAAGGGACAGCCTAAATGGAATACTAAGCTATTAAAAAGGGACAGAGAAGGAGTATAACTTTTATTTTCATGGATTTACCATTCAATGTATTCATTATTCCAAGTGTTTTACCTTTTTAAGTTCTCGCGTTTTATTCACAATTCCAAACATAGCATAAAACAAGGACTAAAATGCAATTACTCAAATTAAAGAAAAAGCTAAGTTATCATAAACTAGGCTAGATAGTATATCACGATCATTTCTATTCACATATCGTCTGGGTCCACTGGAGTCTTATCACGCAAATTCAAGAAATTGGGTCCTAAGTGCAATTAACAGAAACTTAGGGGGTCAAAGTGTAATTCTTCCAAACTATGCAAGTTCAGTTCACACATTGCACCAAACAAGTCTGCAAGAGAACCCTTTTAGTCTCCAATCCAATTATTGGGGGTATGGACAGAGATGATTGGAGACAAACTAATCTTTGACAATACATGTACAAAGTGGCTACTCTTAAAATACTATTGAAACAGTGACCCCTTAAACCGCCAAAAACTGAGGAGCTACGTGGACATTTTGCTGCAGAACCGTGTTCCCAAATCAAAGTTGAAAGGCATTAGGACAGGCCTAGACACCCAAATTAATTTTTTTGCTCATTACCATACCATGCTTCATTCATTCATGGAACTAATGAGCACAGAACAAAAAAGGAAACATTGCACCAAACAAGTAAATAAACAAATTTTCAAATAACATCTATTTGATCGATAACATTAGTACTACAGACGTGTATGGCTCTAGCTAGCTGAGCTCTTCATTGTCGGTTATACTATAATTCGAAACAGGACTTGGGGTCAATCTGTTTTCTAGCTCCCGAGACTTTTAGGAGTTCGATGATTGGAATTATGGTCCGCGTACGTCCTCAAGGACGGAGAATGGGTGAGACTATATGGAGCAACTGCAACTGTAGTGGTCTGATTTCCATTCATCTGCTTCGTCTGTTGCATTCTTCTCCTGGCTATGTAACCTCTGATCCAAGGGGTAATATCCTCGTTGATTTTGATCATGATGAAGAAAAGTATACGGTATGCAACTATCATACTGAAGATAACACTCAGGTCAATCCACTTTGATCTGTTCACATCAATCTGGAACACATTCTCCAGTATGTATTCACCCGAGATTTTAAAAGGACCTGGTGGGTCGTTGTCGAAAAACAACCCCATGAGGTCATTTTGGTATTGCCCCTGCTCGAGTCATACAGATGATGATTTAATTAACGGACAAGTCATTCAGCTAACACTATAATCTAAACATGAAACAAGTCAAAAAGAAGCATAGTTCTGAATAGCCGGCGTACCTGTAAAGCCCAGAAGTGGAAACTGAGATACGACATTGGGTAACGCCACACTGGCTTTGGTATGTCATTTGGAAGTCTGAAGTACCCAGAGACTAACATGAATATTCCCTAAAGTTTGGACAAAAACATGAAGACGTCAATAAGTCTCATATCAATAAACTAGGATACTCCGGACCAATAAGTTATGATCCTGGTTAAGATGTTCGTGAGAATAGAGTTGCATGCAGTCCAGGTATCTCCCCCTTCCATCCTCACTCCCTTTTGCTCCATTAATGCGAATTAGAAAACTAATACCACTCTTGACTTATGCTTAACTAGAGGCCGGGGCACACGCGATGCGTGTGCAAGTCGAACCTTAATTTTTAAAAAAAAAAAAAAAATCATGCACAAAAGTTTCCAGCTTATCGTAAGATCGCGTTTGCATTGCATTATCTTTTTTTGACAAATAAACAACACTACTATAAAAAAATATCACACATAGGGAACGAAAAATAAAGAGAAAAAGAAGAAAATCAATGGAAGGAGCTTTCCAAATATGTCAAGAGGCTAACTGACCAATCTATGATGACGTCAAGAATCGACTGTACAATAATTAGCTAAACATTAGCGCCATTGCAGGTGCGTGCACTACAGGTAGTAAAAGCATAACAAACCTGTATGCCAGCTCCTATTATGATACCCATGAGGAAGTCGGGGACGATGCTAGCGATGGCCATCATCAAGCTTTCAACAACAGTGACACTTGCATAAAGGCACAACACAAAGAAGATATAGTGTTCAAAGCCTGGGTGGAGACGGACCATGTAGTAGCAAATAGTTCCGGCGATGAAGGTGATCAAGATAAGAAATGGCATTGCAGATAGCGTGTTACTTATCACAAACGCAGTAACCCCATAGTGGCCATTCAACCTCTCTCTTTGAAATACCTGCAAAAATTAGTTATCTTCATATGCTGAAACACACTGGTCAATTGTTGAACAACTCCTAAAAAGCAGTTATAGTCGGCACATAACAATATGAAGCTCACCTTCATGTCCTCTACAAAGGAAGGGAACCCACCAATCGACATGAAAGTGACAAAACCAAAGACAAAGGAAGCACAAGAACCTCTAGCCTGTCATTCAAAATGAGGATCGAAATTATCATAAATCCCGATTGTAAATCTTCCCATCCTGGGACAAGATTAGAAACTAAAGTTCTACACAGAATAAAATGCTCATAACAGATACAAAAGAAAACAAACCAAGATAGAGCTATAGCTCGTCCCTATATCCAAATAGATGGTTCCGATACAGATGGTGACCACAACGTAAATTACAAGCCTCAGCCAGTAATACCCGAAGTCCCTTGACATGTTGATGAACGAACGCTTCGTTAAAGTAAAGGCTTGCATCAAGAAACTAGCTTGACTGCCTCCTGAATCAAGCACAGTTCCCTTCTGCAACAAATTAAGGGAATGTAAAATTAATTAACCTCCACTGGGTATCTGATCAATCAGTGATACAGATTGAATTGCAAACTACATGACAAGATACATAGCGATAAATGTAATACTAAAAAAAAAATCATATCATAAGGCACTACTGAAGAATGCTTACGAATTCAGATATCTCATCGACTCTCTGTTTTGCTGAGTAACAGTACTGAGAAGTACGATAAAAATCGGTAAGAGTTCGAATTGCTTCAGCTGTTGTTATCTTCTCCAGAGGATCATCACTCAACTCAAACTGACATGGAATGAATACAAAGTATCAATTAGAAAAAGCAACAATTGAAGAAAGAATATCTACCAGTAAACAACACACAGTCCAGCAAAAGTTTCTGTGTTGAGTAGCAAAATCAAATGAATCCACTACCAGCACCAGCGGCAACACCAACGACATCATCATTTCACTTGTATGAAGAATAATAGTATTAACTATTGAATGATTGACTAAGTTAGTTGTTCTTTCTGCCTTCTTGTTTCTAAAATTTCAAATTTGTTTAGATCCAAAACCAATTAATTAGATGTCACCAGACTCACCCCACTACCATTAATCAGGTAGTCTGCCTGTCCTCACCCCACTAGGGAACTGCTTAGAGTATGCATTTGTGGAGACTGAAATGATTTACAAAGGGAAAGGAAAAATTTTTTCCACACTACCATTGATGTACACTGCCACCTTACTGGAGAAAAGACAGATAGTGGTATCTTTGCGACTTCTTTGTGACAACCGGTGCTCAGTTAGCTAGCTGATATATTCACCTTAATGTTGTGCAAGCCACGCCCTAGTGGTATTATGTGACAAGCTGGGTCTGTACAATATCTACTTCCCAGCTTGAGGAGAAGAACTAGGAGTTATTGTCCTAGTGTTAGTGTGTCCATAATACCACTAGTGTTAGTGTGTGATATTATTTTAGTAATCAATCTTTGTACTCTTTCATTAACTACATACAGATATACATCAATAATGTGTTGTTTTTGGGTTAATCAAACCCTAAACACCTTTATCCGTGTCCCTTATACCACGTCATTATCTTCTTATCTTTTCCTTATATTTTGATATTTTCATGTCCCTTGATATTTCCATTTGCAAATTCATGATGCAGATACTGTCTTAAGGAGTGATCACATCAATATGTAATTTAATTAGTTGTCTTGTCCGTTGCCCAAATTCCTATACAATTACAATGACCGAAACAATGACTCAACTACAAAGAGTGAGTAGAGAGAACATTCAAAATGCAATACGAATTTTGGGGAAAGGAAAAGGATGAAGAAAAAGTATATTTGATATGTACCCGCAGTTTCATTGATCCTTTCAGGGTGAGCTTAACTTTGTCAAAGTCCGAATTAATGCACCTAAGAAAATGATCAGATGGGTTCCTCAAAGGAGGGCAGGGAAAGCCAGCTTGTGCAAAAAACTGCATATACCAAAGAGACGAGTTAGAAGTAGTAGTCATGTACTCTCTGAGCATATGTGTGGTGCCAAACATAGTAACTAGCTATTCTAGTTTATGCTAGTTTAATTGAGGACGAAATGAAGAAATTCATCTGAGAGGAACAATAACACTAAAAATCTTCAACAGCAATTCCAAAAGAGACTAAAGGCCAAACAATCTTCAACAGCAATTCCAAAAGTGACTAACTGTTCAAGGGCTGCTGGCACCTTTATACAAATATTCTTATGAGTTGCATTATTTATGAAAGAGAATGTCTTGCCTCGTAAGCTTCTGAAGCCTGACCAAAGTAAACAGTCTTGCCACCGGAGAGCAAGTAGAGGCGATCAAAAAGCTCAAAAACATCGCTGCTTGGCTGATGGATGGAAGCTATGATAGTTCTCCCATCTTGAGAGAGACCACGCAATGTCTGAGTAACAAAAAATGCGGCAGCACTGCATTGTGCATGCCACCAGAGCCAAGGATTAAAACCAACCACAGACACAACTTAGGAATTAATTAATTTAACTAACAGTCTATTAATGCAGGGGAAGACAGAGGAGAGCTGAGGTTATATAGGATCATTAGTAGTAGTATTAGACTAGTAGTAGCAGTAGTTTTATACAAGTAGCGGTAGACTAGTGAGTGAAATATTGCAGTACCTGTCAAGGCCGGACGTAGGCTCATCAAGGAAGAGAAGTCTAGGCCTCATGAGGATTTCAAGGGCAATGCTCACCCTCCTCTTTTCTCCACCGCTGATGCCACGCAAATGCCAATTCCCGATGACGGTATCAGCACAATCCTGAAGACCCATTTCCATTATGGTACTCTCGACCAATGCGCGCTTATCTGACCTTGAAAGCTTGTCGGGGAGACGTAGTTGAGCCGAATACCATATTGTTTCCCGAACCGTTAGGGTACCGATCAAGTTGTCATCTTGTGTCACGTAAGCCTGAGTAAGATTGTTCAGTTGATTTCAGTTTCATCTTGTGTTCACATACATAATACACTTATTCAACCCAAGGAGTCAATAATCCATCCTTGGCCTAACTAAAACAAATTAAGCCAAGCCTGGTGACAACAGCACTCAAGGAGATCGATGAGGTTCACATAAATCTGCTATACACGCCTATAACAGTTTTAACCTTCTTGTATTTCTTTCGCATCTTTATTGGGTGCAGGTGGTGTTTAATGTGGAAGAATTCCACAACAGAGTTGTGAGATTTGCTATTCTCTACTTGCTAGTGAAGTTTGGGTTTTTTTTTTTTTTTTTTAACGAAATTTCAACAAGAAGACTTTTAGATGCAAGTATCCACAGTCCACAGAGGAACTTGAAAAAAGAATACTAGTAATACTCACAGCAGTGCCAAAGGAGAGCTTAGTTTTGCGGCCATTGAGGAGAATAGTACCGGAGAGGAAAGCATTGGCGGCGAGGCGACTGGAGAGAGCATCAAGAAGGGTAGATTTACCAGAGCCAGAGGGACCCATGAGTGCTGTGAATGAACCGGGCTCTGCATAACCAGTTAGATGTTCCAATACGTTTTGGGTTTCCCCGTTGCTCAGGGTCACCATCACCGTTAGATCCTTCCATGTAAGCCTCGCAGATACATCCCCTAACGTCAATCCACCACCACCACGACGACGACTACTATTCATGTTCTCCTTCCACAAGGTCTCGCTCAGAGGACTCAGAGGTACCGGTACCACCCCCTTCCCTGCTCCTGCTTCTGCCGCTGCTGCCGAAGCCGTTTTACTAATTGCCTCTATCTCCATCACCACCTGATTTCCTTCCGATTGCCGAGTAGTAGTAGTAGTATTCATCATCTTTCTTCTAACACTACAATCAGGAAAACAAAAGGGTCCTGCTGTCAATATAATGAGCAGATTCGATGAACATGATCACTAGTCATGCATGAAGACAGTAAGTAAACATGATCTGAAGTAGATTACAACGGAAGCTAAGAGAAATCAGCTTAGAAGATCAACAAATCCATTCTGTGAACAGAGTAAGGATGTTGGTTGATTGAGATCTAGTTGAGGATGGATTACCGATTAAATAAACAAACTACTAGCTGCAACTGTGTGTAAGTATGTATGTATATATATGTATGTGTGTATATGGTGAGGGAGGATGGAGTAGTAGTACTACTGGAAATGGTAGAAATGGGATTTGTATGAGTGAGAGAGAGGAATGAGGGATGTCGTGAATTTGACTGGGGTTTGGGGCAGGTAAGGTCGGACGTCACGCCACGGCAGAGAAGTGGAATCTCATGCAGAAAGAGCCTCCTCCTTTTTCCTCTTCCTCCGACCTTCCTGTCCTGTTTGGGGCGTTTGGTTTTGGCGTGATTTACTTTTGTACAACAACTGCCTAGAGTTTTGTTTTTTTCTCAACAACAACAATAAGCTTCCTTTAATTTATAGCGATGCTGCTGCTGCTTCTAAAAGACCCAGCCCAAGATAAAAGAAGAAGTTGAGTTTCACCATTTTTGACGTCCTTTTCTCTTCTTCTTCTTCTTCTGCTGTGTTATTGGTTCGTGCTCCTCATTAATGGAATTGGGTAGATGTTGGATAGGAGGGACATTTAACGCCAACCGACCCTTCATTATTAAGACCTGCTTTCGGCTCCACCTCATCTACTACTACCACTGTTTTTGCCTAAAAGTTAGTTGTCTTATTTTTTTGTTTTTATTTGATTTTTTTTTTCGTATTTTTTAATTTTGCATCAACTTTTTATGTATTATTGGCTCGTCTAGGCGAGAGAAATCAAAAAAATAAAAAATTTTGATCGAAGCTTAAATTTTTTTGAATAAATACAAAAAATAAATTAAAAAAAACAACTTTTTACATTTTTTTTTTATCTTATTCAAAAATTGGGAGTTCTAATCATAATCTTTTTTCTTTTTGGATTCCTCTCGTCCAGACGAACCAATAATACACAAAAAAACAGATACAAAACTAACAAACGCAAAAAAATAAAAATCAAAAAATCAAATAAAGACAAAAAAAAAAAAAAAAAAAACCTCGGCTTTTTTAAGCCAAAACACCACTTATTACCACAATTGTACTGTCTACATCTACTTTACTTCAATTGTTATGGCCACTATTAATTGGACCGATTGTGATCTCACTACCAATATCAATTAAAAAATGCTTACAATTAAGGAAGTATCACTACATACCTTACTCTTATTAGTGCTAATACTAATATGTATGAAGTGTAGTAGATGTGGTAACTGGCAAATTGGGACGGATTTGGACCAGTCACGGATTACATAGGAAGGGTCAAATATTTTCTGTAAATTACCTCTAAGGATAGAAAATTGATCTTAATTTTCGTTAAGATGGCACTCAGTTTTAATTTACCTCTAAATACAAGCTTATGATGAAGATTACCACTTCACCCTTCGAGCACAAATTTACATTTTACCCTCCCATCTCCTACTTTCCACCTCCACTCAACATTTACTTCCGGCCGGTGATCACCTTCGGCCGACAGCCTTTTCCGATTGGCAAAATTTCATGAGCTATGAACTCGTGAATTTCGTTAATTTCACAGAACACAACTATCTCATAAATTTTACTGGATTTTAAAACAAACAACCACCTCGTGAATTTAATTAGCTTCGAGCTCGTGAATTTTACTTGATAAACACCACCAACACCTAGTGAATTTCATTAGCTTCAAACTTGTGAATTTTGAAAAACATAATTATCCGACAAAAAACAAAACTGTGATATCAGTTAAACGAAATGGTCGGAAAACAAAAAACAAGGACTACTCCACAATACCAGACGAAACTAAGGAGCTCCTGGACCTGCAATGCGAGTTAAGGCTAGGACGGAATTGAACCGATCCAACTCGGCCTGCAATCGGAGAGCAATGCATCTTCAATCCTCTTGCCGGTGTAAGGGGGTTTTTTTTTTTTTTTTTTTTTAAGCAAAAATGTGTTTGCAATCCATATCCGTGCTTTTTTAGTATTAGCCAGGCCCGAGCGTACTTTGGTCCATTTTCTGGACCGGCCCATCAACCCCCAAATATTCTTTGCAAGACTGAACAATCTAAATATGGACGGGTTATATACAGATTTCTCATTTTCATCATTAGGAGGAGGGGGGGGGGGGGGGGGGGGGGGGGGGGGGGGGGGGGGGGGGGGGGGTGATATCCTCATTTTCATCATTAATAAGTGAGGAAAAATGAGAATGCAGATTTCTATAACATAACGTCTACCAGTCCGAAAGAGGATGAGAGACAAATGGACTGACTATGCACAAAGATTGGCAAAATGAGTGAACCGTAAATCAAAATCATGTAACAATGAGAAAGAGAGAAAAAAGTATAAAATCCTCAGGGCTATATTGCATAGCCTATACTTTTTTCGGCACATAGTTCACCAATTCATCGAGAACCAAATGTATATAGATACAGAAATATACAACAGAATAAGTGCAGAATGACAAAGTGTCACTGCAGGGATACAAAATAGTCCCCCAAAATTAACTTCTCCAAGAATTTTAAAATGGTACGGTAGAAATTCACTCTCTCAGCATTAGGCACGGACTGCACAAGCGGAAAGCTCTCTTCAATGGTTAGGGCGGTAAGCATTTTTATGGATCTAGTTTTCTTGGCGGTGGTTATAATTTTCTTCCAAAAAGGGAGCAACGCTAGCGATGCTTGGGAATTTGATTACGAATCATGGGGGTTGCAATTGTTCTTGACAGCTAGGGCTGCAGCCACATACCATGAAGCTGCAGCCATAGCACCCGGGTCTGGAACCGAAGCAAGAATATCTCCAGATACATATGTTGAACGCCCAGCCTGCAATACCCTTCCACCAACTTGATTACACCTCCATGTAAAACATGAAAGATAACATGTGCAAATAGCATGGAACAGGAATAATCAGGTAAAACATGTCGCTAGTACAAGAGGGAAGAAACAAATATACAGTCCTTACACTAAAAATAAAATAAAAAATAGGTGCAATAAGATGAGCAATTTGAAGTTTCAAACTTTCAAAGCACGACTCCTCTTTAGTCTTCAAAATCTGAATGATTTAATTGCACTATCTAGATGTGTCGTCTACATTACTCAACCTCAAAACAGGACCTCATGATTATATGCGCATATATGAAACTTCGTATCTTGAGTTTTTCATGTGTATTATACACTACTCACTCTGTGTAGTTACTCTCCATTCTCCAAAAATATTTCACACTAGAAATGTAGGAATATGATCCTCTACCAGATATAACATATTACATATACATTCTACTGAATACATACTTAAATGCATTACTCTGCAAACAGATACTCCCTCCGTCCCGCAAAGTTAGACACTTTTGGGAGTTCTAACCTTTAAGGAGGAAACATTATTCTATTGTGAAAATCCCAAGTGTCCAATCTTACCCTTCTAGTGTACTTCGACTTGTGCTTCAAAATTTGAATTTCAAATTTTGTGCTCAAAAGAAAAGGGTAAAATGGGAAATTTGTCATATTTTGCTTTCAACTTTTCAAAGTGGACAAATTATATGGGACAACAAAAAGCATGAAAGTGTAAAACTTTTGGAGACGGAGGGAGTACATATCAGTAAGGAGTACATATCAGTAAGTACAAGTATGCAATGCATTGGAGTGACTATATCGGACGATAGGTTTGGTTTCAGGTAGTTCCAAATGTAATTTTACAAGTATACTAATGGCTGAATAAAGTTTGACGCAAGTAAATACGTTGGATGCCGTGGGGTGTTCCACTAACAAAAAACTGTTTTTTTCCAACAACCAAGACATGTCATTCTCTCACAATACATCACATAAAAAACCGTGAAAAGCCAGTTTATTCTAAAAACTGGCTTAGTGGAACACAGTATCACGGACATAAAAAAGAAACACGACGAGGACACAACAAGCAGACTATACTTCCAAACATGTGCAGTCAATACATATGTAAAAAATATGAAATTATATGGAGAGAATAACGCATGTGACACAACACTGATTGAAATCAGGAAACATGCATTTTCGATGAATTCAAGACCAACATATCCTCATAATCCATACGAAAACTGGTATAAGGAATTAGACATCATTTGGAAGAAAAAAACTAGGTAATCCACGCATGAATATAACAGACTTGAAGACGCGACATGACACGCACACCGACACACATACGCCAATTTTCAAAGCAGCACGGAGACAACATGACACGCTCCATATGTGTATCGGCACATTTAAATTTGCACGGCTTTCTTAATCACTATAGAGTAAAAATTACCATGGATGATTAGTTCATGAATATTTATAGTCACTTGTCTTTTATGTATTCAGTGTTAAAATCCTATGTGTTCTATATCCCTAATTTGATAGTTGTAGGTAAATGGTACCAAATCTGCAGGTCTGAAGGGGATTGGATGACCTCAGGATCGAAGGACCGTCACAACTGAAGGACGACCCAGATGCTGAGCTCAAGGTCAACCCATTGTGGGTATATGGCACCAAGTCCAAAGGACTGAAGGAAACAAGGTGAAAGGTGTTAAGATAAGTTAGGGGTTTCATTGTCATTTGTATAGTTACCTCGGGGTAGTTTTGTACATGTAACATGGTCCATATAAATATAGTGGTGAAGAGGAGAAGCCCCAATTTCACTCTTTCACATTCTTTCACAATACGTCTTTTACCTCTCTCTACACTCTCACATGGTAACAGAGCCACAATCCGTCATCGATCGTGCTTTGTAGAGCTTGGCGGTTGTGTTCTTTTAGTTGATCGTGTTACATGGTCTTGGGTAGAACTCAACCCCAAAAGCTAGCTTATAGTGGGGGTACCCTCACACTTATATATGTCATATTACGTTGGTACCCAGGTGATGTGGGACTTCGCTTCACACGCTCCCTCACGCGCAACGTGCTCACTCGGCAGCATCTGCCGCGTGCAGGCCAGAGACACGCACCCTACCCATCTCTGGTACCTAGCTCTGATACCATGTTACACGGTCTTGGGTAGAACTCAACCCCAAAAGCTAGCTTATGAAGTGAAGGTGCCCTCACGCTTATATATTTCATATTACTTTGGTTCCCAGGCGATGTGGGACTTTGCTTCACAGATCTCGATACCCATAAGTCGTTCAAGTAACTGGGTTTAAGTCGCCTGGTGGATCAACTGGTTTACCCCTGTGATGACGACCTCTGATGACTTCATTACGTGTTCAAAAACTACTGGGTCACTGTCGGAAATCACTGTACAACAGTCCTGGACTTCCAGCAATCTTCGACGAGTCCTTTTCCGACCACGACGACCTCCATTGATGCTCGGAAGTCACTGGGTCAGCACCGACTGGCTTTAATAGGTCATTTCTGACATCATTTTGCCTCCGGAACTGCTCGGGTGATCACGAAATCAACAAGGCATGATTATTCGAGGTTTTATGTACCTTTGTTTGTTTCTTTAAAGTTTTTGGGAGCTATCTGGTCATTAATTTTTTAGCAGTTTCTTTTGGTCTTTGTTGATTTGGCTGAGGTTCCCAAAATTGTTCAAGCCAATGCAAAGGATTAGTTGAGTCGTGTTGTGACTCTTGATAACTCTCCACTAGATATTTGCCCAATTAAATTGGATGGTTCCAACTATTTGCTCTGGTCCCGTAGATTTACTTTGGCCATTACTGCCTGTGGCTTGTTGAAATTTATCACAAGTCCTGTTCCACAACCAACTGTAGCTGGACCAAAACTTGAAACATGGACTTCAGAGAATGCTTTAGCCATGTCTTGGTTATTCAACTCCATGAAACCTACCACTCGTCATACGCATACCTTCTTGTTTCTGGATACTCCCAATAAGGTTTGGGTCACTGTAGCACAAACCTATTCCCAGAAAGGTAATGATGCTCAAGTTTTTGAGTTAAGGAAGAAACTCCGGGGGTTGGATCAACACAATCGATCTCTAGCTGAGTATTATGCTGAATTGAGTGGAGTGTGGCAAGAACTTGACTATTACTAGGGTTTCCAGGCTGTTTGCTCTACCGATGCCACCGGTTTTCAACAGATGGTGGAGAAAGAGCGTATTTATGGTTTCCTGATCGCTCAGCTTTAGCTGCTATTCCTACTCCACGAGACGGTAAGACTACTCAGAATCAGATTGGGGATAAAGGTGGTCCTATTGATCGTGATTTACTCCGGTGTGACTATTGCCATAAAACCAGACATACCAGGGAGTTTTGTTAGAAATTACATGGTCGTCCCTCTCGAGGAAGTGGAGGTGGTCGTGGTGGTGGTTCTACGCATTCTCATGCACATGTTTTAGAGTCCGCAGTTGTGACTTTGATTGATCCTATTGGTGGTCGATTGCATGCTTCCAAGCCTGATACCTCTCATGGTGGTACTCTTTCTCAGGGGGAGCTACAAACTCTTAGGCGACTGATGGCCAGGCTTGATACTCCTTCTACCATAGCTTCTACTTCCACCTCTTCCTTTTACTTTGCTCACATAGGTATCCATGCTAGTGCATCTAATGTCTCCTTTTCACTTCCTTGGATCATAGATTCTGGTGCTACGGATCATATGACTGGTTGTTTATCCTTTTTTGATTCCTACGCTGTTTTCTGGTAAGCATAAGGTAAGGATCCCTATCTACTATTTCAGGGAAAGGTTCCATTCATTATTCTCCAACCATTTCTCTTTCTTCAGTTCTTCATGTTCCCAATTTTTCCACTAATCTTCTCCCTGTTAGTAGTCTTACTCATGCCTTAAATTGCTTAGTTACATTTTTTTCTACTCATTGTGTCTTTCAGGAACTGAATACGGGGAGAATGATTGGCAGTGGTAAAGCATATGAAGGACTGTCCTAGGAATCATTTTTTTTGTGAAGCTTGTGAACTTGCGAAACATAAACGCTCTTTTTATGCTCTAGTTAATCAAAGAAGTGATTCTCCATTTATGGTTATCCATTTTGATGTTTGGGGTCCTTCTCCTGTCATCTCTCTCTCTACACTTTCATAGAAGGTTGTCACAACTGACTTGGCTAAAGGACAACCTACTCCTGAAGTTGGTGGCTTACACTTGGGCTGAAGGCAGGGCCCAAGTTGCTTGGGACCACAGGAGGATCATGGTATGGAGACTTGAGCTCAAGGGATCATTTGAAGGCCCGAATTTCCCTCAGAATTTCGACTTTAGACCAGTCTTAGAGAGAGAGGGAGACTTGTTGACTGAAGGACAACTCCTCGGTCTTCGCATCACATCTACCACCTGACACCCAACCTTATAACTGACCTCTAATCCCTAGATCGTTCAGATCTAGGCCTAGACCTCACATGCTGCTACCCATCTTCTGCCTAACCACCAAGGGCCTTCCACATGGCCCTTGCCAACAGGCTTCAGCGCCCATTGACCTTTCTCCTATGGCACTTATCCATCATAGGCCTTGGTCCTAGAAGGTCAAAGGCATTGACCCTCAGCCCAGTGACCATCAGAAGGATGTCACATGTCTTTCAGCAAGGCATCCTTCAGGAGAATCCTCCTCCTAAATAAGGGCACTCTTCTTACCATAAGTGGTTTGTTCATCTCTCTCTCTCTCTCTCTCTCTCTCTCTCTCTCTCTCTCTCTCTCTCTCTCTCTCTCTCTCTCCCTCTCTCTCTCTCTCTCTCTCTCTCTCTCTCTCTCTCTCTGTGATCTACGGCTCTCTCCTCCTCTGCCTTTGGCACCCGGAGCCTTCAGCATATCGTTGGTATCCCAAATCACCTTCAGGGCTACCACAGCCCATAGAATGAACCTTGCAAAACTAATAACTAAATTATATTCAACGTGTCCCCTAACATATCAGTGTCTTGAATAATTGTTAGAAACCTCAAGGAAGGCTAGTGTAATTAGTCTAAAATTATAGCAATTCATTCTTGTCGACTAACATCTCTTTCATTCCATCTAATCATGTATACCTCTAAAATGCATCATTCTAGGAGGTATCACATCCAACAAATTCTTCCTAATCCAATTCGAAGAAATCTTGTCTCAGTTTTTTCTCTATCCAGAAAGTGCATATTCTCCCAGACGTCTTCTAAGGCAACTCCCACCATTTCCAATTTATCGAAGCAATTAACTACCACAGTTGTTCGAAACTTCCAAGCCAACCCACACATCCCCTCCAATTACTTTTAGTGATGGTGTCCCATGAATTAGAAGAAAAAGGCACAGGATAAATAGAAACAAGAATCTCACTTGTGCCTGCATGTGTTTAGTGGACTCAGCTCCAGCCAAAGCTGCTTCAGATGAAAGAACAAAAGCATCGACAGGATCATCTCCAACATTTAAACGCTGTTTGTGAAATTATATATCAATAGCTAAGAAAAAAAAACATTAAAAATAGCTACAGAAAGGGGTAAACAAGTAACTATCACAGTGACCTCTTTAAGAACTGAAGCAGCAGGAATGAGGGCATCTAACAATGTTCGATAGCCTGCACAAGCTCCTCCATATTTACTGACTGCAGCAATGGCAGCTTCAAGTGCAGCAGCCCCTATCCCAATGAATAATCAAGTAGTCATTTTAGCAAGACGGGAAAAGTTTGGCAAGTTTGCCATCCAGAATCATCTTACATTCTACTGGTGGAATAACTGAATGGCTAGTTGCCTTCAACTGTGCGTACGCAGCCTTGCAAAAAATACTGTAACTGTTTCAAAGGAACATGCATCAAATTATGACTACAAAAACATGGCAAGCCCATGAAAAACTTCAAGACCGCAAGTCAAAATGCAAGTCGTACATGATTCCACTTGTTCCTCCCATAACTCTTCTGATAGAGGATCCGATTTCGTTCACAGTTTCAGCAGCATCATTTAGGGGATAACTGGAGAACAGAATTCAAGAAATTAAAAAAAAAAATCACATAAGCTTATATCATAAACATGAGTGCCAATCTATTATTTATGTAAAGCACAATAGGAACATCTAAAGAAACAAATAAAGAACTTAAAAGACAAAAAGAGCGTGTAGCAAATATGATACATACGAGTTAAGAATTGCAACCACCTTATCACGCTGCTAACCCTGCTATAATAACACTAACTCCATGAGTAATGGAGGAGACAAAACCTATTTGCGTTCACAGTTCTTTATATGCAATGAAGGCCAGCAATCCTTTTGAACTTGACTACATGGTTTGTTTAGATCAAAACAGAGAAGAATATTAATGGTTTGTACGCAATGCATGCTCCTTTGCGATCCATGAGCTTCCAACCAGGTGTAAACTTGTCTATGCTATTTTCAAAAAGCATGTTTCAGTTGTGAAGCCAAGTCCCACACTACTCGGGTATGGAAGCAAGGAGCTGCATATAAGCATGAGGGCACCCTCATTTCAAAGTTAGCTTTTCGAGTTGATTTCTACCTGTTAAAGCATCCAACTCAAAACCAATTGGCAATGAGTGGAGAGGCTATGTTTCCTAGCTCGGCCATTTCAGGTGAAGCACCCGTGTTTACTGGCTTGCAACTGAGACTTCTGGTTGAACAAAGCAAGGTTTACAACGCAACTGGTTATAACTTTTGGGTCATGCTAACGGGTGCCATAGTGCACCAGGTAAGGGTACAAAAAGTACACTTTTGTGGGTCTCACTTGTACAAAAAAAGTACACTTGTACATTAAAGTACACTTAAAGATGTACTTTAAAGTACAAATGTACTAAAGTGTACTTTTTTGTACTCTTAATGGGTGCACTATGGCACCCATTAGCATTTCCCATAACTTTTCACTTAAAACAAAACAATCGAGAGGAGGAAAGTAGTACCTGGACCAAAGTTGATTGATGCACGTACAAAGTATATTCGAGTAGACCAAAACATATCGAAAGTCTATCACAGTTGCATAGAAGCATATCAACAGTCAATCGCCCCCGAGAGAGGGAGATAAAGTAAATAGGGGTTTCAAAATAAAGAATTGGGATATAGGCTATATAGCCCATGCCTCATCTTATTCTTACTTATTCTTAGGCAATTGGCCTTCCATTTGGCTCTTTACATATTCATGCTCTTTTTAATAGGAGTTTGAAGTCGTAAGGTTTGGTCCATACTCCACATGAAAATTTAATGGGGCTAACATTTTGACTCATTTTTGCAAAACCAAATACATTAGAAACTAATTATTTGATGCATCGCCATATATGTATTCAAACTTGAATGCATACCTTTTTAGGTTGTGCTTGACCCTAAGATACTCACACACCCTATGGCACACGGATCCACTTTTCCACCTCCACCTCTTAGTTCTACCATCCATCAACATAGCACTTTGGACCTTGGTTTGCCCGATAGCCAGAACTCTACTCGTGATCGCCATCCTCAGGGAAGACTTGGGTTTACCAATACTTGGTTTGCTTCTTCCTATTGTTCCTTTCTATATCGTATCATTTTTATTTTTAACCCAGGTCGAGTAAAGAAACTTGTAATAATCCCAACCGGGTCATGCCATGAACGGCGAGGTAACTGCTCTTCCGAAACTCAAACTTGATACTAGGTACCTCTGCAGACTAGTGAAAATATCATTGGTCGCAAATGAGTTTACACAAAAATATATATATATATATATATATATATATATATATATATATATATATATATAGGGGGCGGTTCCGTTAACACAACGAATAACACAACATTTGACACAAATTCTTTTTTTAAACCCCACACGAATGATCGGAGCCGCTCAATTTATCTAAAACATGGTTTTAAGATTATCTGTAAAAAATTAACTCATTTGGATATCGGTAAGGGCTTGATCAATTCATTTAGTTGATTCCTGTCAGATTTTACTGGATAAATTTGAATGAATCGATCAAGCCTTTACCGATATCCAAATGAGTTGATTTTTTACAGGTAATCTTAAAAACATATTTTAAACAATTTGAACGGGTCCGATTATAAGCGTGGGGCTCCGATTATTGTTGTGTCAAATGTTGTGTTATTCGTTGTGTCCATGGAACCGCCCCGATATATATATATTATGATGGTCCTTTGGAGTGGTATAAAACTCGTTAGTTGCAGAGGGGTTTTTGCTAAAGAATATGGTATTGTTACAAGAAGACAAAGGTCCCCATCCCCAAAACGACCAATGTTCGTACTTTAATCTATGTGATTGGCATGCACTAGTGGTCTCTCTTTAAGTTGGGTGTCAAGTTATGAATTTCTCAATGGTGATCTTTCTGAAGAAGTTTATATGCTTCCTCTAGAGTTTTCTAGAGGTTCTAGCCTTGTTTGTCATATTTATTGTACTCTATATGGTCTCAAATAATTTCATCGTGCCTAGTATGATTGATTCGAGTATGTTACTCTCGAGATTGGTTTCCAACCTCGTACCAATGAATTGGCACTTTTCTTTATTTGTACTCCCACTGGGTTAGTCCTCCTCTTGGTACATGTGGATGACAAGATTATTACTCCCTCTGTCCCAATTTGTTTGCCCAGTACGAGGAATCCTCCAATTTACTGGGTCAGAGTCAAAGGCTCTTTAAAAGTGCACAGTTTTCCATTCTTACCCTTCAAAGTTTGGACAGGAAATGAATTTGGCACTCCCCTGTTGTAAGTAGACAAAAAATGAAGTTCCAATTGCCCAAAAAATTTTGCCCGAAAATTTTGGCTCCATTCAGAACACAATTCCACAAAATTCTCTCATAATTTGGTGTCCACAAATTTGGCTCCAATTGAAACTAATCTAACCTTTTGCCCCAAAATTTTGGCCCCAGCAAAATCTTTCACAAAAATGGGTCTGAAATCTTTCACAATTCCGGTTGTTTTTTTTCCCATATTTTGTTTGAATGGGAAAAATTGAACCTCATTTTTTTTTCCTTTGTTTGGATGCTCAATTGAATATGTCAGCCCTTGTCAAATTGTTGGGAATTCAGTGTAGTGATTTACTTTTTGTATGTTTTGTGCTAATTCAAAGTAATTTTCTCAATGCAAAAGTGAAAATGGTAGAATGGGGGGTTTGTCAAACCTTCATCGCCAATTCAGGAAAGTGAGCAAACAATTTGGGACAGCCCAAAAAAGAATACTGAGCAAACAAATTGGGACGGAGGGAGTACTAGTTCCGACTCTACTGCCACTGTGAATTGGAAATTTGTCTGCTTCAAGATTTTGATGTAAAACATTTGAGTTAGCTCCATTATTTTCTAGGTATCGAAGTGGCTTCATCTCCAAAGAATATTTTTTGCCTTAGAACTAATATGCATTTGATATTCTCCATCATAGTTATGTCCCCGATGACAAGGTTGGTGTACTCCTATTGATTTGCATGCCAAGTTCTCTACTTCCAACCGTCTTCCACTGGATGATTCATGATTCCACGAAGTATTGTGAACTAGAGGGATGTTTGGTATATCCTACAGTTATTGCTTAAGCAGTCAAAATTGTCAGCCAGTTTGTATCTATCCCTCGCCCTGCTCATTAGACTACATCGCTATGTAGTACCACCAATCAGTATTTACTGGTCTCCTTTACTTCGATCTCAACTCTTGGTGATGCTAGTTATGCTTGTGATATCTCAGATTGAAAAAAAAAAAAATCTAGTTTCTGTGTTACTGTCCAAAAAAACAAACGAGTTTATGTGTTTCTCTCTTGCACTGCCCCTTCAAATGAGTTTCGAAGATAAAAATCCTTAATTAGTCTACAAACTGACCAAGGTAAATTGGGGAACTCAGTAGATTGTTCTTTCTTATTCTTACTAAGCTTAAGCATGTGAACTCTGAATTGTCTTCTTATAACTATCAACTTAGACACTATCAATTAGATAGATCACTCTATTACAGCACAACCAATACTTTATTTGATAAAGGAAAATCAGAAACAAAAAAAGTTAGAAGAATAATAAAAACATACTGTTTCTTCATGTCTTTAAGAATAGCCGTTGCACCTCTAAACATCTGTAAAACGTGAAGAATAAAGCTTAACATGCATCAACAAGGACTAGGAATAACCATATTGTGTAACCAAGGGACTTACGGTTGACCCACAGTCACCATCACCTACTTTGCTGTCCCATTCATTCAAACTATCCCTGAGATCAATGACTGCACTAGCGGCTGCTTCAATAGCCACCTCAAGAGTATGGCCTTGTATAGTTAATTGTTGAGGTCGACTCAATGACTAATCAAAAGCAAAAATTTATCAACCAAAACACAAATTATGTTATTTTCGCCATCATGGTACGTCATCATTAGTGTTCAACATACTCATTGCTCAAAAGTTTTACACGATGACACACCAAAAGAAGAATACAACTATTTTGGCACAGGAAAAATATCAGTATAAGTGCATCAAGTTGTCCTTACCATTCTTAAAAGCTTCTTCCACTACCCCTGGAAATGGTGAATGAGTAGTAATGTGGAAATGTTTAAAGAACAAGGTTTTAAAAGAAGCTAGGTGGTCCCAGGCTGGTCGGGTACTGCCTAGCGACTAGGGGATTAATTGGCCAGTCGGATTTTTTTTTAATAAAGAATATATCATCTCCTCCCTCCTTCCCAAGTTTTGAGTAAGTAGAACAACATAAGTAGCACAAGTTTTGAGATCGATGTAGGCTTTAGGATTTTCCTGTTCTGTTTTTTCAAACAGGACAATTAGGATACATGACCTATAGTATATGTCTTATTGTATATGCTTGCTTTGTTACTAATAACAGTTATCCCCCTGTACCTTTTAATATCACATATTTTACTCAATTTTTTTGAAATATCAAGAAATTACATCCGACTTGCGGACTAATCCCGACTCACCAACTAGTCGCCGATTAATGCCGACTAATTCCCAATTAATCAGCCCAGTGACTAATTAAACGCCTAGACCACTAATCGAGTCGGCCAGACGCTGATTAGCGACTAGGCGCCGACTACTCGGCCGACTAGGCCAATTTTTAGAACACTGTTTAAGAACATATCTACCTCAAGAATAACATTTATCATCCTAAACAGATGCTGGCAACGTCACGTTTAACAGGTCCACTTTTGCGTTACCTACGTACCAGACTAATTAAAGCTATTGTAGTCACTCTCGTTTGAGTTGTCTACCTATTTTATGCCAATCTACTGGAAAAGAAATACCGACGCTCAGAACTTCACCAAACCTATGCTTTTAGAAATCAAGCCATTCAAAAGAAATCTCAGACCTATGTTGCTGCCTAATACTCAGATTTCCCTGGTTCAATTTTAGGAAGGGGTAGACCCAAAGAGATTGGCAACCATTATTCATCTATGGCCAATTTGAGAATGAAAATTTATTTATTTCTACGGGATAGTGCGTTCAAAATACAGGTACTTAGGTCTCATAATAAGGTGGAATAACCAATTGCGTAACTTTCCAACTACGTGCCAGCTGCAACAGCAATGCCGAAAACAAGTCACACTCGTCAAATCAACCAGTTCATAAATTATACTGGAAAAGCCAACAGTATGAATAATAAATCTCATAAGATGTAATTACTTCATAATCAAATCCCTCCATTTAATGTCCCTACTCAACATACCTCATCATTGGTTGTTGAAAGAGAAGGTGGAATAGGAACAGGAATCTTGGCTGGTGGATGATTACCTGTATGGAAATGCAATTATTGAATTCTTCAGCCGATGGCCTTTTCTAAAGAACATCCTTCCACAAGGATGATAGTGAAAGGTTATATATTATTCCAGTTCAAACCACGATGCGATATAGACCTTTAACATGCAACGTGACCTGTTGCGCCACTCAGGACCCTTGAAAAAAAAGGAGAGAAGATGAAGCAAAATAATTCAACACAAACACAAACCATCAACACCAACAGGCCAATATGGAGCCTTGGTTGCCGCATCCAATCGTTGCAGAACTCCTTGATTTGCCTTCATTACAGAAATTGAAAATCCTGCCCAGGAAGAAAAATCAGAAGATATATTCGATTTGATAGAGAGCACTTGCAAGCTCCACAAACCTGCCATATCAAGAGAAGTCATAAAAGACCCTGTATACACTCTATCAACAGCAAGCCCATGTTCCAACTGCAACCTAGGAACCGCTTTTCCAGCAGCAATCATCAGTTCCATTACAGGGGTAGCACCTAATCTAATGCATATCAAAGTACCAAACAGTCAACTTCTACCTAAGGAAAGATTACCTCAGACCTAAAAGCAATAACTACGGATCTTAAATTTCAAATAAACAAGGAATGCTTCATGACCGGGCTTGGTCGGTTTCCTTACAATTGATATTTGGCCCCATCAACAGTTAACTTACAAATGCACAAGGGAATAGATACAACAGCTTATCGACAAGCCTAAATTTTAATTCTGAAAGATAGAATATGACGCTCAGAGAACACACAAAAGGCCTAAAGGAGGAATAACAGGTGCATATCTTCCCGTTCTTATGATATTACTTATTTGTTTCCAAATTATGCTCTTCAAACCTTAAGTGAAAGCGCTATGCGTACATTCAAGTGCTTGAGAATGTACATTAGAACACGTGCTGGAGTCCAGCTGGACATAAATCGAGGAAATTTGACAGCGTTAAGTGTCTGACACAAAAAAGATATTTCTTTTATGTGTTTGCCGCTTCTTAGTCACTAGGATAAGGCAAACTCTCCCAGAAAATAGAATGACACCTCATACAAAGATATTAGACCAAAACCTTACAAAATTTAATTAGCAGCCGGATTCCAATCCTAAAACTCACGTCCTCGTGGAATTTGACCACCATATCATCATCCCTTCCAAATACCCACATTAACATTTTAAGAGATCTGAACTCCTCAAGAGCCAAATAATCCCCAAAACTAAATTCACCATCCGCCAGCTTCTTCGCAAAAAATATCTATGAATCTAATGAAATCACTGTTAGGCATCCAACAAAATTTTGAAAAGCTGTGATTCAGTGAAGGAAGTTCTGGAGAAGTCCTTACTCCTTATCAATTGTACTAAATTAAAAAGTTGTAAGGTTGTTTTCAAAAAAGGCGAACAAGTGTGTAACAACAGAGTTTTCCATCAGGTGTGATCTATAAGTTGCATGGTAGAGGGGAAGGACAGCAGAATTCTGAAGAAAATCAATGACATTGCTAACCCATTGCAGTTCCCAAGCAACATTCGCAAATCAGATGTCTTTATTGCCTATTTGCCTTCATCCTTATGGGACATGTCTCAAGATTTACAACACTGGCCACCACCGGGGCCACCTCCGATGGCCCACCCCAACACCTCCCTGCTGGTAACCCCTCTCCACAATCCCTTGACCCCTCCCCAGCATTTCCCCTTCTAAATTGTCGACCACATAGGCCTGCCCCCAACCACCTCCCCTCACCATGAATCCACCATGCACCACTACAACCCACCACCCAAATCAAACACCTCCTTATCCTAGTCCGTCCATCTTTGCCACCATCACCAAAACTCTTCCCTTCATTGCAATAGGGAGCAACTAGGGTTCTGCCTCTTCAATTTGCCCATCAGCATCACCTCCGCTCAACTTCAACTCTTCAAGCAACCAAGCTCCAAGGTGTCAGTTGAATCGAGCCACCACGAGCACGACATGGACTCAACACGTTAAGAAGGCGAAAGGACACAGTATGGGCTGGCACGGCACGGTACACACGAGAACTTAGGTGTGCCGGGCTAGGCAGCCGTTTTGGGGCACACAACATGGTCACAATAAAGCACGAGCAATGCAAGACTCAGGTGTGACACGAGCATGGGTATACTGTTCCCATTTATGTATAAATGAGATTGAGTAGGAAAATTTGATTAGATAAAAATGAGATTTGATCTTCCTAAAATAATTAAACTAATTAGTTTCAAAGCATTGGCTGTTTTACTAATTTATCATGACAAGTGTACAATTCAAGACGTGCAATTCAAAAGGTGAGAAAGAAACAAAGCGATGCTATTCGAAGCAAATAATGGGCATTTTCATTTAGTTATGTTACTTTTTCTGTAGCCATTGGCAAAAATTTTTGCTTCGACGTTCAGAAAAATTACATTGCCGGTTTTTGTTTACGATTTTATTTTACTTTTGGCTTCATAGGCATGCCACAGCATGCCCAGGGGCTGAGCTGGGCCTAGAGTATTTTAGTTTGACATGCCTAAGAAGTAGGGCTACAGAAGAGATACAGATAAGATACAACACAGACATGCCGCTACAGTAATTTCGCTAAAACGTTGCACACAATACCGTAAGAATACATTCAACTCTATACAATAAAAATAATAATTTGAGAATATATGTCACCATCAGTTTACATCCCCAACTTGAATAACACATAAGATACAAAAGTTAAGAAGAAAGAGACTCGAGAAATCTTTAAAATATAAGGCAATGAGCATTGATGGGAATTCTCAATAAATCTTTCCAAAAAATTCTGTAGGTATTTTAAGTTACTTTAAATATGATTAGTCGTGAATTTTTTTTTCCCAACTTTGTATTTTTCCTACTCAGACATCTAAGAAATGTCGACCCTGCTGAAGATACAGTGTCGGACACATGTCCGACTTATGATTTTTATTTCTTTGATGAACACACAAGAAAAATATTGGACACATGTCGGGAGATTCACGTCTGACACCAGTTGGACACGTCACCTTGTTTGAAGTGTCCATGCTTCTTAGGGCAGCAATATGACTCAAAAAGATCAACAAATGGGTTGGGCTAGGCATGACAAGAAGGCAATGGGCAACACAAATGCGTTGGTTCACGCGACACAGCCATTTGACACCTCTAACTCCAACGACTTGTTCGGCGCTCTGTATTTGCATGCTAGCCACTAATTTGAATACGAAAATCTGAATCCCAACATTCTTCATTCTTCATGCGTCCAAGAGATTAATCATATTGTAGTTGAAGGTCCAAAGATTTTTATCATACACTGCTACCAGTCTATAGAGAAGAGATTAATCCGAATTTTAGTTGAATGTCAAAAAAATTCATCAAGCGCTTGCCACCACTCCGAACAAAACACAGACGAACAAAAGATTGCGAAGAAAGTGAAGGTGGAAAGAGTTTGGGGTCTTGTCAGCAAGGAAAGAGTAGGTTGTCTCAAGGATTTCTATGGCTTGGGATTTAATCGCGAGGGAAGAGGATTGTGTTTGGAGTGGTGGTACGGAACTAGGAATGGCTTGGATAGGGTTTCAGAGGGAAGTCAAAAGGGCGCCCATTTGGGCAAAGCAGCTGTGTTGACATGACATGTAAGGTATGGGGATGTGCGTGGGCTGGCTGGGCATGTTTCCAAGCGGGCACAGGTGTTCAAATTTTTACATTCCTTTGCTGAAATAAGCAAAGAAGAATTAGATTGAGTTTGTGTTTCAACAAACCTCAAGTAGATCCAAGGAAAATAATCACCATACCATCAATTTGGGAAAAAATTCACATATGATATAGATCTAGGGAAAAGCCTATCACCATCGCCATAGTGGAGGAGAAAACAAGAGATGTAGAGAGGCAAACAGGGATGGACTCTCTCTCGGGGGGTTTTTTTTCTTTTTTTTTCCAAAAATTAAACCATAATTTTTCTTTGTTCTTTTTATTAATAGTTAATATAAACTAACTTAATTACTGCAGGTTGATTTTTTATTTGGGTTAATCTACTGTACACATGCTTCCCTTTGCTCTAAGGTATGGGCTTTGATTGGGCTCCTAGCATGCAAATGACTTGCATGTTGGAAAAGAGTGTTTTGCCTTGGTTTATCTACGTCTATACCCATGAATCTCATATGATAAACATTATTGGGCCATCTCTATTCGCTCATCTTTATATGTAAAAACTGACAATAAATAATTGTATCTTGTATCTGCAAATAATTTGAACTCTTATCTACCTAGTATCCATTCTAAAGTTTAAGGTGTCCAACCACTAGGTACACACCAGCACACAATACATCCCAGTCTGCACTCCACGAACACTATACCCGCACCCAAGTCAACATAACTTAGGCGGGAGGTGTTGTCGAGTGAGCGCGTTGTGCGTGACAGAATATGCGGAGCAAAGTCCCACATCACCCGGGTTTGAAAGAATGTGCAATGTATAAGTGGGAGGGCACGTCAGTTCAAAACTCAAAAGCAAGCTTTTGGAGTTGAGGTCTACCCAATACCTTTAGACTATACAAATGCAATGTTCTATAAGTTGCTAGGGGCTAGTCTTCTGCCCTACTAGCTCCTAGGCCAACTAGTCGGGGACTAATCGGATCTTAGAGATTAGTTCAATTTTCTATTTTTCTAAAAAAATATCTCCCCACATCCCCCAAAGTTTGCGTAAGAAAAGATTTAAATCTAGAAAGAAAAGACTCGAGAACAAAGTAACAACCAAAATATGTCTTTTAAGCATTTGAATCAGTGAATCCTTGATATATTACCTATATGATATTTTTGTTTTTTGGTTAAAATTACAATTAACCCATTGAACCTTTAATATTACACATTTTACCCTATTTTTTTAGAAATTACAAAGCTCATATTAGAGGCCGTCTAGCTGATTATTCCTCACCTAGCCGATTAATCCCGACTAACATCCTTCTAATGTATATAACGCCTAATCAATGCCTAAACCCTAAAATCAAGGCATTGGGTGGCCGCCTAGCTCTTAGGTCGACTTTTAGAACATTGCACAAATGTCCCATAAGGGTATGTTTTCCTCTCCTCAATAGATATGTTATCCTTTCAAATCTGCGAACATTATTTAGATATAAAACCCCCCATAAAAGGTAAAAAGAAGAGATCTACAAACATAAACTGAAATATGGAAGCATTCCATAAATCCAGAATTTTCTTTAATGAAGTTGGATAGTACAGATACCAACATCCAGTCCTCACTCAGGAGATGCAGTTTTCACTCCTAGATATGCAACCTTCAGGAAGAATTAGAACTTCAATTGGAGTGGAAGGGGAATTTCTCGACACAGCGTTTCTATGTGGGAACAAACTAAATGGAGTAACCATGCGCTTTCATGGAGCATTCGGATCAGCTACATTGCAAACTAGCGAAAAGATAAACGTGCACCTACCCATTAATCATGAGCACCACTCTACTTCCCCTTGTGATTGGAACATAGCCAGTTTCCTGAAAACATAACATGGCAAAATTCTGAGATTTCAAATTGACATGGAAACAAGAAACTTGAAAACCTAATGGGATTGCACCGATGACTCACAGACTGGCGTGTGGGGCCCACTTTGGGTTCCCACACAAATGATCCAAGCTATTCATTAATTTGAAAATTATTTTTTGGGTGCCCCCCCTTCTTCAATCAAAAAAAAAAAAATTATGCAAATCCTGAATTCCGAAGGGAACATAGCATGTTAGACTAAATACTTACCTGTTCATCTGATTTTTTTGTGAGGCCATTCAAAAATCCTTTCTAAAATTAATGAACGACTTAGACCATTTGTGTAGGACCCCAAAATGGGCCCCATGCCAGTCTGTGCACCATCAATGCATATAGCTGAACTAAACTCGAGTAACCTTGGTAGAAAGCTTCTTACACCAAATTCGGGGAAATAACAACAAAGGGCAGTTTTGTGTAATTAGTGAGATGCTCTAGACCATGAATGAAGCATGATAATGAGCACAGAAATTGATTTGGGTCTCTACGCCTGCCCTCCTTGATGCCTTTTGGCTTTGATTTAGGGGCATGGTTCTGCAGCAAAACATCCATGTACCTCCTCGGTTCATGGAGGTTTAGGGGGCCACTGTTTAAGTAGTATTCTGAGAGCAACCATTTTGTCCATATTGCCAAAGGTTAGGTCTTGTCTCCAACCATCCCCGCCCATACCCCCAATGATTGGGGACTAGATGGGTTGTGTTATTTTTGTTGTTGAACAACAAAGGATAGTAGAAATGGCAAATAAAATAATAAGACAACCAAAAAATACATAAACAAACAAATACTCCCTCCACCCCCAATCTTTGGTCCCAAACACCACTTTTTGTTGTCCTAAATTTTTTTGTCCCAATTCAAAACTAAAGGGGTATCTGATTAAATTCCACTTTTATCCCCATTTTTTAGAATAAGTACATGTAAATGATGATATTTTCAATGGTAAGAGAAGGAAAGAAAAGTATGACAAGTGTAATGATTATATTCCTCTAATTAGTTCAAATGCCTAAAAGAAACCAATAAATTGGGACGGAGGGAGTACATATTCTTGCCTTCAAAAGCATCCATATAAGTATATAAACTTCATATACTACATAAAGATATTATTTACACCAATTAAAGATATAAAAAAAAGTGAGAATACCAGATTGTGTAAGATCCATGTTTCACAAGTGTCGGAGTGTGTTGAAAAATGAGTCAACGTGTCCGACTCCAAAAATACAATTAAATAATCGGATACATATTTTCATGAGGCTGTCCGAAATGTCTGTGATACAAATACGAAAGGCCCAGAAACGTGTTCATCCTTCTTAGGCTCACGCAAAAGCAGCTGCCGTGAATGGGCTAGGGAAATGCACCCTACCAATCCATGGGAAATAAAATGTTGGTTCACGAATTCCCCAAAAGCTTAAACTGTTATGAAATGGCCTCAGTATATCAAGATATCCAACAATGCTTAAGCATCATTTTGTGATCTCACAACCCAAGAAGTTACAACTCTCCATGCTTAGTATTCTGCCAAAAGTCTGACAATTAACACACAACACAGTGATAGTTTCGAAACACTCAAGAGGATTACCAGCCATGCAGCATGATCCAATCACATTAGAGAAAGCAAAGAGCAGACTCAGTACAGAGAGAACATTTTATATGAGATCAAACATTTCAAGAGTCCAAAACAGTTACTCTACTGCATAAGATAATAAAACACAGACGCACACCCAAGCACATAGCTCAAATTCATTCGGATCTAGGCTTTCTTTCGAACTCATCTACTATAGACGACATGTGTTGCCAATACTTTTACTGCTCTCATTTGCAACATTTTTCATTCAAATACCCAAGCACATAGCTCAAATTTGTTGGGATCTAGGCTTTCTTTCGAACTCATCTACTATAAACAACATGTGTTGCTAATACTTTTACTGCTCTCATTTGCAACATTTTTCATTCAAATACCCCGAGGCAACTCCAATACTGTAAAGCCATTTACATACTTTAGTTTTAGTGTAATTCTTATCATGCATCTATTAAGTTTACAATAAGACAAACTTGAACTTGATTAAAAATATTATGGATTGGCCCCTACAAAGAATATACAAACATTAGAGGAATCAAACTAGAAAGAATAGAGGTGGCCAGAAAGACTACAGGTGGCCAGAAAGAATTAAGGTGAAACATAAGTATCTCATCTCATCCTAAGTTTCATACCAGTGACAGTATCTGCTTAAGAACATGAGAAACCACATTGTCCACAGGCTGAAGGTCAGCCACAGCAGCGCCTGGTTCCCCATGCTGAAAATAATGGAAAGCAAGAGAAATAGTAAATGAACAATTACAAGCACTATTCTATTACAAGGCAATGCCAACAGAATAAGGAGAGCTAATGATGTAGACACTTTTACTTTGTCATTAGCATTTTAGCGCGTGCCCTTAGTCATGATGTAGTAGGTACGTAAATAGGTGTCTTTCATTTAGTAGCTTTTATCATTTTGAAATAGAATTATCCCGAGTATATCTCTTTGTATCCCATGTCGGGAGTTTCTCTCTCTAGTTATCTCAATGGAATATTCTTGTTGGACCATTTGGTATCAGAGCTCCTAGCTCTGATCCTGATCCTTCATCTTGCCTGAAGCCTAGACCTCGCCGGAAACCTCACCGGAAAATCCCAAAACACCTCATTCCACTCGAAATTCTTAGATCTCTCCATTCTCAACCCATATCAGGCTTAAAATCGAACCCCAAATCTACAAATCGAGCCTGTCCAAACCTAGATGGACATACCTAGATCCCAAAAACCCTAAATATAGACTATACGACCTCAAACACTCAAATCACACGAGTTCGACCTTCAATCTTTCTGGATCGACTTGTTTCGCGCCCTAATCTGTCAATTGAAGGCTATTGGACTCATTCAAACCTCATTTGTGCTCAATTAGACCATTTCGGCGCTGGAAACAGAGACCCAGCTCTTGATTAGACAATTTAGGTGGTGCTCGAAATTGTATTTTTGGACTTTGAAATCCTATTTCGACACTCGAATAAGGAGTTTTGGCCATCAATTTGGGCGTTTAGAGCTTCAACCAGTGACTTCAACTTCGACCCAGTGATTTACCCCTTTCTAGTCTGATTACAGGTTCGATTTCAGTTGGGTTTGCTTCATTTGTCTTGTTTGTTGCTATTTGATTGGGTTTGTTGCGATTTGTTGTGGGCTTGACACTATCTGGGACCATTTGTGTTGATTGTTTGAGATTTGTGGTGGTTTGGAGTCCTGAGTTAATTGGGTGTTGAGTATTTGGAGTTGATTTTGGTGTTGTAATGACTCATGGAGGAGGTAGAGGTAGGAGAGGGGGTAAAGGTAGAGCATCCGTTTAGTGAATGATGGTGAAGAGCATCCGTTTGGCAACCAAAACCATGAGGTAAAAGAGTTGAGGCAACAAGTTGCCACCCTAATGGCAATGGTGCAAAGCATTCAAGTGACGCGTGCAGGTAGTAGAGTCTGAGGACTCTCAGAACCACTTTGACAATCCATTTGGAGATCCTAATTGGTTTAGGCCACCTCCCGCTCACATTCTTTATAAGTGGGAGAACAATATCAAGATTGAATTACCCGACTTCAATGGAAGCCTCAATCCTGGTGAATTTGTTGATTGGTTGAATACCGTTGAAAGGGTGTTTGATAATGGTGAAGTCTCTGCAGAGAACAAAGTGAAGTTAGAGGCTATCGGTCTCAAAGGAAGGGCTCCCGCTTGTAAGCAATTGCAACTTACTAGACAACGAAAAGGAAAGGGGAAGATTAAAGAATGGGAGAAAATGAAGAAGAAACACAATGAGCAATTCTTGGCTATCTACTATATGCAAAACGTTTACAAAAGTTTGCATAGTCTCAAACAAAGCGGCAGTGTTGAACAGCTCACGGAGGCATTCCATCAACTTGTTGCCAGAGTTGAATTGAATGAGAGTGAAGATCAAATGGTTGCAAGGTAAGTAAGTGGGTTGACGACTCCAATCCAAGATACCCTTGCAATGCAATCCTTGTGTCGCTTTCAGAAGCTACAATCGAGCCTTGGTGGCCAAAAAGAAAGAAAAGAGGAAGTTCTCGAGATCCGAGTAGCAATATCATATCAAGGAAGTTCCGCTTCGGGTGAGCCTTTCAACTCCCCTATTCTAGGTGTGGACCTTCCTCCGGTGGTGGCCAAGGTGCGTCTCCCAGTGTTTGTAATTAAACCTGAGTGGAAAAAGCTTCCACTCTCACACAAAATCAGCCTCAATCCGGAGTTTTAGGGGCTAGAAATCAATCCCAAAGTGGGGGATTCAAATCTTTTAAGTGTGGGGAGCCGGGGCATAAGTCTTCGGATTGTTGAAAGCCTTCTGGAAGCCATAACAAAGCACTTTTGGATGAAGTAGACAAAAGAAACGATGATGTTCCCGTGCATGATGATGTCGCATGCGAATAGATTTGTGGTGACTTTGAAGAGGAAGTGGGCCTTTCACTTATGATCAAGAGGACTCTCCTTACACCTAAGCAAGATAGGGATGAAGATTGGTTGTGTACTATGAAGAACCGACACTTCTAGGGGTAGCAGTATCGGCGTGTCGAACATGGGGACATGGCGGGATACATATGGGACACACCACGTGGCGTGTCCCGCAATTTTTTTGAATTTTTTGACGGGGACACGGCTGGGGGACACGGCAAGGGTCAAATTGCAATTTTTTTAAAAAATTTTGGGGTCAATCTGTAATTCTTTAATTTTTAGGGGTCAAATTGTAATTTTTAAAAAAAATTTGGCATCAAACTATAATGATCAATCTTTAAAGTTTTAAAATTTCTAGTCCACTACTCGTAAAGTCCACACCATCCACACCTTTAATTTCCTGATCAAATTTTGATAATCCGAACCGTCCAATGTGTTTAAAATGTGTTTTTAAGGGTCTCTACAAGAAATTATCCAAAAAAAAGTCCTAGAAGGGCTTCATCCGAGTAGTTTTCAATTAAATACAGTTTTATCGAAAACTATTCCGATGAATCCTTTTCGGTCTTTTTTTTAAATGATTTCTCGTAGGGGTCCTTAAAAACATGTTTTAAACACATTGGACGGTTCGGATCATCAAAATGTGATTGGAAACGGCTTCGTCCGGACAATTCCGGACTGGAACTATCCCTGACTAGATAGGACTCCCTTCTAATAAGGGACCCTTATTCAAGTTTCCAGGCGGACCTAGTGGTATTTTCGACTTTCCGGACCAAATTTCGATGATCCGAACCGCTCAATGTTTTTAAAATGTGTTTTTTAGGGCCCCCGCGAGGAATCATCAAAAAAAATAACCGGGAAGAGCTTGATCCAAACAGTTTTCGATAAAAATTATATATGTATAACTTTTATCAAAAACTATTTGGATGAAGCCCTTCCTGGTTACTTTTTTTTATGATTCCTCGCGGGGACCCTTAAAAACACATTTTAAAAACATTGAGCGGTTCGGATCGTCAAAATTTGGTCTAGAAAGTCGAAAATACCCTAGGTCCGCATGAAAACTTACATAAGGGTCCCTTATTAGAAGTTTTTGTGTGTGTGTGTGTGTGTGTGTGTGTGTGTATATATATATATATATATATATATATATATATATACACAATTCACTTCATATCCGAACTCCCGGAATATGTTAAATTGCGGACTTCGAGCGTGAGCCGTTGGATCTGATCCAACGGCTGAGGAGTGATGCAGGTTAAAACAACACTCGCGGGTCAATGGTTCCGGGTTAAATGTTTCCGGGTCTTCTGAATCGGGTCACTATATATATCCCTTCCACCCGATTACCCCTCATTTCACGCGTTAACAGAGAGAGAGAGGAGAGAGAGGGCGATTCAAAACCTCCACCTTCGACGAAGAAGAAGACGACTCCACGACCTCAAGCTCTCCATCTCCAGGTCTCCTCTCTGTCTCTCTCTCCCTCCATCCGACTTTCTTACTCTTTCGTTATTTTTTGAAAAAAACCCTAACTTTTTTCTCTGTGTTTCAGGTCGAACGGGATCTGAAGCTCGAACATCGTAGATAGTCTCACCATCGATCTCCAGGTCTCCCTCTCTCTCTCTCTCTGTCTCTGTTCGATCCTCTATTTTGAAATAAAATTTTGAAAAAAACCCTAACTTTTTCAAAACCTAGATCTGGAGAAGATGGCAAGAAATTAGAAGCCATGAGGAACAAAACTTGAATATGTATAGTATTTGTTTCTTTTCCTCTGTTTTTTTTTTTTATCTTATCTTTTTGCTTTAACTTCCTTGTACCTATCTTAGGTTTTTTTTTTTTTTCCCATTTTGGCCTTGAATGTCTGTTCTTTTGCTATTCTACTAATGCAATGAGAATCACATTGCTAAGTTGTCGCTCAACTTAAAGGCTTATTTGGTAGTGCTTGTTTCTTTCCTTGGGGGCAATTGTACATAATGTTGAACAGTTGTTTTTCAGGTGCATAAGCAATGAAGTATCAATGGATTTTGTACACTGAAATATAGGACCCATGATGGTCCATTTTTTAAAAATTGACTCATTCAGGGGTGTTTCGGCTTAATAATCTTGATGGACTATTCTTCTATCTTTATTCTTCTATCTTTATCAATGGATTTTGTACACAGAAATATAGGACCCTAAGTTTTTATTTATTCACTAGATTTACACGATATCAAGTTTTTTTATGCTTGCTGCTGCTACATTTGCTTACTGGATTTGGTCAATATTTGGATTCTGGAATTGCACTGGAATTGGCACTGTATTGCATGTTATATCATGTACTTGAATTGAGTTGGACCAAATTCTTTCTGACTTGTGACTAGAAATTGATTCGTTGATGATTTTGGTTCTGTTATTACCAGTTGAATGGATTTTAAACTTGGATGCATGCATTACTCCATTGAGCAATAAGTAATCTACTGTTTTAAATGTAATTATTGGTTCCAAAGCCAGTATCCTCAACTTTGTGAGGTCCTTGATTGGTTCCTAACTCAGTGTTTATATTCTGTCCTTGGGTTATCTTATTTAGAGATTTTATTTTTTGTAGAATGGATTCTTTCGAAGATACAGAAATATGCTCACCGTCACCATGTCCACCACCACTGTGTCAATCATCTGCCAGTTCTTGTCAACATGTTTACACTCCTCAAGTTAGAAATGACTTGATACCAAAAGTTGGGCAACATTTTGACACATTAGAAGAGGTTCAGACTTTCTACAACAACTACGCTAGAGAATCTGGATTTGGTACGAGAATTAACTCTAGCAAAAAGAATAGGGACAATGTCATCATTAGGAAGGAGTATTGTTGTTACAAAGAAGGGTTGAGAAAACCTAAGGCAAACAATGCGGAACCTAGTACTCGGAGACGAGGGATTATTAGAGAGGGTTGTGGGGCAAAACTATCAGTTGTGAAAGACAAAGAGAGTGCGGGGTTTGTTGTCTCCCAATTTTTCGAGGGTCATAACCACCCTCTTACAACGCCAAGGAGGGTGCATTTGTTGCATTCTCACCGGGAAGTGTCCACTGCCAAAAAGGCTTTAACACAACAATTGTCCGATGCAAATGTGCCAACATGCCAACAAATGAG
This sequence comes from Vaccinium darrowii, assembly GCA_020921065.1. Lineage (NCBI taxonomy): Eukaryota > Viridiplantae > Streptophyta > Magnoliopsida > Ericales > Ericaceae > Vaccinium > Vaccinium darrowii. Next base: position 20,930,717 of record CM037158.1, on the reverse strand, counting down.
TATTTTGGCAGTGCAATCCGGGGGTATTGAAAATGTTGGATGTTCACAACAAGACCTTTATAACGCTGAAAGGGATAAGAGGAAAGCGTTATTGGGACAAGATGCCAACATGTTAGAGTATTTTAAGCTTGAACAAAAAAACAACCCGGCTTTTACATATGCGATTAAGGAGGATGATGAGGGGAAATTGACTCACTGTTTTTGGGCTGATGCCACCTCTAGGAAGTCGTACCAGTACTTTGGGGACGTGGTGGTCTTCGATACCACTTACAAGACAAACCGATATCAAATGATGTTCGCACCTTTATTAGGGGTTAATCACCACGGGCAGACAACTCTTTTTGGGTGTGGCTTTTTAAATGATGAACTCACTACTTCTTTTGAGTGGCTTTTCCAGCAATGGTTAAATGCAATGCCAGCAGGCCCCCCGCAAATGATCATTACCGATCAAGATCCTGCAATGACAAAGGCAATTGCTACTACTCTTCCAAACACTCATCATAGGTATTGCATATGGCACATTGTCAATAAAATGACCGGGAAGGGCTTGACCCGAGCAATTTTTGATAAAACTGTACATAGTATCTTGCGGGGATCAAGCCCTTCCCGGTCATTTTTTTTAATGATTCCTCGCGGGGACATTTAAAAGCACATTCTGAACACATTGAACAGTTCGGATCATCAAAATTCAATCGGTAAAGGTGAGGTCCGCACTTAACCAGTTTAAGGGATCCCTGACTAGAAGCCCTCTCATATATATATTGCCGTGTCCCCGCCTGTCCGTGTCGCTTTTTTCAAAATTGCCGTGTCCGTGTCCGTATCCGTGAAACATAGGTTGTGTGCTAAAATATTCCACACTACAACATAGGAGGATGTGTTTGCAATAAGATCATTGATAATGGGAGTTATGAAAACATAGTATCTCAAGAGGTGGTTGACAAGCTTCAACTCAAAGTGGAGGTGCATCCCAATCATCATACCCTTTCTTGGTTCAATAAGGAAAATGAGATCAAGGTGAATAAGAGGTGCTTGGTGTCCTCCTCCATCAGGCAAAAATACTTTGAACTTGGTGTGATGTGATACCCACGGATGCTTGTCATATATTACTTGGCCGTCCGTGGCAATATGACTGAGATACTCTTCGTGATGGAAAAAGGAATATCTACATTGTGCATAAGGATGAGCAACTAGTCACTTACCTATGAAGGATAAGGTAACTACCAAATCTAATTCCTCTATGTTGTTTGCTTCTAAGGAACTTCTCAAGGGAAGTGATGAATCCGATGGTGTAGTATCAATTCCTATAGTGAATATGGGTGTTTTGGATGTTCCCGAAGCTGTCACCAAGTTCTTGAAGGAGAATGGTATTGTGCTTCCTAAGAGTTTACTACAAAGGAAGAGTTTGGGAATGATTTGAAGAACTTCCCATTTATGATGATTATCTTGATGAAGATAATGAAGAAGAAGGGCTTTAAGACATTGAGCAAGTGGTACAAGCAAGCCATAGAAGTGATGTTGTTTTGGGTTCATATTTAAAGTACTGAGATTGTGTTAGATCCTCCAAGCCTTGAAGACCTTGTGGAGCCAAAAGGTAAGGATTGTTTTCAACTTTTGCCTTCCACGTTGCCCCCTGTGCATGATATACAAGTTTGTAGTGAATTGGTGACTAAACAATGCTTCATGGGACAACTTCAAGATCCCTTGGGAGGAAAGCCTTGGGTACGATGTGTTGCATGTCCTTGGACCTTCAAATGGTGATTGGTCAAGATACTTTTGGGGAGGATGAGTGGGAAAAATACTTTGATGTAGCTTTGCTTGCCTTGCTCAAAAGACATGCCAAGCGGATTGCTTACTCCCACAGAAGCATGGATGCGGTGGAAGTGCGCAAGCTCATGTTTAAGATTGGTTGTGCTATACTAGTTGCGTTGAGTCGAATAACTACTCCCTAACTTAAGGACAAGTTCTTCTTAGTGAGGGAGTCCTGACGTAGTCACTTTTACTTTGTCATTAGCATTTTAGTAAGTGCCCTTAGTCATGATGTACTAGGTCTATAAATAGGTGTGTGTCTTTCATTTGGTAGCTTTTATCATTTTAAAATAGAATTATCAAAAGTATCTCTCTTTATATCCCATTTTGAGAGTTTCTCTTTAATTATCTCAATGGATTATTCTTGTTGCACCAGCTAAATTGTAGGTTGTCAAATCGAGAATCGAATTGACCCTTTGCTGAATCGTGAATCGTGACAATTCCGTCCAAAGTTCAAAAGCAGGAATGTATCTAAGCACATACATAATAAGGAGATATTGTTTTAAGCTTATATCAATATAGAACTTTGTTTCCTACTATTGATTGATGATCATGTGGTCTAATAGGAAAGACACTTGTACGTAATACGAAAATAAATACTATAGTACACTGGATATATGCATATAGATATAAAAGATTGATCATAAAAATGAAAGCCTAGCCTTAACTCAATAATTTGTAGCCTACTCGGTACAAAACTAGCTTTATCAGCATATTTGGGTTGGTCCGAGATTTGAACCCTGCCCCGTCTATGATTCAGAGGATACAAGAATTAAAAATTCGATTTGTGAAATTACACATCCATGTAGGATATCATCCTCAACAATATTCAAAATTCTAGCAAGTTAAAACTAATAACATTTTAAAGAGTTGGTTACATCTATTGACTTGTATTATAATAAAAAAAGAAACTTTAAGCAAAATAAATTAGATAATTGATGAGTAAGGTATCTTGATTGTAAAGATATTATAATAAAAAAAAAGAAAATTTAAGCAAAATAAAATAGATAACTGATGAGTAAGGTATCTTGATTGTAAAGATATTTAGAATGAATATTTTAATGTTCAAAAACATGCTACGAATCAAAATATAGACCAGTCAACAAATGATTAGCAATTTTGCATGGGAATAAGGTTTTTCATACTTAGCAGAATATAATCTTTTCGACAAAAGTGGTTTCATATTAGTCGAATGTGACGGATTGTAATAAACCTTGATTCACCTGTAGATTCGTATCATTTTGACGCGAATTGACTCGTGAAACGAACCGTGATTCATATGATTCAAGACCAATTTTAGAAATACCTTGATTAATCTATAGATTTGTATTATTTTTACGTGAATCGAGAATCGAAACATGAATCGTGCGGTTCTGACAATGTCATCTAGACAAAGTATTAGCAACAAAATACAGGTAAGTAGTGAAAATAAGCAGAGCCAGAGATAGTTTGAATTTGACAATACTATTCATCAATACAAGAACAAATGAAGTTGGCTCAGTGCCTACAACAGTCGGGATAACATGTCTCACAAACTTATACTTACAATTCCGAGGCCAAGCTCCATCTTTCCAGGGCCCAAACGGTCTGATGTAACCTGACCTGGCAGTGTGCAAACAGACAGTGCAACACCCATGGTTCCCACCATTTCAGATGCAAGTTTTGCTTCCGCAACAACGTCAGCAAGAGAAAGGCCAGCAGCAGCAGCAGCAGCAGCTCCAGCAACCTGGTTTGTACAAACCCATATCATGGGCACATATATAATGAAAGCAGACATTAAGAATGAAGTGGATCTGTGGTTTCTAGAACCAATTGACATTTACCAAGGCACCAAACTCAATGAGAGATGAAGATGCATACACCTTCTGTGCTTGGAAAGGAGATTACTAAAATGCTTATTTAGAGAAATATACAACATCATCGATTAGTATTTTCAATCCAATGCAAAAATTTCAAACCGTCAACTACCATTTTATAAATACATTCTGATGAGGATCCTGAACAGGTCAGAGCAATCTACTTTTTCAGGTAGAACATACTTTAATCACTAGAGTGATAATCAAGTCCACCATATATTACAATTTACAGCCAACTTAAACCAGTAAAAATGATGTTCCATTCAGATAGTAGGAGTAGGAGCAGTTAAACCCCTAGACAGGTACATCTGATGGCCGAAGGAATTAAAACTTGTAACTTTCGGGATCCACATGCTCTTGAATTTTTATTTCAAAAGAAAAAAAAATCGTATTTGGTGGGTTTTGGTTTGGACAAGCTAGGGTTTTTGCTTGGAGCTTGTGGGAGCTTCAAATCCTTGAGGTAGGGATTTTTTCTCTCTATCTAAGTGTTTTAGGGGCTGTTTTGTGCATCATTTTCATTTGGTTCGACCCCTTGTAATGTGTAGCAAAATCTGTGAAATCTGCAGTTTTTCCCAGTCTGTCTGCAAATCCCGTCCAGATGGAAATTCCAGAGACCGTATTGATTTGATATTCTGATTTTGATTCTTGTTCAGCTCTCATTCATACGGTCCGTTCTTGTTGATTCGTAGTGTCGTCTAGTGTGCTTTCTAAACTTGATTGAATTAGCTTGTTGGGTTTTAAGTTCGTATTGTTAATTGTTTCTCGGATTGTATCTGAATTTGTGAATCTTGCACTTGTTTGATGCTACATTGTGACACAGTATGCGAGACTTAGGCCTATGTTGAAAGGAAATGAACGAACCACTTGATTACTTGAGAAGAATGAGAAGTAAATTGCTAAGTATGGAAAGTAAGTCTCTAAGACCACCAATCGGAGTGTCTCTATGTAAGGATTCCACAAGGCCAATAAGACTTGGAAAAAGGGTTCCACGAGGCTCGTAAGACTAGAAAAGGGTTCCACGAGGCCTATAAGACTCGGAAAGGGTTCCACAAGGCCTATAAGACTCGGAAAAAGGATTGCAGATTCTCTAACACCCGGATGTTAACTTAATGAACAAAATGAATATGAAATGAGTAAAATGATGGAAATGAAACGTTGTTGACACGTTGGACACCTATGGAGTACATTGGACACCTACGGGGTACATTGTTTATATGTGAGAGCATCATGTTTCTAACTTACGATTGTATGTCCTGGTGTGCTTCCATTATTGCTTCCCGTATCTCTCTGACATTTTAATGCTCATATGCATATAGAACGTCGGAAGATTTTCGTATTGGGCACGTTCAACCCTCCATTTTTAGGTACAATTCACGGAGCATGATTTGGAGTGCATGACCCCTTTTTTAAAGGGTACATCGAAGAGTTACTTGTTCATCTTTGTAAAACGTATTTTGTAGATGAAAACGTAACTCTATTCATTTATTATTTTGACTTGGACTAATGTAACAGTTTAACTACTTTGTTTAGTTTCTCATGAAACATTGGATTGTAACTTAACGGGAGAATATATGGGGAATGTTTAATTGTACTATTTTGGACATGGACGATTGTTGATTGCAATGCAAATAGGGTTGATGCAGACAACCTTAAGATTTGGATAGAGTTTTAGTTTAGGATTTTTCTCTTCTGGAGGAAGGAGGGATGAGAGCAATGTGCAGCAATTAAGAGCAGGGAAAAATATTAGGAATCAGTTCTGTTTTTCCAGGAGGCATTGGGAAAATGATGTTGGCTTTTGGGGTTAATAGAATTAGGTTGCGCTATACAGCCATACAGGATTAGTGGATGATGGATTAGGAACAAGCGGACATGAGGGCACTCAAGCCTTTCCGATGGCTATTATGGGACCATAAAACATCGGAATGAGGGCTTGATGACTCGGACAGATGACTCGGCTGTAGATGTTCAAGAGAAGTAGCAGCTTTGGAAGCTTTTTGGGCATACCGTACAAGGCTTTTCAATACAGGGTCATGCAACTATTTTGTGGCATACGGGATACGGGTAGTTAGGGATCAATAAAGAAATAAGGGGGGGAATTGAACAATTTGCATTAATTCATTGCTTCTAATTAAATTGGTATGGGCACAAGAAAGATGAGGGTAATATGGGTGAGCGGTGGTGAGGGTAAAGAAGAATTTAACCTTCTAGCTTTCTCTCAGGATCAAGATTATCAGTTGGAATTTGAGCAGTTTGAATAAGTGGAGCAAAAAGGTGGTGGTCAAGGCTCTTCGTAATGCGTGAAATGCAAATTTGGTCTGTTCACAAGAAACAGGATGCAGTGCACAGCCATTCGGCGGGTTGGATGGGTATATGGCAAGTTGGTGAGTATTTCTCACATACTGTGTACAGATTATTTTTTGCAATTTTATGGAGCAAAAGAGACACATTTGGTTCATTAAGATGTGTGCTATTGTACTTAGAGGATGTAGTATGTCATGAAGTCAACTTTAAGAAGCCAAAATAATTGACAATATAGGAGTTTCAAGACATTGAGCTACTTGCCTTAGCGCTGAGTTGCAAGGTGGATTCTCTCCTCGTCTTATTTCATCTACCTTTTGTGGTCAAGCCAGTTTGGGATGATGGTGTAGACAGATGTCCAATCCAATCAAGCTTTACAAAGTAAGCAGAAATAGGAAGGGTTGGAGTTTGTAAAGCTTCATCATGTCGATGTGGTGGATAGTTGAAGGGTCAAGTTTTGAGATTAGCCTTTGTGGGATAATGTCTGGACAGACATGGGCCAAATGGCCTTGGACATTCGTCTTAGTAGGGCACTTCAAAAGATGGAGTAGCGTTTTACTCTATTAGAGAGCTGAAATGGTCTGCAAGGGCTTTAGGACAAAGGACTCGTCGCGGTGGAGCCTTGTTTGTATGTGATTTTAAAGGTGAAGTCCTTTTGTAGGGTGCTTCGTGGAGGTCATAATCCCACGTTACTTTGGAAAGCAATTGCTTATCCCAAAGTGTGATAGGCACACAAAATTGCATATGTAAGTGCCTAATTTGCTAGTTTTGTCACACTCACACGCATATAATCTTTGTTTTGTAACAATATTGCGCGCAAAGGTATTTTTGTTGGACTTTAGTTAAAATGGAGTAAAACAGCGTATCCAGAAGCTCCAAATAATTCCCCGTGGAATCCAGAAGTACCCAAGTATCCACGGGACCAAGTGCTACCCTGTAAGTTTTCAGAGAATGGAAAACTGATTTTATTTCTGAATGAATAAAAGACTAGGCTATTACATGATTAAAGAGGAGAATTGCTACACCTAAAAGGAAAAGATTACAATGCAATCACGATATACTACCTAAAGTAGAAGATCATGATACACTACCAAATCTACAAATCAATGCCTAAATTAAAAGATACAAAATATATGATTATGATGTGATCATGTGTTCCTAAAATACAAAGATACTGAGATACACAAGATACACTTTCACACACCCCTCAAACTCAGGATGCGAGAGCAGAGAGCGTCGAGAGTTTGCCAAGGAGAAAGCGAAAACGAGCAGCAGTGTTGCTCTTTGTGAAAAAGTCAGCCAACTGCAACGTGGAAGAGATGAAGGGTAAAGCAATGGTGGCAGACTGAAGATACTGGCGAATGAAGTAACAATCAATTTCAATGTGCTTGGTACAGTCATGGAAGACCGAGTTGTGGGCTATCTGAATTGCACTCTTGTTGTCGCAATAAAGGGGCGTGGGTGAAGTAATGGAGACACCCATATCCGAGATAAGCCAGCGAAGCCACACAATTTCAGACGTAGCATGAGCCATAGCAGCGATATTCAGCTTTAGCGGTGGAGCGAGCAACAACAGATTGCTTTTTGCTTCTCCATGAGATAAGAGAATCACCCAGAAAAACACAAAGACCTGAGGTAGATTTGTGGTCACTAGCATCTCCAGCCCAATTAGTATCAGCAAAAGCATGAAGAGTCAAATTGGATGTAGAGGAGAGCAGAAGACACTGATGAAGAGTGCCACAAACATAACGGAGAATACGTAACAGAGCCGCCCAATGCATAGTCCGAGGAGCAGAGACAAACTGGCTAATAATGTGAACAGCATAGGCAATATCTGGCCAAGTAACAATGAGATAAACTAAGCAACCCACCAATTCACGGTACTCCGTAGGATCCTCAAGAGGAACACCATCAGAAGCAGAAAACTTGGCATCAAGCTCAAGAGGAGTATCAACAGTTTTGGTATCACTGAAACGAGCACGGGTAAGGATATCAGTAGCATACTTTGATTGTCCAAGAAGATACCCCTGGTGAGAAGCGACTACTTCAATGCTAAGAAAACATGGAAGAGGGCCCAAGTCTTTCATTTCAAACTCCCGAAAGAGATGACGTTCGGCCGAGTAACAGTGAGATAAATTAAGCAACCCACCAATTCATTGTACTCCATAGGATCCTCAAGAGGAACACCATCAAAAGCAAAAAACTTGCCATCAAGCTCAAGAGGAGTATCAACAGTTTTGGTATCACTAAAACGAGCACGGGGAAGGATATCAGTAGCATACTTTGATTGTCCAAGAAGATAACCCTGGGGAGAAGCGACTACTTCAATGCCAAGAAAATGTCGAAGAGGGCCCAAGTCTTTCATTTCAAACTCCCGAAAGAGATGACGTTTCACGTCACTAGTAGCAACAGAATCAGAACCAGTGATGATCATATCATCAACATATAGCAAGAGAAGAACCAAACCATGAGAGGTTTGACGAAGGAAGAGAGCAAAATCATGCATGCTGGGCTGAAAGCCAATTTGAAGAACCGCATCCTGAAATTGCGCATATCAAGCGCGAGGTGACTGTTTCAAGCCATATACAGCACGATGCAAACGACAAACAACACCAGAGGGGTGAGAGAAGTCAGGAGGAGGCCGCATATAAACTTCTTCAGATAAATAGCCATTGAGAAAAGCATGCTTGACATCCAATTGAGAAAGAGGCTACAGGTGCACAGCAGCAACAGATATCAAAGTACGAACAATGGTCATTTTGGCAACAGGAGCAAAAGTTTCCTCGTAATCAATCCCATATTCCTGGGGAAAAAAAAACCCTTAGAAACCAAGCGGGCTTTATACCGCTCCAAAGAACCATCAGAATGGTCTTAACTTTGTAGACCCATTTGCAACCAATAAGATTCTTACCATCCGGCAACGGAACCAACTCCCAAGTATGATTTTGAGCAAGAGCAGTGAGTTCAGCTTCCATGGCATCCACCCAATTAGGATTAGTACAAGCTTCTTTATGGGACGTAGGTTCAAAATATGTGTGAATCCGAGAAAGAAATGATTGATAGGAAGACGAGAAACAGGTATTAGTAAAGTCATATCGTACTGGTGGGTGCCAATTTTCACGAATGGGATACCGGTGAGCAGGTGGATAGGGATCTTCGGAGGCAGATTGGGAAGCAGGAGTAGAAGCAGGACGACGAGCATAGACCTGAGTGATTGGAGGACGGTGAGGAGGAGCTGCAGAAACATTAGATACCTCAAGAGTAGAGGTATATTCGTCGGTAGGCACATCCATAGGGAATGGTTCAATACTAATCAAATCCTCTTTGGCGACAGGAGCAGTTTTGGGAGGAAGAGTAAAGCATGGAAGACGCTCTAAGAAAACAACATGCCTAGATACATATAGCATTTTGGTCACAAGATCATAACAACGATAGCCTTTTTGATTAAAAAACGCCTAAGACACAACGGGCGCTAAGCTTATTGCGAGCTTTCTTAGGAAGAATGACAAAACAAGTAGAAACGAAAACTCTAAGGAGAGAGTAGTTAGGAACCTGACCATAGAGGAGCTCATAAGGGAGTTACCAGAGAGAAGAGGGGTGGGCATCCGATTTAGAAGATAGGCTGCAATGAGAACAACTTCTCCCCAAAAAGTAGAGGGGACAAAAGATGATAATAGCAAAGACCGAGCAGTATTAAGAAGATGACAATGCTTTCTTTCAACTCTACCGTTTTGTGCGGGAGTGTCAGTACAAGAAGACTGATGGATAGTCCCATGGGTGTCTAAAAATGCATTAAAATCTTTCAGAGAATATTCTCCACCCAAGTCAGAACGAAGAATTTTAATAGAGCCAAAAAATTGAGTTTGAACAATGGCATGAAAACTTTGATAAATCTAAAAAAATCAGATTTATGTGTCATTAAGTACACCATGTATACCGACTGATTTATCCACAAATGAGACATAATAAACAAAGCCACCTTTAGTGACAACCGGGGAAGGACCCCATAAATCATAATGAACAAGCTGAAAAGGAGAAGTAGGAAAAAAAAGTACTTCTCTTAAATCGTAAGGCAGACATTTTAGCAAACTTACAACCACTGCATTAAAAAATATCATCAATAGAAATGTTTCCCAAATGACCTGATTAACCAAAGGTTTCAAACGCTCACTAGACGAATGCCCTAATCTAGAGGTCACCAACTCTATAGCCTGTCCCAATCTGCTTCTTGGAATTCCGATCCTGCACAACACAACCAGAAGAAGAAAATATAACATCGAAACTAGAATCAGGCAACTGACTAATCGAAAGAAGGCTTCATGTCAACTGAGGAACATAAAAGACAGTACGAATAGATAGAGAAGAAGATGTAGTAGAGAGAATGGAACCAATAGAAACGACTTGCATCGGAGAGCCATTGGCAGTAGCAATACTAATAGGAGATATAGGAGGCACACAATTACTAAGAAGAGACAAGTCAGGGGTCATATGATGAGAGGAGCCAGAATCAAATAGCCAAGTGGTGGGTAAGATACTTGTGGTGTAAGCATTATGCAAACCTGAGGTAGTGGTAGTCAGGGCAGAAGCTTTGGAAGAATTCCCCTGAATGGCTATCATGTAAGCCTGATATTGCTGAAATTGCTCAAAATCAAACGGAGGAGGAGGAGTACAGCTAGAGGAAGATGTTGCCAATGCTACAGGATGGCGAGAATGCTACACTCATGCTAGAGGAAGAACTAGTGGACTGGGAAGCATTATGTCCCTAAGGCTGGAGACGCTTAGGACACGCATGCTTCCAATGACCCTTCGGATGACAATAGCTACACTCATCTACGGGTGTCGGGGGCCACTGGGGTTGGGCTTACCCGTAGATTGAACAAGATGCGATGCAGGGGTGGGTAACAGAGATGCGGAAGGTGGAACGGAATGAAGTAGATGGAGTAGCAAAGACAGACGGTGAAGGGGAACTCACACTAGCCACTTTGAACCTGGTTTCTTCTGCAATAAGTTCATGGACAGCCTCATCCACAGAAGGTTGAGGAGAACGGTGCAGAATTGCCCCGCGAAGTGGCTCAAATTTGGATCGGAGAGGCATAAGGAACTAGATCAACCTCCGTTTCTCACAATATTCAACAAGCTCATCCTATGAATGTACAGCAGCAAGTTCCATACAAGCTAACTGATCCCAATAACTAGTCATTTTGTTATAAAACTCCCGAATAGTCCTATCACCTTGCCTAGCACTACGAATAGATGACTCAAGTTCATACTGTTTGGCAAAGTTAGACTCCAGATACATACCCTTCAAATAATCCTAGACTTTTTTAAATGTGTCATACTTTGAAAAATTCATCCCAATACTTGGTTCTACAGAGTTGTGAAACCAAGTAAGAATTTGAGAGTTTTTTAAGGTCCATTTTTCAAAAGCAGTGGCATATTCTTTGGCTTTTGGATCAGACAACGGTTGTAGTGTCAAACTGTCCATGTGTCCGCACACCCCCTTACCAACAACAAAATTTTTCATCACATGTACCCAATAAGGGTAATTGTTACAGATCAGACGGCCACTAATAAACTAATTTTTATCTCCAGACATGATTAATTAAGAGAAAACTCCAAACCAAAACTAGTAATCAACAATACCCAGAGTTGCAGAAACAGAGAGCAGATGACCCAAGTGTAGCACCAGCGATAAGAGGGATGATCCAAAATATACTCACAGAAGTTGTTTGATGCAGAGAGAATTTACTGGATGAGCAGATCTGACTTACAGAGTACAAACTGAGATCAGAGAGGTTGCTATGAAGGTCGTGAGGTCTACCCGTGGTATGAAAAGCTTCGTTGGATGTTGGAGAGGGTCGCCAGAGAGTAGAAAAGACTTGTCAGAGGTTGTCGGAGGGTAGAGAGGACCTGTCGAAGTTCGTCGGATGTTAGTGAGTGTCCAACGTGGGTCGTTGGTGGCTGGAGAGTGCTCGCCGAAGGTTATGAAGGATATATCCAGGTTATTTGAGTTCACCAAAGTCGGATGTGGTCAGAACTAAGGTCGCCGGAGGCCCGACGTGGTCTGGGGAACGACAGTGAGGGTCGTCGGACAGTGGATAGTCGTCATCAGCGATCTAAGGGGGGAAGAATAGTGATCATAAGTCAGAGGAGTCTTTCTACGAGGTGGGTTTTCTGAGATTCTCGATCTGACATATATATATGCCAACTATCCAATCCGCGATCCCGGATTGGAGGTTTTTTGATGTTTTGAAGGTTTTAAAACATGTTTTTGCATGATCCGAAATGTCCTATGTGTTTAAAAAGTGTTTTCAAGGGTCCTCGCGAGAAATCATCCAAAAAAAATATCGGGTAGGGCTTGATCCGAGCAATTTTTCATAAAAACTGCACATACAGTTTTATGAAAAACTGCTTAGATCAAGCCCTTCCCAGTATTTTTTTTGGATGATTTCTCACGGGGACCCTTGAAAACACGTTTTTAAACACATTGGATGGTTCGGATCATGAAAATTTGATCCGAGAATTGCTACACCTAAAAGGAAAAGATTACAATGCAATCAAGATATACTACCTAAAGTAGAAGATCATGATACACTACCAAATCTACGAAATCAATGCCTAAATTAAAAGATACATAATATATGATTATGATGTGATCATATATTCCTAAAATACAAAGATACAGAGATACACGAGATACACTTCCCCCTCCCCCCCCCCCCCCCCCCCCCCCTCTGCTCAAACTCAAGATGCGAGAGCCGAGAGCATCGAGAGTTTGCCAAGGAGAAAGCGAAAACGAGCAGCAGTGTGGGTCTTTGTGAAGAAGTCAACCAACTGCAGCGTAGAAGAGATGATGTGACGGCGGTCCTATTCTATAACGCAAGCGGGGTCGCAAGCGGTTGCGTTGCATTCATGTGGCTCACTTGGCAAGAAAGGAACCGACGGTCACAAATGATGTTTTGGAGAGCTCTTTGTACAGACTTAAGAGTTGTCATTCTAGTAGCTTGTCTATTGAAGAGTCAAAGAAACCAATCGGAAGGGCGAGCAAAGAACTAATAAGAGGTGCTTAGTCGGACTGGGTAATTCTTTGCTCGAAAAATTTCTCGATATGATAGTTCTTCGTGGTACACATGGAAGTACTTAACTATGCCAAAACGCCTTCCCTTTTCTATATGGGCAGAATTCCTTTTATGCCTCTTCTACTAGAATATTACTTGTACAAATGAATCTCCAGAAGAAGTGAAAAGACAAAAGCTGGTAAAAGGAAAATAAATACAAAAGGCCAAAGCTTATGCATACAAGAAGCTGCGTGCGCATACATGACCCAGAGAGAGATCAAACCTTATGAACAAGAATAGTCCCAGCCAAACCTCTTCGTCCAGCAATGCCTCGAGGTGGTGGTAATGCACAATCATCGCCAACTATTACCATCTAACAAGCAGCAAAGGAAATATAACACACTGATCATAAATCAACTTATATATATCGAACTTTCCTTTTTCCCTCTTTCTATTCTGGATTAGTTATCATCATTTTTTTATGATTACGTATGTGTTAAAGTATTTGGATGACATGCGTACCTCTACTTTGTAACCTTCGGACTTTGCTTGCTCAGCAGCCAAACCAAAATTTAACCGGTCACCAGTATAATTCTTCATCAATAATAAATAAGGAAATATTAGTTGAACCACAGAATAACCCTCAACTCAATTGAGATCATATTTTGTGCGGTGAAAAAGAGCAAACTCACAACTTCCCAAACAGTATAAATGATTTCGTTTCGGCCCAATTTTCTCTACTATCTTCCTTCGCTAAATGAAAAGATGACAAAGCACTACGGATGCCTTTTTTATTCAAAAGAAACAACTATTCATTCAACTCCTCGGACATTGATTGTTTGATGGTGCTTAAACAATGGCAGCTCCACATGAGCCCGGAAAAGGAACAGCCCCAGAAAACGCATCTATGCTCTATTTGATGATGTTCCCTTGGAAATGTGGACTGAACCGGGTTTGAGCGATGTTTCTAGCCAGTGCAAAAGCCTCTCTATGCTGATCGGACTGACTAAAAGTTGCACAATGTTGACCTTAGCAAAGATTCATGTGGAGGTCAATGTGGAGAATATCTTGCCGAATGGCTTTGAGCTTTTGTTATCAAATGGCTCAAGATTTGACATTAAGGTCGGGTACCCTTGGAAGCCTTTTAACTGTGATTTTTGCAAGTTCTTTTGACATAAAACATGCAAGGTCCTTATATCCAATGTCTTTTCTGTTCTGATCAGAGAGTTATATATAATGAAGAAACCCTTTCCCCATTTAAGAATCCTTGATCCCCATTTGGGACGAGGATGGATGGAAAAAAAATTCCCCACCATCAACATTGGGCCGCCAAACCCCAGCCCCGCCCCTCTTACCCACATAAAACACCCTTCAGGCCCTCACCACCCAGAATCAGCTTATAAGGCCGATTTCTATGGAGGAAATAAAAGCAGCTCCCATGTCTAATCAATGTTGAAAAAGCACCAGGGCAAGATGTATACAAGTCTACATTATAGTAAAAGAACGAGAGTTTGTTGGGATTCACGTGGTGAGTGCCTCCAATATTTTTCTGTTCATGGGTTTATGCCTAAGGCATGGAAGGCTGCAATTGTATCTTTAATCCCTAAAACTAATTCTCCATCTTCTATGAAAAATTACAGACCTATTTCCTGTTGCAATGTTGGTTATATCATATAAGTGTATTATAAAGGTTCTTACCAATCGATTACAACCAATCTTGCTCAAGCTACTAGTAAAACACAATCTGATTTCATAAACGGTCGGTCAATACTGGACAATGTTTTGTGATGCAAGAATTAGTGAGAGGCTATCATAGGAATCAGGAACCCAATGAAACCCTCAAACTTTACGCTTCCGCAAAATGGCAGCTATGGATTTCCCAGAGCTGCCTGTGAGCACAACTCAATATTCAGTGGTGATCAATGGCGTCTTGAGGTTATATTCCAAAGCAAAGGCAGTATGCTACCCATCCTTGCCTTTTTCTTATATTATCAGGGAGGCTTTCCTGCTCTCTCTTTTTTTTTTTTTTCAGTCGAAGATGCAACAAGGGAGCTTCATTTTTCATCGTATGTGTGATAGATAGAACTTGTGCAGATTGGCATTTGCTGATCACGGATCACCTTTTCAATTCAAATGGGACTGATGTTGTAAATGAGATTTGATGGAGTTTCACTCCTTTTATGGTTTAATTAAAGCCAAACTTGCAAAACAGTGCAATTTTTTGTGGACTCCTTTCATTCGTGGATTAAAGTGAAGCGAATACGGGATTAATAGTTCTCGTATTGGTAGTCCCGGGACTAAGGCTAAGTTCTCCAAAAAATATGTCCAGATTCATTGGAGATAAAATCACCTCCCCACCTCAAAAGATAAAATCATGCTTGATTTTAGCAACTTGGTTGCTAAAAATTTTGGAGAACTTAGCCTAAGCCCTGATACAATTCTATCCAATCCCATATTATAGGGATGCAATTAAATACTGGGATTAATAATCCCAACATTCATTCGGAACCAAACGTGAGATAACAGAGAATTAGGTGCAGTTAATCCTATCAGGCGCCTAATCCGCGAATCAAACAAGACCTAAATGAGAATTTGAGGGAAATATTGGACAATCCCTAAAGGGAAACTCCCAGTAAAATACCTTAGAGTCCACTAGACCAAGAGCCTAGGACAGTGAAGTCCTGAAAAGGTAATTCTCAAGAGATTTCAGGGTTGGACTGGAAAAATTCTCTTTTATGGAGGAAGAGTTCAGCTGGTTCTTTCAGTTTTATCAAGGGTCCGAATCTACAGGAGCTCCATTTTCATTCTTTCCAGCAAAGTCATTAAGAAGGTAAAGGCCTTGTTCGTTTTGGTTTTCAAAAACCGGTTTTCTCAATTATTATTAAACTATTATCCCTATTTTTACATTTTATTTTTATTTTTCTCTCTCTCTCTCTCCAATCATTAATCTTATCTTTTAATTATTATCGCTATTTCTCATCTAATCATTACAAAAACCAAAACTCAAAACCCAAACCAAACACAACCAAAGAGTTCTCTCATGGCTTTCATATGGTCAATAAGTGAGCTGAAGCAACACAATGCTAAAGTCCCCTGGGACCATGTTTGTTGTCCAAAGAAGTAAGGTGGGCTAGCTATCAGAAAAATTAAATAATGCCTCCGTCCCATATTGCTTATCCTGTATTCTATTTTGGAATGTCCCAGAATGCTTGTCCTTTTTGAGAATTCAAACAAAAAAGTGTCTAAATTCCACAAATTACCCCTCATAAATGAGTAAAAGTATATTTTAATGAAGAAAATAAGGGGTAACATCGGAAATCTAATCAAACTTTCTAAGGAGACATGCATTAATTGCATGTTCCTTTTAAAAGTTGAATTCTCCATACAGGGAAAGCCATATGGGAAGGAGGGGTTGATGGAACAAAGCAACTATGCTGAGACATCTATGGGGCATTAGCATAAAGCCAAACACTATGTAGGTAAAATGAATTCATACCTATGTAATTAGGGGTCAATACATGTGGAGCATGATCCTACCTAATGATGACTCAAGGACTATTAAGGAAGTTATTCAGCCTTCAAAGTCTGCGGAAGCCTTTAATTTAACATAGGGTAGGTAATGATTAAGATTAATTTCTTTGGACTAACAACTGGCATCCTCTTGCGCCTCTTCATAAAAACTTAAGGGAAAGAGTGTTGTATAGTATGGGGAGATCACTTCAAGCTAAGGTCTCTTTGATTACCTATAATGGGGACTGGACAAGGCGAGAAACATGAATAATGCAACTCAAAAAATTATAGCCAAAACCCCACAGGGTTTTAGGCCTGATGCTTCAAGAAATGATTCTGTTTTACAAGTACTTCATCCTATTGGGGTGTGTACCATGAAGTCAGCTTGGAACTCAATAAGAAAGCAAGATAATGCCCATATTTGGCATGATGCGGTATGGTCTGGGAAGAGTGTCTAGATGGTCTTTTCATTTTGTTGCTAGCAATGCAAACAGGTTAAACACCAGACTGGCTGGATGGTGAATTGGTGTTGATGTTAGCTATGTCCTGCGCATCTATGGGAATGAGAACACCAGAATTTGCTTTTTGAATGCCCTTTTTTCTGCAGCTGTTGAAGTCTGTGATGCAGTCCATCATAAGTGCAATGGGTAGTATGATAGTTTTCGAAGATTTGAAGTTTTCAGTTGATGTGTATGCCATTAGTGGATGCATAGGCCCTATGGCTTTCATTTAGGGAGCTTTCAACCATCACAAAACACATTCATCTCATGCAGCCTCTAGACCATTGGGAAAAGGAATAGTCATTCGCATTCACACACATTCATTCTACCCTGACCTCTTGGGAATAGGAATAGTTTTTTGCATTTGTTAGAGCTTGTCCCACATTGGTTAATTATAACCTCCAAAGCTAGTATATGAGCCTAGGCGGCCTCTCCACTCATTGCCAATTGGTTTTGAATTGGATGCTTTAACATGGTATTAGAGCTAGGCTTTCGGAGGCTTTTGGACAAGACTCTATGTCGTATAGACCACTAGCTCAGTATCTTGATCTTGATCCACAAGCCACACCACATAGCCCAAAATGCTTAAATCCAAGGTACTAGTAATATCTTACATGATTTATTCTATGCCCAAGATCACCTATTTAGACTTTCGATGTGGGACGGGGTATCACAATCTCCCCACCTTTACGGCATCGCGCCCTCGCGAGGGGTTGAGCAATAGAATCACCACAGCATCCCCTGGGTTTGTTCCCTAGTGACCAAAGTCACCACGGCCTTCCCCGGGTCTATTCACTGGTGTCATAACCCACATGATCGTGTACATGGGTCGCTCTGATACCATTTGTAATGCCCCATGTAGTCCACTGGCCCAATACCTTGATTTTGATCCACAAGCCATAGCACATGGCCCAAAATGCTTAACCCCGAGGTGCTAGTAGTTTCTTTGGATTGTTATATTCCCAAGATCACCCATATACACTTCCAATGTGTACACAATCGTGTGGGGTGGGGCTAGGAAAAAGACTTGTGAAATACCATGTGACCCTAGTGTCCAACCCCTTGCAACGACACGAGGCCATTCCCCACATCAAAAGTCTACATGGGTGATCTTGGGAGTATAAAGGAACCATGTACTATTAGTACCTTCGGCTTAAGCATTTTGGGCCATGTGGTGTGACTTATGGATCCAAATCAAGGTACTGGGCAGTGGTCTACATAGGGCGTTTCATTCAAAATTTCAAAACTCGAGGTTGAGTACTTTTCTCCAACCGGAGAATGATACCGCCTTTGATAAATGCAATGGGTAGTTTGGTAGTTTCGGAAGATTTGAAGTTTTGGATTGAGGCGTATACCATAAGTGGTGGATTTTCGTTTAAGGAAGCTTTGACACACATTCAATGTATTCAACCATCACTAAACATATTCATCTTATCCCGCCTCTAGGGAATAGGAAAAGCCATATCCAGTCATTGATAGGTTCATGTATTATTCTAGACCATTGAGAAGAGGAATAGTCATTTGTATTTACGCACATTCATTCTACCTAGACCTCTTGGAAATAAGAATAGTTATTTGCATTCACACATGGCATGGAGTCTATATAAATTGATGTAATCTCAAGAGCTTGAATGATGAATCATTGAATATATAAAATTTCTGCAGCTTTAAGCTTTAAAGATTGTGTGATGCAATCCCATTCTGTGGTGTGATGCTAAAGACACCTTAGGTGTGATGCCTTTGGTAACCTAGGTGTGAGGCCTAGATCTATCTTCTTAAACCCTTCTTCTTCTCTTCTCATTGAATATTCACGTCTGCTGTTTACCACCCTAAAACAGCTCCTTTCCTTAGTGTTTTGATCCTACTTAGCCTTATTTCAATCCCCTCCTACATCAGTCTGTTGTGGCCAAGAACCTGGAACAGGATATGCCTTTGAGATTGGAAGGTGTGGTGCGGTGATTCATTCAAAATATCAAAGCGGAAGGGTTCAAAAGTCTAATAATGAAGAGCTCTTTTGCTGCTGGATGGAGAGGAATTTGAGAAATTTTCAGACCAAAGCTTTGAAATGAATATTGAACAAGTTACTCGTAAATATGTTTCAGCTGCGATGGATTTCTAATGTACAAAACGTATAAATAAAGCTTCCGAAAGATTTCAGCTGTGATGGATTTCTAGTGTACGAAACATATAATTGAAACTTCTGAAAGAAATAAGGAGTTAAATGCTCAATGGAAGCTCCCAAGTGCGGTGTTGATGGACAAACATCCCTGTGAAGGTCAATCCATAGTCTGTTGTACGTTGCTGTTGTTAAACTCGATATGATTTATTATTGCGAGTAGCGATAGGAGTTGGGATTAGGAGATGGATTTTTGGTTTGTTTAGCTTTTTCTCAGGGTTTGATTTATGCGGCATTTGGATATTTATCTGGGGTATGCCCCTCAGCTTGTGTATTTTGGTTTGGGCTTTAATAGATTTTGCACTAATCAAACAAAAAAATAAGCTTCTTTGGCATTGTTACCTTGACAATGAGGAGACATCCCATCGGACCAGTTACAGCTCGTATTCCCTAAAGGTGAATCAAATTAAAATATCAAAAAGCAGAATGAATGAGCAAAAACATGGAGATGTAAAACTGGAGTGATTTGAGGTTATTAGCTTGAGTAACAAGAAATCATACAGCAAGAATTGAATCAACAGGTGGAGAGGCAAAAACATCTCCACAAATAGCTGCAGTCAACATCCCTTCCCCCACAAATCCAGCATGAGCAGGCTCATGACCACTTCCTCCGCCTGTTAAGAGCACAAGGTTTGATAAAGAGTTCATTGAGATGGAACTTTATAATTTGTTTATGAGAACAGCACAAAGATCATGACATGAGTAACATTCAAAAGTCAAAATGAAAAGGGAAGGAAAATATGCAAAATTGCCTTCTTCGCATAGACATGCAGAAATTTTGGAAACTGATGTAACATGGGTGGCATATTTTAATAACCTCATACATCATTCTGTCTTCACCCCAATCCAGGGATCAAGTGGACAACATCTGGCTTATGGCAAATGCATGAAGATAAGAAACTAGCACTAATACTAGTAAGCACAAACGAAGTTTAACTAGGAGTAGGAACTGCTCTTCATTGTCAATTGTGTCAGTAGTAACAGCAAAATTCCACATTAGTCATTAAAGAAGAAATCATTACATAAACTGAAATTTTATGGGGTCTCTAACCTGATATAACTGCAACTTTGTCATAAGTGGTGCAAGAAACATCAGCACGCAGCACAACCTTAACCTAGATTTTCATTTTTTTTTTTTCTTTTAGGAAGATGTTACCACAAATGCACATAAAGCAAATTACAGCATGCAACATAGACGAATCGAATCAAATCGAAATTACCTCAGGAAAACCATCCAAATACTGCAAGCCAGGATAGGTTTCGACAAGACCCTCAATGAACTCGGTCACTGCATCTGTGACCACAGTAATAAAAGTTCATGAGTTTTCTGAACAGAGTAAAAGAAAATCAAAGAAATTGCTTAAACTTAGGTATATTCCTATATTAAAGTTTTCCAAAACAACAAGAAAAAAATTCAAATTGTCAGGTCGGAGTTTACGTTCGTCAGGGAGTTTTGGTTGCCTCATTAGCCAAAAGCAAACATGCGTCTTGTTTGTTAATTAAGAAATTTCAGAAAGTAAAAGGACGACAATTCATGATTACTGTCTGGACTGAAAATAAGAGGACAACGAGCTTTCATTTCCCATTTCTAGTGTTTTCTAACCAAACAGAAGCTCAACCACTGGTGGCTCTACATGTACCAACGGGTATTCACGTGAACACTCTGGTGGTGGTGGTGCCGCGGGGGGGGGGGGGGGGGGGGGGGGGAACAGTAAAGAATTCATGTCCTAACTTCATTCATGGGTTAATATATACATTGGCCACTCTATCTAAAAAACTGTCAACACTCTAATGTCTCATTACTCAAACCTCAAATCAATAATTCATATTTGAATCCAGTTCGTTAGTTCAAACACAACTCAATTCTAACAAAATTCACTAGTTACCTTTAATTAGGAATACATCCCAATTGGTGCATTATCACATTAATTCCATCTCACTTCTCACCTGAAATTAACATGGTTATAACAATCCCGACGCAATCTCTTCCTCTAACCAAACTACCAACTTCACTACTAATATCCCTCCCCACTATCAACCCCAGTCCTAAACCCCTCATGACTAGCTATCAATCCCCTTAAACCAATCATACGTATCAAACAAGGCCTTATAATCCTTCATAAAATTATCATAATTTTAGAACTCCTTCCCTTTCTTACTGATTATGAAATCCACTCAGCCAATTTATCCCGCTTGAATTGCTGGTTAAATGCATTATCCGTGCAAGTGTACCGATACAAATATCCATATAAAATCGAAAGAAAGGGGGGAGGGGGACCAGGGAAAAAAACGAACACGATCAAATAAATTAGATAGCCCACAAAAGAATCAAATTAATTAGACAGAAGTGGCTATACTAATCTAATAAGTGAAGTAGATGTCGTCTGACCAATAGGCTCGGGTACAATTTAGGGATTTTCTAAGGAATAAATGTACTGATGAAAGAGAAAGCTTAGGAAACGAAATCATAGCTAAGGAGAATCCGTCGTTTGAGGAAACAGTTATGAACCAAACCCCAGTTTTCAGGCTCCCATGAAGCCTTAGGACGAAAGCTATTATTCCTCTCACGTTGGGAACTTCGCTCACTTCCTCAAACACTTGAGACTTGAGACTGAGGTTTTTTAAACAATCCATCTTTGACTAGAGAATTGGTATAGGTAGAATAGATCTAGCAATATATATATTCACCAAATTAAGATTTCCAATACCCATACCATCAACTAAAAGGAAAACCATTTCGTCACCACTTACATACTGAAATTTTGAGTCGCAGGATATAAGAAATTGAAATATATCCAGGAATTCAAGCGGATGAAAAAACCCAAAGCAGAATCGATTAAATAAAGTGACAGAATGCAGAGAAAGAGAGTAGGAGGGAGAAGTATACCATTAGGGTCATTGATGAGTTTTTTAGCATGGAAAGCCATTTCAATGAGTTGTGGCTATGCAGAGGGTTTTATAATGCAACTACTGTCGTGAATCAAAAACGGAATTAAAGAGCTATTAGAAGATCATTATTAAACCCTAGCTTTGGATATGTAAGAGAGAGGACGACTTTCGTGCTGGTGAAAAGGAAATCTGGCAATCTGCGGAGTGCGGACCGACCAGCTGCTGAAGAGCGGACACGAAAATTGCAATTACGTCCCTGAGGTTTCTTTCAAATAGATTTTACTTCGTGATATTCTTTAAACTGCGTCACTTCCCATTATGTGTGTAGTAGCAGTTGCAGACCACCAGTCGTTTTTTTTACTTTTTTAGGTGTTCTCATGTCCTGGGAGCATTTCAGTCACAGGATCATGTGAGAGATTTCACATGATCCTGCTATGAACATGGGAACATCAAGAATTGGTACAGAGGACACGAGCCCGTTGCAAACAGGGCTAGTATTGTTAATGCCAGATTAAATGTCTCGAACATGCAATTAACCTAGTGATTAGGGCTTAGAGTGTAGTGGGCCGAATATCTATGGTCCGGTCCACGAAAAGGACCACAAGGCACGTGCCTCTTCGGGGCCGAACATGCTAAGGCCATAAGCTTTAGTAGATGTTCCGTTTAGCCCAGAGAGACCCAAGATGGCCTAGCGCCGAAGGTATCAAGTACCGACGGCCCTAGACGGCTTGCCTATAAAGGGTTACATTGGCCTTTGTGGTTGAACGAAGATCGTAGGCGACATTCGAGTTAGAGCGTAACTACCCGGTTCTGATGGTATCAAGGCGGACAGTATGGCTAACCCACGAGGGTTGTTAAGTGGTTATATGTGCACGTGATGAGGGTCGTTTGGCACGAGACGGGAAGCTTCTAAAAGCTTCTAGAGGACTATGTGGCAGCACATTAGAGGTCGTGTCACGTGATCGTAGAGGCCACGTTTGACGTCATGAAACTTGGAGAGCAAGTACACCAGTGCCTATAAGTTACCAAGGGATAAACCCTAAAGGTACATATACAATCTGAGATCTAATACTCTTTGTACTTTCCATCTCCATTTGACGACTTAATTGTCGGAGTGTGCTCAAGCAAGTGGCCTGAGTGACACTAACCAATTGCTTTTGGTTGTAGGTTCAAGTGAGAGAGAGAGAAAGGAGCTCCGCCGCTATCAAGAGGAAGCACCACTGTGGACACCCCCAAACATAGAGGATCTCTAATCGGCTCTAAAAAAAATGTCTACTATTACATTGACCCGCTTATGTGTATTAAGGATGTGTTAGTTTAAAAATGTAATGGGTACTACAATGATGTAGTCAAAGTGCGTGTTAAGGTAAATGCATTATTATGAAAGGTAAATATATGGATCCATATTTATTCCTATTGTAACTGTCGTTTATCTCTCCTCTCTCCCCTTTCTCACTCTCTCTCTCAATTATCAAGGGTTTGCTGACTTGGCTAAACTTGACATATTTTCTAACACGCTCCAAAATTATTAAACTGTACATAAGATAGCACATTTGTTGTGGAACTCAAAACACATATTTATTTGTTATTCCTTCCGTCCTATTTTGTTGTGTTTGTTTCCTTTTTTGGACGTCTCAAAAAATTGTCTATATATTTTAATCTATAATATTTTTTATGTTCAATAGGAACCTTTGATTGTTAAACAAAGATTTAGTAATCATAAAATATGAATCTTGTTTGATAGATCTCAATTAATTTTTGTTAAACAAAGGTTTAGAAATTATAAAATATATTATAGATTAAAAAGATATAGACAATTTTTTGAGACGTCTAAAAAAGGAAACAGACACAACAAATTGGGATGAAGGGTAGTTCTTTATACACATCACTAATGCACAAGATACCAGACCTATTGGAGATGCTGTTAGAGCATCCACACAAGGCTAGCATCCGCATGTCTTTTGGCTGTAATGGCAACTAAAATTCCAAAAACGAGTTAGCACCAACCTCGCTTAAAGCCTTGGGGAACTTGGAAAATGAATTGTTCTTTTCTTCTTCAGGCGAGTGATTGTTCATCCGCTACAGATTATTTTATTAGTTTAATAATTATCACACCACACAATTCAAAATAAATTAAAAGGCACAACTCGCGCAAAATCAATCGTATAAAGGCACAAAATGCACGTGTGTGTGATCACAATGAGCGAGATAAGCCCCGATATATACAACATTTGGGGCTTATCAGCAGGAGGTGTGCGAGTGGAGACATTCCAATTGAGGGGGTGCGGTGCTCGGATAGAGAATTCTCACGTACCATGTGTGTGAAAAGAAACCTCACAAAGAAATTCACCAATCTTGAAAACAGTTCTCACACCATTGATAGCTCGGTATTTCTTTAAGCACACCCCTTCCCTTTATTCGAATGAATCTCTTTTTTTTTTTTTTATGTGGTCGTGCAATGCCCAGACCTCTCAGGCTTTCTAGTTGACCCCTTTAGCGAGCGTTAGGTCGGCCATCCCCAAGCCAAATGGCCTTAGGGCGCCAGGTTTTGAGAGACCCCTCAGACTTAATTGCTCAAGTCAAAAAGGCTTTATAGTGAGGTCCAAGCTAACCACATTCAACAATGTCTTCACAAGGTCTATCCATCTTTTGACTCGAACAATACGGTGGGAGCAAACCCCGATTGCCCGGTTACTCAATGAACGCTCGGATAAACATTAACAATACAACATGCATCATCTTTTCTTTCTTTTTTTTTACAAGGAAAGGGGCTCCAAATATTTCACAGACAATTTAATTCACACCGAGGGATCAAAGACACGTGAACCAATTTCGAAGCCAATGAATCCTCAAGTGGGACAGTGCGCGTGCGAAAGCATGAATTCAAGTGAGCATACGCTATCCAACTATAGGTAATACGGTTTAACCAAGTGTTTCCCTTTAACGTCATGTTCACAAGCTTAAGTCTATCCATGAAATTGTATCAAGACTCTGTCTCACACAACAAACATCATAAGCACTAATTAGAAGCCATCAATTAAGAGTAAGCACATGCAAGTATCCAAATTCCTTGATTCACCAATTCTTTTCAATTTTCTCTTCTTTTTTTTTTTCAATATTTTTTCAAGACTCTTAATATAAACAAAGCACGAAGTAAACCCTCCCCCCAACTTAAAATATGCTATGTCCTCATAGCACGAAGACAGTATGAAAATGAAGAACAAGGAGGGATAAAAATGTACCAACGGGGTGGAATGTCAACCACCTTATACCTCGACCAAATGAGAGGCTTTTTCATTACTCCTACTAAGAGAAAGCATTCACAAATAACAATATGTACAAAAATAACACAACCGAAGAATCTTCACGCGATTGCATGGGTACTACTTTTCTCCCCATCTCCCACTCAAAGTGCCGTAGAACAAGTCACACAACACTACAAGCTAAAGATGGGTGGCTATACCAAACCATCAAAAGCCGTTCGAAAACGGCGAATACCGAAGTTGATTGAAATTAAAAGAAAAAGGACAAGCAAGACAAACTACATAAAGCTAAAAACACAATAAGTAGAGTAAGAAAACCAATCAAAACATGATTAAATTAACCACGTGCACATGTATCTCTATTCTACTATGAAGAGCACCCACAACGCACAAACCACTCCACTCTAAGCTCTTTGTCAAGAACTGAACACGACCGTACCACAAGATAAGATACTTTGAGTGTAGTGATCGTCGTATTCGCTTTAGAAATTTGAGTTCCACCATGTAAATAATTTGAACTAGATTTATTTTCAAATGGTTGACAAGATCTACTAAACTTGGATTGTAAACCCAATCAAAATTATCGACACCAAGAAAATCGATTAGTTCAATTTTTTCAAGCTCTTGTGATGGTGGAGACTCAATAAAAGTGCTACCAGTATTAACCTCAAAAGTTTCCTCATGAAGAGGCATATCAAGTGTACAACTAGAATCCTCTTGGGGAGCATAGTCGAAATCAGGCTCATCATCCCATTTAACCTCTAGTTCCGTTGGCATATCAAGTGTACAACTAGAATCCTCTTGGGGAGCACAGTCAAAATCAGGCTCATCATCCCGTTTAACCTCTGAGATTTCTTTCAAAGCTAAAATAGCCCCCTCATTAACGAAAAGTGGTTCTATTTCCTCTTCATCCCTAGTATTTAAGTTGGCATCTTCAAGATTTGTATCATAAACCCAAGATCGTGATATTTCAGCCAATTCGTCAAAGTAATCCCAACTTTCGTTTGCGGTTTCATCCAAAAATTCACCTTTATACATTGTATCTACAAGCTTTCGCGCTGTAGGATTCAACCCTTCATTGAAAATGCGAACAAGGTGCCTTGTATCACAGGTGTGCCGCGACCAATAAAGTATGGGATATCTAAACCGCAACCCACAATCTTCAAACAACTCTTCATCAAGTTGACAAAAATTTGTAATCTCCTATAATAAAACATGAGTCTCATACATTGGAGAAAACTTTTTGACAAATTGTTTTTCAACTTGTTCCCATGTGAAAAATGATCTTGGGTCCAAGGAACGAAATCAACTTTTAGCATTGCCTTGCAAAGATGATGAGAAAACTTGTAACATAGCCACTTCATTGCCAGAAAAAGCTTCCTCAAGTTTATCAATATGTGATGATGGGTTTTCTGAGGCTAAGCCATAAAATATAAGGAGTGACGTTGAACAATCAAATTGTCGTGCATACCCTCCATAGCAATTTTCAAAGTAAGCCATTCTTTTTTTTTTTTTTTTGGATTTTCTAGGACTAGCAGAACAGAGGGGTTATGCAACCGCCTCACCACAAGAACAGTTCCGAGGGGCTAGTCCGCCGCCTCGTTAATAATACAAGTAATGTACAAAACGTAAGAAAAACTATACAAAAGAGTGGGACACTTACAGTGGAGCAAGGAAAAACTCACGCTAGATGGACCATTGGGTCCCCGGCAACGACGCCAAAAATGCTTGCGACCTTGGATTGTATCGTAGATGATGTCGCCCCAAGCGTAGGGCTAGGAGTCGCATGGCATAATAACCGGTAAGACCGGGTCGAATCCACAGGGACCGAACGCACCCGTCGTGAGAGTTGTCTTGCTAGTAAAGGTGTAGCCTTGAAGCGGCAAACTTGGCTTGTGATTTGGGGGTGGAATTCACTTAACTCCGTGAATGACGCGAAATTTAAAAGACAACAAATTAAACTAAGGCAAAGTCTAGGGGTATTTAACTACCATGACTTGGGTTAATCCATCCCCTCTTGATAATCGGCTCGGGGCATCGTTAAATGCCCCCGAACGGAAGATTTAGATTTTAAAACCATTTACAAGAAAATGTGTTTACCAAAGATTAGGGGTTTTCGGTACATTTTACAAACAGATGGGTTGACATCGCCCAAAGCATCACACATGCCAAGTAGCCAAGCTCTTGGCTACGTGTGATCAAAGAGATTAACAAACCCACTCTTTGGTACATAAAAATGCAACCCCAAATATGTGATAAACAAGCAATGTATGCTATTTGTCGAGATGGACGGATTAATCCCAAGTCATGGAGTGTTAATCACCCCATGACTAAGCCTATTAAACTGCTCACTCATTATGCTAGAAATAAAGCCTATGAATTTGTAGAAAATAAAAAACATGCTTAATAAGCTTGAAAACTGATTTTTAATGACGAATATAAGTCCACCTACAACTTTAAACCTTAAGAAAGTCACAAACAACAAGTAGAAGCTAGGGTTTAAGAAGGAAATGACTAAAAAATGGAGAATACAATTTAACCGATAAAAACAAAAATAAACTCGATTTATATAGAGATCCAACGAGTAGCTACAACATTAATAAACGACAAATAAACGGGAACTTAGTACTTACTTGAGTATTCTAGAGAGAGAGAGCTTCAACTCTCTCCAATGGGGGAGAGAGGGAGGAGCAAAAACTAAGAAAGAAATAAAAGAGAAAGTGTGAGAGAAGGAGAGAGGAGAGAGCCCAATATAGTCTTCCACTTCACTCTCTTACAAATATCCAATAAAGCTCTCACATTAACAAAAACTTGTCATTAATAGAATGTACATAAAGTGCACTAAATTGGTTGCCCGGGGTGTTCTGGATCGATCCACAATAGGTCTGGATCGATCCAGATTCGTCTGTTCAGGCAGATTTTTGACCCAAATTCGCGGGCACGCCCCAGCTTCATCCGAACTCGGAATGAGGCGATTCTTGAACTGTTGGAAAGCTCTATGAGTCTAATTTCCAACCCAATTGACCTCATATTCATAGCTTTTGTATCTTGAAAGTAATGAGCCTTTTTCTATCAGTTGGTCAGATTTTCTTGAAGCTCATAACGCCAAATTTCTTGTTCTTTTGTTCCGGGCCTTCCTTGAACCTTCCAAAGCTTCTTCAACTGACTTCTAAGCTTCGTCGATTGTCCTCCACGACATTGCGGGACCTTGGGTACTTCCGGATACAACCGGGGATTATTTGGAGCTTTGGACACACCTTTTAGCTCCGATTTTCTGAAACTCGTCAAAAACACAACTCGCGCAAAATCAATCGTATAAAGGCACAAAATTCACGTGTGTGTGATCACAACGAGCGAGATAAGCCCCGATATATACAACATTTGGGGCTTATCAGCAGGAGATGTGCGAGTGGAGACATTCCAATTGAGGGGGTGCGGTGCTCGGATTTTCTGATCTGCCGCAGATTCTAGTTTTGCAAGAATACACTCTTTTGGGTTTTTGCACTTTGTTTGGTGGTGCATGGATGCTCGATTGGTTAGTGACACAAGCGCTTGCTAGAGGTAGCAGATTGGAGGTGGCAACATGGGGGTGCTGCTGGGACAACATTTACCCACTTGGGTTGGAGAGAGTGATTGTTGGGATCCACCTCGTGTGGGCCGGATGGGCTTAGGCCCTAAGATTTGCTAGGGTTTCCTTAGAATTATCCTAGGGTTATAAATAACTCTTGTCATGTCTCCTTTCTGTGAGTGTGGTAGCACAATGTCGGCGGGACAGGCTAAGAGTGTGAGGGAGGGGAGCCGGTTGTGGCCTCCCCCTGTCGGAGTGGGAGCCAGTTATTGCTCCCCGGAGAGGTTCTTCATGTGTATGTATTTGTAAATATATACGACGAAGTTTTCCTCAGAATTCTTGTGTGTGTTTGAGTGCGTGCGTGACCCGGATTGCACAACAATATCCACCATCACCTATGATATTTTTGGAGAACTCTAAATTTTTTGGAGAAGATCTCTCTCTACGAAGCCACACTGGTAGCAGCTCCCTTCCTTTCTTTGTAGGAACGAATTCATTAATTCCTCTCTACAACTGTCAACTGCTATGTCTTTCAACCTCCCGCTCGTTCGCTGTGGTTTTCTAGTTTCGGAGTTGGTGGTCTTGATTTAGGTTGGACAACTTTGGAGTCGGACCCCGGCGTTGTAGATCGGATCTGGCAACAGATGTGGAGACTGGGCAAAGGCGGATTGCTTAAGTCGTTCATTTTTTTTTTGTTTTTGGTTCTACTTCATCTTTTTTAATGGCGGTGGTGGCAATAGGTTAGGTCTAGGTTATGGCGGTGGCAGGCGGGAATAGGCAGAGGGGAGGGGATAGGGTTCCGGGGGGTGGGGGGAGAGATGGGGAGGAGAGAGAAAGAGATGATTTAAGGGTTTTTTTTGTTGCTTAGATAAGTGGTGGGGCTAATTGACACGTGGCATGCTTGTTAGCGTGACACGTGTGCTGTGTGGTTGGAGGTGTGGTTTTGTTGTGTGCCTCTAGCATTTTCCTTCCAGTAGTGTCTACTAATATGCAGATTTTCGTTGTCAGCTATGGTAAGGACTGATTTAGGTTTTGCGACCTTGATCCATTGTGTAGGCTGCCTAACCCGTAGGGGGGTGTCCTCTGGACTTCCAATTTTAATCGGTTGTTTGAATTATTTTAGTACTCAGCTCAACTGCGTGTTTGATTTGAAGGGTTGTTAAACAGAAACCATTCGAAATTCAAGGGAAGTTCTGCCTAATTTTTTTGAGAAGAGGTTTAGTATATCGTTCCAGGCTATTACTATTCCCACTCTGGAGACTTTATATCCAACTCAAAATGAATTGGCAATGAGTGGAGAGACCCTAGTATATATTAAATGATCACCCATTCCTTCCCCAAGTAATGTGAGACAATATTTCGTAACATCCCCCCTAATGTGCAGCTGCATTTGAGGTCTGTCATGTGTGACCACTTTTTGGGTCCTATCATCGTGCAGCTTTTTTTCTGGTCTATTATCATGGGGTGTGGATTGTGATTTTTTTTTTTAATGTGGGATGGAATGACCCCCACTCTGATACCATGTGGAAACTTTATATCCAACTCAAAATCAAAATCAATTGGCAATGAGTGGAGAGGCCCCAGTATATATTAAGTGATCACTCATTCCTTCCCCAAGCAATGTGGGACAATATTTCTTAACATGCCCACTCATGTGCAGCCACATTTGAGGTCTGTCACGCGTGGCCACTTTTTGGGTTTTATTATCGTGCCACCTTTTTTGCTGGTTTGTCATCCTGGGGCGTGGATTGTGATTTTTATTTTTTAAATATGGGGTGAAATGGGCCTCGCTCTGATACCATGTGGAAACTTTATATCCAACTCAAAACTAATTGGTAACGAGTGGAGAGACCCAGTATATATTAAGTGATCACGCATTCCTTCCCCAAGCAATGTGAGACAAAATTTTGTAACATCCCCCTCACGTGCAATTGCATTAATGTATGAAAGTTAATGCCTTGTTATGTTCCCCATTGTACTGGGTAAGCCTAGCCTAAGGGGATGTCTTTTGGCATATATTTTCTCTTGTAGGAGTGGAATCCCAGGTAATTCCTCACGTGCGGGGGTCTCATATTCTAAGGGGCTACCAACGAAGCTCGGCCTGGGTTGATTATTCTTTATTCTCATGTGATGGGTAAGCCTAACTGGGGGTATGTCCCCTAGGCAGGTATCTTTCATTGGCAAAGCTCAGTGGCATAGTTGTGAAGACCCCATTCCCATGTTGGGCTGCGGTTTTTCACGTATCTCAGGGAGTTATATCAGCAGTGTCGGCCCCAATGTTTGGGTTGTCCTAAGCTCAATCCTAACTTGGTTGCCCTCTTAATATTAAGTTATAGAAAATTAAATGATATATTTTACAAAAAGAAATCGAGAGTTATTTTTTAGACCCGAAGCAAACTCCTAATATTGGGTTCCCTATATCTTCAAGAGACCTTTTAAAAAATTACAAAATTACGAAAATTCAAACTAAAAGGATACAATTATAAAAGTTAAACGGAAAAATAATATAAGAGTATTTTTTTTTTTGTGAAGAAAATAAGAAAGTATTCTCATATTTAACTATGATTTGTTTGAAAAACTAATCAATCGTGTTAGCTTGCTAGATTTTTTTTAAAAAATTTCACCATTGGGATAAATTTTTTTAATCAATTGTAAAAAGAACGTATCACCTGTATATTATTGTTGTATTTGTGAAATGTAAAATTTTTAACAAAGTAATTGAATAATGTGATTTTGGTAAATATTGTGGATTGGGAAGGAAAAAAACAAAAATTCTAGAACCCCTCAAATGCACATACATTGATACAAACACATAAATCGGGACTCACATACAACACTACTAGTTTTTATGGTCTCATACAATTATGAGAGGGTTTTTATATTTGAGTGTGGTTCTAGATTTGGGGGGGGGGGGGGGGGAATAGAGAGCTGGCCCTTTGAGCTATTATCTGAAACTTCTGTTAATTTATATGTAACTTAACCATTTTTTTTTTGACCCATCCCGAGGGGTTGCCCAAGCCCGTGGGCATGCGGGGCTTACCCCTGGGCCAGCTCTGTTAATATCAGTTCAGTTACTTGGGACACGTCTCATTTCAACGAAAGCTCACTCACGGTTCATGCTTGTTCTGGGTAGCTCAAAATCACATCCCGATTACCTTCGGGTCACTTGAGGAAGGATTCATCACATGTATTTTGAGTGTTTCGCTACCCTAGGGGTGCACACCGGCCCGGTAACCAGCCGAACCCCTTTTTTTTAGGGCTTGGGAAAAATATTTAGGCCCATAGGGCCGGACTGGGTTGAGATTTTAAGTCTGTTTACTAATTGGGCTGGGTTTGGAAAATTCCTCTAAGGCCCAGCCCGGCCCGATTTAAATAATATTTTAAATTTAGTACTATATGTATATATGTATATGTTATCGCTGGAACTTAGTTACTTAGGATTTGTTTATGTTGATGAAAGTGACATTGATGAAGATGAATTTCAAATACTATATATTTTTGTAGAGAATACCTTTAAAGTAATAGCAATTTGTTAAGAAAATTTTGAAGTTTTTTTTCCCCATTAAACTACTGTCTTATCTTCTATTTTTATTGTGCTCTACAAGATCTGTTGTGAAGAAGTGTGATTATAAAGGAAAGATACTCAGAGAGAAGTTTGTACAATTTGGAGTTCCATCTTTTAGAGCACTTTAATAATCGTTATGATTGATTAATTTATGTTTGTGATGTAATCCTTTTAGAAAAATAAATGAGCTTGTCGGATAGGCTTGGGAAATTTAAATTATGATTGGGTCGAGCTTGGGCATACTAAATGAAACCCGATTATTAATGGGCTGGGCTTGGGAATAGACAAATCTCGTTATTATCTAGTGCAAACCCGGCTCGAACCAAACCCGATCCGACCCCAACCCAGCTCGGTAGATAAATTTAAAACTGTATAATCAGTTAGCCTTTTTTTAATTTCAAGCTGATTTAAAAAATAGACATCTTATTTCATAAGCATCAATTGTAACTTGCACATTTTCACAGGCTTTTACTTTAACATCAAAATATCAACACAATTTGATTTGATATTGCATAAAGTTACATATTATTGTATGTTCAACGGTTTCCGTTTGTTTTTGCATCCCCTTCATTGGAGATAATAATTAGTTGAGAGGAAGATGAAGTTGGTGGTACCTTTGGAAGGAGTGTAATAAAGAGAAGGGGTTACATTATACAAATGCAATGACGACACTTCAATGATGACACTTCATATTGTTTTCTCAAATGGGGAGTATACCGGTGTAAATCAAAATTTCCTCAAAATCTATAGTGATAGTTCATATTGTTTTCTCAAATGTGATACTCAAATATATTCTACTAATGCAATACTAAAGCAAAAGGAAAATGGTTTTATTTATCATTTACGAGTGTCATACAATGACACTTTATTATCGAAGTCTTAAATACATATATATCTAGAAAAGGACAAACATGGAGACCCACAAAAACACCACAAACACAGACACGCAAAAAAGGGATATAGAAAGCAAAACAAAACAAAAAGCACAGGAAAAAACTTTTGTATCTTCTTATCAACGGCTGATGATGATGATGGTAATGGTGCTGAGGACCAGGATATGATGAAGATGATGATGGTGGCGACGATGATGATTTCTTATTTATTTAGTAATCTTCTGGAGCCAAAGGTTGGTGGTGGTGAGGGTGGTGTGAGGTCTGATCGGGTTGTAAGACGGCAAACTCATAGAGGAGGCCCGCAATTCCCGCTCCGACGAAAGGACCAACCCAGTAGATCCAGTGATTCCTCCACCTCCAGCCCACGAGGGCAGGCCCGAAGGCCCTTGCTGGGTTCATGGAAGCTCCATCAAAAGGCCCTCCCACCAGGATATTTGCTCCAACAATGAAGGCAATGGCCAGAGGTGCAATGGTCCCCAAGCTTCCCCTCTTTGGGTCTATAGCAGTCGCATACACTGTGTACACCAGCCCAAATGTCAGCACTATCTCCATCACCAATGCATTCAGCTCTCCAACTCCACTTGCCACCGCAAACCCAACTGGTCTCTGCACGTACTCAAAACCAACCAATTACGTACTCAATCCGACAAACAGAGACAAGAGGAAGACCAAAAAAAAAGACATAATTTTTTGGGAAATTTAATTTTGGATGATAGATACAGTCCTTGTATTGTCAATCTGATGGGCGGATAAGAATGCTCTTTGGCCGGTAAGAGTGCATAAAAATCACTCTTATCGTCCCCAAGTTAGAATTTTCCTAATATACATGCATGTGAGATACTCCTAATTTTCAAGGATCTTTCTGTCAACAAATTAATTATGAATCAAACTAATTAATTTCTTTTACATACCATGCCATCAGTGGCAAGCTTGAGGATGAGAGAGGCGAAAACAGCGCCCAAAAGCTGAGCGACCCAATAGAAGAGGGCCCGGAGGAGGGTGATCCTCCCTCCCACCAACGCCCCAAAGGTGACAGCAGGGTTGACATGTCCGCCCGAGATGTTCATGCTGGCTGCCACTGCTGCAAAAAGGGCTAAGCCGTGAGCTAGGGCAATCACCAGCAGAGATGATGCCCCTAGAGCTCTATCCCTGTACATCTTATCTGCAAATTTAACCACATAATTAATGATGAAGATAACATGCATGCGTGTGCTCAAAACACGGCTAGCTAGAGGGGACACAAAATTAACCAGCGATTGTAAAACCCCCACCAAATTTAGAAGGAGATTAAATATAACGAAGATTCTACCTAAATAATGACATGTTTAAATCACAAATCAATATTACTCATTTTTCTTGATCGATCGATGTTGTGCGTAGAGTGAGTGTTAAGTAGTTTTACCGAGAGCGAGGATGGAGCCTTCGCCAGCAAATACAAAGACAAAAGTGGAAAGGAACTCGGACAAGGCGGCTCGCATGGAATCTGGGTGGGTGGCGTCTTCCGCCCTCCCGAAATGGTATCTCCGTGGCTGCATGGCTCCCAGTTGATCTCACGATTAGCAAACCACCTG
The DNA here is from genome assembly GCA_020921065.1 of Vaccinium darrowii. Lineage (NCBI taxonomy): Eukaryota > Viridiplantae > Streptophyta > Magnoliopsida > Ericales > Ericaceae > Vaccinium > Vaccinium darrowii. The sequence continues at coordinate 20,895,764 of CM037158.1, read as the reverse complement.
ATCTAGTTTACTCTCTCAACAATTAATAGTATTGTAGTAGATGAATTGTACTTCTCTATTATTCCTGATGCGAGCGAATATATTTTTGTATCGGCCGGCCGGTAGAAAAAAGAAGCTGCAGCTGCCTGCTAAATCTTAAGTTGGTTTCTTTTTCTTTTTTGTGAAGCAATCAAGAGATGTTAGACAGCAGCAAGTGAAAGAAATAGGGAAGAGGAGGTCGGTGGGTAGATATATGGTGGGGGCCGGGCCGGAAGGATAAGGCTTAGCCAGGGAGGAAGATGGTCTGTGAAGATGGGCTTAATATAATTTTGAAATTTGGAAGTGTTAAGGGACACTTGGGAGAACAAGTACAGGAATTACGACACGTAATCATGATATGTGTTGCCTCTTCATTTCATTTTGATTCAAAACCTTCTGGCCGCTAGCTACGTATCTTCCAGCCCCGGCCGTTTCTATCCTCTTTACCTCTGTCCAAACGTGGCCTAGTGGTACTTTGTGAATGCTATGCAGAAAATGCATGCACTCTTTGATCGTGTCTAAACTCTGAAGCAAAATCCAACTCCATTTGTTTTCTTTCAACCAGCTGCATGCAGACAAATCGATTTATTTGGCCCCACCTAACTTCGATAGATAGCTCTCACATGTAAATTTGTTACTAATTTATACAGTATTATTCATGACTCTTGGTCGTTAGAGCATCCATGTGACTACTCTTCAAAATTTAGTGTTTTATATGATGAGTGACGGCTCCAAAAATTTTGAACAAGGTGTTAAAGAATTAACTTTAACTCTACTAGCTTTATTAACTAGCCATATTATACTATTATTTTGAATAATAAGACCAAATAACACAAAAATGCGTGAGATATATGTCACAATTGCATGTTCTCGCGAACTCTAGGACAAGCAAAATTTAACTGGCACATAAACACATTAGTTTATATTGTAGGAAATTATTTGGCGAATAGGTTCACACCATTTTTTTTTTACATATACTCCTATTTTTTTGGATATATAGAGTTGATTGTTGTTTAGAGAAAAGTCAAGGCACAAAATCTATACCAATAGATACTTTTTGCTCTTTTTTATTTTTTTAAGAGTATGTACTTTGTTTTGAGCTAAGGTATTCAATTGTGAATTTCCTGGATTGATGGATGTTCATAGTATATGAATAACTGTACAAACAAACTCGAGATAAAATTATTACATGTAGTAAGTTGTTGTTCAATTGACAATTTATGGGAAGCTATGGAGCTTTTTATGACTTTTAACTGAGTTCTCTACATTGGATTGGTTTGTGGGCTGATTTTTTTGGACTAGTTGTTCAAATTTTTTGGGTTAGTGTTCAAATATTTATGCATACGGTGTTCACATATTTATAGCTAGGGTGTTCAAAAAGTACAAAACTTAAATAAAACTACAAAAACTTACATGTATTCTTAACATTTTTTTTCTTCAGGGTGTTCAAGTGACCACCCATAATACTATGTAGAGCTGCCTATGTATATGCTAATAAAATGATAAAAGTTGAACCCAAGAGGATGAATGGAGCAATAAAAATAAAAATAAAAATAAATGTTATTGTTAGCTACCATCTCAACTCTGTAAAATTACCTTACTAATTAGAGATTTCCCGTAAGTGCAATGGTGGCTCTAGGAATTTTGGTGATGGTGTCCAACTTCTCTCTCCTTGACTTGACTTTTTTGGTGAGATTTTGACTTTGGCTAGCCCTCCTTCCTTTAGCTTTACAAAACAAAGAACCATGTTAGTGCCCAACTAGTCGGGTACGCACTCTGATGACTAAGTTAGTCTCTTACTGAAAAGAGAAAGACAAGAGCTTTGAGGCGGAAGGAAATGGCATACCTACTAGGGTTTATTATTGTAAAATTTATAGGATTGCCTTCGGAGTTAGGGGAAGGATCTCGCGTGCCATCCTCGTGACAAGGAGATGTCGCCGATATTCTCTGCTTGATGGTCCGCAAGCATTGTGCACTGGTCGGGATGATCTGGGGGATGCGTGTATAGGAAATTGAGGTGCTAGGTGATCGAACCATACTACTATGAGGGATCCTGACCTGGAAGTATGTATGACACACAATCGAGCCACACGTCACAAGGAGACACATGTCGCCCCGTACAAATTTTGAATGTTATACTGAGTTGGTGGGTACCCCTACTGATCGAAGATTGGTGCTCCTGTGTCATGTAGAATATCTTTGTTTCCTTGCTCTGTGTGATCTTCTACTCTTCAATTGTGACCTGCATGGGAGGTCCGGCCCGACCGAAATGATGCGGGTCCGGCGGCCTCGCGGAACAATCTGGAATGTGGGCTCCGGGTGACGAATGGGCCTATACAAGCTTATTTACTTGGATTGGGCTAAATTACATCGGGCTTAATTATTTCGACCCACTCCAGTGTTAAATAAGAAACTTGAAATTTTTAATTTTCCCTTCATATTTATATAGAAGATAGTTAAAAAAAATGTTGATAGCACCGTTTTGACAAAAAAGAATTTTGCTAATATATAAAATTATTACGCTTGCCATTGTGAGTTTTTATAAATTATTACATAATAACTCATTTTAAATGCTATTAAATTAGATGAATATATTTAATTTGTTGTACATATGTTGAAAAATAGAATACATAACAACAATTCATTGATATCCTATCTGAATGAAAAATTAGTTTCTAATGTGGTAAACACTCACTGAAAGTAAAACTATTGGGTGTTAGCGTGTGTGCGCATGCGTGAGAGAGAGAGAGAGAGTTGATAATGTGATAGCGATGGATTTTTTTTATATATTTCTTTTTAGCTTTTTCGGCTGTTGGGTGTCCAAACGTAATCGGAGTGGGTGTTCAAAACTAATTGAAAACACACATTTTTTATTAAGACATGCACATTGAAAATTAGCGTGTTCATGTAGAGCCGCCAATGCCTAATTGGAGATTATATATTCGAATGATTTTACACTGTACTTAATGAATTTATGTTGCCGTGAACGCAAGTTCATGCATAGGGAAGCTTGATGCCTGCTAGACATCTGTTGCACCACACGGTGCAGCACACCCAAAAAGGCACCGCTCTGGGCATAGGCCAAGTAATTCGCCAAATGCCGTCGTGTGGGGCTCACTTTCGTGTCCCACCCAAACGATCTGAACCATTAAAATAATTTTCAAATAATTATTCAAGTGATCTTGGAGAAAATCAGGCTCGTCATATATTTTTACGTATCTGATCTAATTCATTCGATTTTCATTCAAAATTTAGGTCCTGTAATTCGAAAGGATCTTCAAGAAAAGTTATAGAATTGTGTGCTTGGTAACCCATTGATTTGAACCGTAGGTGTCGTAGGGCTCGTTGATAAGAGCATTCAATAAAAAAATTATCTCGATCGAACATCGATAGGTATCAAAGCAACGGTGTTGTTTTGGGTGTGCTGCATTGTGCGGCGCAACAGGTGCGCAACAGGCACCCAACTTCCCATATATAGACTTTTTTGGGGGTTACTAATTCCACGACCACTTATGTTAAAGCCACGACAATTTCTATTGTTTTACCTTTTCTACCCTTTCTTCTTAACATACATTTTGCACCCCCCTACTTCGTCCTCTTTCTCTCATTTTTGCCTTTTGAATCACAAATTCATAGAATCACTCACTTGAAATCACTTTGTATTATTCTCTCTTCACCCCATCACCACAATACCTAATTTTCTCATCTTTTAACATTTTTATCAAATACTACTCAAAGATCAGCATAATATAAGTAATTGGCAATCAACAAAAAATTGGTAAGCATCTGTGGAATTCAATCTTTGTTTTTTATTTTGGAATGATGGCGGCAATCCAAATTGTAATGCACAATTGGTACCCATTTGTGGAACTCACCATTTACCCTTCAGATTGCACGGGACTCGGTGATTTGATGGGGCAATCTAGTTGTACGGGTATTCTAAAAGACCATGGATTTTTTTTTTTTGGAACTGCTAAAAGATTATGGATTCAAATGGGACAATCTGGATGTGGGTTTTGGACTTTGTCTAAAAGGTGTAGCAATTCGCAAAAGAAGAATAGGTTGAATGTGATTGTTCATGTCGCTATTCACAGTTGCTCAAAAGTTTTCAAAAACCCCAAAAAAATGGTCCAAATGTAATAATCCGAAATTTTTAATAAAAATTTAGGATTATTTAATTTTGTTTTAATTACTTTAATTTCGTTATTTAATTTCTAATTGCACTTAGGGCCTTAATTTGTAATTACTACGGTTTATACCCTAATACTTTCTAATTGCTACAAATTCGACCCTAAGGCACGTTTACATTTTAATCGCGAGCATTACATTTTTATAAAGTCATTTCATATGTAATTATACACATTCATACACATACACAAGCAATACTAGTACACATACACACACATGTGTGCATATATGTACTTTATACATACATACTCACTCCACCAACCACCCCACTACTTCTTTCAAATCAACCCAACACCACACTCCACCACAAAATCAGCCCCCTCTCTCTCCCCATGGCTGATCTCGCACTCCTTCAACCTCCCCCATCACCTCCCAAACCACCCCTTGTACTTTCACCATTTCTACACACCACATCCCACCAAAACCCATCACTACACTCTCCTATATCATCAAATCCGCCCACAACTCTCCCATTCTACTTCCATTCACTTCTTCTTCCTCCAAAAACTCCCAAGTGTTAGAGCAAAAAGCCCCCAACTCCACCCTCAAGTTCTAGTAAGAGAAAAAGGCCAAAACTTGGGTTTCCACCTCCAAACCCAACGACATTCAATCTTCTTCTACAAGTTCATCCATTGCACTCCTAGGCATCCACATTTCACCATCCAAGCAAGCCAAGCCGGCCCAAGAAGCTCCCTCTGCCGGTTTTTCGCCAAAACCCATTTTTCGCCAAATCTTCGCAAAACAAGGTAGCAACTCTTATCCAATCATTCCTAAGCATTTGTATGTGTTAGAATAGCCTAGGGGTAGTTTTTAGTCGAAGGGTTAAGGCCCAAGGTGAAGGGTTTCACGAAACCCGAACAAAACATAAATCGCCCCTATTTTCGCTGTGACGATAGTCCGGACCACCCATATCCCCGTCCGGACTACCGGTACAAAATGTTCCCTCCAACTTTGGTTTAAATTCTGTAATTACAATTTAGCCCTTGTGTTCCTAGTTTCGACGGTTTTAACCCTAAACCATGTTTTTCATGCATATTAAGCCCTAGATTCATTTTGGTTCATGTGTTTAACTTCTCAAGCATGATTAGGACTTATTCAAGTGTTTATGTGATATTTAATGTGTTCATGTTATGTTTAACCTTGTTCTTGTTCTTAGTTTTAAACTTAAGGGATGAAAGTGTAGTTTCATAAAGTATGTGACTTAATCTACAAAGATATTTATGTTCCTACTTTTTAGCAATTAAATGTCATAAGTGGAAGTTTATGAGTGTATCAAAATTTCTAAAATATCCTTCGTAGTGTAAAATGACCGTTTTGCCCTTTATTACATTTATTACTCTTATAAAAGTTTTGCACTTACTAAAACTCAAGGAATTACTTTTTGAGTCAAGTTATGTCATAACTAGCTAAAATAAAGTATTTTTACATATTTACCCTTGTCGGTGGCAAAATTACCTTTTTGCCCTTGTATTATGTTTATTTACAAAAAGGTTTGTAAATTACACTAAGGACCCTAAAGTCGTGAAATTATGTTGGACACCCTTGTACTTACTTAAAATGACGTTGGTGACCCTTACTTTCTTTAAATAGTTTAGTAAATTATGTTTTGGCCCGCTATAGTTTGAATTTATTACGTTTAGACCCCTAGTTTTCGATTACTTGAATTTCGTGAACTTGTGAATCGAGACATTCGGTTGTGACCCTTGTGATATCGTTGTCGCTTTACCTCTACTGTTAAGTGCACTTTCCATAAACGTGTTGAATGTTAGAATGGACAACTCGGTTCCCAGGTTGGGTAATCGTACGCGGATATCACATAGACGATGAGGTTAATGGAAAAGTGAATTGGAATTGATTGATGGGGAGTTACCCCAAGATTGTTGTTGAATGGCAGTTCCGCCAAGTGATTGTTTCGGAGGATTGTTTGGCAGTCTACTATGATTTCGAAACCCTAGGATATGACAATCTGTGATTACTTCATTTGAATTCTGAGGCGTTAAAAGGGTGGATGTATTATAGACCGAGTCACGGCTATATACCTATAGGAGTTGACAGTTGTCACTCGTAGCCCAGTGGTACAGTCAGTCCCTGGGAAATTCATCCTTGTGAGGTGGTTGACGGTTGGATTAAGTAAATAACTTATGCCTTCCGTCCGAGCTCCCAGTCAGGGCAAGCAAGGGGGGAGTTTAATCACAGATTGGTCATAGTCCTAAGTGGTTAACCGGGAGGAAAGTTCTCTAGGTTGAGAACTTAGATGAATATGTAAGTTAATGGATAGTAATGAAACCAGCTATGTGTTTAATTTCTGTTTTACGATTTATTTCCTGCTTATCCCATTAATTACTGCTTTTCAATCATATATGTTGTACTTGTATGTTAAGCAAGGGCTGGGAAGGTTAGAGTAGCTATTGAGTGATTTATCGCTCATGGTGTTACACTTCGTGTGACCCTGGTATAATACTATGATGTTGCTTCGCGACTCGGACGTATTATGCCAGACTGTGATCAAGCAGGTACTGTTGGTGTCGAAGGAGACGGTTATTTTGGAGCCGAGGCTTTTTCAGCAGACCAGGCCCAGGGGGAGCCCTGGAATCCAGAGTTGAACCTTAATCTGTAGAACCCACCCCTTTATTTTTAATGTTGGATCTGTAATATTCTCAAACCGTACTAAGTATTTTGTAATGGGTTGCACTTCACGTTTTCCAACGTGTACTCTGATGGAAACTCTTTTTATTAAATTAATCCTAATTAGTTGTCTTAATTAATGCTTCCAAAAAACGGGGCGTTACACCAAAAACATGTAAATATGCAATGAAAATGCGAAAAAGTAGCAGAGAAGAATATTTTACCTTGAGAAAGTTTGGGAATCGACGGAGAAGAGAGAGAGAGAGAGAGAGAGAGAGAGAGAGAGAGAGAGAGGAATGTTTCTCTCTATACTCACCTTTTATTTATAGCGAAAGGAAGGAATTCGAAGAGGCGGCAAAGTTTGAAGCAATGGGCGGGAAAATTCAATGCGACATATTGGAATCCGAAACGGTGTGCTCTCAGCCGGCAAGAGTGTGACACGTGTCTTAAAGGATGGTGTGCATTAGTAACTCCTTCTAACACTTCAGCGTGACGTCATCCCATGCGGCAAAAGTTAGAGCGATGTGACAACTCCTATCACTTCACCTCTGAAACCTAACCCTAAGTGGACACGTGGCGAGCCCCTAGTGGTTGGTGGTTGCAGACATCATGACGTTAGAATTTATCCAATTATAGACACCCCAATTTGAGCCCCTAAAAGTCCTTAGCAATCCCTACGATGAATTTGGACCAACAAAACTACCTTGGAAGCTTGAAAAGTGCTTGGAAATCATCAAAATACCAAAAACCAAAATCCCCCCAGAAGCCCCTTTAAGTGCCCAAATCCCCTCCCTCCTTTGAGCGCTCAAATCCACTACGCACATCAGTCTTTTGCAAAGCATTTTTGACACAAAATGATTATATTCTTTTGCTAATAACCGCCCTTCAGCCCTTGAATCTTCCTAAATCTACCCCTAACACCCTTTAATGGGCTCTACATGACCCCTAAGCCTCCCATTTGAATTTTAAACCAATTTTCCCTCTCAATTCCATCTATATATACCCCTATCCACATCCATTGTCTGGGTTACACTCTAACACACTCCAACAGACATAAAATACTCTCTTTCATCCCACTAATTGCATTTTAGTTTCTCTCTCATCCATTTTCATCATCTTCAACCTCCAAAACACCATAAAAACCACTTTCTAAGCCCTACAACACATGGGTTCTTAGAAAAACCACTCCTCACCAAGCCTACTGCCTAGAAACCACCCTCAAATCCATATACTAACCTAGAATAGTCCTTATTCCACACCAATCAATCCTTTCAAGCACCCAAACACTCCAAAATCCCCTTTGTAAGGCCTAAAATACTTGGGTCTTTGCTTGCGACCTTGGATTGTATTCCAATACTATTTCCCCAAGTGTAGGATTTAGGCCGGCGGTAGCATGATAACCGGTAAGTCCGGGTCGAATCCACAGGGACCGAACGCACCCGGCGTGAGAGTTGTCTTGCAAATGTAGGTTTTCAGCCTTAAAGCGGCAAACTGTGGTTTTGAGATTTGTTTGGTGGAATTCTCTTGACTTCGAGAACGACTCGGAATTAAAAAGACTAATATAAACTAAGGCGAAGTCTAGGAGTATTTAACTACCATGACTCGGGTTAATCCATCCTCTCTTGATAACCGGCTCGGGGCATTGTTAAATGTCTCCGAACGGAAGATTTAGATTTTAAAACCTTTTACAAGAAAATGTGTTTACAAAAGATTAGGGGTTTCCGGTACATTTTGCAAACGGATGAGGTGACATCGCCCAAAGCATCACACGTGCCAAGTAGTCAAGCTCTTGGCTACGTGTGATCAAAGAGATTAACAAACCCACTCTTTGGTACATAAAAGTGCAACCCCAAATATTTGATAAACAAGAGGTGTATGTCATTTGTCGAGATGGACGGATTAATCCCAAGTCACGGAGTGCTAATCACCCCATGACTTAGCCTAAGTAAACTACTCACAAAACATACTAGGAGGTTTGACTAGAAATTTGAAGGAAATAAAGAACGTGACATACATTCTTAAAAACTAATTTTATATGATGATCTTTACCTTGTCTACAACTTTAAACCTTAAGAAATTAACAAACAACACATAAAAGCTTGAGTTTTCAAAAGGAAAAAGCTAGGAGAGGAGAGATAAGATTTAACCGGTAAAAATGTAAATAAACTTGATTTATATAGAGACACAACAAGTAGCTACAACATTAAACAACAAGAAATTAAAGGAAAATGAAGTCTTACTTGAGAAAAACTAGAGAGAGAGAGCTTAAAAATCCTCCAATGGAGGAGCAAAAACTAGACTAAGAATGAAAGGGTAAGTGTGTGAGAGAAGGAGAGAGGAGAGCCTATTTAATCATCCAAATCCTCTCTCCAATAAATATCCATAAAGCTCTCACAAAATAACAAAGTTTCCATTAATAGAAAGTACAAAAAGTAGCTGAAAAATGCATTTCGGACTGATGTGGATCGATCCACTATGAGAGTGGATCGATCCAGAATGCTCTGGTGTCATTTGGATGGGAGTGGATCGATCTACTATTGCTGATGAACTTTTGGGGTGGAGTGGATCGATCCAGAACGCTCTGACCATGTTTTTTACTTGAGTGGATCGATCCACTATTGGGAGTGGATAGATCCACTATGCTCTGATGAACTTTTGACTTGAGTGGATCGATCCACTATTAGGAGTGGATAGATCCACTATTGGTCCAATGATGCCTTTGGTCACTCCCTTGGCCTTCCGTGTTTTCGGGCTTCCTTCAAAACACTAAAACAAGTTGTGTGACCCTCGGGGAGGTGTTCCTTGGTCTCGTGCATGCTTGGTTACTCCCGGATTCCACCGGGAGTCCTTGTGAGCTTGCGGCACGCTTTCAATCCAACGGCGTGAGCATATGACTTTTCGCATTCTCGGGCCTCGGCCGAATAGTCGTTTCGTGGCTCGTGAGGCCCAGTGTTGGCGTGCCATGGGGCACGTGACCCTTGGTAACTTGGCACGCTTCCCAATGCCGCTCAAAACGCGCTTATTCGCTTGTTTAACCTGTAACTTAACAAAAACAACACTACGCGCATTTCAAACATTTAAGGCACGAAATCGCGTGTGTGTGTGAGCAAAATGAGTCAGATAAGCCCCGGATATCTACAATATTGGGGACTTATCAGTCTTTAAGCAACCAAGCCTCACAGAGCCTAATCTCTCCAAACCAAGTCTAAAACCACTCGCACATCACAGATGTTTCCAGAAACCATCCTTGATCATCCACCAATAAGCCAAAAATCCTATTTTCAAGCTATTTTCCAAGCAAAAAAGGTAGAAAAACACGATCAAAGGTGTATTTGAGTCTCCCTGAGGGAAGCCAGTAGGCCCAAGTTGGTTCCTCATTCCAACTTTGGGTTTACAGGCAACTTTGCCATTTTTGTGTTTTAATCTTCAAGTCTTGTTTAAATCATCTTCAAAAGGGTTATGGAGGCTGTTTTGATTTGATACCAGTTTATTTGCCTTCTGTCTCTCTATCGTTCCTTTGTTTCCAATAATCAAGTGAAAAGAATACTTAAATGGTGGCTTTAACCTTAAATCAGTGATTAAACATGAGTTTTGGAAGCAATCAGTGGATCATTGGGTCATTTTTCAACAAATCATAAGCAAAACAAGAAAAGCTTAAAGAGGCAGCTTTGAGAGCTCGAAGCCATCCTTGAGCGCTCAAAGCAGACCCTTTAAGCGCTCAAACCCATTCCAGAGGCAAAACTGGTTTTTGTTCCAAAACAGCTCTCATTTCTTTAATATTATATTGTTGCTTCTGATCTTTGTCTAACATTGTTATTTTTGTTTATTATCATCCATTTCGTTATTACTAATTTTTATTCATCTTGTTATATCATGTTCATATCTCATAAACATGCATATTGCACAAGCATCCACCATCACTTGATATATGTTTGAAAACTTGTTTGCTTATTTTCCATTCCCTCATTCTCATTATATGCTCAAAGTGGAATAATAAACATCTTGCAAATCCCACAAACACTTAGTAGAGACCAACTTCTGGGTCAGGCGAGGGGGGTGCCTTAAAACCCTTCCCCTCTCGTAACCAAGCTCTCGAACCTAAGAGAATATGGTGGAGACGAACTGGTTCTAAAACCTTATCCTAAAAATGAGGCACGAGTCATTCGAGTTCAGTTTCGTGGGGACAATCTCCTAAAACCCGGGTGACAACTCCGAATTGAATTCCTCGGAGTGGTGTCAACACCAATTCCCAAGGACAATAGAGCTTGACATTTACATTGTTCGGCCCATTACTCGGTCAACACATCCGCCAATCGAATCCGACAGAAGGAGTTGAGGGGCTATTGTGGGGGCCAGACATCTGGTAAAGGCCGAGGAGTGGAGTTTATAATGGTATCTGCAAACATCATAGGAAGAGTTGGATACCTCCAAGGTGCTTCGCCAAAAGGTGACACCGGAGGGACCCGCTGGCAATCATGAAAGGTCTACCTCTTGGTAGGCAATATCGATGGCTCGGTATAAGGTCTTGGGACCTTACCAACGTTTCAAAGGTTCCGCGTTACGTTCCTTCTTGCTTAAAGCTCTCGGCAACACAAGGGTTCGGCAAGTGAGGCCAATACCACGGCCACATCTAGGCATTTGGGGCCAAGAGGAATAACTATGCCGAAAGGCAACTATCCGGGACTGACTCAGCATGGGCATGGTGCAAGTGGAACAACGGAGCATGTGCTTGTAACCGTTTCCAATTATAACAGTGACGTCAGCCGAATAGTGTACTACACGTGTCGTTATCCTTGTGGCAGCATGTGCTCGAAACCGGCTCGTTCTCATTTGTCATAGTGACGTTAGCTGAGCGGTTACCTCCCTTGTAGGGCACGAGCATACTTGGAGAGCAAGTCACTCACTCCCTATACAAGGTAAAGGATATCCAGAAAAAGGTACACACAATCTACTCTTTCAACCCTATATCTAAAATCTTGCTTCTCTTTCCTCACATACTTACTTGAATGTCGAAGTGTTGTTCTGGACTGAATGGTCCAGTACGGTGCTAACGGGGGTGTTAAGTGTGTAGGCTACGAGCTCAGGTGAAGGGGAGATCACCAGATGCTCAATCTATTGAAGGAAGGCTGACCAGAGAAGTTGTAGCCCCACACTTTGGAACCATTACCCACTTACCTATTTACTACTATGGAATCAAACAATTTTTATCGAGTGAATCGAAGAAAATTTCTAAGACACTAACTTCATTGGAATAGGAAAAATAATGTCCATTCTTTTCCCTTTTTTTTTATTTAATTTTATCCGTGAAAATATATATATTTTTTTACAAGTCACAACTTTTTGGCCTTTATTTTAAAAGTCTGTGACTACTTAGAAATTGACAAAGTAAACAAATACACACTAATTTAAAAGAAATCCAACATAAGCAAATAATTCTGTTATTAGTATCTTTTTCCGGTTTCGGTCAATAAATATCACTTTTTAGTTCCACTCATCAGACTAACCACAAAACTAATATTCTTTCACCAAAATTTAAAAGTACTCATTCCGAAGAAAAATAAAGAATCTTTTAGAAATAACCAATACTAGATGCCAGTAGTGTTCTCTTTTCTATTCAAGAATTGGGAACGCTTTAAATTTTGTTTTCCCGGTGATGCCATCCTCTGTATGAGGGAAGTTAGATCATTACTTTCCTGACTTCATGTTTAATTAACAACTATCTACCGTTAATAACATTGATTAAAGATACTGTAAAAGGCAAGTAATATAAGGTAGTAGTATCTTTTTAGGTGGGTGAAAATAATCGAACTCATGTGAGTTTCATATGAAATTATGATATACTCATAATAAGTAATCACAATATTTTTTAAATTTGTTATCATTTGTAATTATGTCTCTAATATATCAAATCTGTAAAAAAATGATCACACTTTGCGAGAAATTATAATTTTGGTATGACTGGCTTATACTTATAGTAGGATTTATATTTATATTGTAGTTAAGAATTTATTTTGAGATTTTATGAGAAGATTAGGAAATAAGAAATAGAGAGAGAGAGAGAGAGAAAAGGATAATATTGTGGTTATTACCAATATAGGACCAAAGATAAACTTTTAAAGTGACTAAAGCTAATTCCTAGGAAACACTAGAAACAAGAATTTTCCTAAGAACACCCTCTTTTTATTTGTAGCAAGCATTGGTCCAAACAAAGGAAAAATGACCAAAACATGGTTATTAAAAAATATTAATTCCAATTGTGTGATAAAGTTTTTGGAAATGACCATATTCATGACAAGAGAAAAGAAATGCCACGTAAGTGTGGTAAGCCTTACCTAAAATTTCCAAAATAGGCTCAGCCCTAATATTTCCTTCTCTCTCCAGCCACACCCAACTCCCTTTCCTCTTTCAAAACCACGAAGGGAAAGAGAGAAAAAACACAGACGACTGAGCTTTCTAACTTCCTATGATTCTTTCCGCTTCTACCCCAAATCAACTCGATACAGAAGAGGAGAGGTTGAGAACTGGGTCACGAAGACCGCTGCTGCCGACCTCTGAAGTGTTTGGTATTGGAATTTAATGTGCAGTTCCAGACATTTTCTCAGCGTGTAGAGGAATTCGAGATTGATGTATTCCGAAGTCTCGATCCTCTGAAGTCTGAGCCCTCCGAAGGGTCCTCATTTTTCCGGGACTGTCTTGTCGAATGGAGGGTATGTCGTATCTTATTTGTTCATTTTTTCCTTTTTTCTTTTGTGGCCTTTTTCGGATGAATTGAGAACTATTTACTGTAATTTGTTATTGCCATGTCTTCTTGTTCTTTTTTACCTTTTTCTCTTTGATCTTTTTGTAGCAATTTAATGTTTACCGTAATTTCGAATTCTTTGCTATTAAAACTTCTGTTACATTTGTGTCTCGAGTCTCTTCACTGGAACTTATATTGAGAATATTAGCAATATGCCCAATATGCCCAAAAGGTAACTTGACAGTCTTATGAATTCTAGATGACGATCAAGCTTTTCTTAGGAAGAATTTTGAAATGTAGTTGATGGTCATCCTTTCTAGGTATATATGGTCTAGCACAAGGTCATTCAAAACCTTCAAATAATATGCCACAAGGAGGTTCGTAACAAGGTCATCCACAACTTCCCTTTCCCCCCTCTTAAGAGGGGAGACACGGTATTGCAATTTAATCGGGGGTCATCCTTTCAAATATGGTCTAGCATGCTGTACGGGTCACCATACAGCTTGGAGGAGGCTATTCCGTAGTCCAAAAATTTGGTGTTGAACTTTATGCATTAGTTAAGTGTGTAGAGAATATAATGTTGTACATTTGGAGTTTCTTGTCTCAGAAAAAAGTGCTCTAATGTGATTCAGTAAAAAAAAAATTGCACTCTATCTGCATTACATTTGCACCATACATCAAAAAAATTGCACTCTGTCTTAAAATGTTTGCATCTATGTTAGGCCAACCTGTCTTGTAGGGTATGGTCAAATCAAACTTTTTGAGAGAGATTTTGCGTATTGCACTCGATCTTCGATATACTTGCAGCATACATGAAAAAAATTGTACTATGAAAAAAATTACAGAGATATTATATTGTCAAACAAGTCCCTATTATGGTTCATCAGGCTTGACCTTTGTTCAAAGTTTCTAAGACATCTATGATAGTTGAAGCATAATATGTATTTTTGTCACTGTGATTACAATCCTTGCTCCTTGTGTTATACAATATTGCTTGATACAGCACCTGGACTTCATAGTTACATCTCAAGCAGCAGCAAATGAGAGTACCACAAAGTGAATGGAATAGCAAATGTAGCACCTGAACTCTTTAGCTTCATAGAAATAAGAAAACCACACAGTAGAAGTAGATGGAGATCAACCGCAGTAGCAGCAACAATATCAGAGACAGAGGAGCCTTCAATAACAATTTGAACAGCCTTCAATGACTATTTGAACAGCAACTGGACAATTTGAAAACAGGAATATAAGCAGCAACATCACAGGCAGCAAAAACAGAGATATTGACAGCATATAGTTTCTTTTTGTGTCCACAAAGTAACCAGAAGTCCAGGTGCTGCAAGTTTAGGTGTTCATTTTGGCTGTATTAACTTTGATTAGCTTTTTGGTTGTCATCTTGTCAACCATTTTGGGAGTTGTTTAGCATATGTTTGTTAGGAAACTTGCATAAGAACTAGTCATTGTGTGCGAAAATTCTGCGGAATTGCTACTTTTTTGCAAGCCCTTTAGTTAGGCATTCATCAATGTACAACAATACTCTTGGTAGATAAAAAATGTGCTTCAGTCTTGGGTTTTCTTTAATAGCAGGACAAGTATAGAAGATGCTGGAAAATTAAGAAACAAAATAAGAAATTGCTTTCATTCGTTTGTTTAGCAAGAGAGTGGTGGAACTAGTAAGTGCAAAAAACTGAAGAATCTTGTCCTGTGACAGTCATGACATTGAAATTTCAGACTGCATTTTTTAAAGACTTTTTTTGTTCGTTCTGAACAAATGTGTGCAATGGGAATAATTTCATTCACTTGACTTTCCATCATCTTTCTTCTTTCTAATTAGACGCACACTAAATGATGACCATATATTTAACAAATACAAATCATTCTCCATATTTACATTAAAACTTGTGAAATTTTGAGGCCCTTTTTTTGTAGGATTATAAATCAAATTGTTATACCAGGTATAAGGGACTAATTAAAAGGTCACTTAATAAACCATGGATAAGGGACTAATTGTTTTGAAAAGGAACTTATGCATGACAAAAGTAAAACAATGCAACAAAAATAGCATAGCATCCCAAATCAGTAAAGTGAATTATAATAAGATGTAAAGTCAATTAGCAGTTATGTGAGTAATGGTCCTAAGTTTGAATTGTGATATAAGTTGGTGGTTTTCCTTCTTTTTTTTTTTTTTTCTCTTCAGAGATAGGAATTCCTTTTTTAGAAACAGAAGTATCAGACGAATAGCCCAAGGTGCAAATATAAATTTTTCTAAGAAAGCCCAAGGTGCAAATATAAATTTTTCTAAGACGAATAGCCCAAGGTGCAAAATTACACACAGAAGTATCACACACTCTTCTTGCATTTCGCCTCCTTTAACGACTTTTGTGTGTGTTTGTGTACTTGCTGCAATAAGTAATGGTGTCTAGCTCACTTCCTCTATAATTCAATCCAACCTAATCAAACAAATTAAACCGAACCCACTTTCTGTTGCCTTTGATCCAAAAATCAAAAGTGGACCCTAAATAATACTACGCGAAAAACATCAAAGTGAACCCTAAAGCCAGTCGGTACCCTTGTCCAGCCTTACATGGGCTGTGTACTCTTCACTCGAAAATAGAAGGGGGGAACGTGGCTTGGTTTCTAGGTAGGCAATTTACAGTTTGTTTTTTAATGACCAAGGTGTTTAAACTCTTAATTTCGAGAAAAGGTGTTATATGGAAACCCCGGTCCATAGTGGACAAGAAACCCAAACAATATCCTTACCGCTTTTCTTAAAGAGGACACAGACTTCAACCCAATTTGCCATCTTCTTCCACACTCTCAAACATCTTTTTTCCCTCTCTCAAAATGATGCAAAAAACGCAATCATGGAAAGAGACAAACAAGAAGTGGCGCAACTACAGGAAGGAGCGTTTTTTTATCTATGAACAAAGAAACAGTGGAGGGTGGAATTAACCTGAGATGCTAGAAGGTGGGTTGATTTACAGACATCCGATGCCGCTACTAGATGCTGTAGAAGAAGATGCAATGAAAGTATTTGTGCGTAGTGATGGTTGAGAGATGGTCAAGGGATAAAGAATTGAATGTGGGAGTTGAATTGGGTGAGCGTGGAGTATCACAACTCACAAGGGGCCCTGCTGCTGTGCCTTTGCAGCCAGTTTGAATTGAGGGATTTTGCGGAGGGTTTCAATTGAGGGATTTTGTGGAGGAAAAGGCACAGCAGCAGGGATATTGATGTTATTTTACAGTTGTTTATTTATCAGAATTCATAAACAGTTCGATTGGTGTGATGCTATTTCACAGTTGTTTATTTATCACAAAAAAAGTTACACAATATTACAACAGATCTAAGAATAAATGGGTAGCTATTTATACATATTTTAACAAAACTCGACTAGCACACGCATTGGGTGTGCCCTGACCTCTAGTGTGTTTGTTTGTGTGCTTGTCTGCAGAGATATTGATGTTTCTTTTCTCCTTTAATAGCTGTTGCGAAGATTTGCGTGCACGTGTACATACATTTGGATGTTTGTTTTCTCCTCTTATGTTAAGAACTGAGTGATTAGGGCATGTACCTGAGAACTAGGTTGATACAACTGTTGAATTTTGGCAGATTTATTTCTTTAACACCTTAATCACAAGGAAACAAAGATATTTTAGATTGAGATGATCACAGAGGAAGACCATAGGCTTAATTAAGTATATTCAATTCCGTCAATAACAGCCTGATTATGGCTTTATTACAAGTAACGGTCGTAACAGCTATTTAATGGGTGACTCATTTTCAGTTTCCTATTTTGCAGATTTTCAGCAATATATATGACGCTGGACATTGTGTTCTAGAGTTGTACTGGCGATACAACACTTGCTCAAAGAAGTGAGAGTTTTCCATGGTATTTTCTGCCTTTTAAGTGAGATGTAAACTGCAGAACTTCTAATTACGTCAACTATATTATTTAGGGTGGAATAAAAGTTTGTTAATGCCAACCCTGCTGCCTCTACCTTGAATGACTAAAAGGCTTATTGAAGCCATGTTCATGTACATGTCCACCTATTGGTAATGCCTACGAGGCAGTAGTCCCAAGATTTGTATATATCTTGCTTTGAGAATAATGTGCTTTCGACTCTGCTACTGTAGGATTATGTGATCCCATTTGTGTCATCTTCTTTTTCCTTGGGGACTGTATACACTATTAGGGTGGCCACACTTGTAATGAAACAAAACAAACTGGTTTCAGAATTTCTAGTTGTATCATGTTTTTCTTTCCCTCAATGTTCAATTTGTTTATTTATTGGAATAGCAATTGAGGGAAAAAAGGATTGATGTGATCTTCTATAAATATTTGTGTTGTGTGCTGTGCTTGAGCTCTTGGCCCAAAAAGAGGAGGTCAGACGATCCACCAGTAGTGACAGTGTCATGTTGTGCCGACACATGTTATTCCTCGCTGACTTCTTAACGTGCTATGCCTATGCTGTAAGCGTGCCGGCCTGGCTTGTTCGAGTCCAGTTGACATGTCTATTTTGAGCAAAAAAAGGAGCTTCTAGATGCTTGATGTTTCTTTTCAAAAAAAAAAAAAAAACAAAAAAACAAAAAAAAACAGATGGCTAATACTTCTTCCCCCTGACAGTTGGTAGTTCTTATTATTCTACTTTTGTTTATTATACATTGTTTTTATTTCTAAAAGAAGTTGAAGCTCTCCCACAAACAATTTAAAAAAAAAAAAAGTGGAGGTGGATCATCTATGAATGAAGAGGACCATGTTATCTTTGGTGTTATGTTACTAAATATTAAAAAACTGAAAGGAGAATTAATTACCAAAAAAACAACAAAACATAGTGAGAAGGATTACCAAACTATCATACTTTTATATAGAACATAAATTCTTATGTCAAGTTAAGGCATGTTTGTTTGAATTTTTATGGGGAATAGTTCAAACCGTCCCTATGAGGGTAGATGATCTCTAGAGGTTTGACATTAACTAGATCATGACGAAGTACTCTTAAATTTTACTCATTTTTTGGTCATATGAATAATAATACTAGATTTAATGTGTACGTACATAAATATAAAGTGCACCATAGTCGTACTTGGAAGGTACCGCATGCGTGGCTCTAGTATATAATCAGGGGGTTCAAGCAAACCCATTTGGTTCAAAAAATGTACTGAACTTTTGAATTTGGTTACATAATTTGATTTTTCTTTAATAATGTTTGCCATGGATCATTCGCACGAAGCCAAAGTAAATGAAATCAACTTAAATTTGTGAGTAAGTGGATAATATAGCTAAAAAAATGAAAAACCAAGCATAGTAAATTATCAAGCAAAATAAATATCTTTAGTTTATATTATTTTTTGTTTACAAAAATTTTCTTTACGTTTTGTCACCGATGAAATAAAATCCAGGAGCCACCTCTGATGACCATATTCGTGTAGTTGTGTGTTTCAGGGAAAAAAAAAGTGTTATCTTGACATAGGTCGTGCTTCATAGGTGCCCCTGCCGTCAGCCCCAAAAGCCCAGGTCCACCATCCATTAGTCACACACTTAGTCAATGTAGCCCAATGCTCCACGAACTGATGACGTAGTGACGAACACGACGTAAATACATCCAGAAATATATAAAGATTTCGTGAATTTTTTGTACTCAGGTAGCGCATGAAGGTTTTGAAATGGTGAACTCATGTCCAAAGAGCTAACTTCCAAGTCCACTAATAGGATGCAGAAGCTCGGTACTTTTAGTTGTACCTTTTTTAACTGAGATGGGCATTTTAAAGAGGATATCATTTATATATGTCCAGAATAAGACTCTTTAGTAACTAATAATACTGTTCCAATGTGATTTGTATTTGATTAGGGGATCAGTTGGTAGTTTAGCTACACAAATTCTATTTTTCTATCAAATAATACGACATACATGAGTTTTTAAGCCATATAAAAGTATATTATTAGCAGTTAAAAATAAATAAATAAATAAAAGTAAATTATTAACTTAATCACTGATGTAATAATCTTGTTTATAGTATCTGTTAATAAAGATGTGTATATTGACACTATAGGACGCTCTTGCACTTGTTATTTTTGAGTTAAAGATGCTCCTGCCCATTTTGCTGTGACGTTCCATTTTGCCGTGCCATGGCAGCTTCTAAGCGTTCCATGCCCATGACATGCCTGTACTGGCCCGACTGAGTTGAAACTGCTACTTTTGAGTTGAAAAACTGAAGCTTTGTGGATATCTTACACGCTTTTAGGCACGGTGGGAACTTTTAATTTTGGTGACAAAGAGGGTATTGTTTAGTCAAGTTGGAAAAGATTTCACAGATTACAAGCTGTCAAATCCAAAGAAAGTAAGTCTTTAATGGGTATAGGCCCCACATAAGCTTAAAAATCTTTGTTGGTATTCAGCTTAAATACTAATCTTATTGTGCATGCAAGCGATTTAGTTCCTAGGGTTACATGCATTTGGGAAAGCAAAGAATGCAAGGAAAAATTGAAGGATCTTAATGGCCTTCTGCTTACCAATCATCAATGAAATCGGAAAGATTAAAAAGCAAAAGGTTTAAAAAGCAAGTGTTTAGCGAAAGAACAAAGCGAAATCAATTGCATGGCCGAAAGGCTCATCGAAGCCATGTTCAGGTATGTGTCCGCCGTATGTAAGGCGTATCTGCCAATTTCATCCTAAAATGCTGATATATCTTGTTTTGACGATTGTGCGCTTTCGATTTGCACTGAACAGGTATTACTGATCAATGTCTATGACTGTAGGATTACGCGATAATAATTCTAAGAGTAATTTCTTTTTTCTATGAGGACTGTATAATGGTTTTCTTTCCCTCAATGTTCAATTTGTTTATTTGTTGGAGAACTTTATTTTGGAGCTATTAGGAAATAAAATATAGATTTAGTCCAGGTTTAGTATTTTCCCTTTGCATTTTCAGGTGGTTTTTCTTGATTGAAAAGGGGTTTATAGAGTATGCTGTCTTTTTGTTAACATAATTGTATTCGAAAACAAACTTGACAAAACTGTACCCTATCGAAACATGAAAAGATTATGAAGTAACGCAAAGGATGAAAATTGAACTAGCACAACAAAGATGAGCTTCCAATCACACATGAAAAAAAAAAATGGAGCTTCCAATGTGAAAAATTGCATGAAGTGAATCTTTTCACATAGTTTATGCTATTTCAAGATGGGATAATGTGATGAAATAATCATGTTTTTGTTCTACCAATCTAACTTGGAGATGCCTACGCTGCTCATTACTTTCCTTCCAGTTCGCTCCTCTTGTGAACTATTGATGCCATCCTAGTAAAGCAACATATGCAGGCATACACACATCAAAATTGAATAGTAGCTTGGGATCTAGATCTAATTGCACACCATACTTGAGAGTGAGATTCAGTGCTTTACTTTTATCTTTAAAGCAGAAAAAGGGCAAAACTAAAGGAAAGTAAGACAGCCATTTGAGATCACAAGGAAATAGAAGTGAGATGCAGAGCACAATGCATGAGATGCACATTTTTCTAAGAAAATCCTGCAGCGAGGTGACTACTGACCTACCATGGATGAGGATTGTCACAACATCGTCGGGAATTGTTCAAAATGTCAAACTCATGCTGACCTACTATTTATTTTTCAATATCAGTAAATAAAAAACTTCTTAAGAAAGGGATTCAATCCACTCTCAATGTTAATAAGATTATTACTTTCACTATTTTCTAGTAGTCTGATGGTTATTATGAAGGTTTCTCTCTTTTGGAACATTGTATGGTCATGCTTTCAGTAACATGCAGGAGCAAAAGCTATATTTCTTGTCGTGGAGAGCTGCTTTATTATTCTCTGAATTTGTTTCATTAGTGTTGCTGGGACTTATTAGAGCAAATGAGTAACTAGACTTCATGTTTTTTCAAGGTTCAACTACCAGAAGGAGTGCCACCATTCACATATATTACTCAGAATGATTTCTTGGGCCGAAAGTAAGTGTTTTCTTTCCCTGCTGTTCTTGTTTCCTTATCGAGGAGCTTCCCTTTTCTTTGCAAGTAATTTATGTTCTTGGTTAACTTTAATTTTCTTTTTTGTATTTTTCTATTGAAGAAAGCAACAAACAGTAGTATTTTTTTTTTTTTTTTTGCAGAATTGATTTAGTACTTTTGTTTCGGGAAAGCCGCGAAACGATTTCTAGGACATGTCGTCATGTCCTTCATTTGTCAGTTACTGTTAGAAACTAGACTCTCGCATTATAACTTTTTTGAATGGCTTTTAATTTATGGCGCTGATCTAAAGCCAATCTTTATCGTGGACGCATATTCATAAGTTTTACCTATATATATATAGGGGCCAGTTCCCCTCACACTTAAAATAGCACATAAAAAAACACCTCACTCTTTCGGGCCCCATTGTGATGTTCTGAACTGTTGATCTTGCTTAAATGAGTAAAATAAAAGGTCCTGCAAAGTTTCATCTCAATCGGATATCGGTAAGTACTTAATCCAAACAGTTTAAAAAACACTAGGTCCTTGTCACAGTTTTTGCAAAACTGTTTGGATTAAGCACTTACGGATATTCGATTGAGCTGAAATTTTGCAGGACCTCCCATATTACTCATTTAAACAAGATCAACAGTTTGAAATATCACATTGGATCCCATAACAAAATTGTGTGTTTTTTATGTGTTTTTTTAAGTGTGAGGGGAACTGGCCCCATATATATATATTCTTTTATGTTTCCAGAATTTGAAAGAAAAAAGCAGTAACTCAATTGGAAACAGTTCAAGAACTTGAATCTACCATTTAAAGCTTTTGAAGTTTCTTTGATT
Organism: Vaccinium darrowii; assembly: GCA_020921065.1. NCBI lineage: Eukaryota > Viridiplantae > Streptophyta > Magnoliopsida > Ericales > Ericaceae > Vaccinium > Vaccinium darrowii. The sequence continues at coordinate 20,873,385 of CM037158.1, read as the reverse complement.
TGAAAGCGGAGAAATAGTTGTGCATTTGTGCTCATTTGTTGTGTCAATTGGCTTATCCTGGTTATTGAGATGGTCTGCTGCGATAAGGTAGCTGTTTGCTTATTCCGTTATTTCATAGAAAGTGGAAGTTAGGTTCACGATGACCTTTTATTTTTATTTTTTTTTATTTTGGTTGGGGGGTTGGGTTGGGGGTTGAGGTTTTGATAAGGTGGAATTTGAGATTGTCAGCATCTAAATAGATACAATTTTTTTATTGTACTTACGCTACTGACTATACCCAATGGTAAGGTACTTCACAGAATTGTATCATCTGATATTAATTTGTGTGCAGCAGACACAAAAAGTTGAAAGAAGAGGACATTGCTATCTGTGAGTGCAAATATGATGCCAATGATACTGACAGTGCTTGTGGGGAGAGATGCTTGAATGTTCTGACCAGCACTGAATGCACGCCTGGCTACTGCCCCTGCGGTGACTATTGCAAAAATCAGGTGAAGATCAGTTCATCTCGTATATATTTGTGTGCGTGCATGGGCTAGTATCTGTACTACATGCTTATTTTGTGGTATTCTTAAGACATTAAATATCATAATCAGATAATGAAGGAGAACAGAACAAAGAAAAATGAAATCACAGGTTCCACATCTACTCCATCTGGAATGTTGAGAAACTATGTTGTACATGTTGCAATTGTTATGTAGTCACTGTAAAAGACTTCTGTTTCTTTCATAGTTTCATGTTCGTATCCATGTTGTGATTCACGGGAATAAACTTTGAGATAACATCTCTGGTGAACTTTGTTTTTGCTCATTTTAGTGGTTCCTCTTTCTGCATGGCTTCTCAGCTGTGTTATTTCTCATTTGATATTGGAGTTTAACATACTATTGTTAATTTGTATGTATAATAGTCTACGTCAAGAAATTCTGTAAAGGGGGTATTTTTTTTTAATTATTTAAGTTCTTTCTCTTTGTTGTCACAATTGGGTAGATCGAGAGAATATCTAACAGAATTATCGGTTTTATTGTAATATTGGAAACATATTGCCTACATCTTTTTGATGACCCCTGGATCTCCAAATAATATTCACTACTACATTCACACTGATATTGGCTGTCCATCGTAAAACATTTGATTTAATGTCTATGGTGTTGTTTTGAACTTTAGTCATCAGAGTGTCCTTGATTAAAAGTATAAGTCCCACTACACTATTTCTCTTTTGAGTTAGCTATCTTTTGGTTTAAGAATGGATACGCTAAGTACTTTATTTCTCTGAAAACTGCCCTGTTGATCCCAAGGTTAAAAAACTTGACTTCGTTTGAGAGTCTCTCCTTGTTTGTGTTATTGTGGAATATGTGTGTTCCTTTTGCTTACATTGATGCATTGGAAATAGTTGTTCAGTACTCCCTCCGCCCCGATTTGTTTGTCCTCTTTTTGACTTATACCTGTCCCAAATTGATTGTCCAATTCCAAGATCAATGGATCAGATTGTGTAAATTTCCAAATCGATGGATCAAATTTGGTTTCCTTAGTAAGTCAGAAACTTAAGATTGGACAAACAAATCAGGACGGAGGGAGTATTATAATGCATGATATTTTTATCCATAGACCCTTGCCAGGTATTGTGACTTGCTATTCCCTGGAATAGTTGTTGGGTATGGTCAGGATTCTATTCACAGGTTCGATGATTTGATATTGCGTTTGTGACCTTTTGCCTTGGGACATGGTATTTTGGTAAAGCAATTTTATATATTCACAAAATTTTAAGGGAAAAATCCTTGTTACCTCCTCATGGTTTGGTCTTAGAGCATTTCACCTGACTTTCGTATAAAATTATGCCCTTCTCCCTCGCGTGTCGTCAGATTGAAGTGCTACCAGTAAGTCCATACAAGCTGAAGTTGAAAGTGGGCCTCAGAAAAGTTTAAGTCAAGTCAAATTGATGACATGTTAATTTGTTAAATTCCTCATTCGATATTGGAGCTTAACATGTTCATTTGTAATTTTGTATGTGTAATGGTCTACCCTCTACGATAAGACATTCTGGAAAGGGAGCATCTTTTTATTTTTTATTTTTTATTTTTTAATTCTTCATCTCTGTTGTTGTAGCTGGGCAGATGGAGAGAACATATGACAGAATTGTTGTTTTCATTGGAATATTGGCAACACAATGCGTACATCATTTTGATGACCCATAGAACTCGATATTGATGGTCCAACACAAAACCTTTATTTTATGTGTATGGCATAATGTTCACCTTTAGTCATGACTCATGAGAGTGTCCTTGATTCGAAGTGGAAGTCCCACTAGAGTAGTTTCCTTTAGTGTTAGCTATCTTTTGGTTTGAAAATGAATATATAAGTACTTTTTTCTCCAAAAATTCCCTTGTTGATCACAAGCTCAAAAAACTCAACTTTATTGGAGAGTCTCGGCCTTATTTGAGTGATTGTATTCGTGGAATATGTGTCTCTATTTTGCCCACATTTATCTATTGGAAGTAGTTTAGGAATATAATCCATGTTGTTTTATTTTTGTGCATAGACCCTTGCTGGTATTGTGACTTGCTGTTCTCAGGATTGAGTGTTGGATATGTCCAGTGTCCTATTCCCAGTTTCAATGGTATGCTATTGGCTTTGGGACCTATTAATTACCTCACGCCTTGGTATTTTGGTATGAGGAGGATAGACTGTTTAAATAAAAGAAAGGCGTGGTTTGGGTGACAGGGCTTTCCCCTGAGAGGTGTGTTGGTTGTGATACTTTATAAGAGAGAGAGAGAACCCAATGTAGTCTGTGTTTATTGCATATTGAGAGATACAATTATAATGAATGAAGAAGATTTAAATAGAAAAAGCCTCAAAACCCAAATTATCATAAAGACTAAACTACCCTTAAGAATTATACTCCCTCCATTCCAAAGTAAATGTCCCGCCCGCAAACCTAGGTCTTTAAAAAGATGCCTTTTTTTTGTTAAATAATTTAATTTTTTTTTCACAAATTAAAAGAACACATTGACATCTATTGATTTGTGATATTTTTTTGATTCTTTTTACGAAAAAATGCATATTCTTGGCATCTCCAATCCACCTCCAAACCTCCAAAATGGATGATTGATGTGACATATTAAGGGAATATTGTGTAATATATCCTCTCTTTTCTTTCACTTTTTGTGTTGTATTGGGGAATCTTGAAGGGACCCACCATCCTTTTTCCTCCAAAATGGAGGAAGAGCCTCCATGGTCCTCCATGGAGGCTCTTCCTCCATTTTGGAGGAAAAAGTACGATGGGTCCTCCAGTATTCTCCCCTAGAGTACAAAAAGTAAAAGAAAAGCTAACAAATTACACAATCTCCCCTCAATATGTCATATCCATTCTCTATTTTGGGGGTGGACTGAAGATGCTCTTAAAGGCATAGGTTTGTGCACAGGACACTTATTTTGGAACGGAGGGAGTATAAAATAATAAAGGCAACCAAACTACATATATATTTACAGGTTGAAGATCAGTAGAATCAATGAGAACCCACTTAGATATAGCACTCTCCTTTTGGCAGCTATGCGAATGGGTGTTTTGGGGCTTCCCAAAGCGGCAATTCTATCATTTTCACAAAATCTAAAGGACAAAATCAAATCCTCGTATACCTCCCTTTTCAGTTCGTGGTGTATGTATAGGGGCACGGCAGTAGCAGATTATCTCAAAATGGATGTGGACATGTTGATATGAGATATCTTTGTAGGGAGGTGCAGGATTGGGAGTTGGACTAGTCATTGGTCCTGTTGGGTAGATTATGTGGGCTTTGGGGGAAGATTCCAGTGGCATATGGGGCTTTCCGAATGAAATCATTTCACCAAGTCTTGGTTGGAGGTACTGGCATGTGCTTTTCCTAGAAGGCCATTCGGTGCACTCGTGCTACAAACAAGGTTGCTTTATGTGCATGGTTTGAGGAAAGATTCTTACCATAGATAACCTCCATTCGGATTATAGAGGTTAGTGTTAATCAGTGCTGCATGTGCTTGAGTGACAGAGAATTAGTGGTTCACTTGTTTATTCATTGTCAGGTTGCGTCTTTCGGCTATGTTACTTGCATGGGGAGTTTGAGAAAAGCTTGCATGCTAATTTCATTGGTTCAATTTCAAAGAAAGGTGGTGCAGTGAACATTCTGGACTTCTAGAGCTATTAGTCTTCTTAGGGCAGTGTCCAAACTTCTTGCTAAAGTCTTGGCAATCAGGTTAAAGTCAGTGTTGGGCAAATTTTTTTCAGATTCTCAAAGTGCTTTTGTGGGAGGAAGGCAGATTTTGGATGCAGTGTTGGTGGAAAATGAATGTGTGGATGCCAAGTTGCAAGTGTTAAGCTGGGGCTGGTGCGTAAGCAGATATCGAAAAAGCTTATGATGGGAACTGGGATTTTTTGGTTTGTGTTTTGGAGAGGATGGGAATTGGGACTTAGGGGTTTGGATGGATCCAATTCTGTATTTCTACGGCTAGATTTTCAGTTCTGGTCTTCTGGTGATCGGCAAAAATTTATTAAGGAAATCTTGACAAAGGGTACGTCAAGATGGGGGAAAAGGGGAGGGGACTCCAACCGTGCTTAAAGGAATTAAAACACCTAATGGGATAAACCCATAAACCCCCAGGACCTGGCCCTAAACATTAAAGCCTTGAGATAACCAATGGGCCAAGCCCACTACACCTAATGGCCTAAGCCCAAAATGGGCACACCAAATAAAGCAAATAAAGCCCAGAAAAAAGGATCACACCCTAACAAACAGTAAACCCTAACCATACAACAAACGCCGCTCACCCACCGCCCGCAGCCACCACACCACCTGCCCTTGATCAATTTCTTGATATAATTGAGATATTTTGGGAGTATCCAGTGGAATATATTGGAGTACAGGGTTTTTTTTTTCCTTATATTTGGTTTAGGATTCTTCTTGTATAGGACCTTTTTGCCCCACTGACGCCTTCTCTATAAAATTTATTGAATTGTCAACAAAAAAAATCCTTGTTACTTCCCTGTGGTTTGGTCTTAGAGCATTTCATCTCACTTCCATATAAACTTATGCAGTTCACCCTCATGCAGTTTTAGATTAAACTGCAACTGCAACCATTAAAGTTAATGAAACTGTCTCATACATGCTGATGTGAGAGTGGGCCTCAGAAAAGTTTAAGTCCAAGTCAAAGTCAAATTGATGAAAATAGACAAACATATCCTTGTCATCTTTGTCTACACTTGATTAAATTCCTAGCCATTTTCAAATTCTTATTATGAAGAAGCAGCAACTCCCTTGCCCGCGCAATTTGCATATCCGAGGAAACCGCAGCTTTTATCTACTCAAATTAGGCCTCCTACTGGTATTTTGATACCAATGCTTAGGGATTTTAAGACCCATGAAACTTTGAACTTGTTGGTATAACGGTCCTTTTATCTGAACGGATATGGGCATCGGATTGGACTACATACCCAGGTTATCAGAATGTCTGATATTGTGTTGAATATTTACAATCACGATTTAACATACCTCGGATGCGTTATTCCCCGAAGTGTGATGACAATATAAAGGGTGTGCGACATTATTTATATGATCCCACTAACTATTAATCTTTTCAAATAAATGGGTCCATAGGGCTATATGTGTAAATAGATACACATACACGCATTTTGAACTGCTTCAGAGTTCAGACTGTAAGGGGAAGGTGCTTTGAGGATTGTGTCGCCAAACAAGTAGTCTTAGCTCAAGGGAAAGCTACATTGAGGCCACTGCCAATGGTATCATCAGCAGACCTGTTTTTATTTCCCACCTGAAATTCATTGAGCACACAAAAGTAGTAGAATGTCCAGAAAATACAAAATGGGTTAGGCTAAACTTGTGTTTGCGGATTGCTTTCAAGTTGGGCCATAACCAATATCCATTTCTCAGAAATAGTCTAAAGAATTTATCATATTCAAGTTTTGCTCTCTATGATGCCGGATATAGTATATTACACAAACCCCTGGGCCCTGCCTCCCCTGCCCATGGTTTGCCTGTGGCTAGCCCTTTTGGGTGTGTTCCCTTGATTTTTACTACTTAATAATGTGCATTCAAGCTACATGGAAATATTTTCAGCTATCTTACCTGTCAAGTAATTATCATTTGGCTTTTCCTTGGTAGTTGATATGCTTGTTATATTAGCACTTTTTGTCCATTGTTATTTTGTTATTTATGTTCCTTTTTTTGGCTGCAAATTTAAGACGGTAAAAGTTTAAGAATATCTGATTGTTTATGTGGAGCCTCTGCGGTTCCAATTCTTGATGTTTCATCATTATTTTTTACAGAGGTTCCAGAAGTCTGAGTATGCCAAAACAAAATTTTTTAAGACTGAAGGACGTGGGTGGGGCCTTCTAGCTGATGAAAGTATAAAGGTAGATACATCACTGCTGCATGTATGTACATGCATGACTGCTGTTGAGATAAACTAGAGGAGATCATTTATCTCCTGGTCTAGGTTGGTTGTAATAATTTCTCTGGTGAGCGTTTGTAAGCAAACACAACAATATTCCTGTGGTATTTGTGCTGACTTTCATCCATTTTGCCATTTCTTAAACATTTTAAGAAGTCCATTACTTCAAAAACCCAAAAGAGAGTTGGGTTCCGCTAAGGTCTCAATGGCTGACTTTTTAAGTCCTAAAATCATAGTTTGTACATTTTTTTTAGGCAGGGGTCAATCTTCAATTATTTATTTAATAGCTGCTTGTCCGTGTTGTTCAAAATGATCAGGCTGGACAATTTGTTATTGAATATTGCGGCGAAGTAATATCATCAGAAGAAGCACAGCAAAGGTCCCAAGCTTATGAAGCTCAGGGTAGGTATAGATTTATGATAGGGAGATGGCTGTATTATGATACCAGAAATCTGAATCTTCAATTTATTTGATGCATGAAGCAGGTCTCAAGGATGCATATATAATTTCTCTCAATGCCAATTCATATATTGATGCGACTAGAAAAGGCAGCCTAGCTAGATTTATAAACCACTCATGGTAGGTCACCAAAATTATATAATGAACGAGTATCAAGGAGTTGTCAGTTGAATTGTAATCTTGTGCTGGAATTGATATGTAGTATTTGGTCTTGCAGTCAACCGAATTGCGAGATGAGAAAGTGGACCATTTTGGGGGAAATAAGGGTTGGTATATTTGCAAAGCAAGATATTTATGTTGGAACTGAGTTGGCATATGATTATAATTTTGAATGGTATGGTGGTGCTAATGTTCGCTGTCTCTGTGGAGCACCGAACTGCTCGAAGTTTCTTGGTGCAAAGTCTCCCGCTTTCCTGGTGAGTTTAAAGTGGGAAGTTTAATACATCTTATTTGACATGGATTCACTTAACAATTTTTTTATTATTATAAGTAAATAATTATATAAAAGAGAGCATTAAGGGAATGCTTCCCGTATACAAAAGAAAGGCCCCCGACAAAAAGGCCCTATACACCATTATGAGAATAGGAAAGACCAAACCAATCTAAAAATTAGTCTAGGGAAGGATTACATTCTCCCTTGTCCCAACTATACAAGTTTACCAAAAAAACTTTTAATTCTAAACAGAGGCTTTTCTACCCCTTCAAAACATCTATGATTTCTCTCTTGCCAAATTATCCACATCATGCAAAGAGGAATCATGGCCCAAACATCCTTCCTTCTCTTTCCCACTCTAGCACCTCTTCAAGCTATTTGAAGTTCCATGACGTTTCTTGACATAGCCCACTGATGACCAAACCAAGACAACACCGAAGTCCATAACTCCCACGCCACTTGACAATGAATGTAAAGGTGATCAACCGTCTCTACATTCCTTTTGCACATACAACACCAATTAACAATGATTCTCCGCCTTCAAATCAAATTATCAATAGTAAGAATCTTGCCTTGGGCCGCCAAAAAAAAACTCGCCTTCAATCCTTACACTCTAGAAAACAATGCCATCAAAGCCTCCTCTCGATCAAGAACTTCTCTATGCAGGCAAATTTCCCAAAACTATAGTTTCTTCAAAAAGTTGAAGGTAATCAGAAATGGATCTTTCCCTATTGCAAGCCAAACGATAGATATTTAGAAATGCATCCCGCAAACTCGCATCACCACGCCACACATGCTTCCAAAACTTTGGCCTTCTCCCATTGCCGACCTTGATGTGAATGTACTTCACAAAAACCTCCCACCCATTCATTATAACCCTCAAAAGCGCTACTCCATGCAGCAATCGCGTCGAAAGGGAGGACCATCCTTCCTGTCCACAACCATACTTTGCTGCAATCACCTTCCTCCACCATTTCTCCCTTTCACACGCAAATCTCCAAAGCCATTTTCCCAACAAGGCTTGATTAAACAACTGTAGCCACCTCACTCCCAACCCTCCCTTTCTAAGAGGAGCATAAACCGTATCCCAGTCAACTAGTGATATTTAAACTCTTCCCCCACGCTTTCCCAAAGAAAGTCTCTTTGTATTTTTTGAGGCCTCTTTATAACCGAAACTGGAATAACAAACAAGGATATAAAATACGTAGGCAAGCTTGAAAGCATACTTATGATCAATGTTAGTCTACCTCCTTTTGAAATATAATGATGCTTCCATCCCGGCAATCTTTTCTGAAATCTTACTACAACTGAATTCCAGACTGCTGTAGATTTAAAGGATGAACCTAACGGCAAACCCAAATACAACGCCGGAAGCGGCTGTACTTTACATCCCAATAACTGGGCCAACTCACCAATATCATCAACTGTTCCTTCCAGAATCATGAAAGACAACTGAAATGAATCTTATGCGAACTGTTAATGCTGTACTTTTGTGTATCTGGGTTATTTTCTAGCAGGCTTGGTGCTTTTCTGCACTGTTGATTTTGTTCTCTATTTGTTGATTATCTTTCTCTTTATTCATTGAGATTGTAATTCATTTTGGTTTAATGAGGAGTCATTGTATCATTTTTTTTCCTAATGTTGTGCTACTTCTTTAACAGGAGCACAATCATGTGTGGGAAGAGGGCGATGAGAGGTAAGTGGGTATGCATTTATAGACTGAGACTTTTTCACTTGCACTTTGTATTGGAGTTATTGAAACTCATCCCACACATTTTCTGGTAAACTTGATTCCATATGAATCGTAAATTTGATTCCGTATGAATTGCGAGTCATTCTATATGAGTTCTTTAACTGCAAAAAGTTGAAGACACCAATCCGCTAGAATGGGTGAATGACAAGAAGGATTCAAGAAACAATACTGACCAATTAATCATATGCGGGTTGTCTCACAACATCTTTCGAGGATTTTACTAGCTGGTACAAAAAAGAGGGGCTTTGCACGCCCAAGTCAATAGTGGTCTAACAAAAGCACCGAAAACCCTAGCCCATACCCCAGCCCATGTGCGCATTGCGCAGTGTTCCGTCCGTCTGTCTGTCTCTCTCTCTACCCACCTCACATGGGCACAATCTCTCTCCCTCGTCAACTCCCAAAACCATATGAAAGTGCCTAAATCCTAGGGTACCCTATGAAAGTGGCTAAACCCAAAATCTAGGGTACCCTATGAAAGTGCCTAAACCAGTAAAACCCTATAGTAGGAAAGTGTACTCTAAACCTAACCGTATGAAAGTGCCTAAATCCTAGGGTACCCTATGAAAGTGCCTAAATCTTAACCCTAGGGTACCCTATGAAAGTGCCTAAAATCCTAGGGTACACTATGGAAGTGCCTAAACCACTAAAATCTTATAATAGGAAATTGCACCCTAAACCTAAACGCCCAAAAAGAGTGACTTACCTTAATGGTACTTAAAAAAGTGACTTACCTTAATGGTAATTGGATGCCTCTCTTCTAGACCTAGAGGTAAAAATCTGACATCTTTATGGGGCTTTAGTTAAGATTCTAACCTATTTACAGCATAACTACCATTATAGATGAGTGAGTAATGAAAAGCACCAAAGATGGTTATAAATCAACCTTCAAGTAAAGTATATCCACAGGCCAAATTTGATTACATCAATCAGTGATTGTCATCCTATCATCATTTACTTTTGTTCTACTTTTTGAGTGCATAAAGAATATCAAAGATAACTTGACTTTTCTTCTGGTTCATTAAGTTTTTTTTTTTTTTGATAAATTAGACCATTATATAAAGCAAACAAACCAAAAGCATGTTCTTACAGACCCAGACCACTGCCCAAACAGAAACAGAGCCGACATAGCAACAAGAAACAAAAGAGGCCTACAAAGCCTCGCCCCCCAAACAAACTGCAGCAAAGTGCAGAAAAGAAACAAGCATTACAACTCAAATTATGACCCAAAGATTCTAGATCTTATTCTCCAAGCCCTAGCCAGCATCCTGTGTTCCTCTATGGCCTTGAGACATCTCCATGAAGACATGCGAGTTCTGATTTCATCAACAATCTGACAATCCAAGGAGGCAGGCAAGTTTGTAAATTGAAAAAGCCTACCATTCGTCTGATGCAGTAACATCAAGGGTAGATGCTTGCAACCTTAACTTGCGTTGTAATTTAGGATACCTGAATCGTAGGGCTAGGTGTCGCATAGCATGATACCCGGTAAGACCGGAGTCGAATCCACAAAGACCAAATGCACCTTGCGTGAAATTTGACTTGCAAGTGAAGCTTTTAGCATTAAAGCGGCCAACTAAGTTGTGATTTGATTGGTGGAAATTCTCTTAACTTCAAGATGACTTGGAAGATTAAAAAGACTAATTAAACAAAGGCAAAGTCTAGGGGATTTTAACAACCACGACCAAGGCTAATCTGTTCCTCTCTTGATTACTGGCTCGGAACATCGTCAAATGCTCCCAAACGGAAGATTTAGAGCTTAAACCCATTTGACTAGAAAAGGTGTTTAGCAAAGATTAGGATTTTTTAATTCATTTGGCGAACGTTTAAATTGACATCGCCCTAAGCATCACTTGTGCCAAGTAGACAAGCCCTTGGCTACGTGTGATCAAAGGGATTAACAAACCCAAACTTTGGTACATAAAATTGAACCCTAACTCTTTGATCAACAAGAAATGTATGATTTTTAACGAGAAGAACGGATTAAACTCGAGTCATGGAGTGTTAATCACCCCGTGACTAAGCCTATTTAAAGTACTCACTCATAGCAATGGAAAATAGGACTAGAAATTTAAAGGAAATAAAGAAAATGATTTAACAAAAATAAACTTGGTTTATAGCGAGATCTAAGTAGTAGCTACAACATTAATACAAGAGAAATTAACTAGAAATGAAAGCTTACATGAGTTTTAGAAAGGAGAGAGAGAGAGAGAGAGCTTACAAGCTATGGAGTCACAAAGACTCCATTGGTGAATCACACTAAAACTCAAACAGGAGGGTCGTCTGTGTAAACAGGATCGACCAATTCCTCCTGAACTTCCTTCAATTCCAGATTTTAAAAAACGGTTTAAGCCTTTGCCCATTGATCTTAAAAGTGTTTGCATTTACCGGATTTACAACTTTAATGGCACCATGAGTGTACACCTTTTTCACAAAGTACGGCCCAACCCAACGTGATCTCAACTTTTCGAGAAACAAGTGGAGTTTAGAATTATATAATAGCACCTTTTGACTAGGTTCAAAGTTCTTGTGTTGAATTTTCTTATCATGAAATTCCTTAACCTTGGTCTTGTAGATGCTAGAGTTATCATAAGCATCTCTCCTCTCTTCAAGCTCATTAAGTTGGAGCTTCTTGTGGGCACCAGTCTCGGGCAAACGATAATTCAAGTGTTTGATCGCCCAATAGGCCCTGTGTTCCATCTCCACCTGTAAATGGCAAGCTTTGCCGTAAACAAGGCGGTAAGGAGACATGCCCAAAACAGTCTTATAAGCGGTACCTTAGTTGCAAGAAACGCCTAACTTGGCGACGCTCTTCCCCGAGAAACGCGATTCCGCGTTTCTTGCTCGGAAACGCCATGGAAACGCGTACCCATGAGACGGGATCGCGCTCCAAAGGAAGATGGGAGCGTACGTTTTTTTCCGGGGCTGTCGTCGGAACTGCAGCAGTTCCGACATTGATTCCTTCAGTCTCAGTCGTCGTCACCGTCGGAGAATAAGAGACGATTGGCTTGGAGATTCTTTCCTCGAAGACTCTGAGAGGTCGATTTGTTGTGGGGAGAGAGAGAGAGAGAGACTGTATCGAAAAAATGAATCGTTGGGTGACGATTTGCTTGGAGAATGGAGACTACAGCTGTATTGCATCGAAAGTTGAAAGTACAACTGATGAAGTACTACTGTTTTTAATACTCCACCGAAAGTTGCTCAACTAACAGTCCAACTTTAGTATAAGTACGGTCAACGTCCTCTTATTTACAATATCTTCATTTGAGTCCTTAGTTTCTTCTCTAATCAATTTAGCCCCTGAAATTTTCTGCTCTTTTCATTTATACCCCTTCCAGAACCAACAAAATAAAAATTTAAATAATTAATGATATTTTACAATATTTATATATTTATATATATGTATGTATATATATATATATATATATATATATATATATATATATATATATATATATATATATATATAATTTAAAAATTATAATTTTAATAATTTTTCCTACACGCTCCCGACGGCGCTCCCACACTTCTATGATCATCCGCTCCCTCGCCCCCGCTCCCACTCCCGCTCCCGTTCGCGCACCCGCTTCGTGCTACTAAGAGCGGTACGGTAGGCCCACAAAGAATCGGTTAAGGTAGTGGACAAATCCTTCTGATTAGGATTCACCGTCTTCTCAAGAATATGCTTAATCTCTCATTTAGCTAACTCGGCTTGCCCATTAGTTTGAGGATGGTAAGTGGACACCTTATGCGTGATATCATACTTTTTCAACAAAGCCTTGAAAGGTCGATTACAAAAGTGGGTCCCTTGGGTCACTTATGATAGCGCAAGGCATCCCAAACCTAGAGAGGATGTACTCCTTCGAGAAGTTGACGACGACTTCTTGATCATTGGTGCGAGTGGGAATGGCTTCTACCCATTTGGACACATTGTCCACTGCAAGAAGGATGTAAAGGTACCCAAAATGATTGGGGAATGGACCCATGAAATCGATGCCCCAACAATTAAACACCTCAATTACCAAGACCGGAGTAAGGGGCATCATGTTCCTACAAGTCACCCTGCCTAGTTGTTGACACCTATGGCAAGATTTGCAATACTCGAATGCATCCTTAAAGAGAGTTGGCCAATAAAAACCACATTGTAAGATTTTCGCGGTGGTTTTGTTGGCTTGGCCTCCACAAGCTCCGATGTGGCAAAAACAGAGAACTCCATGTTGGCCGAAGTCGGGCACATACTGCCGGATAATTTAATTCGGGCAATACTTAAACAAGAATCATCAAAAATAAATCTTTTCAACTCAACCAAGAACTTACGCCTCTCTTGTGCTGTCCAAGGGCAACTAGACACACCAAACAATTGCTCATCGGGCAGGTTTCCATTATAGGGAGATTGGAGGAGTGATCATCGAGGCGCAACAAGTGGTCAGCCACTACATTTTCAACTCTTTTTTTTATCCTTGATAATAAGATCAAATTCTTGAAGTAAAAGGACCTACCTAATGAGCCGTGCTTTAGCGTCTTGCCTTGTGAGAAGGTATTTGAGCGCAGCATGGTCGGTGAAGACCACAATAGGGGAACATATCAAATAAGACCGGAATTTGTCTACGGCAAAGACAACCGCAAGCAACTCCTTTTCGGTGGTTGAATAGTTCATTTGTGCATCATTAAGAGTTTTACTTGCATACTGTATCACACACGGGTTCTTATCTCACCTTTGACCTAATACTGCCCTAGTGGCATAGTCATTTGCTCCAATCGGGTGCTTGCACAATAGAAGGAGAGGTGAGACTCAACTTAAGTTTTGAAAATGTCTAATCGCACGCGCTCGTCTACTCAGACGGGGTGTCCTTAGACAAAAGATTACACAAAGGGCGAGAAATGGCACTAAAATCCTTGATAAAGAGACGTTAAAGCCTGTGTGTCCAAGAAAAGAGTGAATGTCCTTGACACATTTAGTAGTAGGAAGGTTTGAAATTAACTCAATTTTAGCTTTTCTACCTCTATCTCCTTAGAAGACACAATATGACCCAACACAATCCATTGTGTCACCATGAAATGACATTTTTTCCAATTTAAAACATGATTCTTTTCCTCACACCTCACAATGACTTTTTCAAGATTTTCCAATCAAGATTCAAAGGAATCTCCAAACACCGAGAAATAATCATAAAAATCTCCACAATTTTCTCATTATCACTAAAAATGCCCATCATGCACCTTGAAAGGTTCCGGGAGTGTTAGACAAGCCAAAGGGCATGTGCCCATATGCGAAAGTACCGAACGGGCAAGTGAAAGTGGTTTTCTCTTAATTCTCAAGAGCAACGTCGATTTGATTTTAACCTGAATAGCCATCTAGGAAACAGTAAAAGGCATGACCGGCCACTCTCTCCAAGATTTGATCAATGAACGGGAGAGGAAAGTGGTCTTTCCAAGTGCTTGCATTGAGCTTCTCCTAATCTATGCACACATGCCAACCGGTGGCCACTCAAGTAGGAATCAACTCATCATTCTCATTCCTCACAACCGTCACACCATCAACTCATCATTCTCATTCCTCACAACCATCACATCCTCTTTCATCGTCAAAAGGACCAACAACGATGAAAGAGGAATAGGAGTAACCACCTCGACCCGATAATGTCGAATCAGGCCGCGCGCACCACATCTTTCATTATGGGATTCAAATGGCGTTGTGGTTGGCGGGAGAGTCTCACATCATCCTCCAAGTAAATGTGGTGTGTGCAAATAACCGGACTTATCCCTTGGATGGCGGCGATAGTCCACCCTATGGCTTTTTGGTGCTTCCTCAAGACTTTGAACAACTCTAGCTCTTGGCTATATCCTCAAGTGTGGAGGAAATCACCACGGGAAATGTCTCATCAATGCCTAGGAATGCATACTTTAAAGTTTCAGGCAAAGTTTTCAAGTCGAGCTTAGGTGGCTCAACTCTAGAAGGGAGGGTTTTGCTCTCAAGGGGTGGCAACTCTTCAAATTTTGGGACCCATGCTTCTGCCCCACACAAATCCTCAACATCTAACAAAGAGCACAAGTACTTCTACTTCCGGTGAATTTGAGAATGAAGCCTCCTCGGCGGTAAGACAAACCTTAAGTGGATCCTTGTAGAGAATTGTGTCTACGTGCTGTTATACAAGCCTATCAATTAGGCCCACATCATAAACTTTCTCATCATCCCCCATTTGAGGCCCTACATTAAAGACATTAAGCTCCATCTTTATATAACCAAAAGTCATGTTCAGTAACCCATTCCGACAATGAATGACCGCATCGGAAGTCACCAAGAAGGGGCGTTCGAAAATAATGGGTGTTTGTGTTTGTAAAGCGTGAGTGATAGGACATGTTTCAAGTACCACAAGGTACACGGGGTAGACAAAGTTGTCCACCTGGACCAAGACATCCTCCACCAAACCCTTAGGAATTTGGACACTACAATCCACCAATTGAATCGTAACCTGCGTAGGTTTCATCTTCCCCAACGCTAGTTGCACATACACCGAAAATGGAAGCAAATTAACACTCGCTCCCAAATCAAGCATTGCTCTCTCAAACTTCTTACCCCCTATGACAACGAAAATTGTGGGACAACTGGGGTCTTTGTATTGAGGAGCGATATTGGTTTGGATGATTGAGCTGGCTTGCTCGGTAAGAAAAACCTTTAATTTGAACATTGAGATTGCGCTTCACAGTGCACAAATCTTTGAGAAACTTAGCATACGTGGGTATTGTTTTAATGGCATCCAAGTGAGGGATGTTTATCTTTACTTGCTTAAAAAGTTCACACACCTGGGTGTCTGAAGACGGCTTGCTCGGCACTCTCAACCGTTGAGGGTATGGAGCTGGAATAGGGCAGACCAGAGCACTTTGCTCAACAACTTTAGGTGGCAAATCCATGCCACTCGAAGAAGGTTCCACATTGACAGTAGCAGATTGGACCATGGGAGGAGTAGGTTTTGGAAAGATAGTCTTATCAATCTCCTTACCACTCCTCAAGACGGTAACCGACTTAGCTTGCTCATAGTTATTTGGATTTGTGCTTGTGGTGGTGCTGGCCAAGTGAACACCTTGGAGGTTTGCTTGTGGTTGAGAGGGAAACTTTCCCTTTTCTTGTTGAAGTTCTCCCATGGACGTGGTTAACCTACTGACTTGATTTTGAATGTTTCCCATCATTTGGGCATTTTGTTCATTGATTGTTGTTTGACCCAAGATGAAACTTTGTAAGACATCCTCCACACTCCTCGTGTGAGGAGGTTGGTAAACATTTGGACCCGGAGGTGGTCCTTGCTGAGGATAAGACTGATTAATATTTGAGGCATACCGGGGTGGTGCATGCCCTTGTTGACGGTGATGATGCTGGGGTTGATTTTGATAGCCCGACTTACCTTGGTTTTGGCTTTGATTCCCCGACTGACCTTGTGAAGATCCGGGGTTCGCTCGCTCACTCCAACTAAACAACGGATTGTCCTTGGTGCCCGGATTATAAGTATCCCAAAAAGGATCAAATCGTTGGGAAACAGCAATAGCCTCGACTTGGTCAGCAACTCCACCATACAGAATTTCCTTCAGACCAGGAAGAGTCGGGCAATTATCGGTTAAATGCCATTGGGTCACACACAGCACACACGTCACCTCCTTAACACTCTTCAATTCCAAATTCTCCAATTTTTTAGTGATTTGGGATAGCTTAAGATTAAGATCATCTTGTTCTTTCAACACATATTTTCCTCTCTCACCCGAACTTTGACTCGCACTCGCTAGTTGGTACATCTTTTCCGAGGGATCCGAATAATCCCATGACTGGTTATTCCAGGACGAGAAATCAAGAAAGTCACAACACTGGGTTGGATTTTTGCGTAAAAACTCACCATTGCACATGGTGTCTATGAATTTGCGGGTGTTTTGAGAATTGCCCTCATAAAAGAAGGTGACTTGTTGTTAAGTATGAAATCCATGATGAGGGACCGCATTCAAAAGGTCCTTGAATCGCTCCCACAAAGTGCAGAAGGGCTCGTTTGGTTTTCCAGTGAAATTTGAAATTCGCTTTTTGAGCTCAACCGTTTTGTGCAAAGGGAAGTATTTTTTTAAAGAATTCCTTATGCATTTCCTCCCACGTGGTAATCGAGCAGCTCTAAGGAAGCAAACCAAGAGCGGGCTCCATCCTTGAGCGAGAACAGAAACAATTTCATGTGCGCGGTGATGTAGTATAATTTAGGAGCTTTCATTTAGGAGCTTTTATCTTTTTCAAGAATATATTATCAAGAGTTTTAACTCTTTGTATCCCATTTGGGATTCTCTCTCTAGAATATCTAATGATATATTCTGGTTTGCATCATTTGGTATCAGAGCACTGAGCTCAAATCCTGACCTTTCATCTCGCCGGAAATCTAGACCTTGCCAGAGTTTCAAATCCAGTGTTTTAAATGGCTCACGGTGCACCAAGGTGCAATGGTCCCCTGGAGCAATAGCGCACAGCGTGGCGCGCGCGATAGCAAACTGTGGCGCACTTTATTATAACGAGTAGAATTTCTAATATAGGCTTAACTTTCAACACAAGTAAACGCTTTTAAAACGTTCAAATGTCATAAAACATAAACATTTCAATATTTAAACCACCAAATGCTAAGCAAAATATAAAATCCATAAAAAGCTAACATATAGACGTTTACCTTTGGGACAACAAAATTAAGGATACGGTAATCTAATTTCGATTCATGCAGGCGTGCCCATCAATCATCCTCATCACTCATCAACACCAACAACTTCAAATCCATCTTCATTTTCTTCATCATCACTTGAAAAGTTTGATCTTAGGTTCAATAAGATGATAGATATACTTTGAAACATAACTAAGAGAAGTTAAAGTTTGATCAACAACAGATTAAAACACTGTTTTCGATCAACAATAGCAGCAACAGCAGTCCACAAATGAATGTCCTCACACATTTGTTGTCGGCATTTCAGATTTCAGGTTTTAAAATAAAGATTAAAAGAAAAAAAGAGAGAAGAAGTAGGAGAAGAAAACAGAGAGAGAAGTGTTGATGATTGATGGCTGCTGCTGCTATTGTTGTTGATCGCAGAGAGAAGTGTTCATTTCAGATCGATGGCTGCTGCTGTTGTTGATCGCAGAGAAGAAGCTTGATGGCTGCTGCTAATGAATTGTTACGATAGATCTCTCTGATGTGTAGGGTTAAGAGTTAAGGAAATTATGCAGTACATTGACTACTTTTGTGCATCATAAATCAATGGCTGAGATTGATTGTGGCATAGTTTGATTAAAAAAAGGCTAAAACACATTATGGCGCGCGCTATGGCGCCACAGTGCCACGACTTGTAGCGCGCGCCATAGCGCCATATGTGCGCTATTGTGTCATGTGCCTTGCCATGACCCCCCATAGCGCAAACCCATCGCCTCGCTATCGCCATGCGCTATAGCGCAAAAGCGCTCGCCATTTAAAACACTGTTCAAATCTACTCTAAACCTCAGATCTACACAACCCAAGAACCTATTTCTCGATTTTGATCTTTAAAACTCAGTAATCGACCATTTTCAGGGCTATTCTTCCCACTTCAATCAACCGAAACCCAGAAATGAAGTTCAAAATGTTCGATCTACTCTGACCCAACACTTTTCAAACCCTAAAACACCAGTTCGAGGCTTGATCTCCCTGTTTCGGACCTGGAAAGGGAACACCCAGCCCTGTTTCGAACTCGAATCTGCCATTCCTAAGCTCGTCTAACCCTTTCGGCCCTTGAATCAAAGTTTTGAACCTCGATCTGCCATTTTTAGACCTCGAATCAGTGATTTCCATCCTCGAATCACTGAGACGACTTTCGGAACAGTGAAATAACCACTCGAAAGTCCATTTCGGCGCCCAATACAGTGACCTGGGCTTGTGGAGTGCGTCTACAGTGTTTGAATCCCACTATTAAGGTGCGTCTATAGGGTTGCACTCGAAATCACTGTTCAGTCATCCAAAACACTGTTCAGTCACTTGAAATCACTTCACACTCTCGAAAACACTGTTCAGTCACTTGAATCACTGTTTGAGGGCAGATTTCAACTGGATTTGTGTTATTTATTGAAGTTTGTTGCGATTTGGTCAATATTTGGAGTTGTTACTGTTGATTGTTGGTGATTTGTTGAAGTTTGGGGTCCCAATTGATTGGGTTTTGTTTAATTTGGGTTAAATTGATCATGGAAGTTGATTTTTGTTGTTGTTATGGCTCATAGAGGAGGTCGAGGTAGGAGAGGAGGTCGAGGAAGAGGATTTATGAGTGACTAAAGGTGAAGATGTCGAGTTTAGCAACCGAAACCATGAGATCGATGAGTTGAGTAAACAATTTACTACTTTGATTGAGGGAGTGCGTAACTTGCAACCTCCAACCAAAGGTAGTGGTTATGTACTTATGTTAAGAATTCTCTAATTCAATTTGAGGATTCTTTGTTAGCTCTGCATTGGCGTAGAGCAAAGTTGGGTGATAATGAACTTCCCAAGTTTTCTGGAAGTCCACCGGAATTCGTTGATTGGTTGAACTCTATTGAGAGTATTTTCGAGCATTATCATGTTACCGAAGAAGAGAAGGTGAAATTGGTATCTAGTTGCCTTAAAGGGAGAGCTTCGGATTGGTGGACACAACTCAAAGTTAGTCGACAAGGGAGAGGCAAAGAAAGAATTAGAGATTGGGATAAGATGAAGAAGAAGCTGAAGGAGGAATTCTTCCCTTTCCATCATCATCCCAATGCCAATTCCTCAACTAGTTTTGGTAAGAGAGAGCCCTTAAGGGCTGGCCCAACTAAAAAAACAACCTTTAATTGGCACTTTGGAGGCTAGAAACCCGTACCTAGTGGAATATTCGAACGCTTAAAGGATGGAGAACCAATTCTTTAGTTGCAAGTTGGTGAAAAAGCTTGTGAGCGTGTTCTTAATTTCCTCTTTGTTGAGGCGGTGAGAGAATCATGTTACAATGAAGAGTATGGGTATGATAGTGTTCCGATCTTTGATGAGTTTCCAAGAGAAAGAGAATCATGTTACAATGAAAAGTATGGGTATGATAGTGCTCCGATCTTTGATGAGTTTCCAAGAGAAGAGTTAGAGGAGTTTGAGGATGGATTTGAAGATTTTTATATCTTTGGAGGTGATTATGAAGACCTTCCCATTTATGATGAGTGTTCAAATGAGGACATTGATGGTAACAATGAAGGAGGACTTGAAGACATCGGTGGTAGTCATGAAGAATAAGAAATGCCTAGCCTTTCGATGCATGAGCCTTGCAATTTTTGGGAAGATAGTGAGCAAGTCTTAGATGAGAGCTATGACATGAAGATTGATGAGTGTGACTTCGAAATTGAAGATGACGCACAACCTTATGAGAATGTTTTAAACTCTCCACAACTTGATGAATTGTTGGTTGAAGAGGGTTCGGAAGTGTTACCTCCCAAGTTTGCCCTAGATGTTCAAGTTTGTATTGCCTTGGTACCCAATCTAGTTCAAGAGTTGCCAAAGAAGGGTAACGAGTACTTGACGCGACTTATTGATCCTTTAGGCATGGTCTTCAATCAAGCAAGCTTTGAATATAATGTGGAGATGCCTTCTTTACATTCTAAAAGGAATTGTTTAAGGGATGCTTTGGGAGCATGTGTTGAGTGCTACTTCGAGGATATTGTGGCTTATAAGGGGCAAGCCAAATGGGTGACCTATTCGCACACAAGTATGGATGTGGTGAATGTTCATAAAATGAAGCTCATATTTAAGATGGGTTATTGCATAAGGATGACGTGGATCAAGGAAATGCAGCCACATGCCTACTTTCGGAGCTGCATAATAAATACTTCTATAGTTCCATGTTTTCTTTATTTAGTTGTTTGAGTCGTGTTGTCCAACTTGAGGACAAGTTGTTTTCTTGAGAGGGGGAGTTCTGATGCAGTACAATTCAAGGTTACTATTGCCATTTATAGTGTACTTAGGGTTAGTAGGGTCTTGAGTCTATAAATGGGGGTGTCTCAGAAGCTTTGATATCAGGACCTGTCCAAAGAAAAGACCTGAGTAATCTCTCAATGTCATGCCAAATCCTTTGAGGTAGAATAAAAATGGAGGACCAATAGATTTGAATGCTGAAAGGAAATGAAGTGACTAGTTGAGCTGTACCCCCCGTAAGATAGAGTTTTGTTAGACTATGCCTCGTCATTCAGTTAGTGAATGATCTTCAAACACATCAAGCTGGACAAAATTATTACCTCATTGTTGAAGTCGTGTGCTCTTTCAAAAGTATGCGTGTTAACATGGATAGCTTTGAGTGGTGGGACATAATATAACAGAAAACACGAGCTATTAATAGTCAACAAAATATATGGCATGGGTTTTTATATTCCAATCTTATTCTTATTCCTGATGGCGGAGTTGATCTACTTAACAAGGAACACAAGTTACAATATTTGTTGTCATGGATCCAGTCTTCGAGTTGGATGCTAAATTCTTACTTGTCATTAAAAAGTAGGAATAAATTTCAGCTGTTATCTTTTCGTGCCTTAATTTTCAGTGGACTACTTCATTAGGTTCTTGTGCATTCATAATTATATTTATTTGGTAATTAATTAATTCATAATATTCTTCTTCTTTGTATTTGTCGTCGTATTTTTTATGGCAAATCCTGTTTAATAAACTACTGGATGTCTATAATCAAGATTTGTCTTGGAGTTTTCCAGTTTGAATGCAGAAGTATCATTTGTTTTTGCACTACCTGTTCTGATGCAGGTATACAGTTGAGGAAATACCACTCTATGATTCTGCAGAGGATGAGCCTTCAGTAAAGCTCCCGAAAGATAAAAGTTCCTTAAGACATGAATTCCTACCCAGAGGGAAGAATGATTTCCCTGTGGTAATTGGTGGTACTGCAAGATCTGAACCTCGATTAGGGTCCCGTGTTCCAGTTGTTGAGCCACTTCATTCATTTTCTACAGTTGGGGCAACAAAAATATTAAAAACTGAAGTATGTGAACTTGAAGAGACCAAATTATGTTTCCAAGGTACTCAACAAGCCTTTCCTCCAAATGCCTTGATATCTCGAATTCAAAGTAGTAGTGCTTGTCAGAATTATCAAATTGGATCAGGCGCTGTTCCAAAGAAAAGGTCACACTTCGCTAACAAGAAGTCCAGACATAACAGTGGAAAGCAACTCGATGGAAAACATGTTGCCCGATTATTTACATCAAAGGAAGCACAAGAGGAAATCATTAGATGTGAGGTAAAAGTTTTGCTTACTCTTCAAGCAATGGGTATGTCCGTAGACTTTGCTTTTCTTGGCTTTTAGGTGCATAGCTTTTATTACTGCAGTGTCTCAGGATCACTTGTAAGGTTCGTTCAATTGTGCTAATGTGTTAAGATGTGATGTTTCTCATTAATTATAGGCTTGTCAAGTGGAGGTTGCGTAACTTCCATACCCGAAACATGGTTGTCAGAATCGCACAATTCGCGATTAAATTTACGATTCGATTCACGATTCTGTGCAGAAACGATACGAATCTATAGGTGAATCAAGGTTGATATAGAGTCGGAGGTGAATCGTCCAATTCGCTGTTCGATTCGCGATTCGATTCCCGATTCACGCAAAAACGATTCGAATCTTTAGGTGAATCAAGGCTTATCACAACTTATATTAGACAATATGAAAACACTTTTGCTATTTTGCCTTGTTTTTTCTTATAGAAAAGTAAGAATATGAGATCATATAGTACGGGAAATCATATTCCTTATCAATGGAGACAAATCTATCATGGATATGTAATTTCACAAATTAATCTTTTTGGTTCTTGTATCTCTAAATCATAGACCAGGGCACGACTCTGAGGCTCGGACTACCCCACATATGTTGCCATATAACCTAGTTTCCTACCTATTAGGCTGCAAGCTTTATTTTGTACGCTTTTTATTATAAATCCTTAGCATCTATATGCATATATCGATGTTACTATAGTATTTATTTTGTTATGATGCCATGTGATCATCAATTTATAGTAGAAAACGAACTTAAATATGTATTTCAGCTTAAAATTTTCAATTTTACAATGTATCTTTATTATGTAGATGCATAAATACATTTTCCAATGTATTTGTGAAAGTTGGACCAAATCGTTACGATTCACGATTCGATACAATTCACGATTCAGAAAAGGGTCAAATTCGATTCTCGATTCGATCCGCGATTTGACAACCTTGACCCGAAATAATACACATGGACTGCCTTTTGACCTATTTTTTTTTTATTAAAGTTGTCATTTTTTTAGCTTTTAACTTTTCTGCATTCCCTTGTCCTTTTCTTTTGAAACTAAAGATTTGTTCGAGTCAGCTGTAGCCTTTATTTTTGGTGCCAGGGCAGGGAGAAAATTCTAGCACTAGCAATGCTATTCTCATTGGGAGAACCTTTTTTTTTTTGTTTTTTTGTTGCAGATGCCTCTTTTGATCTTTGATCCGATAGCATTGCACATAATGCTTTCCCGGATTCTTGGTCGGGCTACTTACCGTATAGAATAACTTAAATAAACATAGACAGGTCAAATATTTTCAATTAAGAGAGTTTTGGTCTGCATATCACATAATGATGCTATGCCACACAAGGCTTTCTATTTGGTACATGTTCGATAGAATTTAACAGAGAAAAAATGAATAAACGAAGAATTGCATAGCATCCTGTATGGTTTCATCCATTCCCTCTGAGCATAGAACTTCTGGGTCATGTTTATTCAACTGGACTAAGAGAAGGATATCCATCCTACAATGTAATACCAAAATTCACATGGATTGTCTCACATGTTTTGTGGGTTTCCATATGCGATGATTCTGTAATTCTGACCAGAAAAGTTCAACAGAAACGCAGGATACATGGTCCTCTTGGATATGTAGTCCAATATGATGCTTTAATCTGGACAAATAGATGGGGCCCTGGTGTATTATTGTCCAGCTTGCTTTCTTCTTTAGGATCTAACATTCTGTTCGTCACCATGGCATAATGGATCTGGCGAATTGATACCTGTTTCGAGTTCAGCAGAGATTACCAGTTGAACCATATTTTAGAATTTTGAGGAAGCTTATGGGAATTAACTTCTGGATTTAAAGGACGTTATTAACTGATTAATCTTGCCATATACTTTGTCTAAGTTTTATGCACTACTAGACTAGAATTTCTTGTCAATTTAATGACCGCCAGTGAGAAACTTCCTTTGGTTGGTTTATTTCCTGCATAGTTGCAATCAAATACAGAGTAAATAAACACTATATGATCCGAATCTTCGATTGTTTTGTAGGAAATAAAAAACCAGGCTGCATCCAAGCTCAGCTCCTCATATGATGAAATTCGACCTGCAATTGAAGAACATGAGAGGGATAGCCAAGACAATGTGGATGTTAGTGCGGCTATGACATGGATAGGGGCCAGCTGCTCTAAACTGAAAGCAGACTTTGACTTCCATTTCTCCATTGTGAAGAATGTTGTCTGCCCACCGCCTGCTCCATCCGGTGAAGCAAAACCTTCTGAAGAAGCAGGCAATGAAACTGGAATGAAGTATCTAACAAACTAATTTCTAATTATCAATTTTTCATAAAAATCAAATTTCCTATCATGCATTTTTACATGTTACCCGGGGTTTATTTTCCTTTTTCTCCTCCTACACCTCTGCTTCTTTTGAAGGGGTTTTGAACATGAAGGAGTTTGATAATAGATTGAGCCACCAAAAAACTCAACTACATCAAACATTCTAAAAGAGTGATTCTAATCCAAGCAAAACAAATGATTGCTATCAGTTTTCGTTATCCTTCTCCAGGAGTTAATACATGCGCTTAAGTCATGATACTAGCCTGAATCTGATTGATATCATTACTGTGTACTGAAATTTTTTCTATTCGTTTCACCCCAAAAATGGTACAAGGAAGCTGCCAAAGAAAGCCTGTAGACCAGATGCAAGAAGAAAGAACCACCTCTATTTTGCACCATCCAATCCAGAAGTTGTGGAAGAATAGCAGTTGTACATTCTGCCCTGCATATTTCCCCAAAGCTGAGAGGAGAAAGGGCTCCGGTGGTTATGAGTCTCCCCTGCGTCAGAAAATAGAAAACACTCTAGTCCTAATGAGTGGTTTGCCACCATATTATTGAGAATTTAGAAACTCGTTTCTGGGTTTTTGCTTTCTGAATTGAAATCTTCTATGAAAAAGCAGGTTCAAAACTTGTAATAACCGTGGCAATTTCTTTTCGTCCGGTGGCAGTTATATTTGGGCCAGGGAACTCAATCCAGTTCAATCCCATGTTTCTTCTGCACTGGATTGGACCAGTTTTAAATCGGCTAAATGCCCAAATGCGTTGGTGTACAAACCAATATCATGACCCTTCAAAATGAAAAAAAACAATCCTAAACTAATGGGGTATTTGGAGTTACTTTTCAGCTTTTCATTTTTAATTTTTGGCTTTTTGACTTTTGGATTATGGTTAGAATGTGTTTTGAATCGGGAAGGAGTGTTTGAGAGAAATATGCAGAATGCAACAGGATGAGAAAACATTTTATAGGTCTTTTTGTTAATCAGAATGAGAAAAGTAGAAAAAAAGAAGTCAAAAAGCTCCTCTCAACCTCTTTCTTCGTTCTGCCTTCTAAACACAAAATCTGAAACCCTATTCTAGTGGAACCTATTTTGGACACCGTCCCCCAAACACTCAAAATGTAATAAGTAGAATCCCAAAATGTAAAAGGTGGTTGCCAAACACCCTCTAAAACGCAGAATATGCATGTAAACTCACACTCGAATGGACTAACGTAACGTGGAGATATTCAGACATTCATTCGGGCTTTAGTTGGATCATTAATTTCTATTTCTTGAACATTTTTGGGATGTATCACAATATTTTCGGCTGTTGATTAATTAAAGGGAAAATAACCAAAACATGGTATTTAAAAGTAATAATGCCAATTCAATGGGAAGGTTATTGGAAATACCTGAATTCATGACAAGGAAAAAAGTAATTCCACATATGTGGTAAGCCTTATGTGAATGGTCCAAATTGCCCTCAGAACTTTGAAGCCACAGCCCCAAAAAAGACGTGAAAATTTTATTTCCCTTCCCCCCTCTCAACTCGACACACAGAGAGAAGATGATAGGCTGAGATCTGGGTCACGAAGACTGCCACCGACCTCTGCCACTGCGACCGCCACAACCTGCGGCTCTCCACCTTCGGAGACCACCACTCTCTCTCTCTCTCTCTCTCTCTCTCTCTCGTTTCAATTTGAGAAACCCTAACTCAGTTGAAAACCTCCCAATTGATTGAGACTTTAATTTTTTTTGTTTTCGGTGTTAAAATAAATAAGTTCGATTTGGGGTATGACCTAATATACTTTGTTTCCTCTTTTGAATATCTGTTCTTGTAATGTAGATTTGACACAACAGGTCAATCTCTATAGAGGACAACCATAGTTTCTGATTCTTCTACTAAAAATTAACTTCACTTCCAAAGTACTCTCATTTCACTTCAGGTAACGAGAATCAAATATTAGAATCTGTGGCCATTTTGATAGCAAAACCAGTACTGATAGCCCATGGTCCATTAACAAGTATACAGAATCAAATTTATTTTCTCAAAATTTTAGCAGAACCATACCGAGCATTGTGTCACAGTTAAGAAGCAGGCTACAAAATCCTGCACCGTGATGTCAAGGGTCGTATGGTGAATTATTACAGTATTATTTGTCAATTTAAGTATTCGTTTATATCCAGCATTTTCATTTCCATCGACATTGAATGTTGGCTTGTGTAGACTAAATGGTGAACAAGGATTCTGTTGCTTAAATTCTTGACTATAATTTGATTCTTTGGTATTTGCAATTATTAATCAATCACGACTCGTCGTTTTTCTGAAATTGTCTCGGCATGCACAAGCTAATAGAGCGATACTGTGAATATGCAAAGGAGGCGCAAACAAAGAATCATGAAGTAGAACACTACATTCGGTTCGATTTCCTTTGAATAGTTAGAACTCTATATCGTTCACTACTTTTGTTTTTCTTTTTATAACTTAGTATCCGGTTCAATGAATTGACTAGTTAGGAGGACCTGACCAACCCTCTTGTAGTTGTGGCCTAATTAAGACATAGCTCTTATGAATATTGTGCAAGAAACTCATCCTATTGCACCACAATGCACATGGTTGCATCTACTAAGAAGAAACAACCTAGTTGTTATTTCTATTTTCGAACTTGTTTTGTCATCCAACAATAGGGGTCCATTCCCCTAACTTTGGTTCCCGATGTCGTAGGACATTTTTGGGACATGGTATTACATCTTGTTCAGTTGAGGAACTCTGAAAGATTGACAACCACTAGAGTGAAGCTTACGAAACGTCAGGGCTAGGAAGGTATATGACAGATATTCTTATAGTCTTGTAAATGAATTTCTTGGTAGCTTTTTGATAACATTATGTTTTAGATATGTTGAGCTTGAAACTGACTACCTTCTTATGGCACATATTTCAGGAGCTTTTTGTTCAAGGAACAAATTGAACAATTGAAAGAAAAGGTACATATCATGTGATGGAAGTTATGCCAAGACGCCCTTTTGTCTTGGGTGAATCGCGAAGGCTTCAGCAACTCAACAGAAGTCCTGGTCTTAGGTGCATTGCCTTGCAACTTGCAAAGGAATGCAAGGGGAACTGCACAACCAATGACACCTTAAACTGTCACCCACCAGAAGACGATTTCACTGAAGTTTTTGCTCCCAATTGTGGCTAGAACTACCCACTTTGCACTGAAGTTTTTTTTTTTTTAAATTGTACCCAGCTTAAGGGAGAGGATAAATGTAATAATGTTTGGAATATATCCCCCTTTTTTTTTTGTATTCGAAACACTATGTATTACAACGCCTTTCTAGTAGATAAATGTAATGATATTTGGTTTTCTTTCTTTTTTCAAAACTT
The DNA here is from genome assembly GCA_020921065.1 of Vaccinium darrowii. Taxonomy (NCBI): domain Eukaryota; kingdom Viridiplantae; phylum Streptophyta; class Magnoliopsida; order Ericales; family Ericaceae; genus Vaccinium; species Vaccinium darrowii. The sequence continues at coordinate 20,845,348 of CM037158.1, read as the reverse complement.
CAAACTTGAATGTGATTGATGATTATGATGAGAATGATCCTGCCATGTGAATGGTAATTAGAATTGCCTGGCTTTGGCTTTGTGCTTATGTTATTGCTATTGAAGTTGTTTGTTGAGACACTTGACGTCGGGTTAGGACAAAAAACAAGGGAGATGATGTCCAAATTTTTCCAAAAAATAGAAGTTATAGGACAGTGTCCCATATAATTGCACCATTACTCCAAAAAATTGCACTCTCTCAAAATGCTTGCATCCATGTTTGGCCAAGAATAAGGATACGGATACGGACACATGATATGAATAAGGATACAGATACATATACAGATACAACATAGGATACGGATATGGATACGAATTCAGACATAGGATACAGATACGGATTCAGACACAAGATAAGATACAGATACGAATTCCGACACAGGATGCAAATATGGATTCAGACACAAGACACAAATATGGATTCAGACATAGGATATGGATATGGATACAGATATGTGCGGATTCGGATTCAGATACACACATTTCACATTGACATCTTAGTTCACCATACACAATCCTGTAAGACAAGTGTAACAAAGTTGAAGGAAAAGCTTCTTGACATCCACAAAACAATGAAGATCCATATTAAATAAATTGCACTGTGTCTGCTTTATTCTTGCACTATAACTTAAATAAGTTGCACTCTATCTCAAAAAATTTGCACTATGATAGAATGACCCAGCTTTATGAATAGATTTTGCTTTATGTATGGTTGAATCAAACTTTTTTGAGAGAGATTTTGTGTATTGCACTCTATCTGAATTACATTTGCACCATACATGAAAAAATTGCACTCTGTCTCAAAATGTTTGCATCCAAGTTAGGCCAACCTGCCTTGTAGGATATGGTCAAATCAAATTTTTTTTGAGAGATTTTGCATGTTGCACAGTATGTTCGATATATTCTTGCACCATTACTCCAAAAAAAATGCACTCTGTTACAAAATATTTGCATCCATGTTAGGCCAACCTGCCTTGTAAGGTATGGTCAGATCAAACTTTTTTAGAGAGATTTTGCATGTTGCACTCTATCTTTGATATACTTGTAACATTACTCCAAAAACATGCACTCTATCTCAAAATAATTGCATCCATGTTAGGCCAACCTGCCTTGCAGGGTATGGTCAAATCAAACTTTTTTAGAGAGATTTTGTGTGTTGCACTCTATCTTTGATATACTTGCACTATTACTCCAAAAAATTGCACTCTCTCTCAAAATATTTGCATCCATGTTAGGCCAACCTGCCTTGTAGGGTATGGTCAAATCAAACTTTTTTGGAGAGATTTTGCGTGTTGCACTCTATGTTCGATGTACTTGCACCACTCCAAAAAAATGCACACTGTCTCAAAATATTTGCATCCACATTATGCCAACCTGCCTTGTAGGGTATGGTCAAGTCAAATATTTTTAGAGAGATTTTGCGTGTGACAAGAGTGTTGGGGCTTTGGGATGCTATGAAAGCTCATGGTGTAAAACCCAATTTAGGGTATATAATTTGTTGCACCATAACCATTGTTCCTTGAATGAAAAAATGTTGCATCTTGAGTTAATTAACATTGCACCATTTGAGAAAACCATTGCAACCGAATGGGAACGAATGGGTTGTCTTAATCCAACTTGTTTAATTTGGTAAAAATAACTATTGTGTATTGCACTCTATCTTCGATATAATTGCACCATACATGAAAAAAATTACACTTTGTCTCAAAATATTTGCATCCATGTTAGGCTAACTTGCCCTGACAGAGTATTGTCAAATCAAACTTTTTTTTTCCAAAGATTTTGCATATTGCACTTTATATTCAATATAATTGCACCATACATGAAAAAAATTGCACTCTATCTCAAAAGGTCTGCATCCGTGTTAGGCCAACCTACCTTGTAGGGTATGGTCAAATCAAACTTTTTTTTAGAGATTTTGTGTATTACACTCTATCTTTGATATAATTGCACCATACATGAAAAAAGTTGCACTCTATCTCAAAATGTTTGCTTCCATGTTAGGCCAACTTCCCTGACAGAGTATGGTCAAATTAAAATTTTTTACATAGATTTTGTGTATTGCAGTCTATCTTTGATATACTTGCACCATACATGAAAAAAAATTTGCACTTTGTCTCAAAATAATTGCACTGTTAATTAAAAAAATTACACTCTCGAAATGTTTGCATCCATGTTAGGCCAACCTACTGTGTGTGTATCCCGTGTCCGTATTGCTTGTGCCCTTGGATTGTATTCCAATACTATTTCCCCAAGCGAAGGGTTTAGGCCGGCGGTAGCATGATGACCGGTAAGTCCGGGTCGATTCCACAGAGACCGAATGCGCGGTGCGTGATGATTGAGTCGCGAATGATGGTTTAGCCTTGAAGAGGCAAACTTGGCTTTTGGAGTTTGTTTGGTGGAATTATCTCAACTTCGAGAATGACGCGGAATTTGAAAAGACTAATTAAAAGAAGGCAAGGTTTAGGGGTTTACAACACTCATGACTTAGGCCGATTCATTCTCCTCTAAAATAACCGGCTCGCGGACATCGTTAAACAACCCCGAACGGAAGATTTGGTGATTAAACTCGTTTGATAAGAAATGGTTTTTCTCAAGAGTAGAATTCTTGTGCCATTTATACAAATATTTTGATTGACATTGCCCTAAGCATCACACGTGCCAAGTGGTCAAGCCCTTGGCTACGTGTGATCGAAGGGATTAAAAAATCGCAATTTTGATGCATAAAATCAATCCGTACTCTTTGATTAACAAGCAATGTTTGCAATATGGAGATGAGAGCAAATATACCTAAGTCACGGGGTGCTACTCACCCCATAACCACCTTGATTTCCGGATCCACGAATACCGTCAACAACTCGGCCGACTTGTCACTCGGTTTGGTTTCCTTCCCCTTTGGATAGAGGTTTGCATGGATGGCCTTGTTGAGGATCCTAATATCATCATTGAACCGGCTTGGGATGATTGGCTTCATGCCCTTCTGTGGGTCTGTTTACATATAAAATTAACAGATCCAATAATTAATTGACACGTAATTGAATATGCCAAACGTTGGCAATTACCTGTTGATAAAGGCACATTGGATTAAAAGAATATATTTGAGTAAATATGATGTCGTATGGTTTTCTCAGATTTGAAAAACGGTTATTGGCAATTACAAGTCAAGGGTGAATAAAAATTGACTTCGAAGTCATGGTATTAACTGCTAAATATATAAGCTCCACGTGTAAACTCGTGAAATAGGCAAATTGGCAGTTAGAACACGTGGAGTGCCTATTAAAAGGCAGTTATTCTCCTTAACGTATAATCATTTGAGTTTGGTTCAAGCAACTGTGCAGATTTAAAATCAAAGCTTTTGGAGGAAGAATTAGAAGGATTCAAATTCAGACGTGGAGGAGAAAGAAACTGCCAACTTGAAGAGTGGAAGTTAGATTTCGAAGCAAGCCAATGTTCAAGTTTATTGAGCGGGAAGTTCAAACTGCAAGCAGCGTCTATAAATAGAAGAAATTGAAGAGTAAAAACCCCGGACAAATCTTCAACAAACAGCTATCAAAAAAACTGATGCTTGGTTTGTTCATTGGCAAAGTAGTTTAGGATTTCGAACTCAGTTCGAAGTAGTTTAGGATCTAGAACTCAGTTCGAAGTAGATTAGGAAGTAGTTAGAATTAATCTTGATTGTTCCTGTAACAATCACCTGTTCGAAGTTCTTGTATTTGAAGTTGGAGACAATTTCGAAGTAAGTTTACCTTTGATTTATTAATCGAAGTATCTTGTTTCTTTTTGTTCTTCGATTCCCTAAGTTTGTTGGTTTACATTTCTTCACTTGTTGAAAAATCCTCTTAATTGAGGTAATTGAACCAATAAAACACAATCGCCTGATTAGATTTGGTTTCTCCAAAGTTAATCTGAGGGAGGAGATTGAAGCTCTCTCTGGCACGCTCGCACACAATTATTTTCTATTGCAAAGAAGTAAAAGAACCAAACACAGGGTCCCAAAAAAGTGTCTCCTTGACCCCCTCCTCATCAATTTCAACCCCCCCAGGATAGTTAACGATTGATGGGTGGGGCCGTTTGTACTTCAATTGCTTAACGATGCGGTCGGGGGTCACTTTGACCTCTTTGTTCGCCATCTTTGCCCTGAGTTTCACCGGCACTTCATTCTCCCCTTCACCTTCTTTCTCAACCACCATGTTCATGTAGAATTCTTTAACGCACGTGGGATTGAACCCCGGGACCGGATCAAACCATTGCTCCAAACCCTCCTGACGAATCTCCGGCACCTCGTATTTTTCACCCAACTCCGTCGCATTTACTTGCCGCTCACACTTCCTTTTCTTTGTTTTGAACTCGGCCAACCATTTCTTTCTCTTGTCATCCACCACTTCATCATGTGTCCTCTTAATTGGTCTTTTGGTCCTCCTACCTGCGCTGGCATCGGCCATAAAGACCTCACGTGTTGGTTCATAATCCTCACTACCTGTCTCACTGTCTGAATTCTGGCGGCGTCGCTTGGAAAGTTTCTCAGATGGTTTCCCCTGGCCCTTGGTCCTTGCCATTTCAGACAAATCAATTCAAACCCCCAATTCATAAACGTAGTTCGAACCTCCGATTCAAACTCCAACCAACCCCCTACTTCAATTTATCGTTCAGATAGACAACACAAATAATGCAATGGCAGCCCGCAAATGGAGCAACAAATCAGTAAATAACGGCCCACAATGCAATCAAACAGTAGATAATAGAGTCCAGTGGTTGCCACAACAGATTCAACAAGTCAGAATGCAACTACAAGTTTTAAACCAACAACTGATAAAGCCCAATTCGGCAAGTAGTTCACAGTGAGAACAGTAACAGTTAACAACAGCCGTACCAGTCAGAAATCAAACCCAGAATTCAGATTCCACTAAATTTTCTAGTTGCAATGCTCTTCGGAATCAATGAAAGAGAGCAAACCATTAGGTACCTTGGTTGAAACCCAGTTGGTGTTTGAAATCCCTTTAAGTCCTCTGAACTTTTGAAACTCAAACCCAGAAATTTGCTCAAACACCCTTGAATCTTCACACTGACCCAAATCTCTTGACTGCCATTGTGGGCTTAGTGGTCGGTTTGTGATGGTAAGAGAGAGAGAGAGAGAGAGAGAGAGAGAGAGAGAGAGAGAGAGAGAGAGGGTATTTTCGGGTTGTGTAGAGAAGAGGGGCTAGGGCTTGATTTTGTTGAAGTCGATGGAAAAGGAGATGAGGGTCTACGGTGGTGGTTGATCACGGTGGTTATGGAGGGATTTTGTGGGTGTCAGCTATGGAGGAGAGAGAGATTATGAGAGAGAGAGAGATGGTGGTGCACCACGATGGAGGGAGGAGAGGAGTACGGTGGGTGTGGGAGTTAGGGCTTTGGTTTGAGGAGGAAGAAGATGAGAGAAAGGAGAGACAGAGTGAGGGTGAGTTGTATTTCAAAATAACCAAATGGGGTGTTTTAACTGGGCTTGAGAATGGATGGATCGATCCGGCCTCACCATGGATCGGTCCGGATTAATCTGTTGAGAATTTCCCAAAAGTGGATCGATTCACTCCCAGCTAGACCAATCCAAAACTAAAGTTGGCTTATGTTACAAAACTGGATCGATCCAACAATTCCCCTGATCAATCCATAATCCTTTGATGTTGGTCATTTCACAAGTGGACCGATCCACTTTACTCCTGGACCGATCCATAACAGTCTGGATTCACAAGTTATCATAGTGGATCGATCCACCTAGACTCATGGATCGATCCATTACCCTCTGGACAATGTTCATTGGCTTTTGCTATCTGATTCAAATTCCATGCTCCAAAATACACTTCAACTCATGAAAAATCAACCCGATACGGCATGTAATACCCCGAATTCGATCCCCTCTTGAGATGTATCGTCCATCTCCACTTCCCACCTATCCTCCAAACATCTGGTCTCGCTTTTTTACCGTTGGATATTTTTAATTTTCAATTGGCATGCCCCTTATCTCACCTCCTAATTTCCTCCGAACAACCGGTTTCTCAAGGCTTAAAAATTGATGGAAACGGACTTGGTACAAATAATAGGTGCAATGGGACTCATGTGTGGTTTAATTACACAAGGAAAATGCTTGTATCATTTCCTAAGTACACTAAAAACTCCGACACAAATGCACGAGTGACAATAAGCTAGCTTAACTCAAATAAAAAATTATGTACACCAAGGAATTGAAAAACAAGAAACATGGGATGCTTGGAAGAGTGAATCTCTACTCTAAGTGATGCACGTTACTCAACTACGCATACGGCCTAATATGTTCATCAAATTGCATGTCAATGAGTGTGCACAAGTTAAATTCTCAACCAAAAACACCAAAGCACGATACTCATACAATTATCAAACGATTGAGCATATCTACTGTATCTAGCTATAAGATTGTACTAAAACGAGAAGTTTTATAGCAAAAATTTTGACGGAAAATGAAAAATAGAACTAGAATATGTACACTACACTATTCCCTCCCTCCAACTTAAAAGTTGCAGTGTCCTCAATGCAAGAGAATGAAAGTAAAGAGAGATAGGGAACAAAAAATTGTACCGATTGGGAGGCATGTCGACCTCCAAGACCTCGACCAAGTTTGCGGAATTTTTCTACCACTTGCTCCTTTCGTCATCGGCAATGCTTCCAAGGCTTCCTCCTTCGGCCCCTCTCCGGGACCACAGCCAGTCGTACATGACCATCCTTAATGATTTTATAGGCCTTACAACCGTGACATTTCGTCGCACTCAGGCTTAGAGCTCCTGAATGCCGCACTCGCCGCCAAGTTAGGCCCAAACTACCAAGGCTGGTACGGTAGCATGGTCACCCTGCAAAAGACTTAATTGCCGACTACCTACTAAGAGAAACGATATGAGAACCGCCCGGCTCGTATTATCTGGACTCCACAATGGGAAATATTTACAATATGTACATTATATACAATGAAAAAGGAAAACCCACCATGATCTTCTCGCGATCGCACGGGTATTACTTTTCTTCCCGAGCTCGAGATTGTGGCTAGGCCATATGTAGCTCAAGCTCAGGTGGCTATTCCGGACCGTCCAAACACCGTTCGAGCACGGCAAACACTAGAGCTTTCTCAAACTCCACGGATTTTGCTTCTCCTAGAAATTTGTTATGTCAGAACTCGGAGAGTCCAAGTCGCACACAATACCCCGTCAAACAATCAAGTCCAATGTCCCCAACGAACTCCGCACAGGGCGGACACAAGATAGAGCCTGTCGCCGTGCCATAAGCATGTGAATATTCAAGTGCCCCCACCCATTCACGGAAACTCACTCTCTGCAAGGAGCTTATCTAAAGAGCGCGGGCGTTTAATTGCGAATCATTCCTATCGAAAAGCTTTTTATAAACGAGCCATATGTCATTGACACACTCATGTTATCTTATCCTCACGTGTGTGGTCTCCAAGATTTTATTAAAAAGAATAAAGAATGGCCCTTCTAACCGGAGCTGGGCACACGCGCATTGTTGTCTAGCCGGCGTGCATAGCTAGTCTCAAGTCAATAATGGGAAACCCAATACAAAGAGGGGCAAAGGGCCGGGCCCTCCAAACAATTAAGTTCAGAGGTACGCGTTAGCTCCCCGTGAAAAGTGTAGTCATGAAGACTCCACAGGAAAAACACACAAGAATTTTAAATCGGAGGGTCATCCGAATAGACTGGATCGACCAACTTTTCAACCTCCTCCTCATCATTAAAGTTTTCCAAAAGTAGTTTTAACCTTTGACCGTTCACCTTGGAAAATTTTACCATCCTTTGGATTAAAAACATCGATTGCCCCATGAGGATACACTTGATGCACAAAATACGGCCCAACCCACCGTGAACGCAATTTTCCTGGAAAAAGATGGAGTCTAGAGTTATACAAAAGCACCTTTTGATTCGCATGAAAATCCTTTCTTAAAATGTTTTTATCATGAAACTCTTTGACTTTTGCCTTGTAAATGGTCGTGCTCTCATATGCATCTCTCCGAATCTCCTCAAGCTCATTGATTTGGAGCTTCCTATGCGTACCGGCCTCGGACATGCGATAATTCAAAGATTTGATGACCCAATAGGCCTTGTGCTCAAGTTCAACCGGCAAGTGACACGCTTTCCCATAAACCAAGCGGTAAGGGGACATCCCCAATACCGTCTTATACGCGGTTCGATAGGCCCACAAGGAATCGGTCAATCGTGTAGACCAATCCTTTCGATTAGGATTCACCGTTTTCTCAAGAATGTGCTTGATTTTCTGGTTTGCAAGTTTGGCTTGACCATTTGTTTGTGGATGATAGGCCGTAGAGACCTTGTTTGTGATACCGTACTTACGCATTAAAGTTTCAACGGGCCTATTGCAAAAATGGGTCCCTTGATCACTAATGATCGCGCGCGGAGTACCAAACCTAGCCAAGATATGTTCTTTCAAGAACTCAACGACCACCTTGTGGTCGTTCGTACGCGTGGGGATCGCCTTGACCCACTTGGACACGTAGTCCACCGCAAGAAGAATATAAAGGTACCTGAAAGACATAGGGAACAGACCCATGAAATTGATGCCCCAACAGTCAAAGACTTCAACAACAATAGCATTGATTAGGGGCATCATGTTCCGCCTTGTCACTCCTCCCAATTGTTGACACCTCTCACAAGTTTTACGAAACTTGAAAGCATCTTTGAAGAGTGTCGGCCAATATAACCCGCATTGGAGGATTTTTGCGGAGGTTTTCTTGGTGGAAAGGTGTCCCCCACATGCCTCGGTGTGACAAAAGGAAAGGACGGCACGATGATCCACATCCGGCACACATCGCTGAATGATTTGATCTTGACAATACTTAAAGATATAAGGATCATCAAAGAAAAATCTTTTCACCTCAAATAAGAACCGCCACCTCTCTTGCAAAGTCCAAACAGTAGGAAGTTAGCCCGTGGCTAAGTAGTTCACAATATCCGCAAACCACGGGCAAGAAGAAACGCCGAACAATTGCTCAAACTCGAGACGAGACAAATGATCCGCGACCACATTTTAAACTCCTTTTTTATCCTTGATTATTAAATTGAACCCTTGGAGCAAAAGGACCCACCTAATTAACCGTGCTTTAGCATCTTGCTTAGTCATGAGATATTTTAATGCGGCATGGTCCGTGAAGACCACAATAGGAGACCCTATCAAGTAGGACCGAAACTTGTCAAGAGCGAAGACAACCGCGAGCAACTCTTTCTCCGTGGTGGAGTAATTTAATTGAGCATCATTAAGAGTTTTGCTCGCGTAAGAAATGACACATGGCTCTTTCCCTCTTCTTTGGCCCAAGACGGCGTCAATCGCGTAATCACTCGCGTCACACATTAACTCAAACAGAAGGTCCCAATTGGGAGCTCGCACAATCGGTGGAGTGGTGAGACTAGACTTCAACTTAGAAAAGGCCTCCTCACACGCGGGTGTCCAAATAAATGGCGCGTCTTTTGAGAGGAGGAGACACAAGGGACTCGAGATGGCACTAAAATCCTTTATGAAACGGCAATAGAAACCCGCATGCCCAAGAAAATACCGAATGTCTTTCACACACTTAGGGGTAGGGAGGTTTGCAATCAAATCAATCTTGGCTTTGTCAACCTCTATCCCCTTCGATGACACAATGTGCCCCAACACAATCTCGTTGGTCACCATGAAATGACACTTCTCCCAATTGAGAATAAGGTGTTTCTCCTCACACCTCTCCAAGACACGCTTAAGGTTCTCTAAACACGACTCAAACGAGTTCCCGAATACCGAGAAGTCATCCATGAAGACTTCTACGATTTTCTCCACCATGTCACTGAAAATGCCCATCATGCACCTTGAAAAGGTTTCGGGTGCGTTACACAAGCCAAAACGCATGCACTTATAAGCGAAAGTACCGAAAGAACACGTGAAGGTGGTCTTCTCTTGATCCTCAAGAGCGACCTCGATTTGATTATACCCGGAGTACCCGTCGAGAAAGCAATAAAAGCATGACCGGCTACCCTCTCCAAGATTTGATCTATGAAGGAGAGAGGGAAGTGGTCCTTTCTCGTGCTTGCATTCAACTTGCGGTAGCCAATGCACACTCTCCATCCGGTGGTTACCCTTTGAGGCACCAACTCATCATTGGAATTTTTTACCACCGTGATGCCGAACTTCTTAGGAACAACTTGGATAGGGCTCACCCACTTACTATCGGCAATAGGGTAGATGATCCTAACATCCAACAACTTTAAGACCTCCGCCCGAACCACGTCTTTCATGATTGGGTTCAAACGACATTGTGGTTGGCGAGACGGCTTCACATCCTCTTCAAGATAGATGTGGTGTGTGCAAACCAAGGGATCAATCCTGTGAATATCGGCAGTGGACCAACCGATGGCCTTTGTGTGCCGCTTCAACACCGCTAACAAACCAGACTCTTGGTGTGCCTTAAGGGAAGAGGAAATCACCACGGGAAAGGTTTCACTAACACCTAGGAAGGCATACTTCAAAGTGTCGGGAAGGGTTTGCAACACAAGCTTGGGTGGTTGGACACTAGACAGAAGAGTTTTGCTCTCGAGGGGAGGCAAATCTTCAAACTTAGAATACCACGTGTCCCCACCACAAACATCCTCCACTTCTAACAACGAATACAAGTACTCGACCTCGGGTGAATCTAAGAACGACGCCTCCTCGACGGTAAGACAAACCTCAAGTGGATCCTTATAAAGTATGGTGTCTACGTGCTCTTAGACCAAAGTGTCTATTAAACTCACCTCGTGAATATCATCATCGTCCCCCATTTGAGACTCAATGTTAAACACATTCACCGCCATTTTCATGTTCCCGAATGTCATATTCAACAACTCATTACGACAATGAATGACCGCATCGGAAGTCGCCAAGAAGGGACGTTCGAGAATGATGGGTGTTTGTGCCTGTGAAGCATTGGCAACGGGACACGTGTCTAAAACCAAAAGTCCACGGGGTAGACAAAATTGTCCACTTGGACTAAGACATCCTCCACTAAACCCTTAGGAATATGGATACTACGATCCACCAATTGAAGCGTCGCTCTCGTGGGTTTCATCTCGCCCAAGCCTAATTCCTCATACACTGAAAATGGAAGCAAATTCACACTCGCACCCAAATCAAGCAAAGCTCTTTCAACTCTCTTACCCCCTATGACAATGGAAATGGTAGGACAACCGGGGTCTTTGTACTTTGGAGCTATGATGGTTTGGATGATGGAACTTACCTGCTCAGTTAGAAAAACTTTCCTTTGGACATTCAACTTGTGTTTAATAGTGCATAAGTCCTTAAAAAATTTAGCATATTTTGGGATGGTTCTAATGGCATCCAAAAGAGGGATGTTGATCTTAACTTATTTTAGTACCTCATACACCTCGGTGTTCGAAGAAGGCTTGGCCTGCACTTTCAACCTTTGGGGATAAGGTGCCGGAAATGGACAAACAGGAGGCTCTTGCTCCACGACATTAGGTGGCACAACCGGGCCACTTGAAGAAGGTTGGTCAACAATGACCGGAGGAAAAGGGACCACGGGAGGAGTAGGTTCAGAGAGATGGTCTTATCAATCTCCCTACCACTTCTCAAGACGGAAATCGACTTAGTTTGCTCAAGATTATTCGGGTCTTGACCCGACGTGATGCATGCCAAATGTACTCCTTGGGGGTTCACTTGTGGTTGAGATGAGAACTTTCCCTTCTCTTGTTAAAGCTGCCCCACGGATGTGGTTAATCGAATCACTTGACCTTGGATTTCTCTCAACGCATGAGCATTTTGCTCATTGGTCACCGTTTGACTTTGGATAAAAAATTGCATGGTTTCTTCCAATGAGCGCTTTTGAGGTGGTTGATAAAAATTAGACCCATGATGTTGTTGATTCGGAGGGTACCGGGCTTGACCTTGGCTTTGATTTTGAGCTTAGGGTGGTCGATAGCCTTGGTTATAGGCCGAGGGTGGCCTTTGAGCTTGCCCTTGATTTGCCCCCCCCCCCCCCCCCCCCCCCCCCCCCCCCAACCGAAAGCAGGATTGTCCTTGGTTCCGGAGTTGTATGTGTCTGAAAAAGGGTCATACTGTTGACTGACGGCATTGACCTCCACTTGTTCCGCTACCCCACCATGAAGGATTTCCTTCAAACCCGGAAGAATCAAGCAATCATCAGTTGAATGCCCTTGGGTCACGCAAAACACACACTCCTTCACACTTTTTAGTTGCAAATTTTTCAACTTTTTAGTGAGTTGGGAGAGCTTAAAATTTAAATCATCTTGTTCTTTAAGCACATACTTCCCTCTCTCACCCGAACCTTGACTAGTACCCGCACTCGCACTCACCGGTAGATAGGTCTTGTTCGAGGAATTCGAATAATCCCACGACTGGTTGTTCTCAACAAGTTGCTCAAGAAAATCATAATACTGCTGAGGATTCTTGTTTAAAAATTCACAATTACACATGGTGTCAATGAATTGCCGAGTCCCTTGTGAAATGCCCTCGTAGAAAAATTGCATCTTGTCCTTTACCGAAAAATCATGATGTGGGTAGTAGTCAAAAGATTTTTAAACCTCTCCCATACAGCGAAAAATGGTTCATTTGGTTTCTCGGCAAAATTGGAGACACGCTTTTTCATTACCACGATTTTATGCAAGGGGAAATATTTCTTGAAAAACTCCTCATGCAATTCTTCCCATGAGGTAATGGACTACGGTTTTAAAGTTGAAAGCCAAGTTCGGGCTTAGTCCTTAAGAGAAAATAGAAACAATTTCAGGCGTGCGAACTCAAGCTCAGCCGGAACAGTAACAAGCGTGTTCACAAGATCCTCAAATTCTCTCACGTGCTCGTAAGGGCATTGGGACTTCATCCCATAAAAAAACAGGCAACATGGAAATTGTGTTCTGCTTAATTGTGTATACAGCACGATTGGCTATGGGTGTGGGATGAACTATTGGTGATGGTGGGACGGGGCGTGTGGGGTTTAGATACTGCCGCATGGACAACATTTCTGGTGGTGGTGGTTGCTCTCGCTCGCCCATGTCAGCAAATGGATTTTCAAAATCAATCACTCTCCGGCGAGGATCTCTCACGTAGAATTGCATACACCAAACACAACATACTGGAGGGGTTATACCACCGCCTCACCACAAACAGTTCTGAGGGGCTATTCCGCCGCCTCGTTATATATATGACAGAAATTTAAAAACTAATATACTTCCTCGAGCTTCGTTAAACCTCAATTTAAACAATCAACTGTTTGGTTAGAGGTATCCGCCCTTAGAACTATACTAGTTGAACAAAAATAAACTGAGTGATATGTACTAATGAAATGGGATACTTGCAGTGGCGTGGCGCGAGACAAACTCATGCGGAGCGGACCATTGGGCCCCCGGCAACGGCGCCAAAAATGCTTGCGCCCTTGGATTGTACTCCAATACTATTTCCCCAAGCGTAGGGTTTAGGCCGGCGGTAGCATGATAACTGGTAAGTCCGGGTCGATTCCACAGAGACGGAATGGGCGGCGCATGATGATTGAGTCGCGAATGATGGTTTAGCCTTGAAGCGGCAAACTTGGCTTTTGGAGTTTGTTTGGTGGAATTCTCTCAACTTCGAGAATGACACAAAATTTGAAAAGACTAATTAAAAGAAGGCAAGGTTTAGGGGTTTACAACACTCATGACTTAAGCCGATTCATTCTCCTCTAAAATAACCGGCTCGGGGACATCGTTAAACAACCCCGAACGGAAGATTTGGTGATTAAACTCGTTTGATAAGAAATGGTGTTTCTCAAGAGTAGGATTCTTGTGCCATTTATACAAATATTTTGATTGACATTGCCCTAAGCATCACACGTGCCAAGTGGTCAAGCCATTGGCTACGTGTGATCGAAGAGATTAAAAAATCGCAATTTTGATACATAAAATCAATCCGTACTCTTTGATTAACAAACAATGTTTGCAATATGGCGATGAGAGCAAATATACCTAAGTCACGGGGTGCTGCTCACCCCATAACCGAGCCTAAATCGACTACTCGATCATTGCTAAGGAAAACATGACTAATTTTATAAAGGAAATAAAGAACATGACATATGACTTTATAAACTGATTTTTAATAAAGATCCTATATTTGTCTAACACTTTAAACCTTGAGAAATTACCAACCAACTAATAAAAACAAGTGTTTAATAAGGAGAAAGGTAGAAAATCACGAACATTAAATACTAAATGGAAATGCAAATAAACTAGATTACTAGAAAGATCTAAGCAAGAGCTACAACATTAATAAACGACAAATTAACAGGAGAAGAGTGCTTACATGAGAGTTCTAGAGAGAGAGAGAGAGAGCTTAAACTCTCTCCAATGGAGGAGAGAGGGAGGAGCAAATAACTAGGTAAAGAAATAAAAGAAGAAGTGTCTGAGAAGAGGAGAGAGGAGGGTCCTATATTCAGCCCCTTTCTCTCTCTAATAAAGTTCTCACAAAACATAAATAGTTTCCATAAAAGGAAAGTACAAAAAGTGAACCACAATTGCTCCCTGGGTGAGTTTGGATCGATCAAGCCTATATCTGGATCGATCCAGATGTTGCTAACGCGGAAATATCCAAGTCTGGATCGATCCAACCCTACTTTGGATTGATCCAAAGAGGTCTGTTGTGTATTTTTGTGATGTGGATCGATCCACCATCAATCTGGATTGATCCAGATGAGACTGTTGCTGTTCATCCATTGATCCCAAAAGGAAATCTTGATAACTAGATAATTACCATAGTTTTTCCCACCAATTTACCACGAAACAACAAAAAATCATAAGCCCAAAAATTACAAATGATAATCATATAGAACTGGGTTCATTAGTAGCCTTGTTGAATCTAGTCTAATAACTAAGCAACTTTCCATGGAAAATTATTTCGCTCATTGAATCTTTGGCATCACTGGCTCTCCCCATAGTCCTTTTTCTCTCCCCTGTGACATTGTGCTTTCCATTGTCTCCTTAGCATCACTAGTCATGTCCTTGGCTCGATCTGCCTTCTCATTAACATAGCTCTTTGCATCACCCATATTCCCCAAAGCCAAGTTGGCCGCATCACCAGACTTTTCATGACCTATGAGCTGCCTCTTTTGCATCCAATTCCCTAAAATTAAACATCATTGAACTCAGATGATTGAAAGCTATGTAAAAAAAAAACATGTAAAACACAGCCAAAATACATGCTATAAGCCTAGATGTAAAACAAAACCAACTAATTTCCTACTTTTTCGCAGCTAACAACTATTTTTGGTCATATTTCTCTTAGCCATTGACTGCCATCAAGTGCCCCGATGGTTATAACCCATTGTTCTTGCTGACCAATGACTGTCAATAAAGGGACACTGGTCGATCCCCCAATCCAGTCATTCATTTTTTCGTCTATATACACAACCACATGCAACAAGAAGGAAAATATATAACAAAAAGACGCACTGCTACTATGCAACTTACGATTTCAGCAAACTTTGGATTCTGTAGACAAATACAACTATATATAAAGGGTTTATCTTTTCCATCAAAATTTCTAGTTCCAAAAGAACTTGTAGAAGTGAATTCACCTCGGTCCAGATAGTTCTATGGCTTGCATCCATAAACATATACTAGTAGCCCAATGGCATTTCCTGGTCCTTCCCTTGTGGGAGGCCAGGGTAAGAGCCCCGTTGTGGTCGTTTGTGATTCAGGGCTAGGGATAGCCTTTGAAACCCCTCTGAACTAACTTATTAACTTCTTACCCGTGCAAAACAAAATTACCCATGTTTCCTTTGCTGACAGTTTTACTTGAATTGATTGCAAGGATGAAAATGGAGTGATGGACAGGTTTGTAGCAGGGGCAATTAACAATTACACTAGCTAGCTCCTCACCTTTGGGAATAGTCCCTCCAAATGTAAAAAACCCTTTCAACCAAACACTCGTCATGAACACCCATAGTCGATTTTTTTGATAACTCAGGTGTCCGGACTAGCTTTCTATCTATAGTCGACTTTCTTGTGAATGGACAGCTCAAGTCAAGGCCCCTCCATCCTATAATAATTCTCTAACTTAAACTACTATAGACATTAACAAGTGCTAGTAAGAAATCGGCTACAGTACCCCAGATACCGAAGCATCACTCATATCCAATTAAAAAATGCAAATCAAGTCAACTCATAAACAAAGGTGTATATGTAAATTCGCCTTCACGTTAGTTCCCTAAAATGCAACATAAAAAGGAACAAGGAAACCTCTTTCTTTGCTATGGCAGGATGTCCAGTGGAATAAGCCGGGAGAATTACCTCCTTATCATCGACCTAAACACTGTGAGCTGCCAGCAAATTGTTTTGCAGGAATTCAATTTTCTACAGGTATGTGGCTGTCCCATGTTCAGCTTCTCAAGTATTCGTCACAAATTGGTTCTCGTAAGGTATCTCAGCAACATGCTAGATGCTCAAAAAGTAACAAGGTCCCAATCAAAACACACTAATTTTCAACTCTAGTTTTCACTTGGGCATTTCATCAAACAGGTTCCATACCAGAAAACCATCCCTTCAATATCATGCCACCTAGCTGTTCACCATCCACCTATGAACCAACTACGAAGATCTTTACTATAAGAACTTACCCAGGTTGTTCTCGTCTTTGGCAAAGCCAACGACAACGACAGTGGCTTGCTGGGCACAGATCTAGAATGCAGACAAAGAGAGACCTTCGTGGTGGTGGCGGTCACCGGAGGTGGAGAGGAAGGTGTTGCCGTTGCAGTGGTTACGGGTGGTGGTGGGGACCGCTGGTGGTCAATTGCCCCCCTCTCTTTCTCTGGTCTCTATGTTGATTAAGGAATGAGTGAGTGAGTGAGTGAGTGAGAGAGGCTTGATTTTGGGAAAAAATAAAATGAGGGGCATTTTCGGGTAAATTACCATGTATGTGTAATTTTTTTTTTTCTTACCATGATTTGGTCATTTGCCAAACCAGGACCATCTTTTGGTCATTTTTTGCCCTAAAGACCATGTTTTGGTCATTTTCCCCCAAACAAATACTCCACATGCTTTGGTTCATGCGTTGACAGGCAAAATCTACAGACGTTTCATTTCCATTTTCTTCTCCTTTTTCTTTTTTTGACGAACAAGATCATCCCATAGAATAAAAATAGTCTCATCAATTACAACGTTTCATTCCTGCGCTTGCAAGATCAGGAGCAGACTTAACAGTTCTAGGTTAACCTTAACAACTATTACAAACATAAAACAAGACCCAGAGGCTACTGCATCTATTCACCTTATCTCAACATAGTGATCCATGCGAACGCATGAGCTCATGGATGGCTTAGAAGAACGATAAAATGACTTTCGGTTTAGAGGCTACTACAATAAGAAAGTATGAATTCCTTCGTTTCTAATATTGGAGTTAAGATACAAAAATCAACATTCAAAAGATACATCACGAAAGACAAGTGGAATGATGAAAATTGGACAAGATTAGTGAGGAGAAGAGACATCATTTAGATTTTGTTGTCAGACTAACAAGCTGGGAAGTTCTCTCTGTCAAGCAGTGAAAACTGAACTAGGTAATCGGTGCGAGCATTCCGGGCAGCAATGCAAGTTACAGCAAGGTCATTGGCACGGTCATCGGATGGAATGATCTAGATGCTGAGTACAATAAACATTGCAGCTACCATAATGAAATGTGATCAACACAGTTAGCAAATAGCAAGTACCATGTAGAATTTAGGATATGGCTAACCAATAAACACCACAAGACCTGAGCTCTTTCCCTCGCAATGGGTAATACTTCTCAAGGAAAAACAAATGACTGAATTATCGCCAACCAAAACAGATATATGCAGTTACTTTCCAAGACCACATATCAATGCAAGCTACATCAATTGTCCTCGCCCTCAGAACTCTCGTATGCTGCTAGTAAGCTTTTAACAGGGTTCTCCATTTGGGTAGCTTTTTTCACTACTAGAGATGGTGAGCATGCTTGCTTCTCGTCCTGGTTTGTTTCATGCTCCGGTTGACTTGCTAGATTATGAGCCGCAGAATTTGGGGCGGTGTGATGGGAATCAGACAGGCTTGAAACTCTCTGCCGCTTGGGTTTGACTTCCACCACCTTTTTCAGCAAATCTTGCTGTCTAAAATTCAGTTTCTTCCAATTAAATACTGAAGAGTTCACTACAAATCCTGTACACTTCTAAACACACAAGCACTAAACTGCAAAAGTACACTAATTGATGAGATAAATTGAAATGTATGATGCGTTAATAGTATGGTTACTATGGTAAGTGTTTGCTTGGATGTCTTAACAGTGAGAAAGCTTTTGTCAGTATCCAGATTTTTTACAAGCTTTTGTCTGATAGGACATTTAGCTAGTTCATGGTTTACAAGCCAATTATTATAAACTATACAAGTCCAAGCGCCTTGTAACTAATAATATTGATAGAATTCCAAGAACACAGATAGCACAATTGCCCTGTTTTCTCTCTCTAACCCTAGTTACCATCAAAGTAGGGATTTTTCCTTTTTCTCCCTCTCCAGATTTCTGTAATTGACTGCATCATAAGGTACTCTCTCTCTCTCTCTCTCTCTCTCTCTCTCTCACACACACACACGCGCGCGCGCGCGCGCGTACACACACAAAAACAGAGGGAGACAGGAAGTATGAGACAAAAAATGGGACTTTGGTGTCGGCATGCCATTGACTGGTGATGAGTGTCCCGCTTATGGGTTCAACTCAATACGTTTGAAAATGTAACATTGGAATATAGTTCTCAACCCCATTCTTCATCTAAGAAGAACATGTACGGGTACTGTTTTGATACAGGCGTGCCAATACGGCGAAACCATTAATGAAGGTATGGATACGGGTAAGGGTGGGCTACATGCTGTAACTGCACTTAAATAAAAAATGGTTGTATGACTTGGGTTAAGAATCCAACACCAAATAACAATTTAACGTCAAAGTTAAGGCGCAGATAAAAGAATAATGTCATTAGATTGGAAACCTACACACGAAAATCTTTATTACAAGAATGAACCCAAAATAAAGTCTTACTCCCTCTGTCCCAATAAAAGACTAATGTCATTAGATTGGAAACCTACACATGAAAATCTTTATTGCAAGGAGTGAACCCAAAATAAAGTCTTACTCCCTCCGTCCCACAAAGTTGGTTGCTTTTGGGGATTCCAACATTTTAAGGGGACATGCATTTAATGCATGTCTCATTTCAAAATGAGCATTAATTTCCTTTTCTACCCCTTAAATCCCACCTCTAAAGTTATTTTATATTATTTATGAAGGTTAATTTTGAAAATCCACACTTTTTTACCTTGTGAAATGGGACTAATATTTTGGGACCACCAAATGGAATAGATGACCTAATTTATGGGACGGAGAGAGTATCAACATAGTTCATCTTTTTGTTGTGTAAAACTTACATATATACTTCACTTTTGGAGTGCAACAGTGGTATTCTGAGCGCAGCCACTTTGTGCATATTGCCAAAGGTTAGGTCTGTTTTCAATTATCCCCTGCCCATACCCCCAATGATTGGGGACTAGATGAGTTCTGTTATTATTATTATTGTCTCTGGGTGCGACATACACTAGAGAAAAATTTTGTAAATTTTTGCGTGAATGAGTACCACGGGTTTTCAAGAACCCATGCTTCATCCATTCTCATCAAAATGATCGATTCCACATATAGCATGTCAAATCCCATCAATCGAATCATGTTTATGAAAAGTAGGAGACATCAAGTCAGGCAAGTAAAGGGATCTATCCATTTAATAAGAAGAAGAAGAAGAAGAAGAAGAAGAAGAGAGAGAGAGAGAGAGAGAGAGAGAGAGAGAGAGAGAGAGAGAGAGAACTATACCTTATTCCACTCTTTGGCTTGGATTCCACACGAAGCGCCAAGGGAACTGATGCAGGTGAAGAATCAGCTAAACTTGCAGCTTTGTGTCAATTTGTAAAGGAAAAAGAGAACCAAATTGTAAAGTTACCAGAAGTTAAATCTACCCCATACTCTGTGATGGGACAGACATGCATGATATTCAAACCAGGAAGCTATTTCACGGAAAAAGAAAAAAAAAAGATTTTGAGGATGTAAACTACATATAATTGAAAATTAAACCACCAGATGACTTATTTCAATTTTGAAGGGAAGTAACATCCAAAGACTTCATTAACACAGAATTAACAACATGAATATTCTACAGAACTAGCAGAACCACTTGGCATGCCAAAGCTGGAAACTGTTCCAACTACGAACATGCGCAACACACAGAGAGAGAGAGAGAGAGAGAGAGAGAGAGAGAGAGAGAGAGAGCAATTTCGAAGTGTGAAAAGCTAGGGGGGAAACAATGATGTTACTTGTAAGTTTCAGTACATATTAAGTTGAATAGATGTCTATCTCCTTGAAAGAACGAATACAGGAAATGAATCATACACAGACACGGGATGTGCCAATTACCAGAATATGTTATTAAAACATTTTCTTTGTTATTTAAATGGTAGCCCACAAAATATCAAATCTACTAGAAAGCAGCCCATTTGACACAGCTGAAAACACGAAATTAATTAATAGATCATCAATAAAAAAGAAAAACCACAAACAAAGAAGTTATCACCCGATCAAACACATTATATTACTTCTATAAATTTTAAACCCAAACTTCCTCAAATTCTTTTGTCGAATCAATGAGTCTACCCAAAGTTCTCTTCATCTTCAGATTCCGTGGGTAGTCCGGCTAAGGGAGACGAGCATTTGTAGGCTTCCCCGTTCAAACAATTGTCGGTCATGCACCAAAACTATATTGTTTCTGGGGTTGCCACTCATTCTATAGGCTACTCCCAATCAATCAGAATTGAGCACCGACTAGTAGTCTGTCATTACCAGTGATTACTTAGTTCAGGGCTATGTTACAAGATAGGAAACTGTTTGGCACCCCATCTCGCTTAACCTTACGGCTAGCATCTAAGGCTCTGTTCATTTGTCAAGAAACTGGTGCAGGAAAAATTTTCCACATAATATTCTAGTTTAAGTAAAGGAAAAAGATATTTATTTTCCTTTATGCGTTTGTATGCTAATAGAAATTTGTGAGAGAGTTGAAAAAATAGTAGCTTAATTGCGTAGGAAACAGGTGAAAAAAAAAAAGATTCTTGCAAAAATTGTGTTTATTCCAAGACAAGTTTTGAGGAAAAACTAATCCTAGTGGAAAAGTTGGAGACGTAGGTACCACAATTTTCTTGGTAATCGAACACACACAAATTGCAAGAAAGTTAATATTCTCTTACCTTCTTTTCCTTTCCAGGTAACTGAACGTGACATTAGGAAAATTGAAGTTCGTTCTTGTACTAAACAAACAACTAGGGAAGGGATATGCAAAGGGGATTCAAAAGCAATAATTAAAGACAGTAGGCTGTAAATGAACAGAATAACAGTACAAGGAGACAACATAAACTGTGACAAAAAATGATGTTTTTATGCAATTATTGTTGATTCCGCAGGTTCTATTTTTGTATATTACCTAGAACAGGCTCAATAAACATGAATATTGAACAGTAAATGAACAGGGTAACTGCAACTGCGTAAACAGCAAACAGAAACCGTTGCAGAACTTAGCATGCGTGAGGATCAATGTTGTGTATGCAAGGTTAGATATTGTGTACGCATGTATCAATCTTGCATACACAGAGTTTGTTTCAGTATACTATAGTAGTGTAAAGACGTAAAGGACCAGATTGTCCTTTTATAGAAATAAAGAAGTGTCATTTAAGAAAATAAAAACATAAATGTAAACCAGATCAGAAGCAGAACTTGGTATCATCTACGTTGAAGTTTGAGCATGCCAATTGGGAAATCACATACAACAGGTTGATGCTTGTGTACGAAGGGTCTAGTATCTACAGAAGTTTTGATTTTCCTTCTGGTTTCAAAGGCTATCCAAGGCTCAGAAAGCTGTATGGAAAACTGTTTTATGTCCTAAAATCTCCCTCAAACACCAGTTTTTAAGGGCCTAAACCATTTATTTACCTTCTCTTTGTTAAGAATCAGGTACTTATTCTCCCAAGTAAAAGTGAGGATGGGTGTATGATGGGTAAGTGTATGAACTATTGATTATTTTCAAGAGTTCTCTTTACGAAAGCTTTTTCCTAGTCCATAGAATATCTCTCTAAGTTCAACCCAAACCCAATGGGCAAGGGGTCAATTTCCGGGAAAATGGGATTTTCCCCTTCAGTTCAGAGGTCGTTGAGAGCCAGACCGAGGTTCTGCTGCCCCTTGTGTGTTCTGGTGAATGAAAGTAACTAGGCACTGTGCCTGGTCAAACCTTGCGTAATTTGTCTTTATATATGAAAGGTTCGAATAGTGTAATGTTTGTGTACGCCACCAAGTACTTCGTGTAGATGATGTTTGACAAACGTAAAATATTACGTGTGACCCTTTGTTCACTATTAAGTTTTTCTGAGAAAATATTCTTTGATTTATGAGGACCCGGTAGTTTAATCCAAGACTTTCTTTAGGTTAAGATACCGCTT
Organism: Vaccinium darrowii; assembly: GCA_020921065.1. Taxonomy (NCBI): domain Eukaryota; kingdom Viridiplantae; phylum Streptophyta; class Magnoliopsida; order Ericales; family Ericaceae; genus Vaccinium; species Vaccinium darrowii. Next base: position 20,822,750 of record CM037158.1, on the reverse strand, counting down.
TTAGAATCGTTGATGGTCCAAATTGGGGTTCTAGAGCGTCCAGTGTCTTTTCAGGGTCTCGATAGAGTAATGAAAATTAGGACACCATACATGGCTTGTTTGACACATGTCCAGCAGTCTCCAATGTGTGTTTACGTGTCCTTCAATGCAACAACACCACTTTATGAATTTCCGTGCTTACCCCTATCTCCTTTCTTTGCATGAATCATGGAGTTCAAAATTTTATGATTCAATACAACCAAAAGGATATTTTAAAAGCTGCAAACGCGCGTTTCTCAGTGCGTCGCAGAAGACGTTCTGCATCCTCCTCAGCCTCCATTTGCTCTTTCAGATAGAGCAGATCATCACTGTCCAATGCTGCATGTTCACACTCAACCAACCCACAGGAACCATATTAAAGTATCTCCATGTTTATCTATGTAACGAAATAAGTGAGTACAACAAGACATAGAAGAGCTTTATACCGCCTCGTCCATGGAGGTAGCCTCCACGTTCTCCTGCAACCTCTTGCATCTGTGTACATCAACCACCCAAAAGGAGCCAATATCCCTGTCGGGGCATGTTATCAGGAAACTCCTCCATTTTCACATTAAAAAAGGATAAAAGTAGGTCAACCTAGAATCAAATACACTACCTTATTAATTAATGCAACATGTTAGAGCTCGTCTCACATTGGTTAATTAAAACCTCCAAAGCTAGTAAATGAGCCTGGGCCCTAAGCGGCCTGTCCACTCATTGCCAATTGGTTTTGAGTTGGATGCTTTAAGATGGTATCAGAGCTAGGCTTTCAAAGGCTTTTGGACAAGTCGCCCTTGATTGTTTGCCCCATTGTTTGTGCCTTAAGCGCACCTTGTTTCGTTTTCGTTGTGATCCCTATGATGAATCTATTGTTTACCTCTCCACGTGTGGGTTAGGGTTGCACGTGCGGGGAGTGTTAGAGCTTGTCCCATATTAGTTAATTACAACCTCCAAAGCTACTATATGAGCCTGGGTGGCCTCTACACTCATTGCCAACTAGTATTGAATTGGATGCTTTAACACAAACCATTGAACCTTTCATCTCTCGAACATTTATAACAGTGATGGAGTAAAGGAGATAGGTACTATAAATAAAAATAAACATGCAAGTTCAAAAACAACACACACAAACATTTACTCCCTGTGTCCTGCAAAGATGTTCTAGTATTCCATTTAAGGATGTCTCTGAAAGATTGTCAATTTTAAAAAGTTCCAAAAAAGTATCACAACATATTTTTTTTCTTCTTATTTTCAATAAGTTGGGATTTCAAGAAATATCACATCAAGGGGCAAAATTGGAAAGTTAGCAAAAGTACAATGTAATTATTATCTTCCCTTGAATAGTTGGTTTCTCAATGAGGTCCCAACAAATTGGGACGGAGGGAGTAGTAGGTCTTGTCGAAAGAAGATGATGATAGGCTACAAGAATTGCCTTTGCTTGCAAGGACAATTCAATGGTCCATGGTTATTCCATGAATGAAACGAGAATTTGGCTTTTCAGTCGATGAAATAAAGGATATTAAGCTCATAATAGGGTTAAGTATAGGACCTTGTCAGCCAATATATGTGCCCAACAACCAGTTTGAATTTGACCAACGCATTGAAAGCAAGCTCAACTACTCTTGCAGATTTAATTATTTTCATTTGAACATGAAAAAGTGAAATATGAGTACATTACCAGAGTTGATAGTTATTTGTTAAGGCATAAAATCCTCTAAGGTACGAGTAACGCCCACTGTTTGTGATAAGTATGCTTTAACATGTCCAACAGCATAGTTAAGCTGTAGTTTAAGAGTTGGCGCAAGTTTAATCGAATTTCAATGTACATGGCATGGGAAGTTAATGTTCAATGGGCCCACTGTGCCCAACATGATTTATGGGCAATTTAGCAGGAAAAAATGATAAAACACTATTGATGACATTGAATGGCAAAATTTTACCAAGCAAAAATTAGTGCCTGCGAAACCCTTTATGTGGCCTGTAACTTTGATTATTCATGTCTAGTGGGTGATTAGTTTGACATTATTCTGACTTAAAGCTTAGTGGGGATATTAGCTCACATCATAGCACACATCACCCCATCTTTATGTCTGTACTTGACACCTTATGTCTAAGGAGTTTCCTTTGTGAAATATGGATGCTAGTCTCTCTTTCGCAGGATATGATAGATCGTTGAGATAGAGATAGAGAGAGAGAGAGCAGAAAAGGAACAAGGAGGAAAGGTAACTTAAAAGAGAGTTGGATAAAAGCTGAAGGTGAGAACAACATCCTCCATGTTAAGTTGGTAACATTTATTCTTTTATTCTATCCTCTCTCTCGAGTCCCTAATATAACTATAATCAGGACCCGAGAGGGAAAACACTTGAAGTTAGGTCGGAAGATTTGGAATCAAACTGTGTACTGAACTGAGATACATCAGTTCAGAGTTCAGGCCCAGAACTCCTCAAGCCAGAATCGCTTTGCTGATGTCTGGTCCTTAGAAGAGGACATTGATGTCTTGGTCAATTTGCTCTCTAGATCTCCATTCCAGAGATCCAGAATCACAAAGGCAGACATCCGTTGATAAAAGGGATGAATTGAAATTAAATTTATAAGACGAAGTAAATAAAAAGGAAGGAATCTGTGCAACTTTAAAGAATCCTTTTTTAGTACATATAAACATTATGACTTAGCACTTGAACAAACATTAATCCCACATCGCTTATGCATGTTATGAATTCATGATCTTCTAGACCGCTCAGGCAGCTTTTTACCAAAAGAAATCACGGAACTAAGGTGATAAAAGGACTAAGAGGCCAAGCCGCCAAGGTAACTAGTTTTATACTTGGAGCATTGGTAGCATTCTATTCCTTCACTATTTTATAGATATTACGATATTACAAGACATGGGAAGCTTATTCCCTCCATCCCGTAATTTTTGTTCCGCACATACATTTCTGGAAATTCAGTTTTAAGGGTTTTTCAACCATTAAAAAGGCCTCCCAATCTTAGTGGCACATAAATGTGACAATGTGAGAAGTTAGGTTTTGCCAACTAGAATTGAATAGGAAGAAGACGAGGTTTTTTTTTTTTGGCAGTACATGGACAATTAACAGAAATTTTAGTCAGAATTGACAACCTCACAACAGTGTTGCTTGGGGGCAAGGTTCTAAAACTCGCTAGGCGCTCCCAGGGCTGCCGGACACCTTCTAGCTTCCAGGGCCGAGTACTAGGCGCCTAGTTGGGCAATTAGTCGGGATAATCAGTCTAGTCAGGCTAGTCGGCGAGGGTCCTTCTAGGACCTAGGCGGAGAGTACTCAGCCTTCTAGACCTTCTTTTAGAACACTGCTTGGGGGTGTTAGATTGGGAGGCCTAATGACAAAATCCCTTGACCATTTTATTTGCACCCGCATAAAGGTCCAAACTTGTTAATGCATCTGGAAATCTTAATGCAAGTCCTATAATGAACTCTACTCTTTGTATGAGTAAATCAAACACAAATATTGGACAATGGATACTTAAATGCAACCCAAACATCTAAATAATAAGGATGACGTAAATTAAAATGTGTGAAGAGCTTGCAGCTTATGAATTTGGTTGATTGGAATGACAGAAAGCACTAGTAACTACTAACTAGAATGCTCAAATGCGTCATGAATCTACCTTCTATTCAGCGTCAACGCCGATGTTCCTATGAAATGGGACTGATTTCGGTACTTACTAACTGTTTGTAATTTGTATGTAAAAGTGATGTCGTATGAGGCCCACATTCTTGGACCTTCCGGAACGATGATGACTTCTCTGACTAGTCACATATCAGCATTTGAACAGCCGCATTATGAAACGGCCACAGTGCACCGCTTGGATCACAAGCCATGAACAAACACTATTTTTACAAAACGGCAATTCAGACACTGCTAAAACAACTGTGTATGGCTGCACACACTTTTATGGCATTGGTAACTGACCTAGTTGATAGAAACCTACTTCTATAGGATTCAACGAGGTTATCGGTAGAAGAGTCGTTGGCCATACTCTTATACATTTGTAGGCAAAATTCCAGGCAAAGAAAAGATGCAGGGTTTCAGCATTCAACAGACAAAATACACCGACCCTTCTCCCAAATGAGACCTGGACTTGCAAATCTTGCACCGTTCATAATCCGATCACCAAACCTGAACATATTAACCCTCATGAAATTGTCAACGACGGCCAAAAGGCCCAACACTACCTCTTGTTTAAGGTTTCTACACTTCTCTGTTTTATATAAAGACGATATTGGCTCTGATTTTATATTAACCAATATGAGTTACAAAGAAGAAAGTTATTCATGTTCTCCTACTTCTCTAAGCCTCAGAGCATCTCCTACCAATCTTCAAATCTCCAAAATGAAGAACCGAATTGACATATCAAGGGGAGATTTTGTAATTTATACCCACTTTTCTTCAAAAAATTGTACTGTTTGGAGGGACCCATCCTCCTTTTTGTCTCATCCATTCTTCAAATCTATTTTGGTTCTTCAAATTTAAAGAACCAAAATAGATTTGAAGAACCAATTCTCCAAAAAGGAGGATGGGTCCCTTTAAAAAGTATAACTTTTTGAACAAAAGAGGGCATAAATTACAAAATCTCCCTTTGATATGTCACTTCCGCTCTTCATTTTGAAGAAAAGTGAATGGGTTGGAGATGCTCTTAAGTGTAATCATGTAGGAGTAGGACTGTATACGTTCCATAGATGGAAGCGAAGAAGAATACACACTTAAAAGGTGGCATGTTCATGTCCCACGCGTGTCAGACACGTGTCCCGTCCTCTCTATTTCATGCGCATTATTAGAAAATAGAAGTCTTAATTCATACACTTGTCCTATACTCTTTCTGCAACATGTCCAACAGTTCTTTGGTGTCTATGACTGTAACGACCTACGCCAACCTGCTAACCCTTAGCTTAAGCGCGTAACTCAAAAGGTTAACACTTCGGTTTTCTTATATATCGAATTCTCTTTTGATATTTAACCGATGAGTGATATCACAATCTCCCCAACTTGAGATCGCAACGTCCTCATTGCGACCCGTGGTTCATCACTTCCATCCACCAAGCGATGTGAGACAAGACCTGCTTAAGTACGTCAAGCTCCTCAAGCTCGTCTCATGTGGGACCCGCCGAAGCACGACAAGCACCTCAAATATTTCCCTTGTCAGACCCACTCAAGCCTCACACTTCCGGTTGGTGTAAGCCCTAATACCACCTGTTAAGGCCCGCGCCAGCCGACATAATAACCCTTAGCCTAACCACGTGGCTCTAAAGGTTAACCTTGAGTTATACAGTAGCTGCTTGAGTTTCCTTATATATCGAATTCCCTTTCGATATTTAATCGATGTGGGATATCACAATGACTAAGAAATAAATGTGATTGATACATCTGGGACACTTGCTAACATGTAATTATCAAAGATTTCTGAATTTGACAAAGTTGGAAAAAAGAGTAATTCTACATCTAACCAAATTTTAAGTTCAATTGGAACTTTTATAACGATTTCTAGAGGATTTCTTACGTCCATATCAATCCAGATTCTTCATAACTTATTGTACCTTATCTGCTATATAAACAGGGATGCGACTCCTCCAATTCTCGTATTTCCCGATCAAATTTTCATGATCCGAGGGAGAGAGAGAGAGAGAGAGAGAGACCCCAAATATTTGAATATATTTCATTGAATGTGTCCTCAATGTCATGTCCTACATTTTAGAGAAGTAACACATTTATGTGTCCATGTTGTATCGTATCCATGCTGTGTGGATTCATGTCCCGTGTCTGTATATGTGCTTCTGAGGTTGGAACCCACTTTGATGCATGGGCAAAAGTGGCAAACCAAATCGCATTTCGTGGTCAAAATGCCAATCTTTCGCAAAATGTGATGGAAGCATGTTCATTTGACATGAAGTTCACATTTGTGCATGCCAGTTAGCAGGGTAGTGCCCATAACTCGCGAATTTTCTATATGCACTAACAAATATAGAAATTCCAGTCTGCACCCGCCTCCAAGTAACTACTGGAAAGTTTAGTTTATCTATAGAAGTTGCAAATAGGCTATTACTGGATGCTATCTGTGAGGGGTATTTTCCCGAGCAGTACAACGTCACGTGCACGGCGTTAATACCACGTGAGGGTATAGTAGTTCGGAGGTACCATGGGAAGGGTCCTTAATGCAACGCTGAGCTAATTGGGCCACGTGTATGGCTGTGCCGTACTGTAACGTCACGAAAGGATGTAGTTGTAGTAAGTGCCGAGCTACTAATAGCTTGGCACCATCACGTGCCAGTAGATGAAGGCTTTGCCGCACAGTTTGTAGCTCGGGCAGTTAGATTGCCCCAGAGGATAGCTCGGCATGGCTATCTGGAAAGTTCACGTAATAAAGGATGAATCCCTAGTTTAAAGGGATCGGGATGGAGATTCCATAATGGCACGAAGAGTCCAATATGGAATTAAGTTCTAAAACGATGCGAGGTCTTGTATAAGGAAATTATGTTAACCAATCAAGGACGAATCCTAATTGGAAAGGTCTCCCAATGCAATAAGGAAATCTTTGGCACGAGAGGCCTAGGGGAGTACAATGACCAGAATCTATAAATAAGACATTCAACCTATGCTGAAAGGTACGCTGTAATTCATTATTTAAATGCTTTGTGTGAATTAGGGTTTCCTCTTAGTACGTGATACTAACTTAAGCATCGGAGGGCCCACCGCCGACGAGGCGTGGGTGCTTCTCACCGTTTGTTTTTTTGCAGTGCTAGGGATCCGGTGATGGGTGCATATTGTTGATCTCATAGCGTGGAAGATGTATGCCCGGATTTTTCCCCTCTACAATTGGCGCCGTCTGTGGGAAACGAAATCTGAAGAAGATCAACAATATTGGATCAAAGCACAAGACAGCACGTGAAGGTGACGATAGCGAAAAAACGCCGTGTGCGCTTAGTGCTACGAAGAAAGCAACGCTAGATGCGCACAATCGAAAGTGTACGACAAGGAGAAAATTGTTTCAGATGTATATGTACTATCTCCACTGCAAGTTACCCATTAGAAAATCTGGTTAAATCTATATTAGAAGGAGTGCAAACTCAAGATTACAAGAAAAGTCTTGAGCGAATGAAACATCAGATGAAAAATCTCGATCGGCGAATGAACAATCGCGAAAGAGAGATCAAACGATTTGGAACGATGCATACAAGGGCGTGGGATAAAATATCTTGCTTTGCGCATGAATAGTCGCAGACAGGACCCAAAAAAAAATATATCTAAAAGGATGCCCACGGGAGGTGGGAAACCCGCTCCCAAAGCTATAAGAGACGGGTCAAGAAAAAGTGACAATATTGTTATTTTAGCCGTTGGATTCGAGCAAAGCCGAGTTGTCAGGTTGATTTTAAAAATGATCGTGACTCGCTTGTTTCGGCAGTCACGTAGGACAAAATCGATGGAACCGAGTTGGCATTAATTTAGTACTGTATTATATCTTGTGGATCGCGATCCTGTGGGATTGAACCTGGCGGTGTTGTTGCAATATTAATTGCACCGTTACGCGTCATTATTTTTTCATTAGGGGCTAGGCCGTTGGTTTCTGTGAAGAGGTTCATCACATAGGACGTGACCAGAAGGTTCAAGAAGTCTAGGCAAATGTATTAATATGCATTTATGCTTGTGGACCTAAAGTTTTACTAAGAAGAGGAAGTTGATCAATTTGGTGATCCAAGTGCACAAGTGGAAGCAGAAACATGCTAAAAAGGGTATTAAGGTTTTTGGGAAGAGGAGGACCACGCACCACAGCACCCGCGTCGCGACAAAAAACCACGAGTTCGGCTTCCAGATCGAAGGCCACGGCTGGAACGGATTAAATAGGAGCAAAAAAAAAAAAGGTCAGAACCGTCTTTAATATATCTTTTGTTTTAGTTTATTTTATTTTTTGCTTCTAGAGATGGATCAAAGTCCATGGCGAGAAGTGTTCTGGACTATGAAAAAAGTCTTAGAGACAAAGAAAGAGACTTTGGAGGAACTCGCTCTGCTTATGAGAAAGCGTGAACACGAGATTCAAGCGCTGAAACAAATTATGGCTCGACACGAGAGGTCGGGAAATAGAAAGGGTATTGGTGAAACTTGCACCTTACCAGGAGTAGCGAAGAGGTACTTCAGGGAGGTGCACCGATGGGAGTTCGGCGTTGAGTAAGTTACTTCGATAAAGCTACAATTTGCTTTAGTAGAATTATGAATAAAATTCTATTTTGCTTAAATAAAATAATGTCTAGTATATGTTCGTTATACTTGTTCGATCCTGGTAAAAGCTAGCTAAATTTAGACCAAAAGCACTTTGCTTCCATATTGGGGAGCAGATAGTATTGACGAAAGTACGAATAAACTTAAAAATCTGCTAAGTTTGAATACACTTAGGCCAGTAGCAACGAATAATGCTAGAATGCTAGACAAGCGCAAACAAACTTGAGCTATTTGCTGAGTATGAGAAAACTTGGGCGTTTTGCGAAAGTACAAAAAAACTTATGTTGTAGCAATATTAGTGTTGAGAAATTGCTAAGTATGAGATGACTTAGGCTTGTTGCTATGTTTGAACAAACTTAATAGAATACAAAAGATTTGTTAAAAAAAAAAAAAGAGAAGATAAAAGCAATACTACCTCAGAGATGGTATCGAGGAGGAGGATCGAGAAACTCCCCCGAGACGGGAAGGAGAATTCTCCAAGAGACGTCGAAGTCTCCAAACGAGTAAAGGTATAGACCGCAGACTCCTCCCTCCATGAGAAAGGAGGAGAAAATCTAGATCAAAAAATAAAATTCAAGACTACGGAAAAATGTTTTGAGCGGAAGGAGTGTGAAGCTAAAGAACTTGCTCGGCAAGATAACAGATGTGAGAGGGATAGACCATATACGATAATCCGTATGACAGGAATTGGAGTTTAACAGCTTGCAGACTTAGCTGGTGTTCCTGTCCCAAGGCCATGAAAGATTCAGAACTTGATGAAGTGCTGTGAACAGCTAAGTAATTACCCTTTACCAAGTTAGAGTAAAACTTTTTTGCCGATCAAAAAATATATATATAGCTAAGTAAATATGCTTATTAGGAATTACGAATAAAAGTCCCCCATTTTATTTTTGAGTAAGAACTATGGATACAGTCCTTCGATTTCTTTTGTGGGCCATGTGAAAGGTTCAAAGTTTTTAGTGATAAGAACTCATGTGGTATGTCTTAGTATGGACTACGTGTAAAGTTTCATGTTTTAGTAAGAGCTATGAATAAAGTTCTGTGTTTTATATGATTTTGCATTTTAGTTTTTGATTTGATTGAAAGAAATTACGAGAAAAATTTCTGCTGCATGCTTGAAACATTTGATTGATTTGAATATAGAACCAAAAACGAGGAATTTTGATTCCATATTGGGGAGCAGTAAGTGTATGTACCCCATGCTTGAAATTTTTTAGGACAAGTACGAATACTTGGGCCTGAGCTACGAATTGCTCGAACTTGATAAATTCTAAGTATGATTAAACTTGGAAAAAGGCTAAGTACGAATATGCTTAGGCTAGTAAATAGTGAGCATGAATATACTTATGACTATGTGTGGAGCAACTCAGAAGTATTTAAGTAGGAGTAAATTCGGATTTGCATAGCCGAGTACGAATAGACTCATCCAATCAAGAGCAAAGGCATTTTGAAGCTTGGCTGAATGAAATCAGTCAGCTATGAACACGATCAGGAAAATCCCTCAAATAGGAAGGTTGGCCCGAACATGGAAGGTCATGCAAAGTTACAGAGATAGCTCGGATTGAAGCTTATCGCCTAAAAGAATTGAATGAAAATCAGTGCTAATGCCATGGAATATACAGATGAGTATAGAATTACTTTTTACAATTTATATTTTGAATATTTAGATATGAGTTGATGTAGTGGAATTACGAACAAAATTCCGTAGAAATTATTGGTTATTGTTCTCATTCAGTTACGAGTTGCATTGTGATGGAGTTAAGAATAAAATTCCATCTTGTTTGCAAAAGTTATTATATCATTTTCTAAGCCTAGTCTAATTACGAATAAGCTAAGTATGGACCCTTCGCCTCCATCTGGAGAGCAGAAAGTAGTGCCAAGTATGAAGAAACTTTGGCTTAAGCAACGAATATTGCTTGAAAAATTGCTTAAGCAATGAATACTGCTTGAGGGGAGCCAAGTATGAAGAAACTTTGGCTTAAGCAACGAATATTGCTTGAACATTGCTTAAGCAATGAATACTGCTTGAGGGGAGCCAAGTATGAAGAAACTTTGGCTTAAGCAACGAATATTGATTGAAAAATTGCTTAAGCAATGAATATTGCTTGAGGGGAGCCAAGTATGAAGAAACTTTGGCTTAAGCAACGAATATTGCTTGAAAATTGCTTAAGCAATGAATACTGCTTGAGGGGAGCCAAGTATGAAGAAACTTTGGCTTAAGCAACGAATAAGCAATGAATACTGCTTGAGGGGAGCCAAGTATGAAGAAACTTTGGCTTAAGCAACGAATATTGCTTGAAAATTGCTTAAGCAATGAATCCTGCTTGAGGGGAGCCAAGTATGAAGAAACTTTGGCTTAAGCAACGAATAAGCAATGAATACTGCTTGAGGGGAGCCAAGTATGAAGAAACTTTGGCTTAAGCAACGAATATTGCTTGAAAATTGCTTAAGCAATGAATACTGCTTGAGGGGAGCCAAGTATGAAGAAACTTTGGCTTAAGCAACGAATATTGCTTGAAAATTGCTTAAGCAACGAATACTGCTTGAAAATTGCCAAGCACGGAGATACTTGGACAACAAGTGGCAAAAATTGTTTGATATTTGCTATGTACGACAAAACTTGGGCTGTAAGCAATGAATGTTGCTTCAATTTTCCTGAGTACGAAAATACTTAAGTTATGAGCAACGGGTGATGCTCAAAATCTACCAAGTTCGAAGAAAACTTGGGTACTTCACTAAATACAGGGATATTTATGAATTGTGTTGAGTATGAAGAAACTCATGTGTAAGCAGCAAGCAATGCTTAAAATTTGCTAATGAATGATTAGATTGTTGGCAGAATGTGAAGTGGGTAAAATCCAGTTACCCACAGAAAAGGCAAATCACGTGCTCTAGTTAACCACCACGTGAGGGTAGTTAGCTCGGGGTTGTTATATAGGGATTCCCTAACCCTATGCCGATAGGGGTTGACCATGAATAAAGGTCAACATACTAAACTAGGCACCAAGTGAGGGTGTATTGGCTCGGCAGTAGCACAAAAGGTATCGAAGATATGGTCGAGCTATTCAGGCTACGAATATATCTTAACAACATTCTGGAATACATAACTCAGCCCAATGCCAGCTCGGCATAGATGGGCTGAGCTATGTACGAGTTATGCCGAGTTATGTGGAAGCACGGCACCGCTTTAATATATATGGCGGTGAGACATTCCAGAATGTTCTAAATCTGTTTCTTATGTGATAAGAAGCAATCCCTCGAATAAAAGGATTGGTATAAGCATTCCTAATATAATAAGGAATACACGACATATAGGAAGGAATCCTATATGGAAAAGATCACTGCTGCAAGACAAGATCTTGCAGAATATGGAAGCATTATTCCTAATAGGAAGAGCCCTATTAGGAGGAGTTTCCTAATGCATACAGGAAACAAAGGCAAACGTGATGCCCTCGTCAATGGAGATCCCCACCTATAACTAAAGCATAACACCCATAAGTAAAGATTTAGGGTTCTAGAGAAGAAGCACATGATCACGACCATACGTGGATTTGATCCCCGAACAGAATGAGAAGATACTTAAAGCCAAAAGGCAATGAGGATGCCAAGTACGAATACTCTTTTGCTGAAAGAAGTGAACACTACTGATGCTAAGTGCGAACAAACTTAGCAAATGGGAATACATATCACAAGTAACGCAAGAGAGATCTTTTGCCGAGCATGAAAACGCTTAGGCAGAGCTTGATTCGCAATGAAAAGGGCTGAATGGATGAAGCTGAGCAGAACAAGCATAGCTTTACCTAATGTTGGACCACGAATTCCAGGGATCACATTGTATGGAAGAGCTCTCTTAGTTAGTGTTTCTGTTTACGAATATAGGCAAACGCTAAATAGGCCTAAAATACTGCTCATGAGAAGCCGCATGATAGTAAAATCTACTAAAATGAGGAGCCAAGCACATGAGGGAAGTCAAAAATTGCTCTACCGATCAACTTCGTCTCGGAATTTGAAATTTCCCATTACTATGAAACAGTCACCGTCATTCCATCAAGAAATGTAAGGCCTATCTTCGTGCCCAGGAACAAAAAACACTAAGCAGAGTCCAATGGGCAGTTCACTTGAACGGCAACGTAAATGTCGACCAAAGGATTGTGTAACAACATACGAATATGCGATAGGTAGCGAGAGGAGTACATGGAGCTTTAACCGTTATCCCCCGAGCATAAGATAACTAAAGCTGGGGAGCAATTGTGAGGGGTATTTTCCCGAGCAGTACAACGTCACGTGCACGGCGTTAATACCACGTGAGGGTATAGTAGTTCGGGGGTACCACGAGAAGGGTCCTTAATGCAACACCGAGCTAATTGGGCCACGTGTATGGCTGTGCCATACTGTAACATCACGAAAGGATGTAGTTGTAGTAGTGCCGAGCTACTAATAGCTCGGCACCATCACGTGCCAGTAGATGAAGGCTTTGCCGTGCAGTTTGTAGCTCGGGCAGTTAGACTGCCCCAGAGGATAGCTCAGCATGGCTATCTGGAAAGTTCTAGAGAGGTCCTTTACGTAATAAAGGATGAATCCCTAGTTTAAAGGGATCGGGATGGAGATTCCATAATGGCACGAAGAGTCCAATATGGAATTAAGTTCTAAAACGATGCGAGGTCTTATATAAGGAAATTATGTTAACCAATCAGGGACGAATCCTAATTGGAAAGGTCTCCCAATGCAATTAGGAAATCTTTGGCACGAGAGGCCTAGGGGAGTACAATGACCAGAATCTATAAATAAGACATTCAACCTATGCTGAAAGGTATGCTGTAAGTCATTATTTACATGCTTTGTATGAATTAGGGTTTCCTCTTAGTACGTGATACTAACTTAAGCATCGGAGGGCCCACCGCCGATGAGAGACGTGGGTGCTTCTCACCGTTTGTTGTTTTGCAGTGCTAGGGATCCGGTGATGGGTGCATATTGTTGATCTCATAGAGCGTGGAAGATGTATGCCTGGATTTTTCCCCTCTACACTATCAATTACATAAATCAGGTAAAAAATTATGTAGTTGATGCTGGCTACACAACTGTCTGGTACCATGCGTCATATTGTTAACAAAGATATCACTTGCCTAATGTTAATAGACGACAACGTAAACATAGTGCTTATTTATATCAACCTTAAGGGCAAGGTTTGTTAGAATGGAGTAAACATAATAGATAGTTACACACTTTATTTTGTTCAAGAATTGTATTTGGTAGATCAAGTAAAAGAAATTATGTACGTACGAGTTCTGAGTGGTGGGGTTAGATACTGGGATAGCTTAGTTCCCCCGTGTTGTAGGCTAATTGGTAAGTAGAAATTAACTTGGACTATGTAATCATTCTTTGTGTATCAATGAAGGATGACGTTGGATGTAGTCAAAGTCTAGAAGATTGTTATCCAAGCCAAGAATAGCCCTAACTGCTCGGGATAGTTCTTACCTTATCTTAGTTCAATATGCGATTACTCCTTTGTAACGTAAAATAATGAGGTCAAGTTCTCCTCTAATTGGAAATCCTACCCTACCCCCTCCAAGTGGGACTTTTACCCCATTTTCTTCCGAAACAATTGTCTGCAACTAGAAGGTTCCTATCACTATGTTGAACTCTCTTTGTAAGTTATTTCTCTTGTTTCTCACGAAATCCATGACTAGATTCTGAGAAACTGTTTTTAACTAAATTTTGGATTCCAAATTTCCAATGCCAAAATAAGTACCAAGAGAGAAAGTCATAAGACTGACCTTTGCAACCATGCGTTGGAATGTGATGTCTTCATCATCTATCCTATCCTTCCCCTTCCCCAATTTCCTATCTGTAAATTCAAATCCAAAATAACATCGACAAATATACAACCGAAGGATAAGTATTTACGCCTTTGTATGTACAAATTTATGCCTTTGTATGAAAGTATATGCACAAATTTAGATATTTATATTTACCAAAATAAAATTTAGATATTTACGCAACTATCTTTACCTTTTGGATCAGTGAGATTGGTGTACTCTCGAACTTCTCTTCCAGCCATGTTAAAATTGCTGTCGTCGTCGGAAAATTAATCAAAAGCCCTCACTACCCCGCCAAACAAATCTGTCGCCGGAGTTCAATTTGTCAAAAACAAACCAAAAATAGAAAAACTCCGTATGCGGGCAGCGGGTAGAAACCAATTTGAGGAATATAGGGAGTAATTAATTATAGAGCTGGACGCTACATATTATACCTGTAGTAGCTGGTTAGACCTAAAATCGCCCATCCGGAAGCGATACACTGCGGGTGAAAGGAGAAGGCGAGGGTTTTACGTATACCTGTCTCGAAATAGGAAAAGTTGAGAATTTCATTTTAACCCCTTAACTTTCACTCAAATCACGTAAAGACTACCCAGCTTTTGAAAATGTCAGATAAACCCACCACTATCGAAAAACACGTCAATATCTCCATACCAAAACATACAGAAGATGCTGACTTGTACTTTTTTCGGGCCACGGGGCTCGAACATGCCAATTACTTCGAGCTTTTTGATCCCTTTTCTTCCCGACTTGGCATTTAGAGGGAAAAAATACCCCTCATCCAAAACATCGGCATCACCGAACTTGGCTTCTACAACTTTCTTTTCGCCAAGCCCCATATCTCACTTCCATTTCTCATGGACCTTCCCAAAATCTCAAACCCCTAAACCCATAAAACCCCCTAATGACTCTTTCCGCCCTTCAAACCCTAACTTCAACCAGAAAAAATATACATTTTTTATCCTACCTTCATTTACACCCAACCACCTCCGGTGTAGTACCGTTGGCAGATTGTCGGTGGGCTAGTTCAGGATGATGTGTTTGTGGTTTAGTTTCATTCTTTCTCTCCTATAGTGCAGCTGATAAGGGGGGAGATGAAAAATCAAGGCTTTGTGTTAGGGTGGAGGGAGGAGTGAGTCTTTTAGGGAGATATACAAGTTACCATTTTCTGTTGGTTTTGGACGGGAGATTAACGGTCCTACCATTGATGTGTTTTTTTTTTATAGTTCAAGGGTTCATAAGGTCTGAGTGCCTTTATGTAATTTGAGTGAAAAATCAGGTGTTAAAATATACTTTTCCATAAGAACATCTAACCACTTCAATGTTGCACATACCTCAGGCTGGACTCCGTTCGAGGTGGGCTTATACTTCATAATGAAGAGACTTATGCATTTCAAACCCGTTCAATTTATAAACGAGTTTCAATTAATATACCCACTTAAGCCTAGTCCTACTAAATTTTAATTTCCCAACTTGTCTAACTACTTCATTTATTTGTCTAAAGCATTTTAAAGCATAACAACCAAATTTAAATGGTAACCCATAATTATTAAAATAAAATTTTGCATTCATGAAGCATGACAATTATGGTTGTAACTTCTAACAAAACTATTGTACCACTAATATATATGTAGACAATCCGGATCAGGTCAGGACGACCTGATATATGCTATATCTGAACTTTTCGCGTTAGCCGTTGGATCTCATCCAACGGCTCTGATAAAACAAAGGGCTTCGCGGGTCAAAATGGTACCTGGATCCGGTTCAAAATACTCGCAGGTCTAACACCACTAATCGGATCCTCACTTTCATTCACGCTCAGTTTGAAACGAGAAAAGAGAGAGAGAGAGAGAGAGAGAGAGAGAGAGAGAGAGAGAGAGAGAGAGAAGCCATAGCCGATTTCATCGAGAAGAAGAATGGATCGAAGGAGAGCAAATCGAAGGAGCTCAAACCCTAGATCGACAACCACAAGGTCTCTCTCTCTCTCTCGCTCCCTCTCTCTCTCTCTCTCTCGTTTTTTTAATTTGGTCACTTCACTATTCGAATCAGTTATGAAAACCCTACTTTTTTTGTGAGTTTTCGAACTCGAACTCGAAACTAGGGTTTCGAGCAAATCTCTGGTTGGAACTCGAACAGTTCTTGATGTTCTCAGTTTGAATCTGGTTTTGTATGATATGTGGTTGTATATATTTGTATAATCTAGGGTTTCGTTTTTTTCCAGAGGTTATCTGATTACGTTTGCAGATGAAAGTGAAATTAGGGGTTTCAAACTCAAATTTGAAACTTTATACGTATGTTTTTTTTGGTCACTTAGGATTCTGTAGTATTACTAGGTCAGTAATCTTGGATTGATTGTTGATTGGCCAGAAAATAATGGGAGCTTTTCCTTAATTTGATCAGAACCAATTGTGCCTATTATCTCAACTTTCCTATGTAAGATTGCAGGCTCTTCCTAGATTTAGCACCACTTTCAATTAGTACAAAGAATTCTTGGGACCTCAATATTGCATCCGGGGCAATCATGCTTCTATTTTCTCTTGTAATTGTCCTAGTTAAGAAGTCCATCTAGTCCTGAAGTGCCTTCATAATCATGGGACAGAAAAGGTGTTTGTAAAAAAAGGTGTTGCATCTTTGTTGTTTTTTTTTTTCCCCTTAATTTTATTACCTAATCGTGCATGTTTCAGGATGGAGAAACGACTCATGAGAACAAGCTACGAAGTTCGGGGATGGAGATGAAGAAAATAGACTTCCCTTGGTCAGTGGGCATTGGCGAGAACATGCGGAAGTTGAGTTGCGGTGGATTATTTATAGAATTTATTGTTTTGAATGTGATGTAATAGGATTTAACTCTTGAAGACTGTATTATGCAAGTTTTTGTTGGTTTGGAGTTGTCAAGTTATTTTAAAGAATGGTACTTGGAATGGCACATGCCTTATGATTAATGTTTAGTTACTGAAGTTATGGAATGACCCTTGTAATCCTGTTGAAATTGCTTAGTGAATATGGAAGGTGCAGAGATGGCTAAGTGCCCCTTCACATCTAAGTATGGGTTTTATGATATTCCATTTTGGATGTCCATCAATGTGTTCTCGAAATATCACTAACAGGTTGCCGTCATATACTGCTGCAGTTAGTGTGAATCCATTGTCCATGTTTGGCTGCCATTTTCTGGGGATCGTAATTTGACTGGCATGTCACTTGATGTATTCACTGTACATGCTTTAAGGCCACGTCTGGATAGAACTGCTATCTTGCCATCTTTGTAAAATGCTTTGTTTGACATGAATGGGGCTGCTTTCCAGATTGTGAATTGTAGCTCTGTTTACTGCCCAGCAACCTGCTAGTGTTAACATGATGCTCAGTTTGCTCATATATTGAATCTTCATAACCTAGGCAGAGCTCCTCCATAATTTGGTTATGCTCATTAGGTTGCTGCATGTCTATCATTGCTCATTGTACAGACCTTTGTTACGGTCATTTAGTTGTTGCATGTCCTATCTTCCTATTACACCTTTTTCACAGATCAGGTTGTTGTGGGTTTGCACTCAAGCATGGAACATGTTAAGCCAAGAATGTGAAATGGGTTCCTTTAGTAGCTCAAAATAGAATTCAGCTTTCAAACATCAATATAATCATACACTGAAGTTGGGTCCAGGATTAGAAGAAATGGGAGAGTTCTCTTATCTCTCAACTCGAAAATCATGTATCATTTGGAATGAATGGAGCACACACAGAAGTAATACACTACCAAAGTCCCAAAAGTAATATAGTAGCCCAGAAAAACAACTTTGGAAGCAAATGCTTAAGTTACGAAGTAGCATAAAGCATAAATCGAAGCAACTAGAGGCTATCACATAAGAAAATGATTCATGCCGTTTCAATTACATTTGAACCATCAACTTCTTGGAGATACAAATCACTACTCATAATCATCATCGTCTACCCTAAGCTCTATGCACAAGAGAAATGAAAAAAGAAAAGAAAAGAAAAAAGAAAAGTGTCGGTAGCATCTCTTTTTGCCTTTCTTGGGCTTCTTGGCTGGACGCTCCAGAAACTTGGAGTAGAATGGGTTGTAATCGAAAATGACGAATCCTTCCATCCTCATATGCCTGAACACGACGTTCATCAAGTTCTTCACCCCCTCAGGCTGCTCATGTATACTAGAAAATGAAAATAAATGATTTCAATATCATAAAACAATCGATTTTCATGGGTATCTGATGAGAAGTAAAACAAACCTTTCTAACCTCAAACATCCAAATCATAAGGATTCTAGATTGAACAACAAAATTCACATGGTTTCAACCTACTTCCAGAGATACCAGAGTTAACATAACATCCGAATTCAACATAAGTTGCAGAAATACCATCATAGAAACAGTTCTAATGACGTCCAATGATCCCAGACTTCAAACTTCAAAATACCCAACATATCCAAACTTCAAAATACTAAAATTACAAGCATTAGACTTCAAATTCAAATTACCAAAATTTAAAATTCTAAAAACTCAGACTTCAAACTACGGACACGAAAATGAAGGACGCTCCATATTCAACATTCTCATGGAAATATATCATGTGTATACATCCTCAGAACATTTTTTTCAACCAATATGAATGAGGAAATTGATCACACTACAAATAACCCAAATGGTTTAGGGAAAAAAAAAAAAACCCTAATTTTTAATTTCGAACTGAACTCTAACCTAGCCAAATCAAAACAGAGAGAGTTCCATCTTTCCATGTTTTCAACCCCAACCCTAGATTTTTGCAATCCATGTTTTCAACCCTAGATTTTTTCCTAGATTTTTATAATCAAACTGTATGAGTTTTTTCGCATTCGAAGTCGCACAAAAAACTAGGGTTTTTCATAACTGATTCGAATAGTGAGCAACCAAAAAACGAGAGAGAGAGAGAGAGAGAGAGAGAGAGAGAGAGAGAGAGAGAGAGAGAGACCATGGATGTCGATTTCTTCTTCTTGTTCTCCTTCGATTTGTCCTTCGATCGATTTCTTTGGCGTGTTCTTTGCCTTCCTCTTCTCTCTTTCTCTCTCTTCTCTCGTTTTAGTCAGATGGAGCGTGAATGAAAAGTGAGGATCCGATTAGTGGTTTTAGACCCGCAAGTATTTTGAACCGGATCTAGGTACCATTTTGACCCGCGAAGCCCTTTGTTTTATCAGAGCCGTTGGATGAGATCCAACGGCTGACGCGAAAAGTTCGGATATATGCTATATCAGGTCGTCCTGACCTGATCCGGATTGTATATGTAGAATCCAAGAAATATATATATATCTTTTAAAAGAAAATGTATTGTGCATATATAAAATCCAAAAGTGGAAAACAATCATGAGATACATAAGTGAATCAAAATTGGGTGGCCCCCAGGTTAACAAGGATGTTGAGGTTAATGAAAGAAAATTTGAAAGTTCAGTCTCAAGAAGAATTTGGCGAGTTGTAGAATCAGATTGATTAGGTGGAAAAAGATCTTCATAACCTTGATTTGAAAGTAGAAACAGGTTCTTTAAGTGTAGAGGAATGCATGTTGAGAAGAAAATGAATGTTGAAATGTGGAGATTGAGAAGGGTGGTAGAACTAATGTGGTTGCAAAAGTCCATAGTTAATGAAAGGGGATAAAAACACAAAGTACTTTCGTATGATGGCATCATGTAGGCAAAGAAGGAATTCCTTGAACTCGCTTGAGGTTAATGTTGTGATCATTGAGGAACCTGAGCAAATTAGAGATGAAGTTTACTCTTTTTTTAAAGGGTTATATGAAGAATCTTGGGAAGAAAGGATAATGCTTACTACTCCCTCCGTCTATTTTTAAGTGTGTAGCCTCGTAATTCCCACTTATTTTCTCTTGCATCAACTTTTCAACGATTACATCTACTTTCCACTACTTACCCTTATCAATATAATAATACCCACTAACTTTTCAAAAAGGAATCTACTTTTATGGGCAAAATAGGAAATGTACCCACTATTTGTTCAAAACACACACTTATTAAGGGAGAGCCCAAAATGGAAAGTTAAACACTTAAAAAGGGACGGAGGGAGTAAATGTCAAGGCAAGGGTATTAAGGAAGAAATGATATCCATGCTTACTGAGAACTTTTTTGAGCTACAAGTGTGGAATGTTGTTAAGCATTGTGCTGGTAATAAAAGTCCTGGGCCTAATGGATTCACTATGCCAAGCATCAAGATGGGTTGGGACTTTATGAAGGAGGACATTATGGATTTTATGCATGAATTCCATAGGAATTGCAGACTTCCTAAGGGTATCAATCAATCATTCATTGCATTAATTCCAAAAGTTGAAAAGCTAAAAGGTCTTAAGGAGAACAGACCTATCAGCCTTATTGGATGCATATATAAAATCCTCTCTAAAATTTTAGCTTCTAGGATCAAAAACACAATTCTAGTGGTGGTTGGAGAAGTTCAGTCAGCCTTTTTAGGAGAGAAGAATATTCAACATGGTATATTGATTGCTAATGAAGTAATAGATGGGTGGAAAAGAGACAAAAAAAAAAAGGGTCTTATCATTAAATTCGATTTTGAGAAGGCTTTTGATAATATTAATTAGGTCTATTTGTTCAGAATGATGCACCTGATGGGGTTTCCAATTAAATGGATTAGTTAGATAAGAGAATGTTTAACCTCCACTTGGATTTTTGTCCTTGTAAATGGTGCACCTACAAAGGAGTTTCAAATGGAGAAAGTTGTTAGGTAGGGAGACCCCTTATCTCCCTTCCTATTCATTATCAAAGCAGAAGGATTAAATTGGATGTTCAAGAAAGCTGAGGCCCATGACCAATTGAGTGGTATGGAGGTGGGTAATGGTGGGTTTAAACTCACTTATCTTCAATTTGCAGATGATACCTTAGCCTTTTGCAAACCTACTTTGAAGGATGTGATGGGAGTAAAAAGGGTGCTGAGAGCTTTTAAGTTGACTTCAGGTCTGAAAATTAATTACCATAAAACTATGATATGTGGTGTGGGTCTGATTGATGAAGAACTGAATGTCTTTGCAAGTACTCTTGAATACAAATTAATCACAGAAGTTTCTTATCAAATACCTAGGAATGCCATTTTGTGTTAGCCCTAGGTTAAATTCAACTTGGAAGGAGGTCATTGAGAAAGTTAGAAAAAGATTGTCATCTTGGAAAAGGACATATTTGTCTTTTGGTGGTAGAATAGGTCTAATCAAATCAGACTTGTTTAGTTTGCCAATCTTCTATATGTCTTTGTTCAAGATGCCTGAAGGAGTGGCCAGAAAAGATTGATGCACTACAAGCTATATTTTTTATGGGGTCGTTCTGATACAAAAAAGAAGATTCATATGGTGGCTCGGGGGAAAATAACACAGGGGAAGAACAAAGGTGGATTGGGCATTAAAAACATCAAAGAGATGAATGATGTTTTACTAATCAAATGGTGGTGGAGGTTTGGAAGGGAAAACAGAGTCTTTGGAGGAAGGTAATCAATGCAAAATATAGAATGAATGGCAGTGGCTAGATTCCTAACATGCAAACAAACAATACAATTTCTATGATATGGAAAGACTTTATGAGGATAGGGGAGAGGAAACCTGATTTGGTGAGTAAGTACTTGAATAATGTGGAAATTAAAGTGAGAAGTGGTGAATCTGTTATGTTTTGGAAAGATGAATAGCTGACTGTAGACACCCCGATTTTGAACCCGGGATGAGCTCGAGCATTCCCGATGATGAAACGGACCAATTACGACTACCCGAAACTGGTGAAAATGGCTTGAACTTGATCAAAATAAACCAAACATCATCAAAACAACCCGAATCAACCGAAGCATCATCAAACCAAGCAAAACCATCAACCTGCCACCAGTAACCTTGAGCGCTCAATCCTTGGACCTTGAGCGCTCAAACCCAAAAATCCCACCTTGAGCACTCAAGCCCGTATCTTTGAGCGCTCAACTCTGATCCCAGTCAGGAATCTGCAGAGTATCTCATCATGAGATTTCATGCAGGGAGGAGCATCTAACCACCTGTATACATCTCGTACATGATAGGCACGCAATATCGTAGATATAAGTGCCTTAATAGGGTAGTTTTAACACGGTTTTATCTTATTTATTCCCTATTTCTCACTTGATGCGTTTGCTTTGGTATGTTTTTGTGTTTTTTGCTAATTTTCAGGAGAATAAAGAAAAATTTGCGTCATGATTTGAGGTTGAGGACTCTCAGAGCCGATAGATAATATTTGGAGTGAGATTGAGGCGTTTGGAGGTTTATCAAAATTAAGTGGCAAATAAAATCGAGTGACGAACCATGGTTGCGGCCAAGATCGATTCTTGGACCAAGATGGAAAATAATACCGAGAAGCACCCAATTATTTTACTAGGTGATGGAAGTTGATTTGCACGTGGGTATGGTCCACCAATAAAAAGAAATGGGTTCTTGGTTTTTAGTGCAATTTTCGGCAGCCAGCAAGCCAAACATGGGCCCGCTAATTAATTAATGGTTTTGGCTTTGGGCTTTGGGAATGGAAATTCTCGGCTGTGGAAGGAAATAGGCTTTGATTGGATGGCCCATAGGTTTAGGTCAGCAACATGAACCTATTTAAAGAAGGTAGAAGGGTTTTTGAATCATCACTCTTTTACGGAACAAAAGAAAAGAGGCAGCAGTTTCGGTTCTGGAGGCTGCTGCAAATCTTGGAAAAAAAAAAGCAGAAGTTCGATCCCATCAAAATATGGAGTCGAAACCTGCACCAAAATCAACGGTTGCCATCAATTTTCCGTTTCTGCCACATCATGTTTTTGCTGTTACTCAACCCCGCATTGCCGCAGAAAAGACGAAAAATAAGATCACAAGTCAGCAATCATTCCAAATCCTGTTTCCTTGTTCCAAGCTCTAAATTTATGTTTCGTAGTTAATGTATTTTAGCATGCTTTCTTCCTATTAGCAAAATTTAGTTTCTCGTCTGTTGATACTCCGTTAGTTACTTGCATGATTATTTATTTTTCCATAGTGATGTTACTCTAGTTTTTATTTCGGCGTCTGATCTCATCATTAATTAGAATTTTCTTTTAGCAATCAGTCTTGTTTTATTTATTTATTTTTCCGATTCATTATTTTTAAATTTAGCATGTTTTCAGTTAGAGTTTTATTTTAAAATTTTTATTTTTCGTTATGAGTGAATAGTTTTATAGAGTGCGGCCGCGGGGCAAAGGCGCCCCGTGGCTAGACTAATCAATGTTTACCCGGGTTCAATGAAACAGAATTTTTAAGCAATTTTTAAGCGGGAGTCGTTTATAGAAAGTGCTTCAGGACCAAGAAAGATTACCAAGGTCAAGGAAGGTGGAAAGACCGTGTACTGCTTATGACGGGGCAGCGGGCCAACTGTCCCAACAGCGGCGTCTGACCCCCGGTGCCCAGAGGCAATGGGAGCGGAAGATGAGATAGTAAAACCTGAGCCGGCTCCAGAATGTGTGCAAGACGGTCCTAAGCCACAGCCAAAAGTGTTGGAGGAAGTTAACCTTAAAGAAGGAGAGGGTGCTCCGTGGCCCGTCTTTGTTAGCACAGCTCTGGAGAGTGGTATGAAAAGGAGACTCATTCTGCTATTGCAACAATACAGTGATGTATTTGCTTGACATTATGAAGAGATGCCCGGATTGGACACCACGCTGGTGGCGCACCACTTAAACGTCTTCCCAAATTCTAAACTGATCAAGCAGGGTGCGCACAAGTACCAGCCAGAGTTGAAGGAAAAGATTAAAGAGGAAGTTGAGAAATTAAGAAAAGCCGGGTTCATTCATCCTATTCAATACCCGTTGTGGCTTGCGAACATTGTGCCAGTGAAAAAGAAGAAAGGTTAGATATGCGTATGTGTCAATTTTCGCAACCTCAATAAAGCCTGCCTGAAAGATGAATTTCCTTTACCACATATCAATATACTAATTGACTTCACGTCTGGGCACCAGATGTTCTCCTTTATGGACGGTTTTAGTGGCTACAATCAGATCAAAATAGGGGCGGAGGACACAGAGAAGACGGCCTTCAGAACACCATTGGGTAACTTCTACTACACCGTCATGCCTTTTGGTCTCAAGAACGCTGTCGCAACATATCAACACGCGATGACGGCAATCTTTCACAACATGCTACATCACATTGTAGAAGACTATGTGGACGATCTCGTGATAAAGTCAAAAGAGAAGTTTGATCACTTGGATCACTTGGAAACAGTATTTACAACATGAGGATGAACCCGCTAAAGTGTGCATTTGGTGTTGCATCAGGGAAGTTCCTGGGATTCCTGGTTCACAGGCACAGGATCGAGGCGGACGACGCAAAGATAAGGTCCATTACTGAGATGCACCCATCCCCACTCCCAACGAACTCTCAAAAAGTTCCTTGGACGAGTTTCTTATTTACGTAGATTCATCCCTGCGTTAGCGGAAATCTCAGCACCCTTTAGCGATTTGCTGAAAGGCAAGGCAAAGTTTGAATGGTGCGCGGAACACCAGCATGCATTTCGGAGGATCAAAGTTGTATTAACCTCGCCACAGACTACGCCACAAAAGGGCAAGCCCCTTATCCTGTACTTGACGTCCACCTGAGATCCATCGGGGCCCTGCTCGTGCATGAAATCAATAGCGCGGAGAGGCCAGTGTACTACATCAGCAGGAAAGTACAAGGAGCAGAAGAGCGTTACACGCCGGTAGAGCGACATTGCCTAGCATTGGTCTTTACCGTGCAAAAGCTATGCCACTACTTCTTATCCTTCAAAATTCACCTTGTCACCAGAAGTGACCCAGTACGCTATTTGCTATCGTGGCCGGCTCTTATAGGAAGAGTAGCCCGATTGCTCCTTGCTTTAGCTGAATTCGAAATATCATGCGTCACCCCCCGTGCAATCAAGTGTCAGGCACTCGCTGACTTGCTGACACAATTCCCTAGTGGACAGTGTGAGCCAGTCCAAGAGGAGCTACCAGGAGACAGTTTTAAAGCATTAGCGGCCGCATCAACCATTTGGACGCTAAGCTTCGACGGGGCCTTGATTCTGGGACTCCTAGCAGCCACCGCAAAAGACATAAAGACCCCTTAAAATTGTGGGGGATTCAAAATTGGTAATCCTATAGACAGAAGGTCACTATGCGCTCAAGGAACCTACTCTCGCTCTTTACCGGGCAACTATACAAAAGTTGGTACAACGGTTCGATAAAATGGAGGTAATCCATAAGTGTAGGTTAGATAACAGATTCCCAGACGCACTTGCTACACTAGGAGCAAAAGTAGAATTCAACGAAGAAAAGATAGCCATAGAGATTGTCAAGAAGACAGGACCATCAATTGCTGATGAAATGAGTCAAGAACAGGCCGTAGAAGAATGACAAGAAAAGATGATAAAGCAGCTAAATACCGGGCAAGGTGACGCGCCCTTGTCAGAATTGGCACAGTTTACCATGATTGGGAACAGGTTATATTACTGCGGCCCTCAGCGGTGGCTCGCGCGTTGCATTGGGCTTCAAGAGGCCAAGGCCCGGTTGAGTCAAATCTATGACACAGCTTGTGGGGAAAATGACATCTCCCTTTACCGGAGGGTCCAGAGACAGGGCTATTATTGGCCTAGCATGAAAATGGATGCCGCAATGGTATTAAAGAATTACGAGAGGTGCGCATTAGCCATCACAACATAGGAATGCTGGTTCTCAGTGGAGCAGGATTGGAGACAAAAATATATTGACTTTCTACAAAAAGGCACGCTACCTGTTGAGAGGGAATACAGAAGGCAGGTTAAGATGTCTGATAGTCATTTCTTCATTAAAGATGGAAGTCTGTATAGGAGAGCCTTGGACAACATCCCATTACTGTGTTTGTCCGATGAAGAGGTTGAGGAAGTGTTGTACAAAGCTCACGAGCTAGAGCATCAGGGTGGACGGAAACTATATGAGCATATTATCCACTTAGGATATTACTAGCTGCGGATGGAGTCTGATGCCAAGGCACATGTGTGCCAGTGTCACGCATGCCAAAAATTTGGGAATCTAGTCCACGCGCTAGCAGTAGAGCTTCATGCAATCCGCGTGCCCCACCCCTTCCATACTTAGGCGATGGACCTTGTTGGCCCCATTTCGCTGCACTTGCACAAGCATCAGTGGATTCTAGCGGCCAATGAAGTTAGCACTAAGTGGGTAGAGGCAGTGCCGTTGAAGAAAGTGACTGGCGTGACGGTTGCCTAGTTCATCAAAGAGAACGTCATATGTAGATTTGGCATACCAAAGGTGATCCTGTCAGATAAAGAGACACTGGTCATTAACAAAGATGTGGGTGAGCTGCTCCAATCCTATTCCGTGGAACATTAGACTTCAACACCTTATTACCCTTAGGGGAATGGTCAAGCTGAAGCCACAAACAAGTCTTTGGTGCGGATCCTAAGCAAACTGCTAGATGAGAAAGGTGGAGCATGGTCTGACCACTTGATCACGGCATTGTGGGCATATCACATGGCAAAAAGAAAGGCAACGCGAACCAGCCCCTTCAACTTGGTTTATGGAGTGAAAACCGTACTTCCAGTCGAGTTAAGCGTACCCTCTGCGTGGTTGGCTTTGTCAACAAAGGTCACTGCCGCGGAGCGGTGCGCAGATCTGGAAGCCTTAGAGGAAAGATGGGAGCTTGCCGCGGAGCATCATGCCAAGTATTGGGAGTCAGTGTCAAAGTTCTACAACAAGAGTGTGGTTTCGTGAGAATTCAAGATTGGAGATTTGGTCTGGAAGTCAACCACAGACGTGATGAGGAATGTCAAGCTCCATAAGTTCACCCCAAGATGGGAGGGACCATATCATGTAATTCATCCAGTCCCTAGTTGATTTTCTCCTATCTTTGTAATTTCCTTTCTGTCAATCACAGAAAGTTAATGAAATGCTTGTTTTCTCATAAAAAGTTGTGAATAGAATCCCATCTCGTGCCAAGGCAGATGGTGAATTGACATAGTAAAAAAAAAAAAAAGAGAGAAGAATTAACTCTAACCAAAAATCTCTTTCTTATTCATATTGTGATAAGTTCATTACAAGGAAAAGAAAAGAAAACACAATCACTGCGGAGGATCAGGGAATAGGCCCTTGGAAACGGGGTTATTCCTGTCAAATGCTACCCCACCTGCGGCCTCAAACTCGACCTTCTCACGCAGAATGGCCTCCAGTTTGACCTGCCTATCCCTTAATTCTGCCTCCCTTTGAGCAAGTGTTGTGCGCGTGAGGTCGACTCTCTCCTGGGCCTGCTCGACTTCTCTCTGTTTTGCTTCGACACGAAGCAAAAGCTTGAAACCCCGGCGCAACGCATACATGTGGTCCATATGAGAAATGAGCCAGCCAAGCTCTAGTCCCGCGCAACTCTGAAGGTCTGTGATGGCTCCTTTTTCGTCCCGCAAAGACGCTTGCCAAATTGCTTAAGGGGGATGGCTCTCATAGAATTGAGCACTGAAGCCATATTATCCAAAAATATGTTGCCACCTAGGGGGCTTATTGCCCGGAAGTTGGCGAAGGTCTCCGGATATGTCCGTTGGACTGCCTCCAAAGCAGGCAAACTCTCCTCAGAAACACGGACTGACAAGAAGCTTGTTTGAGAAGGGGGGATTGCGGTAGGTGTCTCCACTTGACACTGAGAATTGTTGTACTCTGAAGGAGGCCGCGGTGTTGAATCCTCTGAACCCTCTGAATCCTCCAAGCTATCAGCAATGTTTATGGTCTCCTTGCCATAAACGACTATCTGCCCGGTACCCTCCTGCAAAGCGGTGAATTCTGCCTCGCTCTTATCTTCCCCCTCCGGCGTGTCCCCCTCAGCAATAGTGGTTAGGCGCTCCTGCTGAGTCTCACCTTACTGCTCAGTTGGAGGCTTCTGTTGTTCTGAAACAGATTGGTGTAGCGTGGCCTGCATCTCCTCCACCCTTCCTTGGGGGTCCTCACTGGCCTCCAATTCTGAAAAATCATCTTTGAATAATTCGTGAATAATGGGATCAATTGAAGTTGGCACAAATTCTCCTATACTATGAGTACTGCGCGGCTTAATGGTTAGCCCCGCGTGAATATCACCCCTACGTTCTGAAAAGTGCAGGAGGAATCAGGGTGGTTACCTTTCTCCGCAAACGATGTGCGTTGAGGGAAGGACTCGGTAGGAGCATGGGAACGAACGGATGGCTAGCCAGTCTCAACAACGATGTGGTGGCTTGGCTCATCCTCACTGTCAACGTAGGGGTGCATAAACTCATGCTCATAACCCCTGCCAAAGCCCTTAGCAATGTCCTCCGAGCTCTTCTCTGACTGCGGTTCCAGAGCACAACGCCCCCCAGAATGTATCCCTCTTACTTCTTCCCCTCCAAAGCCACTCGCACTGCACGGGGCAAGTATCTCGTCAATTGAAGGGTTAACTCGCTCTTCCGTTCGCATTATCTCTAAGAAGGCATGTCTCTCTACCGCTTGCGGGTGTGGAGTGGACTCCTCATCAAACTCTACAGGCCGGGCAATCAGGGAGGGAGTAGAAGTTGCCCCAGCATCCTTTCCGGCCTCCTGCTCTCCGGCCCCTTCACCCTCCTTGGACGCTTTGCCTTTGCCAAGGAGGGTGCTGATAGGGGCCTGGTCATCATCACTATTGCTGTCGCCAGCGCGCTCTTGAGCAGGGGCGGATGATCCCCCAACTTGACCCTGAGTCAGCGCCTCGGCCAGCAAGTTAGTAGTGCGGACAGTCAACTGCGCATCCTCTGTATCAAAACCCTGCTCCGAGCTGCCGGGCCGAGGAGAAGCTGTGTGCTCTGGTGACTCTCTAACTCGTTCGCCAGTCACAGCTTGAAACAAGAGGACGGGAGGTAACCATAAGTAAAAAAGGCGATGTCACAATTAATAAAGGGGACAAAATAGACAAGATTATACATTACGTACCCTACGTAGCTTTCGTCGGGTAGGTGGCTATGCGACCTCTTCCTCATCTGCAGAAGACATCTGGGCCCGTGCTCGAGACCTTGTAACGCCCACAGCAGACAGTGGCGCCACAACTAGGGGTGTAACCGGTTCGGTTCGGTTCGGTTCAGAGGGGATTTTGAGTGAACCGAGTAAAACCGGTTCGGAGAGAACAAGGAACCGAAACCCGTTTTAGAGTGGTCGGTTTGATTCCGGTTCGGTTCCTCCGGTTCGGTTCGGTTCCATGTTCGGTTCGGTTCGGTTCTCTGAGAGAGAGAGAGAGAGAGAGAGAGAGAGAGAGAGAGAGGAGAAGAGATTGGGACTTCAAAAACCCGCAAAACATACCCCAGATCTACACAATCAAATCTTACAGATCTACACAATGAAAACGAACAGATCTAACACGAGAGCTCATCAGCTTTGAGTCAAAACAAATAGACTTAACATACACACACATACCTGTATACGCATATATACAAACTTTTATACACTAGATCTACATATATATACACACAAATATACAGCTTTTTGTACCCTTTACAATCGCCAGCGATCAAACTTTAACAGGCTTCAAATCTTGATCTTTCTCGTTCTCCTTTTCGCCACAAACCCGAGAAAAAAAACCCCAAGTCTCCATCGATCGACGGACGGATTACCATCTTGGACGACGATTGACTGCGATGGGAGTCAGAGGGGACTGGCGGTGTGAGAGGAATTGAGAAGTGTGGAGGAGAAGATCCTTGTCCGATCTCAGACGGAGAGAGAGAGAGTAGATCTAATCGCCACTTTAGAGAGAGAGGAGAGAGCTTGAACGAAATTTCTGGAAGACTGGAATGTTTGTATTGTTGTGTGTAAATATGATATATATATAGGTAATAACTGAAAAGTAATAATAAATATAATTATTGTAGACGTGAAACACATGTAACTGGTCAGTCCAGTGGTAAGTGGAGTGGACGCCATGCGTGAGGGAAGGGGTTCGATCCCCACTGCCTTCACTTTTTCAAGTATGACTGTATGAGGAATAAAATTATAAATATTTTATATATAAATATATAAAACCGGTTTGGTTCGGTTCGAACCGGGTGTAAATCTTCAGAACCGAGAACCGAACCGGTTCCTAAAATTTTAAAGTCTTCAGTACCGAACCGAACCGAATAAGTAAAAGAACCGAAAAAATAAACCGGTTCGGTCCGGTTCTCCGGTTCGGTTCGGTTCTCCGGTTTTTTTGTTCACCCCTAGCCACAACCCTAGCCTTTGGAGCAACAATGGTAGTATTTTCCTTCGAAGCCCAACGGCTCCGGACTCTTCGGATTGAGGCTTGGGCACGTGAAGTGTGAAGTCTGGCTTGTACACAACACGCAGGGGGCCCTTAACGGCTTCGCCTTGCACGAAGGTGAAAAAGGAGTCCAGATTCCTGCGCCAGTGCAAACGGAATTGAGTGAAAACAAGGGGAGGACGGATGGATCTTGGAAAATGCCAGCGCCCAACTCTATCCAAGAGTATGTCTGTATAAGTGATAAGGAATTGGTTGAAGGCGGCTTGGAAATCCACGGGCTCTGGCCCGGCCGTGGGTACCACCAGATCATACCCCAACTGGCGCGCCACCCTGTCTGGCCTGTATACTGTAGACACCCCAAAATGAGACTCTCATACATTTTAATCCCCAATGATGAAAGGAAATGCCCGGAAGAACTCTTGGATTAAAATTCTCCAAGTCAACTCAGTCAACAGTACCGCACGGTACTCATCTCTCACGCACGGCACAGCCCAAGCAACTTTTTAAATTTTGGCGGTCAGGTATACCGCACGGCACAGTCAGTGTGCCGTACGGCACTGTCACTTGTCACACAGCTTTTGCAGAGGTTCCAGCAGCTCAAATGTTGACGAATTCGTTTCTTCAGCTCATCATGGTTTCGTGCAAAGAAGAAAGGCTACTCTAGAGCCATCATCACCAAGTGTGAAGACCAAGTAAACTTGGTGGCCAAGTTCTCCCATGGCTATATAAATCCCGAACGAATTCAACGGAATAAGGACCGAAATTTTTGTAAGAGAAACCATGAAGTTCTACTCATAAACTCTGCCAAGAAACATCACCTTGGTCGAAAACCATCTTCATTCTCATTCATAACCTCCAGAAATCAATCCAATCTCTTCTTCCAAAACAAACCCAATCAAAGATCAAGTCCCTCTGTTTTCGGTCTACACCCGAGAGGTTGCCTTCCCAAATTCGTTTAAGTTCTAGCCATTCAACCGTCCTTGCTGCTACATCAGAGAGAAGTTGAAATTCAGAGGAGTTCCAAGCCACGTTCAAGGAATTCTAAAGAAGTTTAATCTGAGAGTTGCAAACCGGGGTACGATTCCATTTCGCCAAAATCCACAACTTTGGTACCCTGAGGGGAGGGGTGCCAAGTGTGGGATGATCTTCTATATCATCCCCACACTTGGTATACCCATGTATAGCAAATTCCAGTTCAATCCTGAATCTCCTGATTGCGTCGTACGGTGAAAACATCGCCTTGTACGGGGTAGTTTAGTGAGGAGAAACATCTCCTATTCAAACATATTGTTTTCTTTTTTTTTTAAACAAAGTTTCATGCCTTGTGTGCGTTTCTATTCAATCATTTTGAAAAATCAAAGTTTCAAACTTTTGTGCAATAAACAGTGCCGCACGGCACTCCTCCTGTACCGCACGGTATACTGGGAGTGCTGTACGACACTCTTTTGGAAATTTGACCGTTGGAGTGATGAATAGTGCCGCACGGCACACTTTCTGTACCGCACGGTACACCTAGTGTGCCGCACGGCACACTTTTCTGGCAAAAATCAAAACTTTAATCAGTGTCTTGCATGAACAGTTCGAACCCGTGATTTTTGTATATTTACTGCAATTCACATGATTAATTACTTATTATTATCGTCTGCTTTGCTTGATTTAAAATGTTTACCTGTTAAAGCTCGGCTTTAAAATATTTTCTAAAAAATCCCACAAATGTTTAGTAAAGACCGATTTTAATCGGGCGAGCGGGGTGCCTTAAAACCCTTCCCCGTTCGTAACCTAGCTCCCGAATCCAAAACGAATCTCTGGTTTTCAAACTGTTTTATAAGTCATTTTCTCAATCATTTTTTTCAAAACGGTTTCTCGGGTCCTAAACCATTTTCTAAAAACCCGGGTGGCGACTCTATTTTCAAATCAAAACCAAACCGGCGCGTGGAGGTCGACCGTCCACATATACCATGGTCTGCCAGTTCTCCACTCTAAGCGCGGGCAAGTAAGCCGGGCGGCTCATGCAGTATACGCTGGCCTGGAAGTTTCACCTAGGGAGATTGTTATCAGAAAAATCAACTTTCTCAGGAGTGCTGGGGTTGTAATTACAAACTCCATCCAGGGTCTGGGTATAGGGGCGCGGGTAAAAATGGGAATCATCATCCATGTACTCTTCCTAGAGCTTCGTTGTGGCTGTGTTGTTCCAACGAAGGATAATGGGCCATATTGGGCCCTCAAGAGTGTACCTCTGGCGGTCGTCAGCTTCCATGACTGGGCGACCCCTGCTGTCCAGGACTGGCTTGGATACCTGCGCGGGGAACTTATTGGGCTTGGGAGCAGCAATAGGAAAATGCTCATACACCAGTGCCGTCAGGAACTGAGTATGCACCATGAAAATGATGTCGTAGCGGCCCACAGAGCGCTCAAAGTCCGCAAAGAGGCGGTCTAGCTGCTGATACAAGTGTCCAAGAAACAGAGGGCCCAGCAAAAACCTGTCTTCTTGTGCGATCCTCACCGTGAGGTAAAAAAAGAACTCATTGGGCGCGTCAACCGAAAAATCAAAAAATAGAAAGAACGAGGGAAAGAAAGCAATAAAGGCAGGCAGATATAAGTCACCTTTGTACTCCGGGTCATTAATGGCCTGACGCTCCGCGCTTCCAGATTGTACGGGCTGAAGATCCTTAAAGAAGTACCTTATCCAAGAACCCCAAGAAGTCTTCTTTGGGTCAGTCATGATTCTTCGATTCCTATTCCTGTCCCATTGCGAGCCCCAGTGGCCCGCAGCTTTGTAAGACAACTTGAGTCTCCCTGACAACTCCTGGTCCGCGTAAGTGGCCTTGGCGGGATCAAACTCCCTTTTACCGCGCGAGGTGAGGTGCAGGAGCGCGCTGGTGTCTTGAAGAGTGGGGCCAAACTCTCCCCACGGAAACACAAAGGTATGAGTGTCACTGCTCCACCGTGACACTAGGAAATCGACATTCTCATTCCTCATATTTAGCGTCAGAACCTGAAAAATCTTGATGGGTTCCAATATGTGAGAACTCTCCAAAATCGCCTTGTAATCAGCATCTTCAATCACGTTGTTCACCCACTCACTCTAGCCGGCGGGGGGTGCAGAAAGAGAAGAATATTGAACCGCGAAAAGGTAAAGTCCCCCCTCTCTAGGCGAAGGCGGAGAACAGAGTAAGGTGGCACCATATCTCCCTCCTCAAGTGGCGCCTCCGGACGAATGCATAAGATATCGTCTAATTCACTGCCCACTGGAATATAAGACTCCACTTTCTTCCAGAACGGGTCACTCTTACCCTTGAGGTAGGGTGCCCTACGCCATTGGTCTGAAGGAGGCACCGGACCACCTTGAACAGTGGCTCTACCCCCTACCACTTGCTCTCCACGAGTCATTTTGACAGAAGAAGAGTTTGGGAAAGGGGGTAGAAGAGAAAAGTTGTAGAAGAGGAGTTGCAGAAGAAGAAGAGCTGCAAATGTTTGCAGAAGAGGGGGCTTGAGAGCTCTGAATTCGATCGGAAGAAGTAAAAGTGAAGAAATGGAGAACCATGGGATATTTATAAGGAGAGAAGGGGGCCCCCAACGATCGCAATCAACCATCACGTCGGAAGCAAAACGTCAGCAGTAATGATGACCTCGGACAACCGAAAAGGCACCCCCAAATGGTCACGTCAATCAGTCGAAAAGGTGTCAGAAAACGGATGACGCGCTGACATCACGCGCGCATGAAAATCACGCCATGCGCCTACGTGTTCCACACGCGCGTGGGGGCCACCGTAGGACAGGTTAGCGCGTGACCCTCACGTTGACCAGAGTCAATGTTGACCGTCCAATGGAATAATGACAAGTGTCACCCAGGTGGCACAATCTCCCCGCGACACGTGACATGCTCCGCGCAAACCTTCGTGCAAAGGGGCCACCAGCGCGGGGCGCGAGTTTCCACGCAGGGGGGTCACCT
This sequence comes from Vaccinium darrowii, assembly GCA_020921065.1. Classification (NCBI taxonomy): domain Eukaryota; kingdom Viridiplantae; phylum Streptophyta; class Magnoliopsida; order Ericales; family Ericaceae; genus Vaccinium; species Vaccinium darrowii. The sequence continues at coordinate 20,788,515 of CM037158.1, read as the reverse complement.
GGCGCGAAATTCTCTTGTGCAAGGCGCCTCAATGGTGCACACCTCAGGCTCAACAAGGACAGTGTCTGGGCAATCATGGGCCATCCGAACAGGAGAAAAGCCCATGGCCCAAACGACCAGCGCGGCCCAGAACATGGGCGAGAACGCTAGTTCAACTTAGCTCAGGTAATTATACCTGTTACGGTCTAAAGGCAGGACCCCGGGGGCCCCCTGAGGCTTGGCGGCGGTATAGGCGCGACCGAACAAGGTCACGACCTTGCCCTTACGGGAATAAGGGATATCTAGTGGCTTGGTGGCTATAAAGAACAAGAGGATCGCTGCACGGGGGAATGGCTCGCCATTGCGTGGGTCAGCTGCGCGGTGGATGATGTCACCCGTATGGTCAGGTTGTACGGAAAAGACACGTGTCGTCGTATTATAGGGTGACAGCCTGGAGCCTAATCATTGGCCTAAGGTGCCTATAAATATGAGACATTCCCTTTCATAATACCTAGGGGTTGGTGAAATCTTGGCAGAGCATATGCCATTCTAGAGAGAGAAAAGGGAAATCACTGATTGAGAGGAGAACATTCTCTCTGCAAGTCAGTCTCCATCTCCTAGGTCACCGGGGTATCACGGATTAGACTGAGAGCAATCCACTGCCTTAGTTCTTTCTGTGCACACCTGCTCTGTTCTTCACCCCTCCTCTAGACCACCCTATTCTCCTCCTTACTGTGTCTTTACTGTTGACTATCCATACCTCTCCAACTCATCATATTTGGCTAAAGCAAGAACCATCACCTACAGAGTCAAAACAGGAGACTATTTGCTAAGAGTGGGAATCATTCATAATGAGGACGAAGCACTTTGTAAATTTTGTGGGATGGATCAAGAATCCATTGACCACATGTTTTTTCACTGTTAGCCTATTTGGACGATATGGTGACACATTATTGCTTGTTGGAGAACTCAATGGGTTACTCTTCCAAAGATGGTAACCTTATTGCACTGGTAGTCAGATAGTAAATAGAAGCAAAAAATAGAAACTTTTATGGGACTGGATACCATTTGCTATCATTTGGGCAATTTGGATTCAGAGAAATGCATGTGTTTTTTAAAATGCTATTCCTAAATGGGATGAGGTGGAAGATCTTTTATCAAAGTAAGAATTGCCTTTTGGATCAAAACTAAGGAAGATTGGAATTCCTTCTCTATGGATGATATCATCTATTGAATTAGGAGCATTTTGGATTCTTTTTAATGGGGTGGGGGTGGGGGGGGGGGGGGGGGGTTGTGGGTTGGTATTGGGATTGGGTTAAGTGTCTCTTTTTGAGTCTGGGGCAGTGGTTTTGAGGGTTTTTTTTTCCTGGGGTTGATCTCTTTGGTCTTTGGGTGTCTTGGTTTTGCGTTCTCTGTTTGCTCAGGGTCTCTTTTTGGTCTGTCTTTTGGTTTTTGTTGAGTCCTGCGGGTGGTGTCCTTGTTTCTTTGGTGGTGTCTATCTAGGTTTGGGTTCTTTTTGGTTGGGTCGAGTTGGGGTCTTCTAGGTTTCCCTCTTTTGTATCCGTATTCTTCCATAAGTTGGGTCTTTGTCTGTGTTGTCTGTTTTGTCTATCTTGTTTATGTTGTGTGGCTGTTGAACCTGTTCTATCATTCTATTACTTTTAAGTTAAAAATTAAGGTTATAGGAGTAGTTAATTTTAAGGTTTGTGTAATACGAATTGCGGTGCGCAAATGGTTTGCTGACTTAAAAAGTCGAAATACATTAGCAATTTGAAATACTTTGAATCCATTTTTACAACATAAACGTGTTTTAAAAATATATAGTAATCGCTATCTGATGAATATAATTTTCGATAAAGTTGACAATTGCAAAAGCATTTAAAAGATGAAGAATTCCAAGATCATGAAAATAGATCCGAAGAGTGCCCACGAATTAGGAAAAACCGAAGAGAATTCCGTTTTTTTTTTTTGTCAAAGTTTAGGATCAATATCATTGAAGAGATCTGAAAAGGAAAACTGAAATACATTAAGTGGGCCATTCCTCGTCTCAAAGAGAGTAAGAGAGCCAGGGGGGGGGGGGGGGGGATAAAATTCCCAAGTACGAGTCCCGCTCCCTCTCACAGCATCTTTGGCCACAACGTGCGCCGCAGAATTGCCTAATCGCCTAACAAAGCTTACTTTAATCCCTTCGAAGTCCTGCCGCATTCGTTGAATATCCTCAACCAGAGTGCCAACCTCCGTGAGGACTCCTCCTCTTTTCTGTATCATCTTAATCACTTGGTGAGAGTCGCCTTCCAAGTGGATCTTGTGCAGTCCCAATTCTTGAGCAAAAACAAGGCTCTCCCTAGCTGCCATTCCTTCAAGCACCAACGGGTTCATCAGATTACCAATATGGATAGCTCTCGCAGCTCTAAAGGATCCATCAGCGTTCCGAATAACAATACCCAGGCCGCTTTTACTAGTTCCTCTATCTAGCCCTCCATCGAAGTTTATTTTAACCCAGCCGCTCAAGGGTCGAACCCACTTAGTCTGATTTGGAGCGGGGACTCCCTGTGCGTCCCCTCCATTAACGTTAGGATTTTTGACAGCCCTTAAGAACTCAGAAGCTTCCACAATTGCCTCGCTGCAAGCTGCGTCCGGTCTCCACACTTTGCTGTTAAAAACTGCATCGTTCCTCCATTTCCAAATTCGCCAAACAATTGAACCGATAGCTGCCCATTCCTCCAAGTGCTCCTTGACACCTTTCCATCTTTCTAGCAAGTTGGCCCACCACGTGAAAATGGAGTCTCCTGAGATGGAATTCATATCCAAGCCCAGCGGCGACAACCTCCCCACAAGCTGTGCAAATGAACAACGAGCAAACAAATACAGCACTGATTCCCTATCCTCACTGCAGAGCGGACAGAGCACATGATCAGTAATTTTCCGCCTAGCAAGGACATCATAAACGGGCACAATGTCGTGAAAACATTTCCAGATGAGGAATCCAAGGATCCACCGCTGCCATTACCTTGCGTCCATCTCCGATCCGCCAACGAATTCCGTTTGGAGGGGAAAAATTTGTCATTTTCCACGTTAGGGTAACTGCAACATTTATTCCATCTTTTTGGTCCAAAAAATCAGCATTAGAACTTTCGAGAAACGAAGAATATGGTTGCCGTAAGTGGGTTGCTTTCGGCTATGGAAAGTTCGGGTTTTGCTGAGAAAAAGAGAAGTGAAAAATAATTTTTTAATTTTGGGTCCAACCCATTTTAAACCCACATAAACCCATGTATATATGGGTTAATATGGGTTCGCCCATTTATAACCCATATTTTAATATGGGTGGGTTGGGTTGGGTTTTGAGTGGATAGATTTGGATGGGTTCATGGGTTGGGTTAGAAATTGCCACCTCTACTTTTCACTCTGAGGCTTAAGGGATCCTTTGGTATAGACAATCTAATTATGGAGATGACAAGTGGTACATGGACATTTCGTTGGCTATTTGGTGGAGTAGAAAGCATGGAAGCTATTGTTGGAAAAAACTTGATTTTTATCAATTTTAAATAATTGTTTTAGTGGGTCCCACACGTCCACGTGGACGGACCCACATACCGTTGTGTACGTCTTGGTTAGGAGATTAAGACCAAACACTCGGGTGGCCAAAATCAAGTCAAGGTGAATGATAAATTGAGCTTTAAAAGTGCCTACATGAACTTGGTAGAAGGGGGAAATTCTTGTCCCACATTGGGTGTGGAGAACAAGTTGATTGGGTATATTTACCCTTAGTTTGACTTAAAGGGTTGGGCCCTTAGGGTCATGGAAGTTTTATAGGGGGAGGAGGCATGGACAAAGTGGGCTTTAAACCCCACGCGCGCCGCCCGACCGGGCTGGGTTGGGTCATTAGATAAGATTGGGCTTGGCCCAAGAGGTTCTTATCTTTTTGCTTGAAAATATATTTCCAAACTGGGTCGGGTCAAACCCGGTTCATAATATTTAATTCAGTCGCTTGTCCTTTCCTTCCAAAACAGTACACCTTTCCGTTTTCGTGCCTCTCCGATCGGGTATCTATTTTCCTATAAATAGAACCTTCATCTTCTCATTTCATTCACGTTTTTCTTGCATACAATCTGCATCATTGGAGTGCTACATCCGTGCAGTGTAAACCGGGTAGTCCTGGGAAACAGACGTCTGCGTAGTCCATCAGCACCGTAGTGGAGGACGAATCTGTTTTAAGGACAGAGTATCTAAATACTTGTCCCAGTTCGATTCGAGTCGTCTATTACCAAATTCCGGTATACTGAGTTTGGTCCAGTAAGTTTCTGATAATTTATTTGTCTCTGTTATTTTTTGTTGTTTTTTTTTTTTTTTGTTGTTTTTCCAGATTTTCGGTAACCGAATTTCTAACAGCTATCATATTTCTCTGTTGTGACAATTGCTGCATCATTTTTGGGATCCACTGTCATGACACTTGTTGCCATCATATTTTGGGATACTCTGATGCGATCATATTACTCTGTTGAGATCATTTTCTATCTGCTAATTGCCCTGAAAATATTGGTCTACTTTTCAACCTTCTTGAAGATGGTAATAGCAGTCCAGAGTTGCGAAGGAGATACTGAGCTGATTGCCTTGCTTCATGCGTTAAATTCAGGATGCTCTGCTTATTAGTGATTCAACATTGGAGGCATGCTTCATTTGGAATCGAGATATTTCATATTTTCGTCTGGTGGGATTTTTTGATAGTTACAACTTTGTTGATGCTTATTCTAAGATAATTGAGCTTATTGTAACTATTTGAGGCATATTTTGTTTTTTGTGTTTCTCAGTGGTTGGCCTCTTGCCAACTGTTGTTTGGGGTTTGGAGCAGCAAGTGATTGTCGAGAAGTTAAGTGCCAAACTAGTTGGGATGCTTCTCTTTGTTGTGATGCCTATTTTTCCTTTTCCCTTTAATCTTTGTATTACATGCCGAGATTAATAAAATTTCCTTTTTGCTGTTAAAAAAAATAAAAATAAAACATTTACATATATGATAAATATTAAATATTTATATGTATATGAAAATTTGCTTACACAGTGAAAATAATGGCCTACGGTTTGGGCCGAACCCTAGTTGAGTTGGCAATGAGTCATCCCTGAAGTTTTCTGTGCAAGGACAATTCTGTTGTTGGTGACGAGAGGACTTTGCATACATAGATTATAAAATGCAAAAAAAGAATCTTAGTCGAAACTGGGATAAATAAAACTAGTTTTATGTATTCGCATTCCACCCTGTCTTAGAAAATATGTTTTGAGGGGTTAGGTGTCATTTTAAGCTGATATATGTAGGGAGCGCTTCTTATCCGGACTTTGGACTTCCGGACCTCTGTGATTCGAGCATTTTTTTGACGATCCAAACCGTCCAATGTGTTCAGAAGGTATACAGTTTTTGCAAAAAACTGCTTGGATCAAGCCCTTCCCGGTATTTTTTTTTGAAGATTTTCCATGTGGACCCTTGAAAACACCTTTTAAACACATTGGATGGTTCGGATTTCCCAAAAACAATTTTTAAAGTGAAAAAATAACATTTTTTCTTATTTACAAGAGGTCCTTAAAGTGAAAAAATTACACCACGGATCCCGTCCACACCCTTAAAATACGGATTCCGTCCACACCTTCACTTTCCTGATCAAGTTTTCATGATCCAAACCATTCACTGTGTTTAAAATGAATTAATATTGGCACTCCTCATTTCTCTATTGGTGCTCCCTTTTTTGTCTCTATTAGGTAAAGTTACTTTTGCATTTTATGAATACAAAAAAAGAAAGTGCCAATAGAGAAAAGTGGGGTGCCAATATCATTTTCCATGTTTAAAAAATGTTTTAAAGGGTCCACATATGAAATCGCAAAAAAAAAAGACCAGAAATGGCTTGATCTGAGCAGGTTTTTTGAATCATGAAAATTTGATCGGGAAAGTAAAAGTGTGGATGAAGTTCACATTTTAAGGGTGTGGACTGAACCCCGACTATATACGGCGGGGAGAGGCAGTGGGAGAGGAGGTCAAAGTTTCATAAAGTTTGGCGTTCCACTAATTCATCATAGAAAGGAGCGTAAAACTTCAACCTAAAGACATCCATCCATCCCCTCTCCAAAACATTACTCCAACCACAGACAGGATTTAGCAAGTGACAACTAGTCATATGGAGTATATTAATTTATTATGGAGAATGCTATGATACAACGAAACTTTTCCTTTTTCTTCAATTCTATGCATGATACCTTATGCAATTTTTTTGGTATATATTAGATAGGGGTGTATTTGGAAGTGTAATAGTATATTCTTAGTGTTGGAAAATGGTACGCATATTTTTGGTGCATGATACGTATGTCGTTGGTGTGTGGTATGCATAATTTTTGGCTCATTAATCATGCATTTTTATAGTACTCGTATTAATTAGTTTTGTGTTTTCTTGTTTAGGTTACAAAAAATAAAATAAAAAATGGTACCTCTAAAATTTTTACATATTTCTTTGTTTGGTTACTTATGTATTTTTTGGTAAGCAAAATACTTTATTACCAAAACTAACATTTTCAGTACGGTGTGGCATAATTTAAGCTTCTCCATTTAATATAGCCTCACATTCCTTGGGTCTCCTAGCTAGCTGGCAAGCTTAAAGCTTAATTGATGGAGTAGTAGATATTATACTTCGCAGTTTAATATTCCAAGGTCAAAACTACGATAATTATTTAATTTTTTAAAACTTGAGGGTGACAGATTCTTAATCAAACACGCCCTGTGGCACAAGTTGCATGTTTTGATCAATATACGTAGCCATTACAAGCTAGAGGGCATATATATATGCATCCGTAGATCGTAATTGGATTTTATATATTCGTACTTGTTTTTTATTGAATCAAACCTTATTAGTAGTGCCACTTTTCATTTTTGCTTCATAAAACTGATCAACAAAAATAACAACTTAAGAATAACGGATAAACTATGAACCCATTTTCCTTTATATTAATACAAAATATAGTCATTGTCAAGTCGACGATTTATCCATAATCTTTTTTTGATGTCTTTCCTTATAAGAATATTTTTTCTATTTCTTTAACTATCTTTTGTAATAAGTAATAATCTGATGGTTTTCCTCCATTACCCATAAATAAGATTTTTTTTTTAATTTCTGCTCCAATCGTTTTTTCTTTTAACTTTTTAAAATTGTTTGAATACAGCCTAGAGATCATTTCACTTACTCCGATTAATTTTTTATTTTCGAATACTCCAAAAATGTTAACAACGAATGCAATTAATTAATTGGAAAAAAGAATCAACCCACTGACGCCTCAAAATAATTGCAAGCAATCAGTTATAATTAGAAGTTCTTTGAACCCAAGGGGTTGCTAGGTAATCAAAACTTGGGACTTTTAATTAGGTGTCATCAACTCTTTTGCGGCTAGTTCATACAAAATTTTGTTTTAGCTTTAAATGACACCTCTTTAGTGGATGGTGAGATTGGTTTCACAGAATTAGTTGAGATGCACATACGTAAGCTGACCCGGACAATTGTTTATCGAAAAAAAAAAATTTCTTTGAAGTCTAATTTGGCTAAATAATTCGTTTCGATTATTATTTTTTCTTTATTCAAAAAAATTCGCATTTGTTTGTTTTGCGTCATTTTTTTTAATGACTTATTGGTTTGTCTCGACGGGAAGTGTAATATCCCAAATTTTTAAAAATAAAAATTTGTGATATTTGTAAGTACTAATTTTTGTAATTTGATTTTTACCCAATTTTGACTTTAGTTGACCATTTGCGGGTTTCTTTTTAAGATGAATTAGTACTTGAGCTACATGGATGAGCATGACTACTCCGGTTGTGGCATCCGAATCAATTCGATACAATCACTTGGAGAGAGCATCGTAATGCGTTCCCAACTTTTGAGATTTTTCCAAATGATTCCGAGCACACGGTGACGTCGCCCTCGATTTTCTAAGTTAGTGCGAATATTTTGGATATTTTTCTGACATCGAAGCCCGGACAGTTCAAACACTGTTCGAAGTAAATTGTATTGCATTATATCATGTCGTGCTTCGGCCTCACTTCCCCTGCTACCTGCCACTCATCCCACTACTCCCCTTACTTTCCCCATTTACTCTTGGGAAATAATCAGAGAGAGAGAAGAAAGAAGAAAACAAGGAAAGAAGAAGAAAGAGAGAGAGAGATCACCGGCTGCCTCCACCTTTGGCGACCTCCACCACCACGGCCAACCACCATCTCTACCTCCCAACTTCATCTCTGCAAGTATAGCTCTCACCTTCCCTCGTTTTTATCAATTTTAATAAAAAATTTTTGTGTATTTATACTGGTATATACAACAGATTTCGTACAGGAAACTGGGTCACTGACTTTGGTCGATTTCGCCTTCGTAAACTGCTAATTAGGTTTTGATTCCTTCTTATGATTTAAATTACACTCAGAGCTCTTTCTTTTGCCGTTGGAATCATCCAAATCCATTAAGAATTCGATTTAATATGAATTTTTGAAATCTGGTTTTCAAGCTGGAAATCTATTCTGAGACAGATTCGTATAGCCACTGTATTTGCCCGTTTTCTCCCCTTTGGAGTATGAGTTTGACTTTAGTCCCTTCATAGCTTTTGAACTTTGTTCTTCTACAAAACTTTTGGCACAAGAATCACTCAAAAATATTAAGAACTCAATTTATGGTGATTTTACGAAGTCTGGGCTGTCCTGAGATGTTTTCCACATGTAATGAGCTATTTGTTTGGCTTGCCATGGTTAATATATTTGGAGTTTTGGTTTTCAATCATTTTCTAGAAATACCATTTAGAGTTATCTATCTTTGAGAACGAGTCTCACCCTTTTTGGACCCCAAATGAATTAGTTATGCTTTTTGCAAACAAGAGACATGTTGCTGTCTCTGCTCTCTGCAGGGGACTGATTTTGTACAATTTTTTAAGGGTATCATATGGCCTTCAAATGTTTTGATTTTTGGACTGATTACTCTGCTTAGTGACTAGTATAAGTGTGATTTTTCGTGGACATGGATTCTTTGAAAGTAATGGATCAAATCCAACATGTTTCGGATGCCTGTGTTTCCTCCATGACAGCTGTCAACTTTGAAACAAACCCATTTTCTCCACAAATCTTATTTTCAAGTGATTCTTGTTTGAGAAGTTAGAAAAATGTCTTGTCTTTCAAACCCGACTAGTCTCGTCTGATATGATGAATTTCGAGTAAGTTATGGCCGTTTTCCGATGGCTGGTCCATTTTAGACCAGCACTGATGTTTCCCTTAAAAACTCATATTATAGACTTCCATTTGGAAATCCGAGAGTACCGTTGTCTTCCTGACAGAATTTTGCAAGACTGGTGTGAATGATAAGTTTATAAATTCTATTTTCTATTTTATGTAGATTTTCAAACAAAGGAGATGTTGCTGTATTCTGGGCAGTATGAGCCGATGGGGTAACCTAGACTAACCGAGCCTCCTATCCACGAACATTTTGGTCACATAAATCGAGAGTATTACTTTAGTAGTGTTCTTGCACCAAGTACTGAGAATTGGATTTGCTAATATTAGGTCCGGAGTTCAAGGACCTTTAGCTTGCATATTTAGCAAAGGTATCGTGACGCGCTACAACTACGGATCCGAGGTAGTTAAACCTATCTCCCTAAATATATTTGAATGTATCTATAATTGGATAATATTATGTTTAAATGTTGTGTGTAAGTGCTATCAGAATGCATAGGGTGGAATACTAATGATATTTCTTGAATTGCGTTAATATTGTTCACTTGAGCTCTTTATGCATTGTGTATATTTGTTTACAACTGGTTGTTGTGTTGCTTACCCATTTCCACTATTGATTCCATGACTCCTTACTATCATTATCACATGAATCCCTCTTGTATTGGTTAAAATGTTGTTATTAATATAGTTGTTGTTCCCTGGGGGTTACCCATCAACTTAGACGGACACTAGGTTCATGAGTGGTATTTGATTTGGAGAGTAAACGGTGGACGTGGTTGATAACAGCTGGGGAGGCCATCCCGCAGAGTTTAAGTTTAATGATTGGCAGTCAGCCAAGGATAATGGAATTGAGGAATTATGCGGTATTGGATTTACCTATGTGCTGTATGTGCATCCCGAGGCAATGTGTTGTATGTACAACCTCATGTGCTGAATGTACGTCCTAAAGATATGTGCTGAATTGTGCATCCTTATGCACTGTATGTGCATTTGAAGAATGCGCTGTATGTACATTCTCAAGGGGGGAAGTGAATCTTAAAATGATGGAAAGCTGAATGCTGTGTTGATTGAAATTGATCCTTGTGATGGTTGAAATTCAAAACTCGTGATGAACGAAGATGGAACTCAGTGATAATGAGGGAACGAAAATGTGTCGATCATAACATGTTAATAATTCAAGAACAAGGGTGAACAATGGGATGAGTACTATGATTACTGGAGAGTTTTATTTTTTCGAGGTAGCTTTCACTATGTTGGTGCTTGATATTGAATCAAATTATTTGTTCTTAAACGTTATGCTTCCTATGTATCAAACTGTGTATTGCTTGTAAAGTAAGGGTTTCGGGTAGGCTTTAGCTGCTGAGCGTCATTCGCTCATGGTATTCGTACCTTGGCTTTTTATGCCAGGTATTGGAGATGGAATTGAATGTCAAGATGGAGCTAAAGGTGGAGCCCACTAGAGGACAAAAAGATGTCGAATCCTAGATTCTGTATTAGTTATTGCTCTGTTCCTTTTTGAAATTCGATTTCAAGTTGTTATCTTATTTTGAAGTTTATGCATTTTGTTTAAGTTAATGAAATCTAACTATGCTTCCTTTGTTATTTAAAGAAATTGACTTTTATTTGATGAAATCATTTTGGAAAATGTTTTATTAACGTGCTTCGAAATTCGGGGGTTAGAGGAAAAATCTAAAAAATAAAAAATAATGTTCAAACCTATTTTTTAATAAAGACAAATTCAAGGAACATCATCGTTACAAACAAAAATAATAATAATTTTCGACCATACCTTGATTTGACATCTTTGCTAAGCTCAAAAAAGTGTTAAAAGTTAATGATTACTTTAAAAGAAATCGCAAAAATTAAACGAAATATACCCAATTATGCCTATTGAGTATTGAAAAGTTAAAATTGACATATATTTTGGGACATCGAAAAATGGAACAATGGGACGAAGGAAGAGAGTATCAATTGGTGGAATAATATGTCATACACAATATTAACATTTGATAGAGATGTGGGTCGACTAGTACTAGATTTCCAAAGCAACAAACAATTGGGTCAACGAAGATCATCCGCCAATAAACTTACCTATCTTTAACTTAACGTTTTTAAGTGTTTCTTGGTGATCAATTGTTACATGGGTGAGGTTTCTTTCTCTCTCTGATCTTAGCACACAAACATAGGCTGCAGGCTGCAGAGAGCTGCTAGATAGTCTGGGAAGATGTGGGAAACAAGTTATGGTGTTTGGGCCTCTCTGATCATTGCAGCTGTAGTTTTCATTGGATCAGTACTATTTCTTTCAAAATTTGAACTCATCATAAATAAGAAGAAACTAGAAAACGGTAGTAAATTGCCGCCGGGAGGACGAGGATGGCCGTTGATTGGTGATGGCTTAAACTGGTACAATGCTGTCGCAAGTTCTCATCCCCCTACTTACGTTCAACAACAGGTTCAACGGTACCTTTCTTTCTTTCCCTTTACATACATACATACATACATACATACATACATACATATGTACATGATATCATATACTTAGTATTGAAATTCATCTTAATCTACAGGTATGGGAAGATATTCTCTTGCAGTCTGTTTGGTATGCGGGCAGTGGTATCAGCGGATCCGAGTTTTAACCGATTCATAATGCAGAATGAAGGGAAACTATTCCAGTCCAGCTATCCCAAGTCATTCAGAGATTTAGTAGGGAAAAATGGAGTGATCACTGTCCAAGGAGATCAACAAAGGAAGCTTCACGGTAATCGCCTCCAACATGATGAGGTTAGAGAAGCTCAGGCTCCATTTCTTGAAGGACATTCAATTTGTTATGCTTCAGACTTTTAAAAATTTCCGTGACAACCAAGTCATTCTTCTCCAAGATGTTTGCAGAAAGGCAAGTAATCTTCAACATCACCTGATCGAGGCTTTTAGAACAATTAATGGTGATTTTACGTGATATCGGAATTCTGTTATCTATGGAAGGTTTTGGATTCAATTCTTTCGTATGCTCTCATTTCCCATCTGAATTATCCATTCTGTTCTTCATTCGTTGGCATGATTCCTCTTCTCCGTTTGTTTGAATGTTCGAATCAAGAACGGAGCTAGGATTTACACAGATTGGAGGTCAAAATTTAGAACCTGAAATTATATTCACATGGTTGTTGAGTTTCCAAATTTTTCTTGCATATATTTTGAAGTTCAAGCATGAAATCTAAGGAGTGATATTCTACACGAAAATATAGTCATTTTCTAGTCATGTTTGTCCAAAATACATATACACATAAGAGGAAGCAATTGGTTTTCATCACATAGCCATGTTTTCGTTTAAATTTTTGAAGTTTAGAGGGGCCGATATAGAACATCATGTATACGTAATGTGTATTTTATATTATATATAGGGTTATTCTAGCGGGGATGGCCCTCTTACAGTTATCTCCGTCCTGGTTCACACATTATCTCCAAGTTGTACAAGACCAACGAGCATATGAAGCACGTTGTTTTATAGTTTCATATACATTTCCTAAAACCCAACTTAAACTAGAAATTTTTTATTTTGGAAAATTTGCTATTGGCAAAAAAAAAAAAAAAAAGTTCATAGTGAGTGTGTCACAAGGATGATAGGACAATGGCATTCCTGCAAATTAGAATGCATATTGATGTGAAAGACCTACAACTCAACCACACCAACTTTATTTGGCCTTGGGAGGAAGCTATGATCCATAGTCTACTCCACTTAATTTTTTGATGAGGATGATCATCCTCTATTAAATTTTGCATGCTCAATTTATCATCGATAGTATATACGAAGTACAAGCATTTGTGTACGTTATTTGTTTTTGTCAAGTGTGTTCGATCATTCACCTCATTTTGTACACGTAAACCTTATTTACGTGCATGTTCTCTTGATCATCAATTGTGTGAGAGTCTATCTGTGAATGCAAATTTTTTGACTTGGCTCATTCAATGCATTTTAGTATTTTTATGGTGGTTTTTGCAATGATGATTTGAAGGTAGCTATAAATCTGATGGTGAATCAACTGCTCGGAGCATCTAAAGAGAGGGAAGAAGATGAGATGGCTTGTTTGTTTTCTGATTTTGTGGACGGTTGTCTTTCTCTTCCTGTCAATTTCCCAGGTTTTGCGTACCACACTGCAATGAAGGTAACAAAAGAACAAACATATATTGAGAAAACCACATCAATTCTCACTTCCATTAAAAAACGAGAGTTAACGGAGCATGTATTGTTCGACAACAGGCACGGCAAATCATAGTAACCAAAATCAAGACCACAATAGAGATGCATAGACAACAAGAAGATAGGACGTCGAAAGTTGGGAATTACGGCCTACTCGGAAGACTAATAGAGGAAGAAAGCTTACCTGACGATACAATTGTTGATTTCATTATCAACCTTATATTTGCTGGAAATGAAACAACAGCCAAGACAATGCTCTTTGCTGTTTTCTACCTCACTCAGTCTCCATGTGCTATGAAGCAACTATTGGTACTACTCCTGCCTGCCTCTTGCTATATATACAACCAAACATGATATATGTTGGAAACTTTGGGTTATTTCTCGAATTTCATTTTACAACTTCTTGCCACTATCATCTCTACATTTAAAACTCTCATATTTGTTATATGAAAACAGGATGAGCAACAAATACTAAGAAGTGGAAAGCGCGATGATAAAGGCGAAGACATGTTCATAACATGGCAAGATTACAAACAAATGCCTTTCACTCAAAGTGTAAGTCCTCATCGCTTGTGCTTTTTGTAGAGTTTTGAAGACCAAAATTTGAACTACAAGTTATGTTGAAAGTAATACTAGCTGAAATATTTTCCAAATGAACCTTAAAAAACATTCAAGCGCGCGCTATGTAAGCTAATCCTCACTTGATAAACATCTCAATCAGAAGTTTCTTGAGAACTAACTTAGATTTTCGGGTCATCAGAATTTGATACAAGACGGTTACTATATGCAGGTTATAGATGAAACACTTCGACTTGGGGGTATTGCAATTTGGTTAATGAGAGAGGCAATAGAAGACGTTGAATATCAAGGTACAAATAACTTATCTCTATTTGGGATGAATGAGAATTGGTACAATTTTCACGCCTTTGTTTTTGTTGTATTCAGTGTGCATCCCTTCAATCCACCAAAGTCATTACATTACATTTTCTTAGAACTTCTCAGTATTTGCATAAATTTTATAAAATCGGTCCAACGTAACACTTATGAACAATTTCAAGTGGTTGGCTTGGTGGTTAAGATCTTGGACTTAGAGGTTTGCATCATCCTAAGATCTCAGGTTTGAAACTTCTTAAGTTCTATAAACTTCTTTGGGGCCAGTTCATACAGAATTTTGTTCTAGTTTTAAATGGGACTCTCGGTAATGGACAATGAGATTGGTTCCTCGGGATTAATCGAGGTGCGCGTAAGCTGATCCATGCATCATATTAATAAAAAAGAAAAAATAACACTTATCAACGTGTAAATTTTATCATTTTATGTACATAAATTTTGAATTAAATGAAGTGAATCCATAAAACTCAAGAGGTGCATATCATGTACAGCCAAATATGAGGTAGTATTGTAGCATTTCGCAATACAAAGATGTAAATGGTCTATCATCCATTGTCCTTTAGTGAATCAAATATAATTCATAAGTACGAGGTTGATATGGTTGATAAGCATAAAATTTGTTCACAAACAAAGATAACTATAATGTTTTTTCCTAAATTGAACAAACATCTTCTTTACTTGAATTGATCAATAGCAATGTGTGTGATTTTCATAGTACCCCTACTGAAGGAGGCAAATAAATTTGGTGTTACTTCCACATATGGTTATACAAAATATTGCTATGTGTATCTACATTCAAAAGATGTAAGGACCTAATAAGTCTAAGGCATACAAAGCGAAAGTTGAAAATCAACGTGGAACTAAGATCGAACTTCTTAGGTCTGATAGAGATGGTGAATACTATTTCCTTATTATTGTGAAACTTTAATAATTCATGAAGAAACTATACCATATACATCACAATAAAGTGGAGTGGCTCAAAGAAAGAATAAGACTTTATCTGAGATGGTAAATGTTTTTTTTTGTGACAAGTAACAAATGGTAAATATACTTCTCTTGTCTCAACTCCTTTGAATTCTCTCTCTCGCAACTCCCTTCTCTCTCTAAACCCTCTCCTCCTTCCTAGGGTTTTCTACAACCTCCACTCCCTCCTCCCTTTCCCCCCCCCAGGGTTTTCTACCCTATTATGGTGGCGGGAGGGAGGGGTTCTCCATCCTTATGGGTGTTTTCCCTTCATCTTTCCCAGATCTAGTAGTTTCTCGCTTTGTTTCCTGCTTTCCAGAATAATTGCAGCTCTCCTTTCCTCTGGCCACCGCTCCACTATTCTCCGTTTTTTTTAAAGCCTACCTGCTTTGTTTTCCTTTGTGTTGACCGAGTTTCCTGACGGGTCACTGGAGGGGCATCAAGACCTGTGGTTGTCGGTGGTAAGCTCTGCAGTGTAGGTGTCGGGATCTTACCCGAGATGAAGCTTTGGCCTATGGATGGGAGTGTTAGAGCGACCCGTCTTCAACTCGGGGTGACTGGGTCGACTCGGTGCAACTTAGTGTTGGTAACTCGGGTTACTAGTTCTTTGGGTCTTTGAGTGGTTGTTGGCTTGTAGTTTTTTGTTATCTTTTATATTAGTTAGTTTTGCTGGTTTTTCTCCTCCTACAGGCTTTTCTCATCCAAGGATGTTTTAGATGGTTGTGGTAGTTATTGTTGGAGTGGCAATGAGTTGCCGGTGTTCTGCTCCTATTCTGTGTGTGGTCCTAAATCTGATTCTTGTTTAGGCCTCCTTGAGGCTTCGTTTCCTCTTCGGAGGAACGTTGGCCCATTCAGATGTAACGACCCAGATTTTCGCTCTATTATTTATTTATTATTATTATTATTATTCACGTGTTGATTTCTAATTCATGATATTTATTCGCTAGTTACTATTGATCTAGGATCCTAACTTAAATTTTATATTTTCCGTTCCTATAGTAACTATGCATAATATATACATAGTATATAGTTAGTGTCCTAACTATTTTTCCTAAACTCCATTTACTTCCCAACTAAACCCAAAACTCATACACACCAAATTCAAATTTCCATCACATCTATCCATCACTCTTGTTTAGCCATTTTTTGCCATCCCTTTATCTCATCCAATTAGAGCTTAACACACCCCTATAACACATTCCTCTAACCCATGGTTATAAGCCTCACTCTCACACCTCTTTACCCATGAGATTTGAGCTTAATCTACCACCCCTTCTTATTACCTTTCTCCCTTAATTTTTTTCGGTAGAAGAACCACATTCTCCACTATATTGTTCTTCTTCTTTTATTCACTGGGCTACCAGCCCGTTCTTCTTTTCTGGTTATTTACCGAGAGTTGGTTGGGGGAGTGAAGAAAAGAAGAAAGAAGAAGAAGAAAGGAGAAGAAGTTTCGACGCGACTGAGGCCCATCCAAATCACTACGGTTTAGCTTAATCTTCGGAAGAGAGGTAGGTTACGTCCTACTGAACCTGTCGGTATATAATAAGTCGATTTTCGTTGAGTAGAAATAGAACCTGAGCATTTCGTTAGTTGCAAAGTAGTGTAAATTCGTTTTTGACTTTCTGAGCTATTGGGTCCCGTCCAAAACAAACTCAACCCAACTTTGTCCTTGATGAAGATGTAGTTCATTTCATAACGAACGTTTTGATATATAATACGTTGATTTTCGTTGAGTAGAAACAAAACCCAAGCGTTTTGATCGTTGAGGAGCAGTGTCTATGCGTTTTTGAACTTTTGAGCTACTGGGTCCCGTCCAAAACAATCCGAACCCAACTTTTTCCATGATAGAGTTGTAGTTCATTTCATAACAAACCTTTTGATATATAATACGTTGATTTTCGTTAAGTAGAAACAAAACCCAAGCGTTTCGATCGTTGAGAAGTAGCGTATATGCGTTTTTGACTTTCCGAGCTACTGGTTCATGTCCAAACCACTTCAAATCCAACTTTTTCAGTGATAGAAACGTAGTTCATGTCCTAACTGAACATTTTTATATATTATTTGTAAATTTTCAGTTGTGTATAGACAAAACTCGGATGTTTCGATCGGTGGAGCGCATGGCTATCACCTCACTCGGTATAGCCACCAACTTGTAATCAAGTGAATAGTTTGGGCAGTCAACTACACCAGGCCTAATTTTTTATTAATTATAGTTTGACCCCTAAACTTTAGATTTATTATTGTTGGGTCCTTAAACTTTAGATTTTTAACATTGTAATCACGGATTTTGGTTACTTTATATTTTAATCTTGTATTGCAAAATTTTGTATCACATTAGATTAAACATGATCTAATTTAATTACCAAGTACATGACCAGACTAGGAAATGTGCCCGTGATTATCTCTTGACCATTTTTGCAACCGTACTTTAGACATGTTGATTATTATTATTGCAAGTATCAAGATTTTAGAAAATGGTATACATCTCTTGTATTATCACGTAGGGTTTTAATATGGTATTATACTGTGTTTACCCTTCGTTGTGGCAGAATTACAATTTTACCCTTGTATAAAGTTTTATTTACAAAAGGCCCCCTAAGTTAGTAAAAATTTTGCGAAGGACCTTAGAACCGTGAAATTACTTTTGTTACTCTTATACTTACTTAAAATTTCGAGGGCGACCCCTTATTTCTATAAATTACATTTATGACCCTATACTTTATTTAATCACATTAAGACCCCTTGTTTTCAATTACTTTGGTTTGTGATGACTTGTGAACTTGTGAATCGTGTTATTTGACTTTGTGATCCTTAGAATATCGTTATCGCTTTGCTTCTTCTGTTGTGCGCACTTATCATGAAATTGTTGAATGTTAGAATGGACACTTAGGTTCCTGGGTTGGGTAATCGTACGCAGATTTCACGTAGACGTTGAGGTTAATGGAAATTGGAAATGAATTGATTTATGGAGAGTCACCCCGAGATTTGTTGAATGGCAGATAGCCAAGTGATTTTGGTTTGGAGGATTATTTGGCAGCCTGCCAAGATTTCGAAACCCTAGGATATGACAATTTGTGATTACTTCATTTGAATTCTGAGGCGTTAAAAGGGTGGATGTATTATAGACCGAGTTACAGCTATATACCTACAGGAGCTGACAGTTGTCACTCGTAGCCTAGTGGTACAGTCAGTCCTTGGGAAATTCATTCTTGTGAGGCGGTTGACGGTTGGATTAAGTACGTAACTTATGTCTTCCGTCCGGGCTCCCAGTCAGGGCAAGCAAGGGGGGAGTTTAATCACGGATTGGTCATAGTCCTTAGTGGTTATTTGGGAGGAAAATTCTCTAGGTTGAGAACTTAGATGAAAATGTAAGTTAATGGCAAGTAACGAACTCAGTTATGTGTTTATTCTTTTACGTACTGCTTTCAATCATATATGTTGCTCTTGTATGTTATGTAAGGGTTGGGGGTTAGAGTAGCTATTGAATGATTTATCGCTCACGGTGTTACACTTCGTGTGACCCTGGTATAATACCATAATGTTGCTTCGCGACTCAGACGTATTATGCCAGATGGTGATCAAACAAGAGGTATAGGTGTCGAGGGCGACGCTTATTTTGGAACAGAAGGTTTTCCAGTGGAGCAGGCTCAAGAGGAGCATTGGGATCAAGATCTCAACTTTAACCCGTAGAGCCAACCTCCCTTATTTTTGTGTTGGAAAACTGTAATCTAAGTTCCCAACAAAGTACTATGTTATTGTTGTAATCGAATTAAGACACTTATGTTATTTTTGCTGCTAATCAATGAAACTCTTTTGAATAAATCTTTTAAAAGTACTTTAAATAATGCTTCCGAAAATTGGGGCGTTACATCGGATGTATGATCTCTTTTATCAATGAAACTTTTACCATTTGACAAAAAAAAAAAAAAAAAAGTGGTAAATGTTATTCTAAGCAGTGTTAGATAAGCTTCATATATTTCGGTTTCATGGTTAGTAAAAATTAAGGGATCGTATTTAAAGAGGCTAAATATAGTATTTATTTATTTTTGTTTGTTTAATGTTGGATAAGCTTCATATATTTCGGTTTGATGGTTGGTAAAAATTGAGGGATTGTATTTAAAGAGGCTAAATATAGTTTTTTTTTTTTTGTCTTTAATGTTGGATTTGGTAGGTTATGTGGTTCCAAAAGGATGCTTTGTGGTCCCCTTTCTTTCAGCAGTCCATTTAGATGAAAATTTGTATGAAGGGTCTCACACTTTTAACCCATGGAGATGGATGGACCCTTTAAATCAGGTCAGTTTAATTAATTGTACTCGTACTTGTCTTCTTCAAAACTTCAGTACTACTAGATTTTTTTGCTTTCTTCTTCTATGCTAGCGATCTTAAACTTCTTCTTAATTCATAAACAAAGGAAAAAAGAAGTTGGAGAAACAGCCCTATTTACACACCTTTTGGTGGAGGAGCTCGATTTTGTCCAGGGGCAGAGTTGGCTCGCCTTCAAATTGCTCTTTTTCTTCATTACTTTGTTACTTCATTCAGGTCTCTCTCTCTCTCTCTCTCTCTCCCCTCCCCCCGCCACAAATAGGTACAACAATAGTCTCATTGGTCCAATAGCTCTCACTGTTACTTATACTTATACGTATATTAATCATCTAATTGGTGGAATAGTTCTAATGGTTACCAATACGTTTAGTAGTCGCATGAACAAATTCCAGATAAAAATTGATATCAGATACATATTATAGTCCCGACAAAAGTTTTTGAGCTATTTGGAGGAATTAGGATTTATACTTTCGATAGCTATCTAGTTTGATCTCAAGAAATTAGGTATTATATGAATATTGCCATAAAGGTTAGGTGATATTAATAGGAAAGAATATACCTGGTTGAAATTTGCAAAGTCGAGAAAAAAAACAAAAAAAAAAGACTACTTAAATGAAGTATACAAAAGATTGAGGAATTGCTCCGCGCGTAGGTTCGGTTCGTTTGTTGTTGGAGCAACCAATTCACCTTGTGCCTTACTGCTTCGGAAATCATTGAAATATGTGTGGTTGATCTGATAATATTAATTACACTATCTACAAACTAATGAGGGGATCGAACATGGGTTTTATGTTCATAAAAAATTCTTTCACCGCTTAAAACCAATACTTTGTGAGGGTTATAAATAATAAACATTTAAAGTGTATTACCCATATTGTCCCAGTTATTATCCAATCACTATAATAACACAAATCACATATGGTATCCAATCACTATAATAACACAAATTATTTAATTTCTCAGGGAAGGATGGGAAAATTTGTGTGCATATATACAAATCGAGAAAGAAATATAAGGTGAATGACTAGTTTTAATTTAAAAGATCATTTTAAGAAGGAAAATGCTAACGTCCACCCTTCGGATAGAAAATAATCTGTAAAAGTGCATCGATATATGAGAAATATTTATTAATATCTAAACTTGTTTCTTATTAAAATGCATATTATCCTCCACTCATTGGGTGAAGATTAGCGAGACCCTTTTAACAATAGGTACAGTCAATGATAGTTTAGGGTCGAGATCGGATCAGACTATGAGAAAATCCAAACCATTCATTACAGTATTAGACGATCAGATGTGAATTGTCTCCCGTCCAAACTTGGCACAGAGAGGATCCAATTCCTTTAGGATCAAAAGTAGTTTGTTGGATTTTTAAAATTTTTTTTGTTTTGTTTTAACTCATGGTTGTTGTCTGGATCGCGGATGAAGAAAGGGTGTTTCAGGTATTTTTGAGACTAAATATTGATGACATTAAAAATTCGGTTAACTCTCAGCAGAAAGTTAACAAAGTGGAGGTTTATGAACATTGCCAAAAAAAGTAAGGGAAATAAATGTCATTTTAGAAACCTAAAGGAGGTCGTTGTTGTTGTAAGAAATCACAGGGGAGGTACATAATAACAAATACATACATTGATTGTATGCCTCCACGTTCAAATTCACATGCCATATTGTGTTACAAACCAATGCACGACAAGATTAATAATCGCGGGAAAATTATGATTGGGTCCAATCGCACGTTATTTAAACCAAAACAATCGTTAATCGCGGAAAAATTATGATTGGGTCCAATCGCACGTTATTTAAAACAAAACAATCGTTAGCAAAACCATGACAAATAGGATCTATTTTTACCGGACAACATAGTTGGTTTAATCCACATGTATTCATAACCTTCGTGTAACCTCGATTTTAAGAGGCATTATCTAAATCATCTGATAATAAAAATTCATTTAATTAAAAAGGATTTTCTTGAATATGCTGCAGAAATATATAGTTTTTTTTTCATAGGCAAAAAGTTTATTGATGAAAACTTGACAAATTAAAACATTTGATGGATCAAAGCCTAAAAATACCCAATGGATTGAGCCCAATACACCTAATGCCTAGCCCAAAATGGCATATCCAATATAAATAATGAAGCCCAACAATAGGAGAAACCCTAGATTCAAACAACTGCCGCTACCCTCAAGCCTTCCGCCACCACCAAATCCCAACCATCAATCAGCAGCCACGAAGACTCAATGCCATTAGGCCTATAGCTGGCCACATCCAACTATGATGACCAGCGGGTGTAATAACCAAAAACAGACAGTAGAAACTAGAAGAAAATAGTGACGTGCACCAACGCAAGCCTCAATATTGGAAGTTTGCTTCGGGCCGCTCAAAAAACTCTTGAATATTTGTAATTTTTTAATTTGTATGCATTTTTATTTTTTATGACTTAATACTACGTGGACAACCAAATAAGGAGTCACCTTGGACAATCAAAATATCAAGGCCGGCCCTAATCCCACTACATAAAAGCATAACTTTTAGTGTAATTTTTTAACTTTACTGATGCATTCCATGATATTGAAAACGGGGTCATCATACATGGTCGGTCAGGAAATCATTATTGTATTTTGTAGGATGATTGTATTTTATACTACTATTTGTACATTGTATGCAATATATCATAAGCTTGAAAGAAGAACACCTAGAAAAATTGAAAGGCTTTTGGATCATTTAATGTCATGATGTTCTTAAAATTAAGCTTCAATTACTACTTTTTGACAGGTGGACCCAGCTCAAGGAAGATCGCATGTCTTTCTTTCCCTCAGCTCGATTAGTGAATGGCTTCGAAATCCGAATTTCCAGACGAGATGACGAGCCGGAAATGAAATGAAATGAAATGCAGGGAAGGGATTGTATGTTACTCAATATTTGTAAAATTATCGAAAAGATCAACAGCTTTTGCATCTAACAATGATCTGAATTCCTGTAAAGATTAGTTTTGGAATAAGCATTCACATAATTAAAGAGACACACAACTGAATTTCTTTTCTATTACCACACCTTCATAGAATTAGTCAGGGTCTTTATACTTGTTACTATGGACGACTGTGTGCCAAGCGGACGGCTCAGTGTCAGGTGGAATGTACTCAGGAATCTTGTAGTAGACTCACCAAATTCCTTGGGTGAGGAGAATGGCCCAGTGCGGAGCAAGAAAGAGTCAAGGCAGACAGAGAGAGACCTTAGGGATGCCTGTGGCCTTTAGGAGTTTTATTTTTGTCTGAACCTTGGGGAATGCAACCCTTGACATACTTTTAGGGTCCACACACATTCACATGAGACCCATGTGTATTTAAGGGGTTGTATTCGGTATTGTATCCCCCTTATTACGTGAGAAAATCAATGATGGTGTAGCAGCCAAGGTCCATCCCCAAGGGACAAAATGGGGGCCGATCTCATTGCCCTCGCTGACACGCCAAAAGGGGCCCCTGCATGGCGTCACTCCTGGCCGGACGGTTGAAGGCCATCTCCCTCAAGTCAGTTGAGCCCGTCGCCGAGCGACCGTGTAGAACGGTGCCGCATCGGAGCCTTCGCCGAACCAATGGAAGTCAGTGGAGTCTTAGGATAGCCTGACCAGCAGGACCGAGGCAACTTTCCCCGCCGATCAGGAGGAAGTGCGGTTGAGCACGGAAGATGTTGAGCCAAGCGCCTTAGGGTTTGGAGACTCCTACTGAAAGGATTATTGATTTGACAGGTGACAGATGTGATTGAAGTGGTGTCAGGCGGCGTCTGGACGACGTGCGTGAGACGTTTGGCGGCCCACGTGACAAACTGGGAAGTACCCCAGGTTTGTTGACTTATTGGGCATGTTAGAATGTGACATTAGCTGAAGCGGCGGACGTACCCAAAACAATCATTGCTTGCCCATATGCTAAGTCACGTATGGCCGGCAGGCATCGGCTGGCGGGCATGGGGGTCACGACTAACTTAGTGAGCAAGCTTCTCTTTGCCTATAAAAGGAAGACTTGTTCATCTTCAAGAAGGGGCCTCTTCTTGACACGCTCTCTCTAGAAACTCTCCTCTACACATTTCTAGTCACATTTCTCAAGGGCGGTGACTCGCTAGATTGTAGGAGTGCCTTCCCGGACCACCACCGTCCGGTCTAAGCACTAACGCGGGTGTTACTTGTGCAGGTCTTCTTCTCAAGCGATCTCACTAGGTTTCACTCGAAGCTTACTCGTCCTTCTATTCCCTGCGCTCATTCCAAAAGGTCCAAAGAGATCCATCGGAGAAGCAACGCCCACAGATGGTTTGTTCACTCTTTCGTGTTGCCAACTCATTATTTCAATTAAGGCCAGATGATAATATAGAAGACGACATGTTACATCCTTACACGACAATTATGCAATGAAAGTGGCTAGATTCATGCTTAGAAGACATCCAATTGCCAAAGATTCTCTGGAACAAGTTTGAGCAACCAACATCAATTTGCACGAGACGAAAGCATTACCCAAGTTTTGTGTTACATGCTTGCTATTCTCCTGGGCAAACAAAAGGTTCGAAATTGTGTCAAGCTTGGCCAGCAACAGGTTCACCAAAATTTCAAGTGACAACAACTGAAATCACCATAAAGTACTCCAATTTAGGGTTTTTTTTTTTTTAATTAACCCAGTAAGTCAACTCAGTTAAGGGTTTCTCAAATTGAAACCCTAATTTCTGTGAAAAATCGCAAATCTCTAGTAATTGAAAAACACGGGCGCGCGACAAAGAGAGACCTTGGTCGAAGTTCGAAAGTCTGGTCCGAAGCTTATTGATGGGTTCAAAATCCCTAATCTTGTCTTTGCATTTCACCTCGTCGCCTCTCTCTCTGGTTTGAAGTCTGTTGTCGGTGCGGTGGTGTTGGGCGACTGCGAGAGAGGCTCTGTCGGTCATTATGGAGGTCATGCATCGCCCCTCTTTCTTCTCTCTCTCTCTGTTGCCCTTGTCTTTTCTCTTCCTTCTGTTTAAACTGAAAATCAAAAGCAACGATCATTTTTTGAAACTTCAGGTTTTTGTTTTTTGTTTTTTGTTTTTGCTTTGGTAAGTTGTTGGGCCCCTACACTGACCTGGCACTGTCACATCAGCGATTGTAAATGGTTGTACTTGAATCCATTGGACATGTATAGGAAAAGCAAGCTTGAGGGTCATACTGCGGAAAGTCTCGAAATTTCACAATAAATTTTTCGATTTTAAATTGGGACTTTGGGGAATTCTTTTTAAATGTTTACATGTGGGTGAATGTGAGAAATGAATTGGTTGCAGTGCTTTTAGTAACACATTAATGAATTGAGGTGTATGGGTTATAATTGGTGAAACTGACCATATCAATAGGAAAGGAAGAGAGAAAATCATTCTCTCCTTCCCCTAACCCTAGCCGGCCACCCCTTCCCTCTTTCTCTCTAAAATTTCTCCCAGTCCCTCACCCAAATTCACATCTTCCACTTGAAGATCTCATAGATCCACTCATGATACTTCATATACACGTCATTGGGGCTCGGGATTTGTGTGTGGAGCTTGAGGAGGCTGATTATCGGGTAGATTTCAAGCGGAAAGCTAGGGTTTTGAGTTCAAGGCTTGGAGAAGGTTTAGATCCATTTGAGGTATGGGTTTCTTGCACAATTTTCCTGTGTTTGTGATTATTTGTGTAGTATAGACCTCTAAATTGATCTTAGTCATCTTGATTAGTTGAAAACTCACTTTCTAGGGTTTGATTTTGATAATCTAGTTGTATCCATGTGTTAGATTGTTTAGCTCTATTGTTTGGATTGAAATACATTTTATCCTAGTTGCATTTTAGTAGTTTGTACCTTGAAATTCTAGGTTTGAACTCTGTTGGTTGTGTTTGGGCCAAAATCTGAAAAACTTGGAGAAAACTGTTCGAAGTGTCACTGCCAAGAATTTCCGACCGGTGGGTTATCCCCTGACCATCCAGACGGTTTTGACAGGAAGAACCCCTTGCTATGTTGTGCAATCCCAACCCTCCCTTAACACTCGTTTGGCCCCCATTCGCACTATTCGTCTAGAATGCATATCTTCGACTTGGGAATTTGTTTAATGCGTACGGACTTTATATTTTGGGTGATAACGAAATAAAGGAAAACGATAGGTTGTGTACTCTTCGGGATGTGTAGAGGTATTGTTCATTGGAAACAATGACATTTATGACGAACAGCGAGATCGGACACTTGGTAAATAGAAGGATTAATGAGGTTTAATAATCAAGAGATGAAACACTAGGGCCACCACAAGGTGTGCCGCTAGGAAGGGTTCCACGAGACCCAAAAGACTCGAAAGAGGACTTCAAAGTTCTCTATGAATGATGGATTAAATGAAAGGAACTTGGAACTAATGAATGAATGGACACCAACACTTGTAGGATACGAGGAATGCTTGTTGAGTACTTGTAGGACACGTGGATACTTGTGGGATGTGAGGAATGCTTGTTGAGTACTTGTAAGACACGTGGACACTCGTAGGATACTAGAGGCACTTATTAAGTAGTGGTGGGACACACAGATATGTGTGGGACACATAGGTACACGGGTGTTAACACCGAAGAAACCACAAGCGCCTGATGTGGTTTGTGAGCTGGGTGTGCCAAGACTGTGCGTCACAGTCCAAAAGTGATAGAGGCCTTCGAGACCTTTTTCTGACTTGGTTTGTGTTATTGCGTGCAACCCTCAAAGGGTAGAGTTACAAATGGTTCGTGGTTTGCCTTATGTGCGAGGACTTAGAATTTCCCAACCATTGTGAAAAATTAAGAGCAACGAGATAAAAATAAAACCAACTTTTATTAATGACAATTAACAAAAGTGGGGTGCAATACAGTCAATAGCAAGGTATAAACTCGAGTTAGACTTGTCGGAAGACTAGAAAATAAAGGACTTAATTGTGTTGAAGGCTTCAACGAGGTTGAATGGCTGCAACGGGTTGAGGACTTTGAGTTTAAGTTGAGAGACTTGAGTTTGATTTAACCATGAGGTTGATGGCTGTGGAACCCTTTTCTAACCTTCAAAACTAGTATTTATAGACCCTTGGTGTTAACTTCCATTGTATCGAGATAATGCCAAGTGTCCCAAGTTTTTTCTTGCCTTGATCTGATGCTGCCATGTGTCCTTAAGCTGCCAATTTTCCCTCCATCATAACGGTTATTGGCGGTTACTGAAAGTCAAGGCCCTATTTCCAGGGTAAAAGGCTAAAGGATCCATCAACGAGCCTCCTATTTTTTAGGCTAATGGGTTCATGGGCTTCAAGTGGAGTCACGGTTTGATGCCATGTGGCATAACCGTTTTTCCTTTTTATTTGCCAACGAGCTTTACTTTCTTTTCTTTTTAAGTCTCCTGATAATTAACTTCCTCTTTTTTAGGGAAAGATAATAATAAACTGTTTTTACTTTTCACATGTGGGCTTCATCCCATAACTGTTTTATCATTCAAATAGGGCCCCCATAATGTACCCTCGAGGCCTCCCTTCGTAATATGGGCTTTACTTGTTGTTGAAAGAACAAAACCCCCTTCTCTCAGATCATATGGGCTTCATGGGCTGAAATCAACACAGGCCTCTTTACTCTTCAGCCCTAAGGACCTCATTTCAGCCCTTTGAACGCAGCCATTAACTTGTGCTAAATTTGGGTGTAAACATTGCCCCCTCATGCCTTAACTCTAACAGAGTCGAGGCATGGAATAACTATAAAATTTGGCAAACGAAAATTAAAATGTAACACTTTACTCCTTGCTACAACATTTAATTCCTCCGTTAAACCAGGGTTAATTAAACTCCTCCACTAGGCCATCATTGACTTTCAGCATAGGGCACTAAGTGTCCAAACCCGGATGCATTACCGTGTGGCCAAGATTGAGACGTTACAAGAGTCCAACGGGTGGCGGGATTCTTCAAGAATCATCAAGAGAGGGGTCACTTCATTAATTACTTAGGGTAAAGATAAAAACCCCATTCCTCTATCTCCATTCATTTCAAAACCCCTTCAATCTTCTCTTCTGCTATCTCTCTCCTCTCAATTTCCTTTAAAACCTTAACTTCGAGCTCTCTCTCAACCTTCTCTAAAACCTAAGTAATTTGCAATGGCTTCAAAGAAAGCTGCGTCTTCGTCGAGTAAGGAGGCAAATCTCATAGCCCAGCTCCAAAAAATCATCACTGATGAGGAAATCCATATCAACACTAACCCTATGATTAGGGTTCCTGTTGCCAAATCTCGAGCGACCCTAGGTCCTTGCTCTGAGGCCTACTGCCCTCCTCCATTGGAAGGTCTCCACCCATATTCAGAGATCTCTCTCCCCTTTGGCTCAATCGAACCTGACTGGAAAGAGTATCACAGGGAACGCCCAAATCGGCTATGGCCTAAAGCCGATAAGGACTACATTGAGTGGGTTGACTGTGTTGGTACTACTAAAGGTGAGCTTTGGAAGATAGTGGGAATTTATGACGCCATAATGCTGTCCAAGCGCAATATTGACATGGACAAGAGGCTTTTCATGGCAGCGGCACAATTCTGGTCCACTCACTCGAATGCCTTTCACTTCCGAGTTGGGCCCATGTCCTCTACTATCCAAGATGTTTGTTTTCTCACAGACCTCCGAGCCCATGGAGTGGAGGCCAATTGCTTCATCATTCAGGCCCTTCCTCTTTACACATACCCAGACAAAACCTATCTCCATTACACCAACTTCCTACCACTCTACAAGAAGACCGGAGAAGTAAGTGACACCGAGCGCCTATCCTTTTTGATCTCCTGGCTGAACTGATTTATCTTCTGTGTCACTTCTGGTAAGATCACCAAGGACTTTACTGACCTTGCAAAGGCCCTTGCCTTTGGAAGACAACTCTCGCTGGCCCCTTTAATCCTAGCTAGCATATATAGAGGTATGAGTGAACTCTTGCATCATAGATTTGTTTTTTGCCCCTAGCCCGTTGTGGATCATGACCCTCTGGTTATGGTCTTACTTTCCACAAATGGGCCCTACATTCACCAAGGATCCAGCTGCGACTTGTGCAAAAAGGCCCTTTGAAAAATGTTTCAAATTCTTTTATTCAGACCTTGTTGATCTGGGGACTCGCTACATCCCATTTGAAAGAGACACAGTCCCTAATTGGCTAAAAAAATCCAGCTACTGGTCCTGGGGACCAGCTTAAATATCATAGGGAAATGTGGGCCAGCTTCTTGATTTCAAGAGACCTTCTACTTGGGTTGAGCACGTCTACCTCTGGTAACTATCAATGTGGAGTTGAGTTCTACCAACCTGCTCAACTTGCCCGCCAATTCGGTTTGCTTCAAATTGTTCCAGCCCCACCCATCTACTCCAAGAATGAGGGGTATAGCCACAGGCCTGTTCTGACTCCAAGCCAAGGCCCAATTCCAACTCCTTCCCTTCACTGAGTTTCCAGAAAGGACAAGCTCATTCCAGGATTGGTGGAATAGCTACGTGGCCGAACAATTCGCGGATCCAATGGAGGAAGTTTTATCTAAAATTGCTCCAAAAAATAAAGAGAAGTCAAGCCGACAAACCTCAAAGGCCACAACCACCTCAACTGCAACCACCACCAAGAAAAAAGAAGTAGACACTGCTTCCACTATGACTGGTCAAAAGAGAAAAGGTAACAGTTTTACACTAATTCCGTTAAACTTCCTCCTTTGACTCTTACTAACAGCTTTCTTTTGTCAGACCTAGAATCAAGCGTGTCAGACAGAGCCCTTGATAAAGCCCTTGAGAAGAAAACAAAAATGGCTCATGAGAGGTCTAGAACCACTTTAACGGTAATGACCTCCACTAGGAACTTGGCCCTGAATAAACTCTATGGCCTTAACTCACTCATCTTAACAAATGATTCTTGCAGATCCCAGCCTCCACTATTTCTACCAGAACAATAAGCAAGTCCCTTGAGGACAAAAAATCCTCACCAGAGGATTTGGTTTGAATCTTAAGCTTTTAATGTCCTTGCTTACTCCCTTTGAGCTCTTAATGAACTTTCAACCTTATTTCAGGCCTCTACTCCGAAGAGCATAGACAAACCTCCTGCTCCACTTCCTCATCGAAGGAGGCATTTAAAGGTAATCAAAAGTAGGGTCTATGAATGCATATGAACCTCCAGTAAAGCTATCTCAATCCTGGCCTTAAAAATAAACCTGACCTTTTCCAATGATCTTGATCTACAGAAGCAGCAAGTAGCTGAAGCTGAGGCATCTTCCAAGACCCCTGAGAAGACTAGCCCTTCTCCCATCACCCTAGACTCTCCGGAGGTGAAACAAGCGAAAGAAAGACTATCACCAGTTGAAGAGCCTTTTGTTGACTCTTAGGAACTGAAAAAGGGGCCTCTAACTCATCTGTATCCCCATCAGAGGGAACAATCAAGGTAAGATTCGAGAGGCCTCTCTTGATCTTGGGGTTGAAATTTTCCAACTGAAACCTTCCTAACCACACTCCATTTTGATTGCAAGGCAAAGATCAAAATCTCTTGCAAACCGAAGTCCAGACTTTTCTCTCGCCTGGGGAATCTAGGGGCATGGGCATCGAAATAATCGAGGGTGAGGCCCTTGAATCCGGTGGAATGTACGGGTTGTACAATTGCACAAAGAAAGTTATCATAAATTCCAATTGAAGGAAGAAGATGCGCCTTACCACTATCGTTGCGTTTTCTTTAGGATACAAAAACCGCCAGTTGGTTCGGGTCAATATGGAATTATTACCACACGCACATTCTATATTTTCTCCTTGGTTAATGATAGTAGGCACAATGCAAATAATCTATGCAGCTTCAACATCTCCTGGTCAACGTAATTTAAAAAAAAGAACAGCATATTCCTGTGTATCTCATATGGGTTTTCTTATTACGAGAGGGTAAATCGAACAAATTTTGAAACGAACTCTGAATCAAAGCTCTAGATTTTTCCCTTGCTGTAATAATATCTCGGGGTTTGCGTACAATCACTGAATTGAGTATTTTGTTCACTAGCAAGAGTAAAAATTCTTTCATACGAATCCTCCTTTTTCATTTTATTGAATCAAGTTTTATGAGTAGTGCCACTCCTACTTGTTTAGAAAAAGAAAACGGATCCACAAAAATTAATAATATTATTAATATATAAATACAAAATGGCAGTATTGTCAAGCCGACGATCTAGCCAAAATCTTTTTTCCATGTATTCGAATTCTGTCTATTATATTCTATCTATTATATTCTATTTATTTCGAATATTTTTTCTATTTCTTTCTATACGGAAATTCGCAGATAGATTATCGGTCTGACGCAGTGGAATGAATAGCCACTGTCTATTTTTCCTCCTTTCTTTTAAGTGGAATTGTTTTCTATACGATATATATTAACTCGATTATTTCGAATATTAATTCGATTCGCTGCCATTCCAGTCGAATAAGTGAAATAGATCAACCTTTATCTATTTCACTTATTTTCATTTTAATATTCATCGTCCCATCGTATTTCATTTGTATAACTGGTACGTGCCCAACCGATAAAGTGTTTGAACATTTTCAGGAACAAAAGCATTCTTATAATATGACCAATGAACCAACCAGCAAAACTACTTCTTACAAATAGTAGCTTGTTCGTCTTGTCTTTAAGATAGCTGTTGACTAATGGGAGGATCATTGAATCCAGTAGAATGTACGGGTCATACAATTGCACAAAGAAAGTTATCATAAATTCCAATTGAGGGAAGAAGAGGCGCCTTACCACTATCGTTGCGTTTTCTTTAGGATACAAAAACCACTAGTTGCGCAAAGTTGTTAGACTGGTCCATAAGAGCTGAACCAATAAAATTGCCAGAAAGAACAAGAACATTTTTATGCGATGAGGTTGAACCAATCCTTCATAGAGGGGCGTATTATAAACCGATGTGAACATCACGAACTATCCTGTAACAAAACCAGCCATTGCTGCTACCCGTCTCTTGTTGTCTTTTATCAAGAAGCTGGGTACAACCAATAAAATAAAGTGCCATTCATACTACCACACTCGCTAATTTCTTTACAACGGTTCGCTCCCTTCATTTTTAGAGTTACAAAAAACCTATTAAATCCAGGGGGATAAAAGAACAATAATCTCCGAGAATTTTGAGAATTGTGGTGATGCTGAGGGGTGGGATGCCCAGGAGGACCCTAGGTGGGATGACCGTGATGTTCACATCGGTCTATAATAGGCCGCTCTATGAAGGATTGGTTCAACCTCATCGCATAAAAATGTTCTTGTTCTTTCTGGCATTTTTCTTGGTTCAGCTCTTATGGACCAGTCTAACAACTTTGCGCAACTGGCGATTTTTGTATTCTAAAGAAAACGCAATGATAGTGGTAAGGCACCTCTTCTTCCTTCAATTGGAATTTATGATAACTTTCTTTGTGCGATTTGATTTTTTTTTTATTGCACTCAGTCTTACGAGAAAAACACATCGTTCAGAATAAAAATAAAATTGTTGAACTAAATCTATGCTTGTTGAAGGTGAAGTTGTCAAAACTCCATACCATAGAGTTGATCTTTTAAACCCGCTTCAAGTCATGATGATTAATCAATCAATCTTGGGGTAAACAGTCTATAGTCAACTTTTGTCTCTCTCGCTATAACAACGACAACAAAAAGAAGATTGTATTTGTAATAAGTAGTTTGACTGGTTGGTTAATTGGGCACATTTTCTTCATGATTTTGGAACCTCAAGTAGTGGAGTCGGCTCCTCTATCCAGCCCTCAATAAGCTCCAATGACGTATCCAAGGCTAAGGACAGCCTCAAAGCTGCTTTAAAGAAGAATCTACGCTCAGCACTCCATCATGGAAAGGCTTCCTAGGTGACGGAAATCATGAAAACCCTAATCGTAGCCAAGGCCCTAGCTCTTGCTCAAGAAACCAAGCTGGTATCTTTCTACAAGCAATTTTCCAAGTCTCCTTGATGCGTTTGATAATGCTAAGCAGGGCCTCAGCGGGATTGAGGTGAAACTTGAAGAGGCCTCTAGCTTAACAAAAACCATAAACCAGAGGACCGAAAACTGGAAAGATCTCAAAGTTCGGCTTGAGGAAGGAGTCCAGGCCAGGGAGGCGGACAAGAAGAGAGTTGATGAACTGAAGCTTCAACTCGAGGCGGCTGAGAAAGACTTCAGCCAAGCCGAGATCAATGTTAGATCCCTCCAGGATGAAAAAAATGAGATTTTCAATGAAGTCAATCTCTCAAAAGATCAGTATCAAGCTCTGAATGTTGGGCAGCTGAACCAATCCAAGATCGAATATGGCTCCAACATGCAGGCCTTGGAGATGCTTTGGGAGAGCTTCAAAGGAAATATTTATGATCATCTTTAAGTATTTTTAGGTTTATATGCTTGGCTTGAACAATTCTTATTAGCCAACGCATTCGAATTTGTATGTAAGCCTTTGACTAGCCTGTTCCTTAAGGCTTTTTGTTTTGACTCGCCAAGGCCTCTTGAAATTTCTAATTGAGGCCTGTGGACGCTTAGGACTTTTTGCAAGTATGCTTAATCTAATCTTTTTTACGCAACAATGTTCCCTTTCATTCTGCAACGGGCATGGATTTACTTTTAACTTCTATCCAGGCCTTTTTGATAAACCACCTGTTACGGCCTTGATGGTGGTCTTTCACCAAAGTTTCCCATTTCCCACATTGTTGGATAATAATGTTTAAGGAATTTTCCATTTGTAATATGTTGGTGCATTCCACCATCCAAGTCCATGAGGAGATATGTATTACCTCTACATACTTGGCAAATCTGGTATGGTCCTTCCCATGTGGGGGACCATTTACTACACTTAGGAGTTCTTGAATCCAAAGGCAATACTGCCTTCCAGACCAAGTCCCCCTCAGCAAAAGACTTTTTCGTAACCCTCTTGTCGTAGGCCCTCGCAACTCTTCGTTTCTCGACTAACATGTGGTCTAGGGCTGGAAGCCTAACCTCATCCAGGTCCTCTAATTCCATCAGCATGGCTTGAGAGTAATCTGCATGAGTGAGGTCATTTTGATATGCAATCCTTGCTGATTTTACTGTAACCTCCATGGGTAGGACTGGGTCCTGTCCATACATGAGCATGAATGGGGTTACATTGGTAGCTGACCTCTTTGAAGTCCTATAAGCCCACAAGGCCTCTGACAATTTCTCATG
Source organism: Vaccinium darrowii (assembly GCA_020921065.1). Lineage (NCBI taxonomy): Eukaryota > Viridiplantae > Streptophyta > Magnoliopsida > Ericales > Ericaceae > Vaccinium > Vaccinium darrowii. The sequence continues at coordinate 20,754,773 of CM037158.1, read as the reverse complement.
CCATGTTCTTGGATTGTCTTCCACCATCTTTTTGATAATGCCATTTCAACCTGGCCATTCCCTTGTGAATAATAAAGCGTGGAATGTGATAGGGATTATGTTTAAGTTGGCTGCAAAGGCTTGAACTTGTTCTCCGAAGAACATAGTTCCTCTATCAGCCACCAAATGTTGTGGTATGCCAAACCTATGTACAATCCTTTCCTTAATTGCCTTTATAACCGCTTGTTGGTCAGCTGTCTTCAACGGAATGGCCTCAGCCCATTTTGTAAAATAATCTGAGGCCACTAGGATATAACAATGGTGTTTGGACGAAGGAGGATGTATCTTACCAATGAAATCCAATGCCCACCCTCTAAAAAGCCATGGTTTTACCACGACCTGGAAATCAGCTGCTGGAGCATGTTGAATAGGACAGTGGAGCTGACAAGGTTGGAATCCTTTGGAGAAACGGATGCAATCCTCTTGGATTGTTGGCCAATAATAACCATACCTATGAATTAACCATCTCATCTTGAGGCCCGATTGATGGGCACCACAAATCCCTTTATGCACCTCAGCCATTACTTTCATTGCCTCTCCATGGTCAAGGCATTTCAGCAACAAGTCATCTTTAGGGCTTCTCTTGTACAGTTCCTCTCCAATAAGGAGATAACTAATAGCCCTTCTTCTCACTTTCCTTGTTGCCTAGGCTTGAGGGTTCTTAAGGAATGAAACAATGGGCTCACGCCAATCCTTTTGCCCAATTTCCTCATCATCTAATGGATCATGAGAGGGGTTCTCTGGATCTGCCATAAAGGCTTCCAAACCAAGGCCTCTCCTTTTGACAGAAGGAAGTAACCTTTTCTGGATTGTAATGGCCTTATACAAGACACTAGGAGATAATTTGAGGCCTGTTAAGGCTTGAGCAAGGTTGTTGGCCTATTCATTCATTCGCCTAGGAACGTGTTTAACCATTACATTTTAGAAATCTTCAAGTAATTGCATGGCAGCCATATAGTAGGGAGCTAATTCTTCACTGTAGCACTTAAAGGTCCCTGCCATATGGTTGATTACAAGATTTGAATCTCCAATTATATAAACAAATTTAGCTCCTAGTTCACATAGGATTTCAAGGCCAATCACAACGAATTTGTACTTAGCCTGGTTATTTGTACATTGGAAATCGAATTGAAATGATAATTTGTCCTTAGGCCTTCTGGAGAAATTAGGATTATGCCACATCCCGACACCTCTTGGGCCTTTGATCCATCAAACAATAACTTCCAAGGTTTTAATGCAACTTCATAAGCATTCAGGCCTATATCCGATTCCCCTGTGATATCCAAGCACGGGTGATCAGCAAGGAAATCGACTAAGGCATGCCCTTTTACAGCCTTTTGAGGAATATATTGAAAACAAAATTCCATTAAGGCCAAAGACCATTTTCCAATTCGGCCTCTCATAATTGGCCGTGTCAACAAATATCTAATAAGGTCTGTTTGACTCATAATGTAGACCACAACGGGAAGCATGTAATGCCTTAACTTAATAGCAGAAAAATACAAAGCAAGGCATAATTTTTTCTATTGGAGAATATCTTGTTTCACAAGGAGTTAACAATCAACTTAAATAGTAAATAGCTTTCTTTTACCCTTGATCATTGTCCTGTGCTAATAAACTCCCAATGGAGCCCTCCGCTACAGAAATATAGAGCTTTAGAGGCTTGTTCTTGATTGGAGGCATAAGAACTGGGGCCCTTGTCAAATATTCTTTAATTGCTTCGAAGGCCTCCTGGCGACATGCCTCCCATACAAAGTCCTCGTGGTCTTTTAAGTTTAAGAGCGATGAGAAGGCCTGGACTCTATCAGCCAAGTTGGAAATAAATCTCCTCAAGAAGTTAAGTGACCCTAGAAGCCTCTGTAGCTCTTTCTTGGTTGTTGGAAGCCAAGCCTCCAACAAGGCCTTCGCTTTGTTTTCGTCAACTTCAATCCCTCGCTGGTGAACAAGGAATCCCAAAAGGTTGCTTGTAGAAACTCCAAAGGCACACTTTAAAGGATTCATCTTGAGGTCGTACTCCTTCATCCTCATGAATGAACTCCTGAAGTGTTCCAAATGCTCCTCATAGGACTGGGACTTGATCACCGCATCATCGATGTATACCTCCACAAAATGGCCTATGACATCATAAAAAATAGCATTCATGGCCCTTTGATAAGTAGCACCTGCATTTTTCAGGCCAAAAGGCATCACAACCCATTCAAATGTCCCTAAAGCACCTGGACACCTGAATGCAGTCTTAGATGTGTCGGCCTCATCAATAAAAATTTGGTTGTATCCAGAATGTCCATCCATAAAGGATAGGACTTTATGTGTTGCAGCCCCATCTACCATCAGGTCTACAATTGGCATTGGGTACTCATCCTTTGGAGAAGTAATATTAAGGTTTCTAAAATCTATGCAGACCCTAATCTTACTATTTTTCTTAACTACGGGCACAATATTAGAGAGCCAAGTGACATACCTAGCCATTCGGATGAAACCAGCATTTAGCATCCTCTCTATCTCTACCTTGACTAGTAGTTGAACCTCATCGGACATCCTTCTGGGTGGCTGCTTGAAAGGTCTGAAACCATGCTGGATTGGTAAACGGTGCTCCACCAAATCCCTTGAAAGGCCTAGCATCTTATCGTAGTCCCATACAAAACAACACTTGAATTCCTTCACAAGCTGAGTGAACTTCTCTTTCACATCCTCTGGGAGGAGTTGACTTATGTATACAGGCTTTGGCTCTTCTTCACTACCTAGATTAATTTCATCAAGAGGGTATTGTACGTCGGCCTTCAAGTCATCTAATTTGGCTGGTGCTGCTTCAAGGTCTTCAAATCTTATGACATCGCCTTCATCAGCCTCCTCAGCTTTCTCTAGGCCTTCATCCTCATAGATGAATTTAGTTGCATTAGCCGAATTAGGTCTTTCTTCTTCTTCATGCAAGTCCATCATCTGCTAGATAAGCATTAAATCTGGCTAACATGGCCCGCAAGGCCATTCCTTTCTCTTCTTTAGTTGGTTGTGCTTGCATTAGAACATATTTGAATGGAAGGAGTTATTGGCTTGAGAGACTCCGGGCCAATCAACTCATTGTAAACCTTCTTAAGATCCTCAGTCAAGGACTTTGAGGTCAACGTCACAATCTTGTGACGACCATACTTGTCAAGGCATGCCACTCTCATTGGTCCAATATCAGAATCATAAAGCCTGACCTCTGCATGATTTGTTGTTGCAAGGAAAGGCTTCTGATCCGCCCAAACCACTTCCACATTATTCCCATTCCAAAAAATCAAACATTGATGGAAAGAAGAAGGAACTGCTACACATGCATGTATCCAATCCCTCCCTAGCAACACATTGTATGTGGAAAGAGAATTAATAATGAAGAAAGGAGTTGTAAGGGTTTTGGTACCTACTGTCAGTTTCATGATGAGGATCCCTTCGCAAGACGTTAGTCCTCCTTTAAAATCTAAAAGACTTGCACTCGAGGCAATTAAGTCCTGCTCAGTTTTTTCTGACTTTGTCATGGTGGTTCTTGGCATCAAGTTCGCTACAGACCCGTCATCGATCAATAAACGATTTACTGGCATTCCATCTAGGCAGCCCAAGACATACAGAGGCTTGATATGATTTGCAGCCTTTGGGGTAGGTTTCTCGAACATGACGCAAGCTGCCGCCTTAGAGATTTCTTTTGCTGCCTCTTCCTCAACAATTGCCACAGAAGAGACATGATCAACAGGCGTCATAGACTTATTGAGTATCTTCGTTGTCTCTCCCAGCTCGATAACGTCACCTTCCATGATCTGTTGTTGACCATTTTGGCCTCCAAGCCTTCTTCAAGAATGAACACCATATTGCATGGCCTAGTCAAGTTAAAACTAGCCTGAATTCCGTAGCTAGAGGGTTAAGGCCTCTCTTGTCCCCTGAGTCTGGTTTGGTAGGGGTTGGTTGGGCCTTCTTCACAAACTCCTGCTTCCTTGGAGTTGGTTGAGTCCTTTTAAGCATCCTTACTTGTCGGGGAGGTTCTGGTGCATCCTCCTCAATAACCCTCTCTTTTGGTTTGTATTTCCTTCTTCCTTCCGGACTTTCTTCACAACTATTGGAGACCTCTTTGGACGTTGGAAGGGTTGTTGAGGTTGACGCTGATGAAGACTTTCTGGTCCCCTTGGTTATGAATTCCACGGCCTCATCGGAGCGATCTATCTCCATGTTATCCTGTTCCAAGGCCTCCAGCATTTCCGTATCCTCCCAAGTATCCTCTTCCATATCTTCCAATACCTCCGATTCTTTTCTAGCTCTCCTGCCTGCTTGCCTAAACCTTTGGTACCTTCGTTTTTGAGATCCAGACAAAGGTGGAGTCCTGGCGGGGAACTTAGGATGTTCAACCCTGTACCACTCATCAGGAGGAGTAATACGTGGCTTCACAGTCCTACGCCTCCCTTGGTTTGGTGCAGTCATGCTTAGTTTGCAAAGGTCCTCCTGCACATTTTCGAGGCCTGTGGTTAGCCTTGAGAAGACAGAAAAATGCTTCTCAGGTGGCCCTACTTTTCTCTCTTGGGACAATCCACGAGGCCTGCTGGGATAATAATTAACTGCCTTATCCTTTGCCTGCAATCTTTGAGAATCAATCCTCTGTCCACACTCGTTGCGCGTTAAAGAGCATCTTGGCCTTGGGGACTTTCTGATCTCGGGAGTGGGCCTTGTCCACCTAGACCATTGTTGTTGTTGTTGTCTAGGCCTCTGTTGTTGGAACAAAGGCCTATTGAGGGGTCTATACTCATCTTCAGATTCATAATCTTCATATCCCGATCTCTTGGCTTCCCTTGAAGGTGCTCCCAAGCTAATCTTCGCCCTTGGAGTTGTTCTTGGAAGGCCTCTCATGTTAACGGACACCATATTAGTACTTAGGCCTCCCAAGAATAGATTCTTGTCAACTCTAAGGACTTTCTTTCCCTCCTTGGCTTCAAACTTAAACTCTCCTCGTTCAATTTTGTCATGGATATCATTTCTAAGCACCATACAATTGTTAGTGGAATGGGACCAAGAATTATGATACTTACAATGCTCTTTTCCCTTAAGCTCCTTAGGAAAGGGCAATTTATGGCCTGTAGGAAATTTAATCATCTTGTCCGCTACTAATTGATCAAATATGGCTTCAGCCTTGGTGATGTCAAATGAGTAGGCCCTAGGAGCCTTGCTTGAGGAAGATACTTGCACATAAGCCTTCAGCTCTATGCTCCCAGTCCTTAAAACATGGGGCTTCTTATTCACCATCTCTGCCACTGCACATTCAGGGTTGCAGTCCATCTCCGCCGTTGTCACCTCGTAATTAGGATCACTGTAGTACGTCCCCTTTGAGGCACTTCTACAGTCTGCCTCCTCCTTTAAAATCTTCTCATAGCGGGCAGTCTTGGCCAACAACTCAAAGAGGTCTCTAAACTCAACACCGTGGAAATTCTTCTTTAGCTCAAAGTTGAGGCCATTGAGAGCCAAGCAGACATATTCTTTCTCCGGTAAGGAAACCCTGCATTTAAACCTAGCGGTCTTGAATCTGGACAAATAGGTCTCCACACCTTTATCTGGTAGTTGACAAAGTGCCGAGAGATCTGTCATGGTGACCTTTGGCTCAACCCCTATAAAACTGCTGGTGGAACATGTCTTCCAACTGCCTCCAGGTCTAGATGGAATTTGGAGGCAGGTAAAGGTTGTGTGAGTCAAAGAATTGGGGAAAAGCCTCAACTTCTGAGCATCTCTAGATCCGGCCTCCCCACATTGGACTTGAAAGCGAGCCACATGCTCAATGGTGAACTCATGGATGTCCTCACCAGAGAACAAGTGAAATTCTGGAACTCTGTAACCCTTTTGGAAGGACTCATTCTCCACCTCATCTGAATAAGGCCTTGTGTAAATAGGTTTCCCCATAGGCCTGAATTCTGGGCCTAATTGCTCATGTAGCAATTTGATCCCTTCCCAAGGCTGGGTCTTGTGGGATTTGTTGAACCTGAGCGGCCTGAATCTGATAGGCCTGCTGAGGTTGAACGGCCTGCTTTGCTTGAGCATTCTTCTGTGGAGATGGTTGATAGGTTTGTTGAACCTGAGGCCCGGACTCAAGCCATGTCCCCTGAGTATCGCGAGGAGTGTGTCCACACAGATGTTGGCCTCCACTGGTTGTAGGCGTTACTCCTTGGTCATATGGCTGGGGCTTTGAATCGCCTCCTATCATAAACCGCTTGTCCTGATTCTCTGTAGGCTTTTTGTGTGTTGAGCCTCCAGGTGGACCTCCCCCATTTGTTCCTTGCTTCTGAATTCTACTCCCAACTGGAGTAGTCGAGCTGGAGGCCTGATAAGTAGGCTTTTGTGGGGAAAATTCCTTCAAGGCTTGCTGATCAATGCTTCCAAATTGGGGCATAAGCAACGACTGTGGAGTTGGTTCCGCCTTGTCTTTTCCTCTAGCTTCCTTGGTCACAATAGCCAAGAGATGGTTAAGAGAATTGGAAATGGTTTCCGACATATTATTCACATTATTGGTCAGACGACCAATACTTGCTGAAAGTTGCACATTGGAATCCCTTATCTCATGCATGGCTGAACTCACGGAATGAGTGATGTCTTGAGACATCTCACGGTTGGCCACTAACATGTAGTTTTTCATGTTGTCAAAAGATTCATTGATGCTTTGGGCACTTACTTGAGGCCTCGACTCGTTCCTAAGGGTCTCTTATTGTTGTGCTTCATCTTGCAGTCGTCGTGATTCTTGAAGGGCTGCTTCAAGTTCAGCTTCTTCTTCAACTGTGACCTCATGTGGAAGGTCTGGTTCCTCCTGTGGAAGAGGATTTGGTGGAGCACCTCGTCGTCCCAATGTTCACCCTTTGTTGATTGCGGTCCCACTGGGAGTGCCAAAAAATGTTAACACCGAAGAAACCACAAGCTCCTGATGAGGTTTGTGAGCTGGGCATGCCAGGATTGTGCGTCACAGTCCAAAAGTGATAGAGGCCTTCGAGACCTTTTTCTAACTTGGTTCGTGCGATTGCATGCAACCCTCAAAGGGTAGAGTTACAAATGGTTCATGGTTTGCCTTACGTGCGAGGACTTAGAATTTCCCAACCGTTGTGAAAAATTAAGAGCAACGAGATAAAAATAAAACCAACTTTTATTAATGACGATTAACAAAAGTGGGGTACAATACAATCAATAACAAGGTCTAAACTCGAGTTAGACTTGTCGGAAGACTGGAAAATAAAGGACTTAATTGTGTTGGAGGCTTCAACGAGGTTGAATGGCTGCAACGGGTTGAGGACTTTGAGTTTAAGTTGAGAGACTTGAGTTTGATTTAACCTTGAGGTTGATGGCTGTGGAACCCTTTTCTAACCTTCAAAACTAGTATTTATAGACCCTTGGTGTTAACTTCCATTGTATCGAGATAATGCCAAGTGTCCCAAGTTTTTTCTCACCTTGATCTGATGCTGCCATGTGTCCTTAAGCTGCCAATTTTCCCTCCATCATAACGGTTATTGGCAGTTACTGAAAGTCAAGGCCCTATTTCCAAGGTAAAAGGCTGAAGGACCCATCAACGAGCCTCCTATTTTTTAGGTTAGTGGGTTCATGGGCTTCAAGTGGAGTCACGGTTTAATGCCATGTGGCATAACCGTTTTCCCTTTTTATTTGCCAACGAGCTTTATTTTCTTTTCTTTTTAAGTCTCTTGATAATTAACTTCCTCTTTTTTAGGGAAAGATAATAATAAACGGTTTTTACTTTTCACATGTGGGCTTCATCCCCTAATCGTTTTGTCATTCGAATAGGGCCCCCAAAATGTACCCTCGAGGCCTCCCTTTGTAATATGGGCTTTACTTGTTGTTGAAAGAACAAAACCCCTTTCTCTCGGATCATATGGGCCTCATGGGCTGAAATCAACACAGGCCTCTTTACTCTTCAGCCCTAAGGACCTCATTTCAGCCCTTTGAACGCAACCATTAACTTGTGCCAAATTTGGGTGTAAACAACGGGGAATACGCAAACACGTGTAGAATATGTGAATACTTATGAAATATCTTGAATACTATGAAATGCTTGGATATGTGATGAAGGCTAGCTATAAGTATTAGTCAGATGTACGACCTTAATTAATGGGAGTTAATGGACACGTGTGTGCAACTTGAAAGAGGATACTTAAATATTTTCGAGTAGATAAATGATAATGAAGTTGTGATTACTCGGGTCACCATTCAATGCATCCCTAGGCAGGGGGTATAGAGGCCCATGAATCTCAGCAGGGGTGAACGAGGCCCATGAAGCTCAGTTAAGGGATCCAAATTCCCTCGGTATTGGTTATTGAACTTGTGATTAATGGGTTATTGGAAACGAAGAAAGAAAACGGATCATGTGATAATTTGAATTCTATGATAAGGTAGGGGAAGCTTCATTGGTGATATTGTATTAGACGGACTAACTTTCGAGATATCCTATAGAGTGGCCTGTAGAATTTCGACATGTTATGACGAGTCATGCGGTGAGAGGAATACTTGGTAAATCGATGGTCCAAATTCAATATTGTGTTAATGCGAGTATGCGTGTGTGTGAAGGGTGATTGATTCCAAAGATACAAGGCCGGTTGGTATATTTGAATTGTGTTTAAGTATTTCGAATTAGATTGTGCTCCTTCTCGTTACATGCCATTTCATGTGTTTAAATATGTCATATAAAGAAACCTCTACTGGACAAACTGAATGCTCACCCCCTGCTGTTCTTAGGTACAGTTGAGGAACATGAATTGGGATGCGTGAAGTGCGTGACGTTATGAGAGCATGGCATGAAGAGCGCATGCTTTATTTGTGAAAACCTTGTCTTTGAGAATTAAATATGTAACTTTAATCTTTTCTTTCCTTTGAAATGTTGGAAGAATGTAATAACTTCAATATTTTTGAACATGTTTTCACATGTGATTTGAGTACCACATATAGATCATGGTTATATGTTATGACTCCAACGTTGGGAGGTGATCTTTGGTTGAATATATAAGGAATTATTGTGATACTCTGCGGAGGAAATGTTTATTCAGTTATGTTGAAAATCGAGGCCTAGTTGGGATGTCTCTTAGCGTTGTGATGGTGCTCCCTCGGTTCCATTTAATCTTTGCAACTTGTTTCCAAAGATTAATAAAATTCTTTTTTGCCGTTCAAAAAAAATGTTAAAAATCGAGGGCATGACATTCTGTTATTCTAGTACTACACAGTTAGCAAACCATTATTGGCCAACCAATATGAGCAATACGACATTCCTACTCCCCAAGAATAAGGCTCTATAGTTTTTCAAAATAAGTAAGTTGGCCTTCTGGGTTGTCCTTGTCAAAAAATAAAAAAATAATTTCGCGCTCATAGTTTTGTGTTAATTTTTGAGATTATTGATTTGTCTTGACAAGAGAAATCATAAAAGCATTAAGTTTTCGACCGAAACCCAAATTTTTAAAGAATTATATGACTGCGCACTTTCAGCTGGGCTTTTCAGGCTTTTCTGGTAGATTTATGTGAAGAAACTGATCCATCTTGTAAAGTGTGAAAAGCAAAAAAAAAAAACAATAATCCAAATTAGTGAAACTGGGCTATCCTTGGTTTGTGTTTGTATTGTCTTGTTTCCGGAAATACTCTCCAACTGTGAGGAGTAACATATTAAATGTCATATATAGCACTCGGAAAAGCCTCCAAAATGTTACCGCTCCTCTTTCCTTCTCTTATTTATGTGTAATATCTTGCTGATCTAAATCAATTTTAGGAAACCAATGGTAGCTTGGCAGTTGAAAATTGCTCTCATTGGGGACGTTTCTGTGACTATGTCACAGCAGGCAGTGCTGCGACTGGGAAAGAAAAGCAAAAGTACACTCCATTACTTTAACAGTGTTAAGACGAAAACAAAAACAGATGATACTGGGTTCAATAATACTGGAGTACAAAAAAAACGAGTCACTCAAGATTTTACATCATAATTGAAATTCACAAATCATCTCTACCACTGCAGCTAGCAGCTTTAAGCTTTTAATCTGATTTCAAATAAAACTAAAACCTAACACACAGCTATAAGTATCATCAACGAGAATTTTTAATACACAGGACAAGCTATTTAAAAGCAGCAGGGCAGGGACCGCTTTTGAACGTGTTTCCATGGCACAAGAATATTGAGGGTTGCTCTTGGCGCTCCAAAATGCCCATCTACTTTCTTTCCCTCAATGGAATCGGCAATGCATCAAGCTTCAAACAATAGTACAGGCAATGAAGCAAACAAATCCTCAATCATAAGAAATAAGGCACTCCTGTTCTGGGACCTCTCATCTGGTTGTTTTCTTCTGTTTCAGTGAAAAACTTCACCTCTCTCTCCTATTACATATTGGTAAAGACAGCACAGCAGAAATTAAATTAATCAGCTTTAGCTGTCATGGCATTGAGATCTGTAAATTCTGTAAAATTGGCTGTCAAATAGAATCAACAAAAACCTAATTGAATGCTGTTAACCATGCAACTTCATTATGCCTTTCACCCAAAAGTATTGACTCCAGCAAAGTGTCAAAAACTTCCAGCAGCTGTTACACGGGTCACAGTACCAAGTGTCTTGACAGAAGAGTGATTTGTTCCTTTTTATTTTTAGATAGGGTGTGGTTTGATGCTTTATCTTTAGTTTTTAGGCTTTAAACTTGTGAGCATGAGCCCTTTTGGAGGGTCACTGGTTCAGAGAACAATGGCATTGTTAGAATCAATAATAAATACGGTGGACAATTTTCTCCTAACATCCCATTCTCAGCTCCTTACACTGGGTTTGTTATATTGATGCACATACTAATATCTATGCATGCACAGAAATGTAAAAAACCAGTGAAAAGTTTAGTGGTAGTACCATATTCTCATTGAAGCTCAATATTGAAGCCACATTACCACAGCGATAACAATAATTCGGCGCAGACCATACCTGATAAGCCCAGAAGCAGACAGTAAAAGAAATATAAGTATCACCAAATTCTAAAAGTGATGGTTTATAAACTAGCTAGGATACATTTATTCAGTCAAGCATTGTCTACGAGATGTAAGCAAGTATCAAGGATTCAAGCAATAGCTAGGATACATTTATTCGATCAAGTATGTCTACCAGGTGTAAGCATGTATCAATGATTCAAGCAATTACATTTCTCCATCTACAACATCCAAGGAACATAGTTCCTCTCATTTTGAAACACTAATATTAGAAAAAGGATGGAATTCCATCATTTAGCCGACCCCAATTGATTGGGACATAAGGCTTGGTTTGGTTTGGTTTATGGAATTCCATCATTTCCACAAACACAATGCAGAACACATCAACACGACAAAAACATAAAGAGCTGAGAAAGATTTAGAATCCCATCAATACACTAGATTCTAGGGGGGACAAAAGATAATAAATAAAGACCACCTACTATGTATTAAGGATTTCTTTCTGTATAGAAATACTGTAATACTTTCCTTTTCCTATCTTGCCAAATTTTCCAAACACGTTTCACTGGATGTACTTCAGAGTCCTATCCACTTGTATGTTATAATTAAATTAATTTGCCAACACAATAATTTCCGGCCTTACCTTTGTTGTTTTAACTTGTTCCTTTATGCATGAGTGGATGAATCTGACTTGGGATAAATTTGTAAGACTAAACATCCCATGTACGTTGCAATTCCTTTCGACTAGGCAGAAAGTTTGATACTCGATACAGACACGGCAAAACTTTCAAATGCAATTGTGATATTTTTTAAGACACCATAGAGATAACACATAGACATGACTCGATATACCAAACTCTTACCATCCTTGTCTTATTTCCAAGTGTAGATTGCAGGAAGGTGCTTGCAATGTTTTCCAGTTGCACAAAATCAAACGTGTCTCAAAAGAACCACTATAAGGGTGTCTTTTATCCCATTTATAATATCACTGCATAACACATTAATATGCTTGTAGGATATGTAAGACTGGACATGTCGAGCTCATTTCATATCCTCATCCAATAGTCACATGCTGAAGACAAACTTCACATGCTATCCATCTAACTTAGTACTCAGAGACTTCAGAACTCACAGTTACAAGGCCTTTATCTTGAAACATGTACTTCAGACCTTCCTGAACAAGTTGGTGGGCCCGGCAAACCAAATCAAGTTTGTTGATGTGATTGAACTACAAAAGAGAGCAACGATTTAGCAACATGTGTGAATCAGAATGACAGGAGCAAGAATATACATAAATTACCTCTGACGTAACCCTGGATCCAAAAAGCCAGCCTGCTCCACGAGGACTGACTGCCCACGTTTCAATATCTTCAGGGTCACTCCACATAAGGTCACAGAAAGGCCCTTCATGGGGAATTTCACAGTTCCGTTCAATAATTCTTATCTGCCAAGTGACAAAAAAAAAAAACACACACACACACACACAAATACTTGGTCTTTCAGAATCATACTAATAATTGAGCCCAAAGATATTACCATAATAAATGCAAGCACATAAAGTTCCTAGAATCTTTTGCGGATCTCCAAGAGAAGTGATGGGTCAATTATGTTTGAATAAGTGCCGACGGTCTACTTCAAAGCTAAAACAAGCAAATTTTCACCTGACACTTCCAAAGTTCCAATACTCTAAATAATTGCATATTGACAAGGTGAATTTTGGGGGGATGAACTGAAAGGATAGAAACCAAACCAAACCAACAGAGCCTTATGTCCCAATCAATTGGGGTCGGCTACATGAATCCGTTTTTTTCATTGAGCTCTGTCAAGGGCTACTTCTCCACTTGGACTCATTAGACTTGTTAAAGCATCCAACTCAAAACCAATTGGCAATAAGTGGAGAGGCCGCCCAGGCTCTTATACTAGCTTTGGAGGATATAATTATTCAATGTGGGACAAGCTCTAACAAGACCATATATTTGCCCACTCCACCATCCAGTGTCAATCCCCTCCCCGCAGCATTACTACCCAAAACTATCCTACCAACTCTCTAAACTACCGCATCTACAGGTCTACGCTAGATTTGTCCAAACCACCTTAGTCAATGAACTGGAAGGATATGTGTTCATAATCATCCAACAGGCAAAATAGAAACCATATTATTGTTCCACAAAATGTTCACCAAATAAAACTCTAGAGATTGATAGACCACAAAAATCTGCGGGAAACACCAGATCTAACAGAAAAAAACAGACTAATTGTGCCTCAAGTATGAGCAGCACTTTTAAGTTTGCAAAATATGCAAATAAGATACAGATAAAGCCAGTTGTTTGGCAGAACAGAACCTGGTCAATTGTTCGAATGTCGGGAGAAAGGCCACCATGGACACAGAGTACCTGGAACCCCATACAGGCAATCAGATCATAATAACAAAAGAAACTGCAAGTATGCGTGTGTGTGTGTGTGTGTGTGTGTGTGTGTGTGAGAGAGAGAGAGAGAGAGAGAGAGAGAGAGAGAGAGAGATAGGGGAGGGAGGGCATACAGTTCCATCTATGATTGCAGACAGAGTTAGATAGTCAAAAACGTCAGTGCAATACCGCCAAGCATTTGCGTTTCCATACTTCCTTTGGCATTCATCATAAAAACCATAGACCTAGAAAGTGATACAAATACAAAGCTCAGCATCTCAGGAGAGCAGCCTCACAAACCATACGATATGAAAAAGAACATACAACCATATCTGATCTGGCACATCACGTTATCTCGTCAAGTCTAATTCACATAACGGGTTCTGAATGAATAACCTAAACGTAGCTTATACCTCACAACGAAGTTAAGATACACCCAAATGGAAATTAAGTAAAATAGGTGAAAAAGTAGAAACAATTTACTGGGGAAGCAATTTTTAAGATCTATTTCTACAGCTAAATAAAATAAGAAAATGGCGTGACAACACAGAATATACAATTATAGTAGTCTTAAATTTACCAATACAAGGGAATTAAACTACACGATGAAACTTAAAAACCAGTTGAGAAAAAAAGGTACAAACACAGATAACACCAAAAAGTGTTGAAGCATAATCGTCTTCTTTGACCACCAACCAGCTTCTTGAGTCCTTGATGGATGGTGGCCTAAAGAAAGCAGTGGTAACCGAGTAAGCAAGATAAGGAATGCCCTAGAAACAGGCTAACATAAAACCAAGAGAAGAAATATAACAGTCTTGACAGCATGTATAAATGCTTGGATCGCCGTTATTGCCAACATATTATGGCCCGGACCTCGGAATTGGACGTTGTCAAAGGATACAAATGTGCTCAGTTTGGCAATCCACTCCGTAGTTGCTCATCTACAATGACCAAGGAGTGTATCATTCTGCAAAAGGTTGGATAATATCCCAAAGGCCACCGAGAGGACTTGTGCAGGTGTGCCCCCAGAATGATTGATAAACGTCCCATCAATCGTAAACGGGGAAGGCTAGTAGCCGCATGGGTATGTCAGAACCACACGTGGAGATCACGTAGAAAAGATTGTAATGATGGCACTTAGCCATGGTCACATGGATGGTAAACATGGCTGGGTGGCCAAATTCGCCTACAAATAGCGAAGAGTGCACGCAACAATCCATCTGAAATCCAATATTGAGAGTACTGTAAGGAAACTTCTATTGTTTCATTACTGCAATACTAGTGAGCTCAGACAAGCATTCCTTGTCTGCAGTTTTCCCTTGAGTGGAAACTGACTCGACCGTCGGAGGACATTTCCAGTTGTCAACATCGACCGGAGTGTAGCTAACGGTCTTCTATTTTGCAGAGTCTAAACCCCATCAAGAGGGAGTTCTAAACAGGAACTCAGACAGTAAATCCATCAAAGAGGGAGTTCTAAACCCAGCTCCATAAAGCTATGAAGCACTGACACACCTAGAGGCCGGTATGTCCACGTGTTGGACATGGGGACATGCGAGGGACATGGCAAAATACTCATGGGACACGCCACGTGGTGTGACATGTCCAATGAATTTAATAAAAAAATTTAAGGGGACACAGAACAGAAACGTTTGGGGACAAGGGTCAAATATACAATTTTTTAATTTTTGGGGGGTAAATGTGTGTCAAGTATTTTGGGTTATAAGTGTAATATGATTTATATATTATGGTTGTTTATATAAAGCTTCATGCTTATGCATACAACTATATTTTCAAGGATATAAAATAAAGGAAAATGCAAACCTCCACCCTTAGGGACTTAGGGTGAAGGATAATGTTTACTAAGTATATCGATATCCAAGAAAAGTGCGTTGATATCCGTGAAAGTATATTAATATCCGAACTTATTTGTCATTGCATGCATATTATCCTCCACCTAATGGGTAGAGGGAGGTTAGCAAGACCCTAAAATAAATACCAGTTATTACTTTTATTTATTTTTGCCGTGTCTCCTACCGTGTCTGTGTCCCTTTTATAGAAATCTTGTGTCCTGTATCCGTATCTATGTCCATGCTACATAGCGATAAAGAGAAGCCTTTGTGGTCCAAAAGAAAGTGTCAATGATACAGTTTAATATTCCTATCTACATTTCTCCTTTATATTTTTCCTTTGCTCTTGATTTTTTTATTTTTTAGGCTGAAGGTAGGGCTGTAAATGAACTGAGCCGTTCGCGAACTATTCGAGACTCGACTCGGTAAAGGCTCGTTCGAGTTCGGTTCGAATACTAAACGAACTAAACTTGAACCTCAATTTTAGGCTCGTTTAATAAACGAGCCAAACCTGAACTTGACAATATTCGGCTCGATTAGGCTCGCGAATTTGGAATATATATGAATATCTCATAAGAATTTCATATATAACCTTGAACATGTATAAAATTTCATATACATAATGAAAATTTTATAATTTGTACATGTATGAACTTAAAAAAAGTATTATAAACTTAAATTTTAGCATGTGTTTATAATTTTCTATATGTATAGACTTCTTTATGAACAAAATAAAAAATTTATTTGAAGTTCAAGACTTTTATGAGAGGATATATATCTAATATTTTTCATTCGTTAAGGCTCGTGAACAAGTTCGAGTTCGATCCAAACCTCCACAAGCTCGGTTCGAGTTCGGCTCGTCAATTTTTCATTGAGTTCGAGCTCGGCTCGAGTTCGTTTAAGAACTTAATGAACGAACCTGAACATTCTAAAGTTCGGCTCGATTCGGCTCGTTTACAGCCCTAGCTGAAGGTGATGTACTGATATCGAATTTGGTTACGTGGGGTTCCATCGTGATCCATGAAGCTTTGTTGAAGTCAATCTATTAAAAGGGTTGTTATACATGTGTTAGGTCAAGAGACTCAAGACTTAGTAATCAAAAGAGTGAAAATTTCCTAATTTGAAGTTCCCAATCAATAAATACTCTATAGAGATGTATTTTCCCTCCAAAAGTCTCAGAAGCCTCCAAACACTCGTCACTAATTTTCTCGATTTTTCATATTTGAAAAATCTAGAGAGAGAGAGAGAGAGAGAGAGAGAGAGAGTGAGAAAAACCGTGGGGAGTGAATCTGATGGTCCATCATTGTTCTGTGAAAGCACACCTACGGCCAAGATTTGTTTTCCGATCTCAACTTTTGCCGCCCATCAAATACAACTGCATACCACTTCCTCTACAAACCGACAACTACTCCAGCCATTACTACTCTTACCGCCTCATCCCAACAGCCCATAAACATTCAACTCTCTCTCTCCCCCTATAGAAACCACCACTAAGACCACCCGTCGACTCGACTATCGTCCATAGTCGTAGTACCCATTAAGCAGATATCGGTGAGGAGAAATGTTGGGAGGCTGAGGTGGTGGTTGCCTGAGTGCAGCATTGGTTCAATCCTGGATCCCTATTAGGCTTCAAACTAACAGTGTGTGATGATAACCACCATTTGTCAAAATTTCACGTTTTTGGCTTCCAGTCATGTTCGGTTGTTTCTTCATGGTAAATGTTTTGTTCTGATGTCATTTTTATGATTGTGGAGATGAATAGTTGGATCAATTGGATATTATGATTTGGTTAATTTTGAGACTCACAGTTTGGTTCATACCTTTTGAGTCATTTTTTGAAAACATTCATTCATGTAGTTGCTCTTTTTCTAAATTTCACCGCCGCAGACCAACTTTATCTTCTTAATTGAGTGATATATTGTTGATATACAGTTTGTTCCTTATTTTTTTATGGAAAGAAGACACTTTGGGAACGTGGGGGTAAGTTGGATGTGGTCTATTTTATCTCGTTTAGCCCTACAGTTATTCTAGGTGCTGTGATAGGAAATTAGTGTTTAATTTGTCCAACCAAAATCAATCAATCAATCAATCTTTACTATATACAAATGTATTTTGCCTTAAAAAGCACCCAAAACTCAATCCCGGATATCATAGAAATTTCAATTATTTTTGTTTGCAAAAGACCACATGGAATTGTTCCACAGCACCCTACTCCCTATTCGTCTCCTTCAAAGTTTACACCCATGTCCCCACTTTCTTTTTTTTTTTTGTTCTATCCAGCCCAGGAATATACTACTTGCCTTGACTGTTCCCGCTCAACCATCCCACAACCCCACTTTCCGCCCATCACTCTCTTTGTAAACAGCCTCTTCAATGTCCCCTATTAAATGTCAACTCTCAACTCTCTCTCTCTCTCTCTCTCTCTCTCTCTCTCTCTCTCTCTCTCTCTCTATATATATATATATATATATATATATATATATATATATATATATATATATATATACTCCCTCGCGGATCTCCTCTGTGAGGACCACCCTTTTTTTATTTTTTGGACCAAATTTTGACGATCCGAACCGCTCAATGTGTTTAAAAACATGTTTTCCAAGGCCAACGCGAGGAATCGCCAAAAAAAAAAACCCGAAAGGGCTTCATCCGAGTAGTCTTTCATAATAACCGTACATAGAGTTTATCAAAAAATGCTCGGATGAAGCCCTTCCGGGTATTTTTTTTTTTTTTTTGAGCGGTGACCCTTAAAAACACGTTTTAAACATATTGAGCGGTTCGGATCGTCGAGATTCGACCCCGATCCATGAGGTCCTCACGAAATTTTAATGAGGGAGTCCTCATTAGATCATCCTATATATATACACCTTAGATTTCAGGGCCAACTTACACTATGTTCCCTTTTCTCACCGTTGCTCTCCCCCAACTTTCCATTTTTCTCCTGTTTACAATAATTGCTTTTCTAATTGAAGGTCCAACTTACAGATTTGACCAACTACATATCATCGATGCTGGCCATGGCCGTACAAAAACAATCAACCTGAACCTTGAAGTGATTAAGTAATGTAAGTGGCTATAGATATAGGATTTAAAACTAGCGTTCTGCCCGCTCGATGCATAGAAACGGAAAAAAACACATCGTGGACACTTTTTTTTTTTAATGCGCTCCGTGCATTGAACGGGCACAACGCTAGTTATAGTTGAAGTACGTGGGCGGAGCCCTAAACAAAACAAAGGAGTCAGCTGCCCACGTCAGTATTTTAGAATTAACAATTTTTTTGGTTAAGACTGTCAAACCTTTGCACCCACGGTTTAAGCTTCACACTAAGGGGCAAATCAACGGGTTTGGCCCTGTTAATCAGAGGTTCGGATCCTCCCGTCCCAGAGCACATTCCAATAAAGATTGTTTTTTGAAATTTTCTGTTTCAAGGCCTAAGAATTTGATAGAATGAATTCATAGACCACACCAGAAAGAGACATGGTCTCAAAGGAGTTCATGCGAACACAACATTCCCGGAAAGCCAAGTGGATTGTTTATGAATTTCTTCGTTATGCCAAGGATGTGGAGTTCAGTTACTATAAGACAAGCTAAAGAAGAGGTTCTTTGAGTTCCATTGGTCAATTGAGGTGGAGATTCAGGATGTTAGTTCTCACTCACTCGTACCACTTCGAATTGCAGTCGGCTCTTGGGAAGGTCGAAAAATACAGAACTCGAGAATTAAAAAAGGAAAGAAAATGGAGTGACCTTGCTAGAAATTTCGTAAAAAGAAGAAAAGGCTGCATAACTCATCAACAAGGCAAACTGCCAAACAACCAGAAGAGAAAAGGCAACAATTACCTAACACATGCTGAGCAAAAAACGGGGGGTAAAAAATGACCTGAGTTAGTTGCCTGCTTTCGTGGTTTCCACGTAGAAGAGTAATGTTGGCAGGGTATCTGATAGCAGAAAAAAAAAACATAAAAGATATATTAGTAGGTGGGAGAGAGGAAGAGAGCCAGCAAAGGTAATACCACCACCTTGAGTCAATAAATCCTAAAGAAAACATTAAAAAAAAAAAAAAAAGGTACTTAACTCTTTCAAAAAGACACTGCTAAAAAGAAAATCTCTTAACCAGCAAAAATGAACTCATCCTATAGAAGATCCAAACAAAAAGAAAGGAAAAGCAATACCTCAAACACAAAGATACAAATAAATATAAAGGAAATCCTACTCAGTAAATATCGCTAAGCATCCACAAAACTTAAAAGTCAACAGGAAACACGGCCCTCCAAATCAATTTTTATGCTTCATTCCACTTCATTACAGCATAAGAAGTCTAAGGAACAAGAAGACTCAAGGTCGGATTTAAGTGGGGGGCCGTGCGGTCACTTGCCCCCACTCAAAACTAAATAATTCCTTTAACAATCTTATATATTTCACATAATTATGTGTCCTTGTATATTTAGGATATATACTTGTATATATCTAAAAAAACATACTCTAAAAACTTGTCAATGTTAATGGAAAACATATTTAAATAAATTTTCATGATTATGATTATTAAGATGTCCCAACTAGGCTATATTCCTGGGTCCGCCACTGACAAGACTATAGGGATATTCATATAAGCATGTATAAAACCTGGAGAGAAATAGAACAATGCTGCAAGTGATACTTAAGTATACATTTAGACACATATACAACATCCACCTGCATGCATATACCTTGCTTTCAGAAGCAAAAGGATTGTGAAAACCTCAAGACTGTTGTAACCACGATCAACAAAATCTCCCTGCCATGAAATATGAACTTGGAAATCAAAAAATGAAATGTAAATTCCAATCAATGTTCAACACCCATCAAGTAACCAAAAGATTAAAATGCAGCAAAGTGTAGAGAAATGAAATCATCAGCTATGGATAACTGAAGTTACCATAAAAATGTAATTTGTCTCGGGTACATGGCCTCCCGTCTGGAAGAGTTTCATTAAATCATGGAATTGGCCATGGATGTCTCCACAAACGGTAACTGGACTATTGACCGGCTGCACATTGGACTCCTCTATCAGTATATCCTTCACCTAACATAGTATAACACCAAATTCATGAGGCTATTACAAAGGCAACAATTCCAACTAGCATTCCAGAAAAGAAAAAAAAAAAAAAAAAAGCCAGTTACCTGCTCTCAGAAAATAACAAAATGATACTGCTGGATAGTGGAACCATCACTTGAGTCATAAACTAAATGATATGAAACAAAGGAAATATAAATGTCCCACTGAATGTATAGCATTTTGATCCCGTTAAAGGAATTTGGTATGCAAGTGTGCAGCCTACAGTAAAAGTTCTTGGTTGATCGTTGCTCACAAAAAGCTTAATACAGTACAGGATTCGCAAGACACCCAATTGCCCATGTTTTTCAAAATGGTGCATCATGTACAGAAGGACTGAGGAGATCAAATTGGCCTATGGCAGAGATTGTATTGGTTCATGAAGGTCTGAGAAGATGGTTCTTACTTCTTGTGTTATAGGTGTTTGTGATTGTTATCAGGCTTTTAGCCTTAACAGGATGGCAATGTATTCGAGGTGTATAGCCTGCATGATGTGGGTGATAGTTGGAAAAGAATGCTAATATCCTAGAAGATAAGGAGTAAGAGCTTCTTGGATGGGATTCTCTACTAAACTTCTTTTGGGGTCTTAGTGTTCCATCAGACAATAAGAAAAGACCATTATATTGGTTAGAGAAATTTGGGGAGGAGTTTGCGAGTTGTAACTTTGGTTTCTTTCTATCTTTCGTTATGATATCCCTTTCCATTTTCTTCCTGGGGACATCTTGTCCACCCAACTGACCTACATGAGAATGGGACCGTGCACCTTAACCAACAAGACCTAACAGGTGGATGGACCCATGTAATCAATTAGCTCTGCCCACTTATGGACAACAACTTAAAGAACAGGATCACGGAGAGTCAGAGACTAGAAAAGATTCAGGTAAAAAAAACTGGAAATTGCATCTGCACTTGTGACATGAAATTTGATGTGAGCACAAGAGAATCAAATTACCAATCTGATGTCAGTTTCAGCATGGTAGCTATTCTGAGAACCCTATGCTAAGTATCATGCAGAGAAATATGATGCATCAAGCATCATACACGATGAAAGGACCCCTAGCCTATGAGTCTTCTTTGCATGCTTTGTCTCTTAAACCAGAAAGTTTGTGCAAAAGGGACAAGTAGTACAGAATGTATGAAACAAAACAAATCACAAGAGGCACAAAGATTGTTTCATTTGTACAGTGCTGGTTCACACTTCAAAGTACTCCTAGTTGGGTTTAGTTAATTTGATGAA
Organism: Vaccinium darrowii; assembly: GCA_020921065.1. Lineage (NCBI taxonomy): Eukaryota > Viridiplantae > Streptophyta > Magnoliopsida > Ericales > Ericaceae > Vaccinium > Vaccinium darrowii. The sequence goes on along the minus strand of CM037158.1, from coordinate 20,733,208 downwards.
CTGGACCAGAGTTCCCAATTTCTTGGTACTCATGTTAGGGTCGTTAACTTCAAGAACAGCGTAAGCAGTCTACCCTAAATTTAGGAAATGGTACAGTAAGAAAAAGAGCGTTGCTGATTGAACTCCAGGAACGCAAGCTAAAACCACAACAAACATTCAGACACCACTTGCCAACAGAATGTTCACCCATAGCAAGAATGGAGATGGAACTAGCACCACACCCACTTCCAATGTCACTAGCCACATCACCACATAGGAAACTAACCATTAACATAAACTTGAGTGTTAATCAACATTACAAATCAAATCGCAACATATAAAATTAGGGTTTCATTCCGAACACAGGTGCTTTAATTGGAACTAGAGACAAAATTCAAGGAACAACATAGCCAGCGCTATAGAATTGATTAACCACCAGATGAAAGTGAGGTTGAATTCTATAAAACCCTAAATCGTACATACTCGAGGGAGAGCGATAAAGATTGAGAGAGGACGATACATACATATTCGCAAAGGAGTTGAAGCTCGTCTTCAGACAAGTGCTGGCCCTCTTTGACCTTCGAAATCCACAGATCCAAATCCATCGTTCCTCACCCAACCCTACTTGGTATATGTATCGACGCAGCGTCTCGGCAATAACTTTACTACGTAGAGGTGTGGGTGTAAGTAAGAAGATAATCAAACACCAACAAACAATGATCGAGGGTTATTGGATGTTGTGTGAAAGCTCTGCTATGCTCTCTGGGTAGCTCGACCCGAGGACGGAGAAACTCTCACAAGAGAGACGGCTCCGAGATCAGGGGATTTCTCTCTCATTTCTACGTATAACTTCATTTATTTATTTATTGGATATTGGATGGCGTTTGATGTTTTTTCCCATCTCTGCCCCTATTATTTTTGGTGAATGGGTGTTTTACACAGGAAAAGGCTTGGGAAAGAACAGAAAAAATGATCCCTAAAAGTTATACTACCACATTCCATAGTCCCATTCTTGTTTAGGAATTGCAGTAGTCCACCACAGTTAGCCTCGCAAACTAGCGCGTTTGTTACAAATTTTTTGGGGCCTGTTTCATAATCCGACTAAAAATGATAGAATTTGTAAGGTAGGATTCCCAATAACAAAGGATTATCAATACCTGTCTAATTCTAAAACCACGTTTGTTTTCAACGGCATTAGGCTTTGGGTTTGTCAAGCATATTTGTGGAAAATCAAATCTTGAATAGTATATTCAAAAGAATCAACATTATTGGTGTGCATTGTCGACATTGTGTCGTATTATATTCAATTTGTTCATAAGTGTGTTATTTTGTGATTCCAAATTATTAAAAAAAAAATATCATTACTCTTTTCACGTCAATTTTTCCCTCCACTTTATACCTTCCACATTAATTTTTACCTCTACTTTTCAAAATTACCTTCTGATTTTACTCATTAACTTTTCAAAATGGCACAACAATAATAATTCTATAAACTTTTACCCATTAACTTTTCAAAACACACTCTTATTAAGAGACAGTCCAAAATGAAATACTCAACTCTTAAAAAGGGGCGAAGAGAATAGTTATCTATGTCTTCATAATCCGACTAAAAATGATAGAATTTGTAAGGTAGGATTCCCAATAACAAAGGATTATCAATACCTGTCTAATTCTAAAACCACGTTTGTTTTCTACGGCATTAGGCTTTGGGTTTGTCAAGCATATTTGTGGAAAATCAAATCTTGATTAGTATATTCAAAAGAATCAACATTATTGGTGTGCATTGTCGACATCGTGTCGTATTATATTCAATTTGTTCATAAGTGTGTTATTTTGTGATTCCATATTATTAAAAAAATCATCATTACTCTTTTCACATCAATTTTCCCTCCACTTTATACCTTTCACATTAATTTTTACCTCCACTTTTCAAAATTATCTTATGCTTTTACTCATTAACTTTTCAAAATGGCACAACAATAATTCTACAAACTTTTACCCATTAACTTTTCAAAACACACTCTTATTAAGAGACAGCCCAAAATGAAATACTCAACTCTTAAAAAGGGACAAAGAGAGTAGTTATCTATGTCTTCATTGAGTTATACAAGTCTAATCCATATTCCTCCATTTAATTTTTGTGTTAGCGGGTCGTGCCATGTTCGTGTTTGTGTCAAAAAGTGATCGACTTAAACCCTCTAGCTTTGTATTGCGTTTGTATCGTGTTAACAAGTCAGGTTTATAATCCTCGCCCCTACAGTCATTACATAAGCAATTATAACTTGTTTTTATTTAAAAATAATAAAATGAGAGAAGCTATAACAACGACTAAAAAACTATTCTAAAGTCGAGAAACTATTTATGCAGTTGATCTTCAGCAGGAGCTAGTTACAATCAAATAATTTTAATAGCAGGATACTACATTTAATCATGTAAACAAAGAACATATTATGACGGAAAAAAATAGGCACCAACAATGGTATAAACTCTCCAATATAGATCTTCTAGGTCCCACAAGCCAAACTCCATATGAGATAATTTGTTTAATTGTTGATACAGATATGTGTGGTGGTAGCAAGCCTTTAATACTAAAGATATGGGATCTTTATGTAATTATTTGATGGTAATAGCATAGCAAGATGAGTGACAATAAATGGAGGAAAAAAAAAATATTCTGCTACATAGTTCTACTAAAACAGTAATTTTTTGTAAATGGTTTCATGAACAACTCTATTTAGGTGAAAATACTAAAGATATGGGATCTTTATGTAATTATTTGATGGTAATAGCATAGCAAGATGAGTGACAATAAATGGAGGAAAAAAAACTATTCTGCTACATAGTTCTACTAAAACAGTAATTTTTTGTAAATGGTTTCATGAACAACACTATTTAGGTGAAAATACTCTGTGAGATACAACATGGTAGAAAGAAAGATACATGCTTGTTTTGCAATGCATTGTTTTTTTTTTTTTTTCCTGGTACTCACAATTTTAAGGCAATGCAACATTAATAGAGTTTGCCGAAACAGAAAATGTAAGGCAGGACCCCTAGGGGTTGTGGTTGAATAGGCGTGCTAGGTTTATACTATGGAAATTTGAAGAGCTTAAAGTGCTTGAGCAGATCTCCTGCAAAGATGCTTGACTTCCAGTGCTTATTTGATTGTGGTAACCATTCAAATAGCCAAAAGTTCCTAAGATTTTAGCCGAAGATGATCGAAGAGTAGGGAACAGTCCTGCAACGTCGCATTTTATAGGCTACATATATTGGTTAGATGCCTCATTGTACAGACATTTCAAAATCATGCAGGTCTGCCATAAGAGTAAGAATATCATGCAAGACAGTTCACGTATCGAATATATCTCAAATCAAAGTCAAAAGCACTAAGTTTTTTTTTTTTTTTTGTAAAGGTAAATTCATTAAGGCCTCGTTTGATTCACGGACTAAAACAGGTAGGATTGATAGTCCCGGGACTATCTGTCCTAGACTATTTGTCCTGAGAATAATTTAGTCCTGAATCCTACACAATCCCCTGTTTGATTCGTGCAGGATTAATATTGGGATATCCCTTGGTTAGGCCTATTCCATGTTTGGTTCCGTCATTAAATTCTGAGATTGGTTTGAGGACTATTTCTTTTTCTTTCCCCTCTTTCTCATAAAGTTAACCTAAAAAAACAGTTCATTACAAAAACGATCTTGAAACCATATATATCAATTAACCATTTTGTTCATTAGCTTGATTCTTGATTCCCAAACGTTCTTGTCCAAAAATAAAAACAAAAAACTTGTATAATGTCTCGTTGATTTTGATTCTTGAACATCTGTTCAGTGTCCTTCGGTCCTCTCCATGGGTCATGAGAAGCAACAACTGTCTGTCTTAGATCATTGAGAGTTAGCTATGGAGTCATGACCTGGTAGATGAATAGAGTTGTGTTCACTACTTTTGTGGTGTCCGGCCGGTTTTCTAGATGAATCCTTTGGCTAGCTTCTTTTACACCGTAGGTGACGGAGTTCCTTCCCTAGCCAACTTCCGGCCAAGTTGGGCGCTAATAGCAGGTGCTACATGTGCATGAGTACTTGAGGGAATTGAACTACAACCCATCAGGTTTGGAGAGGTATTTACAAAGAGAAAAAAAAAGAAAAAAGAACAATGTCAAGTCGTAAACATTGTGAACACACCCCCATCAGAAGAACATTCATGTTCACAAATCAATTTTACAAACTCGACCATCGTCTTCTGTTGAATGGGGAAAATGAAATACTGTAGAATTTATTTTAGGGTTTAAAAAACAAACTGAAAGAAAAAACAGAAGAGATGCTACCTGGTTCGATAGGGAGGGAAAACAAGAGAGAAAGGGAGAATGACGATGTACCTATTTCGATCTATGATGAAATCATTCTTCAACATGCAACTCTGGGAGAGCTCGATCTGGTGGAATATGTGTGTGTGTGTGTGAGAGAGAGAGGCGTGAACAGAGAGAAGGGCTCAAAATATTTCCATGGCAATTTTGTAATTAAATGTGTTTCAAGTCGCGCGTCTCTCTAGTCCGGGATTGGTAGTCCCCCCCTCCCCCCTAGGGATAATATAATACCCCCCATACAGGGATAATTTTTGTCCTAGTATTATTAATCCCAGCGCCTTTTTGGGAACCAAACAAGAGAAAAGGTGGGATTAGATGCGCCTATCCCTATCCCATGCATCTAATACCTGAATCAAACGAGGCCTAAGAAACTGGTACCAATAAAAGTAGTGGTAGTAGTAGCCTAACTCTCTGTTCGAGGGGTACCGGTACCACTACATTTATTGGTACTGGTAGCCATTGGGAAAATTCCAAAATTTGCTCTACATCCATTGGTTCAACCCTAGACCACGTTTAATCCATTATCAATCACCCCAAACCATTTCACCACATCAAAACACGTATCTGCATCCTCCACCAAACACCGGTACACAAACACATACTCACCCATACAAATACTTCGATGGAAAACAATTTAAACTCATTCGCATTAATCACAATGAATAAAAGAAAGAAATGAATTTATGGGTCTTACACCAAATACCTTCACAACATCAAAAACCCCTATTTCATCTACCCATCGAATATTAGCACCATCACATCAACAAAACTATAATTCAGCCACAATATCATTATTTCTCATTCAACAAAATAAAAGAACTGGAGTTTTAAATCACGGGTCTTTACAATAGACATCTAAGCTTCTCCACACCGGGGACGCTCGATGCTATGAAATAATGTCACGTGCCCATTACCCTTCATAAGAGCACATCTATAGTTCGTGTCATATACAAGATCCTCATTAAATAGGCTAATTACATCAATCACGTATCAATAACAAACATAAAGCATCAAGTGAAACAAGATTAAGGTCTAAGATAATGGACCTAACAAGTTTCAAACAGTGTTACGAGGTTATTCAATGGGTAACCAAATAATTCAATCGGGGCCAAAGGGATACTAAACGAGCCATATAATCAACAAAGTGGTCAATACCGAGTAAGATTTTTAGTGAACAAGATGTTTGAAGAAGGCCCAAGACACTCAAAAGTCAAGGAATGGCCTAAACAAAAACAACAGTCCAGCTGTCTCGTATCAATACCTAGAATGGGGTATCTATACTAGTCGACTAGGAGAAAAAACATTCTGTGCTAGTATCGATGCCAGGATGTAGGGGTATCGATCCCAGCAAGCTTCGAGCATAATTTTGACAGCTTTTTGCACAGATCAAATGGAGCTAAACCAACCAAGAATTTATGCACAAATCAACTCAAAAACACTATAGAGATGATAGAAAAAGATCCATACCTCAAGTGGGTTAAATTCCTACAAGTTTTAAGAGCAAACCCTAACTTTCAAACTCTAGCACCCACCAATGCAAGCCCCTCAAAAGCAAATGCAAGAAGAAATAAGGCTCCAAGGGTCAATAGATGATGGATCTATGCAAAGATCATGAGGATTTGGAGACTTTGTGGAGAATTTGTGAAGGACTTTGAAAGAAAAATGAAGGAGATGAGAGAAGGAGAGGGCCGGTTGTGTATAGGGGGGGAGAAGAAGTGATTTTCTATCTCTCCTCTCGTACTCTTACACTTTCATCAAATTACACCATACACCCTTGTAATAACTTGTGTGCTACCCAAAAGGCCCAAATCAGTTCTATATCATATAGCAATTCACAAGTTGACCTCCAAAGTAGTTTCAAACAATTCCCCGACTTTATTTTAAAAAATCTTTATGAATTTACGGGTCTTTACAAATAACATGATATGTGGGATGTACATTATTAATCTATGTTCAAATGCTATGAATTCTCTTGTTTATGAAAAGCTATGATTGTTCCTTGAATTGTCTTTTTAAAAGTATCCACGGAAAGTGTGTAAGTTGTGTATCAGTCACTCATACAAGCTTTAGCTTACGGATTTTTCTCACCTTTCAGGCAATTAGGAGTAGTGCATTGGCATGGAATCTTTTGTGGGCTTGCGTAGCACTTTGTAGATGGGACTTTTTGTATTGTTCTATGCTTTTGCTCATGGAGTTATGTAGACAATAGGAAGTTGTACTTATCTACTCTATTGTCATCTGTATATATTTGTGGCTAGTTTGGGTGATGTATTACAAGCACAGCTCTATGGGATACTTCAAGTTTGAAGATCCTGGTCTTAGAACACGTTACTTTGGTTTGTTAATACAAGTTGACTTCCGTAATTTTGCATTTGTGTCCCTTTTAGTCATTTTTTGTATTCGTGTCTTTTTTAGTCATTGTTATACGATATTTTATACTATGACATGGTCTTGGATAATGGTTCATCGGCACTTTATTATGATTTACGCTTATAACCTTTAGGGATGGGTTTGGGGCCTCACAGTGTCGTCGTCGCACCTTCTAGTACCAGGCCGTATGGAGAGAAACATCGGTTATGGTCGAGACCAGGTCGGTTTAAGTTAGCCTTGCGATGACTAAAGTTGAAAACTCAGAAACAGGTTTAGGGTTTCTAAAATTTGAACCCTAAACGGCTTATTACCAAAAAAAAAAAAAAGGGAAAAAAAATTGGAACCCATAATTTTTGTGCAAAAATCCTCAATCTTTACTAATCGAAACAACTAGAGAAGGGGGGGGGGGGGGGGGGGGGGGCGCTAGGGGTGGGCCTGGTTGAAAGCTCGTCGGCATGAGAAAGAGAACGTTTGAAGCTCATCTGCCAATCTATGAAAGAAGGAAAACTATACGCATTCATGTATAAAAGCAATCCATACAATAAAAGAGACAAAATTTAAACATATAAGAGTGATTGTTCTTTCCTTATAGCTATCAGATGCTTTGGGTCAAGAATTTCATTTTGTGGGGGTTAGATTTAAGTTTACCTTTATCCTGTGGGGCAGTCTCAAGTTTAAAGGGGACTTACTCAAGTAACAAAAGCATGAACCTACAACTTCATGAACTATGGAGTTTTTTTTTTTTTATCCCCTAAACTATGCAAATTTTTTCTATTTTGTCTTTAAACTATCAACTTGACGATTTCATCCCCTTAACTACCCGTCCGTTATATACTTCATCCAATAACAGAACTCATCAATTGGATGGAAAAATGGCTCGTGTGCCTGTTGTTAGTAATCGACATTTAATCAACGGGTATTTGTAATCTTAACGTGGGGAGATTAATAAGTATTTAATAACGTGGAGCTCGAAATATAATCGAGATAAAGATGGGAGTGCAATTATAATTCTTTAGTGGTGTGAATTATAATTTGTGAAATAAGAATAGAATCCAGGTGGGATTAGGTTTTCTTATTTACACAAGGAGCCCAGATTTATTTCTCCTCAGGTCCCTGCTCTAGCCCTATAAATATATCGTTATGTTCTCTAGGTCACAAAATAGTCATTCAGAAAATTAGAATAGAGGCTGTGAGAGAGAGAACAAAGAGATCATGTAGAAGTCCACACTTGGCTACATGATCGAGATATAAGGGAATATGGCAGAAGATCATGAGGTACTGTCGAGCAAAGCTTGTTGCATACAGTAATTAGGTCTGTCAAGTTCTAAAATAAACAAGTCAACCAGCGTTCGTGTCTACGGATGAGAGGTAAACCCTAATTTCGCCTTGTAGGGTTTGTGTTTATTTTTGTTGTTTAATCTGTACGCGTAATTACTGGGTTCTGGGATTCGTTTCCCAACAGTGGTATCAGAGCGGGCTGTAATCATGCGTATGGATTAAACCAACCATGTTGTCCGTAGAACATAGATATAGAACTGTGCTAACCGTTGTTTTGCAGGGTTCTAGTTTGTTCTAACGTTTGTTTTGCAGAATCAATTATCCCACTATTATGGTCACGCATGTTTTTTATTGTGTGATTGGATCCCACGCTTTGTAATTGTTTTATGTGTGGTTACTATTACTGGTTTTTTATTACAAGATTAGTTTTGCAATCTGTAATAGTAGTATGTGGGAGGCATAAGTTTTTGATGTAATCTTTGTTTCTTCAGTTGTATCGTTTTAGATATATAGATCTGTTGTAAGATTACAGATTCTGTAATGGGGCATACTACATGGAGAAAACAAGTTGTGTTTGGTTGAGAGTTTTGAGAAGAATATTTTGAGAAATATTTTTGAGATAGTGATTGAATGAGTTTTTGGAAAAAATAATAATTAGAGAGAGGTGTAATAATTGGAGAGAGATAGAAAGAGAAATGAGAATAATGATTGGAGAGAGGAGTATGAGTAGAGAGAGAAATGTGATTAATGATTGGAGAGATGAGAGATGAAAGAGAACCTTTTTGAAATTTTTTTTTAGAAATGTAAAGTGAACAAAGTGAATCTTTTTTGACAATAAGATAAGTTTTGTCAAGAAAAAAGAATGTTTGGCTCGCAGCAGAATTTTTTCAGATTTTTAGGGTCTGATTGCAAGGCTGTTTTGACCCAGTAAACATCGGAATTGGAAATTCTGTTCTTCACCGAAGTTGCTAGATAATTGAATTTCTAATCCAACCCAATTGGAATTAGTTCAATCGGAGTTCGGATGAGGGAGAAAAGTTCAAAATACTGAAGGCTGTGCAGTTTACTCGGGAAAAATTTCAGATCCGATTTTTCTTGCCTAAGTATAGTTGGATTTTGGTTTCTTTGATTAATTCAAAGTATCTAAGTCTTCAACATACGTATTGCTCATGGATTTCAAGTTTGGAAAGGATTCCTTACTGCTTAAGGATTTCAAGACTCGAAGAATTCCTGACTGCTCAAGGATTTCAAGTTTGGAAAAGATTCCTTACTGCTTAAGGATTTCAAGACTCGAAGGATTCCTGACTGCTTAAGGATTTCAAGACTGGAACGATTCCTTATTGCTCAAGGATTGCATCTTTGACCATAATAGATTGGACACATATTATTTATGAATATTTGTATATTCATCTTGTTTGCATGTGTGATAGTTTACCGTATTTGGACAACATGGTAATATTTGGCCTTAGACCTAGATCATGGTTTTTGCGAACATGTTAATTTTGATAACCCTCACAAAATTTGTAAATAACTAAGTGGGAGAGGGAGTTTATTTTGTATAAATCCCATGGTCTCCATTACTAGTATGTAGATGACATAATTAAGTTTTGTGTGTTGGTTTTAGTGCCTTCCTCCCTATCGGACGAAATTAATTATGGCATCATCAGTACTTACTTCCTTAGAGGATAGCTCCAAGATAATTGTTGTGTGGATTACTCCTCCATCTAGGGTAGTTCATTACGGAACAATGGATCTTGAAGTTTAGGTAATGGTATACACTTAGCTATAAATAACAAGTATCCTCTCCATCTGAGTCACTGCTTTTATTTATAGGACCGAAGCAAATTAGCTATTTGATTTTATTGGGCACGGTTTAGTGTCTAGATAGTAAAATTAAAAGGTTGTGCCTATCTACACGAATGATGAAGAGTAGTGGACCTACCCATCAAGGCATACTCTTCACGGTGTAATTGTTGTTATGTGATTCTCAGATTCAAAAAATGGACTCTTTCAATCCACTTGATGACATTGTCAAACAAATTTACTGGTCTTAATTATTGACTAGAAAAGGATCTGGATATTGTGTCGACTACTTAGGGGACCAAATTTGTGTTCTCTGAGGTGTGCTCTATCAAACCCACTGAAATTGCAACAGAACCTGAAATTCGGTATATATGGATTGGGTTACAGCTGATCAGATGGCGCGGTGTTACATTTTAGCTTCTATGTCAAATGTATTGCAACATCAGCATCAGTTTTTGGAAACTGCCTATGACATGATGCATAACCTAAAATAAGGTTTGGGGTGCGGCTAGGCAAGTTGTAATGTGGAATTTGGGGAATTAACCATCGGTGAAGGAACCCAAGTAAGGGGATTATGTTCTGAAGATAATAGGTCTTCTGAATGAACTTGAAATCCCAAGAGCAGAAATCAATGGGGAAACCCATGTTGATATTGTGCTCCAGTTGCTTACCAAGCTTTTTCAGCAGTTCTGCTTGAATTACAATATGAACAAAATGCATTATTTTTTACGAAACTACTGAAAGAAAGTTAAATTAGCCAAGGGTCTTTTGGTTAATAAATAGACAAACTGTGATTGTAGTTGAAAAGGTTTCTACTTCTTAGCTGGAAGGCAGCAAGAAGCAGGAAAAGGTTCAACAACAAGCAACGGTTCCTCAGACAGTTTATGAGCTTGGAGGTAGAGTGAAAATGCCTAACGGCAAGTGTTTTCACTATAAGCAGAAAGGACACTAGAAGAAGGTTATCCGAATTATCTCAATAAATTGAATAATCAAAGAATTTTTTTCACTAGTAGTTGAATCATGTTTAGCGGTGTTATCTACCAGTACCTGGTGTGTAGATACGGGTGCCACTAATCATGTTTGCAATTCATTACAAAGGTTCTAGGAAACCAGGAGACTTAGTGATGAAAACATTTAGGGATTATTACCTCTAGGTCTAGAAAAGAGATGTCTAGTTACCAATAAGGTAAGTCATTTTTTTTAATTACCACTAAGGTAAGTCACTCTTTTTTGGAGTTTAGGTTTAGGGTGCACTTTCCTATTATAGAGTTTTAGTGGTTTAGGCACTTTCATAGAGTACCCTAGGATTTTAGGCACGTTCATAGAGTACCCTAGTCGTAGGGTACCCTAGTCATAGGGGTACCCTAGAGTTTAGGTTTAGGGTGCACTTTCCTATTATAGGATTTTAGTGGTTTAGACACTTTCATAGAGTACCCTAGGATTTTAGGCACTTTCATGGGGTACCCTAGTCGTAGGATACCTTAGAATTTTAGGCATTTTCATAGGGTACCCTAGTCGTAGGGTACCCCAGTCGTAGGGTACCCCTAATCATAGGGTACCCTAGGATTTTAGGCACTTTCATAGGGTACCCTAGTCGTAGGGTACCCTAGGATTTTAGACATTTTCATAGGGTACCCTAGTCGTAGGGTACCCTAGCCATAATGGTACCCAAGTCATAGGGTACCCTAGAGTTTAGGTTTAGGGTGCACTTTCCTATTATAGGGTTTAGTGGTTTAGGCACTTTCATAGGGTACCCGAGGATTTTAGGCACTTTCATAGGGTACCCTATGATTTAGGCATTTTTATACGGGTTGGGGAGTTGATGAGAATTTTTCAGAGTTGGGCTTGACCTGATGGTAATTATGGGATCCAAGGGTGACCTGATGGTAAATGTCCCAAAGATTTATCTACATATGGGAAGTGCTACAAAAGTAGCAGCAGTTGCAGTAGGCGTTTAATTTCAAGAGATTGTCTTTATGATCATTGAATTAGGAGAAATTTCGGTTTCTAATTTGGTTGTAAATGGATATTTGGTTTATTTTTAATAACTCTGTGGTTATTAAGTTAAATAAACATTTTATCTGTTATGGTTCATTAGATGACAATCTCTACGTTATTAATGATATCGTTCCTACAATGCAACTAAATGAATTGAATAACACTAATAGACTGCCATATAAGAGAAATGAGCCTTATAAGTTGAACCAAACGTATCTTTGGCACTTACGCCTAGGTCATATTTATCTAAATAGAATTTCTAGACTGGTTAGAAATGGATCTTTGGGTTCATTAGAAGTGGAGGCACTTCTGGTCTACGAATCCTGTTTGGAAGGTAAAATGACCAAGATGCCATTTTTTCAGGAAAAGGGTGAGCCAATGAAACGTTGAAATTGGTTCACTTTGATCTGTGTGTACCTATAAACATCCGGGATAGAGGTGGTTTTGAGTATTTCAATACTTTTATTGATGATTACTCAAGACATGGTTACATTTATTTGATACACCGTAAGTCCGAATGCTTTGAGAAATTCAAGGAGCATAGACCGGAAACGGGAAAGCGTCTGGATAAATGTATCAAGACACTGCGATCTCATCGTGGTGGCGAATACCTCTTGGAAGTATTTAGGAACTAGTGGCAACAGAAGGGATTACATCCCAACTGTCTGCGCTAGGTATGCCACTACATAATGGTGTAACAGAAAGAAGGAAATGACTCTTATGGATATGGTGAGATCAGTGATGACTTATTCAAATTTACTAAATTCGTTTTGGGGACATGCACTATAAACAATAGCGTACATTCTTAACTTGGTACCATTTAAGCTAGTACCAACTGCACCCACAGAACTGTGGACTAGGAGCAAAACTAGTCTATGGCATGTTCAGAAATGGGGTAGTCCAGCACATGTGCTGAAAGGGAAAGCAGATAAATTGGAATCAAGGACAAATGTTTGTTTGTTTTGATGGGGTACCCTAGAGGAACGAAAGTTGCTCTATTTTATAGTCCTAAAGATCATAAGGTCATTGTTAGCACCAATGCTTGATACTTAGAGGAAGGCTATGTCATAGATCACAAGCCCAGTAGTAAGATTGTTCTAGAAGAATTGAGAGAAAATAGACCGGCACAGACTTCTTCAACACCAATAGTACAAGAGGCTACATCACATGAAATAGTTGTTAACACACCAGTACCTTGTCGTAGTGGGAGGGTTATTGTTTCACCCAATCGGTATATGTTGTTGGGAGAATCTTGTGATATGATCCCTGGAAAACAACATGCCAAACCCTGAAACTACAAAGAGGCACTACAAGATAAAGATGCAGAACTTTGGCAAAAGAACAGGAGCACATGTTGTGCTAGCTTGAGAAGTCCATTTGTGGACTTAAGCACGCATCTAGGTCTTGGAGCATCCGTTTTGATCAAGTAATCAAATCTTTTAGTTTTGATCAATGTCTGGATAAGTCGTGTGTGTACAAGAAGCGCAATGGAAATGTGGTGGTGTTTGTATTGCTATATGTGGATGATATCTTGTTCATCAAAAACGATGTCGGAGTGTTATCTTTGGTATAGTTGTGGTTATCCAGCCAGTTCGATATGAAGGATTTAGGAATAGCCGGTCACATCCTTGGGATTAAATTTTTGCCAGATTAAGCAAAGGATGTTGGGCTTCTCAAGCTTCCTATATCGATGCGATCCTTACCCATTTTAGCATGCAGGATTTCAAGAAAGGATTGCTTCCTTTCAGACACAGAGTCAATCTATCCAAGGATCAGTGTCTTAAGACATTTGAGGAGATGGAGAAAATGAAAGGAGTACCTAATGCTTCAGCAATAGGAAGCCTCATGTATGATATGCTGTGAACTAGACTTGATATTTGTTTTGCTGTCAGCATGGTTAGCAAATTTCAGTCTAACCTGGACAAGAAGATTGGACTGGTATAAAATGTATACTCAAGTATCTGAAAAGAACTAAGGATTATATGTTGGTGTACCAGCCAGACAGTCTAGTGCCTTGTGGGTACACAGATTAAGACTTTATATTAGATAAGAGTTCCAGAAAGTCAACATCGAGATATGTGTTTACCCTAGGAGGTGGAGCCATTAGTTGGAGGAGTATCAATCAATCGTGTATTGCTGATTCCACCATGGTGGCTGAGTATGTGGCAGCTTTTGAAGTAGCCGAGAAAGCCATTTGGCTCAAGAATTTCTTGATGGATCTAGAAGTGATACTTTCGATTCGGTCAGCAATTTCGATCTATTGTGACAATAGTGGTGCAGTTGCTAACTCGAAGGAACCAAAGATTCATAAGAAGGGAAAACACATCGAGTGTAAGTATCACCTGATTCGAGCGATCGTATAGAAAGGAGATGTAGCTGTGACCAAGATTGCATCAACAAACAACCAAGCAGATCCTTTTACAAATGGCTTACATGCCAAGACTTTTTTATAGTCACGTAAAGGGCATGGAAGTGAGATGCGTGGCAACATGGTTTTGAGTCTAAGTGGGAGATTGTTAGAAACTTATACTAAAAGCCATGCTTTTATGTAATGGATTAATATTTAATTAGTTAATTATTAATCAATTTTATCCCTGTTTTTTATGAGAATCTATTATGGGCAATGTTTGCATGATATAATTGTATGTTGTGCATGTGTCTTTTATTCTACATAGTAGATGATCCAGTGTGTAGTGTACGGCTTACACACAGAAGATTGGATCATCGGTTCTTGTGAAATATAAGTTTTGGTTCACAATCTTAGATGGAATTTGACACACCATCAGTAGGATTGTAGTACAATGTTTTAGTAGGTTTGTCTTGACTACAGGGAACGGTTCTAGTTTCGACTCATTGTGCTAGTACATTTTTATGTGTATTGAACAGGACTACTTTAAGGTAATTGTCTTAGTACTAACATTTTAAGACAGTTAGAACCTTATAGTTATTAAGAATATTTATGCTCTTAATCCGGATATAATTAATACATATATACATTTAATGTTGTTGACTTTGATTTATTATAAAGTGAGATCTTGTTTCACGGTCAATAGTCTTGGTGAGTTGGGTCACGACATTATATGCATGAAATATATGGATATTAATTATTGATAGAATCCACATCTCGGTAGAGATTGATGATACCCTCTTGAGTAAACTTATAAGTTTCGGTTATGTCAAACCCTGCAGGTGGATATTTGTATCCGACCTATTGAATAAGTAGGTTAGTCTCAAGGTGTTTTATAAGATGTTGATTAGTGGGAGATTGTTAGTAATCGACATTTAATCAACGGGTATTTGTAATCTTAACGTGGGGAGATTAATAAGTATTTAATAACGTGGAGCTCGAAATATAATCGAGATAAAGATAGGAGTGCAATTATAATTCTTTAGTGGTGTGAATTATAATTTGTGAAATAAGAATAGAATCCAGGTGGGATTAGGTTTTCTTATTTACACAAGGAGCCTAGATTTATTTCTCCTCAGGTCCCTGCTCTAGTCCTATAAATATATCGTTATGTTCTCTAGGTCACACAACAGTCATTCAGAAAATTAGAATAGAGGCTTTGAGAGAGAGAACAAAGAGATCATGTAGAAGTCCACACTTGGCTACATGATCGAGATATAAGGGAATATGGCAGAAGATCATGAGGCATTGTCGAGCAAAGCTTGTTGCATACAGTAATTAGGTCTGTCAAGTTCTAAAATAAACAAGTCAACCAGCGTTCGTGTCTACAGATGAGAGGTAAACCCTAATTCCGCCTTGTAGGGTTTGTGTTTATTTTTGTTGTTTAATCTGTACGCGTAATTACTGGGTTCTGGGATTCGTTTCCCAACACCTATCCCATGGGATCCCAACCCGAATAATAGGGGCAAAATACACACTTCACTCACTGAAAACATACACCCAGCTACAATTGATCAATTCCCTCTCTCGCTACCTATCTATCTGTGGTGTCCATAATTCAGATGACCCTTCGGAGTTGACTCTTTTCCACCGTAGGTGACGAATGTAGATCCCTCAGGTACACCGACACACGTAGCACCCAACCTGGCTGGAAGTCGGCGGGGGAAGGCACTTTGACGGTCTAGTAAGGAACTGGAGAAGGGAAGTACCAAAGAGAAGTGGTATGAGTTAGGAGAGAGTGAATTGTGTACCTTCTAGGGATCCTCCTCTTTTTTTTTTTATATAGGCTCCTCCTGACTTGTGCTCCAAGTTCAGGGAAAATCAGTGATTTGGCTCAGATGATGTCATGACTCATCACGGGCCAAATCTATTATCATTGCATGCAATTGTCTCAAATTGTAGCTCGACACGTGTCATAACAGCTTGGCTTCCTTCATGATGACGTAAGGGCAGCTGTAACACGCACATGTCTCATCATGAGCCTGGCACGAGAAGTAACTGCCCCGGATGGTGTCATCCGTGATGTCCGTTATAAACGATCTCTCGGATTCCTCACAAGTCACTTTGGGTCTTGCCCATCTCGGATGACTCGTCCGGATCAATGCCTTGATTTGCCGAGATGCCAGTACATGCCAATCCAAACCGTCTCGGTGTGATCATATTTGGCTCGATTAGTATTGGGCCTCATTCCACCTGGGCCTTTGGACCGTGCCAACCATGGACCCTTGGGGGATTATATTTAGGCCCACTATAATAGCCCCTCAACTTCTTCTGAGGCACTTCAAGCAAAGGAGGAGTTGACTTTTCTTGGGCTATTTCATCAAACCATGCCCCGAGACCGATATCTTCTGGGAAAATTGGAGTTGTTGATTCTCTTTTCGTCCGAGCCAAAAAATTCTCTTGGATGCTTCTTCTCCGTAATAGTTCTCTTTTCCGAGCCCCAGCAAAGTGTGGACCTGTGAGACTCTTAGGGTTTAGGGGACTTGAAAGGACATGGCCTGTGTGAAGAGTCAGGCGATGTTACGGCCCATCAGATCGTTAACAGGTGGCACCCGTCCAGAGGTTGGCTTTGCCCCTCTTTGTTTCCCGCGCTGCTTTTTGAAAATGTCACACCTTTATAAATAAGGACTTAGGGGGCTTTTTGCTTTTGCCCTCTCCTTGCATTCACCGCTCAAAGTTTTCTCTCTCTTCAACATCGCCAGAGATTTCCACCGTTTTCGTCGTAAATCATCACCAAACTCGTCGATTTTGATGTAAAATCTTACCCCAATCTTGCTTCTCATCAATCTAGAATTATAATCTTTCGCCTTTTTTTGGGTTTACCACCACATTTGTCATGATTAACCTTTTTTGGAGTAGGTGAATAGTACCATGAACAACGATGGTACTATTCATCACCCAACATGTTCTTCCTTTTGGTCAACTGGTTTGACCCTTTATGCCTGCGTTCGATCTTTTCCCCGTTAGGATTTAACTTTAGAAACCATTTTTAACTGAGCCATTGAATCCAGACCTTGACCGAGACAAAAACCCGAGTCATCAATAGCCCTTCCATTGCCCAGTTTACCTGAGACAAATTATCCGTCTCGCATGATTATTGGAAAAGTCCAAGTCGATGGGGGAACCGAGTCAATTTTAGACCACTATTAGCGATGTAGCTAACTGTCTTTTTTCACCCGTGCACTTTGTCAGGTTCGGCAACCCTAAATCCGATCAACATCTCTTCTGGGAGCTCCAACCGGATTGACAAATTCGAGGTGGCCAAACATAGTGAGAGCTATCTGAGATATCACTTCAACCAAGCGGCTTATGCCCCCGACATAGGAATGGAGTCAGCAAACGTAGGTATAGATAACCGAGAGCTAGGTCCCGCTGATTCAGTGCCTTCACAAGAGCCGGCGGTGAGACGCTCAGAAGAAGAAGGTTTAGTTAACCAAAATGCCATCAGTAGTGACTGGAGTAGGTAAAACCTGACTATCCTAGTGGAGGACATAGCAGATGCCTTTCATCACGCTCACCACGAGAGGGTAAGAAGCTCGGCACCACATAGGGAAGTCCTAGCCCTATGTTGAGCTGTACTGACCATCAATAAGGTCAGTATGATAAAACGGATTAATATACCAGGATGTTCTAGCTCGGTATAAGTCACGATGGGATACCCTTAATCCTGCCGAGCCAAGTAGGTTACGAATAAAACTTGGATGACATTCTGGAATACATAAATTTAGCTCAGCGTAAGTAGTTAAGATATGTACGTGTCATGCCGAGCTACGTGGAAGCACGACACCGTCACGAGTAAGGTGGTGAGACATTCCAGAACACTCTGTGTCGGTTTCTCATGTGATAAAGAGCAATCCCGTAGAATACGGGATGAGGATGAGCATTCCTAACGTGATAAGGAAATGGTTTCATATAGGAAAGAGTCCTATATGGAAAGAAGGACTACTGATAGACGAGATCTAGCAGGATATGAAAACTGTCTCTTAATAGGAAAGTCCTATTAGGAAAAGGATTCCTAAAGAGAATAGGAAACTAGGGCATGAGATGCCTAAATCAAACAAGCTATCCTCACCTATAAATAAAGCATTAGACCCATGATGAAAGGTACGCGGTGAAACCTATTCATACGCATTGTTCTTTGCTTGATTAGTAACCCAGTACTAACTTAAGCATCGGAGGGCCTTTGCCGACGAGAGGCAAAGGTGCTCTAATCCCTTCTTTGTTTTGCAGATTGAGGACTACAACGAAGAAGCACGTGATCAAAGACTTGACGTGGATTTTATCTTCGTACAGTGACGATGAGGGGGTCAACCCAGGGTCGGGAAGAGATGGAAATGGGGCTGTGGGTCACCCTCCCGAGGATCTAGCCCCAGACCAAACTCCCGAGGATCAAGTAGATGAGAATTCTGAGCAAGAACCAAATCCATACCTTGTGGTCTTCAATGGCAAACCTGATGCTTACCAAGCCGTTTGTGGGAAACGCTTACGAAAAGCTCTTATAATCTCTAACGAAGATCAACAATGGTGATTTCAGAGCCTGTCTTATGCACTCCACGAAGAGAGGGCGTGGAAGACGATGGTGGAACCACTCTTGTATACAGCACGAGAAGGAATGCAAAGGTGGACAAGACTCCAGCAACTCTGAAAGCGCCACAGAAAAAGCCCGCTACTAGGAGAATTAACATAGGGCACATCCCTGAGATTCCAAAATTTAGGAATACATGCCTGGGACTCCATAATTCTCCGAGGTCAGACGAACGACGAAGACGCTCAAGGACGCCACCAAGAAGACACAGGGGAACCTCTCCCCGTTATGAGAGAGGGAGGAGCCCAAAGACTGCACGAGAAGCAGCAACGAAAGCCCTAGGCCAGATC
Source organism: Vaccinium darrowii (assembly GCA_020921065.1). NCBI lineage: Eukaryota > Viridiplantae > Streptophyta > Magnoliopsida > Ericales > Ericaceae > Vaccinium > Vaccinium darrowii. Next base: position 20,714,137 of record CM037158.1, on the reverse strand, counting down.
TCGAAGTCACCACTGGCCCATTGGATCCGAGTAGAAAAGACCCTGAGCAGGGTAAAGCATTCAGCGTTCATCCCTTATGAAACCAGCACGGATCCCATGGCCCACATTCAACACTACCAACAAGCCATGTTCATGCATGAGCAGGATGATGCCTTGCTATGTAAAATGTTCCCATCCAGCTTGGGAAAGGTGGCCCTGAGTTGGTACCACAAACTCCCAGAAGGGTCAATCCTGTGCTGGGCTCAATTGGCTGAAGAGTTCACTGCTCGGTTCCTAACAAGCCGAGCGGCCCCAAAGACTTTTGATGCATTAACCTCTATGAGACAGAGGGATGATGAGACCCTTGTGGCAATATTCCAAACGTTACTGGGAGACTTTCAACAAGATTGAAAACTGCAGTGAAGAGTACGCCTTGGCAACATTCAAGATGAGTTTGCCTATGCCTAGTAAGCAACGAGAATCGCTTACCATGCATCCAGTAAAAACTGTAGCTAAGCTAATGGAAAGAATCCAAGAACACGTACGGGTAGAGGATGATATCCTGCAAGCTGGAGGAAAGATTGTGGCTGGACAATCCCAGCTCCCAGAGAAAAAAGCAGCAGAGCCAAGGGTGTACAAGAAGGAGTACACAACAGGAAGAAAGGACTATACGCAGCAGAAGAAAGACAATGCTGATCCAGACCCCAAATCATATTTTAGTATCATGGCAACCTTTAACATCCCAATCTACAAAATGCTATATAGGATCAAGAATGAGGCATGGTTCAGAAGACCCCCAAAGATGACAGGGAACCTAGAGAAGAGAAGAGCTACCAACCAGCACTGCAACTATCATAGAGATTGGGGGCACATGACTGAAGATTGTGTGAAGTACAAAAGGTTTTTGGATGAGAAAGTGGCAGAAGGCCATCTTAAGGAGTTTTTGGTCAATGATAAGAAAGACGCCGAGCTGATAGAGGAGATGAACTACGAGAAAGTTCCAAAGGGAACAATCCATATGATACATGGACTAGTTGCCCCATACACAAACAATGAGATAAGGCACATCCAAAGGGTCAATGGACAAGTGAAGCAAGTTATGCAGCTCGGCATGAAAAGGCCGAGGGCAGAAGGAGTAATGGAGACCCCCATTACCTTCATTGATGACGATCTAGATGGAGTATTGGTACCCCACAATGATGCATTGGTAATCACCCTACGAATAGGGGACTATGACGTGGAGAAGATTCTTGTTGATCATGGGGCAAGTACGGAAATCATGTACTACCATACCTTCAAAAAGATGGAGCTTCCACCAAGCTCATTGCAGAAATGCCTAGTCCCTTTGGTCAGCTTCAGTGCACAAACGGTGTGGCCTATGGGAAAGGTCACGCTGCCGGTCTGAGCCAGGTCAGTAGTCTTGAAAACTGACTTCTTGGTAGTAGACCTGCCGTCCTCCTATAACATGATTATAGGGAGAACTTGGATGCATAAGATGAAAGCCATCCCTTCCAGCTATCACCAGAAAATCAAGTATCCAGGAGTGGACAGCATAGAGTGCATTAAGGGAAATCAGAAAGTAGCCGACCAATGTTTTAACATGGTGTTGAAGAGATCCCCAAGGGTAGAACTTGTTCAAACGATTGAAGTACCAGACCAGCCTACTCTGGAAGACGTTGGAGGTCCACCAAGAAGATGGTTGAAGGACTAAAAAGGATACAGATCAAGGAGGATGATACAGAACGGTATTTCCTGGATGGCGAAACACTTGTTTAACAGGAAGAAAGAGACTTGGTTGCTTTTTTAAAGGACCATATTGACGTTTTTGCTTGGACTCCCCAGGAGATGCCCGGAATAGATCCTGAGGTGATCTGCCACCATTTGAACGTGGATCCTCAGCACAAACCAGTTGTGCAAAAGGTGAGAAGGTCGGCACCATAACACGCAGACGCTGTGATTGAGGAAGTAGATCGGCTGCTCGAAGCAGATGCCATACGTGAAGTGAGCTACCCAGATTGGCTGGCTAACACTGTGGTGGTCAAGAAGAAAAACGGGAAGTGGAGAGTCTGTGTGGATTTCACCAGCCTCAACAAAGCGTGCCCCAAAGACAACTTTCCGCTTCCCAGGATTAATCAACTAGTGGATGCCACGTCAGGATATGAGAGGATGAGCTTCCTTGACGCATATCGAGGATATCATCAAATTGCTATGTACGAGCCTGACCAAGAGAAAAGGTCCTTCATATCACCAAGAGGCCTCTACTGCTACAAGGTCATGCCGTTTGGGTTAAGGAATGCTGAAGCAACTTATCAGAGATTGGTTACCAAGATGTTCAAGAAACAGCTCGACAAAATCATGGAGGTCTATATCGATGATATGGTGGTAAAAGGCAAAGCAAAACCCAATCATATTGCCGACCTAAGGGTGACTTTCGACATTCTCAGGAAATACAAGTCAAAGCTAAATGCTTCGAAGTGTGCTTTTGGGGTGAGCTCGGAGAAATTTCTGGGACACCTGGTAACCAAGAGAGGGATTGAAGCCAACCCAGATCAAATTACCGTGCTTCAGAATCTCCAAAGCCCTAAGACCACGAGAGAGGTCCAGAGACTAACGAGGATGGCAGCAGCTCTTAACTGTTTCATCAGTAAGTCCTCAGACCGTTGCAGGCCATTCTTTCAACTTCTGAAGAAGAAAGAAGGATATGAATGGGGAGCCGAGCAAGAATAGGCTTTCCAAGAGTTAAAAGCCTATTTGTCATCGCCACCCTTGCTTTCTACAATAGAATCTGGGGAGCGGTTGATACTATATCTAGCAGTATCCGAGCACGCAGTCAGCTCAGTTCTCCTACGAATAAAGGGGATTGAGCAGGCTCCGGTCTATTTCGTAAGCAAGACCTTGTTAGATGCAGAAACGCGGTATTTACCATTGGAGAAATTGGTATATGCCCTTGTCACTACTTCAAGAAAGCTGCCACACTACTTTTTACAGCATCCCATTACTGTATTTACTGAATATCCACTAAGGGCTTTGCTCAGGAAGGCAGATTTCTCTGGAAGTATATCCAAGTGGTGCATTGAGTTGAGCCAGTTTGACCTTGATTATCAGCCCAGGATGGCAATAAAAGGACAAATCTTGGCTGACTTTATAGCAGAATTCACTCCGACAGTAGCTCCACCACCACCAACTCTCTAGGAGAAGGAGCAAAGCATTATCCCTGAGCAGCCAACGAGAAAGGCCGAGCTAGACCTAGAAGAATGGAGGTTGAACGTTTTTTTTTTTTTTGATCTGGAGTGGAGGCGGGTCAGCTTGCAATAAAGGGTCAGGAGCAGGAGTAGTGTTGTTCTCTCCAGAAGGATTGGTGCTGGAGTAAGCACTGCGCTTGGGGTTTAGTGCCACTAACAATGTGGCAGAATATGAAGCCTTGATCGCTGGACTCAGGAGTGCCATAGAACTCAAGGTCAGTAAGCTACGAGTATTTTGCAATTCACAGCTAGTTGTTAATCAACTTTCAGGAGAGTACGTTGCAAAGAGCGAGAAGATGGCTGCATATTCCGAGGCAACCAAAGATTTGCTTGACCAGTTTGAAGAAGTCCATATCCAGCAAGTCAACTTGGGGCAGAATGCACATGCGGACTCACTGGCATGTTTAGGGTCAGTAGTCAACATGGAGTACCGTCGTACAGTGGCTGTGGACTATTTAAGTGAGCCCAGCATTGGCCAATCAGTGGAGATAATTATGGAAATCGAGCTAGGTCCGAGCTGGATGGACCCAATCATGGCATACCTAAGAGATGGGACTTTGCCAGAAGACAAGAGGGAGGCACACAAAATCAAAACCAAGTCAGTACGTTTCTGGCTCTCTCCAAAAGGTAAGCTTTATAGAAAATCCTTTCTTGGTCCATATTTATTATGTGTACTCCTAGCTCTAGTTCAAAAATTCCTCCATGAGATCCATGCCAGAACATGTGGAGGACACACTGGTGGAAGGTCCATAGCCCACCAAGCAATATCCCAGGGGTATTGGTGGCCCTATATGCAAGAGGATGCAAAAGTTTTTGTCAAAAAATGTGACAAGTGCCAAAGATATTCCCCTCTTATCCGAGCTCCAGCAGAGGATCTTTTTCCTTTAACAAGTCCGTGGCCATTTGCACAGTGGGGATTGGACATCGTGGGTCCTCTCCCCATGGCAACAGAGAAACGAAAATTCCTCCTCATTGACACGGACTACTTCACTAAATGGATAAAGGGTGAAGCTTTGGCAAAGATAACAGAGGCTATAGTAGAGAAATTTGTTTGGAGCAAGATCATTACATGATTTGGAGTACCTTACTCCATCATTTCTGATAATGGGTCCCTGTTCGGCAAAAAGTTCAAAGCTTTCTGTGCTCAGTATGGCATCAGAAACTACTATTCAACCCCAGCTTACCCATAGAGTAATGGGAAAGCAGAGGCTTCAAATAAGACCATCCTTAAGAGTCTAAAAAAAAAGGCTGGAAAGTAAGAAAGGGAAATGGCCAGACGAGTTACCAGCCGTACTCTCGGCATACAGGACCACTCCTCTGCTATCTACAGGGGAGACGCCATACTCCCTTGCTTATGGGACAAAGGCAGTAATCCCATTGGAGATTGGATTGCCGACCAATCGCACTGCTCTTATGGAGTCTGGGGGGAACGATAAAGCCCTGGCCAAGCAGCTTGACCTTGCCGAGGAAAAAAGAGAACGTGCACTCATTACATTGGCAGCATACCAGGAGCAGCTAAGAAGAAGTTACAGCAAGAAAGTACAGCCAAGAGAGTTCAAAATCGGAGATTTAGTCCTAAGGAAAGTCTTGGCCAATACCAAGGTATCCTCTGATGGAAAGCTTGGGCCGAACTAGGAAGGCCCATACAAGATTGTAGGGATTGCTGGCATTGGGGCCTATCGTTTGGACGACCTGGATGGAGACCCAATACCACGGCCATGGAATGTTCAAAACCTACGGAAATTTTACCAGTAGTTTTTTTTTTTTTTTTTTGTGACTACGAATACAATCACATTCCTTTTAGTAATAATGTTCGAATTCACATCTGTTTTTAATACCTAGTTGGGATTACAAATAAAGTCACCAACATCAGCTAATTAGATTCTATTTCAAGCATTAATGAGATTTCATCTTTCTTTATTGTGGTTTTGATTAATACGAACCAAAATTTACCTTCATTTTGGATTCCTTTTGGGGAGCAGAGGGTATATGTATCGTAATAAATCCAAGTACGAAGACAATCGAAATTTCTAAGTATGAAGAAGCTTAGATTTGCAACGAATATTGCAACGAATTCCTAATTATGAATAAACTTAGATTTGCAACGAATATTGCAACGAATTCCTAAGTATAAAGAATCCTAAGTATGAAGAAACTTAGATTTGCAACGAATATTGCAACGAATTCCTAAGTATGAAGAAACTTAGATTTGCAACGAATATTGCAAAATATAAAAAAAAAAAAAAACTTAGGCATCTAAGTATTAGAACCATTATTGCAACGATAATTGCAAGATACCAAGTATGAAATACTTGAAAAACATTATCTAAGTGTGAAGAAACTTGGAATTGCAGCGATTATTGCAACCGATTTCCTAAGTATAAAAAAACTTAGGGTTATCATGACAAACTAGTTTGGATAATCTCAAAGTAAAACACTAAGTACGAGGAACTTAAAACTAACATCATGCAACCACCAGAATTAAAGTACAAGGGACTTAATAGTATTAAGAGCCACAGACGGCAGTACGAACCACGCAGGGCCGACAAAAGTAAGGAAGCAAACAAAGGCTTTAAGCCTCTTCACTGAGCCTTACAGCATCAGTGGCAGGGGTGGAGCTGAGATTTTCACCTTCAGCAGCATCAGTAGTAGTAGCGTCGCCTCCCTGAATAGTGAGATCAATGATGGCTTCTTCAGTTTGGGTCTGCTCGGGAAGGGGCTCAGACTGAGGAGGAGCATCAGGCTGTGCAGAAGCATCTGGATGAGCGTTGGGGGATTGGATATTGGATTGCCGCTGGGCTGCTAAAGCGTCCATAGCGCTAGGGAGCTCCATATCGGTCCACATAGGTGAATCAGCAGGGAGTCCCATTTTTGTGCAGCAGCGCTTCCAACTTGCCTCCCAAACAGCATCTCTGATTGCCGGCATTTGAGCTCGGTAGTGTGCGGTGATCTCAATCATGGCTTGATCATACTCGACCTCCGCTTTGGCCTTAGCAACAGCCAGCTCTTGACGAAGATTTTGCTTCGTTTCTTCCGCCAGCCTCTTCTATTCGGCAAGATCAGTTTTCAACTTCTCGGCTTCACCCCGAGCCTCCTTGAGTAGCTGAGTCCTCGCTGCAGCCTCTTTCTCAGCCTTCTCTACTCTTTTCTGAATAGAGCTTACTTCTTTTCGATGATCTCTCTCGGCCTCTTTAGCTTTCTCGAAGCCGGCTGAGGCTTTTTGCATTATCTGCAAGTAACAATGTGTGTAAGTCGGTGAAATCCAAGGGAGGGAGAAAATTGAGATGGAGGCATTAAACGACTTCCATACCTTGATGCTAGAGACGCCATAGGCAGCCCTAGAGACGACTGGAAGATTGATTTCATTAGTGCATCATAGGAACAGCCCTTTTCTCTCTCCATATCCAGTGGGAGGAGAGCAGCCCTAGAGACGCCATAGGCAATGTCAACGGACGAGGCCTTGTCGATAGCATTCAATGGGGTCTCATCTGGGCGAGCCAGCACGGGGGCCCATGGTTGCACGCGCGGCAGAGAGATGGTCGTCGCACGGCTGGAGCTCGCCTCGCCGGTCCGTCGTCTTTGTAGGGGAGGCTGGGAATCCTGCGGATCCTCAGAAGGCCACTTGTCCCTTTGTTCAACTAGTGGTACAGGAGGGCTGATTGGGGGAGCAGTGGGAGAAGCACGAGGGGGAAGTCCTCCGAGATTAAGCTCTTCAAGGAGATTGATCGGTTGACGAGGCATTTCTTCTCGGTCTGGAGAGGGTGAGTAGCCGGACGAATCTGAATCCGCGAGTAGTACAAACTGCTCGGCTAAAGACAGCACAACCGCACGATAATCAAAACCTTCACCCTCTTCTCCTTCCTCTCCTACCGCTGTTAGGCCAGATGTGCTGGCCTCTTGGTCAGTACGGGAAATGATTGGGATGGCGGTTGGGATTTCTGGGATATGAGCAAAAGTTATCTGCTGTTGTAGATCCCTTGGGGCCCGAGTACGTCTGGCTCCTCTCCTAGGACTTCCTCTCCGAGACCTGGTGCTCCTCTGCTCAGCTGGGGCAAGTGGGGCAACTAGCGAAGCTGTAGGAGGCCAAGGGTGCCTTGAGCGTGACTCACCCCCTCTTCTAACTCCACCCCAGTAGAAGGGAGTGTAGTCCAGCAGAAGATGGGAGGCTCGACCAAGACCTACTGGAGTAGGATCAAACCCATCGAAGTATAGAGCAGATGCAATTTCCTCACGATGCAATCTCCTGTGGTTTAAACGGCCACCGTGGTTTATGTTGCTTGCTGCAGGGGAAAAGCACAGTACAGGAACATATTAGTAAAATAAAGCAAGGTGTTTACACAAAAAGAAAAGCAACAAAGGATAGGATACTAACGTGGTTGGCCCGTGGCCGTAGGGCAGGCAAAGCCAATGGTGTTACCCTCGGCATCTCTGGGCTCCCAGTTGCCAGTGACTACCAAGAAGTCATCCCCTTCACCTTTCGAGGAATTGGGGAGATTCGTGATGAGTTTTTGCTCGGGGTCCCTAGCTTTAAAATAGTAAGAGTTATCGGCTGTAGGGACTACACTGTATAGATAGTGTAAGTCCCACCAGTCTAGGTGGAGGCCAAGCAGCCTATTTAAGGCAACTGTGCCCATGACTACCCTAACGAAGTTAGGGCACAGTTGCATAGGATTTAACCTACATCTGTAGCAAACCTCTCTAAAGAAAGGATGGAAAGGGAACCTAAGACCACCCTCCACTATGAAGATGAGGGGGATATGAATCCTATCAGGAGACTGACCTTCTTCTCTCAGGTCGTCACGGTTGTTTAGCCGGAATTGGACGTCGGGGGGAATTCCATATTTCCGACGGAACTCTACAATTTTTTCAGGAGTACTTAGGAGGGCTCTATACCTACCCATACTAGCAAGAGTTAGGGTTTCACTGTTGAAACCCACTAAAAAAAAGACGATGAAACAAGGAAAGAGAAGACTGGAATGGGTTGCAAAAATGGCAGTTTTGAAAGAAAATACTTACGTGAGACAGTAAAAGGAGATTCACCAACGACGACGGAAGAAGGTTTCCGACAAGAGACGGGAACGGCTTCAAGGTTTGATGAAGCTCTGAGACGTCGAAAATGGCAAACGGGGAACTTCTCCCTTTCTCTCTCTTCTTTTGTTTTTTACTTCTGGTGAAAAAGAAGAAAGGAGAAGAGGGAGGGATAGGGGTTTTAGGGGGATGAAAATAATCATTATCCTGCCCAAAACCCCAAAAAGTAGGGCATGACGCGTCTAGACACGTCAGCAAAAATGTCCTTTGGGCTTATCTAGCCCCCAACGGGTCACCTCGCATTTAATGCGAAAGTAACCCTGCCCCCCCCCCCCCCCCCCACACACACACACACACGTAAGGGGGAAGCGTGCAAGAGATGCATCTAGAGCCGTTGAAGCTCTGCGCACTACTGATGAATAACAGTAGTGACAAAGCTGGGGACCAATTGGAGTAGGTAAAACCTAACTATCCTAGTGGAGGACATATCAGGTGCCTTTCATCACGCTCACCACGAGAGGGTAAGTAGCTCGGCACCACATAGGGAAGTCCTAGCCCTATGCCGAGCTGTACTGACCATGAATAAGGTCAGTATGATAAAACGGATTAATATACCAGGATGTTCTAGCTCGGTATAAGTCACGATGGGATACCTTTAGTCCTGCCAAGCCAAGTAGGCTATGAATAAAGCTTGGATGACATTCTGGAATACATAAATTTAGCTCGGCGTAAGTAGTTGAGATATGTACGTGTCATGCCGAGCTACGTGGAAGCACGGCACCATCACGAGTAAGGCGGTGAGACATTCCAGAACACTCTGTGTCGGTTTCTCATGTGATAAAGAGCAATCCCGTAGAATACGAGATGCGGATGAGCATTCCTAACGTGATAAGGAAATGGTTTCATATAGCAAAGAGTCCTATATGGAAAGAAGGACTACTGATAGACGAGATCTGGCATGATATGAAAACTGTCTCTTAATAGGAAAGTCCTATTAGGAAAAGGATTCCTAAAGAGAATAGGAAACTAGGGCACGAGATGCCTAAATCAAACAAGCTATCCTCACCTATAAATAAAGCATTAGACCCATGATGACAGGTACGCGGTGAAACCTATTCATACGCATTGTTCTTTGCTTGATTAGTAACCCAGTACTAACTTAAGCATCGGAGGGCCTTTGCCGACGAGAGGCAAAGGTGCTCTAACCCCTTCTTTGTTTTGCAGATTGAGGACTACAACGAAGAAGCACATGATCAAAGACTTGACGTGGATTTTATCCCCGTACAGTGACGATGAGGGGGTCAACCCGGGGTCGGGAAGAGATGGAAATGGGGCTGTGGGTCACCCTCCCGAGGATCTAGCCCCAAACCAAACTCCCGAGGATCAAGTAGATGAGAATTCCGAGGGAGAATCAAATCCATACCTTGTGGCCTTCAATGGCAAACCTGATGCTTACCAAGCCTTTTGCATTCAATACCATATCCCAAAGACGTTAAACTTAGGTAAGTACACCCAGATAATATAACTTTCACCCCGGACCATATCACTATGCCAATTATGTCAATCAAGGATGGTGGGCTTCATTTTCCCATAAACTTCCTTCTACACCAATTCCCTTTTGAGTACCAACTAATGCCTCGGTACCTGGTCATAAATGCTATCCAAATCATCAACAACGTCCATGCCCTTAGGGAGAAGTTTAACTTAACCTGATTGGGGTGTACAATGTGTCTCGAAACAAAGCCTTCGAGCGTCAGTTCTTATCACTCCGGAGCACGCCTAAAGAACCTTGGATGTGCCTCATCGATTAGCTCCACAACTCAGATTTTTGGGCTAATGACTTTGTTGAGGTGCATGGTAATTTCGAATTCGCTCCCGAGGGTCGTACCCCGTACCGCGTGAAAGGACTTTCATTGGTTTCATCCCTTTTCATTACTCTTGTACTTGAAAATTTCTTTTCTCGTCAATTGTCTAACATTTGAGTCACTTTTTTCTCTTTATTGCAGATCTATCCCCTATGTCACCTTGGCTACTCAAAGCCAAGAGCGACGATCACATCCGAGCTACTTATCAAGTGCTAGTGGAAGAGAGTTACACGCACATACTCCTCAAGTATAACCTGACCTATACCTCATTCATGAAGTAGAGGAAGAAGAAACCAAAGATGAAGGCTGGAGAGAAAGGAGAAAAGGCAGGTCTAAGTTGAAAGAGAAAGAGAGAGCCAAGCAGAAAGGGAAAGGAGAATGTGACAGTAGAGGTTCCCTTCGACAACTTTACTAATTCTGATCTTGATCTACACCAAGCTTCCCTTAAAGAACTTGCTGGACGAATTCGCGAACCCAGGGATCTTGATTTCAACTTCGACGATATGAGTGGAGAGTTAGGTGACCTCTCAAGTCTCTTGGACGTCTAGAAGAAGGCCAAAGTGTCGAAGGTCAAACAATCGCCTCGGGTATAACGAAGAGGGCTCCAGCTATAGGGGATGGCTCGCTTCCAAGCAAACTAAAAAACAGAGGCTCGCTTTCGACACCAGCTTTGGGCAGAAGCCCAGAAGGAGACAAAGTCTCCAAAAAAAACAATGCCAGAGCCAAGGTCAATCAAACCAGTTGTAGCTCAAAACCTTTTCGTATCATAACTACATTGCAGTCTGGGCAGCCCATCTTAACTACGGATAGTGTCTGAGCCACTCGCATATCGCCTTGCCATTGCTCCAAGGGGTCTTGCCTCCCTGAGGACATGAAAAGGGTGCCAGGAGATCTGGAAGGGAACATAGTTGATATGTTCTCAAATCTGACTCTCGTAAGATCCAAACCCAAAGTAGTGCTATTCTTGCTTACTATTCTACACGCTGCAATTTTGAATGTTTTCCTTTTTCTTTCCAAACCTGCCAATCCGCGATGGGCTATCATGAGAAGTTAGTGGCCACCTGCAACTCCTTCTCCTCCCTCAAGCAAAAGTTCCAGGAGGAAGTTCAGAGAAGGACAACTATAGAAACTGAGCTAAATGATAAGACCTGCGAGCTGGAGGCGGCCAAGCTACAACTATCTGATCTAGAGAAAGCTTGAAAGAAATTATCCGAGCTCGATGATTTGAAAAAGAAGATGGCAGACCTTAAGGCTAAATATGATAAAAGATGTCTTGGATGCTCATAAAGCAGGCTTTAAGGAGGCAAAGTAGTAGGTTATTGATTGAGTCGAATCTACGAGCTGTGCAAGAGGTAGAGTTGCCCGAGATTGAAATTCTTGGCTCACCTGATGTTGCAGGGGCTAAAGATACAGCTCGAGGAGTAGGAAGACGAGAGCCGAGGCCAAGCTGAACAACATGCAAGACCTGATGTTTGAGATTTGAGCCAAGTGTGGTTGCACTTTTCCATTTCCCCGAACAGTTTCTTCTCTTCTCTCCTGAACTATTTCTTTGTTTGTTTTGGTACGACTGGTGATGTTTCAAGCCAAGCCGATGTAATAGTTTATCTAGGAGATGGTTTGCTTGCAATATTTGTCCCACCATGTAACTTTTGGAATGTCTACTATCAATATAACTTTCAACTTTCTTAGCAAAGTGTTCAATGTTTGATCATCTTTCTTGAATTTGTTCCTTTCTCTTGCATCTACCCCTCATTCACTTCAGCTTAGGGCAATAGAGTACTCCTGGCCTGAGTTGAAGTGAATGTCAAAAAAATCTAATTAAGGAAACAAATCAAATCATAAGTAATGAATACCCAACGAGAAGAGTTATGACTCGGTTTAGATCGAGACAATCTTGAAAATTTTGGTCAATACCCCTTTTGAGAGTAACTGGTCTACTCGGATGAATTGCTGAGTCAATTTCAGTAGAACTTGTACTTATTCTTGTCAATCAAGAATTTTTACAAGTACCTTAAACCGAGAGCTGGAGCGATTGTGATTTGATTTAGAGTAATTGAAAGGATTGGCTCTGTTGTAAACGTTCCCGACAAATTAATTTATTTAATACCCCTAATGAGAGGTTCATTGGCTCGGTTATGTATGACGAGTCATTTTTATAACTTTATAAAAAAGAAACAAGTTACATTTTGTACCCTTTGTTAAAGAGTAACATTTTTTGCTATAGATCGTGGTTGCGTTTAAGCAATACCCCTTTTATAAAGAGTACTTTTTGAGTCGGTCATGAAACCGAGAGGTTTTGTTTTGTAGCCGTAGTACTTCCTCAAGTTGTAAGTATTCCAAGGGTTGTCCACCACGTTTCCATACACATCTTCAAGTTGGTAGGCACCTTTACCAACCTTCTTAATTACTCGGTATGGACCGTCCCAATTAGGTATGAGCTTCTTCTTCTTGTGCTTATTAGTCACCTTTTTCAACACAAAATTATTTGGGCGAAAGGTCCTCATCCAAACCATCTTGCTATAACCCTTAGCCACCTCCTACAGGTAAGCTGCCAGCTTAGCTGCCTTCCTTGGCAAATCCAAATGGTTACTTAGGGCTGCATCATTGGTTGGCTCATCAAAGTTCTCGGTTCGGATAGTAGGTAGCCCCTTTTGATAGGTACGACAGCTTCAATCTCGTAATCCAAAGAGTACGGAGTCTAACTGGTAGAGCGTCTCGAAGTAGTCAGAAATGCCCATAAGACATGAGGTAGCTCTTCCGCCCATTTACCCCTTTTAGCGGTTAGCCTTCTTTTAAGCCGGTCTACAACTGTTTTGTTAGAGACCTCGGCCTGGCCGTTGCTTTGAGGGTAGACTAGGGTGGAGTTAAAAAAACGTATATACTTCCTTCATCTGTTTTCCTGTGAATTGCTTGCCAATATCTGAGACGATGGCATAGGGGACTCTGTACTGAGATATGACATTTTTTGAAAGAAAGCTCTTTACATTTGCCTCAGTAATGAAGACTAGTGGCTCGGCTTCAACCCATTTAGAGAAGTAGTGAGTGGCAGTGATCAAATAGCAGAATCCTCTTGGAGCAAGTGGAAGCTCTCCAAGCCCCATTGAGAAAATGGCCAAGGATGGACGATTGGTTGGAGGCCTTCAGCTGGTTGGTGAATTAATGGTTTGAACAGTTGGCACCTATGACACTTCCTGACAAATTCCAATGCATCTTCCTTCCTCTTAGGCCACCAAAACCCCTGAGTGATGGCTCGGTAAGTGATTGATCTTCCTCCTGAATGACAACCACCACTTCTGGAGTGGAGCTCCTGAAGTACGGTGTGAACTTGGTTCTGATGGACGACCATAAGGTATGGACCCGTCCTATACCTCTTGTATAGTGACCTAGTTGGAGAGAGCCAATAGTATGCTGCTTTACATTTGATTTGGTGGGCTTCACGCTTGTCGATTGGCTGCTCACCGTCTCGCAAGAAAAGTACCAACTCCTCCATCCAACTTGGGCCGAGCTCGATATTCAGAACTTGTTTTTAAGGTGGATGAAAGCTTGGTGTTGAAATTGTACCGAAGGAGATGGTCCTTTGCTCGGAGGACTTGCATGTTGAGGCCAGTCCAACAAGAGTGTCTGCATGAGAGTTCTGTTCTTTTTTGACTTGATGAATCTGGATTTTCAAAGTTCTCGGTAAGACTTCTAGCTAGGCTCAAGTACTTAGCGATTCCTTCGTCCTTAGTGTCATACTCTCCATTAAGTTGGTTCATAATGAGCTGAGAGTCCCTGTAAACCAGTAGGGTCTTAATGTCCATTCCTTCAGCGAGAATGCACTGATTACATGCAGGGAAATGGATAGATACAAGAATAGGTCTTCATTTTCCCAAGGCGTTTCCGATAAAGGAGGCTCGGAAACATAACTCTTCAAGTTTTGCGATGCCTTTTCACGTTCTTTAGTCCATTGGAACTTCTGTAGACACCCCAATCCGGACCCTCGAAATTTCGGAACTTCCCCGAGGATGAAAATGCCTATACAGAGCATGTATGATTTGATCAGAGGCTTGAAAACCACATCAATAACCTTCCATAAGATTACCAAAATACCCTTTGAAAACCCTAGAATAGCCCAAGACTTTAAAACACATGCACTTGGATTGCACTTTCATGCACTTGGATTGCACTTTCAGGCACCTGGATTGGCCAAATCCAGGAGCTTGGGGCGCCTGGAATTGCACAATCCAGGCTCCTGGATATCAGTCCAAGTTGAGTGTAGTTTAAGTTGACAGTGGGCGGGAACGATATCTTTGGGGGATTTTCTACAGAATTAGTTAGAGAGGGGTGTGAGAGGGATGATTACCTCTATTTAACCCCCTAGGTGATCCCTCACCCCTTAAAAGGGATCAAAATGGCCCATTGTGAACCCTTGGTTTTCTATAAAAACCACCCCACTCCTCCATTTTGAGTGGTGGAAAACCTGATCATTCCCTTGCTGTTACTCTACCAAAATAATTTCAGAGAACCCAGTTTCATCCATCACTTCTCAAACGCAACCCATTTCAACCCCAAAAACCACTTCTTTACTCCATTAATCCATCATCTATTCATCCTCATCAACCAAACTCCATCAAAACATCCACAAACTGCTCTTTTAGCTCAGAAAAACCAAAGGTCAAAAGCTCCATTTCTATAAAATCCACTCAAAAAAACCATTTCAAGACTTTGATCACACCAAAAAGGTAGTTTTTCTACCAACATGCTCAAGTAGGCCCTGAGGGGAACTCAATCAGGACCTTACTGGTCTTCCATACCAGTAAAGGGTTTGAGAGAGGTTTGAAAGATCGTTAAGAAAGAAATCAATTTGTGTATCAGTACTCAATCTAGGCGACTGGATCATCACATTCCAGGTGCCTTCATTGAGTCCAGGCGCCTGGATTCACTCCATGCAGGTGCCTGGATCTCATTGCTCTGATCATGTTTTCTGTTTTCTCTTGCATTTTGATCAATCTTTGGTGTATCATCTGCATGCATTGGTCCAAGGTTCTTACAGTTCATGTCCTGATTCTTGTTACAATGATCATTTAAGGCGTTTTGAAGTTACAACCATGCTTTAGAAAGAGATCACGTAAATGAGAAGCATTTATACAAGCTTGTGTGTTGCTTATAGATTCTGATCATGCAGTTTTGAAGGTTTTCCAAATGAGATTTCTCATGTAACTTAGGCATATTTCCTTGAAGATGTTTAAAATGAACATTGTCATCATATCATCATTGCATTTTAGTATCATTTCATTGTTTTTAAGTTAAACTTGAAGTTTCACACTTGCTGCTATATTGCTATGCATCTTCCAGAGTGCATGAAAGTTGATCAAAACATTGCATTTGGTGATTCCTGCAAGAAATGAAGTTCTAAGTATGCTGTTTGGAAGGCCATCCAGGCGCCTGGATTGGCCCTTTCCAGGCGCCTGGATCTGCCTAATCCAGGTGCCCAGATTGCAATCCAGGCGTGATGGTTTGAGTATTTGTGATCAATTTCTGGGATATCCTAAGGTAGTTTGAGGGCATTTTAGTGTAATATTAGCATCTTTTGTACATAAATCCTCCTCTCATAACATTTTACACAAGCATTCATCCACATTTCTTTAATCTTGTTGATGCATTTGTTGTGCTCTCGCACGAATTTGAGTTCGAAGTCCGTTCAAACAACATTTTCAAAATCCTTAAAGCATTTAGTAGAGACTGGTGGCTACACCGAGCGCGAGGGGTGCTTTAAATTCCTTCCCCTCGCGTAACCTAGCTCCCAGACCCGAGAAATCTCATTTTTGCAAGACCGGTAAAATATTTTCCATTCGAAGGGCAAAAGAGTCATTTTCCAAATGGTTTCTCAGGTATGGTCCTCAAATCCGGGTGGCGACTCCATTCAATCAATCAAACCATTTTTTTAAACCAAACCAAAACCGTTTTCGTGGACCACGCTGCTCCGCGGGGTGTTCACAACTTCCTCTTGCTTGTTTTGATTGACTGGAAGAGAGGTCAGCACACGTCAGCCAAGCGACTGATAAACCTGTTAAGCGCTACTGCCATTCCTGTTAGCCTCTGAATCTCCTTGACTGTGCTCGGAGAAATAAGCTGTTGAACTGCAGTGACCTGCGTTGGATCTACTTCAATACCCCTTCTCATAATTGAGTGTCCAAGAAACTTTCTTGAGCCGACCTCGAAAGCACATTTCTCGCCATTAAGTTTCAAACCATGCTTATTAAGTACATAAAACATCTCGGTAAGATACGCAATGTGATCTGACTCCCAGACACTCTTGATCACCATATAATCTATGAATGCCTCCATTATGCTTTTGAGCTGATCTTTAAACATTCGGGACACTATCCTTTAGTAGGTGGCCCTAGCATTCTTCAGCCTGAAAGGCATAACTCGGTAGCATTACAAGCCACGAGGCATGATGAAGGCAGTTTTCTTTATATCTTGCTCGTCCATGAAGATCTGATGGTAGCCCCTATAAGAATTTATAAAACTAAGTCTAGTGTGACCTACCGTAGCAGCTACAAGACGACCTGCCGTAGCATCTACAAGCCGATCAATCTGAGGGATTAGGAAACAATCCTTTAGAGATGCAACATTCAAGTTGGTGTAGTCAATGCAGCTCTCCATTTCCCATTCTTCTTAGGGACCACCACCGTATTTGTGAGCCAAGTTGGGTACTATACCTCCTGAATTGCCTGAGCTTCCAACAATTTATCTACGTCTGACTCCACCGCCTCAGCATGAGCTACAAAAGATCTTCTCGATTTTTGAACAACAGGTGCCTTAGTGGATCAACGTTGAGCTCATGTCGGATGAGGTTGGATCGACCCCTGGCATCTCGTACGGTGTCCAAACAAAGACCTCGATGTTGGCTTTGAGAAATGCAACCATCTCCCCCCTTTCAGTCTCGGATAAGGAAGATCCGACAAGAAAGAAATGGCTTTCGTCTTTGTTAATTGGTACGGTGACGAGATCTTCAACTAAATTTGCCTCGAGAGGGCGTCCGACCCGACGTCCTCTAGTACGTGTGCATCCGAAACTTCAACCCACTGTACCTATTTTGGCTTCTCTTTCTCCTTTCCTCCTTCCGTTGAGATGTAACACTTTTTTGAGGCAATCTAGTCACCTCAGATATCCTCCTATCGGTCACTGGCTCCAATGAACCGAAGCACTTGATGATAAGTGGACGCAATAGCCTTCATAGAATGGAGCGAATTTCTTCCGAGAATGATATTGTAGGGACTCGGAGAATTTACCACAACGAACTTGACTTGTTAAGAACCAGTTCAGACGGGCAGAGTGATTGATCCGGGCAGATAGACAGGTGTGTCGCTGAACTCGACCAGTAGGACCTTGGCAGGCTTGAGGTCATTTAAGGTAAATCTGAGTCATTTAAAAAGCAAGTAGTACATCACTTCAACTGCACTTCCTTGGTCTACCAGAATCCTTTTGACCATTGCCTTGCTAACACCGAGTGTCACCACCAAGGCATCATTGTGGGGGAATTGCACCTCAATTAAATCTTTCTCGGTGAACGTGATGGTCTAATGAGAATCCTTGGTTGGGAGCTTCCGCTTCAGCGCCTATCCTACCAAAAGCACATGCATTGCTGATGTGGCTCGATCGATCTCCTTGTGTAACCGTGCCTCTGTTATATTTGTCACTGGTCTGTGTATAACGTGTATGATGATTGCCTCCTCGGGAGTGACATTTGCTGCGGCCGCTCCAGGGTGTTGTGCTAGAGCTAGGGTTTTTGCCTAATCAATGTAACTGTCTAAGTTCCCCGCCGCAATAAGAGTCTCCAGATACTCCTTGAAGCGTTTGCACGCTATTGGATAGTGGCTCTGCTCTCAGTGGTCGTAGACCTTCTTATTCTTTGTTTAATCGTGAGTACCCATCTTATGGTTTGGCCATCGAAAAAATGCCTCGTTCCCTATCTTTCTGAGGAGCATGTAAATCGGCTCGATGAAAATGGTTCTCTCAGCCGCAAAGTCACTTGCCTTTGGGGCCCTCTTTGTACCTACTTTGATTGTGTTTTCTACCTTCTTCTAACTAGCCGGGAAATGGATGACTTTAGGAGTGGAGGAGATAGAAGAAAGAGCGTCTCGCTCTGTCAAAACCTCTTCTAGCTCAATGTATTTGTTGATACGCTCCATTAGGTCATCCATATTTTTGGGAGGGTGTAGTGTCAGATTTGTAAAGACAGGGCTCTTACTTTCCAAGTCGTGTTTGAAATGGGTAGAGGCAATAGTTTGATCGCAACCTTGGATTTGGTGAAACATCTCCCAGTACCATGTCACGTATTGCTGTAGCGTCTCGTCCGAGCGCTTCTTTAGACCGAGCAACGAGTCCACGTCTTTCTTCTGTGTGTTACTGGTAACGAACAGAGACGTGAAGGCTCGTTCCAGAGCCTTGTAACTGCTAATTGAGCCTTCCTCCAGTTTGTTGAACCACAGGAAACCAAGCATCCCTAGACTGGTGGGAAATGCTTTGCACATAATGGCTTATTCCGAAGTATAGAGTGAAATGATCTGTTTGTAGTAAATGAGGTGGTTATATGCGTCGATAAGGACATCATAACAGTTGAATTTTGGGCGTGTAAATCCTGTCGGAAGGGTTACCGAGGCGATCTCCTTTATGAACGGAGATTTTGACAACTGCTTCAACCGTTCATCTACGCTCAGTAGTTGGGGAAGGGTTGGGACTGTAAAATTGTCCGTAGTGTGAGGGCGTTTCTCGATGTAGAAGTGACGGTGCTCAAAATGCCTTTTCATCCCTTTGGCTCGGTGATGGAAGCGTTCCTTACTTCCTTGTATTCTTTCTCTTCCTGCTTCTCCCAAGCATCCTCATGGTAAGTCCTGTCATCCCTACCCTCAGGTTGGTAGGCGTGACATTTGCCCATGTCACTGTCTCAAATGACTGTTGGATTTGCAGCTTAAGGGGGGTTTGCTTGCGACCTTGGATTGTGTAGATACCCCAATTTTGATAAATTGTGCATCCCCAATGATAAAAAAGGCTGCGCGAAATATACCTTGCAACAGCTCTTTTAGTTGGATGGATCAAATAAACCAAAAACCTCCAAAACCCACCTGAACCGTATGGCCCAAAACCCAGAACCGTACGGCTTGAAATTCCAGTTGCACCGTGCGGTGTCACTTTGTGCACCGTACGGCATATCTTTGGCACCGTGCGGCGTCCTTGTCCCATCAACAGGATTCCCGGGCTCGCCTAGCAGCTCAGAAGCGATGATGATATTTGCACATCATTACAATCACTGGCATACAGGAATCATCGAAATGATGAGTTCGTTCAAAATCCCTCTATAAAAGGCGTGAGGAGGAGCGGCCAAGGAGATCGATCGGTTTTTCTCAGCAACCATTCCTCTCAAAAGCAAAGTTTGCCATCCTCTCGTTACCCTGTCAAAACCACCTCTCATTCAAATCATACAGCCCTTGCTTCCACAAGTATATCAATTCCAACCTCCGAATCAATCCCTTTTTCAAAGATCCTGACTGGTAATCGAGCAAACCAAAGGTATATATTCGCTTTCTTCGAAGTGATAATCCGCTGAGGAGGAGGGGGGGGGGGGGGGGGGGGGGGGGCTGTTCTCCATTGGGTTTGAGGGGAGCTCCGTAGCTCTTTCTCAAGCCCGAACGGAGACATTTTAACGAAATTCAGAATCTCTCGGGTAAGTATTTCGCGACACCATCCATTGTCGTGGGATGCCGTCCCTGAAAATGAGGTATATTCATTCAACATCATTTTCCAAACTTGTTTTCATCAATAAATAACATTTTCTTTTCTTTTATACAAAAAAAAAAAAAAAAAAAAACAGAGCCTGTTTTCAATCGGGAGAAATCCAAAACTTTTTGAAAATTATAACTCAAAGGGGTACCGTACGGTATTTCTTTTACACCGTGCGGTGTAAGTTTGGATGCCGTGCGGTGTCACTGGAAGAGCATTTCGGATGCTCTGTTTTCCTGAAATTGATGCTCTGTTTTCTGGCAAAACCAGTGTGTAAAATTGCAGTATCCCTCTTTCACTTTTCATTTCTTGCACTAGTACCCCCCCCCCCCCCCCCCCCCCCAGTTAATTTTAACATGTTTATATATTTGTTTACATGTCAGTTTTGTTCACCATTATTATCTATCTCTTTTGAGCTCTCTATTTAGTAAAGACCGGAAAATTCCGGGCACGCGGGGTGCATTTTTCGAACAAAACCTTCCCTGCGGGTAACCTGGCTCCCAAACCCAAATCTCTATTTTTCGCAGATCAAACCCCCTTTTTCAGTGGCACAAGAGTCAATATTTTCTAAAACAGTTTCTCGGGTGCCTAATATTTTCCAAAAATTAAACCCCGGGTGGCGACTCTAAATTTTTCCTCATTTTCCAGGATCGCCCTTTTTCAGAACCAAAACTCCATGGATATCTATTTCGCCCGCGCGAAAAACGAGCGTCCACAAAATGGCGACTCCGCTGGGGATCGATATATTTTAAATTAATCTTTATTTTGATATTTTACACTTGTAAAATGACCTTTCGAAAGCTTGACACCAAGTACGTGCTTCATGCCGTACTAGAAAGGATTGATGTCAGGGTGAAAGCCCGATCAGTCTGGACTGGAGCTTTCCCGGTTATTTGCATGAGTAAAATTTCAAGGTCTTGATTAATTTAAAAAGCGAGCCAAACTTGAAAAATATTTGTGGGATTTTTGAAAAGATTTTATTGTTAAACTTTTGCATTGCACGTGCATGGTTATTAGCCTCGCCGCTGCGTCTTGGTTACCCTACCCAGCTCGCTGGTTTTAGGACATCACAGGATTCTCGACAACCTTGGACGGTGATGAGTCAGCCTGCCGTTACTACCCTTGCCACGTCAGTATTCTGTGCAAAGGGGAGGCAAATATTGGCTCTAGTTTGGGGAACCCCCTCAAACCAAAACCGGCCTCTGCATATAGATAATCCTAGAACTTTCCAACCTAAGGCAGGAACCCACAAGGTAGGATTTCGTGATATATCCTGCTGCGTGATTACTGTTTTCCCATACCCTGTCGGCATGCTGCCTGTTTATCGCTTTCTGCACATACCATGCTACCTGTCTACCGCTTTTTGTATATACTGCTGTCATTTTGCATGCATACACAAGTTAGGTTGACCCTAGGTTTCACTTCACTCACCTTGAGGATTAACCTGATAATCTCTGGTTAAACAAAAAAAAACCAAAAAATAAAATAAAAATCCCATTTTTCAAACCTCTCTACAAATAGGCTCCTTTTTTCCCCAAATAAACCAGTACTCTTCCTGTCAGAAAACAATGGCTGATCAACCAAGCAGCAAGAGACTCAAGTCTACCTTCTCCACTCATTACAACGCTCCTGTCTGGATCATTGAAGAAGACGAGTCCCCCAAACCCGAAGAGAAGACCCCCGAAGGTGAAAAGCTCTACAAGTGGGTTGATCAAGTCACCGAGCCCAATCAATGGGACAACACTGAAAGCTATCCGGGCTGGAAGTTCCATATCTCGCCAGACAATGGCCCAAATGTGCTCCCAGACAAGATCACTGTCGTGCACGGAGAAAATGATGAAGACTTCTGCCCCATGCCACCAATCAAGTACTTCGATGAATGTGGCAACCTAGTATACTACTTTGCCGACCCAGTCACTGGCCATAAGTACTGGGATGAATGCAACTGTGATGGATGCTACGAGGACTACCTCCTTGACAACGAGGGCATATCCCCCCACCAACTCCAAGAACAGTATGCTAAGGAAGAAGAAGCCAGGGCCCACAAGGTGCTCTCAAAGCATGCATCGTGGGAATGGAAGCTGCTCTTGAAATTGGTGCCAAAAGGCTGGAAGTGATCGGAGATTCCAACTTAGTGGTTTCACAAGCAAACGGTGACTGGAAGGTCAAGGAAGACAAATTGAAGCCTTACCACGAAGACCTTGACAATCTGATCCATCGATTCCAAGTTGTCACCTTCACTCATGTGCCCAAATTAAACAATCTGTTTGCTAATGCCTTGGCAACATTGGCTTCAATGGTGGAGATACCTAACGGGGTCAAGCTCCGACCAATTATGATTGAACAAAGGGACAAGCCCGTTTATGAATACGTCATGGCTATTGATGAGCCTGACGATGGTCTTCCTTGGTACCACGACATCTGGAATTTCATCGAGAAAGACGAATATCCGACTGGAACTGACAAGAAGGACCAGATCGCTCTCCGAAAACTAGCTTCTCACTACATTATCTGCGGGGGCAGGCTGTACAGAAGATCCCACTGCAGAATGCACAAGTTGTGCGTGAAAGGCGAAGAAGCCACCAAAATCATGGAAGAAGTACACAACAGAGTCTATGGCCCTCACATGAACGGAACCATGCTCACCAAGAAGATCTTGCGACAAGGGTATTACTAGTCCACCATGGAAACCGAGTGCATCGAATATGCGAGGCGATGTCACAAATGTCAGATTCATGCCAATCTCATGCACATACCGCTGTCTGAGCTGCATTCTATGACTTCACCCTGACCTTTTTCTAGCTGGGGCATTGACGTCATCGGCAAAATCACCCCAGCCGCTTCAAATGGGAACAAGTTCATCCTAGTTGCTATCGATTACTTCACCAATTAGGTTGAGGCTGCTTCCTACACTACCCTTACAGCAGTTCAGGTCGCTCATTTCATCAAGCAGAACATTATCTACCGGTACGGAGTACCTCATGCATTCGTGTCTGATAATGGCGTTCACTTCAAGGGTAGAGCCGCCGAGGTTCTCGAAGATTTTGGGATCCAGATCCACAAGTCAACTGTCTATCGGCCACAAACCAATGGAGCTGTAGAAACGGCCAACAAAACCATCAAGTCAATTCTAGAGAGAACCATTCAGTCTACGAGAAATTGGCATGAACAGTTGCCGTTAGCACTTTGGGGATACCGGACATCCATCCGTACTCCGATAGGGGCAACACCCTATTCTTTGGTCTACGGTATGGAAGCCGTTCTTCCTATCGAACTTGAGGTACCATCTCTGAGAGTCATGATAGAAGCTGACATCGAGGACGCTGAATGGCGAAGCGCCAGATTCGAAGAACTTATGTTGTTCGACGAAAGAAGGCTCAAGGCCTTATGTCATGTTCAAGGATATCAACGCCGAATCGCGCGCGCTTTCAACAAGAAAGTCAAGTCCAGGAATTTGCAGGAGGGAGATATGGTTCTGAAGGAGATCCGGGCTCCAGTTTTCGATCCACGAGGGAAGTTTCGACCAAAATGGGCAGGGCCATACATTATCAAGAAGATCCTATCGGGAAACGCAACTCAGCTTATTGATCTCGACGGCAACGAATTCTCCACATTGGTCAACATGGATCAGCTCAAGCGATACTACCCCTGAGAGAAGCTCGCTGGACTGAAAACCGCAAGGGAGGGCAGTGCCAGGCAAAAATTAGAGCAAGTCTGTTAAGCCGAAAACCCACATCGGGCGGCTTAAGCAAAATTCAAGACAAATCAATCAAAAGAGCTCGCTAGACCGAAAACCCGAAAGGGCAAGTACTAGGCAAAAGTCAGTGCACAAAAGGAGAGTGAAAATACTCGAGTGAACCCTAGCCAAAATTGCATGTACGAACTACGTCATGACCTGATTCCTTCAACGGCACACCTGTGAGGGGGCTATTTTGGGTTTACGTCATGACCAATTTTGACCTGATTCCTTATGGTGTTGATATGAGGCACCTTGTTTACGTCATGAAGGGGGCTATTTTGGGGGCTATTTTCTATGAAGGGGGCTATTTTGGGTTTACGTCATGACCAATTTTGACCTGATTCCTCTTCATCCCATACTTTATTGGTCGCGGCACACCTATGATATGAGGCACCTTGTTCGCATTTTCTATGAAGGGTTGAATCCTACAACGCGAAAGCTTGTAGAGACAATGTATGAAGGTGAATTTTTGGATGAAACCGCAAACGAAAGTTGGGATTACTTGGATGAATTGGCTGAAATATCACGATCTTGGGTTTATGATACAAATCTTGAAGATGCCAACTTAAATACTAGGGATGAAGAGGAAATAGAACCACTTTTCGTTAATGAGGGGGCTATTTTAGCTTTGAAAGAAATCTCAGAGGTTAAATGGGATGATGAGCCTGATTTTGACTGTGCTCCCCAAGAGGATTCTAGTTGTACACTTGATATGCCAACGGAACTAGAGGTTAAATGGGATGATGAGCCTGATTTCGACTATGCTCCCCAAGAGGATTCTAGTTGTACACTTGATATGCCTCTTCATGAGGAAACTTTTGAGGTTAATACTAGTAGCACTTTTATTGAGCCTCCACCATCACAAGAGCTTGAAAAAATTGAACTAATCGATTTTCTTGGTGTGGATAATTTTGATTGGGTTTACAATCCAGATTTAGTAGATCTTATCAACCATTTGAAAATAAATCTAGTTCAAATTATTTACATGGTGGAACTCAAATTTCTAAAGCGAATACGGCGATCACTACACTCAAAGTATCTTATCTTGTGGTACGGTCGTGTTCAGTTCTTGACAAAGAGCTTAGAGTGGAGTGGTTTGTGCATTGTGGGTGCTCTTCATAGTAGAATAGAGATACATGTGCACGTGGTTAATTTAATCATGTTTTGATTGGTTTTCTTACTCTACTTATTGTGTTTTTAGCTTTATGTAGTTTGTCTTGCTTGTCCTTTTTCTTTTAATTTCAATCAACTTCGGTATTCGCTGTTTTCGAACGGCTTTTGATGGTCTGGTATAGCCACCCATCTTTAGCTTGGAGTGTTGTGTGACTTGTTCTACGGCACTTTGAGTGGGAGATGGGGAGAAAAGTAGTACTCGTGCAATCGCGTGAAGATTCTTCGGTTGTGTTATTTTTGTACATATTGTTATTTGTGAATGCTTTCTCTTAGTAGGAGTGATGTAAAAGCCTCCCATTTGGTCGAGGTATACGGTGGTTGACATTCCACCCCGTCGGTACATTTTTATCCCTCCTTGTTCTTCATTTTCATACTGTCTTCGTGTTATGAGGACATAGCACATTTTAAGTTGGGGGGAGGGTTTACTTCGTGCTTTGTTGCGTTGTTTATATTAAGAGTCTTGAAAAAAAAAAAGATAAAATTGAAAAAATTAAAAAAAATTTGGTGAATCAAGGAATTAAGATACTTATGTGTACTTACTCTTCATTGATGGCTTCTAATTAATGTTATGATGTTTGTTGTGTGAGACGGAGTCTTGATACGATTTCATGGATAGACTTATGCTTGTGAACATGACGTTAAAGAGAAACACTTGGCTAAGCCATATTACCTATAGTTGGATAGCGTATGCTCACTTCAATTCATGCTTTCGCACGCGCACTGTCCCACTTGAGCATTCACTGGCTTCGAATTTGGTTCACGTGTCATTGATTCCTCGGTGTGAATTAACTTGTATGTGGAATATTTGGAGCCCCTTTCCTTGTAAAAAAAAAGAAAAAAAGAAGATGCATGCTTTATTGTTAATGTTTATCCGGGCATTCATTGAGTAACCGGGCAATCGGGGTTTGCTCCCACCGTATTGTTCGCGTCAAAAGATGGATAGACCTTGTGAAGGCATTGTCGAATGTGGTTAGCTTGGACCTCACTATAAAGCCTTTTTGACTCGAGCAATTAAGTCTGAGGGGTATCTCAAAACCTGGCGCCCTAAGGCCATTTGGCTTGGGGATGGCCGACCTAATGCTCGCTAAAGGGGCAATTAGAAAGCCCGAGAGGTCCGAGCATTGCACGACCACATAAAAAAAAAAGAAGAGATTCATTCGAATAAAGGGAAGGGGTGTGCTTAAAGAAATACCGAGCTATCAATGGTGTGAGAACCGTTTTCAAGATTTGTGAATTTCTTTGTGAGGTTTCTTTTCACACGCATGCCACGTGAGAATTCTCTATCCGACCGTAGGTGAGAGGATTGATTTTTGTGATAAGTTTGGATATGAGGTTCACTTGCTTAACTCTTTTTATGAATGAAGTATCTTGCCATTGACTTGCATGGCGGACATTGTGGTGCTATGTGAGGTTGTCGGTTGGGCATGAGTACATTTAAAGTATTCGATTCCTTTGTGTTTTGTGGGTTGTTCACTGCTGAAAACCCTCATGAGACTTCACTCGTCCTACCGGGGCCGCCCGGGGGTTTAAAAGACGTATCCCTTTTAGTTTGTTTTCATTAGTTGCATTTGTTTAGTTTGCTCGGGGCGAGCAAAGTTCAAGTTGGGGGGTGTGATAAGTCCCCAATATTGTAGATATCCGGGGCTTATCTAACTCATTTTGCTCACACACACACGCGATTTTGCGCCTTATATGTTTGATATGCGCGTAGTGTTGTTTTTGTTCGTTACAGGTTAAACACGCTAATTAGTGCGTTTTGAGCGCATTGAGAACCGTCTCAAGTTACCGAGGGTCACGTGCCCCATGGCACGCCAACTCCGGGCCTCAAGAGCCAAAAAACGATGATTTGGCTAGGGTCTGGGAAGTTGAAAAGTCACAAAGACAAACCGATGGCTTGGAAGCCGTGCCGCACGCTCACAAAACTCCCGGTGGTGTCCGGGAGTGAACGAGCACTCAAGTGACCAAGGAACACCTCCCCCGAGGGTCGCACAACTCATTTAAGTGCTTTGGAGGAAGTCCGGAAGCACGCAAATCAAAGGAAGTGATCAAAGAAGTTAAATTCAATTCTAGACCAATCCGGACCGATCCGGATTAAACTGGACCGATCCAAATTTGAAATGAGATTTCCAGACGATTCCGGACCGATCCGGATTAAAGTGGACCGGTCCAGATTTGCCCAAAGTTTTCCCAGACGATTCTGGACCGATCCGGATTAAAGTGGACCGGTCCAAAAACACCCGCAAACCACTTTTTAAGCACTTTATGCACTTACTACTTATGGAATGTTTTATGCTCTTGTGAGAGCTTTATGGATATTTTTGAAGGGAAAGAAGGACTCTTGTATATACTCTCTCCTCTCTCTCTTTCATAATACCTTCTCTTTTATTTGCTTTCCTAGCTAGTTTTTGGCTCTCTCCTCTCTCCTCCATGGGAGAGGATTTTGAAGCTTTATCTCTCTAGAACTCTCATGTAAGTTTACTTCTCCCGTTAATTTGTCGTTTATTAATGTTGTAGCTCGTACTTAGATTGTTCTATCTATCTAGTTTATTTTTGCTCTTGTTAAGTTTCTCATTTCCATGTTCTCTAGTTATTTTCTCTTTAAAATCCTTGTTCTAAATCTTGTTAGTTAATTTCTCAAGCATTAATGTTGTAGGTACACTTAAGATCTTCATTAAAAATCAATTTTCAAGTTTATTAATCATGTTTTTAGTTTTCTTCCAATTTCTAGACTTATTAACTAGTGTAATGAGTGAGTAGTTTTAATAGGCTTAGTCATGGGGTGATTAACACTCCATGACTTGGGATTAATCTATCCATCTCATTCATAAAGCATACATTGCTTGTTTACCGGAAATTTGGGGTTGCACTCTTATATACCAAAGAGTGGGTTTGTTAATCTCTTTGATCACACGTAGCCAAGAGCTTGACTACTTGACACGTGTGATGCTTTGGGCGATGTCAACTCATCCGTTTGCAAAATGTACCGGAAACCCCTAATCTTTGGTAAACACATTTTCTTGTAAAAGGTTTTAAAATCTAAATCTTCCGTTCGGGGGCATTTAACGATGCCCCGAGCCGGTTATCAAGAGGGGATGGATTAGCCCAAGTCATGGTCGTTAAATACCCCTAGGCTTTGCCTTAGTTTAATTTGTCATTTTTAATCTTCCGAGTCGTTCTCAAAGTCGAGAGAATTCCACCAAACTCCAAAAGTCAAGTTTGCCGCTTTAAGGCTAAAAACCTACACTTGCAAGACAACTCTCACGCCGGGTGCGTTCGGTCCCTGTGGATTCGACCCGGTCTTACTGGTTATTATGCTACCGCTGACCTAGCCCTACGCTTGGGGCGACACTCTCTACGACACAATCTAAGGTCGCAAGCACCTGTACTGCCAGCTCCGACTACACCACCTCTCTCAGCCCCCCGGGCACCTCCACCTTTGGCGCCACCACCTCTATCAGCGCCCCTGCCCCTGTTAGCACTACCACCACGGGCTCTGCCTTCAGCTCCCCGAGCTCCGCTACCACGGCCTGGTCCACCTTTTCCAAGACCGCCCTCTCTGAAAACCACTCCCGGCTCAGCTCGGGGACGCACCTCTGGAACGTCGCCTATCATCAGACGGCGCACTAAAGCCTCCAAGTCCAAGTTCAGCTGATACGACTCTGACGCCCAGCTGGCAGGAATCTGCAAAACAAAGCATTTTACAGGTATCATCAATAATGCACAAGAAAACATAAACTACAAACATGTTTTCTTTCTTTTACAGGTTACCTGAACAGCAGCAAGATCTAGCGGAGGTGCAACACGAGGAACCTCCAACACTCCCATCATCCCTCCAGGAGTCTGCACCTCTATCTCTCTCCTCAACACTGGCAAAGCTGTCTCCAAGGCGGCTATACGGGTCTCCATATCCAAGAAACTGGCCAGGTGGCCAACCAGGAAGCTCTCATAGTCTGGAGAACTACTAAAGGAAAGCACGGTGTCCAGCACGGTGTATCTCTCTATCTCTGCCCGTGTGTACTCATCAATCCGCTGTACGCCAGGGGGTATACGCCCCAGTATCCTAAAGTGCGCCAACCTGAGGGACTGACGAGGCACCCTCTCTCCCAAGTACCACTGCCAACCGTACGAGGACTCCAGCAAGATCCGCCCCCGTGTTAGCTCTCTGCTCCGCTCCAGGTACTGGTCAGTCACCGCATCCCAGGCATGCCACCTCACCTGCAAGCAAACTCAATTCCTTCAGAACATGAAGGCTGAAAACAGAACATGAAGCTCAAAGTTTAAAATCAACACAAGATTCAGGCTACCGTGCTACCGTCAGTCTGGTCCAGGAAACGATGGAAGTCGTTCAGTCTCCCTGCATGTACACTGCCGCCTCGGTGCTCTCGGTCCCATTTCGCTGCTCGGGGAATCACCTCCTCATTTTCATGACTATTCGCTGGAGGGTACATCCCCAGCACCTCATAAGCCCACGCCTGCATGGTTAAAGAGTATTATCAGCAAGCTACAATCTACGTGACAGAATCTCAGGAAATTGAAGGCAGAAGACAAACATGTAAAGTTTTTACCTCAAGCACTCTCCAGAAGCCTCCGAGGCTCGTCCCAACCCCGCGGCTAGCAGCACCCAAGAAACAGTAGAGAGTACAAAGAGCAGCACCTTCGAAGTCCAAGCTCGCCACTCTGCTCAGGTCTGCCAGGGCCGGGAGCCAACCAAGGTGAACCTCACTCCGCCTGTTTGGAAACAGGGACACGCCAAACAAGTACAGCAAGTAAGCTCCAGCCATCTGAGCCACCTCTATCGGTGACTATGGCTCATGGTCCCACAAAGCCGGCAAGTGGTCGCACCTCACCATAGACTCTCCATCGCCTATCTCTCTCCCCAAGAAGTGCCTCACAACTGCACTATCTCTGTATAGCCCCGAATCGAACGGGACTGGCTCGCCGCCTACTCTCAAACCTGTGATCGCCGAGAAGTCCAATGGCGTCATAGTCATCTCAGTGAACCCCAAGTGAAAAGTGTTGGTGGTGTCCCACCAACGCTCAATTAGAGCTCTCAGCAACCTGCGGTCCGCCCGCGTCGACACTAGAATTTGAATAAATCTCATGAAGCCCGTACCCTCAATCACCTCTCTCACTGCCCCTGGCAAGCTCCAAAAGCGCTCCTAAGAGTCGGACGAACCTCCATATACCGACAAGGAAGTATTTCTCTGTTTCAGAAAGCAAGCAAGTACAAGTTTTTCCGGCAACAGCAATAGGAAGCATGCAAATGCAGGAATTCAAGACAAGTACAACAATTGAAAGCAACAATCAAAGTATGTACCAGTGGACGTGCAGAAATGTGGGTCTCAGGATCCCTCAGCAAGGTCGTCTCATCATAGAACAGGTGAATCGGCTAGTACACGTCAGACCCCATCGGTGTAAAGAAGTGCACCCATGGCACGTAAGTCTCAGGGTCGAACGGGGGCCTCACCCTCTGAGCTCTCTCCACCTCTGCCACCAAAGACAAGAGAGCACCTTCTCTTGCAGCCTCAGCCTCCCTCTGTCTCTCCTCAAGGAACATGTCCTGAACGTGCTCAGGCACTCTCTCCTCGGCTATAACCTCAGCAAAAGTCGGATCCTCCTGAAGAGTCCGCACCAGGTCCTCATCTCTCACTCCCTCTAGTGTATCGGCCATGGTGTAACCCAGAGCCCTGGAAGAACCAACTGCAGCAGGAACAACTACTAGGTCCGAAGCCCCAGCCTCCACATCCTCGCCCCCACTGCTCGAGTCTCGAGCCTCCTCCACTACAACCTTCTCCTTCCCCGGGTCCCTCCTCGACACTGGGATAACAACTGCTGACGACCCCTCTCCTCCAACGGGCACCTCAGTAACCAAGGAAGCACTCAAGAGGTCGCTGGGTACCAAACTCTCCTGCAAACCAGTGTCAGCACCCTCTCCGGCACCATTACCTTTTGTAAGCCGATCAGCATCAACACCACTCGCCGGAGTTGAACTGTCACTGCTCGGACCAACCGTGGTGCTTGGGTCACCACCAATCGGACCGGAAGCCTTACCCTTACTCACTGAAATAACTCCAATGACCGCCGCATTTGGAGCATCGTCACCTACCTCAACCGTACGGGATGCATTGCCCTCAATCGGCACCGTACGAGATGCTTGTTCCCCCACCAATACCGCACGGTGTTCAGAACTACCAGCAACCACACCAATTTTGGTCGACGATGGACCACCCATAGTTGGTTCAGTCATCGAGCTTCCCTCTTTTTGAACCTACCGTGAACACCCTTCACCGGGCAACGATGGTCCGGCACCGGGTAGTGACGATCGGCCCTCACTGTCACTCGAACTCGCCATGGATGAAAAAAAAAAGAGAAATTTTTAGTCAGAAGTTTTGGGAGGAAGAAAAGGATTTCAGACAAATAGGGAGTTCGGTTTTGACGAGAGAATGCAACCGATCGGGGTATTTTGAACACAATACGCAAAAGAAAGAGAGTATTAGAGGTTTCGAGCCAGTCTCGGCAAAATTTCCACTTTCACCGTGCGGCGGTGATATCTACACCGTGCGATATACATTGGTACGCCGTGCGGTATTCCCGATGATTCCGTTCAAAAAAAATAATAATAATAAATTTTGCACTTCCCCCCCTGCTTGATCAACTACCTTCAGAAGAAACCCGTCTACCTCCACGGTATGAAATCATTTAAGTCCTCTACGGCAAATTCATTTTCACTTAAGTCCTCTACGGCAAATTCATTTTCACGAAAATCATTTAAGTCCTCTACGGCAAATTCATTTTCACAAAACCATTTAAGTCCTCTACGGCAAATTCATTTTCACGAAATCATTTAAGTCCTCAAAGGCAATTGTTTTTCACGAAGTCATTTAAGTCCTCAAAGGCAATTGTTCGAATTTTTTTACGGCCCTCAGAGCCTCCGAAATGTTTTTTTAACGGCTTCAAAGCCTACAAAAATTGTTTCCTTGCAAAACATCATTCGTTTTTCCCTCGTTGAAAAATGAGGCATCAACCTTTTATGACGGCCCCCACGAACTACGATTGGTCTGACCCTCTCAAACGAGGTACGTAGGAAGCTCCGAGCTCGACCAAATTTACTGTTTTTCTGGTTTTCCGCATGATTGTCAAATTGGGATGTCCGAATCTTCAACACGACTGGCACCAACATGATGGTGACCAAGCCGAGTCGAAGAGGGGCAACTGTAGACACCCCAATTTTGATAAATTGTGCATCCCCAATGATAAAAAAGGATGCGCGAAATATACCTCGGAACAGCTCTTTTAGTTGGATGGATCAAATAAACCAAAAACCCCAAAACCCACCTGAACCGTACGGCCCAAAACCCAGAACCGTACGGCTTGAAATTCCAGTTGCACCGTGCGGTGTCACTTTGTGCACCGTACGGCATATCTTTGGCACCGTGCGGTGTCCTTGTCCCATCAACAGGATTCCCGGGCTCGCCCAGCAGCTCAGAAGCGATGATGATATTCGCACATCATTACAATCACTGGCGTACGGGAATCATCGGAATGATGAGTTCGTTCAAAATCCCTCTATAAAAGGCGTGAGGAGGAGCGGCCAAGGAGATCGATCGGTTTTTCTCAGCAACCATTCCTCTCAAAAGCAAAGTTTGCCATCCTCTCGTTACCCTGTCAAAACCACCTCTCACTCAAATCATACAGCCCTTGCTTCCACAAGTATATCAATTCTAACCTCCGAATCAATCCCTTTTTCAAAGATCCTGACCGGTAATCGAGCAAACCAAAGGTATATATTCGCTTTCATCGAAGTGATAATCTGCTTGGGGGGGTTCTCCATTGGGTTTGAGGGGAGCTCCGTAGCTCATTCTCAAGCCCGAACGGAGACATTTCAACGAAATTCAGAACCTCTCGGGTAAGTATTTCGCGACACCGTCCATTGTCGTGGGATACCGTCCCTGAAAATGAGGTATATTCATTCAACATCATTTTCCAAACTTGTTTTCATCAATAAATAACATTTTCTTTTCTTTTATACAAAAAAAAAAAAAAAAAAAACAGAGCCTGTTTTCAATCGGGAGAAATCCAAAACTTTTTGAAAATTATAACTCAAAGGGGTACCGTACGGTATTTCTTTTACACCGTGCGGTGTAAGTTTGGATGCCATGCGGTGTCACTGTAGACACCCCAATTTTGAACCCGGGACGTGCACGAGCATTCCCGATGATGAAACGGACCAATCATGACTGCCTGAAACTTGTAAGAAAGGCTTGAACTTGATTAAGATTAACCAAACACCACCAAATAACCCAAACCAACCCAAGCATCATCAAACCAAACCAAACCATCAATCTGCCACCAAGAGCCTTGAGCGCTCAAGCTTGAGGCCTTGAGAGCTCAAACCCCCGGGGAGCACCTTAAGCGCTCAAGCCTACGGCTTTGAGCGCTCAACTCTGAGCCAGTCAGAAATCTGCAGAATATCTAATCATGAGATTTTCTGCATGGGAGCATCTGGGGGTGATCTTATACGATCTTTATGCGTACAATACACCCTAACTCTACTCCTAAACTATTCCTAAACTACCCCTAACCCATCCCAAATACAAAACCCACTCACTCTCTCTCTACACTTCCCTCCCACTCACTCTATTTAAACCAACCATCACCTCTGGTTGTGGGGTTACGAATTCTTTCACACTCCAGCTGAAAAACCACCCAAAAATCATCCTCTCTCTCTCTCTCTCTCTACAAAACCATTTACCTCCCTCAAAACCACTTGTAAAAAAAAACCACCTGCTAAGCATCAAAGATCCAACCTTGATCGAAAATCAGCCTCTCACATTGTGTCACCTGTCCAGAATACCAACAAAAATACCTGTTGTTGTCCATCCCCAAACCCACATTCAAGTTCAAGTCTTTAAACAAGTGAAAAAGGTAGTTAAACATGTGATTCATTCACTGTTTTGGTCCTTCTGAGGAAGACCAGTGAATTCAAACAAGTTCTTAATACTTGTATTGAACTCACAAAGGTCTAAGAGTTGCCTGAAAACACTTCAAAATTTACAGTCTCAATAGGGGTTGAGCGCTCAAGCCTCAGGCATTGAGCGCTCAAACCCAATTCTGGGCAGTTTCTGTTTTGTTAACTTTGATGCTTTCTCTTGGTGTTGACCATTATTTAACAGTTAAATAGGCTCATGTAGCTCTGAAAACACTTTATTTTACCTCAAAATCACATGCATGAGCATAGATTAACCATTTTTATGATGATTATGCATCAAAACCTTTGAAGATCAAGCATTAGAGTGCAAGCCAATGACTGTCTAGTTTCATTAATCTTCAGATTATGTGTTTTTGACTATTATGGAGTATCAAGAGCTTGCTTGAAAGTCGAAAAAACTAGAAAGCCAGATCATGGTTTGAGCGCTCAAGGCTATGAGCTTGAGCGCTCAAGCTGTTCCTGAGCAGTTTTGATTCTTACATTTTGTTCTTGTGAATTGTTGCTGGAAATTAACTGGTAGGTGTGTGTGAGTTATTATTGCTGTGCTATGATCTGGATCCCCCCTCTTTATTCCATTCTCAAATATTTTCTTCTTCTCATCATTCTTAAGAGATCAATCTGACTGATTTTCCACAAAAAACATTTTATCAATGTTTTGATCTTGTAAAGAATGAGTAAAGAAGTGATAAAGGGGTTTGAAGTCACAGAAGTTAGAAAGTGGTTTGAGCGCTCAATCCATAAGCCTTGAGCGCTCAAATTGGTTTTTAAAGGTTGAGCGCTCAAGTCACTGCTGTTGAGCGCTCAACCCCTATTCTGGAATCCAGATTGTAAGCTAGTTTATCAAGTCTTATATCCATGATTTCTAGAGTTGTTGTACAGTATTTGTTGTTGTCCACCTCTGTAAATATTCGTTGTAATTCTTCTTTGTCGTTGTCATTCCCATGCAAACTACACGCACAAGCATCCACATTAGATTTGCATTTTGTATTTTCTTGTTATTTACATGATTCCTATCCCCGATTCCCATTTTCATGATTAGAATTAAATTTCAAATATTTTCAAAATCCCACAAAATATTGAGTAGAGACCGGTTCACGGATCGGGCGAGAAGGGTGCCGTAAAACCCTTCCCCTCTCGTAACCAAACCCCCGAATCCGAGAAATCTTTGGTTCCGCCATAATCAGTGAAATCTTTTTCAATGGGCAAACGAGTCATTTTCAATCGGTTTCTCGGGTTCGGACCTCAAATCCGGGTGGCGACTCTAACAATCTTCAATCTTTTCAAATGCAAAATCGCACCGATCTCCGTGGGTCGTCCACAGTCACTGGAAGAGCATTTCGGATGCTCTGTTTTCCTGAAATCGATGCTCTATTTTCTGGCAAAACCAGTGTGTAAAATTGCAATATCCCCGTTTCACTTTCCGTTTCTTGCACTAGTACCCCCCCCCCCCCCCCCCCCAGTTAATTTTAACATGTTTATATATTTATTTACATGTCAGTTTTGTTCACCATTATTATCTATCTCTTTTGAGCTCTCTATTTCATGATATACTGTTTATGTGTTATAAAGTTTTTCATAAAATCTTTTCAAAAGAAAAATCCCACAAATGTTTAGTAAAGACCGGAAAATTCCGGGCGCGCGGGGTGCATTTGTCGAACAAAACCTTCCCCGCGGGTAACTTGGCTCTCGAACCCAAATCTCTATTTTTCGCAGATCAAACCCCTTTTTTAGTGGCACAAGAGTCAATTGGCTGTGTTTGGTTGATAATTTTGAGAAGAATATTTTGAAAAATATTTTGGAGATAGTGTTTGGATGAGTTTTTGGAAAAAGTAATAATTAGAGAAAAGTGTAATAATTGGAGAGAGATAGAGAGAGAAATGAGAATAATGATTGGAAAGAGGGGTATGAGTAGAGAGAGAAATGTGATTAATGATTAAAGAGATGAGAGATGGGGAAAGAATCTTTTTGGAAATTTTTTTGGAAATGTGAAGTGAACAAAGTGAATATTTTCTAAAACGGTTTCTCGGGTACCTAACATTTTCCAAAAATTAAACCCCGGGTGGCGACTCTAAATTTTTCCTCATTTTCCAGGATCGCCCTTTTTCAGAACCAAAACTCCGTGGATATCTATTTCGCCCGCGCGAAAAATGAGCGTCCACAGATTGTTTGGCAAAAGTTAATTCCCCAAGCGTAGGGTTTAGGCCAGCGGTAGCATCAAAACCGGTAAGACCAAGTCAAATCCACAGAGACCAAATGCGCTGAGCGTGATGATTGTTTAGCGAATGAGGGTTTTAGCCTTAAAGTGGCAAACTGTGATTTTGTAGTTTGTTTGGTTGAATTCTCTCGACTTCGAGAATGTCTCAGAGATTAAAAACAACTAATTAAACTAAGGCAAAGTCTAGAGGTATTTAACGATCATGACTCGAGTTAATCCATCCCCTCTTGATAACCGGCTCGGGGCATCGTTAAATGCCCCCGAACGAAAGATTTAGAGTTTAAAACCTTTACTAGAAAAATGTGTTTAACAAAGATTAGGATTCTCGGTTCATTTTGCAAACGGTTGAATTGACGTCGCCCAAAGCATCCCACGTGCCAAGTGGCGAAACCCTTGTCTATGTGGGATCAAAGGGGTTAACAAACTCAACCTTTGGCACATAAAAATGAAACCCTAAACTTTGATAAACAAGAGATGTATGTTATTTGTCGAGATGGACGGATTAAACCCAAGTCATGGAGTGCTAATCACCCAATGACTAAGCCTATTACAACTACTCACCCATTATACTAGTAAATAAGCCTAGAAATTGGAAGAAAACTAAAAACATGTTTAATAACTCTAAAAACTGATTTTTAATGTTTATCCTAAGTTTGTCTACCACTTTAGTCCTTGAAAAATTATCGAACACTTACTAAAAACAAGGATTTACCAAGGAAATAGCTAGGAAAACAAGGAAATGAAAAACTTGATGAAAACGAAAATAAATTAGATATTTGGAACGATCTAAACAAGAGTAACAACTTTAATACACGTGAAATTAACGGAAGTTTAATATAGAGAGAGACCTTGGAGGTTTCTCCCATGGAGAGAAGAGGGAGCAAATACTACGCAAAGAAAATAAAAGATAAAGACGAAGAGGAAGGAGAAAGGAGAGAGCCTATATTGTCATCCAATTTCTCTCTAATAAAGTTACAAAAAGCTCTCACAAAACACAAAAACTTGCCATAAAAGGAAAGTGCAAAATGTAGCTCAAAAAGTGCTCTCTGGACTAGTGTGGATTGATCCACACTGAACATGGATTGTTCCAGGATGCTCTGGTGAAGAATTGTCTTGAAGTGGATCGATCCAC
The DNA here is from genome assembly GCA_020921065.1 of Vaccinium darrowii. Taxonomy (NCBI): domain Eukaryota; kingdom Viridiplantae; phylum Streptophyta; class Magnoliopsida; order Ericales; family Ericaceae; genus Vaccinium; species Vaccinium darrowii. Next base: position 20,677,010 of record CM037158.1, on the reverse strand, counting down.
ATTGACCATGGATTGATCCAGAGTGGCTCGGGGGAATTGATGAACAGTGGATCGATCCACAATGACCTTGGATCGATCCAAGAGCCTTTGATGGGATTTTGCTGAATTTGGATCGATCCACCCTTTCCTTGGATCGATCCAGAAGGGTCTAATGCAGAATTTGTTGAAGTTGGATTGATCCACTCTTGCCTTGGATCGATCCAAGATGCTTTGGTGAGGTTTTTGCTTCTTTTGGTCACTCCCTTGGCCTTGCGTGCTTTCAGTCTTCCTCCAAAACACTTAGATACGTTGTGCGACCCTTGGGGGAGGTGATCCTTGGTCTCGTGAGTGCTTGTAAACTCCCGGATTCCACCGGGAGTCTTTGTGAGCGTGAGACACAGCTTCCAACTCGACAGCTTGACTTTGTGACTTTTCGACTTCCTGGGCCTTAGCCGAATCATCATTTCTTGGCTCTTGAGGCCCAGTGTTGGCATGCCATGGGGCACATGGCCCTCGGTACTTGGGACAGTTCCCAATGCGATTCAAAACGCGCTTATTTTGCATGTTCAACCTGTAACTATCAAAAACAACACTACGCGCATATCAAACATATAAGGCGCGAAATCGCGTGTGTGTGAGCAAAATGAGCTAGATAAGCCCCGAATATCTACAATATTGGGGGCTTATCACACCCTCCAACTTGGACTTTGCTAGTCCCTAGCAAATTAAATTGAAACACTAATTAATCTAAATAAAACTTCCTGCGTACCCGATATGATAACTATGCCCAATCTACAAAAAGTCTAGGCAAAGTACCGGTCATCCAGATCATTCAACCAAAAGCAACTCATGCACACACATGCCATGCACAATTATGAAAATACTAGGCTACACAAGTAGGCAAGTGTTATGCACCCCAAAAAATTTCAATTCTAATAGGGATTAGACAAAAATATTTCCCAAAAATGCAATCACACACATAGAAGTATCAAGATATCTCATGATAAGTGCTTAGCATGATTTACGATAACGAGACAAAAAGATTACCGCAAGCTAATGAAGTATGCGCTTGTGAACAAAAGAGCTAATTAACGACGGGAAAATTCAAGTAATAAGCATGAAATATTGCTAAGCGTGCACCTATCGAAGTTAAGTATGTACTAAGAAACAAATTTAAACATTGAAAGCTTATAATGACCTTGGTTAGCAAAACGGAGGGACTACAAAAAGTATGGCGGCCATATGCTAGCTTGGGTCATCTACCCCTTGGCCGCCACCGACCCTCAACTACACCATAACATGCTAAACTTCGGCATCCAACAGAATTTAAACTAAACTAACAATTAAAGTTATAACTACAAACCAAGAGTTCAAATAAGACTAATGAGACCAAAATAAGTTTACTTGACTCCACCGACTCACTAATATCTACTATATACTACTAATCATAAAACCACCACTGTTCCCATCTACCACCAATCTCAATCTTCGTCGGACTCATCCTCATCCTCCTCCTCCTCGTCACTGTCTTCCTCATCAAACTCCGGAGGGGCCTCGTATCGGTGCTCACAAGTAACTCATTTGGTGCTTCATCCCCATAGTTTCCTTGTGAAACCATTTCCTCTCCTTCTTGGCATTTTCTTGATTCTTAAGCACTGTGGCAAGTTGTTTGAATATCCTCTTGTACCACTTTGTAGCTTTTGACCCTTTTGGCGGAGGCACAAACAACTTGGACTTTGACTTCAAAGGTGGGGGTGGAACTGTGGAGGTAGAAGCATCGGGTGTAGAGCTCGGAACGGCCTTGGAAACCTTGGCTTTCTTGTTCTTTGATTGGGCCTTGCTCTTCTCCAAAGTGGTACTGTCAATTACTCCCCTCTCAAATGGCTTCATTTTAGTGTACCCCGGCCCTTTAACTCCTTGAGAATGACATATTTTAGTGATCAAGCAAGGAAACCACAACCGGATTGTACCCGCCGCCGTATCGAGGTAGTCCACCATTTGGAGAAAGATATAATGGGCCCAATCCACGGTGGTGTTCTCATCGACAAAGGAAGCCATCAACTCAAGCGACTTGTCACTAGACTTGGTGTCCTTGCCCTTAGGGTAGAGGTTAGCATGAATGACCTTATTGAGGATCCGAATATCATCTTTGAACCGGCTCGGGTTGATTAGGTGCAACTTCCCCTTAGAATCCTCATAGAGGAAATTTTTGATAACTTGTTCGGTCAGAGGTTCCTCCCCGGGATAGTTAACCATTTCTGGGTTGGGCCGCGTGTACTTCAAGTGCTCAGCAATGTGGTCAGGGGTCACTTGAATCAATTTGTTTGCAACTTTCGCCTTAATTCTCACTGGCTTTTCCCTCTCCTTTTCAACCTTCATGGTCATGTAAAACTCCTTTACACACTTGAGATTATACCCCGGGACCGGATCAAATCATTGTTCTAACCCCTCATTGCGAATTTCCTTCACTCCGTATTCCTCACCAAAATCCTTATCATCCACTTGTCGCTCATTCTTTCCCTTCTTTTTTTGAAAACCCGTCAACCATTTCCTTCGATTAGAATCAACAACCTGCTCATGCATTCTCTTACTTGCTTGTTTAACCCCCGAATGATCCCCACCACTCGATTCACTATCCAAATTTTGTCGGTGTCGCTTGGATAGTTTCTCAGATGGTTTTGCCTTACCCTTTTCCCTTGCCATTTCAGACAAATTAATCCACAATTCAACAAGCGCACAGATCTCCGATCAACTCCAACCAACCCCCTTCTTCAATTTATAGTTCAGACAGACAAAAACAATGCAGCTCAACAATGGCAGTTCAACAAATCACAGCATGGCCCATAATCCAGTTACACAGTAGCAAACATGGTCTGAAATTAATCCAGAAATTGCACAAAGCAACCACAACTCAGATAAGCCCCAAACCAACAGAATTTTCTCAAATAGCACTAAAATTCAACTCAAATTCAACTGATTTCACAATGAGGACAGTAGTAGTGCACTGAAAATTTCCTGAGTTACCTCGATTGTGGAGAGAAGAAGCCCAGAATTATTTACCAACCCCGGAGCAAACCTGATTCCCTTGAAATTTGATTCTCAAAACCCAGAAACTGTGGACCCCCTGAATTTCACGTACCCTTTAGACCTTTGACTGCCATGGAAGTTTTGGTGGTTGTTTGTGGAGGGGAAGAAAAATTTTCGGACTATGGAGAGGGGAGAGGTTAGGGTTTGATTTTGTGGATTACGGTGTAAGAGAGAGAGGTACGGTGGTGGGGGTTTGATATGTGGAGAGGGGTGGAGAGAGTGGATGTCGATCTGTGGTGGTGATTCACGGTATAAAGTGGTGGTTATGGAGGGTTTTGTTGGTGGAGAAAGAAGAAGATGCAGAAGAAAGAAGAGGGGATCGATCTGGTTAAAGGTAGAGAGAGAGTTGTGTTTCATTTGAACCGATCGGGGTTCCTTTGAATCTGGGCATTCAAACCGTGGATCGATCCACAAATAAACCCAGATCAATCCGGAATAACCTGTTGGGGATTTTTCAACATTGAATCAATCCACTACTCACCCGGATCGATCCAAAAGCTCCTGTTGGGTTCTGGTAAAATTTGGATTGATACACTTTCACCTGGACCGATCCGTAGCATTCTGCTGGCCCATTTCCTAAAGTGGATCGATCCAGTATATCACCTAGATCGATCCAAGATAACCTAATAAGTTGGAATTCAAGGTGGATCGATCCACCACAAAACTTGGATCAATCCAAGGTGCCCTGTCCCCAGAATTTCCATTTTAGCTTCCTAACTCAACTCCATGCCCCAAATTTGTTTCAACTCATTCAAAATTGACCCGAAACGGCAAGTAACACTCCGAATTCACTCCCCTCTCGAGATGTATCGCCCATCTCCACTTCCAACCTATCCTCCAAACATCCGGTCTCGCTTTTTCACCATTGGATTTTTTCAAAATTTTCAATTGGCATGCCCCTTATCTCACCTCCTAATTTCCTCCAAACAACCGGTTTCTCAAGGCTAGAACTTGATGGAAAACGGACTTGGTACAAAAATAGGTGCAATGGGACTCATGTGTGGTTTAATTACACAAAGAAAATGCTTGTATCATTTCCTAACTATGCTAAAAAAAAAAAAAAGGAAAAAGAAATTGGAACCCATAATTTTTGTGCAAAAATCCTCAATCTCTACTATAATCGAAACAACTAGAGAGAGAGAGGGACCTTAGTGGTGGGTCTGGTTTAAAGCTCGTCGGCGTGAGAAAGAGAGCATTTGAAGCTCATTTGCCTATCTATGAAAGGAGGAAAAGTATATGCATTCATGTATAAGTAATCAATACAATAAAAGAGAAACAGAATTCGAACACATAAGAGTGATTGTTCTTTCCTTAAAGCTATCAGATGCTTTGGGTCAAGAATTTCATTTTGTGGGGGTCAGATTTAAGTTTACCTTTTTCCTGTGGAGCAGTCTCAAGTTTAAAGGGGACTTACTCAAGAAACAAAAGCATGAACCTATAACTTCATGAGCTATGGAGTTTTCTTTATCGCCTAAATTATGCACATTTTTTCTATTTTGTCCATAAACTATCAACTTGATGATTTCATCCCCTCAACTACCTGTCCGTTATATACTTCATCCAATCGATAACAGAACTCATCAATGGGACAGAAAAATGTCTCGTATGCCTATCCCATGGGATCCCAACCCAAATAACAAGGGCAAATTGCACACTTCACTCACTGAAAACATACACCCAACTGCAATCGACCAGTTCCCTCTCTCGCTGCCTATCTATTTGTGGTGTCCAGAATTTACATGAATTTCTGAGTTGACTTTTTCCACCATAGGTGACAAAGGTAGATCCCTCGGGTACACCTGCACACGTAGCAACCAACCGGACCAGAAGTTGGTCAGAAAAGGTGATAAGCCCCAAATGTTGTATATATCCAGGTTTATCTCGCTCATTGTGATCGCACACACATGCATTTTGTGCCTTTATACGATTAATTTTGCACGATTTGGGTTTTCGATGAGTTTCAGAAAATCGGAGCTAAAAGGTGTGCCCAAAGCTCCAAATAATTCCCGGTTATATTCGGAAGTACCCAACGACCCGCAATGCCATGGAGGACAATCACCGAAGCTTAGAAATCGATTCAAGAAGCTTTGGAAGGTTCAAGGAAGGCCCGGAACAAAAGAACAAGAAATTTGGAGTTATGAGTCTCGAAAAAATCTGACCAACTGATAGACAAAAGCTCATTACTTTCAATATACAAAAGCTATTAATTGAGGTCAATTGGGTTGGAAAGTAGACTCATATAGCTTTCCAACGGTTCAAGAATCACCTCATTCCGAGTTTGGACAAAGCCGGGGCGTGCCCGCGAAGTTGGGTCAAAAATCTTCCTGACCAGTCCATTTTGGATCGATCCAAAGGGAGGTTGGATCGATCCAACTTCATCAAAATTTCACCAAAGCCTTTTGGATCGATCCAAAGAAGGTTTGGATCGATCCAACTTCATCAATTCTTCAACAGACCACTTTGGATCGATCCAAAGAAGGGTCGGATCGATCCAAACTCATTTCTGGCGATTTTTGGCAGATTTTAGGTTGCTTTAATATCTTCCATTTATGGAAACTTTCCACTTATAGTATGTTTTTGGGATATTTAGCCAATGTAAAGGGTTTTTAGTAATTGTTGTTTGTGATTTTCTCAAGAGTTAATGTGGTAGGCAAACCTATGATTAACCATAAAAAATCGATTATTAAGTTTATTAAGCATGTTTTTAGTTTTCTTCTATATTCTAGACTTGTTAACTAGTGTAATGGGTGAGTAGTTTAAGTAGGCTCGGTCATGGGGTGATTAGCACTCCATGGCTTGGGTTTAATTCGTTCTTCTCGCCAAATTGCAAACACTTCTTGTTTAATAAAGTCACGGGTTCATCTTTATGTATCAAAATTTGGGTTTGTTAATCTCATTGATCTCTCGTGGCCGAGGGTTAATTCACCTAGGTACGGGTGACGCTTTGGGCGATGTCAATCTAAAAGTTTGTCTAATTGGCTCAAGAACCCTAAACTTTATCGAACACCATTTCTAGTTCAAAGAGTAATGATCAATTTTATGTACCAAAGTCTAGGTTTGTTAATCTTTTTGATCTCTCGTAGTTAAGGGTTGATTCTCCTTTTCACGTGTGATGCTTGGAGCAATGTCAACCTAGATGTTTGCCAAATGGTTACAAGAATCCTAATCTCAACAAGAGAGGAACGAATTAGCCTAAGCTATGGTTGTTAAAATCCCCTAGGCTTTGACTTAGTTTAATTTGCCGTTTTTAATCTTCCGAGTCGTTCTCGAAGTTAAGAGAATTCCACCAATCAAATCACAAAACAAGTTTGCCGCTTCAAGGCTACACCTTTACTTGCAAACAACTCTCATCCCGGGTGCGTTCGGTCCCTGTGGATTCGATTTGGTCTTACCGGTTATTATGCTACGCGATACCTAGCCCTACGCTTGGGGAAACAACATTTGATATTCAATCCAAGGTCGCAAGCATTTTGGCGCCGTTGCCGGGGACCCAATGGTCCATCTAGCGTGAGTTTTTCCTTGCTCCACTGTAAGTATCCCACTCTTTTGTACAGTTTTTCTTATTTTTTGTACATTACTTGTTTTATTAATGAGGCGGCAGACTAGCCCCTCGGAACTGTTCTTGTGGTGAGGCGGTTGCATAACCCCTCTGTTCTGCTAGTTCTAAAATTCCTATAAAAAAAAATATGGCTGATTTTGGAAGTTGCTATGAAGGGCTTTTTCTAGACATCACCAATTTCTATCAACAAGATGATGAGTCTTTTCTGTAGTATTGGGGGCGATTTAAATGTTCCATATTCTCTTGGGCAATTTATATTCATGAGCTTGGGGATCTTTTGGCTATCTTTTGCCGAGGATTAAATTCTATGACATGTCAATTTGATTTGTTGTTCGATGAAGAATTTCTGAGTAAAAATGCCGAAGAGGTTTGGGACTACATTGATGAATTAGCCCAAAAGCCCCAATTTTGCGAGTTGACTGAAATTGAAATAGAACCTCTGTTCTTTAATGAAGGGGTTATTTTAGCTTTGACAGAAATCTCAGAGGTTAAATGGGATAATGAGCCTGCTTTCGATTATGCTCCCCAAGAGGATTCCGATTGTACCCTTGATATGCCTTTTCATGAGAAAACTTTTGAGATTAATGTCACTGGCACTTCCATTGAGTCTCCTCCACCACAAGAACTTGAAACAGTCGAACTAATTGATTTTCTATGTGTTGATAATTATGATTGTGTTTACAATCCATTTCTAGTAAATCTAGTAAGCACCTTGAGAATAAATTTGGTTCGAAATATGCACTTGGTGGAACTACATTTTCTAAAGCGACTACTGCTATCACTTTACTCTAAGTATCTTATCTTATGGCATGGTCGTGTACAATTTTTAACGGAGGGGGTAAAATGGGATGTTATGCTTTTACTAATAACTCTTCATAGTGCAAAGGATGTTTGGATTCCACATGAAGGATTTGTGTATTCTGATGGTCCGGTATAGCCACCCGAACTTGAGCTACGTATAACCCAGCCATAGTCTCTAGTTCCGGGAAGAAAAGTAGTACCCGTGCAATCACGTGAAGATTCTTCGGTTGTGTTATTTTTGTACATATTGTTATTTTTGAAGCCCGGATAACACAAGCCGGGCGATTCTAATATCGCTTTCTCTTAGTAGGAGTGATGAAAAAGCCTCTCATTTGGTCGAGGTATAAGGTGGTTGACATTCCACCCCGTCGGTATATTTTTATCCCTCCTTGTTCTTCATTTTCATATTGTTTTCGTGCTATGAGGACATAGCACATTTTAAGTTGGGGGGAGGGATTACTTCGTGCTTTGTTGCATTGTTTATATTAAGAGTCTTGAAAAAAAAATTGAAAAAAAATTTAAAAAATGGTGAATCAAGGAATTTGGATACTTGTGTGTGCTTACTCTTAATTGATGGCTTCTAATTAGTGCTTGATGTTTGTTGTGTGAGACGGAGTCTTGAGACGATTTCACGGATAGACTTAAGCTTGTGAACATGATGTTAAAGGGAAACACTTGGTTAAACCGTATTACCTATAGTTGGATAGCGTATACTCACTTGAATTCATGCTTTCGCACGCGCATTGTCCCACTTGAGCATTCACTGGCTTCGAAATTGGTTCACGTGTCATTGATCCCTCAGTGTGAATTAACTTGTCTGTGAAATATTTGGAGCCCCTTTCCTTGTAAAAAAAAAAAGAAAAAAGATGATGTATGTTGTATTGTTAATGTTTATCCGGGCGTTCATTGAGTAACCGGGCATTCGGGGTTTGCTCCCACCGTATTGTTCGCGTCAAAAGATGGATAGACCTTGTGAAGGCATTGTTGAATGTGGTTAGCTTGGGCCTCACTATAGAGCCTTTTTTACTCGAGCAATTAAGTCTGAGGGGTCTCTCAAAATCTGGCACCCTAAGGCCATTTGGCTTGGGGATGGCCGACCTAACGGTCGCTAAAGGGGTCAACTAGAAAGCCCGAGAGGTCCAGGCATTGCACGACCACATAAAAAAAAAAAAGAGATTCATTCGAATAAAGGGAAGGGGTGTGCTTAAAGAAATACCGAGCTATCAATGGTGTGAAAACTGTTTTCAAGATTGGTGAATTTCTTTGTGAGGTTTCTTTTCACACGCATACTACGTGAGAATTCTCTATCCGACCATAGGTGAGAGGATTGATTTTTGTGCTAATTTTGGATATGAAGTTCACTTTCTTAACTCTTTCTATGAATGAAATATCTTGCCATTGACTTGCGTGGCAGACTTTGTGGTACTATGTGTGGTTGTCGGTTGGGTATGAGTCACACTTAAAGTAATCGATTCCTTTGTGTTTTGTGGGTGTTCACTGCTGAAACCCTCACGAGACTTCACTCGTCCTACCGGGGCCGCCCGAGGGGTTTAAAAGGCGTACCCATTTTAGTTTGTTTCCATTAGTTGCATTTGTTTAGTTTGCTCAAGGCGAGCAAAGTTCAAGTTGGGGGGTGTGATAAGCCCCAAATGTTGTATATATCCAGGCTTATCTCACTCATTGTGATCGCACACATGTGCATTTTGTGCCTTTATACGATTGATTTTGCACGAGTTGTGTTTTTGATGAGTTTCAGAAAATCGGAGCTAAAAGGTGTGCCCAAAGCTCCAAATAATCCCCGGTTGTATCCGAAAGTACCCAAGGAACCACAATGCCATGGAGGACAATCGCCGAAGCTTAGAAATCGATTCAAGAAGCTTTGGAAGGTTCAAAGATGGCCCGGAACAAAAGAACAAGAAATTTAGAGTTATGAGTCTCAAAAAAATCTGACCAACTGATAGAAAAAGGCTCATTACTTTCAAGATACAAAAGTTATTAATATGAGGTCAATTGGGTTGGAAAGTAGACTCATAGAGCTTTCCAACGGTTCAAGAATCGCCTCATTCCGAGTTCGGACAAAGCCGGGGCGTGCCTGCGAAGTTAGGTCAAAAATCTGCCTGACCAGTCCATTTTGGATCAATCCAAAGGGAGGTTGGATCGATCCAACTTCATCAAAATTCCACCAAAGCCTTTTGGATCGATCCAAAGAAGGTTTGGATCGATCCAACTTCATCAATTCTTCAACAGACCACTTTGGATCGATCCAAAGAAGGGTCGGATCGATCCAAACTCATTTCTGGCGATTTTTGGCAGATTTTAGGTTGCTTTAATATCTTCCATTTATGGAAACTTTCCACTTATAGTATGTTTTTAGGATATTTAGCCAATGTAAATGGTTTTTAGTATAAATACCCTCCTCTCTCCCTACTTCTTTCTCTCCCTCCTTAGTTAGTTTTCTAGTAAAAACTCCATAGCTTGTTAAGCTTTATCTCTCTAGATTAATCAAGTAAGTCTTCATTTTCCTTTAATTTCTTGTTGTTTAATGTTGTAGTTACTCAGTGGATCTCTATATAAATCAAGTTTGTTTACGTTTTTATCGGTTAAATTGTATTCTCTCTTTTCTAGTCATTTCCTTCTTAAACTCAAGTTAATAATTGTTGTTTGTGATTTTCTCAAGAGTTAATGTGGTAGGCAAACCTAGGATTAACCATAAAAAATCGATTACTAAGTTTATTAAGCATGTTTTTAGTTTTCTTCTATATTCTAGACTTGTTAACTAGTGTAATGGGTGAGTAGTTTAAGTAGGCTCGGTCATGGGGTGATTAGCACTCCATGGGCGATGTCAATCTAAAAGTTTGTCTAATTGGCTCAAGAACCCTAAACTTTATCGAACACCATTTCTAGTTCAAGGAGTAAGGATCAATTTTATGTACCAAAGTCTAGGTTTGTTAATCTTTTTGATCTCTCGTAGTTAAGGGTTGATTCTCCTAGATGTCAACCTAGATGTTTGCCAAATGGTTACAAGAATCCTAATCTCAACAAGAGAGGAACGAATTAGCCTAAGTTATGGTTGTTAAAATCCCCTAGGCTTTGCCTTAGTTTAATTTGCCGTTTTTAATCTTCCGAGTCGTTATCGAAGTTAAGAGAATTCCACCAATCAAATCACAAAACAAGTTTGCCGCTTCAAGGCTACACCTTTACTTGCAAGACAACTCTCACACCAGGTGCGTTCGGTCCCTGTGGATTCGACCCAGTCTTACCGGTTGTTATGCTACGCGATACCTAGCCCTACGCTTGGGGAAACAACATTTGATATTCAATCCAAGGTCGCAAGCAGAAGGCACTCCGACGGTCTAGTACAGAACTAGAGAAGGGAAGTACCGACGAGAAGTGGTATGAGTTAGGAGAGAGTGATTTGTGTACTTTCTAGGGTTCCTCCTCTTTTTTTTTTTTTTTTTTTTTTTTATATAGGCTCCTCCTGACTTGTGCTCCAAGTTTAGAGGCAAATCAGTGATTTTGCTCGGATGATGTCACAACTCATCATGGGCCAAATCTATTATCATTGCATGCAATTGTCTCGAATCATCGCTTGACACGTGCCACAACAGCTCGGCTACCGTCATGATGACATACGGGCAGCTGTAACACGCACGTCTCATCACGAGCCAGGCACGAGAAGTAACTGCCCCGGATGGCATTATCCGTGATGTCAGTTATAAACGATCTCTCGGATTCCTCGCGAGTCACTTTGGGTCTCGCCCAGCTCGGATGACTCGTCCTGATCAATGCCTTGCTTGGCTGACACGCCTGCATGTGTTGGTCCAAATTGTCTCGGTGTGATCATATTGGGCTCGATTTGTATTGGGCTTCGTTCCACCTAGGCCTTGGGCCTTTGGACCGTGCCAAACCATGGACCCTTAGGGGATTATATTTCGGCTCACTATTATAGCCCCTCAACCTCTTTTGGGGCACTTCAAGCAAGGGAGGAGTTGACTTTTCTTGGGCCGTTTCATCAAACCATGCCCCAAGACCGATATCTTCTCAGCAAACTAGAGTTGCTAATTTTCTTTTCGTCCGAGCCAAAAAAATCTTCTTGGACGCTTCTCCATAACAGTTCTCTTTTCAAAGCCCCAACAAAGTGTGGACTTGTGAGGACTTGTGAGACTCTTAGGGTTTAGGGGACTTGAAAGGACATGGCCTGTGTGAAAATTCAGGTGGCGTTACGGCCCATCAGATCCTTGACAGGTGGCACTTGCTCAGAGGTTGGCTTTGCCCCTCTTCGTTTCCCACGTTGCTTTTTGAAAACGTCACACCCTTATAAATGGGGACTTAGGGGGAGAGAGAAACACTTTTTGCTTTTGCCCTCTCCTTGCATTCACCGCTCGAAGTTTTCTCTCTCTTCAACATCATCGGAGATATCCACCGTTTTTGTCGTAAGTCACCACCAAACTCGTCAATTTTGATGTAAAATCTTACCCCAATCTTGCCTCATCAATCTAGACTTATAATCTTTCGCCTTTTTTTGGGTTTACCACCACATCCGCCGTGATGAACTTGTTTTTGGAGTAGGTGAACAGTACCATGCCTGCGTTTTATCTTTTCCCCCTTAGGGTTTAACTTTAGAAACAGCTTTTAACTGAGCCAATGAATCCAGACCTTGGCCGTGACAAAAACCCGAGTCATCAATAGCCCTTCCATTGCCTAGTTTATCCAAGACAAATTATCCATGTCGGATGATTATTGGAAAATTCCAAGTCGACAGGGAACCGAGTCAATTTTAGACCATTATTAGCGATGTAGCTAACTATCTTTTTTCACCCGTGCACTTTGTCAGGTTCGGCAACCTCGGATCCGATCAACATCTCTTCTGGGAGCTCTAACCGAACTGACAAATCCGAGGTGGCCCAACATAGTGAGAGCTATCGAGATATTACTTCAACTAAGTGGCTTACGCCCCTGATATAGGAATGGAGTCAACAAAAGTAGGTATAGATGACCGAGAGCTAGGTCCCGTCGATTTAGTGCCTTCACAAGAGCCGACAGTGAGATGCTCAAAAGAAGAAGGTTCAGTTAACCAAAATGCCATCAGTAGTGATAATGAGGGGGTCAACCAAGGGTCGGGAAGAGATGGAAATGGGGCTGTGGGTCACGCCCCCAAGGATCTAGCCCCAAACCAAACTCCCGAGGATCAAGTAGATGAGAATTCCGAGCGAGAACCAAATCCCTACCTTGAAGCCTTCAGTGGCAAACCCGATGCTTGCCGAGCCTTTTGCATTCAATACCATATCCCCAATGATGTTAAACTTAGGTTAATACACCCAAATAATATAAATTTCACCTCGAACCATATCACCATGCCAATTATGACAATCACAGATGGTGGGCTCCGTTTTCTATGCCAATTCCCTTTTGAGTACCAGCTTACGCCTTGGTACCTGGCCGTAAATGCTTTCTGAATCATCAACGTCGTCCATGCCCTTAGGGAGAAGTTTAACTTAACCTTTAACATATTTGATCTGATCGGGGTGGACAATGTGTCTTGAAACAAGGCCTCCAAGCGTCGGTTCTTAATGCTCCGGAGCACGCCTAAAGAACCTCGGGCGTACGTCATCAATTAACTCCCCAACTCAAATCGTTGGGCTAATGACCTTGTTGGGCTAATGACCTTGTTGAGCTGCATGGTAATTTCAAATTCGCTCCCAAGGACAATGGGTCGTACCCCGTATCGCGTCAAAGGACTTTCATAGGTTTCATCCCTTTTCATTACTCTTGTACTTGAAAATTTCTTTTCTCATCAATTGTCTAACATTTGCGTCACTTTTTTCTCTTTCTTGCAGATCTGTCCCCTGTGTCATCTTGGCTACTCAAAGCCATGAGCGACGATCACATCCGAGCTACTTATCAAGTGCCGGTGGAAGAGAGGTACGCGCACATTCTTCTCAAGTATAAGTTGACCTATACCTCATTCCTGAAGTATAGGAAGAAAAAACCAAAGACGAAGGCTGGAGAGAAGGGAGAAGAGGCAGGTCCAAATTGAAAGAGAAAGAGAGAGCCAAGCAAAAAGGGAAAGCAGACCGTGATAGTAGAGGTTCCCTCCGGTAGCTTTACTGATTCTAATCTTGATCTACACCGAGCTTCCTTTAAAGAACTTGTTGGACGAATTCAAGAACCCAGGGATCTTGAATTCGACTTCGACGATATGGGTGGAAAGTAAGGTGACCTCCCGAGTCTCATGGACGTCTGGAAAAAGGCCAAAGTGCCAAAGGTGAAACAACCACCTCGGCTATAATAAAGAGGGCTCCAACTATAGGGGATGGCTTGGCCGCTTTCGAGCAAACTAAAATACAGATCGAGGCTCGCTCTAGGCACCAGCTCTAGGACAGAAGTCCAGAAGGAGAAGAAGTCTCCAAAACCTTTTTGTATCACACCTACACTGCGGTCTGGGTAGTCGATCTTAACTACAAATAGTGTCCGAGCCACTCCCCATATCGCCCTGCCATTGCTCCAAGGGGTCTTGCCTCCATGAGGACATGAAAAGGGTGCCAGGAGATCTAGAAGGGAACATAGTTGATATGTTCTCGAATCTAACTCTGGTAAGATCCGAACCCAAAGTAGTGTTATTCTTCCTTACTTTTCTACACGCTGCAATTTCAAATGTTTTCCTCTTTCTTTCCAAACCTATCAATCCGTGATGGGCTATCATGAGAAGTTCATGGTCACCTGCAACTCCTTCTCCTCTCTCAAGCAAAAGTTCCAGGAGGAAGTTCAGAGAAGGACGGCTATAGACATCGAGCTAAATGATAAGACTTTCGAGCTGGAGGCGACCAAGCTACAGCTATCTGGTCTAGAGGAAGCTCGGAAGAAGTTATCCAAGCTCGATGATTTGAAAAAGAAGATGGCAAACCTTAAGGCTAAATATGATAGAGATGTCTTAGATGCTTTAATGAGTGCCGAATTATATATATATATATATATATATATATGAAGGCTCCTTAATTTATACTTGTTATGTTCTTAATACATGTTAGTTGACTTTATTTGGGTCATTTTGTGATTATAGATAAATGGAGCAGTTTGCATGAATCTAGTCTTAATTGGGAGTTTTAATGAGATCATGAGTCAAACTACAACATCTCAGAAGTTTGAAAACCAATTCATAGCATGTCTAAGGACCTGGAGTGTAATAACTCTATTGTTAGCCATATTATGTATGGCTGGGACAAACGTGAGTTTGCTGGTGGGCCACAGATTGGATTTTAATTACTTCGGTAAGGGTTGGCACATGATTGGTAAAGGGAAAGAAGGCTGCGGTTAGGTTAGCAATAGAGGAGGCTGCATGTATTATTATATATAAGCAGAGGCATATGCATGAGAGAGGAGATTGGACACTACAGAACAAAGGGAATTCAGAGACAGAAGCTGCGGCTTTGTTTTGGTTGTCGATGTCTGGCTAAATTCTCATCCAGGGTGAAGATGAAACCCCGCTCCAAGTAACATTGTATTTTGCATAAACGGTTTTATTTCGAATCAGATTATATGTTCAGAACAGTTTTCAATTAATGAAATCATTTTTATTCTTTCTATCGGTTATGTATTTGTGTCTACAGTTTCAAATACCCATTCATATAATGGTTTTCAATGTTGTGCTTGGAGTTCTAAGATAGATTATGCTCGTAAGACGGATCATGCCATTGGGTGGCACGACACCATGCCAGTGAGACGATTCGTGCTATGAGATAGTCTATGCCTTTTAACAATCACAAATATCCTCTTGACGATTATCGATAGGGATTGCAAGCCCTAGCGATAGTTATTTATCGATTCAAATAAGGATCATGTTTGTGTCAATGCATGGTTATGTGGTAGGGGTGGATTCCAAACCCTAGACTTTTTCTCTCACCGTCTCCATCTAATTTAGTTTCAATGTTCTTTAGTTAATTAGCTTTTCAAAATCAAATCTCAATCAATTGTTTTCGTAGAATTAATTTAGAGGTTGATCGAAATCATTCTGACTTAGCCAATCTGTCCCTGTGGATCGTCACTTGGACTTAGCTACTATTCTTTTGAATAAGGGTTAATTCCTAGTTCTCACAAAGCAGGCTTTGAGGAGGCAAAGCAAAAGGTTGTTGAGCATTGCGTTGGTCAAGTCAGCCAGATCTCTGATGAAGGTTTCAAAAAGGGAGCCAAGGTTTACTATTTCAAAGGAATCGTCAAGGGTTACGGTCTTGGCCTAGCGCGACAAGCGTTTGAATTGAGTCGAATTTGCAAGTTGTGCCAGAGGTAGAGTTGCCCGAGATTGAAATTCCTAGTTCACCTGATGATGCAGAGGATGAAGAAGATGAATAGCTTGAGGAGGAGGAAGACAAGAGCCGAGGCCAAGCTAAACAAGATGCAAGACCTGATGTTTGAGATTTGAGCCAAGTGTGGTTGCATTTTTTCATTTCCCCGAACAATTTCTCCTCTTCTCTCCTAAACTATTTCTTTGTTTGTTTTGATACGGCTGGTGATGTTTCAAGCCAAGCCAATGTAATAGAATATCTAGGAGATGGTTTGCTTGCAATATTTGTCCCACCATGTAACTTTTGGAATGTCTACTATCAATATAACTCTCAACTTTCTTAGCAAAGTGTTCAATATAACTTTTGAATTTGTTCCTTTCTCTTGCATGTACCCCTCATTCACTTCAGCTTAGGGCAATAGAATACTCCTGGCCTGAGTTGAAGTGAATGTCAAAAAAATCTTACTAAGGAAACAAATCAAATCATAAGTAATGAATACCCCAACGAGAAGGGTTACAGCTCGGTTTGGACCGAGATAATCCTGAAAATTTTGGTCAATACCCTTTTTTAGAGTAACCGGTCTACTCGGATGAATTGCCGAGCCAATTTCAGTAGAACTTGTACTTATTCTTGTGGTTTAGAGTAATAGAAAGGATTGGCTTGGTAGTAAACGTTCCCGAGAGATTAATTTATTTAATACCCCTAATGAGAGGTTCATTGGCTCGGTTATGTAAGACGGGTCATTTTTATAACTTTGTAAAAAAGAAACAAGTTACATTTTGTACCCTTTGTTAAAGAGTAGCATTTTTGGCTGTAGACCGTGGTTGTGTTTGAGCAATACCCCTTTTATAAAGAGTACTTTTTGACTCGGTCATGAAACCAGAGGTTTTGTTTTGTAGCCATAGTACTTTCTCAAGTTGTAAGCATTCCAAGGCCTGTCCACCACATTTCCATATGGGACTCGGAGAATTTACTACAATGAACTTGACTTGTTAAGTAATTGAATCGGCTCAGACGGGCAAAGTGATTGATCCGAGCGGATAGATAGGTGTGTTGCTGAACCCGACCAATAGGACCTCGGTAGGCTTGAGATTATTTGAGGTAAATCCAAGTCGTTTAAAAAGCAAGTAGTACATCACTTCAGCTGCATTTCCTTGGTCTACCAGAATCCTTTTGACCATTGCCTTGCCAACACCGAGTGTCACCACCAAGGCATCATTGTGGGGGAACTGCACCTCAATTAAATCCTTCTCGGTGAATGTGATGGTCTAATGAGAATCCTTGGTTGGGAGCTTTCGCTTCGGCGCCTGTTCTACCGAGAGCACATGAATTGTCAATGTGGCTCGATTAATCTCGTTGTGTAACCGTGCCTCTGTTATCTTCGTCACTGGTCCTTGTATAACGTGCATGATGATTGCCTCCTCCGGAATGACACTTGCCACGGCCGCTCCAGGGTGTTGTGCTCGAGCCAGGGTTTTTGCCTAATCAATGTAACCGTCTAAGTTCCCCGCCGCAACCAGAGTCTCCAGATATGCCTTGAAGCGTTTGCACACTATGGTGTAGTGGCCCTACTCTCGGTGGTACATATAGTAGACCTTCTATCCTTTGTTTTATCGTGAGAACCCATCTTATGGTTTGGCCACGGAAAAATGCCTCGTTCTCTATCTTTGTAAGGAGGATGAAAATCGGCTCGGTGAAAACAGTTCTCTCGACCACAAAGTCACTTGCCTTTGGAGCCCTCTTTGTACCTACTTTGATTGTGTTTGCTACCTTCTTCTAACTAGCCAAGATATGGATGACTTCAGGAGTGGAGGAGGTAGAAGAAGGAGAATCTCGCTCGTTCAGAACCTTCTCTAGCTCGATGTATTTGTTAATACGCTCCATTAGGTCATCTATATTTTTGGGAGGGTGTAGCATCAGATCTGTAAAGACATGGCTCTTACTTTCCAAGTCGTGTTTGAAATGGGTAGAGGCAATAGTTTGATCGCAGCCTTGGATTTGGTGAAACATCTCCTAGTACCGTGTCGTGTATTTTTGTAGCGTCTCGTCTGAGCGCTTCTTTAAACCGAGCAACGAGTCCATCTCCTTCTTCTATGTGTTACTGGTCACCAACCGACACATGAAGGCTCGTTCCAGAGCCTTGTAACTACTAATTGAGCCTTCCTCCAGTTTGTTAAACCACAGGGAAGCAAGCGTCCCTAGGTTGGTGGGAAATACTTTGCACATAATGGCTTGATCCGAAGTATAGAGTGAAATGATCTGTTTGTAATAAATGAGGTGGTTATATGCATTGGTAAGGGCATCGTAGCGGTTGAATTTTGAGAGTGTGAATCCAGCCGGAAGGGTTATCGAGGCGATCTCCTTTGTGAACGGAGATTTTGACAACTGCTTCAACCATTCATCTACGCTCAATAGTGGGGGAAGGGTTGGGACGGTAAAACTATCAGCAATGTGAAGGCGCTTCTCAGTGTAGATGTGGTGGTGCTCGGAATTCCTTTTCGTCCCTTTGGCTAGGTGATGGGAGCGTTCTTTGTATTCCTTCTCCTTCCGCTTCTCCCTAGCATCCTCATGGTAAGTCCTGTCATCCCTAGCCTCAAGTTGGTAGGCGTGACATTTGCCCGTGTCACTATCTCAGATGACCGTTGGATTTGCAGCTTGAGGGAGGGTTTTCTTCAAGACTTCGACCCTTTCTCGAAGGTCGCCAGATTTATTTTGACGGGGAGGAGTTTTTTTACGACAGCTGTCAACCGAGCGTTGAGGGCGGTGTTTCTCTTTAGGATCCTTTCGGAGATAGATGGGTTTGTACTTCCCGTCTTCGTAATAGAACACCGTCTCATGAGTTGTGGACAACTGTGAGTACGGTGACCAAGTGCTAGACTCGGAGATCTAGGACGATCAATGGTGAGAGGTCTGGATCCGATCTCCCCTTGAGAGGTGCTCAATCGATGGGCTCCCGTGCCTAGGCACGAGAGCTTTGTTTTAAGCCCCCTCATTCAGAGGGAGATCGTGTCGTTCCTTCGCCGAGCATTGTTGAGTGAAGAGACTCCCATGAGAGGTTGTTGTAACCTCCACAGCTGCCTTCTTTTTTTACTGTCTCTGATAATTTGGCTAGTTGGGCTCTCATGGCAGCCATCTTGGCATTTCTCTCCTCCAGGTGTTAAGTGAGTTTTTGGATGGTACGTTGCTGAGAGTCTGGACTTGAAGTGAGTTCAACCTGGCTCGGTAAAACGGAAACAAACATATGGGGGGTGCTTTTTGGGTCCTTTGAAGTAGAGGGATGAGTTTGGTTATTGAGGGTTTGTTTGGCACCCATGATTTGTAACGGAGATGGTTCAGAATTCGATGAAAAAGAGAGAAAATGAGGGAGATCTAGAGGTTGAACACTGGATTCTGGGTTGAGGTCCCTAGCGGAGTCGCCAATTGTGGTGTCCAAAATTCAGATGACCTCTCTGAGTTGACTCTTTTCCACCGTAGGTGACGAAGGTAGATCCCTCAGGTACACCTGCACACGTAGCACCCGCCATTAGCATCCAACCTGGCCAGAAGTTGGCCAAGGAAGGCACTCCAACGGTCTAGTAAGGAACTGGAGAAGGGAAGTACTAAAGAGAAGTGGTACGAGTTAGGAGAGAGTGAATTATGTGTGTCTTTTAGGGTTCCTCCTCTTCCTTTGTATAGGCTCCTCCTGACTTGTGCTCCAAGTTCAGGGGCAAACCAGTGATTTGGCTTGGATGACGTCACTACTCATCATAGGGCCAAATCTATTATCATTGCATGCAATTGTCTCGAATCGTGGCTCAACGTGTGTCATAATGGCTCGGTTGCCGTCATGATAACATAGGGGCAGCTATAACACGCACATTGTGGACGGTCGGATCTCCACGCCGGTTTGGTTGATGATTTGAAAATAGAGTCGCCACCCGGGTTTTTATTTTGGAAAATGGTTTGAACCCGAGAAACCAGTTTTGAAAATGATTTAGAAAATGATTTGGAAAACAATTTGAAAACCAAAGATTCGTTTTGGATTCGGGAGCCAAGTTACGAACGGGGAAGGGTTTTAATGCACCCCGCTCACCCGATTAAAAATCGGTCTTTACTAAACATGTGTGGGATTTTTAAAATATTTTGATGCCGAACTTTATTCAAATAAACAGTTTGTCAATCAAAGCAGATGATAATAATGAAAACAAGCAACATGCAAATCAAGTAATCCAAACAACACACCAAGGGTTCAAACTGTTTTGTAAAGGAAATGTTTCAAACTTTCAGATTTTACAAAAGTGTGCCGTGCGGCACACTAGGTGTACCGTGTGGTACAGAAAGTGTGCCGTGCGGCACTGTTCATCAATCCAACGGTCAAATTTTCAAAAGAGTGCCGTACAACACTCCAACTGTGCCGTGCAGCACATAGGGAGTGCCGTGCGGCACTGTTTCCTTCACAAAAAAGTTCAAACTTTGGTTTTTCGACATGATTGAATAAAAGATGCATACAGGGTATGAAACATGGTTAAAAATGGACTACTTTGAAGGAGAAAACAGTATGCTTGAATAAGGGATGTTCCTCCTCGTTGAATCGCTCCGTACGAGGCGATGTTTTCACGTACGACGCGACCGGGAGGTGTGAAATAGAACTGGTCTTATTGTGACATGGGCATACCAAGCATGGAGATGATATAGGAGATCATTCCACACTTGGTACCCCTCCCCTCAGGGTACCAAAACTAAGAAGTTTGGCGAAACGGGATCGTACCTCGATTTGCAACTCTCGGATTAAAATTCTTTCTTGAACTTCCAGATGTGGCTTGGGCTTCCTCTGGACTCCAACTCCAATCTAGTATGATAGCAAAGATGGTTGATGGCTAGAACTTGAACAAATTTGGAATGGCTACCTCACGGGCTTGGAACCGAAAACAGAGGGTTGGGTTTTTTGATTGAATTTGCTTTGGAAAGGATTATAGGATTGATTTATGGAGGTTATGGATAACAAATGGAGGTGATTTGCAGTAAATGGTGTTTTGACAAAGGGGTTTAGAGGTAGGCTTTCATGGTGTTCTTCACCATTTGCCGTCCTTTTTTTCTCGTTGAAGTTGATTGGCATATATAGGCGTAGGAACCAACTTGATGCCCAAGTTTACTTGATGCCCACCCAAAGAAATCATAGCTAGGAAATAGCCTTTCACTCTTACACGAAACCATGATGAGCAGAGGAACAATTCGTCAACATTTTGAGCTGCTGGAACTCTGCAAAAGTTGTTTGACAAATGACAGTGCCGTACGGCACACAAACTGTGCCGTGCGGTACACCAACTGTGCCGTACGACACACTTCCACCGCCAAAATTCGAAAAAATGCCATACGTGACTGGGGCTGTGCCGTGCGTGAGAGATGAGTACCGTGCGGTACTGTTGACTGAGTTGACTTGGAGAATTTCGATCCGAGAGTTCTTCCGGGCATTTCCCTTCATCATCGGGGATTAAAATGTACGAGAGTCTCATTTTGGGGTGTCTACACACATGTCTCATCACAAGCCAGGCACGAGAAGTAACCGCCGCAGATGGCATCATCCCTGATGTCAGTTATAAACGATCTCTCAGATTCCTTGCGAGTCACTTCGGGTCTCGCCTAGCTCGGATGACTCGTCCGAATCAATGCCTTGCTCGGCCGAGACACCGGCACGTTGCTTGCGACCTTTACTTGCGTTGTAAATTAGGTTGCCCGAAGCATAGGGCTAGGAATCACGTAGCATGATAACCGGTAAGACCAGATCGAATCCACAGGGATCGAATGCACCTTGCGTGATGATTGACTTGCGAGTGAAGTTTTTAGCCTTGAAGCGGCCAACTAAATTTTTTATTAGGTTGGTGGAATTTTCTCAACTTCGAGAACGACTTGGAAGAGTAAAACAACTAATTAAACTAAGGCAAAATCTAGGAGATTTTAACAACCACGACTAAGGCTAATCCGTTCCTCTTTTGATTACTGGCTCGAGACATCATCAAATGCTCCCTAGCGGAAGATTTAGAGCTTAAAACTATTTAACTAGAAAAGGTGTTCAGCAAAAATTAGGATTTTTTGATTCATTTGGCAAATGTTTAAATTGACATCGTCTCAAGCATCACGCAGCAGGCCAAGTAATTAAACCCTTGGTTACGTTTGATCAAAGAGATTAACAAACCCAAACTTTGGTACATAAAATTAAGCCTAAACTCTTTGATCCACAAGAAATGTATACTTTTTAACAAGAAGAACAGCGTAAACCCGAGTCCAAGCTTATGTAAATTACTCCCAAAACATAGTAGAAAACTTGACTAGAAACTTAAAGGAAATAAAGAACATGACAAATACACTTAAAAACGGATTTTTATTAAAGACCCTAAGTTTGCCTACAACATTAAACCTTAAGAAATTAACAAACAACAATTACTTACTTGATTTTTCAAAAGGAATGACTAGAAAAGCGAAACAAGATTTGACCTGTAAAAACGGAAATAAACTAGATTTATACGAAGATCTAAGTACCTGCTACAACATTAAATAAAAGGATTTACGTTGGATCTAAGTGGAAAAGCTTGAAATCCTAGACAAAAGGTAGAGAAATCCTAAGTTACAAACTAAGAGAGAGAGAGAGTAGTGCATCCCCCTAAAATATCAGGTTGGGGACCTTTTATAGGCCCCAAAAGTCGTTCAAAATAATTACAAAAGTGCCTCAAGATATTTCTCGGATGGGCCAAAAAAATCTGGAAATTTGCCAGGGATACCGGTATCCTCATTTTTCAGATACCGGTATCTGTCTTCAAAGTGTCTTCTGTTCTTGGGATACCTGTATCCCTGTTTTGCAGGTACCGACATCTCCTGGGCTTTTTGTCCTTCCTTCCTCTGTTCATCTCCCGGCCTTTTGGTCTCCCCAAGCCTTGTCTAGTGCTTCATTCTCGGCTCTTAGGGCTCGGTGGCAAATTGCCACATGACTTTGGGTACTCGGGTACCCCTTTGGTTGAACCATGGTGTCAAAACACATCTTTTTCACTCATTTCACTTGAAACTAACAAAACACAACCACTCGCAATATCAATGTATAAAAGCCGTAATATGCACCCGTGCGTGATAAAAATGAGAGGGATAAGCCCCTATATTCACAATATCGGGGACTTATCACACGTGCCGGTCCAAACCATCTCAGTGTGATCATATTGGGCTAAGTTATTATTGGGCCTCATTCCACCTGGACCTTGGGCCTTTGGACCGTGCCAACCATGGACCCTTAGGGGATTATATTCCAGCCCACCACACTATCTACACAACAAAAAACAATTTATGAATCCAATAATGGTCTACAATTTCCGGCAATCACTTTCCTACCCAAACCACCCCAACCCGAAAGACCCAAAATAGACAATACTACCTCACAAAAACCAACCTCCTCGCACATCAGATCAACCAGTCTCCCTTGTAGACCTCACCCTTGATCTATCAACTCAAGGACCACCTCAATAATCTCAAGTCCTCCAGGGCCGCTACTAGATCCAAACCCAATACCGCTTGGCCCTGTTAAAAACCGTCCACGACTTCCTTGATGACATCCTCCACCTCCCCAGACCCAAGACTCCCTCCGCCGCAACCCTAGTTGGATCGAGAAGCTTCTAAAAGACTTCCCCCGATTCGTCGACGCTTACAGAATCTTCCAGGCCCTCATTTTCACTTCAAAGCAAGAACACTCAGCGGCTCAGGTCACTGTAAGAAGGAAAGACGAGTCGGAAATTGGAATGTCTAATTTGCCCCTGTTATTTGGGTTGGGATCCTTTATGATAGGCACGCAAGCAATTTTTCGTCCACCTGTTGGGTTCTATTATTGATTGGAGGAAGTAGACAATGGACATGTAGTTGAGGGGATGAAATCGTTTGATAGTTTAGGGACGAAGTCAAAAAAATATGCATAGTTTAGGGGATAAAAAAAAAAAAGAAAAAGAAAAAGAACTCAGAAATATGACCCTACTTAATTTTCTTATGCTCAAGCCACGCAATTCCTAGTGGATGTACACCCATTTTCCGATGAAGGGATTGACTGCAAGATGTACGTGCTAGCATGTGAATTGGAGGTCTTAGAATTAGGACAACCTCCAGGGAGAAGTGATGAATCTGCTGTGTGAGAGAGAAGAAAAAAGAATTACACCATACCATGAAATTCGATCGACATTAATGTGATTCAAATGGTAATATCGCACAAATAGGCCCCTAGAAGATCAACTTCGGGCTATTTATAATTAGTGAAATCAAGTCGAGCAAGATATTGAAAGATATTGATTGTCTGTAGTGCATGATTTCACATCCACGAAAATACATAGCAGAACGCCATTAAAACTTATAATGCCGGCATATCAACAGCCCAATCCGTTCAGCCAAAATCACATTCTTTACGATAGATAGACACCTAAATAAATGAGAGGCAAAATCATCCATTAGAATAACATTGTTCCAAAGTTCTTAAGGAACTGATAAGCACACCAATTTGTTCAGCCAAAATAATGTCCGAAAAAAGAGTTGGGCCTACATCATCCCATTCCAATGTACATTATTACGAGCATTTTTACAATAGTCCAAAGATGTTTGTGATCATTTAGTTCTCCATAATCCAATATTCCACTTCTTACAAACAAAAACCAGTAAGGTGGTGAAGGGAAGGGTAAGAAAGAAAAATATGGAGCCTAATTATATCTCATAAATAGAGTCACAATTTCATGTATAGTAGTTGTATGTCGATTACAAAGGCGACCAAGTGCCTTTTCTGTGATGCATGGAAATGTGCTAATTTTTTTTAACTACCAGAGCATATCAGCACCATTGACATGAACAGAGTTGAGAACCTAACAACTCCTGAGGGATTCCAGTGCAAGGATCCAAAATACTACCATATGATGGCTTTTATGTTTTGAACGTATGACATGTTGTCGTGCATACTCTCAGACTGCATGGCCACTGACATGAATATTGAGTGGCCTACTAACCGAAACAGAGGCATGCCAGTGCCAGCATCAAGAATGAAGAGTTATACGGATCTCTGCTGTCGAGTATACTCCCAGAGAGCAATGGCACCACTGACATGAACATTGAGTGACCTGACGACTCCCAACTGAGGGATTTCAATGCAAGCATCCAGAATATGAATTATCTCCACTGGTATACCCTCCTTTTCACGGCCAAGAACCAGGACCTGTAGGCAAATCGAAATTAAATGACATTGTTTAAAAGACTAGGAATACTTCTGCACAGTTCACACGCAGAATGCTTACACTAAAACAGAAGCAGCTGAAAAAAGTATACGCTTGTGCAATCCCATCATGTACAAACGATGCAATAAAAACAAGAAACTAACGGTTCTGAGTCTTTATAACAACTTACCGTCTTTTTAGGGAACACATACTGGTCAAGAGGTATACTGTTTGCAGTTTGCTCCAGACCCAAGATAGAGAAACCCTCTCGCTTCTTTTTGTGAAGGAAAACTTTCAGATTACTTAATGGAACTTCTATGATTGGGACCCACTTCTCAGCTGTCACACTGCAAGGACAAACAAAGCTTGTTAATGTGTAATAACAACAAAAATACTACCGCTACAGATGGTTTACTCCCCAAGTTCAGTTAAGTACACATAATCCTCTTTGATTGGTCAGTCTAACGAATTATTAATCCTGTTGGACTATTATTGAGAGGATTTAATACTGCATACCCCAGGTTTTGGGGGATTTGTTGTCCACCAGGTGTATAATCCTCTAACAACTGGCGGTCCTATGGGATATGTAATGCAACCAATGTCTAATCCAGCCAATCAAACACGCCCTCAAATATTGCAAATGACCTTGAACTTTCCAACCAAACATCTTTGAATATTACACTTGTGGGTTGATATAATAACAGATCATGAATATTCTTCACCGTTTATATTGCTTGGTTGCTCCAGTTTTTCCATTCTAATCCCATATTAAGATTCATGTGAACCCTTTTAAACACCCCCCCCCCCCCCCCCCCCCCTATTACAATTCGAGGACAGTAATACAGACATGAAAACCTACCAAACTGCAGCCGAGAGGTCAGAAACTAAAAATGAAATACTCTGAGTTTTTGCTATTTGCTGCTGAATAAAAAGGCATCTGATTACGTTGATATCGACAGGAGTCAGAACAGCAATTCAGGAAAATTTCATGGAGTGGACAAATAATTTAGCAGAAGATGAATCTCATGTTTCACTTTCACATATACACGGATTCGTAATAACTAATAACCACTTTTGTAGATCGGCCAAGGAGGGATAAAAAAAAATGTTCAATCCTTCATAAACAATTACTCGAGAAAATCAACGCCAGAGAAGCACTGTCAAAAAAGTAAAATATTATATCTCATTTGAAAAGAAAATGAGAAACCCGTTCCTGGACCCGTTATAACTTAATATCCCAGTTCCATACCTCAAAATTCCTAAGCTCACCAATCCTAACCTAGCCAACTTTCTATTTACTGATTTGATTTTTTTTTTAAACTTTCTATTTATTGAGATTCCATGCAAGCTAACATGAGTCAACTACCGGCCAATTGGACCATTTCGTAAAACACTGAACAGAAGTATTGTGCGCAATTATGTAAACAATCAGAGAAAATCATAACCTGATGAGTTGGAACTGTTTGTCATTAACTACATTTGCATCCGCAATCGCCAAACCTGCTGCTTTAAACACCTGTCGGAAGCATGATTGATAAAAGAACAATAATTTTCTGGCCTCTGTTGAATTTCAAAACAATTTGGATAATATGGACACATGAGTACATTTACATATGTAGTTTTTTAGGGAAAGGGAAACATTCTTAGCACAACATTGCACCTCGCATGTCCGTGCTAGTCCAGCAAGGTTGGGTATGCGATCAAGCAGTGACGCCACAAGGATAAAGTGCTGTCGATTTCCTCTTATCTTTTCCATCACTGAACTTCTCGACCGTAACAAGTCATCAAGAAGCTGATCTTCCTTTTCCATTTCTGTCTCCACGCAAGTACCGGATCACATTTTAGTTGTTACAAACTCCACGAAATAAATCTACTAACAAAGAACAATAGTCACATTCAACCAGTACTTAAAAAACAAAAGTGGTCAATTTTCTATGAAATGTTTGCTTCATATATTGCTCATGAAATACCCACAATGAACCTTGGACAATCACTTCAACGCAGTGCTACAAAACTAACTTTTAGGTAAGTAAATGAAAAAGCACAAAGATGAAAAGCAAAACAACATATCTGAGCTTCATTTTATTTCTATGACGGCGGAAATACAATAAGTACTGACTAGGTATATGCTAGCCAACGAAGGAGCTATATAACATATACACACGCGCGCGCGCACACTACAATAACCAAATACTGTACTTATAACTAAGTACTGACAGATTGACACGTCCACATGTTAAAAATTATTTCTTTTATGCTGCAGGTGCCATCAATTTTCCTTTGAGTTGGTTTCCAGTCCAACCTCATACAGATGAACCAATTCTAAATGGAATACATACAGCAAAACATCCTCGTAGAACATTAAAGGAAAAAAGATGACATGCAGTAAAAGAAGCCAGTTAACTGCATTCCATAATCCAAAATAGGAAAGTGGAGTATTAAATACTAGCATTAAACTTGGGCTAGGGCCTAGGCCTAAAAACTTTTAATGAATACCAACATTTGACCAAGCTTCTAAACCATAATTCGACGTTACTCCAAAGAAGAGAATTCTTTTAGCCATAATAAGTTAATTGGTAGAATTGACATACCTATGAGAAGCTTGGAAGTATCATTTTCTCCCTGCAAAATCTCAGAGTCTGTGTCTCCATCTCGCCTACCATGTTTGGAGATAGTAACCTTTTTCTGGAAATCCAATGGTACATCCTTAGGCAGCAGGGCTTGCAATTTCTCTCTGTCTGCATTTATTGAAGTTTTCATCGATATTGGATCTTCGTTAATCCTTAAGAACTCATTCTTTATTGTCTCAGCATCCTTAGCCATAGAATATCTGAGGTCTTCTCTAACATCCTGCACAACTTAATCATGAGACACCAACCATAAAACAGACAGCAAAAACAGTTGATCAAGTTCTTACATTGAGAAACGCAGCTACTTGCTCCATGAGAGATGTTGGAACACATTCAAACTCAAGTTCCTTCAATATACACCATAATGGAACCCAAAAAGAGGGAAACGTCAGGAGCTACTAAATATAAATCAAACAAAATATTAAGTAATTAACATCCAGCGTCAAACTGATAACAAGTGAGGGGATGTCCAAGTTTGTAACAACAGAAGCAAAGAACAACATGATTACAAATCTGTATAGGCCATGCCACCAGAATGGAGTTCACCAAAATACAACACAACTTGAAATTTTTTGGAGACATCAAATGAATTGATTCGTAGACCACACACACCTTTTGTTTAACCGCAACTCATTGACCGTCATTGAGCATCACTTTTTTTTGGTAAATCAAATTTTATTAAGCAAGCAAACCAGAATCAAGGGGTGTAGCCCTTACAAACATCCAATCCAGAACTAAACTCCAACCAGCTAATCAACAGAAAATGCAACAGGAAACAAAGCACAGCAAGGAAGTAGAGAGCTCAACATCCTATTGTCGTCAGACTTCTCCAGATTCCTTCAAGAGAAAATGAATGCTCTAATCTCTTCCTCCATCAGTAATCAAAGCATCAGCAGTTATACCCAGTCCCTGTAACTGTCTGCTGTTTACTCTCCCTTCAAGCCTGTAAATAGCTGCA
Organism: Vaccinium darrowii; assembly: GCA_020921065.1. Taxonomy (NCBI): domain Eukaryota; kingdom Viridiplantae; phylum Streptophyta; class Magnoliopsida; order Ericales; family Ericaceae; genus Vaccinium; species Vaccinium darrowii. The sequence continues at coordinate 20,648,517 of CM037158.1, read as the reverse complement.
GCCAAGGGTAGCTTGTATACTATTTGAGCTGGAATTGCGACTTTTACAACCACAACCCAATCTGATTTCCCTTGAAAACCCACAAGTAGGCCTATCAATAATATTCAGTCCATTAAACGGTCTTGTGTAGAGCTCAACACCAAAAGCTAGCTTTGGAAGCGAGGGTGCCCCTCACGCTTATACACTTCACATTATTTTGGTACCCATTCGATGTGGGACTTTCCCAGCATGTATCCCCAGACTTGTCTAGAGTAACCACACTCAAAAAACATGTGCTCATAGGTTCATCCCTGGCTTGGCATAGCAAACATCTACATCTATGGCCATGCCCCAACTAAGGAGCGTATCCTTGGTTGAAAATTAATACTAGTCATAACTTTTTACTGAAAAATGATCCAACTTTCGCAAATGATTTCCACCTCTTGGAACTCTTAATGCCCTTGGTTTTTATAAATGCGTTAACTTACTAAAACTCATATTTTGATATTTGATTTAAACATTAGCTCAGAATCTGTAAGGGAGAGGTTTAAACAAGGAAAGTCTTACAGCCGACGTTGACAAGATCCCTTCCATTCAGAGGATGGCATAGCCTTAAAGTTAGCGCAAGAGAAAGTGATGCACTTGCTATCAATTGCCATAGTTATTGGCCAACTGAGGGATTTAGGGGAATATAAGTAGCAAGGTCTAAGAAGGGGATACATATATCGCAAAGGAAGAACGACGCTGATCTCTAATGTGAAAATCGTCTCAGAGGTGCTAAACATGCTGATACTACAATGGATCTAAATTTCAGAACCAAGGTCCAAGTGTATATGTATTCAATAACGAAGCTTCCACTTAGAAAAAACAAATCGATCTGAATTTGACCTTCTGTGGCTTAAATAAAGGAGGAGGTCCATAAAAAAATAAATAAATAAAAAGAGACATTATACAAGCAAGACGGGATCAAATTTAGTTTAATCTCAAACCTCAACCCGACTAGAGAATATTCCTGCAGGGGTCACTGACTCCTTGGGATTAAATGCGTCAAGATAACCTTCCATCGATGCTCGTAAGCTGTACCAAGAACAAAAAGAAGAAAAGGCCAAAATTAAGCAGGCTCAGGAAAATGTAGATCATAGGAGCTGTAGTTGACCATCACCATATGTAAAATACATACATATATATTTATATACTAGGTTTGTATTTCACCTTTATTGCCCTTGGTAGCTGTGAATGGTCGAGGTACAAGATTTCATAGACATCGCCAACGTATGTTGGAACTCATAATCATCAGAAACTAGCAGAATAGCTTATGCTTTACCAATTAGATTTGGTAATAAACAACAAATATGGGATTTTTCATCAGCTCATATGCAACTCCACAACTCACAAGAAAGCTCAAACTTAATAACATTCAGGTTTGAATCCTAATATATTGCTCAGATCTATCACACATCTTCCAGTTATCTTTTGGTAGCATGTAGACCCATGAAAGAGTACCATTATTGGAAAAGAATGAGCGCAGGTAACACCTCAAGGAGGCATTACAGAGTAATCATTAACTGACATGACATTTAAGATATAAGGAAGGAAAAGCCCAATCAAATGCCGCTTATCTAACCTATGCTTGGATGAAGTACAAATATCTCATCAGGTATTTATCATCTCTCCAAAAATAAATATCCAGAAATAATTGTTGCTGGGAAACCAAATCCACTTGAACAGATGATTAGTAACCCCAAAAAACGAAAGTCAATTGTGACTGACAAGTTGCTGGTAAAAGCTTGGATGCCATGCCAAAGAATAAGTGGCCCAAAGACAGTTACAATAAGGTATGTACATCAACATCAACGTTAAGCATATTGTAAAAGCCATAGAATTCACTAGCTCACAAGTCCATAAGTAACTCACAAACAGAAAACGACAAGAATTCTAGAAGAAAACTAACTTGCTGAATAAGGCCCCAACAAATGCATATAAACATCATACCGTGCACAATCAGAATTCGTTGCCAAGTATCTTTTTAAATCCTCAAAGCACCTTCTTTCCAAGGGCATGATTGCATACGAATCTAAAGGAGGCAATAATTTGGAAAGAACTTGGTAAACTAATAACTGCAACAGCAAAATAGAGAGATGTTATATGCGGTTCAGCACTGTCATGTTGCAATGCCTAGGCAAGGTAAGGAAGAAACAACTGTCAACAGTTCAACGGGAAGCACCTGGGAAAAACCCCGTAGACTGTGGTGATGTGAGGTTAATAGTGGAATTATAGGAGGAAGTAATTCATCCAAATAACTAGATTGGACTGTTGCTGATGCATGGAGGATGACATTAGCAGCTATAAACACATAAGAAGAGAGTGCCTGCAATCAATGCCCAAAAATTACTAAAACAGAGATTGCCCAATTAATGTAAGCTATAAGGACAAGACTAGCGTGTTTAGAAAAGTATAAAAGTCAATGTCCAATAAATTTACCCCTACGGATAACGAGGCTTCAATTAGACAGCTTACAAGGAAACCAAGTACCAAAAACCAAAGTACTAAAAATTGCTAGTCATTAGTGGGCCGGAATAGAGGCACCTAGCGCCCACGCCAACTAGTCAGTTCCCCCCTTCCCCCAAAGTTTGAGTTAGAAATGACATAAGACTAGGAAGACATGAAATAATATTTAAGACTAAAGGAACAACTAAAAAGTAACACAATATATATTTTGTCATCTATTACATATATATCTCGTAAACCGATTTATGTTATTTAGAAGGAAGAGAGAGAAGTGTGTAAGGGTGTTAATTAACCCTAACACGAAAGAACTTTATTTATATTATCACGAGACACGTTACACAACATAACTAAGCAATGTGGGACACAACATATAAACTATTCTAACACTCCCCCTCAAGCTGAAGAGTAAATATCAATAAGTCCCAGCTTGTCACAAAGCAACTCCAATCGTGGTTTGAACAATGGCTTAGTAAACATATCAGCTAACTAGGCACCAGTGGACACAAATGGAGTAGCAATCACTCCTCTAGTCAACTTTTCTCGTACAAGATGACAATCTACTTCAATGTGTTTAGTCCTCTCATGAAACACTGGGTTGGATGCTATATGGATTGCAGCTTGATTATCACAGTACAAATTCATAGGCACCTACACAGGAAATCCTATCCCTTCAAGAAACGAACGTATCCACACAACCTCACATGTCGTATGAGCCATTGCCCTATACTCCGCCTCAGCACTAGACCGCGCAACTACTGTTTGCTTCTTACTTTTCCAATTAATAAGGTTTCCACCAAGAAAGATACAATATCATGTAGTGGATCTCCTATCAGATGGGTCTCTTGCCCAATCAGAGTCAGTGAAGGCCTCAACCCGCAAGTGTCCACTAGCTCTATAAAACAAACCACGTCCTGGATGAGCTTTGAGATACTTCACAATTCTTAGAACAGCCTCCCAGTGCAGAAGGCGAGGAGCCGACATAAATTGGCTAACCAAACTAACTGCAAACGAGATATCTGGACGAGTAACGGTAAGATAATTCAACTTCCCAACCAAGCGACGATACTGATCTGGACTAGAAAGCAACTCCCCCTGATCAACACACAGTTTGACATTAGGGTCCATAGGAGTCTCAACAGGCTTTGACCCCAATAAACCCGTCTCATCTAAAATATCCAACACATATTTCCTCTGCAATAGATTAACACCATCCTTAGACCGCGCTACCTCGATACCCAAGAAATATCTCAATTTGCCTAAGTCTTTGGTATGGAACTGATGCTGTAGGAAAAGCTTCAACTCATCAATACTTGTATGATCATCACCAGTAATAATGATATCGTCTACATAAACAATCAATAATATTTTCCCTCGGTCAGATGTGAGAAAAAAACAGAATGATCAGAATGACAGCGCTTCATGCCAAATCGCAAGACAGCATCACTAAACTTCCCAAACCAAGCCCTCGGGGATTGTTTAAGCCCATAAAGATCTTTCTGAAGACGACATACCTGAGAAGACTCCCCCTGAGCAACAAACCCCGGTGGTTGCTCCATATAAACCTCCTCAACAAGATCCCCATGCAAGAAAGCATTCTTGACATCCAACTGAAACAAGGGCCAACCAAGATTGGCAGCAAGAGAGATAAGAAGGCGAACAGAGCCAAGCTTGGCAACGGGTGAAAACATCTTTGCATAATCAACACCATAAGTCTGGGTGTAGCCCTTGGCTACAAGACGAGCTTTGTAACGCTCAACAGTCCCATCAGGATGATATTTCACAGTGAACACCCAGCGACACCCAACGGTAGTTTTCCAGGAGGAAGAGGGACCAACTGCCAAGTATGATTGCTGTGAAGAGCAGACATCTCCTCCTCCATAGCTGTCCGCCACTCAGAAATAGACAAGGCCTCCTGAATAGTGTTAGGGATAAAAACAGAAGACACAGAAGTAGCAAAAGCACGAAGGGATGGAGAAAGATGTTCATAAGAGACAAACTGAGCAATAGGATGATAAGTAGCACAAGTACGTTTACCTTTGCGGAGAGCAATGGGTAAAGAATCCGGGAAAGAAACCGAATCAACAGACGAAGGAGTGGGAGATGGATCCGGATCTCGCAACGAAGGAGAAGAGGGAGTGGTGAGCGGAAGCGGAGCCGGTGCATATCGAGGACGGCGAACATATACCTGCAATGGTGGTGGAGGGAGTGGTAAAGGTTCCTAAACTGGCAAATAGGCTGAGAGGTCCTCAGAGGGAGAAGTAGGGGGTGGTGTAGTCTGACTAGCAAAATACGGTACAGACTCATGAAAAGTAACATCAGCAGACACAAACTGACGACGAAGGGTTGGAGAATAACACTTATATCCCTTTTGAGTACGGGAATAACCTAGAAACACACACTTGATGGACCGCGGATCAAGTTTATCCCGGCCGGGGTCCAGTTCATGAACATAACATGTGCACCCGAAAACCTTAGGAGGAACAGAATACAGTGGACGATCAGGACACAATAAAGTATACGGTATTTGACCCCCTAAAACAGTAGATGGCATCCTATTAATAAGGTAACCAGCAGCAAGAACCGCATCACTCTAATAAGATTTCGGAACATTCATTTGAAATAAGAGAGCACGGGTGACTGTTAAAATGTGTCCCAATTTGCGTTCAGCAAAGCCATTTTGTTGTGGAGTTCGAGTACAAGAGGACTGATGCAATATCCCATGTTCATCCAAAAATTGTGATAAAGCATTACGAAAATATTCACGAGCATTATCAGAACGAAAAATGCAAATCCACACCAAATTGTGTTTTTATTTCCTCATAAAAAGATTTAAAAATGGAGTACAACTTGGAACGTTTTTGCATAAGATAAATATACGTAGCCTGAGAGTAATCATCAACCAATACCACAAAATACTGAAAGTGAGACCATGACGAAACACGCATAGGACCCCAAACATCTGAATGCACTAAGTGAAAAGGACTAGACACATGACGTTCTTCCCTAGGGGAAAAAGACACACGACGATGTTTACTAAATTCACACACTTCACATGGAAGTGACTCAACACGACGACACGACGGGACCATCCGTTTAAGTTTCTGAAGAGACGGATGACCGAGACGACAATGATACTGGAAAGGTGAAACTGTGGATTGGAATGCAACAGAGGTAGACTGCTCGCCATCCAGAAAGTAGTATAGGCCACCACGTTCAACTCCACCTCCAATCTTCCTCCCCATTTTGAGATCCTGAAAGACACAAGAATCAGGAAAGAAAGTCACTGAACAGTTTAAAGAGTTGGTAATCTTACTAACAGACAGAAGACTAAAAGGAAAGCGAGGAACATGTAGAACAGTATCTAACGAAAGAGATGGATTTAAAGTAACAGAACCCAAACCAGCAATTTGTGTGGTAGAACCATCAGCCAATATAACACGAGAAGAGGTCCCAGAAGGACGACAATCAGACAAGACAGTAGAGGCACCAGTCATATGATCAGAAGCACCAGAATCAATAACCCAAGGAGTATGAGAAGCAAGGTAAGCAGAAGGAGGACCTTTCTGAGCGAGCGTAGCAGTGGAGGCAGAAGTCTGAGTAGAACGGTAGTGCTAAAATTGCTGATACTCATCCTCTGGAATAGTAACCACACGAGGGGGCGCTGCTAGAAGCCTGTGAACCATCTTCCTCAGAAACTGTGGCTTGGTGGGCGGAAGGGCGACCATGAAGATCCCAACAATAGTCAATAGTATGATTATTTGCATTGCACCAAGTGCAGTGTCGAGGCACTTTTCCACGGCCTTGACCACCTCTTCCTTGTGCACGACCTCCACGGCCAGAATCACGATTTGAACCTCCACGACCAAAACTACCACGGCCAGTATCACGACTAGAACCACTACGACCAACTCCCCCTAATGTTGGGCCACTACGAGAATAACCACCACGAGAATGACCACCGTGAGAAACGGTAGTAACTAAAGCTGAACGGTCAGAAGATAGCTGAGAAGCAGTCATAGAACCAATATCAGAAATAGTAGCCTGACGAATACGACTGAAAACCTCACCAAGAGATGGTAACGTCCGTTCTCCCAAAATCTGCGAACGGACTGAATCATAGGTAGGAGAAGACAGACTAGACAAAAATCGAGCAACAAATAGAGACTGTCACTGACGCTCCATAACTTGAATATCCGCAGAAATAGGCTGAGAATTCTTGATCTCCTCACATAGACCACAAAACTTAGCATAATGGGTTTCTAAAGATTGCTCACCCGTAGACACCGAGAAAAACTCCTGATGAAGATCGTGTGTCCGACGAAGGTTGTTAACCCCTGAAAACATCTCCTATGCTTGTCTCCAGACAAGCTTGGCTGTGGGTAAGAACATCAAAGGACCACTAATCTGAGGCTCCATAACATTCCATAAGTAGGAGCGAATGCGAGCATCCTCAGATTTCCATGCAGCATATGTTGAACTAGTTGTGGCAGGAGGATCATCAGTAAGCCATTGTGAGGTTGACTCACCCTCAAAATAGACTTCAACAACCTTGGCCCAAATAGCATAATTCTTATCATTTAAAATAATGGAAGTAATAGGCCTCCTGTCACGATACCGAGAAGAACTGGAGATACTACCAATAACAGTAGAACCAGAGGCAACAGTAGAAGCAGACTTATCTTCAGACATATTACCAAACAATGGAGAGGAAAATAATCACTAACAAACCATAAACAACCACTAATCTCTTGAACTAAGATAAACAACTATCCAAATTGAACAAGTCACTGAACCTCTGCCACTGCTCATACCAAACAACCCAATCAAACACTAACAGAACATATTACCATACCAGAAATAACAGATCAACTGTGGCAGCCAAGAGAACATCCAGCAGCAACCAGAAAAATCCAAACGACAGTCAATCGAAGCAAAGACATGTGATTATAGATGATTTCGAGCAACTCTCAAGAACAAGAAGCCATTTTCGAACAGCAACAGGGATTTCCGAGCAGCAACAGGTTAATTTCGAGTTCAACTAGCCTCGAAATCAACTGGGTTAGTGTTTTTCGAACTTGATTAGGGTCGAAAAGGTAATGGGTAGGGTTTTCGAACTTGATTAGGGTCTGATTGGAGGTCGATTCGAGGTTTTGGTGTTCAATTAGAGGTCGACTTAAGGTTTTGAGGTTCAATTGGAGGTCGATTTAGGGTTTTGAGGTCTAATGGAGATCGATTGAAGTTCGATTTTGGGTTTTGGTATTCGATTGAAGGTCGATTTGGGGCTTCGATGGTTGTAAGGATCGATTGATTAGGGTTTATTGGATTTTCTGTGGTTGATTGGGGTTTCTTCAACAGTCGAATGGTCTGTTTAGGGTTTTGAACACATGACTAGGGTTATGAACAGTAATGACGGCTATGGTGGACAGCGGCTGTGGAGAAGTTTTAGGTTTAGTTGAATCTAAGGTGGATGTGGGACCAGCTCTAATACCATGTTATTTAGAAGGAAGAGAGAGAAGTGTGTAAGGGTGTTAATTAACCCTAACACGAAAGAACTTTATTTATATTATCACGAGACACGTTACACAACATAGCTAAGCAATGTGGGACAAAACATATAAACTATTCTAACAACGGTTTGTCATAGATCGAACATATTTTGTTAAAAGAAGACTTAACACCTTGTACTTTTTAGGGAAAATTTCAGTTTGAACCCCTGTGGTTTGGGCCAGGTACGATTTCACCTCCTCATAATTGAATATCAGCACATAACCACCTTGTGGTTGTTGGAAAGCTTACGACTAATAGTGAATGAACAGAGTTCAGCAATCATGCAATGACACTTAATGATCATATTAGTAAGTCCCAACCACTATACTTAAGTTGTGTAGCTTTAAGTTAACCCCAAGGGGTTGGCCTAGTGATCAAGGCTTGGGACTTACGGGTTTGCTCCCTCCTATGGTCTCAGGTTCGAAACCTTGTAGGTGCTATCAACTCCTTTGGGGACAGTCCATACACAGCTTTGCTCTGCTTTAAATAGGACCTCCGCTAGTGGATAGCGGGATTGGTCTTGGTGCGCGAAAGCTGGCCCGAACACCTCGTTATCAAAAAAAAAAAAATGTAGCTTTAGGTTGAAGTACATCATGAAGCACGTGTAGCCATATGAGTACGAGTAGTTTATTTTCATGTAAGCTATCATGTTTGTTTAATTTCTCATGTTTTAATGTTGTAGCTACTACTTAGATCTTCTATAAAATCAAATTTATTTTCAAGTTTGTCATGTTCTTTATTTCCTTCAACTTTCTAGTCTTATTTCCTACTGAGGTTTGTGAGTAGTTTAAATAGGCTAAGTCATGGGGTTATTAACACTCCATGACTTGGGTTTAATCCGTTCTTCTCGCTAAAAAGCATACATCTCTTGTTGATCAAAGAGTTAGGGTTCAATTTTATGTACCAAAGTTTGGGTTTGTTAATCTCTTTGATCTCACGTAGCCAAGGGTTCGTTCTACTTGACACATGTGATGCTTAGAGCGATGTCAATTTAAACATTTGCCAAATGAGTCAAAGAACCATAATCTTTGCTAAAAACCTTTTCTAGTCAATTGGGTTTAAGCTCTAAATCTTCTGTTCGGGAGCATTTTACGATGTCCCAAGCCAGTTATCAAGAGAGGTACGGATTAGCCTAAGTTATGGTTGTCGAAATCCCCTAGACTTTGCCTTAGTTTAATTGGCCACTTCAAGGCTAAAAACTTCACTCACAAGTCAACTCTCACGCAAGGTGCATTCGGTCTCTATGGATTCAACCCTGTTCTTACCGGATATTATGCTACATGAAACCTAGCCCTATGCTTCGGGCATCCTAAATTACAACGCAAAGTAAGGTCACAAGCAAGAATATTATTCGACAAAAACACATCAGTCCTACATACAATTTGCCAATCTCCATAAAATAAGAATAACAGGGCTAATTAAGGGTCATTAGCGCTTCCATTGTCGGCACCCAACAATTTGGAGGCACTTACCAAAGAAACCAAAAATGTAACCAATGAGGGGTAAGTAAATTCAAGAAAAACAACCAAAACACTTTAACACAATGCTTGCCTGTGGCCTCATATTATAATCTTGGAAGATAGGAACTAACTGCTCTCTAACCTGTAACAGAAACATGATAACATAGACAAAGCTCAAACTAACATTAAAGGAGGGACGCAGAGAAATCTTGTGCAGCCACATGTAAAATAAGAAAAGCAAATTTTTTTATTCAAATGCAACAACCACTGCAAAAAGTTGGAGGGATAGTTTTCACAAAAAGTACAATAATTTCTCACCAGTGATGGAAATTTCATGTATATGTTGATTGCAACTGTTTCCAAGTACTGGCGAACAGCTGGCAAATTGTTTCGCTGCAAAAAAATATGAATAGATATTACTAGCATCTCCAATGCAGAAATTAAGAAGACCAAAAGGTGCCAGTGAACACTGTACAGCCAATTGCTGTTGTGTATCCTATCCCGTGGTAGAAAAAACCGTAATAGCTAAATTAAAATCCTCAGCACATGAACAAAGCCTTGTAGTCGAATATAGTGCCATTCCAGGAATCTATTGATCTAAGTAAATTGAACCAGACTAGCCAACCATTTCAAGGATTTAAAAATCCAATTACCAATGCCGGTAAATTATATCAGATTGCAGACCCAAAAATAAGCACTTTGAAACAAACTTTTTGTTGGTTGCATGAAGACCATGTATGCAAACTTTAAAATAGTCAATTTTATGCATGGATTTAATATCGACAGATAGAGGGAATGCAGTACATCTGGATGAAATCCGATAACATGAGAACGTCTAGGAGTTCACTTCATCGCCAATTCACGTATACCCACAGAAAATGATCGGAAGGATTAATCTCACTAAATTGACGAAGACATTTAGGAAAAACAGAAAGTACACCATGCTTAAAGCAATGCTTTAGTAAATCAAAGGAAGCTGGAAAGTGGAATAAAGCAAAAACATAATTGAGCAGGGTAACTTGACACAGATTTTAACCAAAATTTATGGGGCATAGTATACTTACATACAGGGCTATGTGCAAGCTACTTGTAACTTCCAGCATTATATCCTTATCAACAAATCGTGACAATATGCATATCATTTGCCATGCACGAACTTTGCGCCTATGGACCTGTGAACACCAAGAAAAAGAAAAAGAAAATAGTAAATACGCAAATGGATAGCTGGCATTCACTATTATCATCAATCTGGTGAAATTCGTCATTTGGGAGTAATTTTGAGTTCCTTGTCGAAGGCAACTGAACTCAAAAACCTTTATTCCCTTTAGTTGCGTTGGCTACATGCATTCATTTTGTCTATTTGACTGTATTAATAATTATATCCTTCATCTCGCCGGAATTTCACCTGAAACCTAGACCTCACTGGAAAAGATCGCCGGGAACCTCACCAGAGCTTCAGATCTACTCAAAACTCTTAGATCTACCCAAACCAAGACTTTATTTCTCGATTTCAATCCTTAAAACTCGCTAATCGACTACTTTCGGAGCTATTCTTCCCATTTTGAACAACCAAAACCCACATTCGAAGTTCAAACTGTTTGATCTACTCTGACCCAGCCATTTTTTAATCCTAAATCACCAAAGACTTGATCTACCTGTTTCGGACCTCAAAAAGGTGATTTCGACAACACCCGGCCCTGTTTCAAACTCAAATCTGTCATTCTTGAGCTCGTCCAACCTTTTCGGAACATGAATCAAAGTTTCGAACCTCATTTGCACCATTTCGAACTAATTTGCACTCGACCATACCTCGAATCAGTAGTATAAAGCACCTAATCGAGTTCGAATCAACAATCTAGGGCTCATACCAACTGGATTGAGTTCGAAATTGATGAATAGTGTCTATATGACCTTCGAATCTCACTATACATTGCTCAAATCAGTGAATTCAGGTAAGATTTCAACTGGGTTGTCTCATTTGTTTTGATATCGATATGATGTGATCAGTGTTGATTTTTGTGGTTTCCATTGCCAATTGATTGGGTTTTGCATGATTGAGGTTGAATTGGTTGTTGGAGTTGATTTTGATTGTTGTAATGGCTCAAAAACGAGGTAGAGGTAGGAGAGGAGATAGAGGTAAAGGATTCGTGGTGAATAATGGTGAAGATGTTGAGTTTAGCAACTAAAATCATGAGATCGATGAGTTGAGTAAACAATTTACTACTTTGATCAAGAAAGTGCATTACTTGCAACCTCCACCCAAAGCTAGTGATTATGTTAAGAATACTCGAATTCAATTTGAGGATCCTTTGTTAGCTCCGCATTGGCGTAAAGCAAAATTAGGGTGATAATGAACTTCCCAAGTTCCGTGGAAGTCCACAAGAATTCGTTGATTGGTTGAACTCTATTGAGAGTGTTTTCGGGTATTGTCATGTTATCAAAGAAAACAAGGTAAAATTGGTATCTAGTTGCCGTAAGGGAAGAGCTTTGGATTGGTGGACACAACTCAAAGTTAGTCGACAAAGGAGAGGCAAAGAAAGTATTAGAGATTGGGATAAAATGAAGAAGAAGCTCAAGGAGGAATTCTTCATTTTCCATCATAATCCCAATGTCGATTCTTCGACTAGTTTTGGTAAGAGAAAGTCCTTGGGGGCTGTCCCAAGGTACCTTGAAGGCTAAAAACCCGTCACCAAGTGGAATACTCGAGTGCTTCAAGTATGAAGAACCATTTGTCAAGTTGGAACTTGAAGAAATGGCTTGTGAGCATGCTTGTAATGCCCTCTTTGTTAAGGAGGTGAGAGAATCATGTTGTATGATGATTATGAGTATAATAATGTTCCCATGTTTGATGAATATCCAAGTAAAGAACTTGAAGGTGTTCTTGAAGGTGATTGTATCTTTGAGAGTGAAGACGGCTTGGAATATTTACCCATCTTAGATGAGTCTCCAAAAGAAGACTTTGGAGTTAACTTTGAAGATGTTCCCATTTATGATGAGTACACAAATGAGGCCATTAAACCATGAACAAGAAGGATGTGAAGACATATATGCCTCGTTTGATTCGGGTATTAGGTACCTGGGATTGGACTATTTGTACCTAATCCCGCATAATCCCTCGTTTGGTTCCTGAAAAATCGCATGGGATTAACAATCCTAGGACAGTTTTAGTCCAATACGTGTGGGATTGTGTAGTGTAATACCTGCACAGAAGGAGTTGAGTTCAATAATTACAGAACTGCCATGGAAACTCACCTGGTTTTATTCTTCTTCCTCTCACGCCTGCTCTCTCTCTCTCTCTCAACGAGCTATGGAAACCAGGTGAGTTCATCATTCTCTCCATTCACGATTTTAGGTTTTCCGAGCAAACCCATTTCGTCAGTACGGGCTGCAATCGAAATAGTGAATTCATGTTGAACTTTGTCTGAACTTTTTTCCAGATCTATTTCGTCTGTAACCCTTTCTTTCTCTTTGATGGTGGGTTTTGATATCTCCAATGAGCTCGTTTCATATTTTTCAGATTTCTTGTTTGTTTCATAGAGATGGGTTTCTGATTGAAGACCTCGAGTGCTGTTGGCTCCTTCACAGTGGAAGGTCAGTAATCAGGTCGCTATTGTTTAGTAAATGCAAAGACTGGGGATTTTAGGAAAGAAATTTGTAAGGTCAATTTGGAATCCTTCACAATTGGCCATAATGATCAAGGAATGTGGATTTGTTTTTGAAGAAGTGCATCGATACTACCTGAATTTTGGGGCTGAAATGCACAAGAGAGAGAGAGAGAGAGGGAGAGAGTCTTAAAATTAATCCCGAAACGTAGTTTAGGGAACCAAACATGGGATTGACCAAAACATGGGATATCCCAATGTTATCCCAATGTTAATCATGGATGAATCAAACAGGGGATTGTGTGAGATTCAGTACTAAATTAGTCCCAGACAAATAGTTCAGGACTATCAATCCCACCTGTTTTAGTCCGCGAATCAAACGAGGCCTAGTAGTAATCATGAAAAACAAGAAATGCCTAGTCTTTCGATCTAGGAGCCTCGTATAAACAAGTCTTAGGCGAAAGTTATGAAATGAAGATTGATAATCGTGACGTTCAAATTGAAGATGAAGCACAACCATACGAGTATGATAACAATTTAGAAACTCCACAACTCGAAGAAGGATGGCTTTGAAATTTTACCTCCCGAGTTTGCCCTAGATGTTAAACTTTGTGTTGCCTTGGTGCCCAATCTAAATCAAGGGTTACCAAAGAGGGGTAAAAAGTACTTGGGGCAACTTATTGATCCTTAGGCATAGTCTACAGTCAAGCAAGCTTTGAACATATGTGGAGTTACCTTCTTTACATTCTACAACGAATTGTTTGAGGGATGCTTTTGGAGTATGTGTTGAGTGCTACTTCGAGGATATTGTGGTTCATAAGGGGCAAGCCAAATGGGTGATCTATTCGCACACGAGTATGGATGCGGTAAATGTTCATAAAATGAAGCTCATATTGAAGATAGGTTATTGCGTGAGGATGACGTGGATCAAGGAAATGCAGCCACATGCCTAATTCAGAGCTGCATAATAAATACTTCTATAATTCCATGTTTTCTTTATTTAGTTGTTTTGAGTCTTGTTGTCCAACTTGAGAACATGTGGTTTTTTTTTAAGAGGGAGAGTCCTGATGCAGTAGTTTTAAGGGTCTTAATGGCATTTTGTGTCTTAGTATAAATGGTAGTATAAACAGTGTTAGAGTCTTTCATTTTGGTAGTTTTTATCATTTTAAGAATAGAATTATCTAGAGCTTTGCTCTTGTTTCCCATTTTGGGAGTCTCTCTCTCTACTTTATCTTAATGGAATATTCTGGCTGCACCAGCTTCCATGGTCAATCTCCCAGGCATAAATCCAAACTGTTTCTCCGACACCGTAGTCACAATTCTCAAGCAATGCTCAATAATGCTTTCCCACAACTTCATGACTCACCAACTTAATGTCTGTATAGTTGTTACAACTTAGGATATCCCCTTTATAAGATATAGGCACTAAGATGCTCCTTCTCCATTTGTCGGGCATCTTCTTGTCGTAATAATTTGTTGAAGAACTTTGTTAACCAAGTCACTCCCACTTCACCTAGACTTTTCCACAGTTCAATAGGGGATACCATCTGGTCCAAAGGCCCTACACGGTTTGATCCTCTTCAAAGCCTTGGCCACTTCAGCCTTTTGAATTCTACAATAGAACTTGTATTCTAAGTTCTTGCCCAGTGCACAAACTTCCTCCTCGCCAAAGCCTTCAACATGTTTCTCATTTAACTTCTCGAAATATGTCTTCCATTTGTCCTTGATCTCCTCATCTTTCATCAACACCACCGAATGTATACACTTCTTGAGAGACGTCTCTAGTTTTCATGTCCCTCAACTTGCCAACTTTTTAGATGTTCTTTTCTCCAGTCTTTACTATCGAGTCTAGCGTAAAAATCCTCATACGCTCTCAACTTAGCATCTCTAACGGCTCTCTTACCTTCCTTGCTAGCCTCCTTGTAGCTCCGGAAATTTCTTCATTCCGATCATTTCACCACTTTTAAAGCACTCTTTCTTGGTTTTTATCATGGCTTGAACTTCGTCATTCTACCACCATGTCTCCTCAGAAATAGGACATTTCCCCTTCGACTACCCAAGAACTTATTTCCAGTATTCCACATAATATTACTATCTCCTTCCGTTCCCCACCTTACTCCTCGTAACTTTCTTGCCTTGAACACGTCTAGTTTCTCCCCTCTTAGGAACCACCATCTAGTTTGTGGGCTTCTAGTTTCCTTTCTCATTCTATGTTTCCCTTTGAGACAAATGTCTAACACCAAAAGTGTATGTTGTGCCACAGACACCCTCCGAGAAGAACCTTGCAATTCTTACATAGCAAGGGATCTACGCCTCTAACAATAAAGTAGTCGATTCAACTTCTATTAGCTATCCTCTTAAAAGCAATTAAATGTGCCTCTCGCTTCCTACAGAAAGTATGGTACTGCGAAATCCAAAATCCCCCTACCAGCTTCATTTAGGTCATGAAATCCAAAGACCCCATGAACCTTTTGATACCCTTGCTTATTAACTCCCTCATGACCATTGAAATTGCCTCCTATAAATATCTTCTCCCTTAAAGATATTCCTTGAACCACTTCATCCCATTTGCTCCCAAAATTGTTGTTTAGTAATGTCGAAATATTTGATTGATCTATATTCTTCTCACTAGGAGGCACAATATATAGACAATGTACAAGACAACTAAGGAAAGAAAATAATAAGGGAATTAGGCTACCTAACTAATTTAGGCTACCTACCTAGTTAGGCAACTTACCTAACTATTTAGGCTACCTAACTAATTAGGCTACCTACCTAGTTAGGCAACTTACCTAACTATTAGGCTACCTAACTAGACTAATTATAATCCTTTTCAACACTCCCCCTCAAGCTGGAGCGTATACATCATACACTCCAAGCTTGCGACAAATAGAGTCAATGGAAGCCTTGGGAAGAGCCTTCGTGAAAATATCAGCAAGTTGAGAGCCTGAAGGAACAAAAGGCGTGCTGATCTCTTTTGACTCCACTTTTGACCGAATGAAATGACAATCAACTTCAATGTGTTTGGTCCTCTCATGGAATACTGGATTATTAGCAATGTGGATAGCAGCCTGATTATCACAATACAAGGGAGTGGGACCATGTACTGGAATCCCAAACTCATGTAGAAGTGTACGCAACCAAGTCAACTCACAAGTGGTATGAGCCATTGCCCTATACTCAGCTTCAGCACTAGAACGTGCTACAACAGACTGTTTCTTACTTTTCCAAGTCACAAGATTGCCACCTATAAAGGTGCAATAACCAGTGGTAGAACGACGATCAGCAGGAGATCCTGCCCAGTCAGAATCCGTATACCCTTCGATACGAAGATGTCCAGACGCTTTGTAGAGAAGTCCACGTCCAGGAGCATTTTTAAGATACTTCAAGATACGAACAACAGCCTCCATATGAGAAATACGAGGACAAGTCATAAACTGACTGACAATACTGACTGCATAGGAGATATCGGGTCGAGTGATAGTGAGATAAATAAGTTTACCCACAAGTCTCCGATACAACTCAGGATCGTCAACCAACTCACCATCATCAGGCATAAGCTTATGATTAGTCTCCATAGGAGTAGCGACAGGTTTAGAACCAAGATAACCTGTATCTTTCAAGAGATCGAGAGTGTATTTCCGTTGTGATAAACTGATGCCTGCTTTAGAACGAGCCACTTCAATGCCAAGAAAATACCGGAGTTTGCCTAGATCCTTGGTGAGAAAACTAGAACAAAGGTGATGAATCAATATCTGAATCCCATCATTGTCACTCCCTGTAATGACAATATCATTCACGTAGACTACAAGAATCACAATACCAGTGGTTGTCTTTTTAAAGAAGACGGAGTGGTCAGCTTGACTTCGTGTCATACCATGAGACACGACGGTACTGCTGAATTTACTGAACCAAGCCCGGGGAGATTGTTTGAGGCCATAGATAGATTTGCGAAGATGACACACAGACTCCCCCTTGGACTCAAAACCGGGTGGTTGAGCCATATAAACTGTCTCAGAGAGATCGCCATGAAGAAAAGCATTCTTGACATCAAGCTGATGGAGAGGCCAATCAAGGTTGGCGGCAAGAGAGATAATAATGCGAACAGAATTGAGTTTGGCAACTGGAGAAAAAGTCTCAGTGTAGTCCAGCCCATATGTTTGAGTGAAGCCTTTGGCCACAAGACGAGCTTTCAGACGATCAAGAGTACCATCAGGATTGTGTTTGACGGTAAACACCCAACGACAACCAACAATATGTGCTCCAGATGGCTTGGGAACAAGATCCCAAGTATGATTCAGGGACAAAGCGCGCATCTCTTCTTCCATAGCAGAACGCCATCCAGGATGAGAAAGAGCCTCCTGATAAGACTTAGGAACAGTAACAGAGGACAAAGACACAGAAAAAGCGCGAAAAGAGGGAGACAAGTGATCATAGGACACAAATTGAGAGATAGGATGGGAAGTGCATGAGCGAATACCTTTACGGTGAGCAATAGGAAGATCGAGTGTCGGATCTGGAGACGCTGGAGGGGATGGTGTGGGCACAGAAGCTGTATCTGAAGGTGCAACAGGAGTAGCGACAGCAGAAGAACGTCGAACATATACCTGTGTAATCGATGGTCGAGTAGCAGTCTCAGGAAGACCATGGTCAGCCGGTAACTGAGCAATCTCAGGAAGACAAGGTGGTGCCAACAAGGGTGGTGTCAACTGAGTACCCTCAAGAGAATAATATGGGATATTTTCAAAAAAAGTCACGTCAGCACTAACAAAGTGCTTTCGTAATGAGGGACTATAACACTTGTATCCTTTCTGTGTCAGAGAGTAACCCAGAAAAATACATTTGTAAGAACGCGGATCAAGTTTATCACGACCTGGAGAGAGATTATGAACAAATGACACACAACCAAAAAGTTTTGGGGGAAGAATATAAAGATCCTTGTCAGGAAACATAACCTGATAAGGAATTTTACCATGCAAAACCCGAGAAGGGGTGCGATTTATTAGATAATTCGCGGTAAGAACAGCATATCCCCAGAAATGTTTTGGAACGTTCATGTGAAGCATAAGGGCACGAGTTACGGCTAAAACTGGCCCATTCTTCCGTTCTGCAACCCCATTTTGTTGAGGGGTAGTTACACATGCAGTTTGATGAATAATACCATGAGTTTCATTAAACTGTCTAAATGGATGAGAAAGATATTCTTGGGCATTATCAGTTCGTAAAATACGTAATTTAGCATTAAATTGGTTGACAATCTCAGCATGAAAAACTGAAAAAACAGAAAATAATTGAGACCTATCTTTGAGGAGATACACCCAAGTTAAACGAGAAAAATCATCAATAAATGTGACAAAATAGCGCGCACCACACAAACTCGTAGTGCGCGAAGGTCCCCAAATATCAGAATGAACTAATGCAAACGGTTCTACACATGGTGACTCAGTGCGTAAAGGAAAAGAAACTCTACGATGTTTACTAAGTTCACATGTGTCACAATTAAAAGGAGAAAAACTAGGTAAACTAGGAACTAGCGTACGAAGGTTGGCTGAGGATGGGTGCCCAAGACGACAGTGCCACTGATAAGGTGTAACAGTAGAATGTAAAGCGGAATGACTAGATGAACGCTGCTGCTGCTGCTCTTGAAGGTAATACAGACCATTCTTCTCATACCCCCCACCAATCACCCCCTTTGTCTGAAGATCCTGAAACTCACAATGAGAAGGAGAAAAGAGAATAGAACACTGGTGAGTATGAGACAGTTTATGAATAGAAAGAAGATTAAATGGAAATTGTGGCAAATATAAGACAGACTGAAAAACAAGACCAGATGAACGATATGTACCAATGCCTTGAACAAGAATTTTAGTACCATCGGCAATAGTAACATAAGTTTTAACAGAAGGAATAACAACATCATTCAAAAGAGACAAATCACCTGTCATATGATCAGATGCGCCAGAATCGAGAATCCAAGGAGTGTTACGAGAAGATGAGTGAAGACACGTATTACCTAAGGTGACATGAGTTGCAGTGGAAGAAGAAGAAGATGCATTGGCCCTTTGAATCATAGAATCATACTCAGTCTTGGACATAGTAATCTGGGTAGGAACAAGAGCAGACGGCTCCCCCTCAATAGTAGCCTGATTAGCCCAGGCTGGCTTGCCATGCAGCTTCCAACAGGATTCAACATCGTGGTTGGTTGCACCACAATGAGTACACTTCTTGGTGCCACGACCACCACGCCCCCCACGCCCTCCACGACGACCACCCCGCTCAGAAGAACTACCACGACTGTGGGAGGGATTGCGATTACCAAAATATCCAGAAGATGAAGCAGGAGAGGTTGTGGGGGCAGCTAGGGCGGATGGAGCCGGATGCTCTAATCCAGAAGAATGAGGAGCAGCCCGTCGAACACGAGCAAAGGCCTCACCAATGGTGGGGACTTCCCTGTCAGAAAGAATCTGTGAACTAAGAGGAGCAAGGTCTGAATTTAATCCAGACAGAAATTTGCATGTTCGGAATTCGTCTCTGTACTTTTGCTGAACCTTTAAATCTGTAGAGAGAGGCTGATAAACATTTAACTCATCCCACATACCTTTTAAGATGGAAAAATACTCATCAACGGATCTATTGCCTTGTTGAAGGGAGAAAATATTCTGATAAATCTGAAAAACTCGAGAAATATTCTGATCTGACGAATATAACTCGCGTAGAGTATCCCAAACAGCTTTGGACGTCTCTTGACAAGCCACATTATTAAAAATGTCAGGTTCAAGACTATTCCAAAGTAAAGTCATTATATGAGCATCATTTTGGGACCAAGCAGGATCGGGATTAGTAGGTGGATCATCGGTGATATAAGAACTCTCACCGCTTGCGCGTAGAGAAACAGTCACAGCCCGTGACCACGGCAGATAATTAGATCCATTTAATTTGATTGTGGTTAGAGACCGACGATAATCCCTAACCATATCTTTTGATATACTGGTGTCCTTGCTGTCTTTGTTTTTCTCACTCATTATGAAGATAATAAAAACAGATGTGCAAGTATAAGTTGAGAGCTGGCCTGACCAGTAGAAGAAGAAGAAGACCAGAGGTGTTGCTGCTGTCGAAGAGAGATTTTTTTGTTTGCTGTTGCTGCTACAGTGCTACAGTGCGACTGCTACAGTGAACAGTGCGACTGCTACAGTAAACAGTGTGACTGCTACAGTGCTACCACGGCTACAGTGCTACAGTGCGACTGCTACAGTGAACAGTGCGACTGCTACAGTGATTCGTGGTGCGACGAATGATGAAAAACGATGTTACAGCTGCTGCTGCTGTTGTGATGCTGAGG
The DNA here is from genome assembly GCA_020921065.1 of Vaccinium darrowii. Classification (NCBI taxonomy): domain Eukaryota; kingdom Viridiplantae; phylum Streptophyta; class Magnoliopsida; order Ericales; family Ericaceae; genus Vaccinium; species Vaccinium darrowii. The sequence goes on along the minus strand of CM037158.1, from coordinate 20,628,082 downwards.
GAGAAAGAGAGATGCAAAAGGGAGAAAGATTCATTGCTGCTGCTTGTGCAAGAAAGAGGGAGGAGTTATTGCTACTGCCACTACAAAGATGGAGGGATCAGCCAGGATCAGCCAACACCTGCTCTGATACCATGTCGAAATATTTGATTGATCTATATTCTTCTCACTAGGAGGCACAATATATAGACAATGTACAAGACAACTAAGGAAAGAAAATAATAAGGGAATTAGGCTACCTAACTAATTTAGGCTACCTACCTAGTTAGGCAACTTACCTAACTATTTAGGCTACCTAACTAATTAGGCTACCTACCTAGTTAGGCAACTTACCTAACTATTAGGCTACCTAACTAGACTAATTATAATCCTTTTCAACAAGTAAGATCATCCAACCCTACTTGGAGCGCATAAGCACTAATAATATTAACTATGCTCTCTCCAATCACTAGCTTAACTAAAATAATCTGATATCCTTTCCTCGTGACTGCAACTACCAAATCCTTCCAGTGATTATCTGTTATGATACCTCCCCATTTCTATGTCTATCCTTACCCGTATAATAAAGCTTTAACCTCGTGTCCTCTATCTCTCAAACCTTTTTCCCTACCCATTTAGTCTTCTAAAGACAAGCTATACTTATCTTCCTCCTAAGCATATGTAAAGACCCGAAATTTCACATAAAAATTTTCAAGTTTAATCGGGGATTTTATGAAAATACATTTGATAGTTGCTGAGTGGGTTAACGTGAGAGATAGTTTGGATTAGGGTTAAAATGTAACACACTAGAAATTGGGAGGTGTGAAGTGTGAGGGCACTCTAAATAGGAAGAGGAGGAGAGAGAAACTCATTCTCCCCCTCCCCACAAATGGCCGGCCCTCCCCCTCTCCTTTCTCTCTTGATTTCTTCCACTCTCATCCCAAACTCCTACTCAAAACCCACTTCAATCCAACATAGATCTACCATCCCTACACCTTGTGGAGCTCGGATTTTGCGTGAGGAAGCTTGGAAGGGCTATTTTTGGATGGATTCAAGCTTGGAGAAAGCTAGGGCTTTGGTGCAAGCTTTGGTTGCGGCTCTAACACACTTGATGTAGGGGTTTCTTACATTTTGTTGATGATTGTGATGTTTATGTAGCGGAAATCCTTAAATTTTGATCCTAGTTCTTTGTTTGTTGAAAACTCATGTTTCTAGGGTTTGAATGGGAGATCTTGTTAAAGCCTTGGTTAGATTGTTTGATTCTTGTGTTTTGATTGAAATCCATCTCCTTTTAGCTACATATGTAGGGTAATACCTTAAATTTCTGGGTTTGAATTGATCTTGAGTGGGGATGTAGATACCAAAATCTGCAGATTTCTGCTTGATTATGTGCTTGCTGGAATTTCCGTCCAGACGGTTTTGGCAGATTGATCCTCAAGTGTTGTTTTATAACCCTAGTCCGGCCTTGACGCTCGTTTAGTCCTCGTTTGCACCATACATCATGATACGCATGATTCAAACCTGGGAACTTGTTTAATATGAATGAACTTGAAATCAAGAACGAGAATGTAGTGCAAATAAATGATACCTAGTGGACAATCATGGCCACGTAATGATGTAGTACGATGGGAACCCTCTACTCAATTGGAAATGAAATAAAAAGAAACATGGTTAGATCAAAGGATATAGAAAGTCGAATGACATGGAGATAATGGAAGCTACTTGGACCCTTAACCGGTGGATCGTTAGGGAAGATTATACAAGACCCATAAGACACAGAGAAAGGATAAGGATTGTTCGAACCCTGGAAGTTGACTTAATGAACGAAACGAATCTAAAACGTCGTTGGACACTTGTGAGATACTTGAGGGATGCTAGGGTACTCGAAAGAGCACACTGACACGTGTGGGATACAGGAAATACTTGATGAATGCAGGTAGGACACGTGAGTACTTGTAGGACACGTGGACACTTATGGAATACAGGAAATGCTTGTTGAATGTCTATAGGACACGTGGGTACTTGGGACACGTGGGTACATGGGAATACACGGACACATGTAGGATGTGTGGATACTTATGAAATACTTTGGACACTTATGAAATGCTTGGACATGTGATGAATGCTAATTACAAACATTTGTCGGATCTATGATACTCCCTCCATTCCAAATTGCTTGTCACTTATACTATTTTTGGACGTTCCAAATTGTTAGTCCCCTTTCAAAAATCAAAACAATATTTACTCAATCTTCCAAAATAACCCTTTTACCAACAACAATAATGTCATTCAAAATTTGAAATATAAAGGCATTGTTGAAAATTAATGAATCTGTATGTGAATGCATTTATTGAATGTAGTTATTGCATGTCTGTTTAAAAAGTTGGAATTCCTAAAAGTAACCAACAATTTGGAATGGAGGGAGTATTGATTGGTGTGAGTTAACGGACATGTTTGATGAAATTGAATGATAATGAGAATGCGGTTACTAGGGCCACCATTCAGTGCGTCCTCGGTCACGGGTTCCACGAGACCCATAAGACTCAAATAAGGGTTCCACGATGCCCAAAGGACTTGGAAGAGGACTACAAAGTTCTCAAGGAATCAAATGGTGTTAAATTGAATGAAGTGAACTAGGAAACAAAGAGAGTAAATGTAACACCCGACTTTTAAATTATGTTTGTGTGTTAGATTTTGTGTGTTTATCATAATTGTACACGTTACTTGAGCTAATGACATTATTTGAAAGTCTGCAAAACAGAATGTTTCCATTGTTCGGAGCACCATAGTCTCACGGGGTTGATAGTATGGAATAACTCCTCTCTTATGGTGTTAAAAACTTCCACGTTTTCTTCTCTTTTGCTGAGTCACACACACATTCACAAGGTGAGAAGGAGAGAGCAGCAGGAGAAAGGAAAAAAAGAAAGGGATCTTGGGATTATTCTGGGTTTGAAATTGAAGTGCTAAGAGGTAAAATTTAACCCCCTCTACCGTTAATTTTATGTTAGTCAAGATATTGATTTTATTTGTAGAGCCTGGAATAGATTTGTATTGAGTTCATGAGAACTCAAGTGAACCCAGATTGGATTCCTTGGAAATTGCATGTTTCTCTCCTCAATTTTTGTGACTAGAGAAGAATAGAATTTGGGTTTGTGTTATAAACTTCTGGAAACCCATTTTGGTGGAAGCTTGGAGGTTTTTCTTGCTTATTCATGTTAGATATGGAGCTTATTTCATAAAATTCGTACAGGTTGTGGTTGAACAAGTTGGTGTCAAACAAAGTCGGGTCTGCCATGATTTTCGATGAATTTCTAGACACGGTTCCTATATTCGTAATTTTCTGAAATTTTTACTGTAGATACCCATAAAGTCGTTTATGTTGTGTTAAATTTTCAGAATTTTATGCGAAGTAAAGAAAATATGAAAAATGTTTTACAGAGCTGTTGTTGTGGATTATCAGTGCAGACAGCACTGTCGCATCTTACGGGAATGGCTGTATTTTGGTCTAGGAAGCTTGGAATTTTGATCCGCTTGGTGTGTTAGAAAGTAGACTCGTGAGGCTTTCAGAATTGATAGGCCGTGTAGCTTGATTATTTTCCAGTGATAGCAACTTTTGGCTTGAAGTTGATCGTGAATCTGTTTAGCAGATTCTGTTGCAGGTTTTTAGTCAAACCGTTAATCGATTAGAAATAGCTACATAGCTTTGAAAATTTTGAGCTTTTAGTATGGTGTTATAGTATATGTCTTACGTGCGTGGTTGATATTGGGACATTTGGATGAGTGGAATAATTCTATAAATTCGTAGACTGCAGGAGTGTTGGATTGTCTAAAGCGTGTTTATGCATCTATTATGCATTTGAGGATGAACCATTTGCTATCTTTAGTTTTCATGGATGTTTCGCTTCTAATTATGAATTGTCGCTGTGCTAATTGTGGATACCTCCTTCAGGTGCAAAAATGGGCACGTCTGAGGTGTCGAAACCATAGTTGTGTCTTTCTTTTGGAAGACGGAGGTGAGTGTTTAATTCACAGATGTTTTCTTGGGATTGAACTGTGGCTTCGTGCCGAATAGACTTCGTGTCGAACTGTGGCTTAGTGCCGTATAGGACAATTGAGTCCTGAAAATGGCTTCGTGCCAAGTTGTTTGTGCATTTCTTATGTTAATCGTTCAGTTTATTTGGACTACATGTATGTCTCATTACGCTCCCGGAACTCATTCGAGTTTCAGTTTTGCAGGTTTTGTAGAAGTCCACTGCTAGTCTCGCTGGGTGGTCGTACCCTTGCTTGGGGTTGCTTGTCGGGGATGCCGAGCAAGGCCTTGGCTAGTTTGTAGATAGTTATGTAAACTTTTTTTTTTTTTCCCTTTTTTTTTTGGACTTCCGTTGTGGTTTGTAAAAGACCTTAATTTTGTGTTATCAATAAATTTCGGGATATATAGAGACTTGTAGATTTTTTATATTTGATGACGAGTCACGCGGTGAGAGGAATACTCGGTGGATCAATGACCCAAATTTTAATAGTGTGTTAGTAATCGGCGCGTGTATTAAGGGTGATTGATTCCAAAGATACAAGGTCGTTAGTATCATGAATTGTGCCTAAGTGTTTTGAACTAGCTGGTACTTCCTTCTCGCTTCATGCCATTTTCATTTAGATATATATGTTGCATAAAGAAGGCGAAGTGAATGCTCACCTCTTGTTGTTTTCGGGTACAACTAAGGAGCATGAGTTGGAGAGCTAGTGATGCATGACATTAGGAGAAGCATGGCATAAAGAGCACTTAAATCATTTGTGAAACCTTGTCTTTTTGGTAGTTAGATTTGTAACTTAAACCTTCATTTCTTTTGACTCATTGGAGGAATGTAATAACTTTAGCATCTTTAAACTTGTTTATCTTGGATATTGCTACAAGAAGTTGATTATGATTATTTTATTAAAATGGAACTACGTGAGTTGACTTCTTGTTGAACATATAAAGAATTATTGTGATACTCTGCTGAGGAAATTGCATATTTGTTTGTGTTGAAAATTGAGGGCGTGGCAGCATAGTATTAACTAGCTCCCTAGTCGTACCCGATAATGTCCCTATATTCCAAGTTGCTAACTGAACCGTGTAGTCCTAGGCTAACTTCTTTACCCGCGCTTGTCCAGATAAGCGGGGGAAACCTTGCTCACTTATCACCACACCCAAGCACCAATGTGGCGCCCATTGTCCATTTTTTGTAACACCCAATGCCCTAGTATTTCTCGTAATCATATTAGGATTCACGTCATATAGATAGGGTTTTTACTTGTTGCATGTCAGCTATCTAACGCACAACCCTCCTTTAACCATGCTTAGTATGGTTTGGCTTACTAAGTAGTTTTTTTTCTTTTTTGGTTGTCTTTATTCATTTTTTTTTGGGCATCTATTAGTTTCGTGTTATCTTTTCCCCGCCGTCTGAGACTGTCGTGTGGGCCCTTTTACCCGTACGGCAGCTGTCGCCGGAGGCTCGACGACCTTTTCCGACCATCGTCTTTCGTCGTCGACGGTAGTGGGAGGATCGGTGGCTTGTTTTCTTACAGTCTTCCAGATCTGGAATACAACGTTTGGAGAGATAAGGAGTTCGACAGTCGTTTTCTGCTGGATCTGGATCCCGCTTGTTCTGTCAGACTCGTCTTGCCTTCTTCGACCTTCGCCGGCCTCCGTTGACCATCGCCGGCCACCGGCAAGGCTCGCCGGAGCTACAGTAATCGGAAAATCCCTCCGTCAGCACTCGTTTCACTGTTTTAAGCCATTTCTTAGCTCGTTTTTCTTCCTTAGCCCTCATTTCAGTGATGTCAGGTTAGTTTTCTACTGGTTTTTGTTCCGCTTTAGTATGGATCAGCGACGGAAATCTTTTGTACAGTTGGGTTCCAAATCTGTGGAATTGGTGGATGAGGGAGAAGGAGTTCGACAGAGATTCAGGCTAGTGGAGCGTGGTAGAGGGATCCGTAGGGAGGTGTGGGTTTCGGAAATATAACTTATTTGGTTGTGTCTTATTTTTTAGGACGCATCTTCAAGGTACGAAAAGGTCTTCTCTCGTAGTTTTGGTGGTTTTGTTAGAAGATTGAAGGTGAATCGTTTAGTTTTTGAAGGGGGTTTTCTGCTTAGAGTGGAGGTAAAGGATAATGGGAGGGTACGACATGTGCTGCTGCCGGAGTTGTGTGGAATCGGGGGGTGGGTTGATGTGTCCAAGAAATTCTGGGCTTTCTGTGGATGGAAGAGTTCAGGTGGGATGGTTGATGGTCGTTCGTTTAAGGATGTGGCTAATATTAGTGGGTGGCCGGTGAATACAGTGGTGGTGGAGGACAGTGTTTTAAATGGCGAGCGCCATTGCGCTATAGCGCATGGAGATGGCGTGGCGACTGGTTTACGCCATGGGGAGTCATGGCAAGGCAAAGAACACAATAGCGCAAGTATGGCGCTATGGCGCACGCCACAAGTCATGGCGCTGTGGCGCCATAGCGCGCGCCATAGTGTGTTTTAGCATTTTTTTGATCAAATTAATCTCAGCTGTTGATTTATGATGCACACAAGTAGTCAATGTACTGGAATATTTCCTTAACTCTTAACCCTACACATCAGAAGAGATTTCTATCGTATCTCAACAGCAGCAGCCATTCAAGCTTCTTCTCTTGCGATAAACAACAGCAGCAGCAGCAGCCATCGATCTGAAAATGCAAACTCCTCTCTGCGATCAACAACAGTAGCAGCAGCAGCCATCGATCTCTCTCTGTCCAGGCATCTATCTCTCTCTCTCTAATCTTCTTCTTCTTCTTCTTCTTCTCTCTCTCTGCTTCTTCTTCTCCTTCTTCTCTCTTCTTCTTCTTCTTCTTCTTCTTCTTCTTCTTCTTCTTCTTCTTCTTGTCTCTGTTTTTTTATCTTCTTCTTCTTCTTCTCTCTCTGTTTTCTTCTACTTCTCGTCTCTGTTTTTTTTATCTTCTTCTTCTTCTTCTTCTCTCTCTGTTTTCTTCTTCTTCTTCTTCTTCTTCTTCTTCTTGTCTCTGTTTTTTCTTAAAATCTTTAAGAGTTAGAAATCTGGGCTTTTGAGGAGTCTGCCCTGCCTCTAATTTTGATCACATCATCAAACGAAAACTGATTCTATACATTTTCTTTTTAATCTATTTTCGATCAACTCATCAACAACACTACAAATCAAGAGGATGAGGGAGAAGAAGAAGACGTGGAAGGATACAAATCAAGTGATGATGAAGAAAATGAAGTTGTTGGTCTTGATGACTGATGAGGATGATTGATGGGCATGCCTACATGAATCAAAATTAGACTACCGTATCCTTAGTTTTGTTGTCCCAAAGCTAAACGTCTATATGTTAGCTTTTTATGGATTTTATGTTTTGCTTAGCATGTGGTGGTGGTTTAAACATTGAAATGTTTATGTTTTATGGCATTTGAATGTTTTAAAAGCGTTTGCTTGCGTTGAAAGTTATGCCTATATTAGAATTCTACTCGTTATAATAAAGTGCGCCACAAGTTGCCATGGCGCGCGCCGCGCCGTGCGCCGTGCGCTATTGCTCCAAGGGACCATTGCGCCTTGGTGCGCCGTGAGCCATTTAAAACACTGGTGGAGGAGATAGGCAGGAAACGTAGGGGCTGTGATGTGGAAGTAAGGGTGGAATCGACGGAGTCTAACATTAATTTTTTAGGGAGATGCTTGGTGGGTAGATTGGAGGATGAATCTTTGGCTCAGCCAGCAACCTTGGATTTACAACGTTGGTCTTCTCGCGCTTGGAAGGTCTCAGCTGGAATTAAAGTTACTGAACTGGGAGGGCGGTCTTTTTTGTTCACGATGCCCTCGTTTGAGGAAGCTCAGAGAGTTCTGAAGGAGAAATGGAGTTTCGATGGTAGGAGGTTCGATCTGGAGTGGTGGTCGCCGGTTGGAAGTTGTGTCAAGAAGGGGGATGATATTTCTGAAGTGTGGGTGAGGATTTTAGGTCTTCCTTTGCATGTGGGACTTTGAAGTGTTCAGAGCAATTGGGAACTTTTGTGGTGATTTCTTGAGAGTGGATGATGATACCATGCAAAAAAAGCACCTACGCTGGGCTAGAATTGCAGTTCGTGCAGTTCCAGCGAAGATACCTTTGACAGTAAAGATTGCGATGGGGGGTTGGGTTTTTGAATTGCCTGTTTGGGTAGAGATGGGGCCAAAGGTGGTGTTCCAACCTAATTTGGAATTGTTTGAGGGCGGCAATGGAGATTCCGGTGGAGTTAGAGTCGGTAGATTGAGGCGTGCTTTTCAAGTTCAAGATGGGCGCGGGTATGCAGCTCCAAGATCTGGGGCAGGTGCTCATCTACATAGACCTTCACACTATTTGAATTCTGACTTTAGTTCTAGGAGAGGTGTTGGGCCTAAGCGGGTTATGGACAGATTTGAGAGGAAGAAGGATCACTGGAATGGGAAGGGCAGACAAGTTTCATCCACTGTCAATTATCATAGAAGTGGATCAGATAAAAAATGGGCCTCTCTTTTTAAAAGGCCTTTTAAGTCCAGTCTGGTGGTTTTAAAGAATAAGAAGTGGGCCAAAAAAGGGGATTCGGGTGGTGGAACAAGCTATAACAGTGATGGGTTTTTACAAAGTGTCGAAGTTGGATTGAACAATCATTTGGACGATAGGGGCAGAACTGAGATTTTTGGTAGGAGCATTGAGAGGACTTTTGATGACAGCGAGGTGTGTATTATTTCTGATCGGTCTACTCCTTCTCACACTTCTTCTTTTTCGTTTTTGGATGAAGGGGATTGCTGCCCGAACTCCAATAGATGGTCATTGTTGGGTGATACTCGAATGTTGGAGAGTCCGGAGATGTTTAGAATAGAAAAGGTGGGTAAGGGTGTGTGTGAGGAAAGGACGGCGAAGGATAGTTGTGGAGGTGGTGATAATCATTTGGTTTTTGGAGGTGAAGATGCAGATAAGGATAGGGTTGATGAGGGGTGCTACACAAAGGGAGAGGAGGATGGTGCGGTTTTGAGGGGGATGGAATTGATGACTTATTCTAGGGTGGATGAAAGTGAGAGATCGGGGTGGGTCTGTCAAAATGAGGAAGAGATAACTGAGGAGGAAAAGCTTTTACGAGATAATGTCAAAGAAGAGTTCGGTAAGATTGCAAAGTTCGAAGAGATTAGTTGGAGACAAAAGTCCAGAAATTTGTGGCTAAAAGAGGGGGACAGGAATACTCACTTTTTTCACAGAATGGCAAATTGCAATCGTAGAAACAACTTTATTGGAAAGATTAAAATAGGGGAGGATTTGTTGGTGAAGGAAGAGGAGATTAGCGTTGGGATTGCCAACTTCTATGAAAGTCTGTTTCAGGAGGAGGTGATTTGGCGTCCTCGTGTAGATGGTATAGTATTTGACTCCATTTCTGGAGAGGAAGCCTCATGGTTAGAAAGGCCGTTTGATGAGGAGGAAGTGGTAGTGGCTCTTAAATCTTTGAATGGGGATAAAGCACCAGGACCTGATGGCATGTCTTTGGCTTTTTTTCAACAGTGTTGGGGGGTGGTGAGAGAGAAAGTTATGGGTATGTTCCATCATTTTTGGAAGTGTGGGGATTTCGAGAAGAGCTTATATGCTTCTTTTGTGGCTCTAATTCCAAAAAAGGGAGGAGCAGAAGACATTCGAGATTTTAGACCTATCAGTTTACTTGGGGGAGCGTATAAGTTGTTGGCTAAAGTTTTGGCTATTCGTTTGAAAAATGTGGTGGGGAAGGTGGTCTCAGAATCTCAAAATGCTTTTGTGGAAGGGAGACAAATTTTGGATGCAGTTCTAGTTGCAAATGAGTGTGTGGATTCTCGATTGAAGAGTGGTATTCCTGGGATTATTTGTAAGTTGGATATTGAGAAGGCGTATGATCATGTTAATTGGGACTTTTTGACATATATCATGCATCGGATGGGATTTGGAGAGGTGTGGAGGAAATGGATGAACTTTTGCCTCTCTTCTGTCAGAATGTCAGTTTTAGTTACTGGAACTCCTGCGGGTTTCTTTCACACTTCTAGAGGGACTTCGGCAGGGTGATCCAATTTCGTCGCTTCTTTTTATTCTTGTCATGGAGGTGTTTAGTCGATTAATTCGGAATGCTGTACAGGGTGGGTTCTTACAAGGCTTTGAGGTTGGAAGTGAGAACGGAGCGGGGTTGATGATCTCTCACATCTTGTATGCCGATGATACTCTTTTGTTCTGCAATGCAGATCCAACTCAAGTAGGTTGCTTGAGGTGTGTTCTTTTGTGCTTTGAAGCCGCGTCAAGCCTCAAAGTAAATCTGGAGAAGTCGGAGATGATTCCTGTAGGAGCGGTTGATGATATTAATGGTTTGGCTTAGTTATTGGGATGCAAAGTGGCGAGGCTACCGGCTTTGTATTTGGGTTTGCCCTTGGGTTCTTCCTTTAAATCCACGGCTGTATGGGACTCAGTGGTGGTTAGATTTCAGACGAGATTGGCAGGGTGGAAGCGTTGTTATATTTCAAAAGGAGGTAGATTAACGTTAATCAAAAGTACACTTTCAAGTTTGCCTACGTATTTTATGTCCTTGTTTGTTATCCCGGTTGCGGTTGTTAAGAGGCTCGAAAAAATACAAAGAGACTTTCTTTGGGGAGGCGTGGGGGAAGAGTTCAAATTCCATCTTGTTGACTGGGACACGGTTTGTGCACCTATTAGAAAGGGAGGTTTGGGAGTGAGAAGGCTAAAGCTTTTCAATCAAGCTTTGTTGGGTAAATGGCTCTGGAGATTTGCTTGCGAAAGGGAGAAATGGTGGAGAAGGGTGATTGTAGCAAAGTATGGTAGTAGTTAGGGAGGTTGGTCTTCCCTCTCGGTGCAATTGCCGCATGGAGTGGCTCTTTGGAGGGGTATTATGAATGTTTGGGGGATTTTTGTGCAGTTTATCCATTTGAGGGTTGGCAATGGAAGAAGGGTGAAGTTTTGGGAGCATATCTGGTGTGAGGATGTGAGTTTGCGAGATGGTTTTCCAAGCATCTATCGATTGGCTTGTGATAAGGATGCATCAGTTGCTGATTACCTTCAAAGTTTTGAAGGAAATATAGTTTGGATATCCACCTGCGAAGGGGAGTGCTTGATCGAGAGGAAGAGGCCTTGATGGCTTTGTTCTCTAGGGTGTATGGAATTCAAAGGATCGGAGAAGGGGAGGATGAAATTTGTTGGAAACTTTCTAAATCTAGGAAGTTTGAGGTGAAATCTTTTTTTCAAGCTTTATGTCGCAACGGAAGAGCCGTCTTTCCTTGGAAAGCAATTTGGAAGACTGGTGCTCCTCTGAAGGTGGGTTTTTGTTTGGTGTGCGTCCCAAGGTAAGATCCTTACTATCGATAATTTGATTCGAAGGCGGATTATCATTATTAATCGGTGTTGTATGTGCAAGAGGAATGCGGAGACAGTTGATCACCTTCTCGTTCATTGCCCTTTGGCATGGGAGTTATGGACTTCGGTGTTGTCTTGGTTTGGTATTCAATGGGCTATGTCTAGAAATGTTATGGAACTTCTAATTGCTTGGAGAGGTACAAGAGTGGGGGTAAGGAGGAAGCGTGTTTGGAACTTGATTCCTCTTCCCGTTATGTGAATGATTTGGAGAGAGAGAAATCAAAGATGTTTTGAAGGAGTGGAAAAGCCTTTATTTAGGATCAAAAGTTTTTTGGTGAATAGCTTGTATAGTTGGGACAAGGGAGATTGTTATCCTTCTCTTGACCAATTTTTTGACTGGTTTGATCTCTTATTTTCTCATGATGGTGTATAGGGCCTTTTTGTTGGTGGCCTTTCTTTTGTACATGGGTAGCATCCCTTTATGCTCTTTTTAATATAATTATTTACTTATCAAAAAAAAAAAAAAAAAAACTATTGTTATCAATCACCATGTGATACTATGCAACAATAACATAACCCATTAAGTCCCCAATAATTGGGGGTATGGGCGAGGGATGGATAGGAGACAGACCTAACCTTTGGCAATAAATGCACAAAGTGGCTGCTCCCAGAATACCACTGAAACAGATGGATTGGAGACAGACCTAACCTTTGACAATGAATGCACAAAGTGGCTGCTCACAAAATACCACTGAAACAGTGGTCCCCCTATACCGTCGCGTTTGCTGCGGAATCATGCCCTCAAATCAAAGCCAAAAGGCATCAGAGAGGGCAGACCCAAGAATCATTTTGATTTATGTGCACATTACCATGTGATACTATGGAAGCTTAAAAAATAAATAGCTAAGACAAAATATAACCAATGTTAACGGCAATTAAATAGTTGGTACAAACAAAACAAGACTAATAGCAAGATAAAAAATAAAAAATAAAAATACTTCCAGAAAATCAACATATTTACTATGTTGTCTATATTTATAGCATAAAATAGAGAAAAAAAAAATGGAGATTTGTACGAAATAAGGGAAATAAAGAAGGGGGAGAATATTGGCGCAAAAAAATTAAGAATGGCGGGAGGAGAAAACTTTTCCATGACACTAAATTTCATATCTTTTGTAGGATCTGTTTAAGAAAAAGTGAGACCTGGAGGATTTTCCTACGTCCTATCTTTTTCCTGGTAATTGAACACTCCAAAATATGTGGGAAAGTTAACTTTTCCATCATTTCCCATCCTTTCTTGACATCTGAACCGGGCCGTAAGCTATTACATGTAAGTTGCGCTCAAGCATTTTGGGTCATGTTAGGTTCCAGGAACCTACGAGGCCAGTGGTCTAATGGGGACGCTAATTTCTCCATTGATGCTCTCACCCTAGCGATGGTTGCATTGTAGTACTAAACACAAAGTAACACCTTGAAATTATTCGAGAAATGGATAATCTTTAAGTCCTACGATTGGAGGAAATCGTACTTACCCCGCTGTACTTTTTGTAGAGCTCCTTCGCGAGATCCTTGTCATTTACCTGAATTCAGAAATGTAGCGATTAGTAACATGACGCATGACATGACAACCTCCGTTAAAAATGAGCAAAATGCATGAATGCATAAGATGTAAAAAGTTCCATCAGATTGATAACGACGACAAAAAAAAGCTCGCATTTCACTTATGTAATATGCATGTTTCTCAAGAATTTAGATGACAATGAGAAGATTCAGTACCGCAAAATCAAGAAGGTCTAGCAAAAACATTTTGCCAGATTCCAAAGCAGCCTGACAATTACTATCTTCATTATCTGATCCAACCAAAACAGCCAAATCGGCAAGTTTGTAAAACAGAACAGCAACAGATACACGTGCATACAACTCTGTGTTGATGAATGCCTGCAAAAAATGCAGAATTCAATACTGTGCAGTCTGAAATCTATTGCAATATAGCAAGGCTAAGACCGCAATTGCAGTAAGTAAACATGCTCAAAAAGGTTCCAAATGGCTGTTTCCTTGAAAATATACAAAAGCTCAAGCACGCCCGAAGACCACACCCCTGTCAAAGGGGAAAATACACGCCTAGCATACATAAATTAGAATTACTGTAGCCTGAGATGCTAGGCTGAAATAAAACATGACGACTAGACTTCAACAAAAATATCTCACAATGCACAAGAGACTATGCATGCCAGAAGATTCCACACACACAGAAAAAGTGTGGCACAGCATGCTGAACACGAGACTCGCAGAATCACAGCAACCTTATGTGCCAAATTTTCCTATTGCAACACAAACAGCATGCCCAAGAAAGATACAAGAGAATCTGATCAAAAAAAAGAAAGAAAGATGCGAGAGAAGCACACAAATACACTCTTGCATCATTTTCTCATCCATATAACACGTCAAAGTCGGATACATCCAACTCATCCAAAATAGATGGACACAGACCTCAAAACAAAGTCCATTTAACCGCACATGCACCTAGGTAGAAAACCCAAAAGCCATGCGTGAAAACACATCCCAAAAACAAAAGCTCCTCTTCCGCACAGTAGGAACCAGTTGTATGGAACAGCTGGAACAAAGGAAAACTGACAATCAAGATGCAATGCCTGATGCATTCATTTGCAGCAACCACTGCTGAGTCTAAGATCCGCCACTAGCACATCTACACCCCTGCCCATAGCCACACGGGACGGCATCCCAAACACTTGAGTCAAAAAAAATGTATCAAGCTGAAATCAGATCATTCTTTTCCATCTCAGGGACAGGACCAAGATTGCAGGTTCATTTCGTATTGGATTATTTCGATTTTGCTGCAGTTGTTGCGATTTGTTGCAATTAGTGTCGGTGTACTTTGTTTGCTTGTGATTTGAGCTTGTTTTGGGTATCGAGTTGACTGGTGTGGGTGGTTTGGGTCTTCTTGTTTTCCTTAGAAGGGAAGTCCTCATGCAGTAAAATTGAGGGTATTTGTGTCCTTTTAGTGTCTTTAGTGTTAGTAGGGTTCTTGAGCCTATAAATATGTGAGTTGTTCTTTCATTTGGTAGCTTTTGATTATTTAGAATATTTAAAAATATATTCGTGACTTAGTTTCACTCTCTACCTCTAGCAGTTCATCCCCTTGAATATTTTATTCTCTCTTTTGAATCTTGATTCCCTTCGATATATTAATGGCATTATTGAGACATGCAGCAGACAAACAGAAGTCTCTCACTTCAACAGCCTTAATCCGTAAGGTAAACGGTGATCAAACTCTCTGCAGTGGAGGCCACAACATTTCCGTTCAGCTAAATGCAAAGCGCCAGTCGTACTTCCAGCACCCAAACAATCATGATAATGCCAAACAAACTATAAACATTTAGTTTCAGAACTTAAAACAGCTTTCAAGCACCAGACTCTACGCATCGCCCCACAACCACGGGGGCGACAAAAACCAACACAAAATTGAGGCCATAGCATGATCAACTCACTGAAATCTTCACACTCTCTTTTTCACGATAAGAATCACACTTCAGCTAAGGTGATGGCTTGCCTGGCACATTGCTTCAACCAAGCACCCAGACCGACAAAACTTCCGTAGTTGGACAAAGCCATGTAGCAATCTTTTTTCATACAACATCTATGAACTATATTCAACATCTTACCTTTTTCTCTTTAATCTCCTAGGAAAGGGATAGAAGGACATCTGCCAAAAAGCAGGGTTCTGGTACATGCAGTAGCCATGGACATAAGCGACATTGTGTATAATATAATTATTTCACATAAGACATTTTAATCATCAAAGAAATTTACTTAAAATCAACTGGGACTTCGAGGAATATCAGATTCTCTCTCATTCATGTGTCTAGAATTTTCCGTAGTTATCGAATGTGAGCTGCTGCAGAAGACCTAAAAAATTATAAAATTCAAGCGTATAAAATGGGTTAGCAAGTAGGACAAGCGTAAAGGCCTACAAATTTGATCTATGTTTTTAAGTTAAGTATTATACCTACGTATCAATTTAAATTAGTACATGCTAAACCCCCAGAAACTCTCATCTTTTCAGTATTCCTAGTTAGGATAAGTATATGGTTAGTAGGAATAACTTTAACATGTTAATAAAAGAAGTAAATATATAGTTAGTTCCTCTAAACTTGGGATTTGTTTCTCATACGAGCTTTCGCTTCTCTTAGCTCTCATATAGTTAGTTCCTCTAAATATATAGTCAGCTCTCAATGTGCGTTTTGTGCTATGTGGAATCGCATAATTTATCTTATGGATTGTAATTATTCTAACTATAGACTTAGAAGCTCTGGGATTATATAATAAAGTATCTTACGCTTCTGTTTACTTTGCTTTATGCAGTTCAAAACTTAAATCACGTCAGAAATCCCTAAAGTAGACTAGGCCTTCAGCAGGTTAACACTTGCTAGGCTGATTACGACTTCCAGGACCGGTTTTGGGGTTGTGATGTACTACACGTTACAGTAGCAACAGTTTCCTTTTCCAGTTAAGTAAATGTTGAGGAGCTTACTATGAGCAGTATTGATTTCAAGCCTTTAGGATGACAAGCCAAACCACCAGATTGAAATCCCAATTTCTCGCAGTTAATCTCTGGAAATTAGGTTTTATTGAGTTCAAAGAGAACGTCATCAACGAACTATAGAATTCAAACATGGCACAGAGCAAAAATTTCCGACTACAAAATGATCTTACTTCAGTCAGCTCAAAGTCTGGGCTTTTAGCCAATAATGATACTTCTCGCCTTGCATCATAATTTTCAGCCAGTTCAGCTTCAAAATCCTCATCAAATGCAACTGAAGAAGAATTCACAAAAATGAGAAGGACTAAATTAAAGACTTCTCCTTGCAACCATAGATATTGAAAAGATCCATCCTCAGTTCTTAAAACAACAAATCTTGGACGGAAAATTTTAATTGAAGAGATTTTATTTTACGTTTTTCTTGAAAGGGTAAAGAGCTAATTAATAATCAAGGAGTTTGTGCTGCACCAGAACCGTAGAGAGTTAACAATTTCAACTCCTTCATATAGTATTTGATAGTCTTGGGATTTAAGAGCCATAACCCCGTTAAATGCAACGCAGCGAGGCGGATGGTACGTGGACTTTTAGTGCCTTCCTCGAGAATGTTTTCAATAAACTGCAGGAAGGTTAAGTACAAAGTTATTGGAACGAAATCAACACAGTGGGGGTGAGAAGCAGAGAAAAAACACACACCCATTTCAGAGGCCCAGGTGAATTGTTAGTTTCATGCATGCACTCCATGTTAAACACAGCGCAATGCAAAACACAAGATAAAAGTGCAGCAATAGGTGCAACCCTCCGCTTATTGCAGCTGACATGCAATATCCAAGAAGAACGGACTAAATGCCACATCGTCTGCAAAGAGGTTAAAGCCAGGAAAAAGGTTATGTCAAACAAACGCAACTGTTCCATTTAAACAATAATCTACACAACCAGATAAAAAGAAAACATAAAGAGCATATACTCCCTCTTTCCTTTTGCGTTGGTCTGAAGGGCTATTGGTTTAATTTGTAGAGTAATTTACCTCAATTCGAAAAAGAAGGGTAAAGAGAGAATTCTACAAAATTAGATCTTTTACTCTGCAAAATGGATGTGCATTACGGGGTGGCCGTAAACGAAACAATGAACCAACAGAAGGGGAAATAGAGAGTTCCTAATTGTACGTGTGCAGCCATGTTTGGTGCCGAATGACGTTTTCTTCTGTTTCTCAAAATTATTGCTCAATCTCCCTATAATTAAACAGTTGTAGGATGTCATATAGGTTACACAGCTGTAATCGCTAAATATATATCTAAAATAAATCATAATTCGTTCAAGCCATCTACTATTAGTGAATCTCCTCACTCGAATCCTCAAAGCTGGTAAAATCCTAACCATGTTTCTCCTACACAACATTAACATCATCCTCTCAAATGTTGCTCACTCCAGCTTGAAGGATGTCTTAGCCAAGAGTCAAGACGGCCCCGTAGAGTCACCGGATCAAACTAAAGTCTCCTGCAATGTCCATCTCCAGACTGCATATTATTGAACTTTGCATAACTACGATCAGTGTGTTGACAATTATCAATGAATGTGCCTCATGATGTTAGATACCTCTTCAGCCTTGACACTAATTTTCTTTGTATTTGCGATGGAAGTCAACACTTTTGGGATTCCATCATTAGATTCCTTACACTGTTTCGGAGAAACAATAGTCACCTGTTATTCTTGGAGCTATTATAGGATCTTGACATGAATTTGTCAAGAATAGGTAATTGTGTACCACTTCATTGTTTTCTCATGTTATGCATAAACCAATCTCAAGCTATGAAGAAAATGACAAAAGACGGGATAATAACAGATGGAACACCACCATAACAACTAAATGCTGTTACACAAGTATTTGTCCAATTTTGGTGATCCCCACCAGGGTGTAACATGTGGATCCACAAACATACATGCAACAATTGATAAGCTAAATTTGGCACCAACCTGCACATCCATTCCACAACTTGAGGAAACAGCTGAACACATCCTTCCAGAATTAAACATCTCCAACACCAGTCTGATGGACCTCAGCATGGGCAAAATAAAAGCTTCCCCAGCATTCTCAAGGCTAAAAGTTCATTTAGGGGAGAAATCATTAGCATGAAGAATCTCAAAAAACGAGTAAATGCAGTCCTGGAGACGCTGACATGCTGGGAACCAAATATTGCATTACCAGGCAACTACAAAATAGTTAAAACTAGACCAATTATCGGGGTGGTTAAATGATTTGCCAATTATTGTGGCGCTTATTTGAATTATTGGGGGTTGGCACATGGCGTGACTGGCAAATCATATTTTAATACCTCCAAAAGATGATAATTCAAGCAATATGCTTAGTCGAATTTATGTTAATCATGTTATTTGCCATCACATCAAGCCATGATTTTCTGACAGTCAAATAACTAAAGGCACCAAAACGGGACAACATATCTTCATAGGCATTAATTATATTTTGAAGAAGAATAATATCATCATACTAGATCAAAAAAACAATAACTTTTGGTATTTCGATTGAACATTGAAACAAACTCCATGTTAAACAGAATAAACTTAAACTGCTGAAATAGTGCAGAACAGTACTCCCAAACGATGCCTACAAATACTCCAAGCAAACATACTGCACCGACAAGTATTTAACAACAAATGGATAACCTCAGTAGAAATAATCTGGTCCGCACCCTTACCTATCAACTAGATCACGAAGTACTAAACTAAGTGTGGCATCTGAGAAGAACCGACTACCACTTTCTATACGAACTCCATTCTCCAAAGCATGTCTAGGGATTGACAACAGATGCTCTAGGCAAATCCACTGAAACACACACACAAGTTTTTGGAATCAGTTATTCTATTGACTTGTAATCAATACAATACCTGGAAGGAAAATTAAATGATGCCTATACTAGAACAAAAAAGCAAAAATGATAAAATGGAATACTAATAGTAGAAACCATAGCATCTGCAATTAATCCAGGTAGGAGGACAGTCTTTAGTGACAGCAATAGAGACTAATTTCTTTGAATCAGTTATAGGAAGGCAAAAAATTAAGACTATTGTCAGCCGAAAGAGCAGAGAGAAAGAAGAAAAAGAACACAAAGGAATTTCACGAAAATGTAGACACATGGTAGGACTCCAAATTACTATGCACAGAGTTCACGCATGCAAACATGCATACCTGCATACAATATATCCAAACAGAAAAAAATAGGAAACAGGACAGTTGGAAAAGGAAAAAAGCACCTTCCAATTCATCAAAGTCGCTCGTCGAGTTCGCACCAATTTTTCAACTGCAATTAGAATGTTGATATTCTGAAGAAAACAAAGAACCAAGGAATCTAGTACAGGTTTGCCTTCTGCATTCAGTGATGAGCATTTATGATTTTCCATAATGAGATCCAAAGCCACAGAAGAAAACCCAGAAACTACTGCTTTCAGAACATGAGACAATGCTTCATATGCTGCCAGCCGGATTTCTGCCGCAGCCTATTTGGAGCCATTTGAGTCTATTAGTGAGTGAAAGTATCCTACTCGAAGTAACAAATACCTGAAGTAACTAAAACGTCCAGTATGACATACAAGTCTTCAGAACGCACAAGTGAATACAAGCTAAACATACCTCTGAATCACAAGATGGTGAGGAAACAATTTTCCAAAAGAAGTTCCACAAAAAATTGAAAGCATAATGGAGCAAACCATCACTTTCCAATTGCACACACCATAGTGAGACCACGGCAACTGCCTTCACCGAAATTATCTGTTCAAGCAAATGAACAAAAGAGAAAAATTAACAAGTGCCAATACCATTTACTAACAAGTAGAACTGCAATAAAAGCTGAATGGTAAACTGCGGAAGAAAACCAAGATGAGGAGGCCGAAGTTCCCGAAAGTAAAAGAAAACAAACTCATTGACACCTATGTTACACGGACGCGGGTACGTGAAACGGATACGGGTGTATATCTAAGGGTAGGGCACCTCAAGCTTGAACATAGAGCATTCGTGGATATTCATCCAAACTTGGATAGAGATATGGGGATAAGCTGAATATTTATAAACATATTAAAAATTTATTGGAACATATGTATTTTGTATAGAAATATTTATGATTTTCTTCTGTACATAACACCACTTATTTAAATTTCATTATTTCAGCACAAACATTAAAAATAGTACTAAATAGTACACCCTCCAACCCAAAAAGTTGGACCATCTTTAGGAATCCCACTTTTTGTTGAGACATAATGATTTCATGCACAGATTTTTCACCTTCCAAAATTGCCCTTACCATGAATATGGACATTGAATTCCAAGAGCAGAATGGGAAATGAATGAAATTTTTTGGACAATGAATTCCGTAAAGGGTCATTAATTGTGGGACAGCCCAAATGGAATAAGAGACTAACTTGATGGGAGGGAGGGAGTAAAAGGTAAGCACATGTCTTTGTGGGCATTACTCAATAAAATGTCTTTATGGCCCATTAAGTGAGAAATGCAAAGTTTTGAAGTAAGCTTCTGTCCAAGGGGATACACAATAAAGATGCTACACACTACACAGGCTTAAATTTAAGCCCAAGCCCACTTAAATAGTTAAATGGCCCAAACCAATAGAGAATACCAGGCATTAAAATAAATAACAGGAAACCCAAAACCTAACAGCAGTGAATCGAAACTCAGAAGTCAATTGATATCTGCGGCTGCTGCTTCCTCGGAGACAATGAAGGGTAAAGACTCCCTCCCTCTCTCTCTCTCTCTCTCTCTCTCTCTCTCTCTCTCTCTCTCTCTCTCTCTCTTATGAGGCATTAAAATAAATAAAAGGAAACCCAAAACCTAACAGCAGTGAATCGAAACTCAGAAGTCAATTGATATCTGCGGCTGCTGCTTCTTCGGAGACAATGAAGGGTAAAGACTCTCTCTCTCTCTCTCTCTCTCTCTCTCTCTCTCTCACACACACACACATACACAAACACAAATCTGGACACGTCAGGCAGGAGGAGATCAGGACACGTCAGGCAGGAGGAGAGAGAGAGAGATTGTTTACCCTTCATCGTCCCTGGCGAAGCAGCAACTGCAGATATCAACTGACTTCTAAGTTTCGAATCCGCTATTGATCTCGCACCCGTACCTGTTGTCGTGTTGTGTTCATATACGTTTTTCCCCCAAAATCAGGGGTCCATGTAACATAGATTGACACAAAAGTGAAGGTTTCAAGACAATATTCAAAATTCGGATCAACATGACTATGAAACCTCAAAGCCAAGAAAAAAACAACCCATCTTTAATCAACAAGTCCATGAACCCCTATTTTGTCTTCATCTTTATATGTACATCCCTACCAAAGTAGCATGGATACGGATACAGACATTGACATTGACACTGATACGGACACAAGATCCAACAATTCTAAATAAATGGGAACACGGACACGGGAATATATATGCATATATTTTAACGATAGAGAGTAAGTTGTTATTCATATGAGCATTGCACCTGGAAATAACCAAATATAATAACACCTTTACAATTCTTATAGTAGCCTTTTGCAATATTACAAGTTAAGTGAGGGTTTCATTTAGACAAAAATCGTTTATTGGTACTTTTTTCTCACCACCCAAATAAGCTTTCAAGGTTGTAAATTGATCCCTGCCATGTTTTCATCCATGTCCAAGAGGCACAGGCGTCCCCGGTGTGTCCTCTCCTTAAAAATAACTAAATTTATTGGACACGCCACCTGGTGTATCCATGGTGTTTTATGTGTCCTCATAGTGTCCGACACAGATACGACAACCAGTTAGGAGTGTCGGTTCTTGATAGAACCCTACTATAAATACAGCAACCTAATCAATACCATCAAAATTAAATCTCCTACACAATAGAAAATTCACGGGAGATGGTCAAGAGAAATTGTGTTTTACTAGTGGAACTAATATCACGAACCCTGTTCACCAGCAAACCATTGCAAACCATTGCTTTGGGCTCCAGCGGGCAAACAATCCTTTATGGATAAATTAAGGGCAAATCTATTTGCAACCCTTACTTTCTCCATACAATCCACTAAAAACTTCACACAATACCCCTAAATTACACTATTGGCTAAAGACGAAAATGCCCCAAACAAAATCAACACACCCCAACACCCCCTCTTCTTCCTCGTTTCCCTCCTCCCTCCACCCCCACTCCGTTGGCCTACCACCGCCACCCCTCTCCACCTCTGAATTCCTTGTTCATCTCACTCTCAAAGGAGAACAAAGGAACACACATCCAATCAATGGAGGGTTCCTCTCCTTCCATTAAATATAATGACCCATTTCGAGGTTTATTTTCAATTCAAGAAGAAACAATAGAAATGGAATCCAATTTTCAATCCTCTATGATGGACATTGTACCTTTCATGAAGCGGAAATCTCATGAAGATGTAAGGAATCAATTTGAAAACGAAAACTCAACTGGAAAAAACTGCCCAGAATT
Organism: Vaccinium darrowii; assembly: GCA_020921065.1. Classification (NCBI taxonomy): domain Eukaryota; kingdom Viridiplantae; phylum Streptophyta; class Magnoliopsida; order Ericales; family Ericaceae; genus Vaccinium; species Vaccinium darrowii. The sequence goes on along the minus strand of CM037158.1, from coordinate 20,605,712 downwards.
TCAACAATCACACCCTGAAAAATGAATATATTTTCGACATTCACACCCCGAAATATGTGCGCACATATTCGACATTTGGATACCAAAGTAGGTACTTCGAAAATTTCATATTTTGACAACATACGTTCGACAAGCTAATGTCAAAATTCATCATAATTTCTGATAAACTAATGTCAAAATTCATATATTATTTCGACGTTTGGATACCGAAGTAGATACTTGGGAAATTTTTTAATTTGACAAAATACGTTTCGACAAGCTAATGTCGAATACGTCATATTTTGCGACTTTAGCTTGTCGAAAAATATGATGTATTTGAACATTTACATACCGAAATAGATACAAGTAGAAATTCAATATTCACAGTTTGCTACTTGCAGGGCCACACAGACAAAGAGACACAGACAGAGAGACAACGGTGGTGCTCGATTGGTGGGAGGCAGGAGGGAGAGAGGTGGTTCTCGATCGGTGGGAGGGAGGAGGGAGGTGGTGGTCGATGGGTGGGAGGAAGAATAAAGGTGGTGGTTGACTGGTGGGAGGCAAGAGGGAGAGAGATTTCAAATTTTTTTAGTGAGAGAGAGGAGGAAGACAATCGGGAAGGGGAGAGGGGAGGAAGTGTAATTTTTAGGTTTTTGAGAGAGGGGTATCATGGGAAGTTTAGGGGTATTTAGTGGGTTGTATGTAGTAAATTTGTTTGGGGAATTTTAGTTGTGAGTTGTATGGAAAAATTGGGTTGTATGGAGTAAATAAAGGGTTGCAAATAGAATTCCCCTAAATTAACTTTAAGAAAGTCACAGATAGATTAATTACGCTTGCACAAAAAGAACACACAATGTTCCAAGTAGCTTATGACTAAGAGCATTCAAATAAATTGAATATACATTTTCCAGAACCATGTTTCAATCTCCAAAACAATACGATCAAGGAACTTATAATTGTCAAAGAACGCAAGGAATCATACAGCTTGCAGTACAGCAGTAGTGGCAGAGAATGGCAATCTACGTTGACTTGGTCCTCCAAGCTTTCCCTTAACAGAACAAGGCAGATTGGTGGGATCCAACATACCAGACCAAAATATAGAACTAGATGATGTGGCAAAGGAAACCAGCCCCTCCTACACAGGCAGAACAATTTCATTTATAGCACCACAACAATTACCAGAGTGGGAAAAGTAAAGAGTTGTGAGACCGAAGCTCTGTACCAATATAGAAAGACATAACTGCATAAACTTCTCAACGAGGAAACGAGCTTCTGTTGAACTGCAAAGTTCTGCTTTCTCCAGCAAGTCAAGTTCTGATTTGGTTCTACCTTTCTTGTGAGTGTCAGCCAATCTCTCTTGCATGATCTGAAGTTCCTGAATTAAGATCAAGACAAGGACGAGATACTTCCCAGGCATGCATTCAAGTTGATTCTTTTGTTTGCAGACAACATCGCCAAAAGTTCGAATGACCTGCACACACAAATTTCAACGAATTGCCAAAACCTCTGGATGACACTCGCTGAACTCTTAACTCTACCTACCTCATATGAGCAAACCTAATTTGCTTCACTTCATTAGCAAATAATCAATGAGTATATCAGCAACAACAAATCCTTTAGCAGCTACATCTTAAATTCATTAGAGCTATGAAGAATCATGCATTTGATGACAATCACAGAAACCATGCCGTGTAGAAGCCATACATGAAAGAGTGATTTGAAACAAAATCTATAATGATCTGTTTCCAGTACAAGTGCACAAATCATATTTATGATAACTACATTTTATTAACAAAGACCTACATGATCTCAGGAATGACAATCATACGTAGAAAAAAATAATCACCAAACAAAGTATCATGAATGACATTGTGATATCAATTTGCATCATTGTCGTAAACGGAAATAAGAAGAATGTTACAAGGACACAATTATGGGCCTATGGCATTAGGGTGTGATTGAATATATGGATTAAAGACAAAGCAACCCAGACAGGTAAAACACTCGACCAAATAGTGTTATTTAGGCATCCTTTTATTCTAGAACTACAGTAATACAACTTTGCTGCTGTGAAGTGAACCAAAAAGTAATCCGACTCCCTTGGTCTTGGCTCATTAAATAGAAAATGTCAACTATTGCATTACCATAGCACTATCTAATGGAAAAACTTAAATCACTACCATACAGAATTATACATAACAGAACAAATGTTCTGTTACAACCAGGTGATAACAAGAGCAATGTCATATACTTTTTAAGGATGCGAAGTCAAGCATTCATAATTAGCAAGAAGGAAAAGAAAGTTAACCGTTAGTATAGGATCTAAATGATGATCCTCCTTGATAACCAGAAATACAACTCTTGCCCATCTCGTGGCTTCCGATTCCCACGCATCCAGTTCTTCATCATCATAGTTAACAGAAACACTAACTGAACCACGAAGATGTATAAAATTTCTAGGGAAATCATAGAGACTCTTCAAAAGTTTCACCACAGTGCAGCAGCAATGGGAGGTACAATGTTTATCATCACAAGCACAAAGCCATTTTTGAACCTTTGCTCTTAAAGAACCTAGAGAGAAAGGAGAAAGAACAAAATTTTACAGAACGGAACAAAGAATTACAGTGAGTGAAAAGAGTTACTAGAAGTGCACTAAGTAGAATGTGCAATGAGCGTACCACCAAAATCAGTAAATTCTCTAGGAACAGCAGAAATGAAATGTAGAAGGATCTCAAGAGACACATCAAATGCGTGCACTACTGAAGCAGCCGCATTCAGAACTTTTTCACATACTGTAAAGAAGAATGAAAGTTTCAGCTTAATCCACTATCCCATAACTACTGATACAGTCCACTTTAGAATAAGATAATACCCAAAAAAGCAGAATATTAAGTGCAAACCTCGAAGACGATAGTTATGATTAAAATGTTGCTTGCTGCTCTCCATGATAAACCTCAAAACATCCAGTAAATCTGCTTTACTACAACAAAATGAATTTGACGTGGCAGAGGGCACTGGCATCAGGTCAAAAGAAGCATAATCAGAGGATTCAACTTCATTCTTGCAATGTATTTGCACTCCACAAGCAGCTGAAGCAACGCATTCTGCAAGGCCCATTAATCCAGCTCGACTCAAAGACTGCTTTTTAGTGGCAGATGCTAACTCGGTCAAAAATGTTATAAGCGTCCTGTAATTATATAGCACTCCGATATGAACATCTACAGCCCAAAAGTCCAAAACTAACTTTTAAGTGCAGAAATAAAAATAAACATATATATTCTCCGAGAAAGTGGAAGAAAAAGCAAAAATCAAATTGGTTACTGTCCAAGAATCCCTACCTGCACAAAAGTATCATTCCTTGAATATGTCAAAGCATCATTGTAGAAAACACAGATGGCAATTACGAACAAAATTGAATTGCAAGGATTTCTAGAAGAGATCTCAGAACGAAAGAATCAACAAACTATATGACTTCTTTATTTATCATGAAATTAAACATCAATAAAGGAAAGCTACGGTAACATAGGCATTGCCTTATCTCTTAGTCAGTCCCTTTCATTGCATTTATGGTCATGGAAAGTGTCCAATAAAGTTGTTAGGGTGAGGAGAAATGGATGAAACAGGAGTGCTTATAGAGAGCCCAACAATAGCAAGAAAGGTTGAGGCGTGGATGGACATGAAACAGATAGATCAAGAGAGATTTGGCAACAGAATGAGCCAATCACTGCCAATCTGTTTGCTAACACTACACAACAACTATCTAACAACTGAGGGGGAAAAAAGTAGTTTCCATTCATATTCAACTGGTAGTCAGATAACGGCTTCCATTATTTCAAGAACACGAGAGCCTAAATATCAGTTTTCAGGTGGACCCATATGGTATAAATGACCAGATACTAGGTGAAAGATAATCCACTGGCACAAGCAGCCAAATGAGAATCACTCCCATACAAAAAAGTTATAGAGAAGAATCTGTTTTCCAATGTCAGGGGCATGTGCCAAGTCAAAAAGTTTCTCAATTTTAGGTCAATAATGAGTTGAAAGTGTAACTCAGCCAAGTTATGAAATTTACCTCAAACTTAGGTTACTAGCATATTGACACATAAATTTGGTTGCACCATCAATTGTCCGTGAAGAGTATCTACCTTTTGATCCTAAAACATAAAGAACAAAGAAAGCATTACCAATAGAAGAGGTGCAAAATACAGAATTATGAATCATGTGGTGTCACAAACTTAAATAGTCCTTCAAGTCAATTTTGTAGACAAGCATTTCAAAACAAACAGACAAAAAGTCCAATCAGATGTAAAACCGTACATGTGCACAGGTAGAGCTATACCTTTATGTGAACTAAATTTTTCAGTAGGTTTCTCAAAACATCTTATAAATACTGGCATAGAAAAAGATAAAGGTCAAAGCAGGGAATAATGCCTCCTTTGTAGTTGCTTGCTCAAAGATAAAATGAAATGGAAACAGTGAAATCTTATCCAGAAAGAGAATCAGAATCCTTGAAATATCCTTCAAATGAGTTTAGCACTGATATGCATGACCGAGAAATCTTGAGAACTTCACAGCAATCTCAGATGGTAAGAGGGATTAAGTGCAAAAACTATACCAAGGAACGAAGTAAGGAATTGACTTGGTTTTGTGCAGTAAGATTAATTGAATAAATAGACTATGATAAATTGGGAAGTAATACAAACTTTAAGGAAAAGTTCTGCATGTCTTAGTTGAGCACTCAAAAAAATACACAGCAAAACAAGATCACTGGATTTAGTGAGACAGTTGCAACAAAACACACAATGACTAATTAATATGTCAAAATGGCCGCCAAGGTTTCGTTGAAAACATGCCAAAATGGAGTACACAGACCCAAAATGTCTAAACACCATTGTTTTTATTAAGTAAAAATGACTAACCGCCATAGACTTACACAAAGGTGTTGCATTAACCTATTTGCCCCTTCCTGAATTCTGAGTAATACTAAGAATGATGAGCAATACGATGAAGCAGTGGAAACGAGTTATAAAGCATTTCCTAGGAATGATGAAACGATACCAGAGAATCAATTTGGGTTAATGCCTGTAGATCAATTGTGGAAGCAATCCAATTGTTAAGGAGATTAATTGAACCTTATAGACAGAAGAAGGAACTTCCCATGGTTTTCATAGACTTGAAAAAAGGATATGATAAAGTACCAAGAGCCGTTCTAGAATAGAATTCCCAATCACAGTAGGATTACACCAAGAGGGTCCACTTTGAACCCTCAACTCTTTGCTTTAGTTGTGGATGAATTAACATCACAGATTCAGGATGTCATCGCATGGTACATGTTGTATGCGGATGTTATTGTGTTAGGAGATGAAATTGTAAGAGTGTTAATGCCAAATTAGAAATTTGGGGAAAAGCAACATTGGAGTCAAAAGGATTTAGGATCAGGAGTAAACCGGAGTATATGAAATGTAAGTTTAGTAGTAGTTAAAATGCTAGTGTTAACACTTGACAGAGTAACTCTTCAAAATCAAGAAATACCAAGAAGTGAGCGTTTCAAGTATCTTGGCTCGATGAAAAATTTACCGAATTGCTACCAGACCAGCTATGTTATATGGCACGGAGTTTTGGGCCACTAAGAAACCAGAGAAGAGTAAGATGAATGAAGCAAAAATGAGAAGGTTGAGATAAATGCGGGTAATACTTTGCATGATAGGATTGGAAACAAAAAATTTAGCAAAGGTTGAGATAAATGCGGGTAATACTTTGCATGATAGGATTGGAAACAAAAAATTTAGCAAATTGGTAGGGGTATCAACAGAAGATAAGATTAGAGGAAAAAAGATTAAGGCAGTTTGGACATGTCTATCGTAGATCAGTAAATGTAGGACAAGTAATATAGTTTGCATTGGATGGTAGCACTAAGAGGAGGGGCTTATCTACAATATTAGGGGCTTATCAAGGGGTAAACCATAATTGACTTTAGAAGTGACAGTTCAAAAAAATCTAGGTTTTTCTTGGATATCACGGAAAATGATGTCCACGACAGAGCTCAACGGATTCATAAGTGGAACTTTAAGGCTTGGTATTGTTTGGTTTGGTTTGGCTAAAATAAAATGATGAAATAATATATATATATATATATATATATATATAAAGAAGCAAAATGACCCAAAAGCGAAAACAAAAGAAGTGGAAAATATGGCATAAGACGAACTGCGCGTCAGTTCCTAAACAGCAATTGGCAGAAAAGGAATTTCTCTGTAAGCAGGTAAGAGTGATACCCAGAAAGAAGCAACATAAGAAAATTTATCCAAAGTAATTCCAAATCTTAATCTTAAACTTTGTCCTCAAAACTCCTCACATTCCTCTCCTTCCAAACAATCCATCACACTGCATACACTACACAACTCCCAAGAACACGAGCTCTCCAAGAAATTATTAAAAGACAAGAATACCTACCACCCAAGCCGCCTCAAACAAATGAAGCAACCTGTTTCAAAAAGCCCTACCGGGGGGGCAACTCAAAAATTAAATGGACAATTGACCATTTTCATGACCAACAAGAATTCATCTGCCAACGAGAATTAGTAAAACCAACAATAGTAAATCCAACAATAATAGCTAGTAAGATCATTGGAAGAAGCCTAATTGCAACAACCAACGACAATTCAGCTGTCAACAATGGAAGACACTTTGCAGCCATTTCCCCCCTTTTAGGACTATCAACTATGCATGTGCTTATGTAGTAACATCTGAATTGAATATTAAACTCAAGTATGACATAGTTCACAGCCATTACCCCCTAAAACTAAAGAATGGGACAGATAGTTATATACCGCACTATCTGCACGAAACTATACAACTTAATAACGTACCAAAATCTTTATGGTGCACAGGATCATTCAATCCTCGAATAAACGGACCAAGAACAAAGGCTTCAGGCACCAAATCGCTGCAGTTTCTATAGATCTTCCAATCAATCCCCAAAAACGAATCCATGATCAAACACCGTACTGCATTGCAAACATACCATTACGGGCAGTAAATATTGAGAACGAAAATGTTGCAAAATGAATTATAAGACCCACTTCCCAGCATCTGATTAGCAAGTATAATAGCAAGATACTCGTACCATGCGGATTGTCATGCAAGAAACCCCTTTCCCACAAAACAGATAACCAACCAAATATATCAGTTGAAGCCTCCGTAAGATTTTGATCAAGTACTCCACTAGCAGATTCCATGGAATCATAGCTGGGAGACGAAGAATGCAGCAACAAGGTTATCTGCAAAGATGATTAGCATTTCATGAGCAGAAGTAACACCGCACGCTCTTGGCGTCCTTTTAAAACCCTTTCATGGGTGTCCAAATGAATATACACGTATTTAGGTGCAGGATCTTCGTCGGGAATTTATTTAATAAATATAGACAATTGTTTTGGAAGAAACTGATATGCTAGGAAGAGGTAATGGTGACAGAAGAAGACTCCTCCAGTATCTGTCCCCGAAGTGTAATTACCTCTTTCCCCCTCCATTTTCAGGAAAGCTATTTTGGCACCCTAAGGTTCAAGCCAGATCAAAGTGTTAGAATGCACCTAGACTTATCACCATCAGTTCTTACGCTGATTTGTCCATGTTCGGCTAATTCATTTTTGCTTTCTTCCCATGTATGTTAAGTTGTTAACACTGTCATTACCTCAGCAAACTTCGCCATCAAAGTAAAAGGTGGTGCCTAATGGCCAATACAAAACAACGCAGATTGTTTCCATATAGCAGTTCAACCAGGTCAGTGATGATAAGAGCAAAGAAACATGATTAGCCTACCTGGTGGTTCCATGCTGCTTCAACCAAGTGAGTACCATACTCTTCAAGCATTTCATAGCAAAAGAAAGAATGCCGCCCATTTCTCCCGATTGTTTAAAGAGGGATAGAGTGAATTGCATATCTTCCCTACACCTAATGATTTGGCTTCCTTGTCAGCCCACCGCCCCCGTTTCGACAAACCATCAGGCGTTGAACTTTTCTTACTTGATGCCGTCTCTGAAACACCAGAGTACCAGTGGTCCTCACTTATCTGCAGCACTTTCTTCAATATTTGTAATGATTGTTTCCTCACTAAGCCCTCCTTATCAACCTAGCAAGCCAATATTTTCCCCACCAAAAAGACAAAAAAAGGACAGTAAAACATTTATTTTCCCAAAGCATTGTACCTGAAAGCAAACAAAGAATAAGAGGATTTAAAACCAAAAAGGGTTGAGTTGCTCAAGTACCAGGCCCTTTTTCATTTCCTCCCAGAATTCGTTCTCTTCCCTTATATCAAATCGTTCTTCAATGTCACCCGCATCATCAGCTTCACGCCCATCGGTACAAGAGAAATAAGTCAAATAAAGAGAGAGCATACTGTACGAATCTCTTCTCTCTGCAGGTCCAAGAGAAAATAGTTTTCTGCAGCATGACCATAATTTCTTAAAGAAATATTTCCTGGAAAATCCGTCAGTGTGGAATTAGGACTCAGGGTTTAAAAATCAAAAATGGAAAATGTACTGCATTGGTGTCCACGGTAAAGGCTCATGCCGTTAGAACAAATGGTAGCAATTTCACCTGCATAGTATGTAAATCTGCCCACAAACTGAAATTTTGAAAGCATGGCGAGCAACAAATACTTTAAATATGGATGGCAGCAAGATTTGAATCGCACAAGACCGGTGTTCGACACTTTGTAAAAGCATCCGTACTGCCGTGTTAGAAATATCCCAAAGCAAATTTTTTGCCAACATTTCTTCATATATCCCCTTAGCCGTGCTTGATTTTGATGGGTTTCCATCAGCACAATGACTTTGGGCAGCAGAATCCAACATTGAAGATAAAAAGAAGCATGAAATATGTAAAGGCAAAGACCCAGATTGAGATATCATGGAGCTTTCACTAATGCATGCATCCGTAAGATGATCATCAACACCCTGAAAAACTGAGCAACTGTTCCATCCATATATAGCCAATTCCTCACTTTGAAGCATCCCCATAGACAGACTGACCGATCTTAGGAAAAATGGCACCACGGTTGCTTCTAAATAATCCCAAGTGTTTGTTTCAGTAACAACATCAAAGAATAAATCTGCAGCCTGAATTCAAAATCACAGAAAGAAAAGAATGAAATATGACAAACATTACCAACAAGACATTGAAGAATGATCTATACACAACACAAAAAATAATAGTGCGACTTTTGCCATTTTACCTCATTAAGTATTTCACAATCATGTGCATGTACCAACTTCATCAATGGGACTAAAATCTTCCACAAAAATGATTGCAAAGCACCAATAATAGCCCCTGCACAGAAAAAACACTTAACTACCAAGCTGGACACTATTTTTGCCATAGGCGTCCTACTCATAACACGAACATGTAAAACGCTACTGCTGCGATGAGAAACCAATAATATATAGGATCTACACCCCATGTTAATAAACCCGAAGACATTATATTAAGACATTATATTAAGAATTAAAACAAGGCTATTTGGGAATCATACTACAATTCATATAAAGACCCGGATTTTGCGAAAATCCTTTTGAATTAAGTTGGGAAATCTTATGAAATTACATTTGGGAGATGGAAAGTGGGTCTACGCGCGATATGTTTTGAATTTGGACAATTGGGTAACACACAAGTGACACAAGGGGTGTGTGGTGTAATAATTCAAAATGTCAGTATATAAGGAATGAGAGGAGAGAGAGAAAATTCATTTCCCTCCCCTCCGCTAGCTGGGCCCCATCACCCTCCCTCTCTGTAAAATTATCTCCAAATCACCCCCAAATACACCTCCCTCACTCAACCAAATCATAGATCCATCCTCCTACGTGTTTATTCAAGACGTTTGAAGCCCGAGTCTCGTTTTTTTGCACTTGGAGAGGTGATTTTCAGTTGGGGTTTGGAGTTTGAAGCTAGGGTTTTGTTTGGGTTTTGATCTTCTTCAATTGGTGCTAAATCTTTGAGGTAGAGGTGTTAATCTACTTATTCTAAGTGTTTATGTTGAGTTTTATTTTCCTCATTCTTGTTCTAAATGCTTGGGTTGAAATCCCCACCAATGGTGAAAATTTGCAATACTGTTTGAGTTCTGTTTGCAGCCTCGTCCGTCCGGACAGGATTCACGGCCATCTGGACAGGATTTCCAGATCCGAGCCGAAAAATTGTTTCGTTATGCAAACCCAATTTGACCCTCCTTTGACCTCCAACTGTGTTATTTGATTGTGTACTCGAAATTCCTATCATATTTACTCCGTTAATTGATGAAAACGTTCGTTGTTAGTCCATTGTATCCATCACATGTTGAATTCCCCAATTCGATGATCATAAAGTCTACCCCGTGAACACGACACGTGCTAATCTAACATAATCAATAATACACTTGGTTTTGAAAGAAACGGAGTACGTTTTAAATTGGACACTTGAGGGACACACAAGGGACGCGTGATACTTTAAAAAGGGAAATGTGGATTTGGAAAGTTTGTGATTACTCGGACCACCGTCTAGTGAGCCCCGAGGCATGGGCTACGAGGCCCGTGAATCTCGGAAACTGGTTTGTGATTCCTCATTTATTCACCTTCCGAGGAGGAGCATCAATCTCATCTCACTGTAGGACTTGAACTCTTAAGAGAGCACCGATTGTATGCAAAACTTAGTAAGTGCAAGTTTTGGTTATTTGAGGTGAAGTTCTTAGGGCACATGGTATCAAAAGGTGGGGTGTCTGTTGATTCAAGGAAGGTTGAGTCGGTATGGAATTAGGAGCATCCGAAGAGTGTTTTTGAGAGGCTTGGCCAGGTATTATCGTCGATTCATACTAGATTTCTCGCGTTTGACGACACCTATGACTAGGTTGACACGTTAGGGACTCAGTTCGTTTGGGATAACAAGTGTGAGCCAGAGTTCAACGAGTTAAAAATGCGTTTGACTTCCGCACCTATCTTAGTAGTGCCCGAGCGTGGAGTTGGCTACTCTGTATATTGTGATGCCTCGCGGGAGAGACTTGGGTGCATGTTAATGCAAAAGGGAAACGTGGTAGCGTATGGGTCGCGGCAATTGAAAACACATGAGCGTAACTATCTGACACAAGAGTCTAAAGAGTTGGCGATATTACTTATACGGGAAGAAGTTTGAGGTGTTTTCCGATCACAAGAGTCTAAAGTAGCTATTTTCTCAAAAATAATTTAATTTGCGTCAACGCCGTTGGATGGAACACATGGAAGATTCAATATTACGATTTCAAGTTACAATATCACCCGGGAAAAACGAACGTGGTAGTGGATGCACCAAGTAGGAAACCGGCACACTTAGCTAGTCTAGCTATCGATGAGTGGAAAATGATGAAAGATTTGGGGTTTTATGCTTTGCATTGCAAGGAGGTACCCGAGGGGGTCACATTATGTAATCTAACCGTCTATGTAGCACAGACACGGATACGAACACGGATGCGGCAATTTTGAAAAAAGAGACACAGACACGGCAATATATATATATATATATATATATATATATATATATATATATATATATATATATATATATATATATATATATATATATATATATATATATATATATATATATATATATATATATATATATATATATATATACAGTGGACTTCCAGTCCAGGCGGCCGGAAGAAGTGAAAAATCCGGACCAACGTTTTAGGCCGTTGGATCAAATCCAACGGCTGTAGGAAGAAAAGGAGTTCACGGGTTGTGGAGTCGGGTAAAACACTCTCGCGGGTCATAACCTCACACGGTCTTGCGGGTCATTTCTTCTCGTTTCAAACACAGTTAGAGAGAGAGGGAGAGCAGACGATTCCAGACGACCCAGACTCGCGACCTCTGGATCTCCATCTCCAGATCTCTTCTCTCTCTCTCTCATGCCCCCTTTGGAAAGGTAAGGGAACAAACCTACTGTAAAAAGAGAACATGAATCGCTGACTTGAGCTAAATCATAATCAAAATGTTCAACTTTTAATTTCACTTAGTTTCCCTCGTCTAAATCATAACCAAAACTAATCTGGTGGCAGTGGCATTCCGAAACTTCACGACTTCGAATTCCGAAACTAATCATAACCAAAACTTCACGACTTTGAATTCTGAAACCCTAAAATTAAAAATCGAGATAGATAGCGAACTAGACGAGAGGGAGAAGAGAGAGAGAGAGAGAGACGTGGCAGTGGAGGTGGTGCGTCGGTGGTGGTTGGATCGGTGGTGGTGCGTGATCGCGATCTTCTTCTTCTTCTTCGAATCGCTACAATTTCTCTCTCTCTCTCTATCGTCTGGCCCAAAGCGTCTGAAAGGGTGGGAGGATTATGACCCGTGAGATAAGGAACCGGGTCAAACCCCAACCGGGAAGTTGTTTAACCCGCTGGGGACCCGCGAACTTCTATTTTTTTTTTTAGCCGTTGGATCCTAAAACGTTGGTCCGGATTTTTCACTTCTTCCGGTCGCCTGGACTGGAAGTCCACTGTGTGTGTGTATATATATATATTATAAAAAAATTTAAAGATTGATAATTACAGTTTGACTCCAAAAAAATTAAAAAAATTACAATTTGACCCCTGAAAATTAAAAAAATACAGATTGACCACAAATATTTTTTAAAAATTACAATTTGCCCCCTGCCGTGTCCCCCGCGTGCCCCCGCCATGTCCCCCATGTGTTCCCGCAGTGTCCCCGTCAAAAAATTCAAAAAATTTGGGGGACACGCCACGTGGCGTGTCCCATACGTATTTAGCCGTGTCCCCGTGTCCCATACGGCAATACGGCGCCTCCTAGGAGTGTCAGTGCTTCATAGCTAACCGTTTACTCTTCTTTATCAACTCAGGTTATTAAGGCACGACAAGGGGATGAGGAAGCGGGGGAATTCCGTGGTAAATTTCTTAGTGGGGAGGCACCAATTGGGTTGATGATTCACGTCGATCAAAGCTTGCGATTCCAAGGGAAATTGTTCGTACCCATCTCGTGTTGGGAAGAGATTTTACACGAATTTCACCATTCACTGGTAGCCAATCGTCCAGGAGGGACAACAATGTACCAAGACTTGCGTAGACAATTTTGGTGGTCGGGGATGAAGAGGGACGTAGCCATAAAACTGTGAACCAAATTCATGATGCCTTTCATTGAATAGGGCTCAACCACCACATTGCAATATCCAAAAATCATATTTCATTGCACCACTTCTCGATTACTTCTTCCTGAAAATGTAGTATTGGATAAACAATTTTGCATTTTAAACTTGAAGAACCAAAGTGATTTTGCTTTAAACAAAGGTTGTTTCAATCAATCCTCATGAATCATCATCACTCGTTCTTCTGCCATGAGATTGGCAAGTGAAGAAACGAGAATCTGGGAAACTGGGGAGCCCTTTTAGGATCAACAACTCCTTAGATATTCCCCCATGGGAATCTCGCTATGAGGCTACGAGGTTGTTGAACATAAGGCTATTGAATGTAAATAACAAAGTCAAGCTTGAGATGAGTTGGTCAATAACAATATGGTAAAAACAAGCCGTTGGGGGTCTTTGGGCAAGACCGAGTTATTCTCGTAGAAACTTGGTACCCTGATAATTTATTCTGAAAAAATAACATATGTTCCAGTTCCACCTTATTTTTCAATGTTCTTCAATCTACATCTTCAAATAGCGGTTAGTGAAGGTGGTCAGATCTTGTAATGAGTGGAGCTAGTCAGATCTTGTCCCGTAGCAGGGACAGGGAAAATAGATTTTTACATACTCTTGTCTAGTTTCACTACAAATGATTTGCATGATTGTCATCGTGCATGTCCATTTTTGCTTCGTTTCCACTACTCCATTTGGTTTGTCTTGCAAGTATGCTTAGTTACTTTCTACATGTTCACTACAATCTGCACTTTCTCACAATTGTTTCAAATATCTGAAATTAACTAAAATACTGTTCCAGAAGTTTTATCGTAAAACCCTATTATTCTAAACAAGGGTACCATAGCTTTGTTTTCTACAACTGCAACTATGCTTAAGGATATTAAAAGTAGAACACTCGGGGGCCAACACAAATTGTACCAGACGAATATAGCGTGATTTGAGTATGGATTGCTTCTTTACAAAGAAAACCTATTGCTCTCTTTGAATACAAGGAAAACAAATCCTGTTCGAAAGCTGGAAGGGAAAAATAACTCACCCGATTTCTTCAGAAGATGACAGAGTGCGACAACAAATGATCTGATGTAATTAGGCTGCTCGAAAACAATATTTTCATTTCCCTGGATTATGTCCAATCTTAGAAAGCAAAACAAAACAAAATACGGAGTAAACAACTTAGCTTAACAAAGATTCATACTCCATACAGCTGCAGAAAAATGTGACCGGAAGAAAGTTCTAGAAGTATAGAATCTATGTTCTCATAACATGTAGCCAATAGGCCAAACAAACGTGACAGAATTCCTCAATAAACCTTGAAATTCCACTTTTTGGCATAATTAGAACACATAATTATATATATATGCCCTACACAACGATAAAGTTTCCAAGATGAATAAGCATATGAAAAAGCGATACGAAGAGAGAGCAACGTTTGAGTAATGTACAGAGTGTTTCTTAGATAATTTCTTAGAGACTGGGTCTTTGGGTATTTACACCCCATTTTTTCCTTCTCTCTCTTCTGTTGATATTATTTGTGTTCACCTTGTTTGACTCTGCGCTGGTTTTGTTTCCCTCTTTGTTGTAGTGTTGGGCTCTCAAGGATATTCTCTTGGACTTGTCTTTTGGTGTGCTGCTTTTTTCGATAACGAATTCTCCTAACCAAAAAAAAGAAGAGACAAAGCGAACATCCAATGTAATATTCCTACTGTTTCAAGCTATTTTGTGTGGGTTTAGAGAATTGTTGTCCCCCATGTGGATGAGAGTAAATAAGAAAGGATTGCATTTTCTCACAATCGGGCTAGGATGGATTAGAGAGAATAGTATATGTGTGGTGTATGTGAGAGAGAGAGAGAGACACTCCTTCATTTGTATTTTGATGGGTGGTCACATTTTATGAAATACATAACGAATAAAATTTGTTTCTCATCAATTCTCACGTGTTTCATGGGAAACGTAGTGGGTCATACCAACCAGCTCCTGAAAGGCTCAATGATCCACTATCTATAACTGGCACAGCTTTGGGTCGGACCAAACCATTCATTATGACAAGATCCTCCGCTTCAAGTCAGGCAATCAGGCATAGCATCATTGGAGCCCAACGCTCCGACCAAACCGTCCATGTCTAATTGGGTCGGCCACCACCCAAACCAGCTCCCCAGGTTATTTCTGAAGGCAGTTGGAGCATTGAATATAACCGCCCCGCCGTACCTGACCTAGTCCAAAGCGGTTATAAAGTACAACCCGAAACCTAAAGAGGTACGCCATTTCTCGCAACCCCTAGAGTATAGTACTTCCCTTCCTCCTCCAAACGCTCACTCAACCATCGAGTGCCTTCCCGGTCAACTCTAGCGGGTTAGCCAGTAAAGGTGGGTTCTTGCCTTGCAGGTTAGAAGAGCTTGATCGAAGCCCAGATCCAGTGAGAACCAGATTGAGTCCTCACCGGTTAATTTATAACTTGAAAAATAATGGGTTCAGTGGTTTTGATCCAATGCTTGTGTCCATTTGTGTTCCATTTCTTTTCATGGTATTAGTATTTCGATGACACACTTAACGATATCCGATCAACTTGATTTTTTGAACACTTGTAGTACTTGACGAACTTTCCCACCCCACATGAAACAAAACAGGTTGAAGAAGAGCTCTCTCTCTCTCTCTCTCTCTCTCTCTCTCTCTCTCTCTCTCTCTCTCTCTCTCTCTCAACCCAAACACAAGCAGAAATACATTTTTCTGTCATTTGTTACTAGCTATGTTTTTCTTTCAATTAGTTCAGTATTTCTAAGGCAACCAAACATGAGATGGACGAACGCAAATAAGGAGTCTTGGTGATAATCCAACTGTATAACTAGTGGGATGACAAAGTAGTCAGTAGTGTAGTACCTCGGTGAGATTGGGGAAAGCATCGAGAACCTGGGAGAAAAGCAAGGACGGAGATATGCCGGTTGAAGCTAAAATACAATCCAACATTGCCGGAACAGCCGTCGGCGGGACTTGCCGGAAACTGTTCGAGAGAACAGAAACGTGAGCAGCGGCCATTGGAATGGCCTCAATAGGCAACATCTACCTGGGGGAAGAGAGAGAGAAGGCGGAAACAACTGTGGGGGTTGGGTTCAACGGAATTGCATGCCCATGATTCTTCTCTTCTCTTTTTTGTTCAATGCTTTCTACTAAAACCCCTGTTTACAGTATATTTTTCTGGTCAATGCTTTCCACTAATAAACCCTAGAAACAGGGAAACGGTAATCTCTGCAGCCCAGACCAATAAACGACCTCGTCTTGAGGTGTACTGGTCTCTTACTTCAAGCACCGAAAATGACGTCGTTTGGGAGGTTTATTTTTTCCCCTTTCCCGCTCTTGCCGCATCTTCCTCCATGGCTGGTGCTTCAGTGTCATATCTCGGGGGGTGCCGCTCAGCCCCCCGGCATGACCGTGCCAGCATCTTTCCGATGATCAGAGATGTTCACCACGTAGAGCTCGTCGAGTACTACACGTGTACCAAAAATCAACCCGATCGGATATCGTTAAGTGCTTCATCGGAATTCAAATAACTTGAAAAAGAATGGGTTTAGTGGTTTTGATCCAATGCTTGTGTCCATTTGTGTTCCATTTCTTTTCATGGTATTAGTATTTCGATGACACACTTAACGATAACCGATCAAGTTGATTTTTTGAACACTTGACGAACTTTACGCGATGAACGTCTTCGATCGTCGGAACGATGCCGGCGCAACCAGGTCCGTCGTATCTTCAATTTCCAAATGAGTGTCCATGCGAAGTCTCAATCTACACCCAATCCTCCGTAATCCAAATTAGGTTTATCTAACAAAAAAACACCATTGCCACAAATAATTTCAAAAGCCCTAAATTTTCATGTGAAGAAAATCCTGGATTGCAAAACCCAAATTTTGACTTTGCACGATGAGTACGGAGCTTCCCAAATGTCCAACCTTGCACATCAGTTTGAAATCACTATTTTTTTTTTTTAACTTAGTAAACCTATGTCTCTATAAAACTTCCAAGATCTGTATTTTGAGGTTTTGTTATCCCTAGATTTTCGCATCTGACTTCAAACAAATACAAGGCATCGTTGGAATTGAAGAAGTCGTTGTTGGGGTCATAATGGGAGTGTTGTTGGAGAAGAGAGAGAACATAGAGAGAGAGGAAGGAACAAGATTTTGTTTGGCTATGTTGGGGTATGAATTAAACAAAATCGCCAAAACCACATCGATATACAGCCTTCACCGCCAGCTAACTTTGAGTCCAATTTCTTTTTGAATGTTGTCTGAAGCACAGTTTCTATTGAAACATGGTGAACACCCATACACCAAAGCAACCCTTAATTCATTTCCATTCGTTCTTCTATTTTATCTTCTTTCTCAGTTACTGCAATGTCATCACCGTGAGAAGGTGACTGGATAATGGTAGCCACTTCATTGCTAATAGAATCAATAGCCTTAAATACGGCATTCATTGCAATTGTGATGCATTTTTTCCCTGGCATTTACAAGGAATTTTAAAGCAAATATAAGTGTTGTCTAAATCAAACAAATATGGCACCATGCAGTATTGGGGACTACAAGTGCTATTAGAGTTTGTCAAAACAAAAAATGTAAGTGAGTTGGGTTTGTTCGACATACTTTTGACAGCTTTTAAAGTGCCCAAGTGGATCTCATAAACAAGATGAAATTTTAGTGCTTACCATCACTTTGATTTGAGTGGTTTATGGAGAAAAGAAAAGGTTATGACTTCTCACCAAGTCTCATCATTTTTTGTGAGAACCAAAATAGACCTTAGATATACACACAGTATTCATCATTTCTCACTTGTTTATCAAAATAAAAGGTGGGATTCTCCTCTCTATTCTTCTATTTTCTCAGTGAACCCCTCAATCCAAAGGGATTGTTATTCATAATTGTGGTAACCTTTCAAGTAGCCATTGTTAGATTTAACCCAAAAACAAACCCAAATTACTTGTCTCAATAAAAGGCATATGAATAAATTAAACTAAACCCATACCGATTAGAGATGATGAAGCCATGTGTAGACACCCCAAAATTGAACTCTTGTGCACGTTTTTAATCCCCAATGATGAAAAGAAATACCCGGAAAGCCCCTTGGAACAATACCCACAAAGTCAAAGGAAGTCAACATGGCCAATAGTGTCGCGCGACACTCAACTCTCACGCACGGTGCTCCCTCAGTCAGGTACAACATCCTTTTCTTGGAATGGCGGTGGAAGAACGCCGCGCGACACAGTTTCTGTAATATCCCAAGCTAAGTTTTGAGAGAGATTTCTGGATAAATGTGATTTTAAATCTTTTAATTATCAGTAAGTAGGTGGCATGATTTAATAAATCATGCATTGTTATTTATTACCCGATGCATGCATGCTTCTATTAGGAGATAAGGTTTACATGGCAGATAGACAAGTGTCTACTGTGAAAAGGCTAGCTTTCACCCAAGGGTGAGTAAGGTGCTTATACAAGATGTTAAAAAATGAAACAAGACAAAGAAGAGAGGTTTATAAAAAAAGGTGAAAAAGCAACAAAGAAAGGGAGAGGGACGGGGGAGGAAGGAGAGACGTGCGAGTAAGGCTAGGAGCTAAGAAGTGATGGGTCGACCAATTAACGGCGAGATTGTGTCCAATCCAAATGAGATTTCGGTATGTCTTCCATGATGGCGAGGCTTACATGTTTAACAGTGACGATCGACAAGCTAAAGAGAAATGTATACGGAAAATTATGTAAGTATGGAAGGAAGTGGGATTGGTTCTTGATTAATTTTATGTCATTTTTGTGGTGCTTGTGGATCCGGGTCATTACAGTTGGTATCAGAGCCTAGGTTTAATAAATCTTACATGGGATTGGTAAGTGATCGGAGCACAAACCAGAAGTGGCGAGGCTGTAGGTGTGTTCTTTGGAAAAAAAAAAAAAAAGGGTAGGTACTTGCCGTGGATTTGGGTTGTCTGTGGCTAGCTTGCATTAGATGTTGTATCTATTGGTATTGGTTTGATTTGGATGATGAATTAGTTGGGAAGCAATGGACGATGCTTTGTAGGAAGCGGACAAATTTAAAAAAAATAGATTTCAATAAGAGAACAAAATAAAGAAAACCAGAATATAAATGGTGTTCGAGTTGTGAGTTATGGTGTTTGTTTTAGAGAAATCTGTAGGGTTAAAATGAGTTGAATTCATTTGAGTTAAATTTATAGATTTGTTCATACGAGTTGAAGTCGGTGTTTCTAAATTGCTAAAAGCTATATATTAACTAGCTAAGTAATCAGAATTGATGTATTAATTAGCACCAAACTTTGTTCCGACCTTGTCTGATTTATAATTGGCTATATCTGATGTTCTCAGGATGCGAAACGAATAGTGTGGAATTCTTCTCATTAGTAGTCTGTAAAGTTATGGACTATGATTCATGAGGTGGATAGTGTTATTTCATGTGGTTGAGTACTGACTATTTTTTTTTTAGAAGTTGTTGTGTATATCGATGTTGACACATTGGAAAATGTAGATTTTGGCCCGAGAAGCCAAAGCCCTAGGTGCATATATTTGTGAAATGCATTGAGATTTCGGCCCGAGGTGCCCGTTGCCGTTTGAGATGTGGATAAGTGGGCCCGAGGTGCCCAAACGTTCATTACAGAATTGGTGCATGAAGTGCGTTGGTGATTTATGGGTGTGGATATTATGATGTTCTTTTCAGCGACATTCATTGCTGACTTTGGATGTTATGGAGTATATTTGTTTCCTTTTCATCGGCTATGGAGTAGTCATAATGTGTGGGGTGGCACATGAAAGTTATATAAGAGTACACATTCTGACTTGTACATTTGATTGTTAGAGATGATGATGGCATGTGGGTATCATCGTTATCACTGAGTGAATTGTTGCAAAATTGACGACAATTTGTCATATAGTGGCAATGTAAGGACCCGTATTTTTGCATAATTTCTCTGGAATAATGTTGGGTAAATGTGATAAATTGAATTTTGATTAAGAGAGGTTAACAGTGATAGTGGTAGTATGCATTTGGGTGTGTTTAATATACATTTGGAAGTTTAGGGGTGAAGATGTAATTAGTTGGGGAATATATATGTTGTATATGGCTGATTTTTTTGTGCAATATACACCTCTCTCTCTCTAAAAAAATCAGCCCTCTCTCTCTCTCTCCTTCTCCTCTTAAGTTTCTCCAAAAACCCCACCATAAATTCACCTCCTATACCTCATCTCTTCAAGATTCAACCCAAGAAACTCCTTCTACACGTGATTTGGAGCCTGGACTTCCTTGGAACCACTTTGGAGCAAGCATTTTCGGTTGAGAGAGCTCCAAAGGCTAGGGTTTTGCATTTCCTACCCATTCCAAGCTTCAATCTTGAGGTAGGGGAACAAATTCTACTCCCTCTAGTTGTATCTATGTGATATGTTGTATATATCTTGCCCTTGTTCATTAAATTGCTCAAAAACCATGATTTCTCTCCTAAGTGGGTTTTGTCCAATTTGGATTCTTGATCTATGGATTTGATTGTTGTTTGATGCAATTGGTTGTTGTTTTACCCTCACCTCTTGTCCATTAGTTGATTGACACTTCCAATTTTTGGCCTAAATCATCATATATGCACTTGGGTTGAAGTTTCATGTTTTGAGAAAAATTCGCAGAAAATCTGGGTTTCCCCAACCAGTCGTGCAAAAACCTCCAACCAGTTGGGCGCTTCTGAAAATTTCGTGAGATTATCCGCTTTCATAGGATTCCGGTATCTATCGTGTCCGACCGTGATCCGCATTTTACGGCTCGTTTTTGGCAAGGCTTGCAATCCACGCTTGGCACCAATTTGTTGTTTAGCACCGCGTATCACTCGCAAACCGATGGGCAATCTGAGAGGACGATCCAAATTCTAGAAGATATGCTTCGGGTTTGTGTTTTAGATTTCCGGGGTAGTTGGGAGGATCACTTACCGCTAGTGGAATTCGCGTACAACAATAGCTACCAATCAAGCATCAAGATGGCACCGTATGAAGCTTTGTATGGGAGGCTGTGTAGATCACCCGTGTGTTGGTTCGAATTGGGAGAAACAACTTTAGTGAGACCCGAGTTAGTGGCTAAGACCGTCCGAGAACATGGGGTTGATTCGCAAGAGACTTAAGGCCGCGCAAGAAGCCACGACCGAGAAGGTGAAAGTGATTCGCCAATGCTTGTTAACTGCACAACGCCATCAAAAGAGTTTCGCCGATCGCCGGAGACGCTCGTTGTCGTTTGATGTGGGGGATCATGTTTTTCTCAAGATTTCACCACGTAGGGGTTTGACTCGCTTTGGACGTGGGAGTAAGGTTTCACCGCGTTATATCGGGCCTTTTGATATCATTGAGAAAATCGGGGAGGTCGCGTATCGCTTAGCCTTGCCACCAAGACTTTCGGGTATTCATGATGTGTTTCACGTATCCATGTTGAAGAAGTATGAACCGGATCCATCGCACGTGCTAGAGTGGTCCGAACTTGAATTGGAGGCCGACGCATCATATGGAGAGAAACCGATTCGGGTCATCGATTTGAGGGAGAAAACGCTAAGAGGCAAAACGATTCGACTAGTGGCGGTTCTACTGGAATAACTTTGGTAGTGAAGAATCGATGTGAGAATGGAAAGATGAGATGAGGGAAAAACACCCGAAATTGTTTACCATATGAGCTATGTGAGTACCTAGTTTATATTGTTGCATTTTGAGTTGACGAAATTAAATTCGTATTGCATATCGTGCATGGCATGTAGTGGATTGCATAGTTGGTTCAAATTTTGAGGACAATTTTTCTAAGGAGAGTAGAATGTACGGACCCGTATTTTTGCATAATTTCTCTGGAATAATATTAGGTAAATGTGATAAATTGAATTTTGATTAAGCAAGGTCAATGTGATAGTGGTAGTATGCATTTGGGTGTGTTTAATATACATTTGGAAGTTTAGGGGTGAAAGTGTAATTAGTTGGGGAGTATATATGTTGTATATGGCTGATTTTTTTGTGAAATATACACCTCTCTTCCTCTCAAAAATCAGCCCTCTCTCTCTCTTTCTCCTCTTAAGTTTCTCCAAAAACCCCACCATAAATTCACCTCCTATACCTCATCTCTTCAAGATTCAACCCAAGAAACTCCTTCTACACGTGATTTGGAGCCCGGACTTCCTTGGAACCACTTTGGAGCAAGTATTTTCGGTTGAGAGAGCTCCAAAGGCTAGGGTTTTGCATTTCCTACCCATTCCAAGCTTCAATCTTGAGGTAGGGGAACAAATTCTACTCCTTCTAGTTGTATCTATGTGATATGTTGTATATATCTTGCCCTTGTTCATTAAATTGCTCAAAAATCATGATTTCTCTCCTAAGTGGGTTTTGTCCAATTTGGATTCTTGATCTATGGATTTGATTGTTATTTGATGCAATTGGTTGTTGTCTTACCCTCACCTCTTGTCCATTAGTTGCTTGACACTTCCAATTTTTGGCCTAAATCATCATATATGCACTTGGGTTGAAGTTTCATGTTTTGAGAAGAATTCGCAGAAAATCTGGGTTTCCCCAACCAGTCGTGCAAAAACCTCCAACCGGTTGGGCGCTTCTGAAAATTTCACACGAATCTGTCTCTGCCCAACCAGTTGGGCAAAAACCACCAACCGGTTGGGCTTTTCTGAAAAATTGTGCTTGTCTCTGTTTTGGTCCAACCAGTTGAGCAAAAACCTCCAACTGGTTGGGAAGTGCTAAAATATTATAGTTTCATCCCTTATCCTTCCCTTGAATATTGGACACATCGTACATCCCTCCAACTTTATTTTGGCATCATTTGGGTAATGTAAATAGTTGGTTTGACTTTTCGATGCAAATGATAAATTTTGGGACAAAATGTTAAGTTTTGAGATGAGTTTTGAATCAAAAGTATTTTATGGATAAATGTGAACTCTAGAGATCACCCGTTTGGTGTCCCTATCCAGGGATGCACGGAGCCCACAAAATCCGACAGGGGTGCACAGAGCCCACGAAATCTGGTAGGGATGTATGGAGCCCACGAAATCTGGCAGAGGGATACTTCCCTATTAAATTGATGAATGTTTTTCTCATAAAATGTTGGAAATGACATATTTGAGTTGAATTTGGAATATTTGGCGAAAATTGGGTTTTTATGTACGAGTATGAAGATTTGGCAATTACTTGGATTTTGGTTGGATACTTAAACTTAGTTTGGGACACCTGGACACATTTTAGACACGTGAACATATTTCGGGTACTTAGTGGTTGAGTTAAAGCCTTTTTTTCATCCTAGCCTTATACATTGGTCGTGTCCATCATCATACCCACTCATTATGCATGTATCATGTTTATGCACATAGCGTTGGTAGAATAGTTTTCCTACTGGGCTAGTGAGCTCAACCTATCAATTTTCAGGTACTCAGCACTGGAGCATGAGATGAATGCATGAAATGTGGATGCATAGCATTGGAGTTCATCGAGCATGAAGTTATTTTCCCATCTTTGTTTTATATTTTTGAAAGATGGTTTTGTAACTTCTATCTGTTGATCTTTTGACTATTTGGTTATTGTAATAACTCTTAAAACTTGATACGTATGCATTTGGGTTACGGGTACTCGTAGTTAGAACTCATTTATTATTTATGGTGAGACTTTATCTTGTTGACTTTGACTATCCAAAGGGAGATTGTGAGACTTTCTAACTTGTTCCACGTGGATTTTATTTACTTACGGATTATTAAATTTGAGGGCGTGATAGGCAAGGCCTTTGTGGTGTGGTGTATAGCCTTATTGGCGTTATGAATATTGCCTTAGTGGCAAGGCCTTTGTGGCGTGGTGTATAGCCTTAGTGGCGGTATGAGTTTTGCCTTAATGGTGTGAAATATATAGCCTTAGTGGCGAGATATATAGCCTTGATGGTGTGGCCTTGATAGCGTAGAATTATTGCCTTTGTGACAGGGAATTTAATTAAATCATTAGTGTTGCTTTTGAGCGTTGAATTATGTTAGTATGGACTTATCATACGAGAATTCGGTGTATGGAGTTGTCGCGTGGCGAGAAATCTTGTGGTGTGATATTTTGTTTGTACGGAGGTGCCTTTTCGGCGAGCACATGGAGGAAAAAAAAATGTAGCAAAATGTGTATTATTGATAATGTTGGCTAAGTTGTCTATGTTGCTTTATAATTGGATTATTAATTTTTGTTGACATTTGTATTGTTTATACCAAAAGTGGGAGGAGTATTTGAAATTGAGAGATGCAAGTATCTCGATACATGCATGGAATCATTATTGGTGGCTTTCAGGTTATAATGTTAGTACACAATGTGGCAATATAAGTGAAACAAGAAAGGAATTTTTTGACTGTGTAGCAGCAACAAGTAGATTTTGGCCGATAAGTGTGCTAAGCTGAAGTCAAGAATAAAATTCGGGACGACATTTTAAAAAGAGTAGATATTGTAACATCCCAAGCTAAGTTTTGAGAGAGATATTTGGATAGATGTGATTTTAAATCCTTTAATTATCAGTAGGTGGTGGCATGATTTAATAAATCACGCATTGTTATTTATTACCCGGTGCATGCATGCTTCTATTAGGATATAAGGTTTACATGGAAGATAGACAAGTGTCTACTGTGAAAAGGCTAGCTTTCACCCAAGGGTGAGTAAGGTGCTTATACAAGATGTTAAAAAATTAAACAAGACAAAGAAGAGAGGTTTATAAAAAAAGGTGAAAAAGCAACAAAGAAAGGGAGAGGGACGGGGGAGGAAGGAGAGACGTGCAAGTTAGGCCAGGAGCTAAGAAGTGATGGGTCGACCAATTAACGGCGAGATGGTGTCCGATCCAAATGAGATTTCGGTATGTCTTCCATGCTAGCGAGGCTTACATGTTTAACAGTGACGATCGACAAGCTAAAAAGAAATGTATACGGAAAATTATGTAAGTATGGAAGGAAGTGGGATTGGTTCTTGATTAATTTTATGTTATTTTGTGGTGCTTGTGGATCTGGGTCATTACAGTTTTAGTACCAAACGGCACAGTTGCAGTGCCGCACGGCACTGTCAAGTATAAACCGACTCTCTGCAATGTACCCAACAACTCTTTTTGTTGACAAACGTTGCCCATCCTCATGATGGTTTCTTGGAGAGGAAAAAGCCTCCAATCCTAGCCCACAACTACTCTATTGGGCAGCAATAATACTTGGAGACCAAGTCGATTTTCTCGGTTATAAAATCTCGACCGGTTCCGGATGAATGAGGCATTGGAAAAATCATGAAGAAACTCCTCTCTGAACTCTGTTAAACTTCATTGATGTTGTAACTTAGCTACTTCCATTACCAATCATCTCCAGAAACAATTCCAAAACTCCCCCAAAGAAAACCCAATTTAAAACCTGAAAATCGCTAATACTCTGTTTTGGTCCGAAATCGTGTCTCAACCATCCCTCGTTCCAAGAACCAAATAACCCATCGTCATATTATAGCAAGCCTGGAAGTGCAACAAAGGCTGAATCAACACATATCCGGATCTTTCCATTCTTCTTCACTACCGGAACCATGCTTGAGATCCACCTCGGGTATTTTACTTCGCGGATGAATCCAACTTCAATTAGTTTGTTTACTTCTTCTTCGATCACCGGGACTCTCTCAGGTCAGATGTAACGAAATGCTTGCTTTATAGGACGAACACCGTGTCGAAT
Source organism: Vaccinium darrowii (assembly GCA_020921065.1). NCBI lineage: Eukaryota > Viridiplantae > Streptophyta > Magnoliopsida > Ericales > Ericaceae > Vaccinium > Vaccinium darrowii. The sequence continues at coordinate 20,579,881 of CM037158.1, read as the reverse complement.
TCCCAAGTGGTGAACTGCAATTCTTGGGCTTAGTCCTGGCATTTCTTTGTAAGTCCAAGCAAAGACGTCCCTATATTCCATTAACAAGTCGAAGTATGCTTTTTCCTCTTCCGGGCTTAGAAGTGCACTTACGAAGATGGGTCGAGGCTCGTCAGGAGTTCCAAGGATGAGTTCTTTGATATAGTCAATCGTTGGTTTGCCCCCATCTTCCAGTTGAGGAGGAGCCTCAGGAAAATCATCGTCTTCGGAGTCTGAACTCGTCGTTTAACCTTGAGTGGACCTTCAATATTGACTTCAAGTGATGTTATCCGCTTCATACGAGATGGAACCGAGCTTCGAGCCTCTTCATCATCCTTGGTAGAATTTAGCTCAATACTCTTTGCCTTCTTCGAGTTGCCTTCCTTCAATGCATTACTTTTATTTTTGAGTCGAGCAAAGATCGATTTTTGTGGCCGTGAAGTTGCCTCTTTGCGTGTCTATTTTGTGATGCCGAGTCTGTTAAAGACCGAGGTCCGAGGAATGGGAACATCGATGCAATCAAACACGGAGACTCGATGAGGGACTTGTTGATTATCGTCCTCCTTCACCTTCTCTATTGTGATATGCGGCCCATTTGCATTCTTCCCCTTACTTTTGCCAGATATGCGGATAGGCTTTGGCGGTGTAAAGCCAAGACCAGTCTTTGGAGGGCTTACTTTATGTCCTTGACGCCTTAATTCTTCCTGTGCTTTAGTAAGGCCATGAACTTTCTCACCAGTGATTTCAGGACTCAACTCTCCAAGCGGCACAGGATTATTGAAGTCATAACCCGAGTTAGCCAAGAGCTTGTAAGCTTTTGGATCAAAACCATTAGTCCTCTTTTCGGGGAGAAAGTCATGCTGAAGAGAGCCTTGTGTAGACTTGACAAACCCTTTTAATGGAGGTTTAGAAGAGCTAGGATGTCCCATGGCCGGAAGAGGCATTGCTAAGTCTTCCTTTAGCACTTGAAGATCTTCTTTGGTCAAGGCTTGAGAACACTTTACTTTATCTTTGACAATGGTGATGACCTCTTCAAACGATGATTGCCCTTCTTTCCGTTGAGATTTTGGGATGTACCTAAAGCGCTTTTCTGCAACTTGTACCCCAGAAGATGAAGATTCTTTTTGAGGTGGGTCCAGTTTTGGTGGTTTTTCGAATGTGCTTGCATCCTTTTACAGATTTGGTGCTATGATTTGCTCATATTTCTTCAAATTTCCTTGCCCCATGGAAGGAATTTCAGTCGGGATAACTTGAGGAATGACATCAGACTCCATGTAAAATTTTGCATCCGCGAAGTGGGAATCAGCTTCGGTGAATGGCTTTTCATCTGCTACCACGGTTTTTATCCCGTCCTGATAGAATTTGAAGCATTAATGGAGTGTGGATAGAACTACTCCATTTACATGGACCCAAGGTCTCCCAAGCAGTAGGTTGTAGGAGGTCTTAGCATCGATGACATGAAATAGCGTATTCGTCGTGAGTTCATTGATGGTGAGGTTGAGGCGAATCATTCCAATTGCACGGTGTCCTCCTTGGTTGAAGCCTTGAATGACCAAACGACTATTGGCCAACTCATCGACCGGGATCCCTAATTTCTTCATGGTGAACTTTGGCATGATGTTTACCGCCGAGCCCCCATCAATAAGAATACGATCGAGACCAACCTTTTGTTCCTTGATGTATCCCGATACAAACAACGGTCGATTATGCGACTTTGAACCTAACTGCAGGTCTTCATCAGTAAAAGTGAGAGCTGCACAACAAGAAGCGCAAGTGGTTCTTCCTTGGTACCACCAACTTCATTGATAATGGCCTCGTACTCCACAGGGTTTGCTAAAACTTGGACAAGTGCGAGTCTGGCTGATTGAGGGAGTTGCGATGCTTCTCGAAGACTAAACCGTGGAGGTGCTTTTTTCAAAGTTGTAAGAAGGGTAACTTCTTTGTTTGTAACTGCCTTCTCCGCGTAGTTTTGTTCCTCATCCTCTGCAATCTCTTCACTTGTTGAAACCATGTAGATAGCTTCAACTTCGTCATCCTTAAAGTAGTCAGTTGGGAAAAAATCTCATAGAGTGATTGGTGCAAGAGGATTCTGTTCGATAAGTTCGCGAACTTCTAACGCATCCTTCTTAGCCTTCATCTTTCTTCCTCCTTTCCTCTTGGCATATTGGTGATGATTTTTCTTTCCGTGGCCTCTTCTAGGATGCGCCGGCTTGACCTTGGGCTTGTTCTTCCGTGACTTCTTTCGTGTCACTAGAATCCATCCATCATCAGCTTCTGTGCTTGGACTTTTGTCTGCACAAGAAAAAGTAGATACGTCTTGGCTTTGGACTTGAATGATCACAGGCTTAAGCGAACCAAATTGGATGGCTTTTGCGACTGCGCCTGTTGTTGGTGTTAGCTTCTCTTCCTTTGCTTTCTGATCAGAATTTGGGGAACCTTGTGATCCCACAACGATGGTGGTATGGTTGGATTCTGCAGCTTCGTCGAGGTCTAGGAGGATCTTGTTCTGGCTTGCTAGATCCACGAGTAGTTCCTTCAATACGAAGCACTTTTCAGTTGGGTGGCTTACGATCCTATGGTATTGACAATACTTTGAATCGTTCACACGACCTATCTCCTTAGGACGTTTGCACTCAGGAAGTTGAATGACCTTCGTTTCAAGTAAGTCTTCTAGCATACCGGGCACGTCAGAGTCGGGAAATGGGTACTTCTTTGCTTGCAATTCCTTTAGAGTTAGACGCTTGTCTTTCTCCACAGGGCGGAATTCCTTTTCAACTTCTCTTTTCTTGTCTTTTGCCGTGATCTTCACCGGGGCAGTGGTCACCATCATGGAATCTTTCGTGGTGTCTTTAGAGAATTTGTCTCCTTTCTTCACGTCTCTCTTGTCACTCGACTTCTCCAAAATTGGGGGATTCTTTCCACCGTGGTTAGCAATGCTAATTTCCATGTCGTGCGAACGTGTGGCCAACTCTTCGAAGGTCTTTGGTTTTATCCCTTGAAGAATATAAAGAAGTCCCCAATGCATACCATTCATGCACATCTCGACAGCGAAGAGTTCAGAGAGCCTATCTTTGCAGTCTAGGCTTATGGCCCGCCAACGGTTGATGTAATCGACCACAGGCTCATCTTTCCATTGCTTAGTATTGGTTAACTCCGTCATGCTTACAGTGCGGCGGGTGCCATAGAAGCGGTTCAGAAACTCGCGCTCCATCTGCTCCCAACTGTCGATCAACTCTGGCTCTAGGTCTGTTTACCATTCAAAAGCGTTTCCCTTGAGAGAACGAACAAATTGTTTGACGAGTAGATCCCCTTCCGTCCAGCGTTGTTGCATGTTTCAACGAAGTGGGCAATGTGTTGCTTTGGGTTTCCCTTCCCATCAAACTGTTGAAATTTCGGGGGTTGGTAACCCACAGGCATCCTAAAGCAGTCGATGCGGTTTGTGTATGGTTTGGAGTACATAAACGCATTCTATGGGGGCTGACCGTATTGTACTCGGATCGTACTTGCTATCATGTCTTGGAGTTGTTGGACAGAAATGAAGCGATAGAGGGGGTTGGGCACTTTCTCCAATCCCTAGTGCTGCAGAAGTTGCATGATTGAACTTAGCACCTCCTCCTGGATTTGACGAAGAGACACAATTTGTGTCAACTTGCTGCTTGAGCTTTATGCCTTGATCGCTCATTATGAGTTTTCCATTTTGATCGCTAATTATGACTCCTTGCGGTGTGAAGCCTGGTCGATGTGAAGCATCTTGGCTAGTATCTCCCACATTTTGGGCTTCTAGTTTGTTCATAAGCGAGGCAATCTGAAGATCTTTTTCTTCCACAGTTTTGGTGAGCTTTTCAATGGTGCGCACCATTGTAGCCAGTTGTTCTTCCACTGTCACCGCACCGGTGGTCATGGCTTGCATAGCCACAGAGTAAGACGATTCTGAACGACTTGGCAATTCTGAACGCTTTGGCGAGGAAGGCGAGGATCCTGAGTGAGAACCTGTGCTAGAGTCTGCATCAGAAACTGAGCGGGATGGGCGGGGTGACAAACTTCCTGAGACAGAATTTTCAGCATTGGATGGAAGCTTTTAGGAGCCCTCTTCATCCTTTTTCTTCGTCGAAAGCGTGGCGACAGGTTGGTACTTGCCTTGCAGCACTGTTGGCACAACTCCTTTACTTGCTGGAATGGTTGTTGCCTTTGCCTTGCTGCGAGTCAACGGGCCAGTAGAGGTACTGCTGCTGTTATTAGCCACAGTGGCGTTCTTGTTAGCCTTCTTGCTGATCGAAGCGGTCTGAATCTTCTTCGTTGCCATTTGTGTAAAACTTGAGTTTAGGAGAAAGAGATGAGAGGTAGAGAGGTCCCACTGGGCGTGCTAAATTTGTAACACACAAATTCAAGTCCTGAAATAAAGAACACGAAAAAGATGCACAAGATAATAATATTATTGATTTTCAATTTAATGTGAGGGGTACAATCTCTAGTTAATGCTCTTTTATAATAAAGAGCAAAAGATATTCCTCTGATTCGATCTCCCGTGAGTTTCAACGGCTTGAACGCTTGTTGTTGAATCGCACAAATGACAATTTTCTTTGTCTCTTCAAGTTGAATGAACTGAAGAACAAAGTTTGAGGATGGCTTTGATTCGTTGAATGATTTGTTGGATGCTAAACTTGTGAAGAAATCGGCACGTTCTTGGTGCTTGATGATTCTTTGCAAGTTGTTACTTTTGTGTTGGAAGATGACTTCGATTTGTTGAAGGATTTGAGTTGTTGGTGATGAACTTGTGAAGAAATCGGCACTTTGTTCTTGTTGCTTGATGATTCTTAGCAAGTTGTTGGAGAATTGCTTGAGAGCCCTGGTTGAATGCCAAGCAAAGTGTGAAAAGTCCCTTTCTTCTTCATATGAACCTCTATTTATAGGCTCAAGAAGAGGAGGTTTAAATTTGGTATGATTTGTAATTAATTTGATTTAATTACAAATCAAGATAATTAATAATCAATCAGAATTATTTGATTATCAATCAGGATAATTTAACCTCAATCAAGATAATTGAATATCAATTAAGGAGATTGATTTGCTTCCATTTCCTAAAAGAAATTTGACTTCTTTTATTACTTTTAGGAAACAACATTAACCCAAAAAGATAAATAATATATTTATTAATTATTTAACTTTTTTTGTTGGGTTATCTTGAATGGGCCTGCATATTTAGGCTAGCCCAATTCCTTGACTCTTTTGGCAAATTAATTTAGCCCATTGTATTTTTTTGGTCTTCCACAAATCTTCAAAAGGACTAAGCCCATAAATTTGACGGGCCCAATATTCATTTGAAAATTTTGACCAATGTTTCACTTTTAATTAATCGCGATTATTTATTTATCTCAATTAATCAGACGGTGATTAAGCAATGCCAAAATTTTTGTGTCTACACACCCCTCCCCTCCTCCACCGCCACCCATTGAAATGCGTGTAATGGTGGCTCATCCTTCAAAAGACGTTCACCCTCCTCCTACTCCTCCCTCTAACAACGACCGCCAAGAAACAACTCCTCTGGGCCCTCCCTCCTAACCCCACACGACCGCCCGCCATCGCTGCATCTCTGACCTTGTCAATTTGCCTGGAACCAACCTCAGTCACCGAAAAACGCAATGACCACCGTTTAGGGCACAACCCCATCAACAATGAAAGGAACGGCGTCGTTGCCGCCTATCCCCCGAGCTCTTTGGCTATCGATATCAGACCCACTATCCCATTCTCTGATTTCCGGCACGTTGGTTTCGGGATCAAGAAACAGGGGAGCGGTGGAGAGTCCCAGTTCAAAGAGTTTGAAGAGATTGAAGAATCGAATGAGGGAGATGAGAGAGATAATCCAGAGGTGGGACCAAGTTATGGGTGAAGAAGATGAAGATGAGAATATCAATGGCTGTGGAAATTGTGGTGCAATTACAAAGGTTGGATTTACAGAGACTGAAAGAGAGGTCACTTCTAGTGTCCCTGTAAAAAAGATCATCAGATTATTCTCTCTGGAAATAACTCTCTATCTGAATCCCTTGTTTTGCCTTTTTTTTTTTCCTTCTAATAATTTGTTTCGTCTCTCTCTTTGATCGAATGGGGAGAGTGGTGAAGGGAATGACCCATTTGCACTTCGTTTTGGGACTATGATAAGGTGTGACACGCACACATTTGAGTTTCCGTCCAAGAAACTAACGAGGAGTTAACAAAAGGACCACGTGCACTTAAATCCGACAGTTCACGGACAATTTAAAGGATTTTGAAAGCTCAAGTGCGAAGTAGAGAACTGAGTGATAGTTTAAGGAATGTTTCAAAAAAAAAAAAAAAAAAAAACTCCTTTAGCAAATAAGGCCTAGTTTACCGATTGATAAAATCTTGACAAATTAGGCCGAAGTTGATTTTAATCAATTTTACCCTCACGCACCTTTGCCGAACAAAATGGAAATTACCTCGCTCATTCGAGGGAGAGATCTGTTTCCTTGTACAAAGCTTCTGTTTGGTAGGCCGGTGTATTAGACATAATTTTGGGTTGCAAAAATAGTACTACAGAATCTAACAGCCCCTTTGGATTTAGGGTTTTTGTGAGAAAAGAAAGGAAATCGATGGAAACTGGTTCCTCTCTCCCGTTTGGATGGCACCAGAGGTTAGAGAGGAAAGGAGAGGGTGAGAGTCTGGACTCCCTTCAAACCCCCATTTCGTTTCTCGCCAAAATTGGTGTGATTGTGTGAGAAAGGAAAGAGGACGTCGACTTACGGCGACTGTGAGGTCCACCCCTTCGTCGGATTGTCGTCATGCGTGCACCGTTGTCTTCGTCTCTTCGAGGAGAAGCTGGATTTGTGATCAAAATTTAGTTTTGAGGTCGCCGGAGATGACAGAGGTCGCCGGAATGGGAGGGAGAGAAACTGATTTCTCAGTGTTGTTTGGATGTGTATGTGAGAAATCCCTTCCATTTCCTTTCTTTTCTCGCCATTAAAGAAATCTCTGCGCTTTCCTTTCTTTTCTCTTCTCAGCATCCAAATGAAGGGTGTGTTTGAAACTTAGGGCATCTTCAACCCACCCTTCGTGAGTCCATTTTTGCCTCCATTCCTCCATTTTAGAGGAAAACCTCTCCCCAACCCATCCTCCATTTCTCACTCTATTTTGGAGGATTGTTTTTCACCCTCCAAATATGGAGGATTAAAAAATTATGGAGGATCACCTCCATTTCACTATTCATCCTTTCCAAATTCCTATTATGTCCTCTTTTTGTCCTCACCCACCAATAATAAAGTCAATGTGTTTGAGAAATGGAGAAATGAAGATTATTGAGTTGGAGCTCACATGAATAGTGAAATCTTTCAAATTCACTTTTTAGATATAAAATTATATTTTGATTCTCTAAAATGGAGTAATAAAAGTTATTGGGTTGAAGATGCCTTAGAGCATCACTAGTGGTATACTCAAATACAAAAATACTCAAAGAAGAGTATTTTGATATACAAAAGAGGCTCACAATGGTATTTGTATAAATACTCAAAGTTAACAACATTTGTTACAAATACTCAACTTTTGGCATTTGGATACTCAAAACTACCAATCTTTCTCAATAACCAAACCTCAATAACCAAATTTTGGGAACCACACCGTATCAAAAATAACATTCTCTCTCCATTTTTCAAATACTTAATTCAAAACTCAATTTTTTTGCACACTTTCTCCTAAAAATTGAAATTACCAATTTTTAATCTTTACCAAAATATGTTCAAGATTGATCTCATTTTAAACGTATTGTGAATATCTTTTAAATGGTAATAATATTATAAAAATATATATGTACAAATTTAAAGTTGTGCCCATTTTATGAATAAAAATAGAGTGAATAGTACTTTTTTTTTAATTATGGACACAAATGAACCATTGTAGAAAGTTAGATACTCAAACTTATAAACCCATTAAATGAATACTCAAAATGTGATGTGATAATATTTGAGTATCCATATTTAAGTATACCACTAGTGATGCGAGAAAAAAATAAAACTTTCCTTTCGTTTATTTTCTCCCCCATTTCCTCTCTTCTACGTGTTCCAAACAAATAAGTAGACCCAGTGCACAAGAAGGTGGGAGAGGAGGATTGGAAGGACCCAGACTGGTGGCGAAATACTCCCCGTAAAGAGCAAGGCATAATCGTAGTCATGGCACAAGTTGGAGAGGAAGAGGAGAAGATGGCGAAGATTGGATCATACGGAGGGATGGTGAGAATTGTATCAACTACTATCGATGATTCTTCAATGGAGGACGAGGAGGAGGAGGAAGGCGCTGCTGCTGCTGCTGCTGAGGAGATGATGTTGCTGTGGGGTATTCAACAGCCAACCCTCTCTAAACCAAATGCCTTCGTCTCTCAGTCTTCTCTCCACCTCCCTCTCGATGCTTGCGGCCGCTCTCTTTCCATTCTTCAATCCCCTTCTTCGTTGGTAACTAACGCTACCTCCTACTTCTTCTACTACTGTACTCCTATTCTTCTGCTTTTTCCTCTTACTTTACTCATCTTAATTGTTACTCGTTCTGGTATTTATGATCGTTTTGTTCCGCGGTAAATGTTTCCTATACAACTGAAATAGAGGTCTCCCGTACCCCAGGGGAAAAAAATTGCGAATTTTTTCTATGAGAAAGGGTTTCTTGTGTTTCATTGCAACCCTCCAAACGTTGGTGCTTCTATGGTAATAAGTGGTGGGTGGTGCTTGTGGTTGAGTGCAGGGATGAAGTCAGGAATTGTGCACAACCAACGGAAGTAAGTGTAGAACATAGGGGTTAGCGTTCAAAAAATGAATCTCTTACGCACTTGTTATATTAGTTATTTTTGTATTTGGATCATGCTAATTGCCATTCATCGCGACTAATAATGTCGAAAATGATTTTTTTCATTATACATTTAACATTTTCTCATACTGACAAATACCTTGTTGTTCACCACCAAATATGTAGTGGTTAACATTTTTACATATTGTGTATTGAAAGACATCAAGCTGATCAATGGGTTGTCAATAAGGCAAGGGGAAAAAAAAACAGTTTGTGATGCACTTTTAACTTTTCAGGGCACTTTACACATACATTGTATTTTTTTGGTCATTTTCCTGCCTTATTGACAGCCCATTGTCATTGGCATTTTCCCATGAAAAACTATCAAAACCATCAACGACAACAAAAGCTTCTCCACCCATCAGCAACTGCCGAACACCGCCTCCCTACATCAAACCGCATCCAGCTGGAAACATGAACCTCAAAATCTCCACTCCCCCACAACCTCTCATCCTTTGCGTTCTGGCATTACATAAGATATAGTGGGTTGGTTGACATTTGATCTGCAAAGTCCAACCTTATTTTCCTCTTTGTCATCCTTCACGAGCATTTTGTGCAGTGGAGTGCAATTGGGTTTCTGTGCTGCATCCCAATATGATTTGCTTCTCTCATTGTCCTCAAAGGTTTGCAGAAAGGGGTGGTTCAAATACACTTTGTATCCTCCTATTCCATGCTTGTGGTGCAGGTTTGAGTTTGAAGAACAACATTTCGAAGGCATACTGCTAGATTGCCAAGTGTCTACTTCCTGGTTGTTGCACTAGCACCACTACTACGGAGCTATGAAGTACCGACACTCCGGGGACGCAGGAACACGTATGGCGTGTCCCAAGTCACATAAAGTGTGTGCGGGTACGGTGCGAGTGCTGAAGCGTCACTATTTGAAAGAATTGCAGTTCAGAGTGTCTCAGTGCGTTGTACTGTATATGTAAATTAGATATTTAATGTATAACTTCTTAGGCTTGGTTTTTCAAATGCTAAAATGGACATTTGCTAAAATCAAGGGGGTGATTTTAGCAAATGAAGTGGGGATGTGATAAAATCTCCAATGAATCTGGACATATTATATCCAAATTCATTGGAGATTTTATCACTTAAAATGGACATTTGCTAAAATCACTCCCTTGATTTTAGCAAATGTCCATTTTAGCTTTTGGAAAACCAAGCCTTAATCATTTGTGATCTTCCAAGAAATGACATTCACAAAAAGTGTAAACATTCACTACCTATCCAAGTTAACTAGTTTAATAATTTGGAACTAAAGATATATGTAGGTGCATATTGTATATTTACTGGGTTAACATAACACATAATTGTAGTGCATTGTATTTCATTTATATATGATATATTTTATACTCTTCACATTTCCGCACATTTTAATAAATACTTAAGAGTACAACACGTTCATTATTGCTTTGATTGTGGTCTAATTGTTAAGCTGCAAGACCTATCCTAGGCTCACTACATATCCTAGGGGTTAGGAGACTCAGTACCTATCCTAAGGGGGTGGACCGTGCACGTACACCTGGTACTTGTATTTCTTGACAGCGACCCTAGTTCTCTTGGGCATCCGCAAACTCAAATTTAGAGGTCGTAAACTGTTGAAATATTATGTACTTATGTTGTCATCCTTTGTAATTATGCCGTCATCCTCTGTAATTAGCTGTAATTATTAGGTAGGCAATCAATCAGATTAGGTAGGTAGCATAATTAGAGGATTTTTCCTTTATTTACTTTCCTTGATTTCTTCTTGTACTCTGCCTATATATTGTTCCTCTTTGTGAGATGAATAACCATATCTTTCGAATCTTTCGACATGGTATCAGAGCGGGTTCTAGGAACTTGACTTTTCTTTCTCGTTATCTTTTTCTTTTTTCCGTCAAATAGTCTCTCTCTCTCTCTCTCAAATCGACCACGGTCAATACCTCTCTAACCCCAATCAGTAGCCCTCAATCCAGGAAAAAATCTAGCCGTGAACAGTTCTCGCGTGCACTGTAGCAGCATGAATAATAACCCCTAAATCTTCTACCCAGGCTCAAAATCAACTGGGTACCCTCTCTTTGCACTTGGAAGCTACTGGGTAACCTCCAACAACCACCACTTGACATCATCAGACCTTGGTTGGTACGTTTCGTGCCAAATCTAGTTTAACTTAAACTTCTCCCTATTTTTGTTAGATATTTCAGTTTTTACATCTACATCTGTCTTGGGTGACAAAGATAAGAAAACCGACAAACCCGAAACCTCTGAAATCAAGGATGTTGTGAGGGATTATCGTCAGTCTCTCACCACAATTAAATTAAATGGATCTAACTATTTGCCATGGTCACGCGCTGTGACTGTCTCTCTGCGTGCAAGCGGTGAGAGTTCTTACATCACCAATGATCCATCTACTGATCCCACTTGGTCCCAAAATGATGCTCATATAATGACTTTACTTTGGAATAGTCTCGAACGTAATATTTTTAATAATGTTGCTTGCCTTGAGACATCCAAAGCTGTTTGGGACACTCTCAAGGAATTATATTCATCAGATCAGAATACTTCTCGCATCTATCAAATTTATCAGCAGATTTTCTCTCTCCAACAGGGGGATTGCTCACTCGATGACTACTTCTCTACATTAAAAGGGATGTGGGATGAGTTAAATGTTTATCAACCGTTATCCACAGACTTAAAGGTTCAGTAGAAATACAGAGATGACTTTCGGGTTTCAAAATTTGTCTGGAGTAAATTCAAATCTTGCTCGTCTAAGTTCTCAGATTCTATCTGGCAAGGAAGTTCCTACTGTTGGTGAGGCCTTTTCTCGTATTCGACGGGCTGCTACTCGCTCATCTGGTTTAGAGCGTTCAATTCCATTGGCTCTAGTTGCTCCTACTGCATCCACTACCTCATCTTCTGGACATATTAGCAATCACAATTCTCCCAGTCGTAATAGTTCCTCTGAACGTGGTGGTGGACGTGTAGGACGTGGGGGGCGTCGTGACACCAAGAAGTGTACTCATTGTGGTGCAACCAACCACGATGTTGAGTTTTGCTGGAAGCTTCATGGCAAACCAGCTTGGGCTAATCAGGCTACTCTTGAGGGGAAGCCATCTACTCTTGCTCCTGCTCAGATTACTATATCCAAGGCTGAGTATGATTCTATGGTTCAAAGGGCTAATGCATCTTCTTCTTCTTCCACAGCAACCCATGTCGTCTCAGGTACTACTTGTCTTCACTCATCTTCTCGTACTGGTAGTAATCCTTGGATTCTCGGTTCTGGTGCATCTGATCATATGACAGGTGATTTGTCCCTTTTGACTAATGTTGTTACCCCTTCTGTTCTTTCTTATGTTACTATTGCTGATGGTTCTAAAATTTGTGTTCGTGGCATTGGCACATATTCCTCATCTGGTCTTGTTTTTCCTTCTATCTTATATTTGCCACAATTCCCTTTTAATCTTCTTTCCATTCACAAACTTTCTCACACTCACCAATGTTCTATATTTTTCTATCCTTCTCGTTGTGAATTTCAGGATCTAAAGACGCAGAGGATGATTGGTGGGGGGTATGAGAAGAATGGTCTGTACTACCTTCAGGAGGAGCAGCAGCAGTTGTCCACCTCTTCCATGTTATCCACTATTACACTTTTTCAGTGGCATTGTCGTCTTCGGCACCCATCTTCCGCCAATCTTCGCAAGCTGGTTCCTAATTTACCTAGTTTTCTCCTTTTAATTGTGACACATGTGAACTGAGTAAACACCAAAGAGTTTCTTTTCCTTTACATACTGAGTCACCATGTTTAGAACCCTTGCTTTAGTGCATTCCGATATTTGGGGACCTTCACGCACTACGAGTCTCTGTGGTGCTCGCTATTTTGTTATGTTTATTGATAATTTTTCGCGATTAACTTGGGTATATCTTCTTAAAGATCGGTCTCAATTATTTTCAGTTTTTCAAAATTTCATGCTGAGATTGTCAATCAGTTTAAAGCTAAGTTATGTGTTTTGTGATCTGATAATGCCCAAGAAAATCTTTCTCATCAATTTACGTCTTTTAATGACACTCATGGAATTATTCATCAAACTGCTTATGTTACCACCCCTCAATAAAATGGGATTGCCGAAAGGAAAAATGGACCAATTTTAGCTGTAGCCCGTGCTCTTATGATTCACATAAACGTTCCAAAACTATTTTGGGGATATGCTGTGCTTACAACTAATTATCTAATCAATAGAACACCTTCTCGAGTTTTGAATGGAAAAATTCCTTATCAGGTCATGTTTTCTGATAAGGACCTTTATATTCTCCCCCCCAAACTTTTTGGTTGTTTTTCGTTTGTTCATAATTTATCTCCAGGTCGTGATAAGCTTGATCCTCGTTCTTACAAATGTATCTTTCTTGGTTACTCTCGGACCCAAAAAGGATACAAGTGTTATAGTCCTTCGTGAATGCTAACGTGACATTTTTTGAGACAGTCCCATATTATTCCCTTGAAGGTGGACAGGTACCACCACCTGTGTTGCCTCCTTGTCTTCTTGAGCTTGCCACTCGACCACCAATTACGCAGGTCTATGTTTGTCGTTCTTCCGCTGTTACTCCACCCGTCGCTCGTATAGATACAACTTCTGTACCCACATCATCTCCTCCAGCATCTGCGGATCCTACTCTCGATCTTCCTATCGCTCAACGTAAAGGTATTCGTTCTTGTACGTCCCATCCTATCTCCCACTTTGTGTCCTATGATCATTTATCTCCCTCTTTTTGCGCTTTTTCTGTGTCTCTGTCTTCTGTTGTTGTTCCTAAGCCTTGTCAGGAGGCTCTTTCTCATATTGGATGGCGTTCTGCTATGGAAGAAGAGATGCGCACTTTATCATTGAATCATACTTGGGATCTTGTCCCCAAGCCTTTTGGAGCCCATATTGTTGGTTGTCGTTGGGTGTTTACTGTCAAACACAACCATGATGGTACTGTTGATCGTTTGAAAGCTCGTCTTGTGGCCAAAGGTTTCACCCAAACCTATGAGCTCGATTACACTGAGACTTTTTCTCCAGTTGCCAAACTCAATTCTGTTCGAATTGTTATCTTCCTTGCAGCCAAACTTGATTGGCCTCTCCATCAACTTGATGTCAAGAATGCGTTTCTTCATGGCGACCTCTCTGACACTGTCTATATGGCTCAACCACCCGGTTTTGAGTCCAAGGGGGAGTCTGTGTGTCATTTTCGCAAATCGTTATATGGACTCAAACAATCTCCTCGGGCCTGGTTCGATAAGTTTAGTACTACCGTCGTATCTCATTGTATGACTCGAAGTCAAGCTGATCACTCCGTATTCTTTAAAAAGACCACTCGTGGTATTGTGATTCTCGTGGTTTATGTGGATGATATTGTCATCACCGGGAGTGACAGTGTTGGGATTCAAGTATTGATTCATCATCTTTGTTCCAGTTTTCTCACCAAGGATCTAGGCAAGCTTCGGTATTTTCTTGGCATTGAGGTTGCTTGTTCCAAAGCGGGCATCAGTTTATCACAAAGAAAATACACTCTCGATCTCTTGACGGATACAGGTTATCTGGGTTCTAAACCTATAGCTACTCCCATGGAGACTAATCTTAAACTCATGCCTGAAGATGGTGAGTTGGTTGATAACCTTGAGATGTATCGGAGACTTGTGGGTAAACTTATTTATCTCACTATTACTCGACACGATATCTCCTATGCAGTCAGTATTGTCAGTCAATTTGTAACTTGTCCTCGAGTTCCTCATATGGAGGCGGTTGTTCCTATCTTAAAGTATCTTAAAAATGCTCCTGGACATGGTCTTCTCTATAAGTCATCAGGACACCTTCGCATTGAAGGATATATTGATGTTGATTGGGCAGGATCTCCTGCTGATCGTCGTTCGACCACTGGCTATTGTATCTGTATAGGAGGTAATCTTGTGACATGGAAAAGTAAGAAACAATCGGGTTGTGGCACGTTCTAGTGCTGAGGCTGAATATTGAGCAATGGCTCATACTACCTGTGAGTTAATTTGGTTGCGCACACTTCTTCTATTGCGACAACTAGGTTGCTATCCACATCGCCAATAATCCAGTATTTCATGAGTGAACCAAACATATCGAAGTTGATTGTCATTTCATTCGGTCAAAGGTGGAATCTAAAGCTATTACTACTCCCTTTGTCCCTTCAGGCGCAAGTTTAGGCTCTCAACTTGCGGATCTTTTCACCAAAGCACTTCCCAAGACTTCCATTGACTCTATTTGTCACAAACTGGGAGCACATGATGTATATGCTCCAGCTTGAGGGGGAGTGTTGAAATATTATGTAATTATGTTGTCATCCTTTGTAATTAGCTGTAATTATTAGGTAGGCAATCAATCAGATTAGGTAGGTAGCATAATTAAAGGATTTTTCCTTTATTTACTTTCCTTTATTTCTTCTTGTACTCTGCCTATATATTGTTCCTCTTTGTGAGATGAATAAACATATCGTTTGATCTTTCGACACAAACTAAGCCAGATTTTGCACCCTATTTGTCAACTTGGGTGCGGCACCCAAGAATCACGGATTATGTGACTATGGGTGTGTCTATTATATTATAATATTTTCATGCGTGGGGACGCCGGGGACATGGAAGGGATATGCTGGGGATACACATGGGGACACAACAAGGTGTTTTTCTTTTTATAAATAATAATAGCTTCTCCGGAGTAAAATATAAAGCTTCAAAAGTGGCAGGCAAAAGTGTAATATATAACTTATGTGTAGACATACACCATCGGTCGATAATGCATTCGATAGGAGTCAGAACCCAAATATTTGTTGGTTACAACGTAGGTTTTCATAGAGAAAAATTGCCGTGCCCCCCTTTTTGAGAATCATTGTGTCCCGTATCTGTGTCCATGTCCCCAGCCATGTCCATGTCCGTGTCCGTATCCTTGCTACATAGTTGCAGAGCAATAGCGTTGGTCCTTTTTGTGCCATTAACTTCGTGCTACTTGCCTGCATTTGCTCATGAATAAGAACCCTATAGGGAATAGGGTTTGATTGTTGTCACTTATCAGCTAAGCAGAAATGCCTTTTCTAGGCTTGTGCATTGGTATCCCAAAATTACATGTTTATCTTTTCTCAGACACGGACGTGACACATCGGAGGCACTTTTTGGACACGAAGACCAAGAAGAGGAGAGAGAGTGTAACACCCCAAGCATGTTGGAAGTCTACATGTGTTGTATTGATTACATAGTGAACCATGTAAGCTGCTACTAGTGATTGGATCTTAAGCATTTTTGGCTGTGTAGTTAGGGTCGAATAAGGTCTAAGCCAGTTGTTTACACAGGGCATTACAAGTGGTATCAAACCCGTGTCACGACTGTGTGGGCACGGAACCAGGTGTGGTCACTATTGTGTAGCCTCTCTGTGCGCACATGACAATAGTGTTCAATGCCTCTCAAGGGCGTGAGGCTCATGACAGTGGGGAGTTTGTAAGTCTTCATCCCTCGTCGGGAGTCTATGTGCTTGATATTTGGATATCATGAACCATGTAAGCTACTACTAGTAACTTGGGTTTAAGCATTTTGGGCCATATTTTTACGCTCCAACAAGTTACTATGCCAGTGGTTTATTTGACATGTTATACCGCCCTTGCGCATAAATATACACGTGGCTGTGTACACACACCGTACATATACATATACATATATATGGTGTGAGAGAGAGATGCTCACCGAGCTAATAGGCAAATTTATCTATCATTTCCAAGCAACGGTGGCTGGTTATCATCTCCAAGCAGTGATCCCGGTGCTTCTCCTCTTTTTTATGTCGGCATGTTTCAAAAATTGCTGCTTCTAAATGATTTTAGGGCTTCTGTATATACTGTATCCCGTTGCCTTTGGGAAAAGGAATTTGGTTTTTGTTTTTAATCTTCGGTGGGCTTGGGCCACTTATTAGAGCCTGCTGACTGTGTTGCATGTTTTTTCAGTCATGGACCAAAGCTGAGTTTAAGACTTGCTTTAAGTAAGTTAAAGGTAGTTTCTATTTTTTCCACAATGGATGATGAAATTGTGAAACTTATCTTCTATGTAGCGTTTATGTATCTTTTGATATCATAATCTTATTATTTTGCTGTATCTTTATATTTAAAGCGTAGATTCTCTAGGGTTATTTTTCTCTATTTAAACCTAGCATTAGGGTTGTATACTTGTATTGTTATAAGTTTCATTATTCAGTAATAATGTTCAGTCTTTTCCCTGAAACGTAATAGAAATAAGTGAAAGATTAGTAGAGGGTGTAAAGCAGTCATTTGGTAAGATGTTGATCCGCGTCTATTTTACTTATTTTGTGTCGGTGTACTAGTTTCTGTAGAAATGCCGTGTCCGTATTGTATCATGTCGTGTCCTGTCTCTGATTCATGCTTCTTAGGTTATCAGAATGCTCTAAAAAAGGGATTAGTTGATTTTGCTCACAGCCGCCTCATAATGTCATAAAGCAGTTACTATCTTGACCATCTATTCAGTTGCTTCTTTACGCTCCAATTTGCGATCCATTTTGTTTCTTTAGGGGACTCCTGGAGTGACTGGAGCAGTGCTTTGGGATAGTGGAGTTGTGCTGGGAAAGTTCTTAGAGCATGCTGTGGAATCTGGGATGATGGTTCTTCGAGGAAAGAAGGTTGTTGAATTGGGATCTGGCTGTGGCTTAGTGGGGTAATTAAAACTGTTTCCTTCTCAACTGACATGCTCCATGGTTGTCAACTATGATATTTGTTGCAGTTGGTGGTCAACCTCAATCACTATATCTTGCAGTTGGTGGTGAATCCCCCAGTATAACAGGACTTCTACTTTATCAGAATTGTTGAGATATTGTGTTGCTAGCCCACAGCTAGGATAGTTATATTTCCTCTTGGATATTTCTTGATCACTAGAAACAGTCTCTGAGAGTCGCTGAAAGTTATTCTTTCTTTGTTGTGTTTCCAGCTGCATTGCTGCGCTTTTGGGTGCTGAAGTTACTCTAACTGATTTGCCAGATAGATTAAGGCTATTGAAAAAGAACATTGAAACTAATCTGTACGGAGATGTTCGTGGTTCTGCAGCAGTGAGTGAACTCATTTGGGGTGAGGAGCCTGATCCAGAGTTGATTGACCCTTCACCGGATTATGGTACAAAAATATTACATGAACCGACCCTTATACATGTATGAATAAGAGAAATCCCATGAGCATGGGTCTTTCATCTTTCCTAGCTTGCTTTGGTTGGTCATATAGTGATATTTCATTTTCTCTAGCCTCTGAAATCATAAAGGAATGATATTCTCTGGCTGTAATATCCTTTTTATGTTTATTCTTTTTGTTTTACTGTATTTGTTTACATTTCTGCTTCAGTGATAAACTATTTGAGCATTTTGAACACCACGTAATGCAGGAAAAGCTTATGTAGGAATTCGGACGCAATATCTAATACTGCCAGAAATACGGCTAGTGGTTGCGTGTATTACAAGGGAGGTTTGAGGGAAAAATAAAAGAAATGGCCTAGATTTGAGTCGTCACACCTATGCCGCTATTCAGTTGAAAGACTTTAAGGACTGCCTACTCGGCACAGTTGGTTTTTCAACATCCAATCTAATGCACACAGCAGCCAGGCCTATCACATCCTAAAACAGAATTTTTTTACATGTAGCTCTACTGCCACTGAGTTCTTGTTTAGTTGGCTCATATCTTAATGTGGTGGAAATAGGAATAATTAGAGCTGGATTTAATACTTCAAGCTGTGTTTTGGCAAAATGAGGTTGAGCCATGTGTGCAAAGAATTGGGGTTTGTTCTTCTAAACTCGTTTGTTTCTTTTTGTCTCTGGCTCTGTACAAGGACTTTCTGCATTGTGCCATGACCTACAAAATTAGTGCCTTTCTTTCCGCAAGGGTAAGGGGTAAGTCGAAAATTTGGGAGTGTCACCATTAGAAGAGTTAAAGTTATATCTCTAAAGCTCTCTCATGCATTTCTTTTCACATTATTCCTATTTCATGTTTTGATTTTTCTCACAATTACTTAGATTTTGCTTTTCCAATAGAAAAATGACGAATTCATACCCTGTATTTGGTCATTAAAATGTGAACATGGTGTTGTTTGGATCTCCATTGAAGTTTTGTTTGGGCTTCCTAGTAATTATCTGTGAGATGTTTGCATCTTTTGGAATTTAGTCTGAATTTTAGCAGTTTTCTTTCCTAATCTTGTACAGTATATTTGTAGGTTTCTTAATTTTGTATGGAACCTTATAGCATTTCTTCTTCTTTTTGAGGAGAAAATTAAGTGTTTGGGTCAGATGTCATTTATAGCGAGGGAGCAATGGTTGATTTGTTGGCCACACTTCTACAACTCTCTGGTATTCAAACAACAATTATCTTAGCTGGAGAACTTCGAAATGGTAAATGTATTCTTTCACAGTGTAGGAGTGATATACTTTGTTCATGGAGACATATATATTAGGTACTTTTTGGGGGTTAAGTGTATGTATCTCATACTTGTTTCATTAGCAGATGCTATACTGCAATACTTCTTAGAATCTGCGTCGAAGGACTTCACCATTGGGCGTGTGGACCAAACACAATGGCATCCGGATTATTGCAGCCCACGAGTTGTGGTCTATATATTAGTGAAGAAGAATCAGAGAAAGTAAAGATCTTGGTGAGAGTCATCAAGTTGTATTGTTTTGCACTAATTTCTGGGGCATCGAGGTTGCATTTTGATCGAGGGTTTATGGAGTAAAAGGAAAATGTCATGATAAAGTTAAAGACAAACAATGTGAAGGAGCTAAATTTATTTCTTTGTTTCTTGTGATTTTGTTTTCCCTTGGTAAATTCTTGCATAAATCCTCGATCTGAATACAACTCTGTTATTGGACCTCTGCTTTGTGAATGGACCAGATCCCTTGGAGCGCCTAATTCTTCTTTGATGGGTCATGTTTGGTAGCTCATTTTCTACATGCTTACTTGAACATGGTACTGGGTTTGGTGTTTGTTTCTGAATATTATCTTCAGTACTCATTAGCCTTCTGGATAAAAGCAAGTGTATCTAGAGTTGTCGAAACACCTCATAAATCTCTCACTCTCTCTCTCTCTCAACGTGATTGATGTAAATCCATGCAAGACAAGAATACAGAGTTTCCCTAATCTGTGTGAACTTCTCCCTGTTCTCCAAAATCACACAACCCAATTAGGAACCCAACTAAGACCCGTGTGAATCCATTTATAAATGAGTTGGAGTGATGTAACCTAATTTCAATCAATAACGTATATGGAGGGGTTGTAAATGGACGAACATGGGCAGATACATAATTTTGGATTCAGATTGCCACCCCTAGTGTGTTTTATCGGAAGACGAGTCTTTTATTGGAAGTATAGACATGTATGTAAATAAATACCTCCACACTTGCCCGATTAAGACTTATTTCAAAGTGAAAACATGGCACTCTTGCCCGATTAAGACTTATTTCCAGCTGAAAGCATGGCACTATCTGGTATGACTACTTTAAAGAGTAATAGTAGTTGTAATTATAACAAGATTTAAAACGAGAAAAGCTTGATTTGCTAGGAAAATTGAGTTGCATAACTGTTGTTTAGCGGTGGATCTTTATTAGAACTGCAACAAGCAAATAAGAAGCTACTTCTTGCAACACTTTTGACTCGGGTATATAGCACCAATAACTTCTAACATGAGATTCCTAAATGCAAGAAAAAGAAAATGTCCAAATGCAGGACGAGTACAGAAATATCATCCACACTCCATTGTATAAAATGAGTCAATCCTCTCTGACTTTGTACAGTATTAGTAGCTGACCTACAATAAGTTATTAGGTAAGGTTGGTAAGAATTTTCCAACCAAACTCTCCCTTCTCTCCTCTCTTTCAGACAAATCAGCAGATTTTTCTACACACTAATACACGCCTACTTAAACAAAATAAGGAGGCTATCACCTGTATATATAAATGGAGTTTGTTTCTTCGACAAGCTACTGGTTTCTTGAATGGATTTACATCAATCAACTTGAGAGATAGAGAGAGAGAGAGGAATACACAACTTTCAAGCTGAGATAAAACAAGATCAAAACTATGGCAGATAATCAGAAAATTTATCCAATGGTGGCGGACGTGGAAGCGCGGCCAACACGTCCTTTAATGGCTCATGGTTTATTGCCATCAACTTCAGAAACGGGAAAGGGTTATTCAGGGCAACGGCATTCGCATCCTCCAGTTATCAGAAGTACTACAAACATTCCAACGCTTCCAATCCCATCAAATCCACCAAAGAGAAGTAGCAGCTCATGCTTTTGCAAATGCATGTGCTGGACAATTAGCCTTCTTATCCTCCTCCTGATCACTATAGCAATAACCGGTATCACCATTTACCTTGTCTTCAAACCAAAACTCCCCCAGTACTCAGTCAACAGCCTGAAAATATCCGACTTGACACTCAACTTTGACATGAGCCTCTATGCCAGATTTGACGTCAAACTCACTGCATCAAACCCGAACAAAAAAATTGGAATCTACTACGAGAAAGGGAGTCGACTTAGCGTGTGGTACTCCAGTACTAAGCTATGTCAAGGATCGATCCCAAAATTCTACCAGGGTCACCAAAATACCACAGTGCTGGATGTAGTTTTGACGGGTCACAACCAATATGCAAATGCTCTGATGAGTGCGTTGCAGGAGCAACAACAGACTGGAAGAGTCCCTTTGGATCTAAAGGTGAATGTCCCAGTGAGCATCAAACTTGGAAAGTTAAAGTTGATGAAGGTTAGGATATTGGGTACTTGCCTGCTCATTGTTGACAGCCTATCTGCTAACAATTTGGTCAGCATTAAAGCCAGCACTTGCAAATTTAGGCTCAAGCTATAAGATTCAGTCATCGATGAGTGACTGACTTCTGACTTTGAAATTGATACTCTGAAGGGTGACTCTTTCCCCTCTTCATTCGTTTTCTACATTATTACTCCTATTTGTTATTGTATTGTTTAATTTTCTTCATTAGATTCTATTTATCTATTATCCGTTGCGTAATAAAAGGCTTCAGGTTCTCTTCTTGGGTCTGCTTTGTCAACTTTCTTTCAATCTCTCTCGGTCAATTTCAAAGTTCAATAGAATATCAGAACTGCCTTTTTCAAAGAAACAGAAAATATTTTTGTTTCTACGAACTTAACTTGAGGAAGAAGGGAAGATAAAGAACAAGGACCGGTTCAACTGCCATACCCACTAGATAACTGGGTCATCAATCCATTCCGTAATCATTTAAACTAGAGGTTGGGGCACACGCGATGCGTGTGCAAGTCGAACCTTGATGAAATTAAAAAAACTGTATGGGGACACACTATCGCATGTACCTGGCCTCTAGTAACCAGTAAAATGTATGCCTGGAAAATAATCAAACTTGTGTAAAGCATCCGTTTTCTCTTACATAGGGGTTGGGCACATGCGGTTGGGCACACGCGATGTGTGTGGAAGTCGAATTTAAAAAACTATATCTCCAAGATAGAATGTTTAAAACAGTCATTCTATGATATTTCTTAGATGTGTATTGGTAACCATCAATCAGTCAAATGAACCCATAAGAGCAAGATGAATTTAAAGAATTATATCTCCAACAGAGGATGTTTAAAACAATCATTCCATGATATTTGTCAAATGCTTATTGGAAACCATCCATCATTCGAATGAACCCTTAAGATTTAAGCAAAAGAGTTATCGAAGTACAAATGCGAATTTCAAATTACTATCGTCTAAAAAAAAGAAGCATGCAAGAAGCCCTAAAATTACCAGAACAGGGAGCGAGTCGTAATGAATCCCAAACTCTTAACGTAATGGAAAATATTTGAGCAAATTAAGTTTGTAATCTCGAATTAGTGGTATAGTTTGCCTGGGAAGAAAAGAAAGGAATAGCACCTCGAAGTTGAAGATATGGAAGATTCCAACATGACCATATACCACAGTGGTTGCAAACCCACTAAATCGTTGCCAACAATCTTTGAATTAGAATTTGGTGATAGAGAGGAGTACTGGTTCTTGAACCAAGTTTCACGTGGAACGGTTTGTTCACTAAATAAGTGGAGCAGTTTAGAATAGATCGTCAATAACTGATGCACACCAAAACGCTGCTCCCCTTTATATATTAGAATAGATCGTCAATAAAACTAGGGAGAATGACCAATACATGGTTTTTAAAAGTAATAATGCCCAAAACATGGAAAGGTTTTTTGAAATACCCAAATTCATGACAAGGAAAACATTAATTCCACGTAAGTGGTAAGCCTTACCTGAATGTTCCAAAATACCCTCAACCTTTCCATTCCTCTCTTACTCTCTCACAACAACAGAGGACGAACAGAAGAGGAAGAAGGTAAAGAGAACGACACCGGCGCCACCTGTTTCTCTCTCTAGCCTCGCTCCCTTCCCCCTCCCTCGCCGCCGCCGCCGCTTCGGATCAGTCCGACGACGCTTCCAATTCCACCGTCGATGGATCGATCGATCGAGCTCTCGCGAAAGAAGGCACCTTCGCTGATATGATCGATCGAGCTCTCGCGAAGGAGTTCAATGAAACTGATCAGAACGAAGGTTCTTAGATCCTTGCCTTTTCCTTTCTCGTTGCAATTTATTGGAGATTTTCTTTACTTGCTTTCTAATCAACACTTTGGGTTAGGGTTTCGGCTAGGAGTATCTCTCTTTGGTTGCTCAAATAGAATTACATGAATTGAGATGAACTAAAATCTTGAGAATTTTTTTTTTTACTTACTGGAGACTAGTAGTTAAATTGAGTTGCGAAAATCAATTGTATGGTTAGAGTTCTACTATCTCTGTTTTACAGTTGCCTGGGGTAGTCCTACGACCGCAGAAAGGATTGTAGAAATGAAGAACTAGATTCTTGAATTGTGCATTCTTTCTGCACTGAAAAGAAATCGCCCAAGCCAACAAACCTACTAGCAGCAAAGAAAAATCAAGTACAGAAATAAAAGAAAACAAGAGGGTTTTACGTGGTTGCCCAATTGTGCGAGGAGCGAAGAATAATCAAGAACGAAAAGAAAAGAAAACAAGAGGGTTTTACAGTTGGTTGTTGCTTAACTGTGTAGTCCAGTACATTCATGGCTCACATTAGTTTAGCCAATTTTCTGCTATGTATGGAGGGCAAAACCATGGGAATATCGAGTTACAAGCGATTATTAGTCAAAATGAACATTCTTGATTTGCTGACTTTGTGTTCTTTTAATTGGGCAATAATTCGTAGTTTTAGGAAATTAAGTCTTTTCATAGTTTCGCCAGCCTTTGCTTGGTATTCTTATTCTTGGTACTCTTATCATTTTTGTTGAAGTTTCATGCTGCTTAGGCTGTTGTTCATTCATTTCCATTTACCTTGTTAAGTGTCTTATTAGTCCAAATAGGTTGAGGTCTTATTTGAGGATTCATTTTGAATTGTTAATAGTGATTATGTTAGATGCTCAACCTTTACGATCCTGGAGTAGTTCTTTTAGTTCTACTTTAGAAGGGATTAAAGGTGTAGCAGGATTGCCTAATTAGAGCGCATCTCCATTTGGCTCTTTGACAACATTTTTATGACACATGGTATACTACTTGACTCTACTTTCATTTCTCAATCATTTTTATGACACATTTTTACACTCTATCCTTTAATTTTTTTTATGCAGATGTGGATATAATCAGACCCCAAGGAGTTTTGATCAACC
Source organism: Vaccinium darrowii (assembly GCA_020921065.1). Classification (NCBI taxonomy): domain Eukaryota; kingdom Viridiplantae; phylum Streptophyta; class Magnoliopsida; order Ericales; family Ericaceae; genus Vaccinium; species Vaccinium darrowii. Next base: position 20,555,325 of record CM037158.1, on the reverse strand, counting down.
CTTGGATAGAATACTAGGCCTTGGCAAGGGAAAAACCAGCATTGTGTCACAGCAATGGAAAATAGCTCCTTCTTATAGGCAAAGATGGTACTGGTTTTGGGCTCTACGGATTTCCCTTGATCAAGATCCAACATTGCAGTGATTGGATAATGTTTGATTTGTTCAAGTCGCCATCACATATGATACGGGGGCAGAAGTGGGAAGATATATACATGCTTATGCACTTCCTTTTGAAGTTATTTGTGAAGCAACTACTCCACTGAACATGCCATTCCTTTCTCTTTTGTTGTCTTGTAACAATTTTCTCTTTTTGAATGAATACTGAATTGAATTAGTGGTAATGGGCATTTTGCACTTGATGATGTACCTTTATTTAATATGAACATTGCACGCAAGTTAGGCCACCTTGCGTTGGCAGTGTGATATAATTTGAAACCATTATGGTGCTAGTTTGGGAAAACAGAGAGCAACTCATGTTGTTGCAAGGTGCAACAAGTTTTCATACAAGGAGCAAGCGTCCCAAAACCAAATCGTTACCTTCTAAATTATAACCATTTTCGTTGGTTTTACTGTCCTTTAATGAATAATGAAAAACCATTGCTCCTCAAATGAAACAATGTTGCACCCTAGCACTCATGCTAATTTAACAGTTGCACCGTCAATAAAAAAAAATTGCACCTAATAGCAAGAATCATTGCACCGTATAATATGAATAATTGCACCTAATCCAGAGATTTTATATATTGCAACACAACTTTTGTGGATAACTAACAAGTACTGTACTGTAATTCTTTAGAGCACGTAACTTTTGCATGTTGCACTCTATGTTTGATGTACTTGCACCATTACTCAAAAAACATGCACTCTGTCTCAAAATATTTGCATCCATGTTAGGCCAACCTACCTAATAAGATATGGTCAAATCAAACTTTTTTAGAGAGATTTTGCGTGTTGCACTCTATATTTGATATACTTGCACCATTACTCCAAAAACATGCACTCTGTCTCAAAATATTTGCATCCATGTTAGGCCAACCTGTCTTATAGGATATGGTCAAATAAAACTTTTTTAGAGAGATTTTGCGTGTTGCACTCTATATTTGATATACTTGCACCATGACTCCAAAAACATGCACTCTGTCTCAAAATATTTGCATCCATGTTAGGCCAACCTGTCTTATAGGATATGGTCAAATAAAACTTTTTTAGAGAGATTTTGCGTGTTGCACTCTATATTTGATATCCGTGCACCATGACTCCAAAAACATGCACTCTGTCTCAAAATATTTGCATCCATGTTAGGCCAACCTGTCTTATAGGATATGATCAAATCAAACTTTTTTAGAGAGATTTTGCGTGTTGCACTCTATATTTGATATACTTGCACCATTACTCTAAAAACATGCACTCTGTCGCAAAATATTTGCATCCATGTTGAGCCAACCTGCCTTGTAGGGTATGGTCAAATCAAACTTTTTTAGAGAGATTTTGGGTGTGACAAGAGTGCTACTTGGAATACCACTATAGACAGCTAGCCATCCAAAGATTTTGTGTATTGCACTCTATCTTTAATGTACTTGCACTATTACTCCGAAAAATTGCACTCTATTTCAAAATGTTTGCATCCATCAAACATGGTTGTTCATTGTATGAGGTTTACTTGCACTCCATCTCACATAAGATACACCAAACGATCTCACATTTCTTGCATCCATGTTAACATGGCTATCGTGAAATCAAGCTTTTTTTTTTCCAGATATTTTGATATAATTGCACTATTTCTTAAAACAATTTTCCTAACATGGGTATGGTCACTGAAAATATATATATTTTTTGGATTTTTAATATTGCACTCTATAAACAGCAGACTTGCACCATTTCTCTAAACAATGGATTTTCCTACCAATTTCACCACGAAACAACAAAAAAAGTCATAAGCCCTAAAATTACAAATGAAAATCATGCAGAACTGGGTTCATTGGTAGCCCGACGTCTAATCTAGTCTAATAACTAAGCAGCTTCCATGAAAAGTTGTTTCGCTTGTTGAATATTTGGCATCACCGGATCTCTCCAAAGTCCTTTTTTTTTTTTTGCTTTATCTCTCCCCTATGACATTGTGCTTTCTGTAGTCTCCTTAGCATCACCAGTCATGTCCTTACCTGATCAGGAAATATTGACAAATTTAAGTACCAGCAATGACCAATGAAGCAATTAGCCACCGAAGGCTCTCAACAGTGAATGGATATAATCTGTTAATAACAGGACCAACTAACCACTTAAGGCACAAGGTTAGCCACTTAAGGCTCACAACAAGTAGCCACTTAAGGCACAAGCAACCAGCATTTTATGAAAATGGAGCAGGGATAAGCTAACTACCATCATAACAGAAGTAATAGTAGAGCTCCAAGCCATTTGGGTTCCAAAACATAGCACTTTGACAGCTTGGGACTTCAAGTGTAGCACTTGGATCAGATTGCATGATTTGTAACAAGTAGCAGCTTGGAAGCTTTATCTCCCCCCTGTGACATAGTGCACCATATAATTCATCCGAAAACAATAAGTGAAGGCAAAACATATAGGCAAAAACATGCATGCCTCCAGTAGGTCTAATAGATATATAAATGCCGCAAAAATAGCACTTCCTCGATATGGATAAGAAACTGACATCCAGAATATCAACCATATTCCTTTAGAACAAACATAAAAACCTACTTATCAACAAATTTTCATTGATTTGTCAACGTTAACTTACAAAGGATCTCAGCTTAGTGAAAGACTTGTGCAACTATTAAAGATATTGTAGTTTCTCTAAGGACAAGAATTTTCCTCATTTTTTGTAGTGCCAATGGTAACTTGAAAAGCCCAAACTCAACAAAAATATCTCACAAATATTTAGAAAAGGACCTAAAAGGCACAAAAAATGAAGTCAAACAAAGAGGGAAGGGCGACCACAGAATTGGAATTGGCCATCGCATCCAATTATCTCATATCAAGCATATTTTCCGTCAACCTAAATGTAGGCTAACTGCTAACAAACAAAAAGAGTGAGCATGTGTGTGTGTGTGTGTGAGAGAGTGAGAGAGAGAGGTCTTCGAAATAATATCGGAAACAAAATTATGTTTAAAAAACTCAATGGAGCAAAGTTTGTATTATAACATGATTTGTTCTTTGTTTTCCCAAACTAGCACCATAATTGTCTAAAAATTTTCTTATTGGAGCAAAGTTTGTATTATAAAATGCAGTCTTAATCCCACTTTTTTTTTTTTTTTTTGAAACAACCCTTGCTCCTTACATGAACAAATGTTGCACTTTACGTGAAAAAAATGCACTGTTTGACAATAACATTGCACCGAAATAAGGACCATTGGTTTGTCAATCCTACTTTTTTGCATTAGTAAAACAACATTTGCTCTCTCTATTAATAAATTTTGCACGTTAAGCTAAATAACATGGCACCCTTTGACAATAACATTGCACCGGAATAAGGACCATTGTTATGCCAACCTGCTTTGCATGGTATGGTCGAATCAAACTTTTTTTAGAGACATTTTGCACTCTATCTTCCACATAATTGCACCATTTGTTAAAATAAAAAATAATTGCACTTTGTCTCAAAACAATTGCACCAGACATTTTTCTAGAACAACCCCTAAAAATGAATGCGAGAGAAAAACTTGTCTCATAAAGCTTGAAAAATTATGTGGCTTGATATATGCGAGAGAAAAACCTGTCTCGTAGAGTTTGAAAATACAGTAAAAACAAGTCCATCCGTTTGATGTTCCATTGTCAGTCGAGTGACCTTTGCACTCTTTTTATAACATGAAAAACAATGTACTGTCACTGACACTAAAATACTTGCTCCGAGCAACAACAAAACTTGCTCTTTGTATAACCTTGACGTGCACTCTGTATGAAACCACAAGCACCAGACTGTTCTTCCCAGAAATTTTATTTCTTATTTCCTTAGGTTGTTAGATGGCATGAACCATGCATACAAGTCCATCCGTTCGACATTCCATTATCAGTAGAGTGACCTTTGCACTCTTTTTATAACATGAAAAACAATGTACTGTCACTGACACTGAAAAACTTGCTCCGAGCAACAACAAAACTTGCTCTTTATATAACCTTGACCTACACTGTGTATGAAACCACAAGCACCTGACTGTTCTTCCCAAAAATTTTATTTCTTATTTCCTTAGGTTTTTAGATGGCATGAACCATGCATACAAGTCCATCCGTTCCACATTCCATTGTCAGTGGAGTGACCTTGCACTGTTTTTATAACATGCAAAACAATGTACTGTCACTGACACTGAAAAACTTTCTCCGAGCAACAAAAAAACGTGCTCTTTATATAAGCTTGACATGCACTGTGTATGAAATAAACAAGCACCAGACTGTTCTTCCATGAAATTTTATTTAATATAACCACCACATTTCATTTAAAATAAATAAGATTCACAAAATGAGCACGACATTCCTAAGTCAAACAACATAAATAGTACAAGTACTACACCTTTGCTGTGCAAAATGTGACCAACTGAAACTATTAGTCGCTTGGAAAGAACATGTCAAAGGACGTGTTGATCTTCATGTCGAAATCTCTATAGGTTATTGCCACTGTCAACTCATGATTCTCATTCATGATCATATCTATATCGTACAAGATGCCATGGTCAATCAACCATACGTTGCCGCTCGGGTGGCCTTGAACTTCATTAAACCTTGTGAAGCCCAATGAACTTAAGTACTCTTGATGACGGTCGATGGTATCCGGGGCCTCGACAACCACGATGAAGTTTATCTGCTTCAACATGCCAAGCAACGTACGAATGTCGTAGTCAATATCTCCGTACAAAATCCTTCGAACTTCAGATTCTCGTTCTTCCCTTGTACCCAACGGATCGACTCGCACTTCATCCCCTTCATGTGAACCTGAGTTCAATTGTGATGCCATTCCCACAGTCACAGTAAATGTTTCTACTTTGTAGTCCATGTGTATGATATGGCAACTATCCACACTAGGCAAATGATGAAATGCATATGGCTCTCCCGGTTGAACACTTGCATGAACTTGTGTTGGCAAAGGCATCTTAAGATATAAGACGTGAGGTTGTTTTTCTCATACAATAAATGTGAATTGGGGAGGGATTTTGCACTGTGGCTGAATGTGAACAACACTGTACATAAATTTGAGTTGCACTCTATAATAATGGCACTGCACTGGCTTTAGTCCAACAAGCAAATGAAGTGTGAGGTCAAATTAACAGTAGTTGGATATAGAATCTCATAGGTGTACAAATGCCCCTTGGACATATCAAACCATAGAGAATCTTATATTTAATTTTTTTTTGGAAAAGGGTTGTGGGCTGTGAATTGTGCACTGTCTTTGATCGTGAATGACACTTTATCTTAAAGGTACTTGCACTGTATGACAATGGCTCTGCACCGACTTTAGTCCAACTAGCAATTGTTGTGTGTCAACAGTGGGTGGACAGAGAATCTCATTGGTGTCCAAATTAATGACTTCTATCTAAATAAAGTGATATTTACACTGAGCAGGAATTACATGTTCTATGATTTCAGTTCCTTGGGAAGGTAACGTACGGAAACCATATATACGGGTGAGGCAAGAAATTGCCAAGTAACATTATTTTCTTGCTTTCCATCACTTAGGGGAAAAAAGATACAAGTTATGTACTATAACTTGGAATATGGACTATTGGGTTATACAATGTAGCAACTAATTCCATCTATTACAAACAAGCATTTAAGCAACATGGTGATAGGTTGTCGGAGGGGATGTCCACATATACAAGTTCATGAAGAAGGCAACAAACTCATGCCAACGAGAATGGTATATGAATTATCAAAAGAAATCTTATACTATCTCATGTGTACAGCATTAGGAGTAACAAACTTCAATGAACATTGCCAGTTACAGAGTAGCTTTTAGAGCAGTTAGAAAACGATTAACTTACTTATTTCAAAATGAAAACTGGTGAAAATTATCTAGCATACATAAAACGTAAGAGTGCATGTCTTAACATAAGAGTGGTTGTCTTAATCTGAGCAATATTTTCCAATTCGTAAAGGCAAAAGCTAGAAACCACCCTAAGGGTGGTCAGCATTGCATGCCACGCGCGTTGGTAGGCGATTGGTACTGTATGCTGGTGGAAACTTCAACACATCTTGGTAGTATTGTACCGCCATAGCAAATGACAAGACATCTTGATAGTATTGTACCGCCATAGCAATCCAAAGTCAGATTCCATTTTCTCCTCTTTATTTATTTTGAAAAATGCTAACATCTCACCTTTTTATACAAGAGTATTTTTTTTATTTTTTTTATCTCGACCTTCTCGACTTTGCTCCAAAAAATTAAGCATTGTCATTTGACAATAATGTTATGGGTACACCTAACTTGCACTCCACATACACACTTAGGTGATGTGGCAGACCTGAAATGATGGGCTTCTTTTTGTTTGCCACATCACTTTAGTGTGCATGTGGAGTGCAAGTTAAGTATACCCATATCATTTTTGATCGAAACTCAAATTTTTTAAAGGGTCTTAGTAACGGGGGTACAGAAACGTACACTTGTTGGGTCCTACAAAAAAGTACACTTTATTGGGTCTCACTTAATTGGGACCCAATAAGTGTATTTTTTTGCGCCCGTAATGGATGCAATGTTGCACTGGTTACACTTGTTGGGTCCCACAAAAAGTACACTTGTTGTGTCCCACTTAGGGGGTGTTCCACTAACCCAGAGTTTTGAAAAAATTGATTTTTCACGATTTTTTATGTGATGTGTTATGAGAGACTGACATGTCTCGGTATGCATTTGGGGTGCACAAATGGTGTAACACATATCATTTTCCGTCCTTTGCATGACTTTTCTACTGTTTCTTTTTTTTTTTTTGGGGGGGGTCCAAAATTCTTCCGTTTCACTTGTAAGGAAATGCAAGTTGGAGGTTAAGAGGACACCAATCACATCATTCTGAAGTCTGAACAATCTGTTTGCACTTTGCAGAGTTCTCTGAGCGAGGAAGGAAAAAAAATATTTTACTAAACTTTCGGAACACCCTAGGGTGGTATCTAGCAAAACCCATTTGTAAAAATGAAACAAGTTAGCACTGGGAAAAGTAATTCATTTACTCCCCATTGTCAGATTGACAAATGGATGGGAGCCTTGAGAAGACCCAAGGACACATGTAATCTACAACCAATCTGTTTTCAGGTTTCCTTTTAGCCTTTTTATTTTTTCCTGAGATGAGGTTTCTTGTAGGTTGGGTTAGTGGGGGTGGAGGAGCTTAAGCATTTATGAATCCGGATTCCAGAGCATAGGTCTCTACTTCGTTTATCGACCAATAATAGCATGTAGAAATCCTTAAATCAGAGTAATTTGTTGTCAACAGTAACTTAAATATAGAGGTTGGTCCATGAGACCAAGTAAAACAATCAACAAACAATTGATTTTTTATGGTAAAGCCAGCTCACCGATGGAAGCAGTCCATAGTTCAACTCTCACTTGATTGGGTTGTTCCAAGTGCAAATTTGGGAAGTGACTTGTGACTTGTACTACCTCATGTATTCTGTTGATGAGTTCAACCCCACATTTAAAATCTCTCAGCTTCCACAGACACTGTAATCTAAGTCCCCCTTGTTCATCCAACAGTCTCCAGCCAACAACCTATAGGATCATAATTTCAGTTTTTCATGTCCTCCAGAAAAGAAGAGGAGAATTGTATGACAAAAATATCGCCTTAACACTACATGATAACTCTGAAACAAAATCATGTAAGTTATGAGGTAGAAGCCTAAGAAGGTTTTTAATGCTTTAGCCTTGAAGACAAAATTCGGGACCAAAATTAAATTTGAGATCTCAACTTTGAAGTTACTTCTTTTCCAGTTCCTATTTAGCAATAAACATGGTATACAATACACACAAACATGTGCAGCAACAGTTTTCCAAGTCAAATAACTTCTAAGCTTGCAGTAAATAAATAGCACATGCATGCTGTTATGAGAAAACGATCAACAACACTACTTATAATTTTAACTCCTCTAATAATAGCTTTCGGGCTCAATATACAACCAGAGAAATTCTTCCTTCCCCCATAGTAAACTCTACTTGTTCATCTGTACAGGTTTTGGGTATGGTGAGTTCACTGGGAGACGGCCCTTCCGATTTGCTATTCTTTTGCAGGTAAGAAACATTTCGGAAACAAAGGATACAGAGTGTCCAAGTGAAAAGAAAGGAAAGCAAAAGAAATCATCTAAGGTCAGGTAATAGAAGCTAAGGAGAGAAAATAATGGCTCAGACTGAAAGTTCCCTAGTGGAGAAACCAAACACCAGTCTTTGAGATAGTATTATTGATTGAAATGCACTTTCACACAAGTAAGATATGAACCTAGTGACTCTTACGACAACATCATCTACCAGATATGACTTAAAGTATGTGTCCCAATTTTGTTGAATTCTCCGAAAACTTGCAATCTGGATGAATGAATACGAGATTCCTAAAAATTTGAGGAATAATACTAGTTCCCAAAACTTACTATAGCCGAGCAGTGGCAGTGTGGTCGTCATCTAATGACTAAAACATGCGTAGGAATCAACTAATGACTAAAATATGCGTAATATCACTCAACTAATGACTAAAATATGCGTACGAATCTTTCAATATCACGAATTGAAATTGGAACAGCTTATGTGTACATTCGAGCGTCTTTTAGGCAATTAATCAAACATGTAGAGGGCATTGAAGAGGGAAGAGAAAAACATGACTAGAAACCCATCATACGCGCAAAAAATAACTCATAAGGTTGGGAAATTTGATTGAAAGAGAAACTGACTGATGCTAGGTGAAGTGAAGCTTTAAATCGACAGGTGAAATGCGGCAACGAGAGTGAACTGAGCAGCTTCACAAAACAGACGCGCCCTAAACGTAGCAAAAATACAATGTCATCAACCAAAATACCAAAACCGCAGAAGCCCTAAACGTAGCAAAAATTCGAACTCAAGATAATTTATCCCTTACTCAAAAATTTGAATAACAAGAAAAAGAAAAAGGAAAGGGAGTAACCTTCAGTGTCATTGAAGTGGGTGAGGTCGTACAGACAACCGATAGGGTTTCGAGTGCCTTTGATTCTGATCGTCGTCGATTGGTGCCGGCGTCAATACTTCTGTTACGGGAAACGCTGTTATCTGGGTGTTCCGGTAAGACACTCGATGGAGAGAGATGAGAGAGCGAGAGAGAGTGCACCGCGTTATCTGAGAGAGTGAGAGAGAGTGCACCAAGGAGGGAGCGAGAGAGATGGAGGGAGGTTACTCCGTGGATTTCAAAGAACGAAGAAAGACGAAGAAAAGAAGGAAGGGAAGGGTTTACAGGGGAAAATTAATTGCCAGGGTATTTTGGGCATTGCAACTGAAAATTACCATGTATCTATCATTTATTTTCTCCTTGCCATGTCTTTGGAATTTCACAAACCATGACCACCTTTTGGTCTTTATTTGCTCCTAGCACCATGTTTTTGTCATTTTCCCATAAAACTAACAAAGCTGACGGACAACATTTAAATGGTGTATATGGGGTTAACCGGACACAATAGTGAAACTTTGGTAAGAAAATTAGTACGTAAAATTTACCAGCTTGGATTGAAATAAAATACAATAAAAAAAACTCAGCAATCCAATAAAAAAAAGAAGCAAATCCTATCCTCGCTGAAACTGCTAATAACTCATGAGGGGCAGAACTGACATTTCACCAATTAAAGTTAGTGATGTCAGCTACCCCTGGTTCTTGAACTATCACCAAGGCCTTTGTGCTGGAGTGTGATGCTTCTGGAAAGGGGATATGGGCAGTACTCATGCGAGGCCTCCGGAAAGGCAAAAAACCTTCAATTTTTCCATCTACATATGATGAGAGTTATTGGCTGTGGTGCAGCCGTGTGACCAAATGGAGGCACTACCCCCTAGGAAGACACTTCCCTAAAATTAGGATTGATCATCAAAGCCTCAAATTCTTCTTGTAACAGAGAGTGACCACTCTTATGCTGCAAAATGGCTTCCCAAGCTAATGGGTTCTCTATGAGAGCTCTTTCAAAAGTAGAAAAGAATACGAGGCTCAGATGCTTTATCTAGAAAAGAAGAGGATTAAAAATTGGGCCATGATGCTACTGCATATGAGAATGTTCGCGCCAAAAGAGAGACATCAGTCCATGCCACAATTACTTCTGGTCATTTGTCTTAACCAATCAAAAAGCCAGTGATGTGATTGTAGGTTGCTAGGATTTCCAGAATTTCTTTGCATGAAGACTTTTATGCAAGTCTTCATCCGCCCAGAAGTTATTTACATCCACTTTACAATCCATTGGCTGTCTGTAAAAATCTATTTCCCCATTTTCTTTCTCGAAGAGGACGACCATTCATTCAAGCTCACATTGCAACAAGCCCCCGACTCTGTGTTACCTACATAGTCTTGAAATGGATAGTTCATATTATTCCGAGTACGAAAGCCACGGTCATTTTCCTATCAACTTTAGTAAGTAGCAATGTAGCATGGCCGAATGATTCCTGTCCTGGGTTCCAGAAACAGATTTTGACCATCCAACTAGCCTGTATTAACATTGCTCTCCCATGAAAACAAGAAAACTCCCTTGCACGGTTGCACCCATTGTTTAAAGCCCTAATCACCAGTTAAAGCACGAGGCCTATGCTCGATCGTAAACAGAGACATTCCAGTTTGTGAAATAGCTCTAACAAAAGCCATGTTTGCAGTTAAGGTTGGAGCTCGCCAATGATCGCCCGTGCCAAAACAAACCTTGTTTTTGAAGGCCAGCTTTCTAGTGTTTGGGAGGCTCATCATGCGTGCTGATGGACTGTCAGGCACAACCCTGCACCAAACATAAATAAAGATTTTCAAGTACGGTCTCATTGATGGAGATTATTGTCAATTATGCATCAAGACTCTTAGTATTAGGATTGAATCAGTAATACAACCTGTAAACAGCAACAAAACAACTAGTCAACTCATGTTGCCTGGTTTGCCCCATGCATAATGCCATAGAATTTTACTGCTGTGAATTTGGGACTATTGGATTAGCGGGTGGAAAACGAAAAGACAAGCAAGAAAAGAAAGGGGAGAGCAAAGTAATCCCATACCATAAACAATTCATATGTAGTTCTAACTAATGAAAATGGTTTGCAGGCTTCCTCCACAGTGAGAGAGCATCGTGTTGGGTGGTTTATTAGTAGAGTAGCATGAATTGTTGGACATAAATTGATTGCACAAGGCAGTGTAACACGTAACTCATTACAGTCATGTTATGGATCTCTTGCAATCAGAAGAACCATGACAAATGGATCAGTTTTTAGTACTTTTGCTTCGATAAGAGTAAAAAATGAGCCTAACTAATCTACACATAGGGTAAAAAGGATATATATAAACTAACCACCAAAATATTCCATGAGGCCACAACAAATGTTTGAAGAATTCAGCTATCTTAACCATAACAGCGAAGATTCAAGTAAGTGTTTGCAACTTGTAACATAGTTCCATCTCTACTTGACCATAGAATATATTGATTAAAGGTTGCTTCTGACATTGCAGAGATATTTCTATTGATACCCAATAGAATAGGGGAAGAGGGATCACCGAACAGATGATATCTGGTTCAAGAAAAGCACAGCTGGGAAAGGTAAAAATTCAATGATGGGAAACTTCTCAGTACTCCCTTGTGGTTTCGCCAGGGTGGGGATCCCCCCTAATCATTTGGAAATAACCACAACCTCCTATAGTTTGAGTGCTGAAGTGCACCGTTAATTTTCCAGCCAAGTTAGATTTTTTTTTTTTATCTGAGCAGAATTTGTTTTGGACGGGGGCGTATTTTGCAAGCAAGGAAAGAACAAAGTAGTCAAAGTCAAACCTCAGTGTAAGAGGACAACCACTCCCTTATCTTCATCTACCTTTAACCTGAAAACCCCTACTCTTATTGCAAACATTAGTACAGCCATCCGCACCACCATCAGACACCTACCAGGCTACCACCCGTCTCCCTGAACAGTGCAGTTTATAAAACCTACCTTAATGGCTTTTTTTTGGTTGCCCCCTCTTTTTGTATGTTGCAATAATAAAACCAGTCACCATGGTGATCCCTCCGGTTGTTGCCGTAGCCATGACATGAACTACCTCTTCTGATATAAATGTAACCTAGATTACCTTCCATTTCACTGCAACAACCGTCACTGATCTCAACTGCTTCTTTCATTTCAAAAAAGGCCAATTACCAACACCGCCGACACATACAAACATCAGACCATTAGTTGCAATATTATGCTATCTTTGACACAAAGACACAGACAGTTTGCGTAGATATCAATAACATGTACCCTGTATAACACAATTGGTTATAGTAGGAATTCAGTTTAAATAGATAGAATCTGCATAATGCAGGATTAGTCGGAACACATTATTAAATGAAAAATACATTAAAAATAGATAGAATCTGCATAATGTGGGATTAGTTGGAACACATTATTAAATGAAAAATACGTTAAAAATAGGTAAATTACATTACTACCTAATTTGATTTGATTATTTAAAAGGATTTTGACCAAAAAAATACGTAGTAAGCAATCTAAATTTTTTTTAAAAAAGAGGTAATTGAATAATCATCATTTTTTTGGACACCACGTAAGTTTTCATCCCGCCCACTTTTCGGGGTTTTGTTTTCATCCTCTTTTAATTTAATCTATGTTTTTTATCCTTTCATTGTGATATATGTAGATATTTATATATAAACCAATACTCTTCACTAAATTAGTGGAAACTAATTACCAATAATTATGGGTATTTTGAAATAGTGTTGGAATCCAAATTGTACCCTAAATTAGTGGCAACTAATTAATGTTTCATAAATTAGTGAAAATAATACCATTTCAAAACAAATTATTTATAACTCAGGAGGAATTATGGTAAATTTATCAAACCATCTTATTATGGTTAAAAAGTAAGTTCATACTAGTGTTCATGGTTAAATTTATCATGATACCTTCAACATATCTTTCGAGTTAAATAGTTTTACCTGATCATTGAAAAATGTCGACGACATATATTTTACCATGGCCCAATTGAAAAGGTCAACTAAATTTACCATATTTAATGTTCTTTATTTGATTTTTACCATGGTAATTGGCAGATGTTGTGAGCATATTTTTCACCATGATTCAAGTTTTCAAATCAACAAAAATTACCATGTTCATTGTTCGGCTAGAAAATCTATCCCTAAATATAGCATTCGATTTAGTCCCAAATTAACTAATGAACTAGTCCCAAAAATCTATCCCTATATAGAGCATTCATTTAGTCCTAAATAAACTTATGAATCGGTCCCAATAAGATTTTTGGGACCAATTCATAAGTTAATTGGGACTATGGCAAATGCTCTATATAGGGACAGATTAGCATCTTGTTTAGTCCCAAATAAACTTATGAATTGGTCCCAAAAATCTATCCTGTAGGGATAAGATTTTTAGGACAAAATCATATGTTAAATGGGGCTAAGCCGAATGCTCGGTATAGGGACAAATTTTTTAGACCAATTCATTAGTTTATTTGGGACTAAATGAATGCTACATGTAGGGATAGATTTTTTACACCAATTCATAAGTTAATTGGGAATAAGCCGAATGCTCTGTGTAGGGACAGATTTTTTGGCGGAACAATAAACATGGTAATGTTTGTTGATTTAACAACTTGAATCATGGTGAAAAATATGTTCACAACATCTCCAAATTATTATGGTAAAAATCAAATAAAAAATAGTAAATATGGTAAATTTAGTTGACCTCTTTAACTGGATCATGATAAAATGTCTTTAACATTTTCCAATGATCATGGTAAAAATTAAACTCGTCAGATATGTCGAAGGTATAATGATAAATTTACCATGAACATTGGTATGACCTTACTTTTAACCACAATAAGATGGTTTGATAAATTTACCATAATCCCCGAATTATCAGTAATTAGTTTTGTAACGGCATTATTTTTCACTAATTTAGGAAATTATAATTTGTTACAACTAATTTAGGGTACGCTTTGGATTCCCCTGCTATTTCAAAATACCGACAATTATCGGTAATTAGTTTCCACTAATTTAGTAAATAGTATTAGTTTATATACATATATGGAGGCAAAGTTGGGTTTATTTGAATTTGGGGATGAAAACATGATCTCGAAAAGTGGCCGGGATGAAAACATAAGTTTTGATGTTTCTAAGGACCAATATTTAAGTGCCCCTCATAATAGTGTTTGCAGCACCCATTTTTGGCAAAATGATAAAAGATCTGAGAAAGGGTATGTGGTTTATTTTGATCAAAAGGCCGTTGATTTTTTGCAAAGTCAGAAGCGGTCTAGGTGTGATTTAATTAATCTAAAAGGGTTTGAATTGGTGATGACTCCATGGACTTCTGAAGGGTGAGTTTAAATTCCCTAAAATCCCGGAGCACTAGCAATCAGGGAATGTCTAACTACCTCGCCACAAAAATAGGGAGCTGTTGTTTGATCTCAGCAGGAGATAACCATGTCCAAGTGGGCGAAATTGAAGGGGAATAACTTCCCATGATAACATTGCATTTTGGAGGGAAAGAAGTTTGTAGCAGCTCAACAAGCTATAAGGGGACATGTTTCGTCATCCAACGATTCTAGAAGAAGATCAACAGTCAATTATCAGTTCAATTCAAATAAAACCATGAGGTGCAAATTAACCGCTTGGACGTAACCTACATTCCAGGGTAATGTGCAACTTTTCCAGGGTACCAACAGCTATATAATCAAGGGAAAAGGGCAGGCCAAAGGCTCCACGCCTCACACATTTTAATACATTTGCACTTGTATTTCCTTTTTACATACGAACAAGTTCCTTAACTTGTATTTTCATTTCCTGTTAAAGGTTACTAATCACGGAGTTAGTTTCCTCTTTTATTTCTTCGTAATCACGACGTTGTTGTTAATTCACCAGAATTTCCATACTGTTATCCGCTAAATTTTTAGTCCTTAACGTGCAAGGCAATATTGGATCTCAATTCAAAGCCTTTCCAAGGGTCTTGAACAGAGTTCCCTAATCAAAAGTTGGATTTTGGCACTTGGAGCCAATTCTCGTTTGGACCACGTCACGGTCTTGGGACGCCTTTCTCTTTGGCGGGTTTTGGAGCATAACAAATAGTTAAATGTAAGTTCTCTCTCTCTCTCTCTCTCTCTCTCTCTCTCTCTCTCTCTCTCTATATATATATATATATATATATATATATATATATATATATTGTAATGATATATATGTAAGTTGTATATATCAGCATAAATATCTGTATATCGTAGTGTGTACATATAAAACAGATATATGACATGTCTATATATACATCTTTGTGTAGCAGTATATACAAATCTGTTTGTGCTAATTGTAAAGACCCGTGTTTCTAAATATTTTTCTGGAAATAAAGTTGGGGAAACGTGAGAAAATGTTTGAAGTGTTTAAGTGATGGATTAATTGGTGATATGAATGATTTGGGGCCATGTTGCATGACAAACTACTATAGGGACTTGGGGTGTAATTTGTTTAAGTTGTGTGTGTGTGTGTGTGTGTGGTATATGAGAGGAGAGAGATACACTCCCACCCCCAATTTCATCAGACGTCCCACTCCCTCTCTCTACTCCCTCTTTCATCTTCTTCAATCTCACTCCAAATTCCACCCAAAAACCTCAAGTTACTTCACAACCCTCACTCATACTAGACTTCTACACGTGTTTGGAAGCTCGGGTGTTGTTCATTTCGGTCCAGAAGGTGGCGATTCGGTTGGAGCATTGAAAAAAAGCTAGGGTTCTTGCTCAATCTTTGTTCACAAGCTTCTATACCTTGAGGTAGGGAGATTTCTACCATTACTAAGTGTTTTGAAGTGTGTGATGTGTAGATTATACCCATCTTTGATCAATCCCTCTTATGTTCTTGAAAAACCCATTTTCTAGTTCCATGGATTTGATTGAAGGTTGATTAATGGTTGTTGTCATTGTCCTACGTAAACTAGTTGTTGCAATACACTCTTGTAGCTTGTGGTGTTGATTTTTTATCATAAACATGTTTGGTTTGGAGCCAATTGCAATCCCCTTGTTTTGCTGTAAAAAATCTGCTCGAAATAGCCTCTGGATCGATCCACATTTGAGTTGGATCGATCCAAAACCTTCTGTTGGTGTTTTAAATCATGGTGGATCGATCCACTTGTTGTCTGGATCGATCCACAACCTTCTGATTGGCCTTGGGACCATGGTGGATCAATCCACCCTAGAGTTGGATCGATCTGGATTGATTCTGTATCAATCCAGATGGCCCTAACTCACCAAAACTTGTTTTCTTCAATTTCGGTCGCTTGTTCGCGCTTGTACTTGGCATAATCACTCCTTAGACCTCAAAACTTGTTGAACAACTCGCTCCTAACCTATCCTTGCATGGTTGCTGACTTGGTTTGATTTTTAACGCGACGCTTACACGGTTATACACTTGATATGCGTGAATTAGTCGATTTTGACAAAATGTGTGAATTTGAATGACGATTCGGAGTGTGAGTGATATGACGACACCATTACAAAACTAACGAACGTGATTTTGAAATGAGAACTTGAAACATCTGATACGGGACCGAAAGGTAGCTCGGAATGATACTCAGGCAGTCCTATGGGCGTGTCGCGAGGAATTATGAATTGGCCAAGGGGAAGACTATACGGTGTCGAAAGATAGCCCAGAATGATACTCGGTTCGTCCTATGGATGTGTCGCGAGGAATTTTTAATAATCTAACTTGAACAAATTGATGACACGGTACATCGAACGAGTTGGACACTTATGAGAGAAGATACGTGTTGGGTACACATTGGACACACTTGGGTGATAATTAGGGATTTATATACTCTTGTTTGCTTCTTTGGACACCCGTAAACTCATTGGTATCATTATGTGGCTTTCAATTCTCATTTCTCATCTCGCATCTACAGTTTCATTGCGTTTAGTTTTAGTAGGCGTTTCTCTACTAGGCTAGTGAGCTCACTCTAATAATTTTAGGTACCCAGCACAGCGCATGACTTGGATGTGCATGAAGTGATTGCATACATCTTTTGAAAGCTTAAAGAGGAGTTATCTCATCATCTTGAGTTTAAAATGTTGAAGAGATGATTTTGTAACTTATTCATAGTAAATCTTTTGACTTTGGATTTGTAACTACTTTAACACTTGTGTATTTCGACTTGGGTTATGGGTACCCGTAGAAAATTGTAATTCGTTGATGTTGACTTTGGACTTTGAACTTGGACTTTGGTTTGGACCGTGGATTTATTGACCGTCCACGTGGAATTTCTTAATGTATTATCCTTTAAATTTCGAGGGCGTGACACTAATTGTTAGTTGTACATACATATCCGTATATAAGTGTCCCAGTTTATGGTGAATGCTAATTGTTTACATTTGGCAATTGAAGGGATATATATTTCCTCGTCCCCAACTGTGTCCGGGTCCTCATTATTTTAGAATTCCCGTGTTCGTGGTTCCAAAATCCCAAAAAATTAAACAATGCTATCTATTGTCTTCACTCCTAACCTTCATTGAAAACAAACATCATCTATGTACACTAACAAAGCCAAACCAACAATTTCAGCACTCCTGGAATGGGAAGGGAATAGCAATGTCAGGAGCAAATTGCTGATTGTGATGAAAACAAAAGTCAATTGAATTCCATAGCCATAAATTGGTTTTCTCATGTTGTTTCACGCATTCTAACAGTTGTTGTCACAAAAAAATCAAACATTTGGACGAAAATACGCAAACAAAACCTTGTTGGTACAACAAAATAGAACACAGCCAACTATATACACATATTACATATATGATTGTATATATGTGCAAATAGGAAAAACTCACATGATGCATTTTAGTAAGTGGCCGGCCCTTGACTTCTCATTTTCACCCCCACACATTGACACTAACTCCTTAAACTCCGAACAAACACATTCGCAGATCATGCCTCTTTTTCCCGATAACACAGAATTGAGTTCCACATGAATTGGGTTCTGAATTTCAGACACCACCTGGAAAGACATCAAATTACATATTCATCACTCCTGGGCACGGCCACCATAATCAACACATTAGAATGCAGAAAGAAAACAAATCACGGATTTCATGGTAAACTACTGTGTAATATGATTCCGAAGAAGTAAGAGAGAGAATGCATGCACAACAGCATGAAGGACAAGGAAGTTAACATTTGTACTTGGCTTATGACTCTACTTTCTCTTCTTTCTTTCTTTTTATGAGAACGACAGCGCACTCACCCTCTATGCTAAGTAATTTTTTTTTTTTTGTGTGTGTGTGGGCAACTTCACTTAAACCCCTCTATTTTTTTTTATTTTTTTGGGGGGGTAAACTTCACCTGAAATTTCACTCGTGCTTCTCCAATGTCAAAAAGGGTGGGAGGAAAGATCAAGTAAAAATTATCGGAGAACGTAGCCATATAAACTGAGACACTTGCATACAGGATTTTTAAATCTAGGACTCCAGAAATTTGAGATGCATAAACAATCACACACAATCGACCGAAAATATAGGTTATACTTTATACCTACAATAAACACGGGAGGTTGCCCGTAATGCTTCCAAATACAAGCAGATGGTGCAGTGTACATATATGAATACCGGAATATATACCTGGGTAATCACAAACTCATAGTTGCTCTTAAATCTTAGCCTTAGTTCTCTCTCAGATGTGGATAGAATTTTCTCCGTAGCACCATTACTAATCCCTGATACAAGAGCAATCAAAGCAGTGGTATCAAAGTTTATCATATCACCTTCACCAGAAATGCCCTTTTCTCGAGCGAATTCTGTATCTTTTAAGTCCAAAACGGGTGGTTTCATCCTTGAAATGAGGGAACAAAATGAACCACCTAAAGTCAAACCAATGCACTCTTCTTGGAGGTCTCCTTCTTTTGTGCTTACAGCACCCAGGAGCGGATCCTTGAACCCACATTCTACCGTCGGAACAGAACAATTCCTTGACTGATCAACCTTAATTTCAAGGATACACACACTTAGTCCGAATGATCTCTTGTGAATATATATCCACTCGTCCTCTAATTCCTCAGAAAACCCGAAATCAGAAACGGGAAATTCAATTCCAAACTCGGAGGCTCCAAATTCGCGTTCAAGGTTGGCGCGAATACTTTGGTCAAGTCCATTTGAGAAGAAAAGGATGATTGAATAAGGTCTTGTTGATGGGAGGGAATGGGCAGCTGCATCAACTACTTGTAGAATTCGTGTTCTCAGGCCCTTATTATTATTTTGATTTCCACAAGACCCCCCGTTCCAAGAAACAAACTTGGGGTTTCTAGCAGACACAAGGACCCATACTGGGTTTCCATTAAGGGTACAGACTATATCAACATGTACTGATTTTTTTGTATTCTGGCCCCCATTTTCAAGAAATGATAGAGAAACGGGCTTACAAACACGGGAAACCCCCTTCACAAATGGTTGCTGGAGAATGTGTACAACTGCCTCAAGGTGACCAATGTTGGAACTGCCATGCCACGGAATGGGGCCAGTAAGAAAAGAACAAAACAAAACAAATTTTGAGAAATTAAATAAAAACAACAGATAAACAGATATATGTTGTCAAACTGACCTGAGAGAATTGGGAACGGGATGTAAATGGGGAAAACGAGAAAGAAAAGAGAGCTCAGACTGGGCCAGTCTGAGAAGGGTAGTTCGATGATTGCAACGCATTGAATCTGAATACGTCGACTGTATTCGATCTATGACCGCTTTGCATCTCTGCTTTGCCCTTTCAATTTCAATAACGCCTTTTCTGCTCCGAGTTTCCTCTGTGTCCCCAAAGCTCGACCTCTCCATCTTTGGTTTTCCCCTTCTCTCTTTCCCCCCGGAGTCAACTCTTGACCGTGTAAACGCTAGAAGCCTTGAACATCACCAATTCCGTCCAGTGGCGAAAGAGGCTCCGACGGTCGGCAGAAATCTACGGAGCTGGATCGGCTACTTCTTCAACAGTCGGCAGAAATCCAAAACTAGAAACCCACACTGGTTTTCCAGGAGCCAAAGCCAAGTATATCTATGTAGTAGTATCTATTATGTACTTATTACAAATTTACCTTATAATTGTTAAAAATTACAATCTAGCCTTAGATATGTATATAATATGATATCACCTGACATACTTCTGTATACAATTTATTCAAGTTGTCAAAAAAAAAATTTGTTGATTTAGCATAAAATAATTATAAAAAACTTGGTGATATTATACATATCACCCAAAAATTGGAAAAATGACCAAAACATGGTGGTTAGAGCAAATAATACCAAAAATATGGCCATGGTTTGGCAAATGACCAAAGTATGACAAGCACAAAAAAAATTCCACATACATGATTTTTTAGACTTGCACTACCCACAATACCCCTCATCTCTCTCTCTCTCTTCATCCCCTTATCATACACTCATATACAGAGACGGACAGAGATAGAGAGCTCTTCTTCTTCGTCAATCGTCCCCTTCATCATCCCGATTCCCGCCGCCGCTGCCAACCACCTACACTTGCGACACGAACCCTAGGTTGGAGGTTGGAGAATTGGCGTGTAGAAGTGAGAAGTTGGATGAGAAGAAGAAGAGGGTTGGAGAATTGGGAGGTGGAGAGAGCAGCAGCAGAGTGGCGACCAGGAACCCTAGGTTAGAGGTTTATGGTGGGACTTTGGATGATATTACGGAGTTTTTCAGTAGTGGGAGTCATGATCCCAATTCTACCCAAAACAACGAAGGTACAATTTCTGAATTTGTTTTTTTTCTGGCATTCGAATTCATTTACATTTGTTTGTGTTTCTTTAGGGCTAGTTAGAGCATCTTAAACCGTAGTAGTGCATTAAATTGGTGTTTTTTTTTTTTTTTTTTATGAATTGGCAAATTGGTTTTGTTGTAGACTGAGTTCAGTCCTCTTTGGTATGAATGTTTTCCTTAGGTCAAGTCACATAAGATGCTGGACTATAAACCAAACACATACACACAATTTTGAAGAAAGAAAGCACGATATAGATATTGTTCATGGTTTGGCTGGAATACTTATCTCACTTCCCTCTTATCTACATTTGGTCACTGCAAAATTAGGGTTTTTTTTTTTTTCAGATTTTATAAAATTAGGTTTTTCGATTCTGATGGTAGGGTTTTTTTGTTCTTTGTTTAGGAAAGAGGAATCAACATGCTTTTTGCATTGGGTGGAAATACTTGGTTTACTCACCTCTTGTATTTTCTGTTTCTTTACAATGGTTCTAGTCCATTGTTCATTTGAAGTTAATCCACTAATTCAAACTCTTCATTAGTTCTGCCCTCAAAAGTCTAGAACTCTTATTGCCAAAATATTACATATGTATCCATTCCTCCCCGTTTACACCGTCATCAATTCGCGGTTATATAGGTACTGCTATTGTGTTTGTCGTTTGACAGTTTTTGTATGTTTTTTTTTTTTGGCGAGCCACAAAATTTCTATGGTAACATCAGTTACTGGACTAACCTAGATTTTGGTAACAGGAATATCCCTACTGTTCACTAAAGCAGAGAAGAGAAAGTTCTCTAAGATTTTGGATCGACATTTTATTGTCCAGAATTGCTTTTAAGTTTATGATAGATTTCTTCAATGAGAATTGTTTTCTAATCATTACACGTGCTTTGGGTAGTAATCAGTTTGCCAGAACATGTATTTGGCTGGTCTCTTGAGATGACTATGGATCGTCCTATAACTAGCAATCTGCCTAGCAAACATGGCATAGGGTTGGGCTTTTTGGCTCTAGCTGCATTTGGATGCTACAAACTCCTTAATCTTTTTCTTGATTGTCGTTAGCTGATTTGCCTCGGCCTCTTGATTGCCAAAATCTTGGGTGTTTTAGTAAAGTATTGCCTGCAAATGCTAAAAGCCTGCAAAGCCGGAACATCTATAGAGAATGTGCCTATCTTGGAATAGTTCATTGCTAATTGTTTTGTGGTAAAAATCTGGATGCATCTCCGCAAGAAGTTGTGGTGATGTTACACTTCTTTTAGTATCAAATACTGATTTTCTAGTTCAATTTCGGCATCTAACTTCTAGTTAACAACCTCTTGCAGTTTAATGCTGTTGGAAACTTTTCTATCTCTCTCCGTTCGTCATATCCGAGTTCGATGAATCTTGCTGGAGTGATCTTTGATGAGTAATTTGTGGACTAGTTCTCATCGCCATCATCAATGAATCAACAAGGCTGGCCAAAGTGTAATGGAAAAGAAAAACAATACCTGACTGGAAATGCAGTGGACTCCATAAAGTCAAATAACAGCACGTGTTTCGTTTGTGCAAGCTCTGAGAAGAGGCAGAGGTGCCTTAAAGTGGCCACCCAAGAAATGCAATAAGAGATGCTAGCAAAACTTAGGAATTTTTTTTTCTTTCATTTTGCTTGTATATAGAGCTTAAGTTAGACGATGATTATTATTTTCGGCTCATGCCTCATTGTTAAAGCATAATGTATTTATGTCCGCCAAAGTAGCGGATGCCATATTGTTTATTCTACTTGTTTGGATTTAAAAACTTCCATTTCAATTGCAATCTGCAACTCGACATGAGTTTGAATTATTATTGAACCTGTATGCTCTGTTGTGATGGTTGACTGAGACATGATGTCAGGCTAGACCAAAAACAAATGAAACTCTGTCGAATTTTTTAGGAAAATAGGGATACACATGAATGCAAGGGAAAAAAGACTTAATCTTGCTTAGTCACCTGCATATCACTTCAAAATGTACCACCACTAGTCTATCCAAAAAGGCAAAAACTATACTTCAACTCTTCAAGACTATATCAGTTATCCACTTCAAAATATACCACCAGTCCACTCTTGTCACACCCAAAATCTCTCTAAAAATGTTTGATTTGACCATAGCCTACAAGGCAGGTTGGCCTAACATGGATGCAAATATTTTGAGATAGAGTGCATGTTTTTGGAGTAATGGTGCAAGTATATCGAACATAGAGTGCAACATGCAAAATCTCTATAAAAAAGTTTGATTTGACTATATCCTACAAGGCAGGCTGGCCTAACATGGATGCAATTATTTTGAGACAGAGTGCATGTTTTTGGAGTAATGGTGCAAGTATATCAAAGATAGAGTGCAACACGCAAAATCTTTCTAAAAAAAATTTCACCGTGCATCCATTACATTGCACCATGCATGACGTTGTGTTGCACTCCCAATCAAAAGCATTGCACCCATGTTAGTCCAGATGGAGTTACCAATGTATGGTCGAAGTCAAACTTTCTAGAAAGAGATTCTCAGCACTGCACCGTGTGTCCATTTACATTGCACTATGCATGACATTATGTTGCACTCTTAATCAAAAGTATTGCACCCATGTTAGTCCAGATGGGGTTACCAGTGTATGGTCATAACCAAACTTTCTGGAAAGAGATTCTCAGTACTGCACCGTGTGTCCATTTACATTGCACTATGCATGACATTGTGTTGCTCTCTAAATCAAAAGCATTGCACCCATGTTAGTCCAGATGGGTTTACCAGCGTGAGGTCAAAATAAAACTTTCCGGGAAGAGATTCTCAGCACTGCACCGTGTGTTCATTTACATTGCACCATGCATGACGTTGTATTGCACTCCTAATAAAAAACATTGCACCCATGTTAGTCCAGATGGGGTTACTAGTGTATGGTCAAAACCAAACTTTTTGGAAAGAGATTCTCAACACTACACCGTGTGTCCATTTACATTGCACTATGCGTGACATTATGTTGCACTCTAAATCAAAAGCATTGCACCCATGTTGCACACTATGCGTGCTTGTTTATTTCATACACAGTGCATGTCAAGATTATATAAAGAGCACGTTTTTTTGTTGCTCGGAGCAAGTTTTTCAGTGTCAGTGACAGTACATTGTTTTGCATGTTATAAAAACAGTGCAAGGTCACTCCACTGACAATGGAACGTGGAACGGATGGACTTGCATGCATGGTTCATGCCATCTAAAAACCTAAGGAAATGAGAAATAAAATTTCTGGGAAGAACAGTCAGGTGCTTGTGGTTTTATACACAGTGCAGGTCAAGGTTATATAAAGAGCAAGTTTTGTTCTTGCTCAGAGCAAATTTTTCAGTGTCAGTGACTGTACATTGTTTTTCATGTTATGAAAAGAGTGCAAAGGTCACTCCACTGACAATGGAACGTGGAACGGATGGACTTGTATGCATGGTTCATGCCATCTAAGAACCTAAGGAAATGAGAAATAAAATTTCTGGAAAGAACAGTCAGGTGCTTGTGGTTTCATACACAGTGCTCGTCAATGGTGCAAGTATATTGAAGATAGAGTGCAATGCACAAAATCTTTGTCAAAAAATTTGATTTGACCATATCCTATAAGGCAGGTTGGCATAACATGAATGTAAATATTTTGAGACAGAGTGCATGTTTTTGGAGTAATGGTGCAAGTATATCGAATATAGAGTGCAACAAGAAAAATCTCTCTAAAAAAGTTTGATTTGACCATATCCTATAAGGCAGGTTGGTCTAACATGGATGCAAATATTTTGAGACAGAGTGCATGTTTTTGGAGTAATGGTGCAAGTACATCAAACATACAGTGCAAGATGCAAAAGTTACGCACTCCAAAGAATTATAGTACAATTTTTCCCCACCACCACCGCTACAGCAAACCCAGGCGACCTCGATCTCCACCGCCGCCGCCGCCGCCCTCATTTGGAGCAGTGGGAGCAGGATACCTTCTACTAATTTGGGAGAGAGTGCCATTTTTCTGACAGTGCATTTTTTTTCACGTAAAGTGCAACATTTGTTCATGTAAGGAGCAAGGGTTGTTTCAAAAAAAAAAAAGTGGGATTAGGACTACATTTTATAATACAAACTTTGCTCCAATAAGAAAATATTTAGACAATTATGGTGCTAGTTTGGGAAAACAAAGAACAAATCATGTTACTGCAAGGTGCAAGTGTTTTTCATTTACAGTGCAATGTTGTTACATGCACGGTGCAATTTTAAAAAAGAACGTCCAAAAAGATTTGATTTGAGTGCAATGCCTTTATTGCATGGTGCAAGGGTTTTTGATTCACAGTGCAATGCTCTTGCTTGCACAGTGCAATTTTGAAAAAAACGGTGCAATTTTGAAAAAGATTTGATTGAACTTCACACCAGCAAGACAAGTTGGATTAACGTGAGTGCAATGTTTTTATTGCAAGGTGCAAGTGTTTTTTATTTACAGTGCACTGCTATTGCATGCACGGTGCAGTTTTGAAAATGATTTGATTTGATCTCACACCAACAAGACAAGTTGGACTAACGTGAGTGCAATGCTTTTATTGCAAGGTGCAAGGATTTTTCATTTACAGTGTAATGCTCTTGCATGCACGGTGCAAGTATATCGAATATAGAGTGCAATTTTTTTCGCATGGGATACTGTTTTATAACTTCTATTTTTTTGGAAAAATTTAGGCAACATCTCCCTTGTTTTTTTATCCTAGCCCGACGTCAAGCGTCTCAACAACCAACATCAATAGCAATAACATAAGCACAAAGCCAAAGCTAGGCAATTCTCATCCTAATTACCATTCATAAATCTGGGTCATTCTCATCATATTCATCAAGCACATTCAAGTTTGAAGTTTTGAAAGAAGAAAGAAAACCAAACTATTATTACATTTATCCACTACAAAGGCGTTGTAATACATAATGTTTCGAACACAAAAAAAGGAGATATATTCCAAACATCATTACATTTATCCTCTCCCTTAAGCTAGGTACATCAAAGCCAAATGACTTTCTATTTCAACAAGGTCTCGACAAGGAACCAATCTAGATGCTTTGACAACGTTAAATTGTGCTATAGCTCCTCTAATCCCACAACTAGGATGGGATATTTGTCCAAAAGCCATGGCATGACACAATTTCCCAAACCCATACTCCCTTCAATCTCCACCTAGTGTTCGCTCATTGGTGCCAAGATAAACATCAAGTCGAGCTCTCTAAAGCAGATTGCTCCATGCATCTGTTGTAGTTATTTGTTCAACGAGATCTCAGCCAATTTCTTTTAGAGGATCTACAAAATTATCGCCAACCACAGGGACAAACAAATATGCCTTTAGGATCCCAAGGAGTCGTGGATGGTTTTATACAAACGACCATCTTGGAATTTTCCAAATTTGTCTTGCATTTGGCTTGCCCAATCAAACTTGCCGACTTGACAAAGCTAAGGGATGGAAGTTCTGCAAAAACCTGCAGATTTGCACAGAATTTAGGACATATTATATAGGGAGCTTATGAGATCAAAAATTCATGAAAATTCTTTAGACATGTGACCCAATTAGAGTGAATAATTGCCAATAACCATTAGCTGAAAAAAGGGTGCATTTAGAAGGCTCTTCCTGAATTACCTTTCCAATATAGATGTTTTATCACCTTCTTCATTAGAAAACGGTGCTATCCACAAAGCAAGCGGATGAAAATTATCAAATTGGATTTGCTATCTGCAAATCTAATCTCATGAACTTTGGAAACAAGCCATCTACAGGTAATCCAAGAATCCCATAAGCAGCTGCAAATTATTACGATTATCCTATATCCAAAAGACAATCAATACAGAACATCCTCAACATTATTTGTTATGCATCAAACACAAATAGCTCAAAAACTGAAGTACTACATGCTCAAATCATTCCCGCATCAAATTTATATCAATTTTTCCAGACAAAAGAAGATTACTTTCCAGGCCCTTCAGCATTGACAAAGGGGGACACTTTACTCTAAGCTATAGCAAATAATGGACCAAAAGAATTGGAGAATTCCAGAATGATTACAGTTCTTTAGCAAATCATGCAGCCACAAACCCATTTCAGTTGAACACATTAAATTACCCCAAACTAGAACTTTAAAAAGAACCATTTCCTCCAAAAGGGGATGCCTCTCCTATAAACCGACATAAGAACATTAAAAAAAATGTCAAATTTTTAAGTTATTATCTGTTTGGAACTTAAGGATGGAAAGGAAAGAGAATGGAAAATTTTAAAAATTTTCTTTCCCTTGTTTGGTTCCTAAAGAAATAGAAGGGTGATCAGAAATACAATGGACCTCAAGCACCTATACCAAGTTTGTGGAATCAATAAACTTGCTTCCAAAAGTCTATTTTTAAATTTCCCTGGGGTGCAATACTAATCATACCAAATTAAAAGCTGACTAACCGGAGCTAACGTTTGGTTTTATGGTTATTTCTAGTTACTCAAGCTAGAGTTCAAGACTTGGTACGATGGAAAATTTTATCCGGTCCTTATACTTAGAGATGGATTCCCTCCTCAAGTTCCAAACAAAGCGTACAGCTATTCCGACAACTACCC
Source organism: Vaccinium darrowii (assembly GCA_020921065.1). Classification (NCBI taxonomy): domain Eukaryota; kingdom Viridiplantae; phylum Streptophyta; class Magnoliopsida; order Ericales; family Ericaceae; genus Vaccinium; species Vaccinium darrowii. The sequence continues at coordinate 20,527,850 of CM037158.1, read as the reverse complement.
AATAAAAAAAATCAACAAACCCATTTCAGATTGCACATAAAAGGCAAAACTTGGAATTACAACAAGAACCACGTCGGACGAAAGATCTAGATTAAACAAAGCAGACCCATTTTAGATTATTAGATTAAACAACGATCGGAATCTTCTAATCCCCTGTCATGAACAAAAGAAACGAGAAATATGTAAACAGGTTAGGTAAGAAAAGCACCTTGAGAGTTACAAGTGAGGGAAAAGAAAAGGCAGAAAATATTCGATTTGCAGAAGGAAGAGAGAGAGGTCTATATATCCGAAATCAGATGGTCCGGATTTTAGAAATGGGATGGAAGAGAGTTGGATTGTTAGACTCTTTGGGCGTGAATAGCCATGAAAGTGCAGAATTAAAGCGACCTTCCTTCCCTCTGCTGGTGGTGGGTGACAGAATAATCAATCAATTTGCCAAGCATTGAAAAAGTGTTAAAAGGAGCAGGTCGGTGGCTGCGGCGGCGTTGGTCGTCGTGACCTAGATCTCAACCTCTCCTCTTCTCTCTGTGCATAAACGTGATTTGGGGAGAAGGGGAAAGAAACCCTTCCAATTTCACGTCTTTTTTTCTGGGGCTGTGTCTTCAAATGTCTGAGGGTAGTTTGGACCTTTCAAGTAAGGCTTACCATGTATGTGGAAATAATTTTCTCCTTCTCATGAATTCAGTCATTTTGAAAAATCTTACCATGTAATTGGTATTATTAGTTTTAAATACCATTTATTGGTCATTTTCCCCCAAAAATTTACTTTTAATTTTTTTATTTTTATTTTATAAAATATTACAAGGAAGTATTATAACTTTAGTGCTGAAAAGTATATGAAAAATTATCAATTTTTTATATTTATATAATTATTTAGATGCATAATCTAAAATGGACATTCACAAGGGCAAAATAGTCTTTTGATAGGTTTTACATCGTTCATTCTCCTTATCCCTCTTATTTAGTCATCCATCCAAACCACGTACTATTTAATCCCCCTTCTTAACTGTCACATCAATATGGGGCCACCCTTCTTATTTAATCCCCCTGACTATTTTATCTCCCCTTACTATTTAATCCCTCCAAAACTAATACGCCATCCAAACAGGCTCTTAAATATTAGTCATAAGCTTATGTTATCATTCCAACCTCATTGCGGCTTATGTTTTCATCGTCAAATTCAAATAAATCCAACTCGATGCTTAATCGTTTATAGATTCTATTTTTCGAGACTAAATCGACTACACTAGAAGATGCCAAAAAATAGAACTATTTTCTAAAGTTGGAGGTCTTAGGCTGTAATTATGAGATATGTAGGGATAAATATGGCAATATGCCCCAAATTACACACCCCAAATCAAATACATCAATTTGAAAAACTTCAAGCCCTACTCGACAACATCTGTCCTCCAAATCTTCTCTCATCGTCATCCTCCATCACTGTTGATCACCGCCATCCTCCATTGCCATCGATCACCACATCCTTCATAGCCATCTTTGTGCTAAATATCACACTCTATCAACTTGTTTCATTCCCTGGAAAAGTAGTAATCAGATACTCCCTCTGTCCAAAATGATAGCCCATTTTGGGACTGCGTGCCATTTTCAACGGCTTATATCTTTTAGTTTGTAATATTTTTTATGATTTTGAAAACTTTGCGTAGCGGTCCGTGTAAACCACTGTCATAGTACCTTGATGTGATCCACAAGTCACACTACATGGCCCAAAAATGCTTGAACCCAAGGTACTAGTAGTCTCTTACATTGTTATGCACCCAAAATCACCCATGTAGACTTTCGATGTGGCACGGGGTGAAACAATCTCCCCACCTTTATACCCTCGCGTCATCGCAAGTTAAGCACTAGAGTCACTGTGGCTTTACCTAGGTCTTTTCCCTAGTGGCTAGAGTCACCAAGGCTTCACCCGTGTCTTTTCTCTGGTACCCAGAATCACCACAGCTTTACCTGGGTCTTTTCTCTGGCCTAAACCCACGTGATCGTGTACGCTGGTTACTCTGATACCATTTGTAACGCCCTGTGTAGACAACTGGCCCAGTACCTTGAGTTGATCCACAAACCACACCACATGGCCCAAAATACTTAAACCCAAGGTACTAGTTGTCTTTTACATGGTTTCTTATATGACCAAGATCACCCATGTAGGCTTTCGATGTGGGATGGGGTGTAACACTTTATATAATAGAACTAATTAACTTCCATCAAACAAGATCCATAATGCATATTTTTTGAGGTTCACATTAAAAGATATAAGCTGTTGAAAATGGCACGCAGTCCCAAAAGGGACTATCATTTTGGGATGAAGGGAGTACAAAATATGATGTATAATGGCTTGAGTTCCGAATTGTTAATGGTCATCGTTTGTTTTTTTTTTTTTTATTAAGGAGACATGGTTGGCTTGTTAGGTTGTAAAATGTGGATCATAGTTACCAGGTTGCTAAATGAATAGATATATCATATTTACTATGTCGAGTTTAATATTTTTACTGTCATGCCTGCGTTTTTATTGTCATGCCTGCGATTTTCAACATAAATAAATAACATTTCTTAAATGAAAATAGGTTCATAGTTCCATGCATATTCATTAAATAAAAGGGCCTTACAGTATCCCCATTACTTAATCAACAACAAGTCTAACCGGGTATCCGTACCCCATAATTTAATTAGATAAAAGTATTAAGAGTCATTACATTTCCCAATGTCAGAAGAGTAAAACATAACTTGCGAGTTCATCTACTCAAAAATAATGTTCACTAGATGATCAAGTAACTCCTTTAAATCATACTTTCAAAAGATGCATCACACGCCATGCACCTCACCTCATGCTCCACGTTGGTACTTGGAAATGATAGAGTGAGCTCACTAGTCCAGTAGGGAAATCTTCTAGTATCGCTAAATACAAATAGAATGAAAGGTGCGCATGGGAGCAACAAGTACAAACTAGTATTCGACAAGATATTCATCAATTGATGAAATAGAAATCAGTGTCCTCAAAGTGTTCGCGTGTTTACCAAAAAGAAACCTCTTTCGTCAACGAGAAATCCCCTTTAAAAGTCCTATGTGCCAACGCAAATAAACTTTCCTTGTTCCTTCATTAATTTCCAAACTCTTAGTGATTCGCAATTTTCCATAACCAATACGATTGGGATTTGGATCCCTCAATCGAGTTTCACTGGCGTCGGTCACCCCTACCGAATTTCACAGGCATTGTTAGGGATGACCATCTCAGCCGACCAGCCTCGATCCAACCCCTACCCTCCCCGAATGGGTAGGGGATTCGGGGAATTTGTCGGGGATCCCTCCCCTCCCCGAATGGGTAGGGGATTCGGGGAATTTGTCGAGGATCGGGTAGGCTATGAGGAATTTTTTTTTTAAATTTTGGGGATCGGGTAGGGGATGGTATAGTTGGTCCCCGCCCCTCCCCATATCCCCGTTAACACATACAGTGTATTAAAACTATTGAAGAGTTGAGATTTGATTGGTATTTTGATTGATAGTTTACTCATTAGGTTTTTTCCTTCTTGTTATTCGAGGAAGCGATTATGATGATTTTCAGTTTCGGAATTTAGTGCATCACATTTTCTGTTTCCTCGGAATTTCAAACAAATTTAGTTGCTGCCTTTCGTGCCCTTAAGTATGCGTATTTTTCCTTTACAAAGCAACCATATGTTTGAATATTTCTTGTAGTTCGGAATCCAGTTACTAATACTGGGATCACAACTACATTACTAAACAAGATACAGAGTTCGTGTTTTGCATGAATTTTTGGTCAAGCGATTGAGGTTTGGATCTCCGATTCCTCGTGGGGATCCCCATTCCCCGTATTAGGGAGGGGATGGAGGTTAAAAAAAATCTCCAGTGGAGATTGGGGAGGGGACAGGGATCGATATGTGTTCAGGGATTGGGGATGGAGGTAGTGGTATGCACCCCCTACCCTCCCCATGCCTGCGAGTCTTCTATGTGAAAAATTGTGTTGTGTGCAAAATTTTACTATGTTTCTTTTGTTGTTACCATGTTTGCCTTTTGTTTTCTATCAGAACCTTATGTGATCTTTTTTTACCATGCATCCTATGAGAGAGCCGTTGTGCAAACCTACATAGATAAGAAGTTTGTACAAGGAGAGCGTACATACTTCTCATCTATATAGGCCCACGCAGTGGCTATAGTATCCTAGAATTTTTTCCATGAACATTAAGTAAGGCTTCCTTGTTTACATGGTTTTTGATATTTTTTTACCATGATTCAAGATATTAATTCAATAATTATTACTATGTTTATATATAGGTCATTAAGTGTTTACCACTGCACGGGGATAAAATCCATGTATGAGCTTGATCACGTGCTTCTTTGTTGGAACCTTAATTCTGCAAGACAGACAACAGGTTAGAGCATCTTTGCCTCTCGTCAGCAAAGGTCCTCCGATGCTTAGGTTAGTAAGGGCCACTAAATAAGCAAAGACACAATGCGTATAACAATGAGTTACAACGTACCTTTCTTTATGGGTATGATGCTTTATTTATAGGTATGAATTGCATGTTCAATAAGGGACCCCGTTGCCCTAGTTTCCTGTTTGCATTAGGAAACCTTTCCTAATAAGACCTTTCCTATTAGGTACGGCGGTGCTATATTGCACAAGATCTCTTCTTGTAATAGAACCTCTTTCCATATAGGGCTCTTTCCCTATTGGGCTGTATTCCCAGTTGTGTTAGCAATTCCTCCCTTAATCCACGGGATTGTTTCTTATCACTTAAAAGACTAATCCAGATCCTTCTGGAATGCTACACCGCCCAATACTCTTAGGCGGTTCTGGCCGTCATGCCACATAGCTCGGCATGGTCCCTCCAGGGCCTGCCGTGCACACGCCGAGCTATACCCAGCCCAAACACGTATAATGCAACCTTGGCTATATTTGTAACCTGACTAGCTTGGCCGTGTTCTGAGACACCCTTACGTGATTACTACTTAGCTAGTTCACCTTCACTTGGTGTTACTATTTGATCTTGACCCTATTCATGATCAAGCCTATTCGGCATAGAGTTAAGGACCCCCTACATAACAACGCCGAGCTAGGTACCCTCTCGTAGTGGCTACTCCGAGCATATGAGTTGCTCGTGCCTCGTTGTTTCTATTGGTAATTGGATTTTACCCACCCAACCATGATAGTTGGAAAAGTGTCTTCCTTTAAGGCACAAAAAAGAATAGGAAATCCATTTTGTGGAGAAGTTTGTGGAGTTGATGTCAGTGGAGGCTTTGAAACAGTGTGAAAGAGGTGGTAATATCGACTATCACCCGACAGCTTGGGTTGGAAACATAGCAAATTGTTCATTTGCAAATTTTCCCATAATTACTGTGCTTAACCTAATTTTTACTACATTTACAGTCACCTAGTTAGGATTTACCATGATTACTAGAAAAATTCAATTGAACATATTTTTACCATGATTATTTTAGATTTTACCAAATTTACTATTGTGTACAGAATTTTACCATATTTATTAACATGTAGAAGATTTTACCATGAATATTCTAAAATTTACCATCTTTATTGAAGTTGTAATAATTTTAAGTTCTACCATATTTATTACTGTGAATAAAATTTTAGGAAGGTAAGCTATATAAGGGGAAACGTTAAATCCATTCCAATCCTCTCATCCGTAACATAGAGAAATGATGTCAATTCCATTGATTTGAAACCCCCCATTATTTCCAAAAATGCATGATTTAGATAACCATGATCCCTCCAAATCTCCCACTAATTAAAAAATGCATAAATTTCGATAATCATAATCCCTAAAAATCAAGAACTAGATTTTGTTGTTTATGAATTTATATATAACACTTTTTTTTTATTATGAATTTATATATGATAAGGGTCAGAATGGTAAATCACATATAGAGGATGAAAACATAATCCCGGAAAGTGGTCAGGATGAAAACTTACGTAGAGTCTAAAAAAAGGATGATCATTTAATTACCTCCTTGTTTTATCCCAATATGAGGCCCTATTTTTCGAACCTGGGGGTCCTGGAAGGCGGCCCTGTAAGGCACATCTGAGCTGTTGATCTCGGCAATAAGCGGCTCAGATTTCATCTTAGTAATAGAAGGCTCAGATTTCATCTTAGTAATAGAAGACTCAGATTTATAAAGTGCCAAGATAATGTCAGGACCATGGAAAGCACATCCGACGGCTCAGATGCCGTCCTACAGGGGGCGCTCTCCAAGGTCCCTAAGCCATGGTCAATTCAGTTCTTTTATTTTCCTTTTTTCTTCTGCGTTTCTGAAAAACTGACGATTTCTCAAACTATAATTGTTTTGATCCTTCAAAAAAAGCACTTAGTACTTTATTGTTGATATTGTTGATAGAGATCTCAAGAAAATATATCCCATGCTCTTGCCTGGATTTTCAATGCCCTTGTGGGTGATTCGCTCTAAACGACTAAAACCCAAGCTGAATCTGAAGATCTCTATTGAATGGTTGCTTTTACTTGTCTTTAAATGTCAAGGCAACAATCACTCTAGCTAAAGTTGCTCTTCTTAGAGCATCTCTAGCCCTGACTCTTTTTTTAACCCCTCAAATTTGAGCAAAAAATTGAGTAAAAAATCTATTTGATATCACCCCTCCAGAGGCAAAAGCAATTTTTACCTCAAAAAAAAAAAAAAGGTCGACGACCTAAACCCTGGCACTATCGTCACTGCGCCGCCTGTCGCCCGCCGTCCGCCGCCGCCATTAGAGCACACCCAGATCCCCGATAACACTCTCCAATCGCAGATCTGGAAACCCTGAACGTAATACCACCTAAAGGCAACTCTTAACTCCACGACAACCTTCACCGCTGCTCACCGACCCTCTCGATAGCCATCGCCGTTCGCCAACACTCCTCCGAGAGACCTCGCTGCTCCCACCAACGCTTATTGGCACCACCACCGCCCGCCACCTCCACCCCCGCTTACCACCACCAGCTGCCAAGACCTACCACCCAAAACTAGCCCTTAGATATTTGGGTAAGGGTTTAGTTCTCCCTTGATTTGGGTAAGAATTTAAGTAAAACTCAATTTGGTATGGGTTTGATTCAAAGACTAGAGGTAGGTTTTGAGTGTTTTTAACCAATTTTGAATTTGGTTCTGAGTTTGATTCAAGGCTGCAATTGAACATCTCTAGCTAACAAGGTTGGACATAAGTAAACCTGATTACCTGATACGTTTTCCATCTATCTGTTCAGTGCCTCGTACAGCACGAAAATACGCGTGTTAGGAGTATGATTTTCAGCATGAAGGATGCGTAACAAATTCCTTCATAGTCAAGGGCAGTTCAAATGGTCAAATGTCCACTCTTTTGGTTTAGGTGTCAAGTGAAATTTGGTCACAATTGAAGAGATGTTAAGTAACCCTTGTTCGTTCTTTACTGGAATCAATCCTCCATCCTGCCATTAGGAACGTTAGCTTAAATCTGTATACCCTACCCCCGCCGACGCGCTCCACCCCCCCCCCCCCCCCCCCCCCCCCCTGCGTGAAATATTAGGCTCACATTCATCGAGAGAGAGAGAGAGAGAGAGAGAGAGAGAGAGTTCTTTTTTTGTTGGTAACTAAAGAGTTTACTTCCAATAAGCAAATGAGGAATACTGGTGAATACATTTAACATATTCTTTCTTCTAATGACCAATTCTACAAGTAACAGGGCATGTACAGAACTTTTCAAGCAAAACAAATGGACAATTGAACTCAACTCTGGTTCTCAAAAGAAAAAAGAAAGAAAAAAATGAAAAAAAAAAAAAAAAAAGAACTCACCTCTATTCGGCGAAGGGAAGCACATACACATCATCTTGGGAATTGGAAAATACAATTATACCTTTTCCTGGGGCAGCAAGTTTAGACACAACAGGGACTTGTACAGGGCTCTTTTACAGATGAGGCCTTTCCCAGGAAAAGGGAATGACATCTATAAGATGACCTTTCCTAAAACAAATTTTCCTCATCTGTCACCAATCCACCCTTGTTTGCTCTCTATGGCAACATGACAAAGTTTTGTAACTGCACTTTAGGTTATCTATCAGCACTATTATCCGTTGCTTATGTTTTCGTCATTCCAAGAGATGTGCAACGGAGGAAGTTGATAATCATCAGGCTTTAGTGCCAATGCAAAATCTGGCAATGTCGGTGCTGTCTCCATGATTCTATAAACAAATAAAACAACATAAGCTATAATACCAAGGTGGTAGATGCATACATTCAAAATATAGTAATAATGGTAAACTGGTGTCCATTTGATAAAATAAGTAGCCAGGACGGCGGCCCATACAGTAGCCAACCATGTTCGCTTATCAACCAATAGATGATAACAATACGAGTCCAGGGAATGAACACCAGGGGATTGCATAGGTTATTGTATCATAAATCACACTTCAAGCAGTAACCAAGAGTAAATAGGATTTCATATGTGCTTTTGGATTTCAATAATGAAGCAAAGGAAGCCTTACTTGTCATGGGAGTACAGATCCTGGTTTATTCGCACCTTGCTTGAAGTATCTTTTGGTATCTTCTCAGACAGATACTTCATGGTTCCCCACAGAGGCGGATTTCTGCACCAAAATAGCAATTAGGAGGTGCATATCATATAGTATGATCTGCTCTTCCTCAGAAAGTGAATTTTGCCTTTGCAACAATCAGCAGAGGCTTCATAGGAGGAGAACATTACAAACACTAGGTATCTGCACGCTGAATTTTCACTTTAAATTGACCAAAAATTGGTCGTTATGAAGTGTATCTGTTTATAAATACGAGTTTCCCCAGTAGGTAATGACGTAGTCTATACCCCAATTATACATTATACTGTAATGAGTCCATAAAAGTGAGGAAGATGCCAAGACTATTTTAGACCTAATAAGACACCAATATAATCATTTACCAAAAGCAAGATCCATGTACCCATATCGCAACTCATAGTGACTAAATTGGAAAATTGCCAAAATATTCAGAGCTTCTAATAACATATTCAACATTGATAATTACACCAAGGACCACCATATTAATTAAGATTAGCATAAATGAAGACCCTAAGAACTGTATGGACAGTTTCCTTTATGCTTAAGATACCATGGACACTTCCATAAGAACCAAAACCAGCTGTTGCATCCAAAGCTTCAATTTTCACCCTTATTTTTATAACTCGTGACACGACCCTTACTAACTGGGTTGGGCTGTTGGTCCACTTAAATCTCATATCTCGGTGGCTCAATACCAAAACCTCAGGATAATGAGGGCCCCAATCGCCAGGACCAGACAGAGCACTGGCCATGACTTTTCCAAAGGTTACAACATAAGAACTCTAGAATAAATTTAAAACGTCTTGCATCCAAACCAAACCCATGGTTCCATTTTTGGTTTCGTAAGCCTAATAGGTAATTATTCATTCCGTAGATTCACCATCGCATCGATTTATAATTTTGTGAATTAGTCATCTTTGTTAAGGACACACATGTACGCACGTGTGCAATACAGGTAAGTTGATACAACAAATATAAAAAAAAACCCAGGGACTGTTGGGTTATGCATGAAATCTTTTATATTTTCATGATTTCGACGAAGACATTATATATAATAACTACAAACCGAACAAAAATACTACTTAAATTAGTTGATTAATGATCCCACATGCAAAATAGTTTAATGCCAAAAGTAAGGTGTAAATAAGAAGATGGTTCATTACATAAATGAACCTACAGACCAGAGCTTAATTCTGAAGCATAGTATGCATAGGAAAAAGCCTCCTCACTTAACTCCATTGCCGTAGAAAAGCAAACATTATTATGTTTGGGGGTACGTTTGGCATATTAGTGGGTATGTCTTACCACAAAAACTAACGGGACAATATGGGTATGTGTTTTGTGTACACGGTATAGAGGCAAACTTACCATGCATAGTATTGCTAGCTGATACATACTTGATATGGGTATGACATGGTTTTTTATGTACCCGGTTTTTCATGTACCCATGCTAAGACTTGGAAGACCAATTTGACAAGATCTCCATTGGACAACTCTGCCCTTGCACTTTCAAGGCCATAAGACTTCTGTAGTCAATAATAACTACCAACTAATATGTCAATGTTGTTGGCCACTTAGCATAGACAACCTTCAGTTTGCTCATTCATGGACTTGTATTTAGTGCCTTGGCCTCAACTCAATACATCACAGCTTTCGTAAGCAACAGCTACCCATTGGTCCTATGAATATTAGTGACAACTATAATGAAAAAGAATCTAGATCCATGGTCAAGCAAATTGGAGACTAAGTATGTAGGTCCATTTGCCTATGAAAATTTCAGATCCAATTTAACACTTTCGTTGAATTTGTACTACATGGAATGTAATGGGCCTGGAAACTTTTATCTAGTCCAATGCTTCCGAAATCATTTGAATTGGGGCACGGCAATGGAAAATAATGTAAATGTGACTAACTTTTCTTAATTGGCCATAAAACTTTGGCATTTGAAAGGTGACTAACAAGAAAGACATGATACAGAACTAAATGCACAGCTAATAAGGACATGCAGTCATAAAGCCGTAGGATTTGGAAGATGGCAAAAGAGAGTGATATAGTAGGAAAAGAACAAAACAAATAAGGTAATCGAAAGAGATGTCAGTCTCGATAGCATTTTTGTTAAGGTCATGTTTGGCTGGATGAAATAACGTTGGAATCTTGTGGTCATTCAGATGAAATACCCATTCCCCTGATTGGTTCACCAATAATTGGACCATCCCAATGGAATCACAATTCACCAAACAAAGGGAACGAGCATACCATTTCAAAACTAACGAAAAATCCTTCCATCCCTTTTTGTTTCTTTCTGAGACAACCATATCCCCACGTCACTTTCCTCGTAACCAACCTTTTCACTTTGGGTGAGATCTTACAACGCAACTCTCTCCCCTAAAACAGAAGCATATAACCTTCTCCCGTCTCCATCTTCCACCCCTGGCAGTAGTTACATCGCCCTCGTGTCTGATAGATATTTCGTACGATGTATGATGCTGTGCTACAATCTCCTCTCTTATATCTACCATATATCACATCCAATTTCACCGGCTCAAGCTGTCATATTATGTAAGATGAACTTTAATTTTGCAGAGCCTACAGATATGTGTTACTCGGACTCGCCACTTTTGGTGGAGTACCCGTGTCGACATGACAACACAGGTACGGGTGCAGGATACGTATGGGATCCGGGCACAGAAATATGGATACGGCTGGGGAGGTCTGGTTCACCGAAGAAGAGGACAAAAGGAAGACGAAGACGACGATAACGAAGAAGAAGAAAGGAAGAGGAAAGAGGAGTTGTGCCTGGTTTGGAAGAGAGAACATGACTGCGTGGAAGTGTGGAAGATGTCGTCAGCGTGGAAGACCATCGTCGAAATATCAGAGTGAAGAAGAAAGGCTGCTGGCTGTTGCTAGTAGTCTTTTTACAATTAGGGCTCATTCTTTTCGGCTGCATATTGGGCTTTGTAGTTGTCTGTTATAATGGACTTGTTTATTCTTTTTGGTCTAGTTATGGGCTTGTACATTTGGGTATTTAAAGTAGATTCCATTATTCTTTATGGGCTTTTATTATCATTTTATCACAAAACAAAGAATCAGTGTATATTTAATACATAAATTAACTATTATTTCACATATTAAATATAAAAAACTCACATCGTAAATTTAAAAATATTATAAATAATTGCAAAAAATATCATATTTGATGTATCCCCGCACCAGTATCCAAATCTGGATCCATATCTGTGTATTCTCTAGTTTTAAACTTGAGGTGCCCAACACCTAGATTCACACCTACACCCAATACCCGCAACCGTACCCGAGTCGGAGTAACACAGATACAGATGAATCCTGATTTTGTATAGACTATCTCTGATCAGAGTTGCATCTATAAAAAATAGTTTCCTAATAGGCTTCTTAAATTATGATGTCCCGAAACTGCCCAGGTCTGACGAAAAAATAATAGGTTAGCATTCTCCAATGTCTCAGACACCGTATGTCTTTAAGTTCTGATTGCCAGCCGGCATTCTCTAATTTATTGGACTCCATTTTTCTTTAACTTCTGATTGTCTTCTGGTGTTTCTACAGCATCAAGTTGATTTTATTCTAAGGTTGCAAGAAATATAATGTTTTTTAAGGGAACATACCACAATGGTACAGCTACGTTGTTGATGATGTATCCAGACAAGCGTTATGCTTTGGGAAAGCTTGATGAAAACTTTCAAAAAGATGAAAAAAAGAAGAAATCATGGATAGGGGGTATTGTGGTCATGTTTCAATAAATCCCTTTCTATTGAGACATCATTTAAGCACACTAAAACATAGGAATCGGAACTAGAGTTCCATTCCTACAACAGACTAGGTTGATGCACCCCTTCCGCTTCGATTCACAGTCTACCTTAACACCTTCAGTTTTCCTTACGATTTGGACCCTAAGATGATGACAACATCCAACATTTCTCAAGGTTGGGACGGTGCCCGAAAACAATTCAGAGCACGCATTCTTAAAGATGGCTCGTATTTAACCTGATAAATAGTGCCACCAGATGTATGAAGATTGCCCAAGGCGGAATAATCTGATAGCCACCCTAAATCCTCATGTCTCAATGATGTAAATGTTACTAAGTCTAGTTTACGGAATTTTGATGGACAGAGGATCTCAAAGGATACCTTAGGAAAAGAGTGTGACATTTCTAGAGAGAGAGATACAAAACCAAAGTGTATTGCATATATGAGGTGTATAGATTACAAGAAGAACCAATGCTTAAATAGAAAACCTAGGAAGCCCTAATAACACACAATGACCAAACTACCCTTGGGTATTACATGAAACCACAAGAATGCCAAACAAACCCTAATTATACTAAAAGACTAAACAACCCTTAACATAAAAGAACATTACAAACCAACCCTTAACATTCTACTTTCACACCCCCGCTCAAACTCATGATGCGAACCCGGAGAGCATCGTGAGTTTGCCAAGCAAGTAAACCAAAACAGATGCAAATTAGGACAACCCATGCCAAACGACTACTAATGAGAGGAACCAATGCCAAACAAACCCTAATTCCGAACATATATCGGCTACAAATTGAAGGAAAGAACATTAACTTCGGACTGGGTAGAGACAGAAAAGACAGACCCAGTGTTCACAAACCGGAGGGGTGGGGACAGATTCAGATTTTCCAGAGGGAGACCGAGAAACAGATTTCAGAGTACAGAGAGTACAGACAGAGGTCAGATTTCAGGCGAGGAGGGATACTTGCAAAGGGGAAGAGGAACTGATTGCAAAAATAAAGAGCAGATGCTGAACTAATTGCAAAAAGAGCCAGATTAAGAGGTTCAGAAAGTTCAAAGGTTTAGAGTTCACAAGATTTAAAAGGTTCAAAGTTCAAAAGGTGCAGAGTTGCAAAAGGCTTAGAAGATTCTGAGAAGAAGAAGTGCAAATCACAACCAGAAATACCCAAAGAGAAATACAGAGAGAGAATAAGAAGAAGGGGGGGCTGACGGAGCTCCGGCGAGGCTGCCGGAGTGCAGAGGAGTGCCAAAACAGATTGGGGTTTTCAGATCTGAGGTTTACACCATCAAATAAGGTTTTTTCGGAGGTCACCGGAGCTGCGGCGAGAGTCGCCGGAGACTGACGGAGGAAGACGAAGCTCCGGCGAAGGTCGCCGGAGGCTGGAGGCTGCTGCTTATGCAAGAGAGGTTGCAGTTGCTGGCTGCTGCTAATGCGATGTTGCTGCTACTGCGTGATGCTGCTGGCTGCTGCTGCTGCTGCTACAAAGAGGAAGATGAACAGTGCGATGCTACAGTGCGATGAACAGTGCGATGCTACAGTACGACGATGAACAGTGCGATGCTACAGTACAGCTGCTGCTGCTGTTGCTGTTGCGATGCTGAAGAAGAACAAAGAGAGATGCCAAGAGAGAGAGATTCACTGCTGTTGCTGCGTGATGATGACTGCTGCTGATTGTTACTGCTGCTGCTACTTGCTATTGCTACTACTGTGGTAAGATCATGAGGAAGGAGACAGAGATGGAGGGAGACTCAGAGTACAGACCAGGATCAGCCAACACCGGCTCTGATACCATGTGACATTTCTAGAGAGAGATACAAAACCAAGTGTATTGCATATATGAGGTGTATAGATTACAAGAAGAACCAATGCTTAAATAGAAAACCTAGGAAGCCCTAATAACACACAATGACCAAACTACCCTTGGGTATTACATGAAACCACAAGAATGCCAAACAAACCCTAATTATACTAAAAGACTAAACAACCCTTAACATAAAAGAACATTACAAACCAACCCTTAACATTCTACTTTCACAAAGAGTCGTGAGCATAAATACCGCAAAACGCAACTAAAAGGAAGTTTTAGGATCTGAGGACTAAAACTGAAGTTTACTCGCGCGAAGATCACATGGCCACTCCTTTTGGAGTGGCTGCGCAATTGATTATGAGGCCGCCTGATCAGAAGGCACTGTCCTGATGAGATTGTGCGGCCGCATGATTTATTGAGTGGTGGCTTCATCAATCTAGCAGTGCTTAATCAAAGTCGCATAGAAAAAACACAAAAGTTTGAGAGGCCATACCTATAATGACAATCGGAAATTTAAGACGGGGAATCCAAGAAATTGGAGGCGGCCAACCCAATATTTTTTCAATCAATAGCCCTAGCTACAATGAAAGCCAACTAAGAGACTACTTTTGACGTGAAGCTCAGGTCATAGGTCTATACAAATCCCAACAGCATTGAAATTCTTAGCAAAATCAAAGCTTCCTATTGAATCATCTATAAAGTAACAAGTGGTAGATAGAAGAGAGGAGATCGGAGGACATCTGAACCCTAGAAAATAAAAAATAAAAAAGCGATCATCGTAGGGAAACGAACTTCAGGTGCAATCGGGAGATTGCGATACAAAAGAGAGAGATGGAAAGAGTCCTTATTGGGCCTAAGGGGGATGAATCTGTTGCTGGCGGTAGAAGATCCAGACCAGAATACTTATAGTTTTTGTTCGGGGCGTTAGATCTGACCCAAACAGAAGCTGTTGGGGGGCACATTTTCCCTAAAAAGACATTATGATTCGGTACTTTATAACGTAATGTTCATTATTTTAGCTTGGTGGATGGTGATTCCATTTGAATAGACATTCTATAAAGTACAGGACTAAACATGGAAATGAGGATTCAATAGGCATGCCCATATCATTTCATTCCTTATAAAAACCAGTGATATTAGAGGTTGAAACAACTTTTGTATTATCTTTCTTAATTAAACTAGCAACTTCTTGGACAAAATTAGCCACCCTTCCGAAATTAAAAGGTTTTAGTTGCTAAAAAGTCACTAGCATTATAGCAATAAAAAATGACGTCAATGTTACATCATGATTAGAATCTGCTATAAATTAATTACTCATTCGATTCAGATATCACATCTGAAACATCAGCATACTAAACAACAAACATACTAAATGGAAAGGCTTTCCATGTTCTATCTTGTCTAGTTCCAGACTCTGTTGGTGATATTGTTTATTTGATGTGAGGGATTAGCAAACAAGACCATATTTTCATCCAGAATTTTTCAAATAGTTTTCAT
Source organism: Vaccinium darrowii (assembly GCA_020921065.1). Lineage (NCBI taxonomy): Eukaryota > Viridiplantae > Streptophyta > Magnoliopsida > Ericales > Ericaceae > Vaccinium > Vaccinium darrowii. Next base: position 20,512,198 of record CM037158.1, on the reverse strand, counting down.
TTATGTGGAAAAGATAAGATAAATGAAAAAGCATATTGAGGGGGTAATTCATCAGGTTACCTTGATAGAGGAGGGACTGTGTTGAAAGCATCAGATGCCTTCTTACTTTCTTTGAGAAACTCATCTGCTGCTTGCAGAGCAGCTACAGCCATCCCATGTGATTTTTCTGTGTTTCCCTCATCAAGGATCAAACCATGGTAGTAATATGCTGCAGCCTGAGAAGAAAGTACAAAACTTATGATAACACTGAACAAGAACAGTGAAACACTGAAACAAAACATTGCTACTGATGGGAAACTATTAGTATTTCAAACTAGTAAAACACCAAAAGAAATGAAAGAAGATACCATACTGGGCCTTTGTAAAGTGCTCCATTTTCGAAAAAATAAAACCTATTTTTTGCAAAATCAACTTTGAGTGTGCCCATAGGATCATTTTTATTCAAACAGTTGTCTCCGTTAAGCAGATTATGGAGACAATCTTGAACGATTTAAGAAGAGTTGAAGTTTTCAACCATCACTTATCCTCTTTGAGATGGTCAAACTCCAGTGGATGGAGCTCCAGCCTCCAGAGTGTTAAGTAATTCCAAGTCGCTACTGCAAACAATCTCTTGGCCAACATGATGGGAATCCAGCAGTTCAAATATCTGCCTGAAGTTATAGAAGATGCCTTTCCAAGCGCTGAGCACTGGATATTCAGGTGAGGCCCAAAACCTTAATAACTATGTACTTTAAGGTTAAGTTGAGAACATTTTGCAACTAATTTCTATGCCTGTTCCAGGAACACTTCTTTGGAGTACGACAAAACAACTCACCAGTGCGCTGCCTGCAACTTCGTTCAGGGGCAGTGCCTGCTGTGCACAGGCCCAATTTTCGGCCCAAAAATAGGGGCCCCAAATCCGTGTAAGTAAAAAAATCCTAAATACATCTTCAGTGCCTTGATGGCTCATGGCAGCAGTGGCATTTTGATCCTTGAGGTGCAAGTTGTATGTTCCCTGCCTTCAGTTGTGAAAGAATTTTCACTTGAAATCCTTTAGGATTTACACCGGAGAGTTTGGAACCAAAACCATGGGTCCGTATAAGAGATTACCACCCAAAAATGGTTTAATTTGGAAAAAGAAAGTGAAACAGTAAATATATATGCATGAATTTTCAGATAAAAAGGACCCCCGAGAATATAAAGTTTGTGCTATTTGCTTTGTCTAGCTTTAAAGTTTCTTTTAGCTCTACTCTAATTCGACTTAATTAACAATAAATTTACAATAGTCCAATTTAGATTCAAATTATTCTAAGGATATTGTTCAAACTCAGTTATAGAATTATTTAAGGGCCCCATGTTATGAGCTCGCCTAGGGCCCCAAAACATTTAGGGCCGCCACTGGCTAGGCAGCACAGACCTTGGGAGAACTTGATGTTGAAAAAGAAGATCCATGAAGGTGACCCCAAAATATATAGGGACGTCATTGGCTAGGGAACACAAGCCTTGGGAGACCTTGACGTTATAAAAGATGATCCATGCAAGTGATAGCAAAAATTGTCCTATCCAGCATGTCCCATGCTTAACTGGATTAGATAATTGGGTGGGCATGGGCAATTAGACTGAAAATGATGAGGCTGGCAATATAACCAAGTTGGTAGAGATGGCGATTCCTTAGTTTGGGAAGGTGATCCAATGGTTCTATGGCTTCCAACCCAGAGTCTTTTTCTTGGTAACAAACGATGAACAATGAAAGAGTAAGGTTTGACAAAACGCATCTTGTAGACTTGGCAAGAGTATAGTGGCAGTTGTTGAAAGAGAACGGAGAAAAACCATGGACAAGCACAAGGCAGAGAGAGAGAGAGGTTTGGCCTAGGTTTCGAAACACTTACTGAAAGCACATTTTTGGAAAAGGGTGAAAATTCTGAGAACACTTGTGCTTCTAATCAGTTTAGTACCTTTGATCAGAAAACAAAAGTCCAAATAAAGTAAAACATGAGACTACTACTTTCCAGAAAGTGGTTCTTTCTAAATCAATTTTTTTGAAATAGTTATAATAAAGGGAATGTTTTCAATTAAATTTTATTGCTACTTTTTCTACTCCAATTTCTTTCAAGAACTCCACAGCAACAATTGTGTCTTTTCAAATAATCAAGCAAGCAGTACGAATGACTTGTATTTTACAGGCAGAGAAATAGCAGGAGCTCGATGAACCTAAGATTTCATAAGTCAAACTGTGGACACCCAATAGACGCTTTTGGTGCTGCTTGAAATGCTGATAGAACCCTAGAACTGCAAACACCAGCACACAGTCTCCACCATGCCTTCCAGGAAGCAATTGGCATGGAGTGCTCTCTCAATCTAATTATTAACATATTCAACGGTCTTCCTTTGTTATTTTGCTTATTATAAAATGGAAGAAGCTTTCAAGATTGTGCAAAATAACAATTTTTTCAATGGAGAAGACTCAAAATAGGCATAGTGGTTAACACCCCACGTCATAAAACTGATATCGATCATTGGAACCATAAGATACGAATACAATAGGCCACATGACCTGTATAACTAATCCTAATCAATTCCAGAAACGTCAAGATGGAGAATAACCTCATCCAGTACAGCCCATTATCTTCTGATCTTACTGAAGTTAGATACGGCTCAAAGATGGAGCCTACTTCCTAGAGGTCTATTTAACAAGCAATGTGGGCTAACTGAAGAGGGTTGGGAATTGGAACATACAACTCTAGACAACAATTCCGAGCTTCCACCATAATTTGACAAGGGAACAAGACTTATACTGAGAATAAAACTGAATGACAACAAGATAATATAATTTTAGGCAAAAAAATTTGAAAGTACCATTGCTTCGAGGTATTTCCACTTAACAAACAACCGATGCTTTTCTCCCCAACCGTTTGACAGAGGAAGGTTTGTCATGTTATCTTGAGCCTACAGAGAACCAAAAAAAATGCAATAAAAGTATCAGGTGCACATATATATTTTTTAGCACAAACAAGTAGACAGTAACGTCTTATTTACCCAAAAAAAAAAAAAAGTAGACAGTAAACTACATGTACGTGTCTCTGATAGAAATTCGTTAGCTCCAGGAAGATACTTTTCGAGAGATACTAGCGATGCCAAAACGAATAAAATCATCATTCCCTTTGTCCCAACCTCTTTTCTCCTGAACTGCACTCTTTGGCAACCTAAAGGAAGCGATTGACCCATGCCAACCTTTTAGGCAGCTGGGCAACAACGCTGAAATGCCACAACAGTACTTGTTCGTGCAGGAATATTTTATGGTAAAGATATTTTACAATGATAAGTTATGACAACATTTTTAGTTTCTTTAATTTGTCTTATATGGTTCACGTACTTGGCACTTTAAGACTAAAGTGCCAAATTATTACACAGAATATACCTTACATTAGAAGAACATCAGCACCCATAAAATGAAAGAGGGATCTTGTGTCATGCCTATTGATTTGGTTCTGAGATATAAGAAAGGATAGGGATGAAGGTTCACGAGATATAAGCACACCAGTAGCGCATATGTGCAGGCAGCACTGATGTCAGCTCCGCACAACTATATAGCATATATTTCGAAGGGTCAAGTCTCTAGTGAAGTTGTTTTGCTTTGTAAATTGTTACGTAAATAGGCTTTAGATGAGACTTAACATGGCTCAAATCTTGTGAATATACAGTTGTATAGATTCTATTTCCGCACTTCACCATTTATATGAGATATCTCTTCTCAATTCTAAAGATTTTACCCAATTCAGATATTCTATCCTAGAATTTTTTTTTCCCCTATTTGCAATTATTGAAATTTTATACCACGAAGAACCTTCATATGTGCCGCCTAACCAAAATTATGAAACCCCCTTGTCAAACTTTACTTAATATGCCACTAAGCTCTATTATCCATCAACAAGTATACATTAACTCATATATAACCCATAATGGAATCAAGGTTCTACAAATAGAATCGTTTGGGTCTTAGTTTCCTAGTTTGATCAGGTTTCCTTTTTCTAGGTAAACGATCCTTGACTTCATCATTAGGGAAAGCATAATGTAGAGAAATTTGTAACTAGGGCGATCTATTTAGAGCTTGTCCGAGACAACACAGTTGGGATATGCCAATAAGTAAATATGGTTTGTATGCATCCACAAAATGAAGATAAAAAAACTACTCCCTCCGTCCCAATTTAAGTGTCCCCTTGGGGAAACATGTATTTTCTTGGACGTAAAAAAATGTATTTTCATATAATTTATTTAAATTTTTTTCGCACCAAAATAAAGTGCTTATAAAAAAAAAATTATAAAGAGACATATTTTTTGAGGGTTTGAAAATGCACAGATTCCCGTAGTGGACACTTAAAATGTGATAGAGGGAGCACTTCATTTTTTCATTGAGACGGTTTCCATATTTTCCCATAAAAAAACACCATCTAAAAGCTACATCGAAATTTTCTTTCATAAGACAAATGAAAGCTTTGAGATTTGAAGTCGTAAAACGAAAAGATAGAAACGATAAAGGTTATCATTGGCTAATGAATATGAAAACTAAATTAGTAATGTGATTTAAGTGAGTTGAGGAGTTGCCCCAAAAAGTCCAAAGACTGTCCGGCTAAAACAAAATTTAAAAGTATAGTTGTTTAGAGGCGTGCCCAACACGTATCAAAAAGTGTCTACAGAGTCCCGTGTTAACTTTCAAAGGGAGAGAGAAAAACAAACGTACTACCATACAAAGAAACTTAATATCTTATTGCATTAGAAAGCTTGAGTACCATTACAAGACTAATGAAGGGATTATATACGCCAAGCCTAAAAACCCTAGCAAAACGCTAATAACATAAAAGAACTAAACTACCCCAAACATAAAAGATAAATAATAATTTAACTGTAACCCTAACAAATGGAAACCCTAAATTATAAATCCTAAATTATACTTCACATTGTCCAAAAGTGGCTAGCCACCTTCTAGGAAGTGTCTATGCTTCTTAGGTCCGAGGTGGATGGGCTATTGAGGCTTCTTGAGGTGCTTTAACATGTATCAAAGGGATGACAAGGAAGTTATCAAGGGTGGACCATCTTGAGGTGACTCCTTTCTTTAGTGTGGACCATCAAGAGCGCTTTCACAGTGAAAGGAGGAGGTTTGGTCTCTCAAGGATCAAGGGTGCTTCTCCATGTTGCGTTTCAGGAATGGTATGAAAAATACGAAAAGGTTCTCTCACAATTGATAAACTCTTCTGTAGAAGATTAAAGTGCTAGTCCGCGTGAAGGGCGTCACATAAAGTTGGAGAGGAGGTAGTGGTTGACAAGGCATACGAGGAAGGAAAGATTCATGTCCATAGGTAACCTGTTACCATTTTCCAGACTCGCGTCCATAGAAGGTCTTCCCATTGTCAGGGATTTGAGGAACCTAACATAGGATCTAGAAATACAAAAGCAAAAAACAAACAATCCTATCTATTGTTTTGTCTTTTCTTCCCCTTCGTAGATGGGAGGATCCTCTGTTGATGTCATCTACAATCCTATCTATTTTTACCGTAAAAATCACAAAACATATCTTAGAGCTTGTCAATTATCACCTCCAAAGCTACCAGGAGCCTGGGCAATAAGTTGGATATTATAATAGATCTAGGCTATTGGACAATAAGTTTTTTATTGCTTTCCCCTTTGTTTGTCCTTTTAAGTGCAACTTGCTATGTTGGACTCCTGTGTTATGGATCCTTTGGTTACCCCTCCATGTTGGAGTCGGGGGTCACACCTGTGGGAAAGTGTTAGTTTGTCCCACATTAACTAATCTATAACCTCCAAATCAAGTATGTAAGCCAAGGCAGCCCATCTATTGGATTTGAGTTGGATTCTTTACATGTATGTATGATTACTATATAAACTATTACATCAACCCCAAACATAATCTTGTAGTTAGTCTATTCTTATTCTGAGAGGCGCAAAAGTTCTAAAATCCAAAAGCATAAAGAGTTAGAAGCCACGAAAAAAGCACGACAAGTTTATCATCGCAACCACAAGGACTTGGAATATACTAATGCAAGATCCTGGAAACAAGAGTGAAAGGTAATGCAGTAATACCTGCTGCCAGTACTTCACCATTTCGCATGCTAGTCTTCGCTTCACTGCTAGAGTGGCCTTGGTACTATCAATTGCCAGTCCAAGTTGGATATCAACACCCTGATGAGATATAGAGCAAAAATATTAAAAAGAATGATAAAAAATAGGGTAGTGCACATCTGACGTCTTCAGGATATAATTGCAGTAATGCATTGGCACCACTGGACTTCAACACGTTACACACATGACAATAATAACATATATGATAAGAGTAAGAACGAATATGTCACAATATGCCACCAATAGGAAACCAATTGCAACATCAACTAAGAAAGTGGCGAGGAGAACTCCCGTCCCCCCCTTAATATCGTCCACCAACTTTTACTCAGTGAAAAACTCTGTTAATTGCTTAATTTGGAGTTTTGCAAGATAACCAGAATATACAATAACTTGAAAGACAATTTAGAAACTATAATGGGTATTTGGGTTCTAATATTTGTAACATTTTTTTTCAATAAAATAGCTTCCTAAATTTCAGTTTTGGGAGCCTCATTTTAGCTTTTACATTTTACATTTTTCCCTTTTAGTTGCTTAAAGCTAAGTAGGAGAATGCCTGTTGTCACAATCAATCCTCACGACTGGATGATAGGGGCGTTTGGGGAGTCACGTTTTTAAGGATAATAGTGTCTGGATTGTGAGTTTTCTTTGGTTAATAATCAGTATAAATTATGAACACGTGTGAGCATTAGGACAATATTGGCCAAATAGATTTACAGCAAAAGTAGTACTTGGAGTATAATAAGCATAATAATTTCTGATGTGCTTTTTTGCCATGTTAGCCTTTCTTAGGATATAGGTACCACGCTTTTATGAAATGTAAGGGGGTTAATTAGTCTATTAGTTAGAAGGTGGTTGGAGAATGCAAAATTGAAATCCAAAAAGATCCCACGCGGCTGGTTCTTGGATTGTGACTCATTCAGTTTTGAAAATTGATGGTAGAAAAATGCATTTTCAGTTTGGTTGCCAAACACCTGGAATCCAAAAAAGACGCATTAGAAATGCAAAGATAAAAATCACAAACACCCCAAGAAGCACAATCCGAGAATCAGCCTCACAGGAGCTTTTTAGATTCTAGTTTCGCATTCGCCAACCACCTTCGAACCATAAGACTCATTTACCCTTTCATTTCATATTAGGGTTGCACATAAATCCTAGAAAAGGGCAACATTATATCAAAGCAGTAAGACCTACATGTGCTTCTTGTTCCCCTTGCAGTCAGAATTCTCAAGCTAGGGGTAGCGTATATATGTACTAGCATAAATTTCAGAAAATCAGATTGTCTATTATACAGCATCCAGCAATCCTTTGAATCTCGGTGACCCTCGCCCAACCCCAAAGCGTTTTGCAGCCTCCAGTTAGAACCCAAAACCTTCAGCAGCTCTCTTTCGTGCGCTGTTGGTTGATTTAGACCTCTCCCACTCTCGTTGCGGTTTGTGTTGCGTTGTGACTCGCCATACGCCTTCTCTAGGTTGTTCTTCTTCACCAACTTATCCTTTTATAGTTCGATCTGAGCTGGCAAGATCTTGTAGTTCCTCAATCTCTTCGTAACTGATCTTGTTCTTTGATTCTGGTTGTTCTAGTTTCAATTTCTGATTCCTCTTCGTTTTCAATCCTCCTTTATCAATTTCGGGTTCTTGTTCATAATGCTCATCTCCCCTTCACACTACATTCTCTTTTCTGTCCTCTTCCTATTTGCTCTTATTTCGTCAACTTATCCTAAGTTGGACCCTCCCTCTCCCCAGCTATGAAAGTTCAGACAAGTCTATTGGTAACAAATATTTGTATGAGCCATATGTCGTATACAACATGACATGTTACATGTCTCATACTACACGACAAGTTCCAGCACAAGTCTAACTGCCTGAATACGTGACACAGCGTAAGTGCGGAGGTCATGGATACTTATAAAGTAACTAATGATTCATATCTTCATAGTTTTAATAATATTTGTCTTTCATCCTAATTTGATCGAAAAATAAGGTCCTGGAGTTCTTTGCATCCATAGCATACGATGCACCTAAAATATAATTGGATCATTGTACCAGTGTGTCTCCAACTTGTCCATGTCCTAAATGTTACGAAAATGATGCATTTCTGTTGTTTCGTGACCATGACCATATCCTACTACTTAGCTCCCTAGATATGCAGCCAGCAACAACGGGCAACCTCGTTGGCCCCTAGCTGACTCATTGCAGCTTCTTTGCAGGCCATCCCTGCCAGTCATCGAAAATTCCCTCTCTTGAAATGCTTCTTCAATTTTGTCATACCTTTTTTCCTTTCATGACCCTCTTGGTCGAGATTTACTTCTTCTCAACTTTTAAACCTTCTTCACACACTCTTTGTTGCATGTTCGTATGCCATCATTGGCCAACGCAAAGCTCGTCGCAGGTTATGATTTTCTCTATTCATCAAAACATTTTCTTGTTTGCAAATCATCATCACGATCGCTGGAAAAGCGTGTCAGATCGGTGTCTGACCGCATGATTAAGCTGAGTCACACGTGTCCCCTGAAAAAGATATAATCATAATAAAATAGGACACAGCGTGAGGATATGGTCAACCACATGTCGGACACATGTCCAGGACGTGTCTGTGTCCCAGACTCCGGGGCACCAGTACATCAGCCTACTGACTGTGTCAATGCTTCTTAGCAAATGAACACTGCGTAATACAATTACCTTTATGCCTTCCCCTCAATATTCTCACATAGAAAACTAACTTTACTGATAAGTAATAAGATAAGGCACATTAGTCGAAACTACTTCCTCGCTTTTGAAAAGCATAAGAGAAAACAGTTGTCTGACTTGGACCTCTTCTATTCACTTTTCTGCGTAGCGTTCTTATTCTTGAAGAACAGGGCTGCCCTCTTTTTCTGTGTTCCCTAAGTATGTGGCTGACCAACTTCACTACTAGATGAGGATGCAGGAACGACTAACTCAAGGAAGTCTGTTTATCTTTTCCTTTAGAAGCCCGGCAGGAAGACATGTGAGTTCGATGTAAAGGAAGCAAACCAGAAGATGAAACGATAGAATGCTGTTTCGAGTGAAATGGCTGGTGGTAATGATGCATACAAGGTCACTGCTGTAGCTAACTAAGGCTGTCACTTAGAAGTAGGGCGAACAAAGGACGAAAATAAGTTTATGTGCCATTACCAGGGTCAAACAACATTGTGGCAAGAACAATACTAGAAACCATAATTGGTGTTCAACCTCCAGCTTCATCTAAAATCAAAAGGAAAATATACCTGAACATTAATCACGTAAACTGATTATATTTCGTTCAAATTTCATCATTTTTTTTTGGTGATTTCTCACTTGGGCCCTTAAAAACACCTTTTAAACACATTTGACGGTTCGGATCATAAAAATTTGATCAGGAAAGTGAAGGTGTGGACAGAGTCCCCATTTTAACGGTGTGGACTAGATCCTCACTATATATATATATATATATATATTTTTTTTTCATACTTCCAGAAAATGCAAGTGCAAAGCATAAGTTACCATAATGAATTTCATGATTGCAGGATCTCTGCAAAACTCAAAAATATCAAATTATTATCCATGACGGGTTATGGAGCAAATGGAACATTTCAGAATCTGCCAACATGTTCTTAGTTACAGACTGTGGGGGTCAAGCAAGCAAAGTGAAGGTCTAGTCTTCCTAATCTTAAGCATCCTTATTCCTGTCAATTGACTTCTTAATTTAGTCCCTCATGACAAACTGACACAAGTACTATCATGAATATGTGTACTAGAGTTACTTGTCGTTGCCTATTTTAACTTCATAACTGTTCAAATCGAAATAAGATCATTTTGTGGAATCAAAAGAATTGTGGCCAAACCTTGTGCATAATTAGACCCATATCTAGCATACACAGACTGCAAGGGTATCAGGTTGTCTACAAAAATCCATAAACTGGTAATCCATTGGCTAAAACCTGAACAACTTAACAGTTCAAATCCATCAAACAAACATTATAAGTACCTGCCCTAATGCTTGAAGGCAGAGTGCTCGTAGAACACCTTCAGTCAGGTCAACTGGTAGACCTCTTCTGAAATCAACACAAAAATAAAATAAGAAACCTCGCACAAGTGGGCAAATTATTAAAATCCTATATTTGCTGATAGGTTCACTGCTTCAGTACAAGTCCTTCATAGGTGGACCAGGCGGACCTGAGTTCAGCAGGTAAAAGCGGGAGGACTTGTCTGATGGCACAATCGAGGTATCCAGCTGCCTTTAGAAATATATCAATTGAGGTACGTCTGCTCTCTGCACATCAAATAACAGATAAGAACACTCTTAACAGCAGAACCATTCATAACAAGAAAAACCATGTAAGCACAAGTGAAACAAAAACTGCAATAGGGCATGACTGCACTATTTTGAGAACCATACATCGAAGTCCTAAGGATTTTTGGCAATACTAACATGGACTATTACAATATTTATGATGCATCAACATCTATAAACAAGCATATGCGATATTTTGTCGGTATGAAAGGCTGTGTGATCAAGTTATAAGATCTTTATCCATTTCATGATGTCAACCAATATACCAAAATAATCTCCCACAAAACCACTCTTCTTGGTAATGCAAAACCACGAAAATGGAAATGTCCTGTTGAGACAAATAGATTGTGTCTTTTATTTAGATTGTGTATTTTATTTTCCATGAGTTCAGGTAGATTATTTCATTGGTCCACCTCAAAAGATCTAGACAACAAAGATTTATTAAAAAGATATGCACAATAAACATTTGCAGTAGATAACAACCTTCTGATATTTTTGGTTGATAGCCGTCAGCAGATGTTCTTGGAAGAAGTAACAAGTTAGCTTGTGACAACGATAATGACGCCATCAAGTGCAAAACTGACAAAATCTCATACCAAGCATTAGACATTGCAGTTTCCTGAAAGATATATGGTTTGAATTAAGCAAGCCTTCATGTAAACAGGAGACAAACTACTGTGTGGACAAAATATCATCATACGCGTAACAGAAAGTAACTATTCTAGTCTCACCTCTGCATCATCCTCTTGATTAACCCAAACAAACTGTACCTTGTGCTGTAACGGACTTCCTGCAAAACAGAGACGTAACAATTAGAACTACTTGTAGACATAAAAGTTGTAATGGCATCTGCACTGCTTGTTGTTTACCGTCTTTAACTAATCCCAAAAGAAATGGCAAATAGTCTTCAAGGGCCTGCTGAAGATCGGCCAAAGTTGAACCTCCTGGGACAATAAAACTGCATTACTATTTGAATTTCACATACAAATCAAGAGGACATCAGTCTACGCAATGACTTACCATGTTGGGTAGCTGTTCTTCTCTTTGTCCTCGTAAATGTGGGAGCTTCTTGGCCAGCCATCACAACTATTCGGGTTCTAAGAGCAGAAAGGCGTTCAACTAAAGTTTTAGACACGTGATCAGTCAGAGACAGAGAAAAGTCAACCGGTTTAGGGATCCGTAAGCCAGGAACAAAGACAGAAATTTCCCCAACATTTGCTGGCCGCCTTCTGTTTCCCCCTGAGTCACTCGGGGTCGACACCAGGCATCCCATGTCCAATCACTGGCTGTATCTGTTAATCCAAAAGTTAAAAAAAATAAAAAATCAATGGATTGAATGTAGAACAATGAACCAGAGAACCCGATAAGAAGGGAAGACAGAGAAATGTCCTCTAGTGTATTTTATGCAGCAAACAGTGATTGGAGAACAAGAGTACACATACTTTTATCTTAAGATTAAGATACAGGGAAGAGAAGGCAAAAACTTAGAATTCAAAATAGATCAAAGGATGTAGGCAACATTCACAAGATGAGTAGAAAATTATCAGTGAACAAGGTCATAAAGAGGAACTAATAAATGATCAACCAACAAAGTAGTAGGCCATTCACGAGCAGTGCAAGAGGCTCTCTCTCTCTCTCTCTCTCTCACACACACACACACACACTCTCTCTCTCTCTCTCACACACACACACACACAGAGGAAAGGAACTACTAATACATTTAAAATAGATAGCCTCTGACCTTGGAAGGATCTTTAGTTAGAAGAAGATCAAATGACGGGCCAGAACTTCTAACAATCTGCACACAGAATTAGTAAGTACAAGTTAGACCAAGTGGCATTTTACGCAATCAAAAAAGCAACAAAACTTCACAAGTATGGCATGACATGAGACAGGTGTTTTGAAAAATGCTTTCTTTACATATATTTCCAACTAGAAAAAAGACTTTCCAAATAGGGAATGGCAGATACCAACAGATCGACAGCTTGTAAATGTTTATGTGCATGATAAAGCATACATGCATACACACACACACACATACATACATAATTAATAACTATAGATCGCAAATTCTACAAAACCAAAGATAGAAAAATTCAATTGGTATACAAATAATGAAATGAAAACCCTAGTAAAACAGAAAACTGCGCGACAGAAGAATCAGTTCGTGTCCAAGTCAGAAATTGAGAATCGCTCACCACAAACCACGACAAAGAAGCGGAGGATCGATCAGGGCGTCAGAGAATTTCAGCTTTCAAAATTCAATAAGACTTTCTCTTTCTTTGCTGGAATTATTGAAGGAAGAGAGAGAGAGAGAGAGAGAGACGTGAGGGAGAGAGAGAGTGTTGGGAAGTTCAACGTGGAGTAGAATTGTTGATAAGTTAGTTAGCAGTGAGGAAGAGGGAAGAGAATTTTTCCAATTTCTCTTGCTTCTTCACATATACTCCCATCACAAGCATACAAGAGTAGTTTCGTTTGATTTCGAATTATAGTGTAAGAGTTCTCGTAGTAAAAACAAAGGCAAGCAGCGTTTGTATGGCACGCTGCACGCCCCCCTTCCCTCACCTCTCTCATGAATGGGACCCATCCATTTTCTTCTCTCGCCAGTCATGTGAATTTGAGTCATTCATTTTCACATTTTGAATAATTTTTTAATAGTATTATTTCTGCGTATGAGCATTGCTGAAATGCCTATCACCCACTCCCTTTCATTCCTTCTGCATCTTCCACTAAATTCGGCTTGCGTTCTCTCTTTACGTCTCGTGGAAGATTTACAAATTATTTATCATGCATTCATTCCTTTAGAGCCCGATTGGATGCGGGATAAGATAGTTAGGATTATATTAGTAAGGGGTCTTTTGGCTAAAAAAACCCTTTATCATAAAACTTTAAGTTTGGTCAATAATTTTATACTTTTTGGATTCCTCTCGTCGAGACAAGCCAAAAAACCACAAAAAATCGACGTAAAACTAACAAATTCAAAAAAATATTGAATGAGGACAAACAAAAAACCAAACTGATTTTTTTAGCCAAATGACCACTAAGTGTGGATAAAATAGTAAGGAGCATTATTAGTAAGGGTGGACTCATATTGATGTGACATTTACAGAGGAAGGATTAAATAATAGTTGGTTTAGATGAATTTGTGATAAAGGGGATAAAGTTGGATCAATGATGTAAAAACCTGACAAATGACTTATTTGCCCTTGTGCAATGGGTCATATTAGATTTTACGATAAAATAAATACATAAATTATGCTTGTCAATAAATATGATATAATAATTTCTTTTATTAATTATATCTAAAGTTAAAAGATTTAATTATTCATTTTAATAATTATGCATACCACCTAATTTTTTGCTACTTTTTCTAATTACGTATTTTTTTACTTATATTAAATACAAAACTTATTCATTTTTTTACTTATAATAACTAATTTTAATAATTTTACATAAATAAATATTAATACATGTTAAAACATTTTTTTAATAAATTTGGAATATACCACCTAATATGTTTTATTTATTTGTAATTTACATATTAATTTAGTAATTTTTAAGTTATACCCCAACAATGTCAAATTTTAAGGTATAAAAATTTTCAAATTTTTTTATATTGAATTAAAGATCTATATTAGTAGTTTAAATTGGTGCAAAAAATAAAAAATTATATGCAAAAGTACGTTATTTTTTTATCCGAAGGATATTGCAAAGCAACTCAACAAGCCAACAATGTCAAATTCTGAAGTATAAAAATTTTCAAATTTTTTATATCGAATTAAAGATCTCGATTAGTAGTTTAATTTGGTGCAAAAAAAAATATAAAATTATGCGCAAAAATACTTTATTTTTTTTATCCGAATGAAATTGCAAGGACTCATAAAATAAATTGTGCAGAAAGGACTCAGTTTTTTATAACAAGGAGAGGGGAAAGTGGGATGAGGGGGTAGGGTGGTAATTTGGGAGCGGTATTAAGTTATAACACCCCCGCCACCCTATTATTAATTCGTACCCCTGAAGGGGTATTAAACTATTAATCTGGGAGTGAATAACTCATACTCCTTCACAAAATACTTGACAAACCAAGTATAAGACGTGGCACTGGAAATAGGAGTGAAAAAAAAAAACCGACGGGACCCGAACCGATTGAAAAACCTAAAATTCAATTCAGTATTCGGTCGGTCCATCCTGGAAAAAAAATCGAAAAAACCGAAATACATCTCAGTTCGGTTTTGGTTTCCTGGAATTTTTGTCAAACCGAACCGAACCAAACCGAAATACCCTAAAATCATCCCAATTTGGACCGAATTACCCCGAAACCACCCTTATTTGGACCGAATTACCCCGAAACCACCCTTATTTGGACCGAAAACCACCCCTATCTCGGTTTCCTAAAATTGACCACGCAAAAAATAACAAATCACAGCCGTGCATCTCAATTTTAATGTCGGACCAAAAAAATCGAAAAAACCAGAAAAAACTAAACCACCCCAAACCAATCGGTCCATTGTTTTTTTTCGATCGAGATCGGTTCCCTGCAAAATCACCCCGAACTGATCGGTTCGGTCCCGAACACCCCGGAAACTGAACCGAACCGACCGATTTTCACCCTTAACTAGAAGAAGGAGAAGGGGATGAGTTACACCCGCTCATCCCCAGCCAAGCGAGCCCTTAGCATCTTCAGAAGTGCCTAAAGTGGGTTCCACTTCTGGGTGTTCGTATGGGTCTTGACGAGTATCTATGGAAAAACATATTTTTGCGTTGCAAAAATCAGATTCCTCATGGAAAGTGATTCCTGTGTTCTATGCCAATTTTACAGACACGAGAATTGTTGAGGAGAAAGGGTTGATTAGTATGAACTCGAGGTGATGTTTGTTGCACATATGGAATTCTCTCGTTTTCACATTAGTTTTTTTTTTTTCCTTGTTTGGGATTTAATGAGGAAAAAGATAATGACGAGGAATCCGCATGAATAAATTTGGTTTCTTTACAATTTCCATTGCTTGTTATGGTTTATTCTTCGTACAGTAAACATGGTTTATTTCTCAAATCTATTTCTAACCTTGTTTTATTTTTCTTGATCCGGATATGGTTTTTTATATAGTCATGGTTAATTTGTTTGTTATGTTAGGTTTTGTCTCACAAGATTTCATGATAAATATTCTCACCATGATATGAGTTTTCATGAATTGTGTACTTAGCTTTGTTTGAATAAAAATAATGACATTTTAATTTACCATGAAATTCAACTCATAATTCGTTATACAATTCAACACAGGATTTATGGTAAATAATTTTGCCATGTTTGTTTTGAGTTTTCATTAATTGAGTAGAGAATGAGATAAATTAAGAAAGATTTGGAGAAAGAAATATTTAGAAAATTAAGAGAGAGAAAGGGTGATTTGGGGTTTACTTGAATTTAGGGTTTACTTGAATTTAAGGATGTCAACTTAACTATTCACATGGAGACACAAATAAGATTACTAAACAAGATGACTATTTGCAAGTGGTGGCTAGCTCATGCGGTAGAGCTCTTAGATGCCTCATATTGCATCCCGGGATCGAGTCTCATTCCTCCCTCCCCATGTAATAGATTAGTTATGACGTATGACAAAAAAAATTTTAAAATATAATAATAATAATAATAATAATAATAATAATAATAATAATAATAATAATAATAAATGACTATTTAACTTCCCAAAAAAATATGACATTAAATTGGATTTTTTTTTTTTTTACTGATCACAAGTATTGCATATATGACTTGTCTAATCCATCTTAGTGGACCTTGCTGTGTAACATTCAATGTTGTAACTTAAGTTCATGACATAAAACTTGATTAATTATATACTCGTTGATTTATGCAATGTGTCCAACAATTATCACGTTAATAATTTATTAAATTTTTTAATTGTTGGTGAGGATCACACATTATTCATCTATGATTGAAAAGGCACTGATGGCTCTACAGTCACCACATGGCGGTCACTTAAACACCCTTATGAAGTATAAAATTGTAGAATACATGTAATTTTGGTCTAGCTTTATTTAACAACCAATTCTAATTGTGAAAAAAAAAATAGTTGCACACTCAATCCAAAGCCAATTGAACACCCAGCACCCTTAGCCGGCCCTAGCCTCTGTCCCAGTGAGTCAATTTGACGCGACCAAATTGAGGTCGCGCGTGCGACTACTCCGGCAGTTGGCCGGTGACTGGGAAGGGTGCATTGGGGGTCCTCTCAAACAGGGATACACGGGGGCTGTGCTTGGATATCTTTTTATTGGCGACCGACAAGTATCAGAAAAGGAAAGGTAGGTCTCGATTCTCCAGTTTTTGATCAATTTGCTCCGACAGGCTGGTCCGATTGAGGTGAACGAGTAGGAGTTTACTCTCGCTGTTCAGTGATCTGATTGCTCTAATCACTACTATTTCGAATGGAATAACAGAAGTCTCTATCTCCACACCTCACAAACCACAAAAATCGGTGGACAAAGGGAGTTTGAAGTTCTTATTTGCATGTCTTCCGATCTGTTTCTCTGGTCATATGGTGAGCTTAGACTGCTATACCCACATTTGGGTTATTGGGGTGAGTATTTTTTAGTTCTTTAATAAAAATTACAAACAAACATGAGCTTTGTTGCTTCTTTGTTATTCCCTCTCGAGCTTTAGGCTTTTAGTATTGGTTTTGAAATCGACTGGGTGGGGGTGATCGGAAAAGTTTGTAACCATTTACGGGTCTATTGCTATTGCTTAGTTTTGGTTGTGGACTGTGTTTGTTTGGATGTGTTTTGAGTCGATTGGGCCAGTAAGTTGGTTGGTTTCTCGGATTATTGGGCTGATTTCTGTTAACGCCTGAAGCTTTGCTTTTGATCTAGGTTTCAAGAACTTGTAACTTGTATTTGATTGTATTGATTTGGCTCCGGAAAGGGTTGGTTTATTGCAATTGGAGTGTTTCGATCAAATCAGCTTGATAGGTTTGGGTTTCGCAGCTACAACTTCGTATAGAGTTCGTTTTGGGTTTTCTAAAATCTTGCAAGGTTGGAAGTGATGGCGCAAATTAATCTGTGGGAAGATTTAGTGGAAGATTTAGCATATTCAATGGGATATTCTGATCATCCTGCAGTTGATAATTGTGAACCTTTGCCACACTGGGAGGAGCTTTATCATAGGAATCCCAGTGACGGTGACTATTTTTCTGTCTCGTCTGATGATGGCTTTGGCCTGGATGTACTCTGTGCTTCAGGATTCAGTCCTATGGGTAATAATATTGAGGACTCAAGTTTTTCATCTGATCCAGTTGGTTCTGAAGAATTGCTTGGTTCTTTACACGGAGCTTGAATATGACTCAAACAAAGGATGGGCGTTCTCACATCGGGGTGGCATCAAGTAAGACTCAATCTTTAGTGAAGGATTCATTTCCATATGGGTTGTGTAGTCGAGAGGCTATTCTTAACGTAGCACCCAAACTTGCCGAGGGAATGGTTAATGGGAATAATAATAATCTTCATGCCTCCCAAACTCGTCCAACGTCTTCCGTGGATAATTCTAGGACTTATGGACCTAGCCCCAACCATAAAACAACTCACATGAGTAACCATATGCCACCTCAACAAAGTAAGGTGACATACTAGAGAAGACGAAGGCAAGCGTACTACAAAAAAGTATTACTCTTCAAGGAATTGCACCAAACAGGTAGGCACAGATAGAGGGATTCATGTGAAACATTCCCATAGTTGGGCTAGAAGGAGTCATAAGCGAGGCTCTTATTCCTAACAGTCTTTTAAGGGGAAATATCCAGTCATATTGCGATGTGACTTCCTTCTAATTGATCGAAAAGTTCAGTCAACCCTTACAGCTACAAAGGCCTTTTGTTTTTTTCATCGACCGAGTTTCTCACCCGTTGAGATCCGCAGCATTAGCAGGTCTCCTGAGGACCCACTGAATTGTGACTCTTATCCTAAAGAAAACGCAACGATAGTGGTAAGGCGCCTCTTCTTCCTTCAATTGGAATTTATGATAACTTTCTTTGTGTAATTATACAACCCGTACATTTTCGCACAGAGCATCTCCATCGTTGATAAGTTAGCTAATACTTCAGGTGGTGAGCTAGTTTTGATGTCAGATGGAGTTATTGAGACGCCTCCGATCAGTATAGATGCAACTCTTGCACATCAAGGTTCAACTATGAGGAACCTTAGATCTAAGCGCATTATAGCTTTTAAGGAAGATGTCTCAGAGGATGTCTTTTCCTATGAGGACGTCCTTTTCCAGGATTCTGCAGCACAACATCTACAAAAATCACCATTGCAAGAACAAAATATTGGATTTGACAAGGTAAAAGGAGTGGGATCAGAAATCAATGTTGAAGAGAGTAAGATCACTGACTCTGGTGATGGAGGTCTTCATATCGCGCGTTCATCCAACCACATGTTGAGATATCTCAGGTCTGTGAGACTCAAAGCATCTAGGACAAGCAGTGCTAAGAAGAGAAGACGTCATTTGGGTATTTGAGAGATTTGTAAGGCTCTTAGACGTTTCCTAAGGGTGAAAAACATTGATGGTGGTCAATCTGTCAAGCCTTTCAAAGAATTTGCAAGACATAAGCGCAAACGAACACACTCTATTGAGGATAGCTATTTTGATCATCATGTCTTTCATGCTCCACAGCGTCATGCGCTGCCCTATTATCCTTTATCTACCTTTTCCCCTCTAATATTTTTTGCAGGTGCTAGTGTTTTGCTCATGTGTATTTGTTTTGTTGCCTTCGTATAAGACGTGAGGCTGGAATAAAGGGAAGGGGATGAGTTACACCTGCTCATCCCTAGCCAAACGAGCCCTTAGCATCTTCGGAAGTGCCTAAAGTGGGTTCCACCTATGGGTATTCGAACAGGTCTTGACGAGTATCTATGGAAGAACATATTTTTGCGTTGCAAAAATCAGATTCCTCATGGAAAGTGATTCATGTGTTCTATGCCAATTTTACAGACACGAGAATTGTTGAGGAGAAACGATTAATTAGTATGAACTCGAGGTGATGTTTGTTGCACATATGGAATTCTCTCGTTTTCAAGTTAGTTTTTTTTTTTTTCATTTTGGTGATCTTCAATTCTCTTGGTTTTTTTTTCCTTCTCTTGTTTGGGATTTAGTGAGGAAAAGGATAATGACGGCAACCCTTACCCGCGTGAATAAATTTGGTTTATTTACGATTTCCATTGTTTGTTATGGTTTATTTTTCGTACAGTGAACATGGTTTATTTCTCAAATCTATTTGTATCCTTGTTTTGTTTTTCTTGATCCGCATATGATTTTTTACATAGACATGGTTACTTTGTCTGTTATGTTAGGTTTTGTCTCACGAGATTTCTTGATAAATATTCTCACCATGATAGGAGTTTTCATGAATTGTGTACTTAGCTTTGTTTGAATAAAAATAATGACATCTTAATTTACCATGAAATTCAACTCATAATTCGTTATACAATTCAACACAGGATTTATGGTAAATAATTTTTCCATGTTTGTTTTGAGTTTTCATGAATTGAGTAGCGAATGAGATAAATTAAGAAAGACTTGGAGAAAGAAATATTTAGAAAATTAAAAGAGAGAAAGGGTGGTTTGGGGTTTACTTGAATTTAAAGATGTCAACTTAACTATTTACCAAATAGGTGGAGACATTAATAAGTTTACTAAGCAAGATGACTATTTAACTTCCCAAAAAAATATGACATTAAATTGGATTTGTTTTTATTTTTTTACTGATCACAAGTATTGCATATATGACTTGTCTAACCCATCTTAGTGGACGTTGCTGTGTAACATTCAATGTTGTAACTTAAGTTCATGGCATAAAACTAATTAATTATATACTCGTTGATTTATGCAATGAGTCCAACAATTATCATGTTAAAAATTTATTAAATTTTTTAATAAAGGCATACATTATTCATCTATGATTGAAAAGGCACTGACGGCTCCACAGTCACCACATGGCGGTTACTTAAACACCCTTATGAAGTATAAAATTGTAGAATACATGTAATTTTGGTCTAGCTTTATTTAATAACCAATTCTAATTGTGAAAAAAAAAAAATTGCACACTCAATCCAAAGCCAATTGAATACCCTGCCAGCAACCCAGCCAGTTATAACCCATAACAAAATTGAGTAAACTAACATAACAAAAAAAAAAAAGATAGAAAGAAAAATAACATTATTGATCGTTCAAGAAAAATATAGAATTTAGCACCTACTAATTAGCTCGAACAAAGCTCACTCATAATAAAAGAATTTAAATAAAAACTAAGAGAAAGTGAACAGTTTATTGGCGTAATCACTTGCGACCATGTCCATTGTCGTGGTAAATGTATTAATTTCGTATTTCTGACATTAACTACGTGATTTTTTTTTTTAGCTTACAGAATTATGAACAAGCTTAAAAAAAGATTCATCTGCGTTGAAAACTTGTTAACTTGACATTTTTTCCTCAAATTCAGAACTCCAATAGAAAATCTCATTATATTCAAAAAGGTTCATTTCAGCCTATTCACCCCAAGTTCTTTCAAAAGGGTAATAATAGATCATTACACTTATTTAAATCGTACATAAAACTATAAAATTTATTCCCCCAATACCCAAAAGATTGTCCACTGCAAAATATGAGAAGTTAGATTTATTTTGAATTTCTTGAACATATATTTTATATTTATACTAACATATGAAACTGTATGTATATATTATTGGTTAATTGAGCTACGATAATTAATATAATTTACAAGAACACCCCACTACGAGATCCTAGAGGTGTCATTGTGATAAGGCAAAATATTTATTTTATACTTATGAGGAGAAATCATTAACTTTATTTTCGCATACTCAATAAAATTTGGGTTTTTTTTGGCCATTCATTATACATCAATTCAGAGGTTAGTGGGGGAGTTAGCGAGTTAGTCTAGAGGGGATCTAGAAGCTATCCATAGCCCTAAACCCCAAACACCTCTGCCGTGGCTCGAACCCTGGTCTCCCTTGTGGGAGAATCAGGGGATAACCGCTAGGCAACAAGCCCTTGGTTAAATTTGGGTTGAAAATCTCAATTAATGTCATTGTCATTACATACGGAAACATTACTAGGAATGACAATGGTTCTTTTGTATACTTTTGTTCATTAATGCATTGATTTAAAAACATCACATAAAACACTTTCTTAGATGCTCAACTTTTGCTACTCAAAACCGAAGTCACTAGAGTATTTGTACGGGGATAAAATCCACGTAGCCCTGGATCACGTGCTTCCTTAGCCCAACCCTGAATCTGCAAGACAGAAAGAGGGTTAGAGCACCTTTGCCTCTCGGCGGCAAAGGCCCTCCGATGCCCAAGTTAGTATCACGTTCTGGAGAATTCGAACCACAATGCGTATGAAATGGGTTTTACAGCGTACCTTTTTTCATGGTTATGGTCTCGTATTTATAGGTATAGATAGCTTGTTGATTTGGGCATTTCGTGCCCCTGTATCCTTCTAGGTTTAGGAATCCTTTTCCTAATAGGACTTTCCTTTTAGGGACGAGTCTCCATATCCTGCTAGATCTCATCTAGTAGGAACCTTCCTTTCCTTATAGGATTCTTTCCTATATGGGGTATACTCCTAATCACGTTAGAATTTCCCATATCAATCCCCTACTTTACGGGATTGCTCCTTGTCTCATAAGGAACCGCCATGGATTAGTCCGGAATGTCTCACCGCCCCATTCATGGCGGTGCCGAGCTTCCACGTAGCTCGGAGTAACCCGTACATAGTCCAGCTTATCACGCCGAGCTGAACTTATGTATTTCAGAGTGACGTTAAAGCTCTATTCGTAGCCTTCCTAGCTCGGCCATATCAGAGTCATCCTTTTGCGTTCTACGCCGAACTGGGGCATCCTGATTTATTAGTCTACACTCGTTATTCTGACCTCACTCATGATCAATACAGCTCGGCACAGGGCCTAAGGTCTCCCTATGTGGTGCCGAGCTATCTACCCTCTCATGGTGCATGTTTTAGGCACGTGCTATCCCTAATAATAGGGTGGTCAGATTTTACCCACTCCAGTATTGTTACTTTTGAATTTGAAGAGTATAACCTTTTATTTGAATGTTTTTCAAGTGGAAACTAGTATTTAAATAGCTAAGAATCTAATCGTGAATATCTCATATGAGGACAAGTAATCTTTATATGAGGAGAAATGAGTTCACCATCTCAAAAGTGTTTTACATTGTTCTTAGGATTTTTGTGCCTTTAATCAATAAAGTTTTCACGTACCAAGCAAAGTTACGTACTTGGAAATTGAGGGATCAAGGTGGGATATTCAATTAGTCTCTAGACTGAAGCATTTTGTTTTTTGTTGATTTGTCTAACCCCTTATTCTTGTTGCGTTTTCTGTTTCTGGTGTAAGGGAGAACACCAACCAGCACATCGTTGTGTTTGGCAGAACAATGAACCTCGTGCAATTAGTCGATCGACAGATCTATTATACGGCCGACAGATTGATTTGATGGAGAATATAATTTTCTCTTATCTTATTTTATGCACTGCATTTGGTTGTGAAACCAAACTAAATAATTGAAGCCTCATGTCAAACAACTAGGCCAACCATTTGATTGGGCAAAGAAGGATGCCTAACATCCTTCTCTTTTCGTACCCTTGGCTCCCGAAAACATAATTATTTTTCGGTTCCTTGGTTCCTAAAACCAAGTGGCGACTCTAAACAAATCAAGTGCGTCGCAATGGCACTTCCAATATTGACATACTACAAGTTTGTTTTACGAATCTATGCAGAATCTATGCCGCAACGTGCGGGCATCCATAGCTACCAATCGCCTCCCTCTATCTGAGACCAATAAAGTTACAAAAGGTGAAATTCTCCAACAATTTTAAAAACAAACTTATTCCTTTGTAACTTAATTTTTGAAAATAAGGTTGTTTGGCCTCAAATTGCAAGGGCAGTTTGGACTAGTTGGGGATTGGAAATTTATCTTCTTACCCGGGGGATATGTTGCTTGCGTATCTCTATTTTAATAGAATTCAGGTATTGCGAAGTTCATGCTTGCTTGAATCTCTAAAACTTGACTTGAAATTATTTTCTGGTTTTGAAAAGGGTGAATTATTTATTAAAGGATTTTAATTGCTTATAAGATAGTACAATAGGGCCTATATAAAGGCTGACCAATGAGATTTTTGCGATTTTGTATGAGGATAATGTAAGAATTTACTATTGATGAAACTAAGTTTATTATCTAAAACCATTACTTGATTTAGTCTAAACAGTCCACCTATTTTTCAGTGTCCAAAGTATCTATTAGCCTAATATAAAGCTAACTTAGAGTTAAGCCTTGAAGTAAAAAATTATTGAGTGATTTGAGGCGGGCCACATAGCACCCCAATTCCTTTTGGGAACACATGATAAAATAGATCATACAATTTCACATGTAAGAGGTCTCAGGTTTGAGTTAATAAAGCAATATTGGTCTGGTGTAGATTGATAATTAACCCACAAACGTTATAACTATGGCAAATATAAAAAAAAAAAACTTCACATGAGATCTTGTTGCCATCACACACCCTCATATGATTATGAGGTTGTTAAATGAATAGAGCAATAAGTGCAACTATCAAGTTTGAGCATGAATATAAGTAAATACTTTATTAATGACACAATTGTCCAATTATAGGATGAAAACATAACTTGCAAGTCATGGATGAAAACTTGAGTGCCAAGTTTATGATTAATATTTAATTTACTCAGTTAAAATTTGAGAGAAATTGACCTAAATTATAGGTTTGCCGCTAAATAATTCAAATCTTGGAGCCACTAGAGGATTTGTTTTGTTGCTAATTTCAAGACTCCAAGATCAGTCGAGGTGAGCATCTACTAGCACGAACATTAGGAATGGCAGAGGTTCAGGTTTGGAGCCACTAGTGGATATGCGTACACGAAGGGTATAATGAAGAATTAGTTTTTTTTTTTATATTTAAGAAAACGAGTATAATGGGGCGAGTATGACTATTCGGGTATGAGATAGTAAAATCAGACCCGATCGGGTGGCATATGATTACTCTATATCCACTCCTATTGGGTAATATCCACTTCCAAACAACTGGATCGAATTGAGTATCCATTGGTATTAGTATAATTGTCATCCCTACCGGACATCTGATTTATTAAAAGAAAAAGAGTCTAGGAATGCCGTAGGTTTCTAAGAGAAATTTTACTCAAATTTTGAATTTTAATTAGAGCATCTCTAGGCCTTACCCTTTTCTTATACTCATATCGAGTCAAAGTTTCAGTACAAATACAATTTGGGTATGAGCATCTCCAACAACATAACCCGTTTTGTACTCAAATATATCAATCCAATATCCATTTTGTCTGTGTGTCACCCATGTTGAGATGAGATCTCATTCTCCTCCCACTCACTACCTATATCTCACACGACCAGCGTCTTCCGATCTCCTCTTTGGCGGGACCACACCACTAGGTTTGTTTCATCAGGTCAAACTCGAATCGAAACTCCTCTCAATGACAAACTCGACTTCAGTTTTCTGGCGAACTCAATCCCTCACAAAAAACAAGTCTCTCTCTCTCTCTAGCCATTGGAAAAAATGGAGTAGGACTTAGGTTATCCCTTATTTGGGAAGAAAAAAATGAGGATAAAATCCAAAATGGGAGTAATTTTTTTTTTTTGGGTAAATAAGCTTGAAATTAAAAGAGGATAACTGAATACACAACCTACAAGGGGCATATCCTAGGAGGAAAAGAAAAGAAAAAAAGAAAAGGAAAAGAGAAAAGAGAAAAAGTGGGAAAGCCAAGAGGCTACAAAGGGATGAGGGATAATCTAGACCCGTGAGAGTGTTTCTCCCTCATCTAAAAGATGAAGGAGAAACACCACACGGACAAACTCACAAAACATGAAATACAATTGGATATCCCCTTCATAGGCATTACTGGGCTTGTACAACATGGAATGCATAACAAAAACAATTTCATAACATTAGAGTTTCTCTCTGGTATAGCTGCTGGGACGTGAGACCTAATATCAACTAGGAATGGTAGCAAGGGAGTTCTGAACTTGAAGGACAACAGATATACCGATGCAGTAGATGTAGTAGACGCAGTAGATGTACTAAGCGGCACCATCAATGGGAGGACGCCCCTCCCAAAGGGGTTCAAACAGGCCAAGGGACAACCCCCAAAGGCTAGGTTTAAACAATAAACCTTACTAGAACTACCATAATGTAGCAAACAACGCAGAATTACAGAACCAACAACACTGAATATCCAAATTTTCCAAAACAGCACTGAGCGGCACTTGGGAATTTATAAAAATTTGTGCAGCATATTGTTTGAAAAAGTAGCAACCCAGATTCAACTACAACACAATCTAAGCAACCAAACAGACAAATACCAGCAAGATAACACTGCATATTAATGCTGGAAATTACTATCAAAGATATCATCAGCACTGCCTATGCATGAGCACATGGCACACTGCCTACTGAGGCAATAAACTTATCATAATAGGCACAACAGATAGCCAACAATAAACTGATCAACTCTGCCAGACATGAGTACCGGAAATTAGCACTAAAACTGCTACACATGATACCATCATGCACTGAAATGCCAGCAAAGTAGCTTTAAAATGCTAGCAAATAAGATGAGCAGTACGCATAGCAACTCAAACTGACAATGCCAGAATTAGCATTGAAAATTGCTACCAATGATACCATCATGCACTCATCACATAAATGAACTTGGACCATTATCATGAAAACCTCCCATAATGAAACAATTGCCTGCATGCACAACTACCCAATTGGGTCATTAGCATATAAAACAATACCACTACTCAGTGCATTCCCATCTTGAGCAACCTGTCACTGGAAGAATCAGTTAGTAGAGTGGAAGTAACAATGAAAACAGCAGACAACTAGATGTTACACTAATCCCAAATGGGCATAAGTGTCAAACCCTGCTATCCAACCTGCAACAAACCTCTTGTCTTGGAATCCAAATCAGTAGAAATATTGAGGATTAAACAAAACAAGATAGCATGCTTCCAAAAATGCAGTAATTATGGCTCAATTGGATGGTATGTTCCATGAGTCCAATAATGCCACTGATCCATGTGGCAGTTTGTGTAAGGACATCGGTCTGTACTTAATCTCTGTGCTGATTTTAACCACAATGGAAGGGATAGTATGTTGTAAGCCCTGAAATTTCCTGAGATTCTTCTCTATCCAAATGTGATAGAGAGAAACAGTAAATGTTAGCTTAGCAAGGGTACTTTTAAGTCCTTTACCCTTTACATCAGAAACAAGAGTGACCAAACTGGAGAGGCTATGTGATTGACAAGTGAGCTGAGATTTTTGGCAAATAGCATCCCACACCTGCTTGGTGAAAGGGCAGTTGAAAAAGAGGTGGTCATGGGATTCTTCATCAGAGCAAAAACTACAACAGGATGTGTTTTTAATGCCAAAAAGCACAAGCCTGTCCTCAGTTGAAAGCCTATTCTGTATGGCAATCCAAGTTATAAGACTACATTTGGGGATGTGTGAGGGGAACCACACAATGTGATTCCAACTAACAATGGGGAATTTAGTCCTTATATGCTCCCACAATGAGGGTATGGAGAATAATCCATCTTGGGTGAGGGTCCATCTACAGGAGTCAGCATTAATTGGGAGGCATATGAGGGATGAGGGTAAGGAGGTGAGCTCTAATTTTGTCCAGCTCCAAAATCTCAGTAATGGGAAATGACCACTGGTTAGTATTGTTTAGAATAACAGAGACAGGGGCATCATCAGGCAACCCTAAATCAAAGACCACACGACTACCATAGTGCTCGATAAGAGGGCCAAAGTGATGCCAATTGTCATACCACAAGGATATCTTGGATCCATCTCCAAACTGATATTTGCTGTATGACTGAATGGGAGGACGAAGTTGGAGTAATTTCCTCCAAATCCAAGAGGGGCTGGAGGGTATTTTAACCCTCCAAAAGCTTTTCCCTTTGAGTAAATAGGATTTCACCCATTGACACCACATGGATTGTTCCCCTCAAGGAACCAAATATGCTTCGCCATGGCAGCTTTGTTCCAAACTTGGAGGGATTTGAACCCAAGACCACCTTCTTTCCTTGGGGTACAGAGGTGATCCTAGGACATTTTGGCACTTGTGTGTTTAAGTTCCGAACCGGTCCAAAAGAATGCTCTAAGAATTCCTTCAATTTCCTTTAACACTCCTTTGGGAAAAATAAAGATAGATGACCAATAGGTCTGCATTGAAAATAAGACAGACTTGACCAACTGGACTCCGCCAGCATAAGAGAGGTATTTATTTGCCCAAGATTTAGTACGATTTGTAATTCTATCTATGAGGGCCTTACAATCCACATATTTGAGCTTAGTAGAAATAAGGGGAACTCCTAGATATCTCACAGGGAGTGAACCCTCCTGAAAATGCAAAGCATCAAGAATGGATTGCTTTATAGAAGGAGGGACTCCAGAGAAGAAAATGCTGCTCTTGCCTGGACTAGGTGATAGGCCAGACAAAGCCTCAAACTCAGTGAGAGCCTCCTAGATGCATATAATGGAACTTAACTCTCCACGGCAAAAGTTCATGAGATCATCAGCAAAACACAAATTGATTAACTTAGTTTTATCACATCTCCAATGGAAATGGAAATTTGGACTCTGGGACTTTTCCTTAGGAAGTTGGGTGAGTATTTCCATGACAATAACAAAAAGGTAAGAGGACAAAGGATCTCCTTGCTTCAAACCTTTTTTACCCATGATAGAACCAGTGGGTTCACCATTAATGTTCAATGTGTAATTGGCAGTGGAGATAAAATGGGAGTAAATTTGAGTCATGCATCGGAGATGAATTTTTGCTGAGTAAAGGTTGGGAATGCCAAAAAGGGCAAGAGATGAATTTTTGATGGGTCAAGATTTGTGATCTTAGGGGGTGTTCCACTAACAAAAAACTATTTTTTCCAAATACCGAGACAAGTCATTTTCTTACAACACATCACATAAAAAACCGTAAAAAACCAATTTTTTTCAAAAAATTGGGTTAGTGGAACACCCCCTCAAAAGGGCAAGGTAATGGCACATTAGTAATGGATCAAGTTAGTTCTGTGCCGTTTCATACCGTGCCCAACCCACATCTGTATCGTGCCACGTTTAAACGTGTCGAATTATATCGTGTCAGTGTCAACCCAGTCCGTTTGACACCACTAATAATGGGTCAACTTAGTTCTCTCCTTCATGTTAAAACCCAGTCCACTCGGCTCTCTCTCTCTCTCTCTCTATCTATGTCTCCATGAGCTTGTTCAGCTTGTCATCCCGGAGTTGGAGCGTTTGGAGGCTCTACAGGTAATTGTTCACCGCAAGTAAATACTCCTATCAAAATTTAGTGGTTTGCTGGGGTTGCTTCGACCAGAAAATTTCTTACCCTTGATTCATGAAGCTTTGTGGATTTGTCTCGATTTACCAGCAAATTATTGCTGTGTTTTTTTTTCCCTCCTTCTATAAGCAGATTGCAGTCTGGGAAGTTCTATAATTGCGATCCGAGATGAGATTTTATGTACTCGATATGGGTTTTATGGTCAATGGCTGAAGAGTTGTTTTGATTGCATTTGGTTCGATTTTGCCTCCTTAGTTTAACACCACACCCACCCACCCCCCCCCCCCCCCCCCCCCCCCCCACCCCCCCCAAAAAAAAAAGGGCTTCCTCTTTTTCTTTTGCCATGTCTTGCTTGAGTGCTTAGGTTTTTGGCTGGCTAGTTTTCATTTAGGTTCTAAGATCAAATCACATTTTGTTGATTGCCTGCAAGGAAAACTGTGGCTTATTGGTGTTGCCTTTTCAGCAACTTGTTATACATCAGAATCGTGTAGGGATCAATACTGGTACTGCTAGTTGCTTTAACGATAATGTTGATGGCTCCAATCCAAAACACCGTTCATTATTGTTGTGTGTCAAAGGATGGTCGAATTCTATATGCACACATAAATGGAGGAGACCATGAGATTGAGAAATTGGCTGCATTGTGCCTGGAAAGGACCCCTCCGTATCACAAATGGTACTTTCAGACGATGGGTGGAAAGATTTTTGGGTTTCTTGCAGAAGATGGGTATGTCTACTTTGCTATTGTGCAGGAGGGTGTTGGTAATTCAGGGGTTCTTCGATTTTTGGAACATATAAGGGATGAAGTCAGGAAATTGGCGAATAAGAGCTTTTTAAGCAGAAATATATCAAGTGTGGGCTCACTCTGCATACAAGAACAACTAGTCCCTTCTGTTCATCAATTGATTACTTCCTTAGAACATGTTTCTCAGACTGCTGGTAATGAATGGCCAGCAGAGGCTTCCTCACAGCATCGCGCAGAATTCTCTCCATCGTTGAATTATGATGCTAATGGGCAAGTCGAAGTTGCCACTTCCACAAAAGTACCTTTGTTGACCAGTAAGTCTAACAAGCAAGAGAAGAAGAAGAAGAAGACGAAGGATCATGTCATTGCAATGAGAGACATCGAGTTGGAGGAGCACCATAATGCTACCGATAGAGTTGTCAAGGTTGATAAGGAAACTCTGGATTCTGATTGCCGGAGTGGGGTGGCTTCTACAGTTTCATCGCAGAAGGATTTTGCTTTAATGAGGACGAGGTCAGGTAATAAAAGCTTCCGAAAAAAGTGGTGCCGCCAAGTAAGAATTGTTCTTGCTGTAGATGCGGCTGTATGTTTGGTTTTATTTGTGACTTGGTTGATAATTTGTGGTGGTTTTGAGTGCATCCGGTGATCTTGTTGTCTTTTATGTCCGACTTGGAACCAAAGCCGTATTCTGAATTGAACTGAAAGCTGCAGTTGGACTCTTCTGAGAATTTCGTTTGATATTGGTTTTGGGGATGACCTCTGCATGAACGATGATCAAATGAAAGCAACCAATCAGTGTTGTCAAAGGGATTTAATGTCCTTGGGAAGGTACGAGCAAACTTATGCAGCTCTTGGCATCATTTATAGGAACTTATCTTTTCAGTAATGTTCTAAGTCGTATGTTCAAATGCCCTGACATATTTCCGAAGTGTAATGTTATTGTTTTGCGGTTAATTCCCATGTGCTACAGTTGTATTATAAGTCTTGTCGAAGTTAAATTAGCATAATATAAAATTATACATGAGATTTATTTGCATTCCATGCTCTAATGGTACATGACTACACTGGCTTTCCATGTATTTGTCACCTTCTAATCTATTATTACTTTGAAGGGGTTTCTTCTATCACTTTCCTTCACCAATTCGTGGACCGTTTCTCCCTAGCCAATCATAGTTCTCCGCGTGTCCCATTGTACATTAATGTAACATCGTCTTTTTACTTTGATTGTTTCTCCTCATTCGGTGGGATAAAGTGGGGCATTTATCCAGCACAATAATTTCTAGAGTGAAATTGAATGCATATGACGGTGGAATTGAGCGTTGGGCTACTATTTTATTGGGCATCTAACTGGGAAATTCAAACCATCGACAAAAAAACTTTGCACCTACCAACACATCAGGATTTTTGTGTGCCGCCATTGTCATGGGCCAAGGGAAGCTGAAAAAGTTTGGGTCGAGTGTTTAGGCTAAAATACAGCTTATTGGCTGGGCACGCATTTATGGTTTTTCTTTCCAGTTACTATTGTTCCTCGTACTCTTGAGAAGAGAGAAAAGGACATCCACTCGGTGCAGGCAGAGAGGGTACGGAGGCTGCATCAGAAACTCAAATATACAAAATACACGAACTTCTCTCTTTTCCTTTTTCTTTCTTTTTCCATTGCATTCTAGCTATTAAAGGTGTCAATGTCCTATGTGTTGGGAGGCTCCAGAAACCTTGGAGCACTTGTTTTTCCAAATCTCGTACTCTAAAAGGCTGTCGTGCATCCCATCTGGGTTTAGACTTTGAAGCGGGAACTCCTAGCACAGTCGGGGAATGGTTGGCGGGGTGGCTAAAGAAATGGTCCTGATAAGATTGCAATCTAGGATTTGGTTCTGCTGTTGTGGGTGGGTCATGTGGTGCTTAAGGAATGATGCTCTGTTTTGGAGGGATCCTTGTGTTTGTGAATTGGCTCTTGCTCGGTTTACTGCCCTTAGAGGCTGTATCCTGTATTGTGGACTGGGAATTCTGTGACGGGACGTGGTGGTGCTTTGGACGGTGGGAATTCTGGGGTAGGCAGCCATGCAGGTGATCTGGCTTTCATCCACAGGCGTGAGAACACTGATTTAGGGTTGGAGGATTCCTGCTGCTTCATATGAGATGGAGCATGGGAAGCTGGGTCGTTGCATTGGGCAACTGCTTGTGTTTGTTGGATGTTAATGGGTACGGTATTGCTCTGGAATGGTGGAGGCTACTGCGGATATGCATATTCTGGATTAGCCAACTCTGGAATGATGTTTCGAAAGTCTGCATCCAAACTTTATGGTAAATCCTGCGTCCGCCCTTTTCTTCAGCCCATCCTTTTGGATTTTCTTTCTTTATGTTCCAATCTTTTGTGTGTTGAACTGCTACGTTAGTATTAGGAATGTTGTAACGTGATCGTGCTAGCGGTTCAATAGTAATAGTATCGCTTTCTTCACAAAATAATAATAATAATAATAATAATAATAATAATAATAATAATAATAATAATAATAATAATAATAAAATAACTAAAAAATTCAGAATAAAACCTCCTTTTCCTTTTTCCACTTGGGTGGGCCAGAGTGTTTAACAGAATACAACCTCGCATTTTCGCAGCCTAAATTTGACGAAAGAAAAAGCTTTTGTAGTTGGAGAACGTTTAGAAGGTCTGCTAGCATGTGATAATGAAAGGCATGTTAATATTCCTAGAGCTAATATTCCTCTCCTTGTAAAGGTCTAACACAAAAGTGTACCAACCCCAATATTCAATCCAAGAAAACGTTGACAAGCTTTCCTTAAGACCATGCTTATGACCGTTACGAGGATAACTAGCTAAGAAGCGAGTTGCCCATCGCGTATAAAATAGTAACATAAAACTTCTGTCTTTCTCCAATATGCATATCACTAAACACGTGTGTTTTTCCTCTTTTTTCCATTACTAGCAAGTAACAACCTTTCGCGAATATCCCTATAAAAACATATATAATTATAATTGATTAGAATTACATCTCATTTATTTATGTTATTGTGTAACCATAATGATTGTGATTAATTTCTTTTGTATTTGCAACGGACAATTTGTCAAGATTCACAGATAATTAATGGTAAAATAACAAGTATCCCACCATCATTCTAGTTTACGAAGTGTTTGGATGTTGAATGTCAGAAAAGGCGAAAATAGGAAAGTCTTCCTGCACTTTCCTTCACAAATACAAGATCCAAACAAACCGTAGAATTCTTTTTACTGGGGTTTGCTAAAAGAATAGAGAGGGATACCCCAGGTGTGCCAAAAAAAAAAAAAAAAAAGGAAGAAAAGGAAAGCTACATGCCAGCCAGGTATAAATGTAACGCCCCATGTAGACTACTAGCCCAGTACGTTGATTTGATCCACAAGTCACACCACATGACCCAAAATGCTTAAGCCCAAGGTATTAGTAGTAGCCCACATGGTTTGTTATAAACTCAAGACCACTCATGTAAACAACCAATGTGGGACTAAACACCCCCAAACCTGGGGTATTACAATAAATGTATCCACAACGCACTTTCATCTATGCCAAATGGTTCTCATGTAATCGGGCTCCTCTCCAATAATGGGAGAGGAGCAAGGTTCTTAATCCCGTACCGACTTGGGTACTGTTTTTCTTACTGGTATGGTACTGCCGTACTATAGCAGGACCGGCCAGTACCGGATACCGTTTCGGATTTAGCGTTACTACTTACATACATATAACTATAAATCAATAATTTTTCCCATACCGTCCAAATTTTATTTTATTTTATTTTATTTTTTGAAAATTTTAATTTTCCATACCATCCAATTCATCCTATAAGTACTTATCTAAAAAAATTGCACTCATTTTATAAAAAAAAAAATTAGTATTTGGTAATTTTTCCTTTTTAATTTTTTGTTGTTGTTACTTTTAAACTCCTACAAATCTAAAAAATATAACACGTACTTGAAAAAATTAAAAAGACAGAATGGATTCAATTCAAAGTTCAAAGACAAGCTTTAAAAATATTTCTTCATTTCGCACGAGGCACTTTATTGTGGCCCTATGAAAATTAAACAGCCAGCTGGGGCTGTTTGAGAAAGCTGAAAATGAAAACTGAAATTTAAGTACTGAAAACTGAATGCTAAATTTGTTAAGCTAATAAACTGTTTGATATGTACTGAATCTTAAGCACTGAAATAAATAAGTTTTTTGATCTGTATAAGGAGATGAAGTACTAAATTACTACTTTTTTTACTTTGCCTTTCATATATTCATACTAGAATGCATAAATAAATATAAAAAAATGTACATCTATCAAAATAATTAAAATATTCAAAATATTGGCAAGATGGTGGCATGATGGTGATATAGCGGTAATAGTATTAAATTCACTAATTTTCTTACTTTTTCTTTCATTTTATATATTCATACTGGAATACAAAAATGAAATCAACAAATGAAAAAAAAAAATGTACATTTATCTAAATAATAAAAATATACAAAATATTCGCAAGATGGCGGCATAGCATGGTGGTGGTGGTGGTGGTAATGATTGTGGAGTGGTGGATGTAATTGTGGAGTGGTGGCCTCGTGTTGGTGGGGGAGTGATGATGGGTACCATGGTGGTGAGTGGCGGAGTGGTGGTGGTGGTGTATTGGCGGAATGGTAGTGGGGTGGCGGCGGTGTGAGTGGTTGTAGTGGTGGTGATGGTGGTGGGAGTGGCAAAGTGGTGGTAGTGAAATGGTGAAGGGCGGTGTGAGTGGTGGTGGCAGTGGTGGTAGGAGTGGCAGAGTGGCAATTATGGTGGTGATAGTGGCAGGATAGTGGTAGGAGTGGCAGAGTGGTGGTGAGGTGGTGTGAGTGGTAGTGATGGTGGTGTGAAGGGTAGTGGTGGGGAAAGAATGGTTGAATGAAACCACACATAAATTCAATCAACGTACTTAATTTTTGACAATATTATAGCTTACATTTTAAAAACCACTTAATCTTTTAACTAATATAAAATGTGGTTACCAAACCTAATTAATTAATGACCGGATCAGCCAATACCGATCGATTAGGCCCGGTATTAGGGCCAAGACGAAATCTGGGGTTGTGTGTAAATCCGGTCCGTACCGACTAGTACAGAACGGGATTCACAACCTTGGAGAGGAGCTTCCCATCCAATTTTGCCCTTTTTCAAGTCTATTCCTGGCCCACATTGATGATCGAACTCGTACATTTTTTAGATCTTGATTCTCGTTGAGATTTTCAACCACATAAAAAAGTCATGTTAATCAAAGTCCTGTTTCATAACTAATCAGATCACATTAATCTTGAAAAAAAATGTACCGGACACACTAGATTGAAATTACCTTTTCCAAATTTTATCAAGATAAATGCTTTTTGATTAGGTATTGAACGGTATCCGAACAACACGAATTTTGGCATGGTTGAAGTACTCGATGAATTCTACATAATGTACAATTCCGCTGATCAATATGGGCTCAATATGCGCCTGAAAAGGGCAAAACTGGACAAGAAGCTCCTCTCCCATTACTGAAGAGGGAGAAAGGTTTTGGGTACAAATGGGGTACCACGTGGTACCCCTCACACACATCCGAGCCGTCCAAAAATGCAATGGACAGCTCGGATTACAAGTGCCGGATGCATTTTAAAAAAAAGAAAAGAGAAAAGGAAAAAGTGGGTTTCAATCCGAGCCGTCCGCTGCATTTTTGAACGGCTCGGATGTGTGTGAGGGGTACCACGTCATCCCTACCCTATTTGCACCCAAAATTTTCTCCTGAAGAGGAGCCAGATCTGTTTGCAAAAAATTCAGTCCACCTATTAGAAAAGCAGCTGCATGCAGAAATATCATGCAAAAGGCAACCATAGGACAGAGATTATGGTTCCGGTTATAATTATTCTACATAATTTACGATCCTGCTCATCAATGTGGGCCCAGCATGTACCCCGAAAAGGGCAAGAAGATTCTCTCCCATTACTGAAGAGAAGTCAGATCTGTTTGCAAAAAATTCAGTCCACCTATCAGAAAAGCAGCTTCATGCAGAAATATCGTGCAAAAGGCATCCATAGGACACAGATTATGGTTCCGGTTATATAATTATACAAGATATGCAACCCAATGATGCATAATATTTCACCATGAAAATTTAAGATCACAAATAATCCAGAAATTGAAAACTCCAAAGCCTTTACCTATTGTTATTGTACCGCCAAACAATGAAAACAGACCTATTGCTACTCATAGAATGTATAGGAGATTCGTCTATGTTCAACATGGTAACAAAGATGAAATCCGATTCTTCCCTGCAACCAAATAAGTGAAGATATTACTACAACTGCTATATAGAAAATCATCACGAGGCATGTGCTTCAATAAATTTATTTGGGTACTCCAATAAGAAAAAGTTCCACACAAGGAACAACAAATCCATTGAAGGACATAATCAAGAATCAACAAAATGACAAACTGATAAAGCAATCAACTAAAAACCATAAAAACTCCCTATCATCACCATAAACCACCACAGACCGTCAGCGACCTCAGCTCCGCACCACACACCCCAGTTTCGCACCTCAGCAACCACAAACCCGGTGACAACTCCTCGAACCACCGTAAACCGCGGTGGTAAGGGAGCTAGCAGAAGAGGTGGCAGTTAGGTAATGGTAGGAATAGAGGAAGGTGGAGGGGAGGTAGATCCCCTATTTGGGATCTGGGAAGGAAAAGCTGATCAAAATAGGGTGTCGAAACCCTAGGGACTGGCAGCGCTCTAACTTTTTATAACAGAGAGCTAACTATGATGGTTAATTATTTTGAATGAAAAGCATTATGTTCACTGCTTAACTACAAGAAATAACTCTGTGTTTTTTTATAACTATTAAGAAATATAAGAAATATTTGTCTTTTTTAAATAACTGTGAAGTGTTCAAATCCCCACATTCGTTGACTGCTAAATTGCAAATAATACGTCGTCACAGGATGCAGCTAACCTGTGTCTTTAGCATTCTACATCGTGCACCAAAATGAACATCCACCAAACAATATAAGCCCAAAAAAGCTAACCTATTATATAAGCTTTTCGAGGTCAACTGTAATTTAATGTACAGTTAGGAATAAACATATGCATGAGTGAATGTGTGCAAATAAATGAAGATCTCTTTGAAAATTAAGTAAACACTAGTCTCAGACAGAAAAATGCAGAGGTCAGTTTGAAAATCCGTGAATCCTTTAATCTGTAAAAGCCCCAAGGCTATATAACCAATTACGGGGCTAGTGGAACCTAAGGATTCAATGGACCTAGCTTTTACCAAAACCCAATCTCTTCGGTTAGGAATGCAACCAACACTTGTATTCTACATTCTTGTACTGCATTTTCGAACCCATATAAAGGAGGATGACATAAATTCAACATTCTTTCATCCAAGCCACATAGATAAACAATAGGACCAACCATGAAGGATGGACCAAAGGATTGATGAGCCAATTAAACATGACAAGGTTAACCATGTGCGAATCCACAACAAAACCTTATACAGATACAAGCCAGCGGTGTCTCTTACCACTTCAGAGCAGGGCTAAAGTCCCGGTTGGGCACACACAGTATAGGTCATGAGACAAGTATCATTAGTGGGGAGTGCCGACAAACAAAAATCAGAAGATCCATGCTCTTCCAGATAATCAAATGTTGCTTTGTTTTACGTATAGCGGCATAGGATAAATTTCAACTACTAAATCTACTCTTTGAGAAACAAAGACTGTCTAGTGAGAAATATTAACCCATAGTGAATCTTTTTCAAATAAAATCTTACTTTCGCATTTCATAAAAAAAGAGGTTGTAAAGTTTATAGCACATGTAAAATAAATATTCATTTTCATGTCAGTTTGCTCTAGATTATGCCTCAAAATTTGACAAAGAGCTTCAGCAGAGGCTGAAAGTGAGATTATGGGATAAGGCATGCAACTGACGGTATTGGTTGCATCCCAACCAGTCTTTTCTTTTCTACACTCCTTGTCTATCTCTCTGGCTGAATCATTCGCTACAAAAGAAGTTCCAAGCTTCTCTTAGTACAAATATGACGAGAAAGATACTAATATCGAAGTTCCTGTCATTCTGTACAAGCAAGGAGATAAGGGGGCAGAAAGAGAAGTAGCAAGCAGAAAAGAAAAGAAGAGAAGAAAGAAAGATCTTCTCTTTTCAACACCAAAAGTAAATTGAATTGAAGAAAGTGCAAACAGAGAAATTCTGCAATGCCTAAAGAAAAATGTAAAAACAGTAACTATATATATATAGTAAATTTCTGAAAATTGGATTTCATGTTTACATACCAATGAAATATTTCTTCCAACCAGAGTCGAGGTTGAACCTTTTTCGAATCCCAGTTATGTATTAGGAACTCACAATAGATCCTTAAAAACATGTCGAGTCAAAAGCAACAAGACCAAAGATAAAAGTTGCAGTTATGTTACTCAGCATTCACTCCCCATGAAATGCTTTCCACAAGCATACAACAAAACTAAATACTCTATGCAAAGGAGTTGATAGTTTTATCCTAGGTTTTCAGTGGTTGTTTTGGGTTGGTAAGGATGAGATGAAGCCAGGTTTTAAGATCCAAGTTTTCTTATATTGAACCCACCAAGGATATGCTTCTAACAGTCAGATTCATCAAACTGCATCTTTTACTGCATCATTTTAGAACAGCAGATAGAACTTGTCATAACCAACAAAGTCAAAACTATTTTCCGTTATGTGTTGCTAGAATAATGAAAAGGTCATGCCTACCAATATCTAATCTTTAGCGAATGCATCTTGTGAGGATCAAAAAAGGACTTCTAGTTAACTGGAATATCTATGTGGCTGTGTAAAACCAGTCTGAAGGAAAATGATCATGCATCCGACAGACACCTCATAGCCATCTTCTGTCACATAACAACTCTAAAAACTTCAAAAAAATGTGGTTTACACTTTAACCATTTTCCACCAAAAAAGGATCACAAGTAGGATTCACAAGTCTACATCTCTTATAAGTTACAACGGAAGAGAGTCTTACCTATTAGACTGCATAATCATCAATTCATCATTTTAAAATAAGTGTCATCTGAAGATAGTCGGGAATGCAAGAGGACTTCAATGCAGTGCCTCTGCCAATCAAGAGGTTCTATAAGTAAAACCTAAATTCTGAATTCTCCAAGAAACAAATATTCAGAGGTTTGGCGCGAGATTGATTGAAGAGTACATAGGAGGTCAGATATAGAACTTGAGTTGTTTTACCTTGTTTTGGAAGGTAAAGGGCGTCTTATTGTTTGGAACAATAACATGATTTCTAAGAATGAAGTGGCGGTTGGTATGTAAATTTGCAGTGAACTTAAAAATCTCTATGGGGCTAAACTCTAAATGGTGGCAATTGGAGTAATGCAGACCCAATCATCCAAGCTTAATGCAGTCTTTTTCGAATGAATAAGAAAGCCTATTAGTATTACACTTCCAAATGGTATTGATGTCCTTTGAGTTGTGTACAAGTGCTGTACGACAGAAATAAAATAGGGCTAAGAATGATCAAACACAAAGAACAAAGACTTTGGGGGGCCTGTGGACAGTGTCCCTGAAGTCCAAAAGCACATAAACGGATACTGATATGGATACAGATATGGGACACGAACATGGACACAACACAAATACGCGAACACATATTTTATTCAAAAACTAGGACCTTAGTTGCACGAAGCGGGAACGGGGGTAAATAGAAGATCCTAAGTTGGGAGTACCGAAAGGAGCATGTATATAAGTATTTATTACATACAAACTTGAGTGAGTAAAGATGGTAATATAGTTTTTATATCAAATTTATGGATTAAACACATAGGTAAGTCAAATACATGATGAGAGCCCTAAATCTCTCTTTACTTCTTATCAATTATTTTATTCTTCCTTGCATATGTTTGCAAAGAGAAGTCAGAATTTCTTTCTTGAGATTAGTGTGGAATCTCCAATAATGTTTAGGAGCGGGCTCTCGCCTCTAGAGTGCAGCCTATTTGGGAGATCCCTGCAACTAAGACTAGGACACATACAAGTTAGGGCATACATTAATCACATGCATACTTAAAAAACAGAATTAGATACTCTTTTTTTTTTTTTTTGATAAGTAATTATATTAAAAAGAGCATAAGGGATGCTACCCAATTACAAAAAGGAGGCTACGGACAAAAAGGCCCTATACACCAACAAGTGGAAATAAGAGCTCAAACCAATCAGAATTAGATACATATAAATTCATATATTTTATAAAGATATTTTTTCCCCAAATTAAAGAGAAAAAAATCAGAAAAAACTGAGGAAAGGAGATCCTAGCCTATACGTGTCCGGTGCGTGTCAGAGCGTGTCCAACTCGTAAAAAAATAATTCAATACTTGGGCACATATTTTCACGTGCCGAGAATGTGTCCGACATGTCTGTGATACAGATACAGAAAGCCAAGAGACGTGTCCATGCTTCTTAGACCTGAACAACCTTAGGCAACACACCTAGGGCCTCTTTAGCATCACACAACCTTGAAAGCTTAAAGCTACTTGAATTTTATATTGTATTATCTAAACTTTTTTATAATTTTGGTCTAGATTTTTTAACTTTTCTTACTCTTCTCTTGTCGAGACAAATAATTGACCCCAAAATTTTTGAAGAAAAACTAAACAATAGATCACTAAAAGTAATAATATCGACTATCTTTGAGACTAATTAATTTAGGCCAAATTCATAAAAGAAAAAACGATGTTCCCACCTCCCCAGCAACGCAATCCTACCATAATTCTCATGAAAGACTTCCTCAACCTTCTCTGTGCAGCTCCCTGCGCAGAACACACTCCTTCCCCAAGACACTTGGTCTACAATCTTGATTGAGATCCAAGATGTTCACTCCCCAAAAGATACAATAAGTAGCATTTGGTCTGCCAAGATTGCACCTATTAACTACCATGCCGGCAACTTACTATCATTATTCCTAGATTTCATTACTATCCCTGCCAGAACTAAACTGTTCTGGGATTCAGATTTCACAGGCATTACTTTCATCACTCCAGAGGATTAACCAGATATAAGAAGAAACAACCAACAAAGTATCCTAGGTACACCTGACGGCATAGGTTGAATTCCCACAACAAACGAAATTATTCATGTTCGAGTGTCCATAACATACATATAAAAGAAATCAAAAAACAAAAGGGGTCCTACAAAATTCAAGCCACTTGAATCTATGATGGAGACATTTTTCCGAAAGGACGTTACGGTCGAACTTGAAACCAATAATCAAACCAAGTGTAAATGTAATGTAGCTAAACACTTCATGGTTCAGAAAAAAGTATGGTCTTCTAAGCCACACGGAGCCATCTCCACCAACCATATATTCTCCTCTTGATTGCTACTCGCAATCAATCCAAAAGAAAAAAAAGATGCATTCACCGAAAATATTTAGAGGAAAAAAGGGGGGAAAATGAAGCATTACCAAGAATTTGTCAGTCTAAATCTTCTTCTCTGGCCTGACCTCCTGAGTTGGAATTTCCATCATTGTAACCACTGTTGTTGCCAGCCCCACTGTTGCTCGTCTCTGCAGGTGAGCCGAACGCCCTAAATGGCCACGGCAACGTAATCCTAAACCTCCGTTCCGCCGTGCGTGGGGTCAGAGGATTCTCCTGAGATGCCCCACTATCACCGCCACCACCAGCAGCATTCCCAGTCGCCAAACCTGGGACAGGGGATCCGCGAGTAGTAGTCGTCCTATGATTCATCTCATAATCAGGGTCATCAGTAGGCAACTCATACCGACAAACAGGACAAGAATTGTGCATCTCCAACCAGGGGAGGATACAATCGGAGTGGTATAAATGTTTACAAGGCATCTGTTTAGCTTCCTCACCAACTTGGAATGTGTCTTTGCAAACAGCACACTGGGAATCAGAAGAATCCAAAGCCAGCAATTGATCGGAGATATTAATATTCGGTAGCGCCTCGACTGCAGACTTGGAAGCGGGAGGGGTCCCATAGCGATTGGGATCGTTCTCGGCCAGTTGCTGTATAAGTTGCTCGAGGCCAGGTCCAATGAAGTAATCGCCTAGATTTGTAGGAAGCCCAAAACCCCCCGGCCCCCCCATAGGATCATTGTTCTCGATGACGAGTTGGATGTTAGCACCACCAGCTCTGAGATTATTGATGTAATTCTCAAGGAATGCGAAAGGATTGAACTCACCTCCTCCTTGTTGCTGTTGTTGGGATCGCGCT
This sequence comes from Vaccinium darrowii, assembly GCA_020921065.1. Classification (NCBI taxonomy): domain Eukaryota; kingdom Viridiplantae; phylum Streptophyta; class Magnoliopsida; order Ericales; family Ericaceae; genus Vaccinium; species Vaccinium darrowii. The sequence continues at coordinate 20,470,344 of CM037158.1, read as the reverse complement.
GCTCCGCCTCCGAAGAGAGCGGAGAGATCGCTAGGGTTTTGGAGTTGAAAGCCGCTGCCTCCGCCGGTACCGGTCAAAGTGGAAGAGGAGAAGACTAAGGGAAAGCCAGCGGAGAAGGAAGGAAAACCGGAGAGGTTGTCGGAAGAGGCGAAGAAGGGGTTGAGACCAGGGTTCGGGTTAGGGTTAGGGTTGTTGATAACGGGATCTTCATATTCTTCGAGGAATCCACCGCTGCAATTGGGGCAAACTAGGTCGGAGGTAGGTGAAGGCGTTATAGAGACGGTACGATTGCACTGGTAGCAGAAGTATAGCAGAGGCTGGGGGCCGCCTCTACCGGAGTCGCCGCTCGATGACATGATATTTTTTTGTGTTATTGGAGAGAGAGAGGAGGAAGAAGAAGGAATCGCTGCCCCTCCTGTTTAGCGGAATTTTAGAGAGAGAGAGAGGGGCCGTCGCGTGGATAAATTCTGCGAGTGCTGTTTTTAGGAGTAGGACACCACGATCCACTCGGACGTATGTTGCTGGTAGGGTTGGTTCTGATTGGGCTCAAATTCGTAATCGAACCATCATCGTGTACGCGGTTAAAAAAAGTTTCAGCTGATTAGATATCTCTTTATTAAAGAATCGCGTTAATATGGGACCCGGCTGGTTCTGTGTGCCTCGTGGTGCAGCCATTCTATGTGCATCCGTATGAGTCGTTGGTTTTGACATTTAATAACTCGGATTTAATTTTGGCAATGAACGCATGCGTGGTAAGATTGCATCAACCCTCCTACTTTATTCTAGGGGAGCACATTGACCCGGTAACCCGCCCAACCCAACCCGATTACTTAGGATCCAGATTTTAAATCCGTTTACCAAATGGGATGAGTTTGAAAAATTCCTATGAGGTCCAGCCCGGCCCGATTTACTTAGGTTTGTTTTTAATATTTTTGTAAGAATTTAAAACTTTAGGCATATTATTACGACTATGAATTACTATGATCGTTATAGTTGATTAATTTATATTTGTGATACCATACTTTAGAAAAATAAATAGGCTTATTGGACGAGTTTGAGAAATTAAAATTTTATTTGGGTTGGACTTGAGCATATTGAATGGGAACAATTAGCATTAAGGTCAAAAAATAAATATTCATTACCATTGAGGTCAGTCACTTTTTTTTAATTACCATTACATTAAGGTCAGTCACTCTTTTTTTGGGTTTAGGCACTTAGGGCATTATACGGTTTCATAGGGTTTTAGAAGTTTAGGCACTTTTATTAGGGTACCCTAGAGTTTAGGTTTAAGCACTTTCATAGGGAACCCTATAGTTTAAGTTTAGGGTACACTTTCCTATTATAGAGTTTTAGTGTTTTAGGCACTTTCATAGGATATCCTAGGGTTTTAGGCACTTTCGTAGAATACCCTAGGGTTTAGGTTTAGGGTGCACTTTCCTATTATAAGGTTTTAGTAGATTAAGCACTTTCATAGGGTACCCTAGAGTTTAGGTTTAGGCACTTTCTTACGGTTTGGGGAGTTGAGGAGAGAGACGGGAAATAGGAGTTGGCGGTGCTTTTTCCCGAAAGAAGTGGAGTTGGGCATACATGGGATGGAAAAAGTGGACCGGCCTATGCATGCTCTATTAAATGAAGCTCGAATATAAATGGGTCGGGCTTGGGAATGCACAAATCTCGTTATTATATAGTTTAAGCCCGGTCCGAATCCGGCCCAAACCGGTGTATATGCACCCCAAATATTCTACTTCCATGGAAAATGTATAAGTTTTTGGTAGAGATATATTGTTCCCTTTGAGATTACTAATTTTTTTTAGCATTGGATGTAAATGCCCTAATTCAGTGTCTTGTTACCGTCCCCCAAACCAATCTCCGTAGATCTTCCTCAAAAGATCCAAATCAACCATTGAAATCCCTTCAACATTCATATTTTAAAAACCTGAAAAAACTGCACACAAAAATCCAACAATGTTTAATTGGATTAATAAAATAAGGTTAACGAATACAACGTTGGCACAAAACACATATCTCAGTTACACCACAGATCTTTCTCCATCTCTTTTTTCAGTTACAAATAAAATTAAAATGCTGTGTATATTTTAATGAATTCAATTCCACCACAAATCTTTATCCCAATCTTTTTTCTTTACAGCAAGCTGGTTTTTTTATAAAGAAATATGGTAGTTGAATGGCTAGGAAAATGGAGGATGGGGAATGTGTTAGGAACATGTGTGAACGAGTCCCACATCGGATAAATAGAAAAAGAGTTGGATCTTAATATACAATTGGATGGCTCACCACTTACAAGGCTTAGCCTTTTAAGTGGATAAGGGTCATTCAATGTATATTGGGTCCATGTGATGTGGTGGACTCCATGGATACTCCCCAACGGATTGGGCCTACGCATACATGGGAAGAACCTCAGGTGGATCAGACTCCTAACAGAATGAAAAGGGCTTTGATAAGAAAAAATTAAAATTAAACGGAATTCTGGTCTCAATTGGACAAGTTTTTCTTTCATTAACTTCTTTCTCTATATCCGGGTCAAAAAATATTTCGTTCACTATTTCCTATAGAGGACCAATTAAAAACTTCGTTCTCTATTCACATTTAATGATCTTTAATATTTTCACTTTAGACACTCCTTAACAAAAGCCCAAAAATATCATATAACCCCTATAAAGATTTTGTACCTTTTTTAATTTGGAGTAGAAAAGGTTTGAATATATAATTGATTGGTCATACCCAGTGGCAACTTTAGGAATTTTTATCAGGGTGTTAATAAATTATCGTAATTGTGCTAGCTCTATTAACCAATAATGTATTTAAAAAATTTCTTACACTACTGCGAATAATGCAACGAAAATTAGAAAAACACATAAGATGTTAAAATTGGTCCTCTATATTCATTCTCCCTAAGAAGGTCATTAAAGAAGTTGAATCTATTCTTAGATCCTTCTTGTGGATTGGGTCTGACCTTAGAAGCACTGGAGCTAAAATCTCTTGGGACCAATTGTGCTCCCCCAAAATAGAGGGGGCTTTGGGATTTAAATCTCTCCAAGTTTGGAACAAGGCTATTATGTCCAAGCACATATGGTACCTTGTCTCTGGAGGAGAGCAATCCATGTCAAAATCTTACTTACTCAAAGGGAGGAGTTTTTGGAAAATTAAAATTCCCAGCAGGGCATCATGGACATGGAGGAAGTTGCTTCAACTTCGTCCTCTCATCCAATCATACATCCAATATCGCATTGGGGATGGCTCTAACACATTCCTTTGGCATGATAACTGGCACCCCCTTTGTCCCTTAGTTAAAAAAATATGGGGAGCATATCATTTATGACTTTGGTTTATCTGATAATGCCAATGTATCTGCCATAGTGAACAATAATAATCAATGGAAATTCCCCATCACTCAAAATTGGGAGTTGAATGAGATTAAGGATGTCCTTCCTCATAGTGACAACTTCTCTCATGCTGATACTTGCAAATGGACAATTACTCAAAATGGTCAATTCACTATATCATCACTTTGGACAAAATTAGGACCCATTTTCCTCTTGTTATATGGAGTCCTATAATTTGGTTCCCTTCACATGTTCGCAAATGTAGCCTCATCAGTTGGATTGCCATTCAACACAGATTATCCACTAGTGATAGATTGGTCCAATTTGGAGTCATTGATTCCCCAACCTGTAGATTCTGCTCTGATATTGAAACTCATTGTCACTTCTTCTTCAATTGTCCCTTTACCAAACAGGTTTGGGAGACTGTGTCTCTTAAATCTCAATTCACCTGGCAGTCCCAAACACTATCTAACCTGGTCTCTCAGCCCTCCAATTTCAAAAGGAAAGGCCTGAGAAGCACCCTTGCCAAGCTATCCTTCACTGTTACACTTTATCAAGTTTGGATTGAAAGAAATACTAGGAAATTCCAAAATCTGCAACACCCTATCCCTACTGTTGTGGCTAGGATTTGTCTTGATATTAGGAACAGATTGATGTCACTCAATAAAATCCCAGCTGGACCAAATTCCTTAATGGAATCTTGGAACATATCTATTGGTTCTATGTAGCTATGGCATAATGGCATATGATAGAATTGGCATGCCCTCAATTGAACTATATCTTATTGTTGCTTTTGTCTATTGTGTTGTGTACCATATTGACATCAATTGGGTCTGGTGGGTGCAGGTCCTCATGAAAGGCTGGAGTGTAGAATTTGTATTACTAATCTCCCATTTGGGAAGTTTGTATGCAAGTACATTATTTATTACATTGATGTGATACGTATTTGAGAGTGTGTGACCTACTCATATGTGTGTTCCTAAGTGAGTAAAGTGCTTGAGCCACAGAATTCTTTTTGAGAGGAGATAATATGTAGTGGGGTTATCTTGTGAGGTAAAGCTGAGGGGGTTGGTCCTGTAGTGTGAGAGATTAAAGCTGTGAGTTTTCTAGGGAGATGAAGGGTGAGACAGAAATTTTAGGATCATTCTAATTATCATTACTTGCTTGATACTTTGGTTGTGTTTGTTGTGGTAACTCACTCTCTTTGGACTGCCTTTGTAAGGACCCGTATTTTTACATAATTTTTCTGGAATAATATTGGGTAAATGTGAGGAATTGAATTTTGACTAAGATGGGTCAATGTGATAGTGGTAGAATGCATTTGGGTGTCTTTAAAGTGCATTGGAAGTTTAAGGGTGAAAGTGTAATTAGTTGGGGAGTATATATCTTATATATGGCTGATTTTTTTGTAAAATATACACCTCTCTTCCTCCAAAAAATCAGCCCTCTCTCTCTCTCTCCTCTCCTTCTCCATTTTCTTGCTAAAACCCACCAAAATACACCTCTTCTTCATGTCTCCTTCAAGATCCATGCATAAAATCACCTCCATTGCGCGTATTGGAGCTTGAACCGTGTTTGTATCGCCTCTAGAAGCTTGGTTTCGGGTTGAGCTCGTTTTTGGAAGCTAGGGTTTCGGGTTTTGTGGATTTCAAGCTCAAATCTTGAGGTAGGGGAACAAATTTCTACTCTCTCTAGTTGATTTGTTGCACATAATTGATACTTGGACTCAAACTCCATGAAAACCATGTTTTCTCTCCCAAATGGGTTTTGTTCAATTTGATTTTGTGATCTATGGATTGAGTTGTTGTTTGATGCAATTGTTGGTTGTTTTACCCTCCCTCTATATCCATTAGTTGCTTGACATTTCCAATTTTTGGCCTAAATCATCATATATGCACTTGGGTTGAAGTATCATGTTTTGAGAAAAATTAGCAGAAAATCTGGTTTTCCCCAACCAGTTGGGCAAAAACCTCCAACCGGTTGGGCGCTTCTGAAAATTTCACACGAATCTGCCTCTGCCCAACCAGTTGGGCTTTTCTGAAAAAATTATGCTTGTTTCTGTTTTGGTCCAACCAGTTGGGCAAAAACCTCCAACTGGTTGGGAAGTGCTAAAATCTTATATTTGTATTCTCCATTCTTCCCATGATCGTTGGGCGTCTTGTTCTTTCCTTCGATACATCTTTTCATCATTCGCGATGTCATGCGAGGTTGTGAGTGAGATTTGTGGAGGTGGTTAACGAATTTAAATACGGACGCTTGGTTGTTTATACGTGTGAAATGAACTTGGACTTGAGTTATGATAAATTAAAGAAAACGGATCGGGATTTGATGAGTGAACTAATATGGGTACTTATGAGATACATGGGCATTGGTGGAATGTTTGAGAGACATGTGGGTATTTGAGAGACACGAGGTACTCATGGGTATTGTGGGATACGTGAGAGAAACTTGGAGAGTACATGTGGGACACGAGAGTGTTTGTAGGATCCAATAAGGCACTTGTTAAATAGTTAGTGGACACGTGGGTACTTATGGAATACGAGGACACACTAGTTGTATGTTGTGTGACACGTGGGAAGAAATTGACCATCGGGATGGTGTCAAGTATAACAAGCATACGTACACTCGCATACATATATAAATGAGCTGCGATAGGTTGATTATTGATGTGTTGAGTGGGCACGTGGGTAAACCGCTGACACGATGTGGTATTGTGGTACTTATGTGAACTTGTAGTATGCCTTGGAACGTATGGGACACGTTGAGATGTATGTGAGTATTAGTGAGACACGTTGGTGCTTGTGGATTATGTTGATAAGTGTGTAGGCAAGGCAGGGTACATGGACTCGCGGAAGTATTTAGATTAGCTTATGACGAGTGAGTATATATGTATATTTAAGTAGGTGTGAAATGTTTGGGGACGCGATGGTGGTGTGTTATAACCAGTGCTTGTATGTATGGTTTGTTGTGTGGCGAGAAGGATATCCATTGGTTAATTGTTTGAAGTTTGGATTGTGGAAGTGTCCTCGGGTGATATGTGAAGTATATATATATTTACTTCAAATGGTAAGAGTAGAAACCTACTTGTAAATGTTAGTTTTGCTTGATGCTCTTATTCGGTACATGTTATTTATGCATATAATTTGTTTTAGAGTCTGAAACCCAAAGGGGACACCTACTGGGCGAAGTGTATGCTCACCCCTTTGCTGTTTCAGGTTTTGCTTGAAGAGCAAGATGGAGAGCATGACATAGTCAAATCATGGCATGAAGAATCATTTGAAACATTGTAAATTTTTTTTTTTCCTTGTAAAAGAATGTAATCTTTAATGTAATCCGATGGGGCATTGGGTGTCGAGATTGAGATTATTACAAAAATGTATGAAAATGTTGTAAGGTGATTTTGCATTACACTCTGAGTTCTTTTATTAGAAATTTCTTAAGAAAATGTTCATTTATTTATGTTGAAAATCGAGGGCGTGACAGCCTTTGGATTAGGCAAAGCTGCATTTGCATAACTTTGTGTGCAATTTTCAACATCATGCATATCTGTGCAACATCCAGTTTCTAACCTGTTGTATTGATGGTCATGTACATTGCTGAGAGAATTTCATTTGTTGTATGTTACTTGTAGCAACTGTTGCACATAGATCACGTTGATGGTATTCTGCATTTTAGGTTGTGATTAGTGCTAGTTAGTCTACCATTCTAGGCTGTACTTATTTCCTATCCTACTGCTGCATGTGTCATAATTTCTGGTGATGCTTTGTTGTATTTGAGCAGTTGCACCTGATTCCCAATGTCACGGTTCTGGATATTCTTGATTTTTGGGATCTTATAGAACTTCCCATTGCATTAATCTGTTACTGGGTGGTTACTCATTTTGCAGGCCATCGGCTACTACTCACGTGTGTATGTATTGTGGATACCATTTTATATTTTTGCCTAGCCATGGGGGCCTGTCCCATGGCACTGTATGATGCCCTTCTGGGAGGGGGCAGTCTTCCCAATCCTATTGCTACTTGCTCTGGAATGTGTTGTTGATACTGTGACCAAAACAGCCATGCCCAATTGTTGATACTGTGTCTGTTGTATCTGCTGCTGCTACACAAGGATTCTGCCCAGTTTGGTATGTTGGAGTTCGACATGTTTCTGCCATTTGTTTGATGCAACTACTGCTGCCATTCACTATCTGCAGTTACTAGGCAGTGAATGCCCATTTGTTGGAATGCTACACTCTTGATATTACATGTCCAGGGCAGTTGTTGAATTTCTGGTTTTGTCAAAAAACAGTCGGAATGCTGCTCAAATTTACTTATTTTGTTGTATGTTTCTTAATCATCTTTTTAGAAGGTTAGGAAACATTCAGATTAATTATTCTTAGCTACTTGTAGCCAGTTGGCGTAGGTTCTCTTATTTCCTTTTGTTTTTCTTTTTCCTTTTTTCTTTTTCTTTTGTCCTCCTGGGGTATGCCCCTTGTAGGTTGTATATTCGGTTTTCTTTTCCTTTTGTCCTCCTGGGGTATGCCCCTTGTAGGTTGTATATTCGGTTAACCCTCTTTTGTAGGTTGTATATTCGGTTATCCCTCCAATTTACTTCCCCAAAATGACCTTCTGTGAAATGAAGCCCTAAACACACACCCCTTCTCCTTCCTCCTTATCCTCTCACACCGCCTACACCTCTCTCCTTCCCCTTATCCTCTCACGCCTCCCACATCTCCTTGTAGTTGTTCCGGAGAAACCCAAACCCGAATGTCCCATTCCCATACAGCCATATTCTTCCCTGCACTTGTCGAGGATTCACAGAAGCTCCAGCCAAGTTTGGAATGAAAAAATGTTGCACCTTGAGTGTATTAATATTGCACCATTCTCATTGCTCCTTAAATCAAACTTCTCATTTTGGAAAAAAATAACCATTAATGTTGCACCTTGAGTGTATTAATATTGCACCTTGAGTGTATTAATATTGCACCCTAATCATTGCTCCTTAAATCAAACTTCTCATTTTGGAAAAAAATAACCATTGATCCTTAAATGAAAAAATGTTGCACCTTGAGTGTATTAATATTGCACCTTAAGGCCTCGTTTGATTCGCGGACTAAAATAAGTGGGATTGGTAGTCTTGGGATTAATAGTCCGGGATTATTTGTCCTGGGACTAATTTAGTACTGAATCTCACTCAATCCTTTGTTTGATTCGTGTAAGATTAACATCGGGATATCCGTGTTCTGGTCAATCCCATGTTTGGTTTCCCAAACTAAATTTTGGGAATAATTTAGGACTCAAGATCGAGAAATCAAGAAAACCCAGTTTAATGGTTCTAGAAAATTAGAAAATCGTAGCAACCATGTATCAAGAAATCAAGAAAACCAGAAAACCCAGTTTAATGGTTCTAGCAACAGTAGCAACCATGTATCAAGAAAACCCAGTTTCATGTCTAATGGTTCTAGAAAACCAGAAAATCGAAAACCAGAAAACCCATAGATATAGTTCCAGGGTTCGATTTCAGAAGGTACAGGGTTCGATTCAAACAAAACCCAGAAAACCCATAGATATAGTTCCAGGGTTCGATTTCAGTCAGGGGCCACACAACGTAGTCCATGATGTCGGGCTCGCTGTGACGCCAAAGATTGATTGAGTGCCCCCTTCTTGGGTCAATGAGCTTTTGGCTACACGCCTCCCCATCCGGACTGACCCACCTTTCCCAATCCCTACCTGTTTTGCCGCTTGAGCCCTTATTCATAAATAGATCGAAGCTTTGCCCATCTTGCTGCCCTCCCGCCTCAGCTATTGGGAGTTTAGGCTTATCCAGCGAAACGAGAGCATAATCAAGTACAGGGTTCGATTCGAACAAAACCCAGTAAATCTCCATCGTCTGGTGGTGAGAGAGAGAGAAAGAGAGAGAGAGAGAGAGAGAGAGAGAGAGAGAGAGAGAGGAGTACCTGCGTTCGAAAGGAAGAAGATGATGGCATGTTTGTAAATATTAGCCGACAAAGTAGCGTTGCAATAGTCCGGCTTTATTTAGTCCCCACCCCCCCCCCCCCCCCCCCCCCAGGTATTGTGTAATCCCATACGTATTGGACAAAAATTGTCCCGGGATTGTTAATCCCATGTCATTTTTCGGGAACCAAACAAGGGATACGCGGGATTAGGCAAAAATAGTCCTATCCCACCCTCCTAATACCCGAATCAAACGAGGCCTAAGTGTATTAATATTGCACCCTACTCATTGCTCCTTAAATCTAACTTTTTGTTTTTAGAAAAAAAAAACTATTGCTCCTTATATGAAACAATGTTGCACCTTGAAAAAATTAACATGGTCATTGCTCATTGAATTAAACAACATTGCACTTGGAGTGACTATATATGGCACCATCTAAGAATAACATTGCACCCGAATTAAGATGGGAAAAAAAAACTCGTGCTCCTTTTATGAAACTACACTATTGCACTCATGTGAAATACAGTAACACTCTAAAATAAAACCATGGCACCTCGTCTAGACTGAACTGGGTGCAATGTTTTTGACACAAGAAGCAACACAAAGGCATTGAAGGTGCAATACAATGGGACACAGAGTGCAATGTTTTTTTTTTTTTTTTGAGTGCAACACATTGCCAACCCAACCCCATATGGACCAACACAAGTGCAATGTTTTTGTTTTGGAGTGCAACAAAATTACATACAAGGTGCAATTGAAATGCACCAAAACGAGGCCTAAAAATAAATTAAAAAAAAAAAAGCCAAAACGAGCAAAAAACTGGCACGGGGCTTCATCTCGTTCTTTTCAAGCACTTCAACCAAATCTCGGCGACGTCGGTGATTCCATTTCATACCCACACGTCACTTCAACCAAATCTTGGCAAGATTGGTGCGGTTGTCCAAATGGGAAATACTTTAGGTGTGCTTTCAATAAGCAGGAAGAAGGATTTATGGCTCTTGGCTCTTGTCCCTGGTATCCGATTGGACATCTCTGCTTTCAACACAATCAAAGAAGCAATTGCTTGGGTACGTAGTATCCAAAATCAAGAAGTTCTTCTACAATTTATCAAACTAGATAACCAAATCTGAAATCTCTAAACCATATGAGGAGATTCTTGAATAACTTTTTCAAGAAATTTAAGCCAAAATCAAGAAGTTCTTCTGCAATTTATCAAAGATATACCATAAAAGAGCGAGAGATAAATTGAAAAGAAGAAGATTTGATCGGTGCACCATCACCAATTGTAGATCTGAGAGACGAGAGACGTGGAGAGATGAAAGAGCAAGAGAGAAACTGAGAAGAAGAAGATTTGATCTTCTAAAGGTCTAGGTTGATCTGCAACAAGCAGAGCCCCACAATACCGATTTGTTCGGGAAAGGGGATCTAACGTTTTACCTTGACTTGAATTGAAGAGGAAATATTTGTGAAGGATTTTGAAGCCTTGGGTATTTTTGTCCGGTAATTTTTCCCATGCCATGAATTTGGAATTATTATTCCTCCACCCATCACTTAATCATATCCAAAAAGTGTCATGAAAGTGGAATATTTTCCCCCTTCCACCTCTGAACAGTCATTTCCCCAATAAAGTACACCTTGGAGCAGAGAGTAGATTTTAACAGACTCTGCCAAACAATCCACCAGCTCCCCTTTCCAATTCCTCTTATCCGTTTGATTGGACCATTTGTTTTATATACTCTCTTTGCATCAACGTATCACTGGACATTCATACTAAAAACTAATTATATGCATTTCTTATAGGTTCTGCTACATATAAGTCTCTACGCAAATTTGATGGAAATTTTTTTGCTAAATGAAACACCAAAAACTGTACTTTTATTATCTTTCCTGCCCTTTCCATCACTAACTCGCTGATCAAAGGGAGGAAATGAAAAGAACATGAATAGAGAACAGTTAATGTAAGACTTCATGTTCATCTCGTCGTCAATAGAAAAAGAAAGAATGTAGGGAAGTTTGAAAATTCCTGTAAAGCAACAACTGGTAAAAAAACAATCGGTATTTTCGGACTTTCAAAGCAACAGAAAGATCGATACAAGAATCACCTACCCTCACATGCATGAGAGGCTTGTCAGAAACAAAGTAGTCAAAGCCTTGTATGACTGGTGGGGGGAAGGAAATGAAACACATTAAAGTGAAAAATAACACACAAACAAAATAAAAAATGCCACTACACTACAATCAATTAGATCTAGCCCTAGTTTGTTAGCTATCATTCACAAGTAAACTTAGATGATAGATTGAAGTGACTTCGTCGAGATGTTGGGGAATTTCTCAAACTAGACTGAAGTTATGGAGTTTGCATTTCACCTTCACAAAATCTCCATGAATCATCGGCTTGTCTTTTCAGAACATAACGAATTCTGTAAGCGCTGCAATCAGTAGATTCAAGAATAAAATCAAGGGAAAAAAGAAACAAAGAAAATATCAATCACAAATTGAAAAGCACTTCATCGCTTAGACACATAGGTCGGTTTATCTCTCGGTTTAAAGTTCTTGGGCATCATATCCCAACCATAACTGCAGTTTTGCCAAGTCCTGCTTTTTAGTGTAAAACATCAAGCATTTACCTTGCTCAAAGATATTATGGGTGCATCTTAAAACATGAGAAAAGTTAACTAGTCTATTTAAAAATGAAGACCTATGTTCACAGATTATGTATTAATGAGGTGATTCATGAATATAACTTAAGGATCATTCACGGATGTGGTTAAGGGTCATTTATGTAGTAGAGTCATGAATGTTTTCATTATCTAGGCTCATGTACACAGCTAGGTATGTGTTGGTAGTGTCTACATAATATTACACCAAACTACTTTGTCCAATTAAGTGTATTTGGAGGTGGAGAAGTACAACAAACTACAATTTCAGAACCCATTTTCGTTTCACCTTATTGAAGTGTTGCTTCCAATTTGTACTCTTCTAATCTAGGGTCAAGCTGCATTATTCAAGAATGTGTTATCTCAAGTGTGCAGCTTAACTGATAGTTTCAGATACAGGATTAGTTCACTCAAACGTTATGCCAAACCCATTAATAGTTTACAAATGTACCCGAAAACTCAGCATACAACCCGTCACTATTTGATTTGCTAAAGGACATGCTCATTGCATACTTTTCCCACCACAGTTCCTATTTTCATTCTCCAATTCTTTAAAACCCTAAAAGATGACAAGGGTTGTGTTGGACCGGGCAAAACACTTGAGCCTTTTGTGGGGCTCGTCAAATTCCAAATATTGAAGTGCCAAACAAGAGACAAACAGAACAAGCCAAAACTGCATTCACAAGCGCCTTTCATAATACATACCTGTAGTAATTTGGATTCTTCACCTGAGTTTCGTCAACCAATTCAGCTGCTTCCTCAAGAAGAGCCTCTATTTCAGCCACCTCTGCTCCAAACCCATCTAAAAAAATCTCAGCTCGAACAACAGATAATTGCAGCAGAACGAATCTCCAAAAACAGGACCTATTTTTTGCTTCGTCTGCCAAAGCTTGCCACTGTCAACAAAACGTATTAAAGAGAGAACAGTCACATCAAGCTTTAACCAGGAGACTTCAAAAGTAACACATTGGGAATACAAAACTATTTCAAGGACCTTCCTTTATGTCTGCAGCTTATTATTCTTTGAGTTATTTATAAAGAGCAAGAAGAAAACTGAACCAAAAACAGAATCACTATTGACCGAAACCTGGTTTATCTGATACAATTGCTAGTAAGTGAGCTTAATTGTATGACAGCATCAGCTGACACGAAATCAAATTACCATAACTTTGTGAAAATCAGCTTATTAATTAAAACTTAATTTGTTGAGCAGAAAATTCAAATCTTCCACATCCTACCATAACCAGATCACCCACCACAGTAATCATACACTCGCATAGACAAGAACTAAATAAAAGAAGAGGCAAATTTCACTTAGACCCCCTGTTGTTTGGTCAATTTGCAGGTTGCCTCCTTGACCTTCATTTATCAGCTCGTAACTCCATGTGCTTTGGGATTAAGTGCACATTTACAATTACCATCCGATTACATAGAAATTGGATTAAATGGACATATTATGAGAGAGTGAAATGCAAATTCAATGTTAAAGTACCTTCTTCTTCCTCCTCTAACCTAACTCATCTTATATCCCTAGTTTACCACCGGTGAACATGTCTGCCACTTCTTCCACAAGAGGCCAACTCTCCAACTGGCCTTGAAATGTACCTGTCACTTTTTTCGGAGACGGGTAAAAATTGCTGAATCAGACAAATACTGAAATAGAGAGCTATATCAACTGCCACCATCTAGGTTGAATTATTGCCCAAAAATCAAGACACTTCCACCGCCACATTGGATGAACACGGGTCAACATTCATCTCAGATTCCTCAGAAACAAAGATCCTTGAGAAAGTCACACCAATGGAAATTGATTCTTTCACAACTAATTACTGAACAGAGACAAAATCTTTTCCAAGACAATTTTTTCCCAAACCTCCAGCGAGAACACACATACATGTTCGTATATATAAGGAACAAGTATAAACAAAAAATATATGCATATACGCACATAAATTTCTCGAGAGGGAGGTGAGAAAAAAAGACCTACCCAAATCAAAAAACACCCTTCTCATCACGCACACTTCAAGTCCAATCACACAAAACCAAAACTACAAAACTAAAGAGGCCAATCAGTGTACCCCTTTTGCATCCACTCTCCTGCACCACCAGTGCCCACCTCCTTCACCAAGTGAAATTATAGAGGCTAATGTTCTGTGATCTCTTGCAGACTGGTTAAAAGTAACATTAATTAGTGATTTTGTCTTGAACTACCTCATATATCCATATATTGATGTAGAGAAAAAAGAAGAAAAGAAGGTATTAAGGTGATTTCAAATTTTCCGTTAATAGTGTTAGTGGGCACATAAGTCCACAAAGCATATGGAATTTATTTGCTAATAATACATGAAGGTCAGGGGGGCGACCTGCGCATCAACTAAATCACAGGGGGTCTAAGTGAAGATTTCCCGAAAAGAAAAACCATGGTCTCCCTCCCTCTAGGAAGCAGATCCACAAAGAATTTACCTGAGCAAGCATTGGCCCATCAAGGACTTGAAAGAGGCTATCAATCTTATAGCCCGGCCCAAGAGCTTCAGCTTTAATGGCTTGCCATTGCTTAACAAGTGATTCAGCATCTTCGGTAGGCATCTGGCACTTGCATACTGCTGTACGAGAGGATGAAAGACTAGCAGCAATGCCTGAACTTTGCAAGTTCGCATCATCTGGGTAGTTCCTCCCGGTTTGCATATTAAACACTGAAGTTAACTTCTTCAATCGGTCCGCTATACTATTTCCACTAATACATGCAGACCCCAAACTTCGGTCAAGAGAAGAATCAACGATCCCTGCTTTGCCTGAAGCCCATCTAGCTGAATTTCTCACCCTCCAAAACTGCAGTGCTGGGAGCTTAATGGCAAACAGAATGCAGCCCAATGCCATAACAAAAGCAACCTTTCCGACCACATTGTATGAGCCCAACCAATTTTTCCAAATTTTATCATGGTGTGTTCCCAAATTTCTTTTCAACTGAACAGATGGCATGGTATCATTGCTTTCACTGCTAGCTTTGCCCACTGTCGATGTGCCCTGCAAATTAGATGGAGCTAACTGCTTCACCACTGACCCAAGATGTCGAGAAGAGTTTGTATATGAAAGAGGCACCTCTGAAGCCCTTCGATCTGTTGCAAGAGCAGGGGAAAGTGGCATGGCATGTGAAGCTTCTCTAATCTGCCTGATTCCAGAAGCTTTCTTTTCACCAATGGAAAAGTTGGCCTACAGAGAGCAGAGAAGAGATGCTTATCAAGTCTTATGCATTTTTCCTTGGCAGAATCATCATTTATTTCAAGCCTAAAGGAAGTAATTATAAACATACCAAAGATGGAGAACAGTCTCGTGTATCAGGAAACAAAATAAGCACATTATCCTTCAGCCATTTTTCCTGTCAGTGCCGAGTTTGTCAGTAATGGGCATGTTCATGCCAGTTACAAGTCCACATTGAACAAAACAGTACAACACTCACAGCCCGACTCATGTAAATAGTGTAGCGTGGCATCAAATAGAACACAGTCGATGAAGAACACTGATCATTACTGTCATTACTCATCAGCAATTAGTGGACGAGATAGCCCACATTTTACATTGTGAAGGGAAATGAGTTTAATAACTTAATTTGGCAATGGTTAAATCCTAATTATGGACTGACCCATTTTTCTATACGCAATTGGATAAGGTCGTTAAATCCGGAGCTTAGAGAAGGCAAACCAAAAACATATCTAGAAAAGCAGTAATTCTCTCTTCTCCAGCATATGAGTAATCAAAAGTGCGGATTTTGCAGAATAACACAATCAGACATGCAGCGAGACAAGGAGATGGGACCCAATATCCAATTTAAGCCTGAGAGGTACATTCATAAAGCAGAAAGTGGGAGAAACCTTAACAGTCAAAGCAAGGGTATTTCTTTGGGGGTGACAATCAAAATACAGTTGGCTCGATATCTCTGATACCATTATATATAGATGCAAAGATTAAGCCACTTGGACAACAGCAAACCCAAGTCCAAAGCTTGCTTCAGACCTTCCAAAATAGAGGTGCAAGAAAGGACACAAGTGAGACAAGTGTACACCAATAAGTCAGACACCAAGAGTCTCACCTATGTGACCAAAAAAAAGCTAATACCCTGGTGAATTACATTTTGGAATGCACATTCTGGAATTTGGTTCGCCTAAGTTTCAAAACCTTGAATTTTTAGCCATCCAGAGTGCTGCCCAAAAATTTTCCACTAAAAACTATAGAGATTGGAGATTTAGCAAGAAGAAATACAATAAAAGTTGGTCATGATGCTTCTGGAAATGCGTTTTACATGAACAATTAGACAAAACAATATTCTATTACAGATGATGATTTTACTCCTAAAATAAGAATATTATTGGGTTCAGATCACTAGAAGCCTACCCCAATCTTTCAGATATTAGAGCATGCAGCATATCACGTTCCCATTTTCATTAACCGTACCAGGACGATCCGTGTCCAAGTAACATAGGTCTCAATGCAAGTTTGAAGAATCTAAATGGAAGCCAGAAATTGAAATCAGAATACCACAAAATTGTACATAGACTCCCTCTACGATTGCAACATAACTCGGGTGAAATGATTAATTTTGATTTGTTGCATGCATACATGCTCATATATTTCGTTTATCACCTATCTTTACTTCTTAGAAGAAAGACATACCAGTGACAGGTTTGCACTAGAAAAACTTTTAGCATCCTTCCCAGGCATGGAATTTCCCGATGCAGGATCTGTATTCAGTGCAAGTTGCTGAAGTTTTTCAACAGCCTCTGCTTCATCAGCCTGGTGATGGGAAGTCAATTTTCATTGGAGACAAAATAAATACTTGAACTAAATGGTTATGAACTAAAAGACATGTATACCTGCCCAAGAACGAACAAACAAAAGGCCTCCTCGAATTTCAAATCAATGCCTTCTGACGCAATTAAACACTCACAAATTGTTCTTGCTTTGTTAATCTACATGAGAATGAAAAAAGACGACATGAAAAGGACTCAAAACAAATATCTGTTTTCGTGAAGGCATGCAGCCATGCATTGACATAAGAATCTTTCCTGGGAGTCTGGGATCTAAGAGTGAGTTGGAGGGACCATGAACAAACTATAAACACACATCACCCACGCATACACTCATATGTTCTAATTGTTTTTCCCTCATTAAACTAGGATAAGCACTATATTATCCTGTTAAATAGAGCTGCATATATATTTCAGTAAATTTTCAAATAAAGACAAAAAAAAAAAATGAAGCAGTTATGCTCGTGGAAAAAGAAGTTACCAAATCGGTTTGCTTGCTTGAGAACCCAAGAGCAATATGAGCTGTCAAGGCCGTGTAAAAACAACTTACATCAATGACAACTCTTTGGTTCTGTGATTCCAGGGATTTCTTATTCTTCCTTGTTACAGCTAAGCTATCCCAAGGAAGAAGATTAACTATTTCTGCAGCCATGAGCTTATTAAGAGCTTGACCCAAGAAGCATGCCCAATCTTGAACCTGGCATGATGCTTCCACATCAAGGCCCTGTTTAAGCAGTTCACGCAAGGCTGCAATGGCTCGTACTCTTCCATCAGCATTTTCAGCTGTGCGAGACATGCCCAGTAATTCCAATGTACAATTAGGTGCGAGCACTTCCAAAGATTCTTCTATCTAGAAGGATTAGCCACAAAAAATAAAAGAAAAAATTGTAAGCAAAGGCCATGAAATTGAGCTGAAAACATCTAAACAGTTCTAATCAGCAGAATTCGGCAAGACAACATTAATATTGGAGGACTTCACCAACATCTTTTATACCATTGGATGTTGGACCCCAGAGTAAAATTGCCGGCGGAGGAAAGCATCGTGTACCCAACCAAAAACATCTAAAAAACTAGCAGTCTAGCACTTTGAAACTCTAACCAGATCAATTTTCTAGTTTGTTCTTAACCTTCGTTGTTGTTCAGAGCAGATGAAACTATATACAGCGCACCAAATGGAATCCTTCTGGAAATGTGTTTGGAAGGAAACTGCAACAGCTAAAAGAGATTCACCTGCAATAACAATTTCATATTCTCCAGAGATGTTTTTCTCCTGAGAAGACACCGGGCACGAGCAAGAGCTTCAAATCCTTGGGAAATATTCGTCTTCTCAAAACAATCTGTAGCAATTGCACACTTCAAGAAAGCGCCTATATAAGAAGAGGAAGAATAACATAACTGCTAGAAATGAAACAGTAAAAAGTCAGGATCTGTTCCGCTTTGCCGTACCTCTGCTAATGCCATGGACAGAAGCAAGTCATGAAAATATGGGATAGCATCTGGGTGATCGAGAGCTTTTCTGCCAATATCTAGTGCTAGTTTCTCCTCCCCGACCTAAATCAGAGAAAAAGAAAAACTGCACTTTGTATTACACAGTCCAAAACAGGATCTTACTCTACACTCATGGATATTTCCATGTCGCAAAAAAAAGGGCAAAAACAAGGATACGGAAAAATGACTTAGATAAAGGGCCCTCTAATTAAAGTCAGTTTCTTTAAGAGGATATTTCCAAAAATATGAACTAAAAGTTTCTACTTAAATAATGGTTGTCCAGTTCTACCTCTTGAAGAAGGCAAAGAGCACCAGGCAACCAAGACCAAGGGATACGAAGAGAAGACTTAGGTGGGACCTTCGCCTTTATATTACCAGCATATTCTGGTTCAAACATGAGCTTATCCCTCACATCCATTAGAAGATTCTGAAAAATACAAACGAAGCACAGCAAGCAAAAACATGAGACCAGAAGGAGAAAAAAAGTAATTAGGCCAAAAAAGAAATTTCAACAACAAAGAAACTGCCCACCATACATCCAGATAATGCATTCCGCAGATAAAGCTGACTTCCCACTGAATTTTTGAACTCTTACCTGGCGAGAAACAACAGCATCCCTTGTATAGCCTTCATCTATCTCAGCATTTTGAAGGTCCATCACTGACTTGACAATCTCATCCTTCTCTGCTTGATCCCGGGCCCCAATAACCTGCAGGTTGACTTGTTTGCATTAAAATCCTGGTAACATCAATTTAGGTACTAGGATGTGGATCTTTCAGAATGAGCAAGTCGCACAGCCATGGAGCTCTCACGGAAGAATCGTAGCCACTCAAAACAACGTGACAACCAGAGGTGGACGAGATAAAAACTAAGGCAGGCTCAGAGAGACCGAGCCTCTAGGCTTGCTGGAGGAGGAGATCAATCCTTGCATGGAGGTGGTTACAGCTTCTTCATTGCAGACTAAGGCCTTGGAGGCAAGCTCATCTAAATGTACATTGTCCTGTGCTCGAGTGGAGACAAAAGGACAATTAGAGGGCCAATTTAGCCAGCTAGCCTTGCAGCCAAACAGAACAAGCCAACAGACAAAAAGGTACACTGCAATGCACATTTCGTTGGTTAGTGGACTGAACAGGCGAAGGCTACCTCAGACAATGAACTACTGAGGCTATCTCTTTCCTAGGTTTGGCTAAGTCCAGTCCACCCCGTATTACACCATATTATAGAGAGCCATTGCCCCACCACTCTGCCTATCTTCTTGGCGCCAGGTTGGATCATTTCACCCTCCTTAACAGGGAAACCAGGAGATAAAAGACACCACCAGTAGTGCAGGAACTCCTCTGACCTCAGCTGCTCCAGTGTTCGTTAAGGGTGCTTATGGGGAGATAAAAACCAAACCTTGTCAGCAGATTTTTGTTTCATCACTTGGACAGCGTCTTCTAATCAAGATCTCTCTAACATCAGTTAAGTCAAGACCAAAACACACCCTAGCTGTAGTACAGGTGTGACCGACCGATAGCAAGATGATGCTAATAGCCTTCTTATACTGATTTAAAATATTAATTGTCTAATGCTTCAGGAGGGACCTCTGAAGTGCTCTCGCGAATTCTAGTACTTTGAGATACTTTTGCACTCACACATGCGTGTGCACATTATGTGACTTAGATTAAGAGTACACCTGTAAAATTGGAAATTATTTAGGGGGTGTTCCACTAAGGTAGTTTTGTTTTAAAACTGCCTTGGTTTTTGTGTTATGTGATGTATTGTGAGAGGATGACTTGTCTTGGTTTTTGAGAAAAACTAGTTTTTGGAAAAAAACTAGTTAGTGGAACACCCCCTTAGTTTTTAGTGGAAGTATGTTGTAACAGACCCTACGTACCTAGTAATGCAATAAACCCATAAGACATATTGGCAAGCTACGAGACAAGCATGTGTATACATTATCTTATATTGCTACGTTATGCATCATTTACTAAGTCTACCTGGCAAGCCATGGAGAAGCTGGTAACAAGGTGCATTGGCCCTCTCTGGTTTGATTCCATAAGAATGTGCAAAAATGGGATTTCAAACATTGACTATAATTTTGGGCCAAATTGGCCGCGAAGGATAGGCTCACAGCTTAGGGTATCTGGGTGAATCAGTGTTTGTTCTTCGTAGCCAGGAAGATAAAAATAGAAACAGGTAGCTACCTACGGTGACTAGCTATTGAAGAGACTATCAACAATAGCATGAATTCACAATGGAATGTATCTACGAAATTTTTGCTTTGTGGTAGGGATAGACAAGCTCAGGTGTTGAGCTGACCTCATATTTGGTTCCTGTTAGCTTGCAGCTTGTTTGTGATGGAGGCTGTGAAAGGCTCAGTGATAATTAAATTTAGGAAGCGGGAATATAAGGATACTCGCATGACTCAAGATGGGACATAAAGAAAGCATGGATGGTCAAACAAATGATTGTGGTAGTCTTATTTTTGTTAGTATTGAATAAGAATACCACTGGACAATTTCTCATATATGGGTATATTTAAGTATATTGGTAATTTTAGTTTTCTGTACATGGGGAGTAGGGGTCGTCCCATGGGTTATTTTACGGATCAAATTTTTTATTTACTTAATCTAGTGTGAGACATTTTTATTATCAAATAGATTTAGAAGTCTACGAAATTACAAATATCCTTTTTCTTGAAAGTTTTACTTATAGTTGGTTCAGGAAGTCGTCAAATCTATATAACCTATTGAATGCTTCTAATTTAGTGGAGTTGAATATTATGAGATATTTTAGAACTTTTGAAGGTACTTTTACGGATTGTGTGATGGAATCAAACCCTACATGTGATGCCTAAACCCTCTAGGAGTGATTCTTTTGAGCTTTCTTATTCTTTTTTTTTTCCTTCCTGTTTCTCTTCATAGTTTCCACATAAACAACCCTAATTACTGTTCATGGCAGCTGTTGATAGCACCAAGAACAGAGCCCTGTTTTGATTCCGTTTCTCCTATTTAGCCACGCCCTAACCCTAATCCTTCCAAAAGTTACGAAAAACCTAAACCTCCCTTATTGCCTGCATCAGTTTGCTTATTTGTTGCAGTTCTTGTTGTGCTTGGGTGAATACTCCTTTGATTCTGAGTTGTGTTTCTTGTTGGTCACAAAATCCATATTGACCACACGAAAAACCCTATATGTTAAACCTCCCTTATGTGGATACAAGCCAACATAACTAGAACACAGATTGAGGTTTAACTACTAATTTTAAACCTGAACTTTCTATCTGAGGCATCAACCACTTTTACTTGAGCTTTGAACTTCTACTCCTTACGGTCCTCCATTTATTAGAAATTTAGAATGCCTATTTTTTGTGTGCTAAAACATATAATTGTCCATAACAGTCAATACAAATCCCAAGAAAGTACACGGAAATTTAGTACCTCCAACATCATCGGTCAATTTTACCAAACAGGCTATGGTTCTAATACATAAAACGACTTGTCGATATTAACCTTACACAGCAATTTTTAATACCAATAGCAACTTGGCCGACATATAAAAAAACAGTCAAAAAGTTGCTATGCAAATGCCCGTGGACAAAACACACTCTACGTATGACCTGTGATGGCAAAATCTGAAGGAGAAATTTACTCATTAGAATCATACTGGACATTAATTTCTATTAATAACAAGGGAAGATAATGAGATAGCTGAAACAGAAGCTGTCATTCTTCACTTCAGAAACCAAATGAAAAAAGAACACAAAAAGGTCCAAGGGTCTACGTTACGTTTCCTCCTATTTTCCCAACAACCAAACCAAGCAAGCCTCGAGGTCAAAATGAGGATCACCATTGGGCCCGCCATACGTCCATAACCAGATACCAACCAAGAGAAACTAAGATTGTCAAAAAAAAAAAAAAAATCAAAGAGGTGAGGTGACCTGGTAGCAAGTAACGGGAATTTCGACAATCGGAGCCTGGGAATTGCTGCCGCCGCTGCTACTGCTATGTTTGTTGTCGTTGCTTTTGGTATCGATAATGCGAAGGTCAGTGGCGTTGAATTTGGAGGGGGCAACAGCCAACAAACCTCTCCTCTTCCTCCTATTCCTCCTCCCTAACGGAAAATGAGGCAACCAGGCCAAAACCCTAGAAGGGAAATAACAGCCGACCCTCTTCTTCTTGTGGTGGTGGTGGTTTTGGGGAAAAGGGAAGATTGTTTCTGATGGATGGGAGAGGGGTAGAAACATCTGCTGAACACCGGGCGACCAATGAACAACAAATCTCATCATGATGATGATGATGATGATGATGATACATTCATGCTCATTCAACTTTAGATTGCAAATGCCAGTGTGTCCGTGCGAGTATATGAGTTTGAGTTGGAAGTGAGAGAGAGAGAGACGGACAGCAAAGGAGGGCTAGGGAGAGCAATTCTCCATTCTTCCGCAACCAACCCACACCCAAATGGCCTCTGCTGCATTAACAAGACTGGTCTGGCATTTTTAGGATGGGTGAGTCTATTCGCAGCCCATTTTGCCTCAATACAGCCCATCCAAAATAAATACCAAAACCTTCCTTGTGAAAAGACCATTTAGCCCCTCAAATTACTTCATACCAACCCACCCCACTTTCTCCCAATTGCTACATACCAACCCAGTGCACTTTCCTATCTTCTTCTTCCTTCACTTCCATCGTTTTCTCATTCCCACAGTGAAAAAATCTCTCCTCCTCCTCCTCCAGCCATTAACCCCATTGTCCTCCCCTGCCCCTCATCTCTCCTCTCTCTCAATGGAGAACCTTGTTGAATCAATGAAGGGATCTTCTCCCTCACTAGTATTGAAGCAATTTAGAAGTCCAAATCCACCAATGGATGCACAAATATAGACCATGGAGGAGTTAGAGGAAAACATGGAGGTAAAGAGCGAGCCTGGTATCTCGGAGATGAAGATTTTTGAGCAAAAAACGACCCAAGAGGTAACCCATTGGTTTTTTCGATTTCTCAGTCGTTGTTCGTACGAAACGGTACACACAGTCCCGAAAATCTCACTACATTTCGGTAGTTAATTCCCGAAAGTGTTACAATTTTTTGATAAATTTATGTCCGAAATAATTTGCATTTGTCGGTAGTTATGTACCGAATATTAGACCTAATTTCGGGATTTTAAATCCGAAGTGTAAAAACTAATATGAAACCAAGTAGTCATTTCGGTTTTTAATTACCGAATTGGTTCTAGTTTTTTGACAATTTATGTCCAACATTATTGGTACATATTGGTACATGTTGTTTATTTGTAATTATTTTTTGGAAAACATGTTGTTTATTGGTTAATCGAGGTTTTCTGTCTTGTATTGGCCAGCTATACATGAGGCCGGGTTTCCCCATGCCGCCGATAGCGTTGAATTGGCAAAGATACCGGGAAACGTATGCAACTGGATGGGAATCACCGTTTCGTAGTCGAATTGAACAGTTTGGAAGGATAATTGGCTCCGACGTAGCAACTGTAGAGAGTTTTGACATTGTTGAGTAGCACCACTAATTGATGGATGTATTATGTTGATGGAAATTGTAATTTTAGTATTTAATTCGTGGACTTTATTGATGGATTTTGTTGAGTAATTTTAGTACTTAATTCTTTCGATGTAATTTTAGTACTTAATTCATACAAGTCTAATTCAAACAGGTGACCAATTTTGCACAAAAGCTGGAAGTTTCAAACGGGAGTTAATACCCGAACTTTACTCATACAACCGGGATTTTATATCCGAACTTTGGGCAAAATTTCGGTAGTTAATATCCGAACCTCAATCCAGATCCAGAGAGCAGAAATTGGTGATGGTAGTTAATATCCGCAATATTGGACATAATTCAGCAGTTTGTATCCGAATTATGTGTACAATTTCGGGAGTTAATATCTGAATGTGCCAAAACCAGAGTCATAGGCATTGTTGACGGTAGTTAGTATCCGATATGTTGGCCATCATTCGGAAGTTTGTATCCGATATGTTGTTTTCATGTCGGGAGTAAATATCTGAATGTGCGAAAACCAGAGAGCTGAAATTATACATACACAACCAAAGTCATACATAACCAATGTGCCAAAATCAGAGGCCTAAAATTATCCGAATGTGCCCATCCAACCACAAAATATACATAAATAACCAAAGTCATAAAATTTTCATAGCCGAGCACGAGCACGCTTGGACTTTTGGCCCATAGCCTGACTAGCCTCCGAGGCCTTGCGCCGCCAAAAAGAAGCTGTTTGCCGTTCGCGGGCCATATCTGTTTGTTAGACATACAAAGCTTCAGTCAAGTAATGTAGTTTCACCAAACCCAATTCATGTAATGTGTGAAGTTAAATGCCCATCTAAGTTACTAGCATTTCGTCAAACATATGGTGTGCACAATAATCAGTTTATTCATGTTTGCATTGGAGTGAATGTGTTAACAATGAGTGTTTCTCCCGGTATATTCATTGCTGTTTTCTTCAACAAATGCTCCCATTTCACACAAATTGATAAAGAACGTGATGACCTTTCCATTGTCCCTGTAGTGTCTTGAAAAAGCTTTTTGAAATGGGAACTTTGCTTGACCCATGAATCTGTAGTTGGATGTTTTTTGGTAGATTCTACAGTTGAAGACTCTACCCACATGATTGGACATTGTATTACCCGTTCAAAACCAGAAGCCCTCACAAGGACTGATTTGCAAAAGTGATAAAAAAAAATTGCTCTCGAAAAGATGAACAACATCTTCGTTTTTAATAAATGATGAGCCTCCACTAAATTTCTGTAGCAAAATCACCAATGGATTAGGAAGATCCTCTGAATTTGATTACATTTTGACAGATTAGGTACCAGATAGAGCATGAATTACATTAAGAAGAAAAATGCTTCAAACGGGAAGAGAGAGAGAGAGAGAGAGAGAGAGAGTACCTGTTAACCGTGTTAATCGAGGATCAGGGAGTAGATCGGAGGTCGGTCGGTAGCAGTGGTGATGGAGGTCGATTGGTCTGAGGTCGGTCGATCGGTCAGACGGAGGGATGAGGAAGGAGAAGGGTTTTGAGCTTTGAGCGTGGGTTTGAGAGTGGGTGCGTTTTGAGTGAATTGGGAGAAAAATAACAAGGGTAATTTGGGAAATTTTATGGGTTATATGAAGCAAAAACAAAAATTTGCCACATCAGCAGGGTTTTATTTAGCAAAAGGGCTGTATGAAGTCCAAAATGGGCTGCGAATAGACCCACCCTTTTAGGATTCGGTGCCAACTGTCCTTCTTTTTGGGAGAAACTTTTCATTTTCACCCATGTACTTTGAGCGAAAATACGTAGCCCCCCTTAACTTCATAATAATATACTTACATCCCTTGAACTTTGGACAAACGCGGTCGATTTACCTTTTCTCAATTTCTTCTCGTATCTCTATATTACTATATTCACCTACACCCACCATTTTACCACCAATGCTTTCAAGCACTCAACTTCATTAACAAGCATTCTTTCTTATTAGTTATTAGATATTGTCGAGTCTTTAATTTTTAAGCTACACCCAAACATCTATGTTGATGAATGTGATGTAATGATCAATTAGAAAAGGATTTTTTTGGGCCCAAATCTCATTATGGCACCTCCATATTGTTACACTATTTGATTAATTAGAGAACTCCCTCCTTACCTTCGTTGTCTTCGCTAATTAGATCACATGCTTAGAGTTTCACATAGGTGATCAAAAGTTAAACTCTCTGTAGCTATATATTTTTCACGGCTAGCTCTATATTTTTCACCATGTTCTTTATTCTTGATTTTCCATGGGTAAATGGTGTTCACTCTTTGTTATTACTGTAGAATTCCTAAGTTGTTAGATACATTTGTATTTCCATCAATTTCGATATCCTTTTTAATATTGTAAGCCAAACTCGAGAATTGCAGTACATAGAGCAAACTATGTCAATGGTGTTTTATGAAATCTACTGTGTATTGCTTATGCTGTGTTTGCCATCTTCACTCATTTTCTCTTTCAAACCAACAATAGAATAAAAAACTTAGTTTTCCTTTTTTCCCATAAGTTTGCCAACAAACCATTTTAATTTTTTTTCCCTTTTGGGAACACTATGCCAATGCAATGATAATAGCCAAAACAAGCACATTAGTGGCATTAAATCCACCATAATTTGGTTTTGAAAATCAATTGCAAAACGAATTCTCGAAAAGTCATAGATCGAATTCAGTTAGACAGTCCCATGTCCATTTCCAAACTCCGGCTATGTGACAGCCCACCACCTTGGGCACAATAGTCCCACATCGAAGAGATGTGGGAAATAGCAGTGATATTTAACGTAGCGCCATCAACTACTGTATGACTCAAGGTTAACCTTTTAAGCAACGTGGTTAGGCTAATGGAATAGTAGGTCAGTTGGGTGGGTCATTACATATGAAATCACCGATGGTGTTTAGTTCGATAAACAATTGAAGTGAGAATGAATTTTGTTTTATTACAAATGGAAATAGAAAGCTATATGAAATAAAAGTAACAACTTGGTGGATTTGTGACAAGGGAATAGGATTTAGTTTGCAGTTGTCGTTGGGTTAGTTGACATACTCATACTTTTACTCAAATTTGAATAAAAACCTCAATAAAAGCTTCATTTGGTATGCAACAATCCAATGGATAGACTCAAATCCAAGCAGAAATTTGAGTAAAAAGCCTTATTAATGGAATGATTGTAAATCTGAGGTAAATAAATAGCCTCGCTAAAATTTGAGTAAAAATATGAGTTTCCAATGATTTGAGTAAAGTTTGAGTAAAACTCAACTTGTTATAGGTTTGATTAAATGAGTGAAGTGGCTTTTTGAGGAGCTTTTGTCAAATTTGAGTTTGAATAGGACAAAAAGGTGAGGAGTGGAGATGCTCTGAGTATTCTTCTATGTTAATGTCGGTATTTGGTCAAGTTTAACAAAGATAACCAAAATTTTGAGAATAATAATCCCATTTTCATCATTTCTCCTTCTACAATACCACCCTTATGTCCATCTCTGTTTGGACTATATATTCAAGTAAGTTGTATATATTTTATACATATATACTCACACACACATATGTTATATTGACATAGGTACAGGGTTGTGAAAATGGATTTTTTTTTTTTTAAAATAAGGGTAATTCTACTCCCACACTCACTTAGGCAATTGCTGACTAGGGAGAGGTGAAATGGACCTTTTATACACACACCCCCCAACCCAAACTTCCAATGTGGAAATGGTGAATAGAAAAAGAAAATGAGGGCGCTTTTACCACTGCCTAACTAGTATGTCACTTTTTAGCACTTGGAGCATGATTTCCATGAGTTTGGACAGAAAAACGAACGCTTCTATTCTAAGCAAAGTTCAAGGGGTGTAAGTGTATGATTCTTAAGTTAGGGGATCTCACGAAGGTCAAGACACGTAAGGTTAGAACAATCCTGGGATGCCACTCAACCAGAACCAGCGTGTGACAACCTGCACTAGCTCACCGGTTAACTCTTAGCCTAATCACATGGCTCAAAAGGTTAAGCTCGAGTTATACAGTAGATGCTTGGGTTATGTTTATATACCATTTTCTTTTCTTTTTCCCACCAACGTGGGATGTTACAAGGTCCCACCTTGTGATGCAACATCCCTGTTGCATTGGCCCAACAACCTTCCCCCAGTGGCCATAGTGTGCACTTAGTTCTCCATAACACTTTGCTCCTACTTTGGATGTAATGACCTACCCCAGTTAGCCTTCTAACCCTTAGCATAACCACGTGGCTTAAAAGGTTAAGCTCAAGTTATATAATAGTTGTCTTGATGTGGGACTTAACTTGTGTTGGGTTCTCACAATCACCCCACCTTGTGATGTAACGTCCCCGTTGCATTGACCCATAAACCTTTCTCTGGTGGCCATGGTGTAGCACTAGTTCTGTGTAGTACTTTGCTCCTACTTCGGGATTCAAGAGGTGGCTTATACAGATTCTAGAGGTGACCCCCACCATGTAGACCGCGGTTGTGCTCTAATACCACCTGTAATGACCCGCTTTAGCTAACCTGCTAACCTTTAGCTTAACCACATGGTTTAAAAGGTTAACCTCAAGTCATACAATGGCAGATAGGATTTTACTGTATATCAAATCCATTTATCACATCTGCTCGATGTAGGACTTAACTTGTGTTGGGTTCTCACATCGGAATTTAAGGGGCGTCATATAGATTCTAGAGGCGGCCACGATCGTGTAGACCAGGGGTTGTGCTCTAACACTACCTTTAACGACTTGCACCAGCTAACCTGCTAACTCTTTGCCTAATTATGTGGATCAAAAGATTAATCTCCAGTTATATAGTAGCTGTTTGGGTTACATTATATATGCTTGCATCATTACCTTGCGTTATAGATTAGGAATGCTCAAAGCGTGGGGCTAGGTCGTGCATAGTGTAATACCCTGGAAGTCCAAGATCGAATCTAGAGAGACTAAATGCACCCGGCATGAGATTATTCTTGCAAGTGAGGTTTTGGCCTTAAAACGGCCAACTTAGTTTGTTTTGGGGGTGGAATTCTCTTAACTTCGAGAAGACTCAGAAAGATTTAAAACAACTAATTAAACTAAGACAATGTCTATGGGATCATAACAATCATAACTTAGGCTAATCCGTTCCTCTTTTGATAACCGGCTCAGGTCATCGTTAAATGTTCTCGAACGAAAGATTTAGAGACTAAAACCAACAATTTACTAGCAAAGGTATTTAACAAAGATTAGGAATCTTTGATCCATTTGGCAAACATTTAAATTGATATCGCTCTAAGCATCACACAAATCAAGAAGAACGAACCCTTGACTACATGAGATCAAATATATTAACAAACCTAAACTTTGGTACATAAAATGAACCTATCTTTTTGGTAAACATGAATTTTTTGCTTTTTAACAAGAAGAACATATTAAACCCAAGTCATAGAGTGTCAATCACCCCATGACTAATCGTATTTAAACTACTCACACGTAGTGTTCAATAACATGGCTATAAATGTAAAGAAAATAAAGAATTTATTTTAATGTAGATAAACTAGATTTTATAGAAAATCTAAGTACGAGTTACAACTTTAATACACGATAAATTAACAGAACTTAAAGACTTACACAAGTTTTTGAAGAAAATGAAAGCTTAAAACTATGGAGGGTTTTCTCCTTAAAGTGGAACTAGAGCTAAAGGGAAGAAGTAGTAGAAAAAGAGAGGGAGTTGGCTATTTGTATCCAAGCCACTCTATATCTTCAAAATATCCAAAAAAGTTTCCATAAATGGAATACTTTCCCTAAAAGGAAAGCTAAAAAACTACTTTAATTCGTCAGAAATGACCCTGTATATATGCACATAAAGTTTGGGATCAATGCACTTGTTACAAAATTCTCCGTAGTGAATGTGTATTGATACCTCTACAAGATGTTCTCCACAGATTGAACCAAAAGGTATTGATACCTCACTTTTAGAGGTATCAATATTTAGGCTTTTAAGGCTTCCTCTTCTTTATTTACCACCACTTGGCCTTGTGTGTTACCAGACCTCTTCCGAAACACTTTCAAACATCGTGCGAACTTCGGGAAGGGTAGAACTTGGTCTCGTGGATACTTGGGTATTTTTGGATTCCACCAGGAATTATTTGGAGCTTCTGGATATGCTATTTTACTCCATTTTACCTAAAGTCCAACAAAGACACCATTGCGCATAATATCAATACAAAACAAAGATTATATGCGAGTAAGTGTGACAAAACTAGGGAATTAGGCACTCACATATGCAATGTTGTGTGCCTATCAATTTACCATTTCCATTTTTTTTTCTCCCACCAATGGGGGATGTTACATAGCGTTTGCGACTCGATGATACTAATTGTGGACACCACTCAACGAGACCAAGTTGCACTCATCATTATAGGAGGAGTCACTCACTCCAAGTAAGACAAAAGTCAACTCAACTTCCTTTCCCATTTAATTAGATCACCTATTTATAAGCATTACAAATATCATCCTCCCAAGACATAATAAAGCCTATACAATTTTTAACAAGACCTTCTAAATACCAAAACGCACAAATGAATTACTTATAATCACAAGAGATGTAAAGAGAGCAGAGAGGGTACAAAGAGAGAGAATGTGTCCACCCCTCTCCAGTATCACTATCTTGTGGATTTTGATTAAGACCCTCTCTTGTATTGGGATCTCCTTAATCCCTTGCATTTTTTGGTTAGGCACCACAACCGTGGTGGATTGGATCTCATTATATGTATAGACTATATGTAATTTCC
Organism: Vaccinium darrowii; assembly: GCA_020921065.1. NCBI lineage: Eukaryota > Viridiplantae > Streptophyta > Magnoliopsida > Ericales > Ericaceae > Vaccinium > Vaccinium darrowii. The sequence goes on along the minus strand of CM037158.1, from coordinate 20,439,832 downwards.
CATACGTCGGGGAGTAAGTTGTAGTTGTCAGGAACCTTAGGCATGGTATTTGTAAATTACAGAAAGGGAAAATGGCTTATTGTACCAGAGTGGATTTCACTTATAACCTTTTTTCTATATCGTCCTCAAACTACAAAAATCACCCATTTTGTCCCTCAACTATTGATTTCCATCCTATTGGGTGAATTGCTAACGAGAGTTAGATTTTTGACGGGAAAGGTTGACATGTGCAGCTCATGTGACATTCTTAAACCTGATCGAAAGGCAAAATTGTCATTCTAGTCCCTTTCTTCCCCCACCTCACAATTCCTTCTCCCTCTCTCTAAAAAAAAAAAAAAAAACTCTAGGGCTCTCTCTCTCTCTCCATTTCTATAAACAAAAACTCCAAATCCATTGAACTAGGCTTATGTAATCTCTCCATCTAGAAAATCAGGAACTTTCTTTTGCCAACCGACTCAAACTCTTCATCTCGTCGCGGACTTTTCAAAGTGGGTTGATCTCAATTTGAGTGTAATTATGTTAGTTTGATCTGTAATTACCAATTTTAATTTTTGGGTTCTATCCAAGTGGTCTATTTCCATTGTTCAATTACAGTTGGTAAACAGACAGTCAAGGCCAAGTTTGTGAATTCAACCGACCTTAGTTCCAAATTTAGGAGTAGTGAAAATGGACCCAATTCAAATCACTTGAGTATTCCATATTGCCAGTAATCTCAATTGGCCGACGTTGATGTGGTTATTTGTCTTGCAGTTATTAGTGTTTTGGGGGGTTTTTACTATTTCCTTGTGTAATCCCATTAGCTGTCAATGTTATGAAGATTGGTACAGAAGGGGTTTATGCAATGGAATAAGGGGTTTATGTAACGGGAGAGGAGACTGCACAAGCTCCAATGGTTTATGGGTTTCTAGGGCTTAGCATTTTGTGTGCACTGCATCTCTATTGGCAATTACAAAGTGTGCAATTAGGAAAAGGGGGAATTGTGGAGTGGGAGAAGAAAGGGACTAGAATGACAATTTCGCCCTTTGGTCAAGTTAAAGAATGTCACATGAGCTACATATGTCAACCTTTCCATCCAAAAATCTAATTCCCGTTAGCAATTGGACCTAATAGGATGGAAGTCAATAGTTGAGGGACGAAATGAGTGATTTTTGTCGTTTGAGGACGATATAGAAAAGCGGTAAATAGTTTGAGGGTTATAACCGAAATTCACTCATTATCGTGCCATTACCAAAGCCCAGGAGGGGGGAGGGAGGGAGGGAGAGAGAGAGAGAGAGAGAGAATGGTTAGAGGAGGGAAGAAGGAGGCGGAGAAAAATGCAGCAGCGGTGGCGGAGGCCAATCCAGAAGCAGAAGAGCGTAAGAGACGGAAGAGAGTGGCATTTTCAAAGGGAATTCTGTCGGAGGAGCCAGCCAAGGCGTTGACGGCGGCGGCGCTGAGCCCATCGAAGATAGTGAGGAAGCACCATGGCAAAGACATACTCAGGAAGTCCCAACGCAAGAACAGGTTCCTTTTCTCTTTCCCTGGGCTGCTCGCCCCCGTCACCGGTGGCAACATTGGCGAGCTCAAGGACCTCGGCACCAAAAACCCCATTCTCTACCTCAATTTCCCTCAGGTCCGGTTTCGAATGAAATTGTTTGATTGGGTTTCCAAACCTTTTTGTTTGATTGGGTTTCCAAACCTTTTTATGTTTGATGACATCATTCTACTTGTTTCCTGTAATGTATGTATAGGGTCAAATGAAATTGTTTGGGACTATCGTTTACCCAAAGAACCGATACTTGACCCTGCAGTTCTCCAGAGGTGGGAAGAATGTCACATGTGAGGATTATTTCGATACCATGGTAAGTATTTAGTCATTGCTTTTTTTGGTACCATCAAAATGTTCCTTTCCAACAGTCGTCCATTTTCCATGTTTGGTTTGTCTTCTAATGTAGATCAATCAAGTCTTGTTATGTTGTTCTTATCTAGAGAAACTTAAATAAGAGCATTTTGGTAGGGTGGAGGTACTTCTGTGCATGCAGATTTCTAGATTTATTGAGAAATTTTGCTGCGAATTTTTGTTCCCTTTTCAATGATGAAACTGCATTGTTTCTTGAAAGTGAGATTCCTGGAAGGCTGAGGCATCTTTTCCCCTCCTTGTCAACTATATGGTTTTGTGTGTTTAGATTCTCCACTACTCGACAATAGTTAATTGCGAGCCCTAACTCTTTGATCTTTAAATCCTGATTATTAGTAACCCTATCAGAATTGCCTGAAAACCCTGCTCAAATAATCTTTTTCCACAAGATCCAGCAAGCTACCTTTATGGTAACTGATTACTGATCTAACCCTCTAAACCTTTGCTAATTGATGTAGCTTGAACATTGAAAGTACGAAGAAGAAGAGGACAGTAGTGGCAAGAAAAGAAAGTTGCAAGGGGAGAGATTTTGTGGAGATAAGAATGGAAGGGGTTTATTGGAGATACGTGTAGATATGTAGCAAATAGAAAGGTTGGGATGCAGTGGAGAAGCACTAGTACTAGGGAAGGGGACAGCAGAGAAGTGCTTGTAGGAGAAGAAAAGCTCTAAGGAGAAGGAAAAGCAAGATTAGGAGAGTTGTAGTGACAACCAGCAGTTTGGGGTTTTCTTTCAACTCATGGCTCTCACAAAGAGAGAGACGTTGGGGTTATACCGAATGAGGGAAATCCTCATCCCTTTCTACGTCAGTGCCAATAGCTACTTCTGAACGTAAAAATATCACGTGCCTACCTGGTGAAAATCAAAGTTGGACATCTCTCACACACAAGTTAAAACATAAACCATGAAATGTATGTTAGACCAACCACATTTTGAACAAACTCCCAAGTACGACCAACTCTATTCACCAGTAAATATATGTGCTAGTCTCAACATATATTTCCTAGTCTGAGCCCATAAAAGATGCGACCAGCATCAAAAAATCAATGGAACTATTCAATTGGCTTTTACTCCCATTTAAGATGAGGCGACAGACTCACCTTTTTATCTAGACAGTCAACCACGGTGCTACTGTCTTAAGCCGAAGGATGTCTCATCGCCACTGAACCTAGTATATAACATGTTAATCCATAGAGTTGTAGAGTACTCAATTAAAATCCTTCGCAGTGATGCATAGCCATATTCTTTCAATCTAAACATCTCTGTCTAAAGTGTTAAGATAAAATTGGCAAAGCTAATCACCAAAGGCCCATTTTGGAACCTCATTCCACTGTGTTAGTAGCTTTTATTTTAGTTGAGCTGGTTCCTTCGCTGAGCATGTTTCACTTAAGCTTTGATCATTAACTTTTCAGGTGTTCAAAGGAGTGGGTCTTCAAAGGAGTGGGTCAACATTTTAATTGGCACATGCTAGGCACATGATAGTTTATGCCTAGAAGTAGCCACTTGTGTCACCTAGTAGGGGAGTAGGATTTCCATCATCATCTTGTCTAAGCCCAACTTCTCTCTCATTTGGAGAATCATGTTTTGAAAAGAAAATCCCAAGCTGGTGGTTATCTCTCCCCTCTCCTCCCTCCTAAGTTTATCTCATTTTCTTCGCCCTCAAGCTTTCCTTCTTGTGAGATGCTTTTTTGCTGTCACCTTTCCTTGTATTGGTGCTTATTCATTGCATCCAACCTGTTTATTTGTAGTATATTTATTGCTGGCCCTTTTATTCTTCCTCCTCTTTGCAGCATATGTTACGACCCCAACTTGTCTCTATAGACTCAAATCATAACACAGTATTAAGTATCTCATAAGCAGATGACCAAAAGGGACTTAAAGAGTTAAATAACAGAAGTCAAACTTGTATTAACAATCCAAACCACAATGTTTCTTTACATCAGGATCTTGAACTTAAGTACATCTGAGAGCAGTGCTTACGTTACAGGTTTACAACCATCTACAAACATAAACGTGTCAAAAGTACAACTTCTTATCTGCACCTTCACAAGCATAGCCCATCTACAAAAGGGTTCCACGTCACACTTCTACTCGTCATTACTTGAAAGGTGGAAAAAAAATTATATAAGCCGAAACTCGTATGAATGATTATTACGCAAGCCACACGCTTTCCATGGACTATATAAAAACATTTCAAAAGACAACCAATTAAAATTCCGCATGGTCCGATAGAGTTCCACATTTCACAGCATAATTTATAATGTACATCCCTCTCCAATTCGTTGTATCGCCAGGCGTCCCCGGTGCGGATAAGTTAGACGTCTATCGCATTATCCCACAACTTACACAAACACATCTTGGTAGCCTTTTAACACTGTCCCCTAGCAAGCTGGCATGTAAAGGAGGCCATTAATGGATAACAAATCTAACCACCTTTCATTTTATGTCCATGGAGTTCATATCATTGAGCAAATCACGTAAATAAAACATAGCCTTTCCATTTAATAAGCAAAACATGTTCAAAACCATATAGCTTGGGTATTAATCACCCAGCTCGGTCCACGTGTTCACTTGAACTCCCTAGAACAATTGAACGATAAAAATATGATTAGGAGATGCCAAATGAGTGTAAAAATGCCTTATATGAAGTCCTAGAGGTGTGCAAGATCAAACATGAAGTTTGGAAAAAGTTGCTGAACATAAAATGCATGTTAGTTCTGGAACCACAAAAACTCAGTTCTAGAACCAAGCAATCCGAAAACGGTATTGGGTACAGTTCTGGAACTGCAAAACTTCAGTTTCGGAACCAGAAAATCAGAATGTAAATTTTGTGTTTGCAGAGAGAGAGAGAGAGAGAGAGAGAGAGAGGATCAAACCTTGCCGGAGTAGTGAGAAGCAGTCGCCGGAGTCATTGGATTAAGAGAATCAGTCGCTGGAGTCATTGGATTAAGAGAATCAGTCGCCGTTTAGGAAAGAGAAACAAATAGATCTAGAATCTTCTGCGATCTTTTGTTTTAATAGTGAGCCAAATTACAGTTTCACACCTTTTCTTTTAGTTTATTACTCTGGAGCCCCCTGCCTTGTTTCTATTTTCCATATACTGACGTACCTTTTACATATAAATTAATTAATTACGCTAAAAACATAAAAAAATATATATTAAAAAAATTGCCGTACCCATACCTTACTTTTTTAGGTTGTTGCCGTATCCTGTACCAGTACCCGTACCATACCGCGTACCGGTACCCGTGCTCCATAGCTTGTAACTTAAAACGCATACATAAAATCAAACGCACGTTTTAACTAAGCTAATTGGTCCAATAATCTACGTGATTAACTAGAGCACGACACACAATTAGATTTAAGAACACGTTTAAGGATCAAGGGTATCACAGTATATCTCTCTCCCTCTAGTTTCTTTCCTTGCCTCTGCTGACTACTGCTATCTTCTTCTTGTCCCTTGCTTTCTTTATCCCTTAATTTCCTATCCAATGTGTAAAAAACAATCTATATGAATGATTCAATGAAACAAATGCACTGCAGTTTTTTCCTTTTGATCTTCAATTTTCCAGCTACATCATCTTGGTATCAGAGCTGAAGCTGCCATAGGCTCTAACTTCAGACATTTTCAGAAGCAGAACGACACAGCTTGAGAAGTGGTTTCACAAGTCCTCCCTTCTTCTACCCTCTACAGGGATTCCTTGTTCTACTCTACTTATTCATGCTGCTTACCTTCGGTTCCTGCTCTTGCACCTCTTTGTTGCTGTCATCTTCTTCTCGTCCTGCAACAACATTCGTTGTTATTGCTGCTTTCTTGCACTGTCGGTGCTGTTGCTTTTCCTTCCTATCTTGTTCGTTGTTTTTGCTTCTTTTCATTCTCCTCTGCTGTGAGTGCTACATGTTCGGCAAAGTTATTGTGAGAAAGAAGCTGCTTGGATTGTTTTCTGTTCTATGTACTAGCTTCAATTTGTTATGCAAGCGGGTTTCATAATCTCTCACAGATGTAAAAAGGTTTCTGTTGGCATCTGAGTCTTGCTTCCTTCGTACTTGAGTGGCTTCAAAGGGAAAGCCTAGATACAGAACCTGGAGATTGTTTGAGGGCTTTGGCTGTTTGTCACCCCCCTCCTCCCTCTACTCTTTTGCTTGCGGTTTTAAAGTCCCCTAGCCACTCTAAGGTTTCTCTTTCTCTCTCCTTGGTTCAAGTCCCCTTGTGACTGTGGGGTTCCTCCCGTTTCTTCGTCTGTATCCTTCTATTTTCTAGGTATTTTAATTTCTTAAGAGTGTTTTTGATGAGATATAAGAACTGCAGCTCCTGCCTATTTTTTTGTAGTTTCCCGGTTACATCTCTGATTCAGTTGTCCATCCTTTTTCAATTCCTATTCTCGCCTCTTCCTTATTTAACCCTGTTGTTATTATGTCCATAGTTAATGGAGGCACCATCCTACATTGACTGTCTTTTCAAGGGTGCTCTTATCCATGGAGTGATGGGTGACCAAAAACTGTTTCCATTGCAAACCTGATGGGGTTTTCTCATACTTCATCCTTAATATCAGCCTAACGCAACCCTAGTTTGAAGCATTACATCCCTGTCTCATTGGGGTTGGTGGGGTGGGTTGTTCACAATTTGTGCGGGTGATGAAAGATTATGGTTTTTTTCTTTTGTTGTGTTCTATATTTTCTCCATCGTGGTGTTTTACATTTCCGAATCTCTAATGCATGAAAGTGATCTAATAGGTTATTGTCGGGTATCTAATAGCCTTAATTCTTCCATTTGATGTTGTATATTGCCTCCAGTATTTGTAAGCATCTCCCTGTGACTCCGTGACTCATATTGTATGTGGGTGAGCTGAAAAATTTATGTGCTTTATGTGTTTGTTTTGTAAGTTCTTCTTTAAGTTTCTTGACTGTCTAATGCACAAAGGTGTTGTGATTGGTTTTGGTATCTTATAACCTTATTAGTTCCTTCTGGTGTTGAATATTGCTTACAGATTCAGCTTAGAGCTGGTTTTGTAAAATACCCGTGTGCATGCTTTGATTCTTGACTTTTGCTGGCATTTATTTTCATTTGTTTCTGCAATTTTTAGGTTGTCTTTTCTGAAGCATGGTGGATTGGAAAAAAAGAAGAGAATCCAGAAGAAGCTCGTCTTGAGTTACCTAGGGAGCTGTATGAGGTTAGTTGACCAGAAAAGCAATTATCAATGGTAGTATATTCGGGCTAGAAGTTTGTAATCAACTGCTTACAGACAAAATTTCTATTGATTTGTTGGTTCCAGGCACATGATGCAGGGTATGATTTCAAAGGTGGTGCAGGTGCACCATCAGAAACAAAGCAGAGGGTTAGCAAAGTTGGATTGAATTGTGTAGAACAGGAGTCTCCGAAAACAGACCTCGAAGATGATTTGTCTGACAGTCAGAATAATTTCGAAGATTTAACTGAAGTGACTCCAGTTCGGCATTCAGAAAGAACTGCAGGAAAAAGATTCGAGTACTTACCTTGACTTTAAATCTTGATTGACTTGACTGTTGTAGTTCTGATGATTGAAAGTCGTTATCCAGAGGGTAATAAGCGTCATGGTTTACCATATCTGTGCAGCTGCTTTGTTTTCATATTCACTAATGTGTTTAGTCAGCCTGCCAAGAAATTTTTATTTTTAAGCTATATCACAACAATTCAGGGACAATTTTCGATTTTGGTTGCTCGTCCAATTATTTGACTCACTATCTCAAATGACACAGGGTCAATTTATACATTTTCCATATCTATTTTCCTATTTTTGTTACTTCTGGTGAAGTAGACTGACCTGCCCCAGGTTCTGGAAGATATACAACCATCATCGCTGTTTTCCGTTAGTCACACCAACCTCCCCTCTTTTATTGGTGCTAAATTATAACTTTTCAGCCTTGGGTTTTTGCGTTCAAATTGTAAGTACATGAAAAGCTCTTCGTCTTACCTAAATTGAAGCAACTTGATAACCACCACTCTAAGAGGGAGAGGGAAGGATCAATTTTTGTTACTTCTGGTGAAGTAGACTGACCTGCCCCAGAGAGATTGATTTAAGCAGACCACAACAAATCACGCAGTAAGAGTGTATAGGTTAGAGCAATGGCCATGGTTTCCTCTGTTTTGTGTTTAGAGAGGGGGATTCTGTGGAAATAGGAAGAGTGAAGCCACTGTCATGTTCGTTAGGCAGTCTGTACCAGCAAGTTTTCATGTGTTTGGTTGGCATTGGAATATTGGATAGGTGGACAAACCCAGGTAAACTTCTCACCCTCTACATTGCCTATCTAACTAAACCAGCAGGTGATAGGTTAATTTCTGTGTCAGTCATCGTTGTCTGCGGATGCTGTTTGCTTCCCTGTCAGCGCCACTGGTAGCGAGGCTGAAGTTGGACTCGGAGCAACTAAGCCCAAACCGTCACTAAGCCCAAACCAGCCATAGCCCCTTGACGGTGCTGAGGTGGCTGTGAGTGGTGGGGGCGATAAATATGTTTTGACATGGTAGGGTTGGGATGCTTCAGCCATTGGAGGCATGTAGTGGGGCCTGTGGATGTTGTGGGTGTGGGAGGATTAGGTGGATGTGACGGGTGTTGGAGGATTAGTTGGCTTGGTTTGTCTAGGCGTGTTGGGGAGCTTGTTGAGGAATGAGGGAGACAAATTGTGTTGGTTTTTTGGAGGAATGCCATTCAATTGAGGTGTAGCTGTGTACGGGCTGTTTGTATTTGTATGATCTGAAAATACAACAGAATTAAGTTTATGTATTACAGGGCAACAAATGTTGACATTATTTGTTTCCATCTATCAATTGGATGCATGACCTGACAGTGAGGGTAAAGTGTGATGCAAATATAAACTTAAAAGAAGTACATGTAATTATACCAAAACTGGGGGCCTACCTGTAATCTCTTAAAACCTCAGGGGAATAGTAGTGTAATTTTCCCATTTTCCCCGATAATTAAAAGCTATATCCAGGATTATAGTGCGCTAAGAATCAGTACTTCATTAACTCTGATGACGTTGAAAAGGTTAATGACAATGGAGTTTTGACAACATCTATGTGTTTTAGCTAGGATGACCATACATATTGCTAAATATTTAGCTACTATCCATAAGAATACCCTATTAGCCAAGTGCTTGGAGGTTGATAAAGATACTTCACATGGAGTTTGGAGCTTGATAGGGGTGCATGTCTGTTTAGAAGGGGGCGTATAAGGTGGGCCTTACCTAGAAATATTTTCCTGCCCATTTCGTATTTGTGGTGGTCTAACAGGGCAAGTGTCCCATACTGAAATATTCTGGTGCTTGGATTTCTAATCATGTCGAAGGTTAGTTGGAAAATATTCTTGTGGAGTACACTGTGCAAGTATTTTCCTTGAGGCTGTAAGCAAGATGGAGAGAGTCTATAAGCATGATTGCATATTGGGATATATTAGATTGTTAACCGCCAACTCATTTAAAAGCTTAAGATATTAGAGAGAGGGTTAACTTTATTATTTATATCTTCAACACCCCCTCACGTGTAGCTAGGCTCTCCTCCATCAGTGGGCTAAACATCTATTGCCTGCTTTGATACCATATTAGATTTTTAACCACCAATTCATCTAAATGCTTAAGCTATTGGAGAGGGGGGTAACTTTATCATTTATATATTGTACATGATATATCTAACTCTATGTTACTAGAAAACTCCAATACCCTTGTGAATTACGTTTTGTAATGTACACTTGGAAATAGTGGCGGACATAAAATTTGTCTCTAGCACGAATCACATGTATTTTCATATTCATAATACTATATGTATATTTTATAAGTATATATCGCTACTTGCGAGGTCCCAAGAAGAGACGATATTATGTGCATGTACGTAACCACCGTTTAATTTTATACACATAATCTAAAAAATGTTGAGAACTTGAAATTTTAGGAATTTTTACCCCACGGAGAAATTTTTAGAATTTTTTTTTTCTGCTCAAGGAACTTGCATGGGCCAATCCCATAGATTTTTTCTTAATTAGCCTGAAAATCAGTATAATATACGAGAATACTTGGAGTTGTGTAGGGGCCCGGGTCCCCCCTTGGGACCACCGCTTCTCAGAAACACAACACACTTGTGTTCCAAAATGGTGAATTTAGCAAATTATGAGTGATCCCGAAGTTTTTCCTTCAGAAACTAGAGCGAGTGAATCTTACGCAAGTTGCTTCTAGATTGTGTTTTTACATGAGTATTTTATTGAAAAATTATCTCTTGAAATAAGGTTTTTTTTTTAATATTAAAATCCATAGAAGCCTACACCCACTGTACCACATTTTCGGGACCACGTTCCCATACCCGTTCTTCGTACCAGAATGCTTCCTGTTCCGTGTAACTCAGCTAGAATCAACTACTTTTGTTCTCCTTCAATTTTTGGTTAAATTCCATGGAGACCCCCTCATCTATTCACTTTTGTTCTCTTTCAATTTTCCATGGACACCCCCTAACCTTTAAAAACGTCCATACACACCCTCTTATCTTTCACCGTTGGCCATTCAGACCCCTTCTGTTACGCAACCGTTTGCTGCTGGGAGAATATAATTCATTTGGACATTTTTTAGACCAAAGTGCCCTTGAACACTAAAAATTACTTGTATACACTTTAGTAGACCCTATTTCCTCATTTTGTTCTCAAAAGATTTTACTCCAAAATCAAGTAACAAACTTACATTAGGTGCAAAAGAATCAAGAATCTTTGTGATAGCCACTTCAGTAGAGGTCAAAGTAGTTCAAGTAATTGAACGAGAAACTCAAATCAGTGCAAGTAATTGAACGAAAAAATCGAAAAAATCAGACGATCACTCCGTTGTTGGCTTCTGGTACGTTATTGAAAACGAAAACACCGCGATGACAAACTCGACTTTATTTTTTTATTTTTGATAATTAACTCGACTTTATTGATGACAAAGGGGTTTCATTTAATGTTTCCTCAATCCGAAGTTGATGCCGTTGTTTGAAGTTTGGGATGCCGATGCCGTTGCCATTGTTTGAAGTATGGGTTTGGTCTTGGCCGGTGGATTGATGAACCAAATGGTAATGTTGGTGCTTGAAATGGTTTGAACAGTTAGTTGGGTCTGGCCTTCGTCCCTGGAATAAAATGGATTGAACGGAGAATGGGTTTGTGTAGAATTTGGTGAAGTAGGGGAGAGGGAGAGAGAAAAATTTGGTTTGAATCAGAGCAAATCCGTTACCCTTGACCCTCCCCTCCCCTTCACCACCGCGAACCCGCGATGGTATGTCGATCCAAGGGTTTGTCTGCCTAAAACGAGATACAATCAGTCCAATGGTGATACAAATCGAAGCTGAAACGAGCAAGAGAGAGAGAATGGGAGAGAGACATACCAGTAGTTAGAGAGAGAGAGAGAGAGAGGTCTGTTGGCGGGGAAGAAACTGTTAGGACTTCTCTTTGCTTTGGGTTGGGAAATGAAAAGGAAGGGGAGAAATTCCAAGTGTTGGTCAATTTTTTTAAACAAGGGTAAACTAGTAATTTTATTTTACTTTGTTTACGGAGTAAAGGATTTTTTCAATTTTGAATAGATGAGGGGGTGTGTATGCAGGGGCGGTCCTATGTATGGGCAAGGGGGGACAGCTGACCCCCTTGAATTAGAAATCCTCCTTGGGATATGCATATCTTTTTGGTTATCTTTATAACTTTGCTCTATAGGGAGTATATCTTGTTGTCTTCACCTTGAGATCCTTGCCCCACAAATAATGCACTTGCTCCAAATGTGCTGGAAATATTTACAACATTACCCAAATGATTCACCGAATCTCTCTTGATTTTTTCCCTTTTTTGTGATCGCACCATTTTAACACTCCCCCTCACAGGCAAAAAAACGGAGCATAGCCACATTAATGATTTTTTAACTTCTCTCTCTCTCTCTGCCCCAAGTAACATGACATACCACATTTTGTTCCTATGAGTTGAATAGAACTCTTTTGGTTTATTACTCTAATGTACTCCCTCTGTTCCATTTTGACAGTCCTCAGCGAAAATACGTGCAATTTTCAGACAAAAAATAAAAGTATTTCAGTTCATAATTTTTTAATTTTTCTCACCAAATTAAAAAATTAATAGAGATCTTTAATTTGGTATGAAGAAACTCAAAAAATCATGTACGAAAATACTTAAATGTTTCATTTGAAAATTTGCACGTAGCTTCATAGGGAACCATCAAAATGGAACGAAAGGAGTAAATATTGTAGATTCTTGATGTTCGCCCCTGTATGTATGGACGTTTTTAAAGGTTAGGGGGTGTCCATGGAAAATTGAAATAGATGAGGGGGTCTCCATGGAATGTAACCTTAATTTTTCCTTTATATTGTGTCTAGTTATAATGGATGAAAATGGTGGGGGTCAGGAAATGCAAAAACAATGTTTTCCATATATATATATATGTATGTATGTATGTATCTAATTAACAAATATCCAATAAGGGCTCCCTCACTTTCTACGGTGCAGGAATTTTTGTTCGGGATTGAATTTCGACGATCTGAACCGTTAGATGTGTTTAAAACGTGTTTTAAGGTCCAACGCGAGGATTTGTAAAAAAAAAAAAAAAAAATACCCGGAAGGGCTTCATCCGAGTAGTTTTCGATAAAAATGTATACACATCTAACGGTTCGGATCGTCGAAATTCGATCCGAAACAAAAAATCCTGCACCGTAGCTATATAAGGGAGCCCTTACTAGATATGTTCTGTGTATCTAATAATAAACACTTTTTTTTCTTCATATAACTGTTTTTTCGTTTATATCTTTTTTTTTTTTTTGCATTTGAGCCTTTAATTATATGTCTAGTAACTGTGTGGGAATTCCCTCTTTCTTAAATTATGTAGCGTTGCTCAAAGTTCATGGCTCAATCTCTAAGTCTGTTTGTAGTCCAGTTTTGCAGAAGCCTCATCTGCAGATGATTTGGTTGGGAATGATGTTGACTCATCTAAAGGAGAGGAACAAGAAAGTGGCACGGCTATAGGAGAGGAACTAGAAGGTGGCATGGATGTACTCAGAGATTATGCTCCCGGAGATATCCTATTATGTTTACTTTGGCTTATTGCATTATTTACTATTCATTCAATATTTCTCCAACTTCTCTCTCCACCATTCATATTTGGCTTTTTACATCCTCATGGTTCTCTTAGGTAATCATACCTCTTCATTCTTACCAACTATATGCTGATTCCTTTAACTGGTTGATACAGACTGTACATTCATGCCCCCTTATTGTTGAAAATGACAATGAGGATGCTGCAGCATCTAATCATTTCTCAGGAAAAGTTCAAGTATCTGCTGGGTCGGTTTTAAAGCAAAAAGAAACCTCTCATAGCAGTCATAGTTGTCTTGTCCAAACTACCATATCTACCTTGTTTAAGAAAGTGGAGGAAAAGGTTAGATCTTGCAACATTTGATTCAGAGACTTTGCATGCATGTAGTGGTCTCATTTGTCAATGTTTGATAGGTACCGTATTTAGTGATCTTTTCTGAAGGGTACCTAAATTTGGTGAGCTCTGTTATATGTCTGCCATGTGTGGAAGGAAACTTTAATTTCTGGGCAAATTTGTTGTTCAATGTTCACAGACATGTTGACATGTATCTTACATGATGCTGCATAAATCAAAAGAAGTCCTAGAATCTGAATCCTACCATGGAAATTACTTGTATTTGGCTTTTGAGTCTCATGGCAGCCACTTTATTTAAATCATGCCAAGGTTAGGTTTGTACCCAATGTCACTCTCACCCTCCACCAGTGGCCCTTAGTGGGAATGGCCTTTCTACAGGAACTTAATTTTTTCAATTGCTGGATACCTTAATATACATTGTTGGACCCATTCCCTGACAGCTTAATCTTTTGGAACAATTGGTAACTTAATATCAGGGTGAATGGTGAGTTCTATGTGGGATGGGGATTTTAGGAGTTAGTATGTGAAAATGGCATCACTTATTCATGGGTTGATTGAATTACTTTGTTGTCTCTCTATGTTAATTGTGCATATGCTATGGCCATGTGTCTGTTATTCTGGGTCATGTGTACATAGAAAAGAATGATGTCACTTCCATTTGGATCCTGGATTTTCTCTAACTAGTATGTCTTTTATTTTCTAGTTTTAGTTCATTTTTTAAATACTTTTCTCCTCCCCTTTTGGCTAATATCAAATGTAGTATCATTCTCATCAGTTCTAGTCTTACTCTCTCAGGTGTTGTTTGTGGATGACATTAATACGCTCTCTTGCAAGATTTTTGACAATCTGATGCTACCACTAACAAATGTGGAAAACTTCTCTAAAAGCAACTTCCTGGTCATCACCTTAAAGAAAATGGAGTACTGAATTGCATTTTGGCTTTCAATTGAGATTATTACAAAGTTTGAGATTATTACAAAGTTTGGTATGGGGATGACCAGGAAATTGCTTGGAGAAATTTTCCAGATCTATTAGGGGTAACATTAGATTAGAGTTCAGATTTGCTCCTCCTTCGTTTTTGTTCTATTGGACTTTGCTTAATTACGTTGTGATGCATTGTCTTAGGGTGCTAGAATTAGCATTTGAAATCTGTGATTTTCTTTTTCTTTGAAAGTTTATGAAGTGATTGGTATACCTTTCAAAGGTTTGTCATTTCATGCTGATCAATGATGCCGATGTAGAAATTCTGTAATTGCCTAGTTGATAAATACTGCACTGAGGACTTGAAGACTACTCTCTTTTTGTTGGACTTTTCAAGATGAATGGTCATTTCTTGGGTGTTATAACTTTAGTTTTTTTTTTTTTTTTTTGAACTGGTTATAACTTTAGTTGACATGTTAACTTTTTCTACTTTGCACTCTTTCTTGGTTTTGATGTATGCAACTGGCAAATCCTTGTGCTTTTGATTTTGTAGCTTGTGATGAACTGTACTTTTGATGTTCTTGTGTTGAGTTGGACTAATGAATATGAAACTCCATGAGTCAAAGTAGTGGTAGTTTGTTTACAAATATCTAAAACCAAATTTGAACCTAGGTATATGAATAGCCAAGTTTTGGTACTTTTTGGTCTTAAAATGAATCGGGAATTTTGTGGAGTGTTCTTGAAACCAAGCTTTCTAGTTTGCAATGATCTCAACCATTAGACTGTTTGACCTGGACAACTGTTCTTAATGACGGATGGTTGACAACATAAGCATCTAAAATATAGACTATTCTGGTACTCTTTTAGGCAAATTAATTGACATATGTGGATCCCCCAAATTCTTGCTCAAACTTTTGTTGCGTTTTAACCTTTTGGTCTATGTTCTGAAGTTTAGATCCGTTGATATCTCCTCTTGGTCTTTTGATTTTGTAGCTGACAAGTGTCCTGTGTATGAAGCTCCTAGACTTTAAAAATGGTGGGATAGAAGTACCAGGTACCGGTATGACAAAATATATATTTGGTATGATGACAAATATAATACCAATACGTTTGAGTATTTGGGCAAGGCATCGGTACTGGGACGGGTACTTCTGTGGGTATGGCTGGACTTTTCCCCCCCTAAGGTCTCGTTGTACTAGATGCTTACTAATAAGGCCTTTTTCACCTTCAATCCTATGTTCTTATTTTGTCTATTTACTCTTTACTATATTTCTATTCTCGAAAAAGACTTGGTTTGGCGCACGTCCCCAAAAAAACAGAGATTATGGGAACTTTAAGTTTAATGAGTGGAGGTGGGACATGTAAGAATGAATAACGCCATGCTTCTCTTGAAATTGCATACAAGAATATAAAGGACAAACAGAAAAAGGAGGAATATCGGATACAGATTCAATGCTTACTGAGCACCTCTTGAATATTATGTTACAAAAAATAAGAAAGAATAAGGACTAATGAGTTAAGAGGAGCACGACTTCTAGTATGTAGTGAGTAAGTCTATGTCCTAAATTAAGTTTTGCTTGGTAGTATTGATGTTTTGTGATATTTTGTTTAGCTTTTAATCAAATGTTTTTGGATTAATCAATTCATTAGGACGAGAGGAATTGAAAAGGTATGAAAATGCCGAAGTTTTAAAAAGTTCATAGAGCGTCACTAAAGACACGTTTTGCAATTATTTTGTCTTCGGTGAAATTTTTTTTTTTTTTTTCGTTTGATCAATAATTATTTACCTTTTAGATTCAGATTGTTGATTGATCCAAATAAATAGATGCAAATGTAACAAAAATTCAGATGAGACGTTGCAAAAAAATCCCTAAATTTATGCAAAACAGTCATTTTCTTAAACTTTTGGGAAGTGGATCAGACAGTACCTAAGGCTGTGGCAAAGAGGGTATGTGAACATTGGAGGTTTCCTATTATTCAGGTCAAGTGTAAGTATTGTTACATTTTTTTTTTGGTGAAATTTGTTTTCTTCGCGAAATATAGATAAAGAATACTATAGATTTGTACCGATAATTTACTTTTTGAGGTTTTGCCATATTACTAAATACGCTTAATGCATTGCACTTGTATGCTGTATGCCTGTACCTATACCCGTGCTTCATTTGTCCTGGATTTGGCTGCCTAGTACATTAGTATTTAGCCGAACTGTGCATCAAATTACATTTGATTTAGGAAAATTAGACACATGGCTGGAGTGATGTGGCCAAGTTCTGTTCTAGTCCCCTTGCAGATGTATATGCTCCTGTATAATGGCTTCACGGGTGATTTGTGTAGATGTTATTTCTTGTATTCCCTCCGTCCCAATTTATTGGACCCTTTTGGGGATTCCAACTTATTAAGGAAACACCATCATTGCACTTGTCATATTTTTTTCTTCTCTCTTTTTACCCTTCAAAACATCATCATTGCATGTACTTAGTCATAAAAAGGAGGGATAAAAATGTAAACTCACTACTTTTCCCCATTATTTTGGAACTGGGACAATAATTTTAGGACAACAAAAAGTAGCAATTGTGACCAAAAATTGGGACGGAGGGAGTACCTTATAGCCGTGGGGATTCCTCGCATACCTTATCAGGTGGATAGATTTTATTTTGCATCATTTATGATTACTGTCGGTGTTTGAGCTAAATCTCCCGCAAAATTTTTCAAATTTCAGAAGGAAACAAGAAAAGTAAGGAAGTTCCCCTCATCAAAAGGTTTGTCCTGTTTCTAAATAGTATTCTTATCATGAGAGTACAGGATTGGAATACTCAAATCAGCAAGATATTTATGTTTTTCAGCTTCCAGCCAGAATTTGCAGCATGTTGGTCCAGAGAAAGAGACTAATAGAGTGAGTTAGTTATCCTTTCCTTTCCCACATTGACCAATTTAGATTAAGCGTGATTGTTCTTAAGCACATTTTAGCTATTTCTATTTTGGGTAGGATGGTTGGGGGAGCCATGTTGCATTCTTGTTATTGGATTTGACATCTCATGATGTGCTCGGTGTTATTGCAGGATGAGAGGCCACGAAAAAAAGCAAAGGTTATTGATGACAGAAACGCTGGTCAGTGACTTTCTCTGGTTTGTGCATTTTTGCTGCCTGAAAGGTTAAAATTTAGTATTTTTATTAGTGACAATTTTTAAGCAGAGGCATTAAGAGAATGCCGCCCTTGTACAAAGGGAGGCAACAAACAAAATGGCCCTATGCTCTCCCGCATTTATCTGAACAAATAATTATATTCTCAAATTGATTGGGGAAGTATCACGTACCTCCCAAATCCCCACTATACCAGGTATTATAAAAAACATCTTCTATGCTTACAAAACTATACTTATTGGAATTGGACCAGCAAAAGTGGGCAGCCAAAATATATATGGTCAAACTCTTGCACCAACCCTAAATTGCACTTTCTAACCCCCTATTGTTTGCGCTGAAAACCCTGGATTTTGTGCACCAAAATGCTACTACATCAGAGCTAAACACCAATTTTGAATTCTGCACCAAAAATATGCACCACCAATCAATTTGAATTTGAACTGTTCTCCAAAACAAAGGTCATTTTTTGCTAATGAGTTGAATACTTATAATGAACCAAAAGCCTCAATTTTCCACTACGTTAAAGATACGGTTTGGTTTCAAGTCATTTCGCAACTTTTGAAACCGTCACCTGAGTTAATGGCAAAGATACCTGTCAGCTTAACTAAAGAGGTGCAAAGAATTAACGAGGGGCTTTTTGGCAAAATTTGCAAGTATTTTCTAGTGAGCCAAAAGCTTTAGTAATGACAGCAGCATTTGGAGTCTACCTGATGCAGCTTTGAATGTCAGGCAGTTTCTGCTTTGGATACACCTTGCCATCCCCATTGATGCTCCTAGCAATTCTGGGTAACAGTTATAGGGGAACCTGTAGCTCCAGTGATACCATTGAGATGGCTGCCTAGACATGGTGTCCCGGCTATGTCTAAGTGTGGCAGCTTGATTGCAGTCAATGCCAGCAAATGACATCCCAAGCTACTTTCTTTGAATGTCAATGAGGCTTGGAACCACTCTACATGAAATTCCTTCGTAGTTATTTTAGGTGGTTAAAAGACTGATTTCTAAATTAATGGCAGGAAGATGTGTGGGTGTTTAACTAATTACTGAATTTAGTGGTACAAAAGTTCAAATATGGATGTAAATGAAAAAATGGAGACTTGGGGCTTGAAACCCACCACTAATTTTGTAAACAAAATTTGGAGTTTTTTTTTTTATTACTAATCTTGTGATTTTGTGGCACGATGTATTATAGCTACAAGCTACAATAAACACCTTCAAAAGTAATCATGTGTTTGTGAGTTGATGTCTATTTAAACTAATTCATAGACACACTGCTACATATAACAGGCATACTGTTGCATAGCTAGTGTAGTTGTAACCACAAAAAATAACTGCAATATATTACAATAATTGAAAAGAAGTTTGATGGATGAAATATGAAGTTACAAAAGCACCATATCGTTTTGACAATCACAAGAAAAGATAGAAATTTTGATACTCATTTCAAATGAGAGAAATTTGATATGTTGGATGTCTGATGCTTTGTATCTAGCCATTACAAGATCCCCTATTTGATAAATTTCAATAGCAATGTTTGAATTTTTGTACCAAGATTGAAGTCTATCTATAATGTAAAAACAAGCCATTCAGAAACGAATGGTATGAGAAATAACTAAAAATTTCGTAGTTGTTTTTGTTTTAGTATTTTTATCGAATGGGTGAAATGAATAATAAACCTTTTGCAGCTCATGTGATTCTAGCACTCGCCGCTTTCATACTGAAGTTACCATATATTTTCAAACACCTCACTTGATTACTTTCGAATTTTCCTTTTGAAAGTGAAACAGTTGATAAAGTGAAGTGATGTTTCGGTGTATCAAACTGAATCGTATAATACATATCGCGAATCATGTGATTTGTGTGTTCTAGCGGTTGACTGCACAGATGCAAATTGGTATAAAATCAGAGATCCAAATGGATTAATTTACAGAGATCATATGGTGGCAGATACACTAAGGATTTTTATGGGTGGAATTTTTTATGGGTGGAGTAAACCATAAGGTAGAAGGTGGTGGTGGTATATCTTATAAATTAAAGTTATTATTCTATAAATTCTTTTAATTTTGCATTGAAATTAACCAATTTTTTGTCTTTCTCGTTGAGGCAAATAGTCATTTAGGAAAAAAAAATAATAATAAAAAAAACAGAGACCCTAAAGTAAAAAGAAATTAAGCAAAGACAAAAAGAAGGTCATGAGTTAAATTAGGCTAACATTCATATAGATTATTTTTTAGTCAGATTTACAGAACTATGTATAAAAGATTTTTCCTTTCATTAATTTAAAGAAGGTATATATTGAGCTTTTGATTTATACTCCCTCCATCCCATTTTGTTTGTCAATTATTCCTTTTGTCTCTTTTGTGTCTATTGCCTATATCCTTTAATGTGGATCTCTAAAAATATGCAATATGGATCTTATTTGATAGATCTCAATTTATTCTATAATACGAATTTCTCGAAATTGTAAAAAATATTATAGATTGAAAGATACATGCAATAGACATAAAAGAGAGAAAAAGAATAATTGACAAACAAAATGGGACGGAGGGAGAATATGTTAGAGACGGATGGTTAGACGTTAAAAGTGAGGAGTTTTGGTTATAGTGTAGAAGCGGACAGATGGCATCATTTTGAAGCATTTTTTAGTATAGAGAGTGGGTATAGGGGATCTGAAGCTTCACTTGAGACATGCGTGTCCCCAGCTTGCCCCAAACCTGCACCATGCTAAATATTTTATAAATAATTGGCTGCTACTTGGCGTGTCATGTCACCGGCGTGCCCATATTCATGGTGGCCACTTAGGTGAGTTGGTGCTTCATAACTGAGTTGAGTTAAGGTATATTGGAACATTTTTTTTTTTCCGAAATTAACAAGTTCATAGAGGATAGATTTGTGTGTTTTCGATTTCTTTAACACATGCACATAGTTTTGGTAAATTTTAGCTCATTATTGTTTTCTGGAAAATTGTAGGGTACAAAAAAGTCGCCAAGGAACAACCAAAGGTAATTTTTTTAGTCATCTTTGAGTGTTCTTATTTTGTATGACTGAGTGGTATTTTTGGCTTTTGGTTTCTTTCTTGTATGACTCTTAGTTCCAAGTACTCACTCCAGTGAATTGTCTTTTGCCTTTCACTTTTCTGATGTATCAATTGTTCTCGAGTTGCGAATGTTATGGTGCTGATAAGTGGAAATCATTGGGAAGGAGATTGTTGGCTTGGTTGACAAGACGTCATTTGTGTGTAAATTTTCACTGCTAATTATGTTCACTGCTTGCCGCTCCTAAAATAATAGTAGAGAACCATATTACCTAACTGTGCCCATATGCATGTGTATATAGATACATATGTGTGTGCAACTTTGCATATATTTACCATATTACCTCAAAATCACAGTATGTGTGATTGGACCTCAAAATAGCAGTATCTGGGTAAGCACGGAACCAGTGGAGGCAGAGACGATGAGAGCCTTTCAATAGATAGATAGATAGATAATGGAGAAGACAGTGTGGGATCCTTCTGTTCACTTGTTCTGCATTTGGGTGTAGCTTCATGTGGTGGAGTGACCACTCATTTGAAGATAGATGGCGTTTTATAATAGGTGGCCACTCCATGGTACAAGTAGTGAAACTCAATTCATGGGCATATCTTTGATGCTTGGTGGCGACGTCTTTGTGCTTGCGTGCTTACTTTGCGTTATAGATTCGAAACGCCCGAAGTGTAGGGCTAGGTTGCGCATAGCATAATACCCAGAAGTTCGGGATCGAATCCATAGAGATAGAATGCACCCGGCGTGAGATTTGTCTTGCAAGTGAGTTTTCGGCTTTAAAGCGGCCAACTTAGTTTGTGTTTTGGGGGTAGAATTATCTGAACTTCGAGAAGACTTGGAAAGATTTAAAACGACTAAATTAAACTAAGGCGAAGTCTAGAGGATCATAACAATCATAACTCAGGCTAATCCGTTCCTCTCTTGATAACCGGCTCGGGAAATCATCAAATGCTCCCGAGGGAAAGATTTAGATACTAAAACCAATTTACTAGAAAAGATGTTTAACAAAGATTGACATCATTCTAAGTATCACACGTGTCAAGAAGAACAAACCCTTGACTACGTGAGATCAAAGAGATTAACAAACCTAAACTTTGGTACATAAAAATGAACCTATCTCTTTGGCAAACAAGAGATGTCTGCTTTTTAACAAGAAGAACGGATTAAATCAAAGTCATGGAGTGTTAAAATTCATGGTATTGAAATTCATGACTAGAAACATAAAGGAAATAAAGAAGGTGAGATACAAGAAAATACTGTAAACTAGATTTATGAGAAGATCCGAGTACGAGTTACAACTTTAATACACGAGAAATTAATGGAACTTAAAGTCTTACAAGAGTTCTTGAAGAAAAAAAGCTTGGAACTATGGAGGTTTTCTCCTTAAAGTAAACTAGGACTAAGGAGGAAGAAGAAGGAGAAAGAGAGAGGGAGTTGGCTATTTATATACAAGCCACTCTCTCTCTTCAAATATCTTAAAAACTTTCCACAAAAGGAAAGCCATAAAGTAGCCAAAAAGTAGTCAAGGAAGGACCATGTATCGATACCTATTAAGCTTGGTATCGATATAGGTTACAAAAAATCCCTCTGGAAGAAGTGTTTTTCAATACCTCCCAACGGGGTATCAATATAGGATGTTATGTTCATATGGTACCAAAAGGTATCGATACCACTTGTTAGTAGGTATCGATACACAACCTTCTTGGCTGGGCTTCATCACTTGGTCACCTCTTGGCCCTTGCGTGCTTCCGGACTTCTTCCAAAGCACTTCAATCATCATGCGGCCTTAGGGAAGGGTGGTACTTGGTCTTGTGGACGTTTTGGTACACCTGGATTCCACCGGGAGTCTTTGTAAGCCTTTGACACGCCCTTCAAGAACGTTTTACCTAAAATCATGCAAAAACACACCAATCACGCAAAATCAACCAATTCAAATGAATTAAATGCGAAAGTGTGTGCAAAATGAGAGAGATAAGCCCAAATATATACGACATTTGGGGCTTGTCACTTTGACACTCGCGATCACATGTAATGGATTTACGACGACAACACTCTACACGTTTTGGATCAAACTGGCCACCACTGTCCATATGTACCATATCAGGCCTCTTGACTGAAACAGGGGGCGTGCTGTCCCTTAAGGAACAACATGCGTGCTGAACCCATCAGAGTTGTCCGTGCTCGGCGATCAACGGCCCAGATTTGCTCGGACCACAGATCTGCACCGTCCATTACCAAAATGATCTGGGCCGTTGATCGGCGAGCATGGATGACTTGGATGGGGTCAGCACGCATGCTGTCCCTTAAGGAACAACACGCACCCCCTGTCCCTCGTCAAGACAAGGGAACCCTCCTCGAGGGGGAGATTTTCCATGATTCAAAGAGCCTCCAGCTTTAGCATCGAACCAAGTACCAACATATCCTCCAAAGGTTCCATGTGAGGTTTGCTTGAGCCCTGCTCATAGAACAAGCTAGCCAACGTGCCCTCATGGCTACCCCCATGGGGTACCAAGGGCTCTCCCTTCAAGCCTGCCGGCCTGGTAATTGGCATAGTTGTGAAAGGTTAGGCTTGCTTATAGGCTCCAAGGCGCTGGTGTGGTGCCTTGAGGAGGGGGCAAGGCAAGGAAAAAGAGGTGCATATAAGGCGTGTGCCTCTCTCTTGGAAATCAGATGCGTCAATCTGAGATTTCATTTGTTGAAAGGGAAGCCCGATTGATCCTAAAAATGAAAGGTTAGATTTCATTCGTTGAAAGGGGGCTAAAGCGTTAATTGACTTATTTGAAGAGCTAAGAACCCTGAGTCCCAAGGACAGACCAAAATTCGAACTGTCAAAGAACTCTAAATCAAAGTTTGAGGTAACTCTCTCTCTCTCTCTCCCTACTTGTTGATCTGCGTTTCTTCTTTAACCTCTACCATGTATTTTGGGTATTAGTCTTGTATTTTCTGGTGGTTGTGCTTCTTCTTCTCCTACGCATTTGTTTTCAAGAGCGGCTCTAGTAATCTTCTCTTCGTGGCGAGAGAAGATAACAGGGTACAAGTTCGTGTATGTGCTTGTAGAGCAGGTCTCTGTTTTTTGTATGCAATTCTTATGTGATTTACATGCTTTTGAATAGATTCAACAGGAAGTGAATGAACCTTCTTGTGTAATGGTTTGCCAAAATTAAAAGCACAAATGTTCTTTGTTGATAGTCATTTTTTATGGATAAAATTTGTAGGTTGACGACGATGACATTGAAGAATTTTCAAGCACGTCAAAGGTCTGAGTTTCCACTTACATCGATTTTATGAATATTTGTTGATTTTGGAGATCAGTGAAATGATATAAATTTTCTTAAAAGATGCCAGTAATTTTGGATCCTTGGCACTTCAAGCAAAGAATATGACAACGTTTCTGTGTTATGATCAAAATAGTTAAACATAGACAATGGTGATAATAATGGTCTCTTTACCGATTATCATAACGTAACTCCATGACCTGTTCATGATTTCTAATTTGATTCGTAATTATCACATTTTTCAGGATAGTGATGGAAGCGATGAAGATTGGGCTGGTTAAGATTGCTGAAAATAGTATACAGAAATAGTTTGAGATGTGACTCAAGAGGTTCCTAGTTAGAGACACGGAGAGGTAGAGGGCGCTTAATTTCAAGCAAATCTGCAGTTCACCACAATCAGAATCTAATAATCCCTGCATCCATCTACGCCGACCCCCTGGTCTTGGGAGAAAGCCTTGAAATAAATCATACTGCGATATGATCACGAGAGGAGTTTTAATTTCTCATGAGAAGTCACACGCAGTTATGTTATTAGAAACTAGTTCCGCTAACTTTGTTTTTTTGGTTTTTAGATCTTTAGTTTTACGAAAAAACTAACTTGTTCAACTAACTTTAGTTTTAGGAAAAAACTGTTGATGATACTGGAATGGCAGCGAATCGAACAAAAAAAAAGTCATCAAAAAAATAACTGAGATAATCAAGAAGATACACCGCCTTGATCAACGTATCTCTAATATGTTTTTAGGCTTTTGCTTCTTTCGATTCTCCGCGTACATTTTTTATGATGTTTTTTTTTTTTTTTTCTTTTTCCTTGGGACTTCTTTTATGTTGATTTTGAATTTTTCTTAAGATACTCCGTCTTGATTTTGGCTTATTTTTCTGTTTCACATGAATGTGGCAAGTCATGTAACTAGAAAAAGATTCGTTCACTGGTCATGATTAAGTTTCTGCAACTAGTTCACCCTGCAATTGTGGCATTAGTGGCTCTAGGCCAGCTTGGATTAATCCTTTTTTTTTTTTTTTTGGCTGATTCTTTGCAGTGACCCTTAAAAATATGTTTCAAACACATTGAACAGTTTGGATCATCAAAATATGACTGGGAGAGGAGATGGGAGGTTCGCACCGTAGCAGAATAGGGGATCCTTTACTTGATTCTCCGTGTATGTATGTATAAATGTATACCCCACTTCTAGTGAGAGATCTCACACATTGCTTAAAGTGCGAGAGTCACCGAATTCTTAACTTTCCCGATCAAATTTCGATGATGCGAACCATTCAATATGTTTAAAATGTGTTTTTAAGGGTCTATGAGGGGAATCATAAAAAAAATGACCGGGAAGAGTTTGATCCGAGAAGTTTTCGCTGACATTATAGATATAAACTTTTTATTGAAAATTTCTTGGATCAAGTCTTTTCCGGTCATTTTTTTTTATTGAGGCTTAAACATTTAAAACGCGTTTTAAACATATTGAACGGTTTGGATTTTCAAAATTTGATCGGGAAAGGTGAGTCCCACACTTTAGCAAAGTGTCGGATCTGGTGAGGAATCTCTCATTTTGCTAAAGTGCCGTCCTACCATTTCCCGATCGAATTTTGATGATCCGAACCGTTCAATGTGTTTAAAACATATTTTTAAGGGTTCTTGCAAGGAATCACAAAAAATAATGACCGATAAGGGCTTTGATCTGAGCGGTTTTTCATAAAAGTGTATATATACATATTTATGAAAAACTACTTGGAACAAGCCTTCTCCGGTCTTTTGAGTGGGAAAGGCAAGTCCCACACTTTAGCAAAGTGTCGGATCTAATGAGGAATCTCTCATTTTGCTAAAGTGCAGACCTATCATTTCCCGACCGAATTTTGATGATCTAAACTGTTCAGTGTTTAAAACATATTTTTTAGGGTCCTTGCGAGAAATCACAAAAAATAATGACTGGTAAGGGTTTGATCCGAGTAGTTTTTCATAAAAGTGTATATACATATTTATGAAAAACTACTTGGATCAAGCCATCTCCGGGTTTTTTTTTTTTTTTTTTTGCTGATTCTTCGCAAGAACCTCTAAAAACATGTTTAAACACATTAAACATTTGGATAATCAAGATTCTACTAGGAGCTATGAGATCTGCACCATAGCAAAGTAAGAGAGGCCTTATTATAAAAATAATTTGTAGGAAACATTAGGGTTAAATTAGATTAATTATATATCTAGATTTTCAAATTATATAATTAGATCAAAATTTTTATTTATAATTTTTTTGGGTCTTTACAGTGACCACTAAACTACTTATCCATTAAGTTGTACGGTCCAATTTCAATTACTCTCTGTCTTAATTTGTTTGTCTCCTTTCTCTATTTCATCCCTCTCAAAAAATTGTTGGAACTCTCGGAGTAGACAAGCATATGGCATTAATGGTAACCACCATTTTTATAGAAGAAATTGTCTGACTTTTTACTTATGTATCTAAAATCAAATTTGACAAAATTTGGCATAAAAAGGATAAATTTCACTGACTTCCACTGAGGATTCTGACAAATGCAAGAACTTCTCTTGAGGTTTCCGAAATATCATTAACCTCTCTTACTTTTCATACTATTATCAAGATTCCCTCATCAGTTAACTTTCCATCCAAAAACCGTTAGTTTGAGTATGAAATGACAAAAATGTCCTTTCTTTTGCCACTTGCCATCTTTATCACCCTTCCCATTTGAAGTGTATATATACATATTTATAAATTTAGTTTGATATTAATTTAAAGAGTCATTTTGGATGACGCATCTTTATAAAAAAATTTATGTTTGTTTGTCTTATGAATGTCTTTTCATCTTTCGGGGTCAAATTTTTTTTTTTTTTGATTCACCTTGAATGATTTGAAAAAGTTAATACATATGTGTGTATATTTATATATATTCTCATGTACTATATTTGGACAAAACCACGAGATATAAGGAAGATCTCTTTGTCAATTTTTTTAATAGTTCGCAACTTAATTATGAGCATCAAATACAAAAGCTCATTAAAGAAAAAAAAGAAGAAAATATTTTTTTTTTTTTTTTTTGTCTATAGTGTTTTTGGGTCCAAATAATAATATGCATATTTTTTTCAACTTTTTCATCTACTCTTTTAAGATGCCAAAAATTTTTTTTTTTTTTACCAAATGCGAGAGAAAAAGCTCAATAAGAAAAAAAATCTTAAAATTTCTTAAAGAAAGTAATCCAAAATGAAACACTTCTAATTAAATAACTAGACAAATATGGACCGGAGTGGGGTGCAATATATACATACATATGTGCGTATTAACTTTTTCAATCCCTTCTCAAAATGAATTGAAAAAGTTAAATAAATTTGACTAAAAGATGGAAAAACATTAACACAAAAAAATAACTTAAAAAAAATCATCCAAAATGGGTCTCTTTAAAATAAATAACTAAATAAATATGGTTGGAGGGTGGGGATATAATATTTTTTATGTATACAATGGGGAAGGGTGATAAAGAAGGGTAATGACCACCGAGGTAGTTGCCAGGATGGCAGAGGTAAGTGGAATAGATTCCCTCCCTCCACGTCTGGAGTTCGAACCTTTCGCTCCCCATTTGCTTCCTTTGGTGGTAGGTGGTTCAGGTATTAAAGCTTGCTTTACATGGAGGGCCCCTTGCCATCTTGTACTAAAGTGGTGCCTATGGTGACGGTCTGTACTCTCGGACAGCAGCTATGGCGTGAATCAAACATTCCACAGGCGGGACGAGAGTCCGTATGGTCATACCCAAGGGATCTTGGAACGCTGGTCGGCCCCTCCCACCCTTTATGGTTTTTTTTTTAAAAAAAAAAGGGTCAGTGGCAAAAGTAGGGTTGTTCAAAAAAACTAGTGAATCGTGAAACCAGTCTGGACTGATCCGATCTGCACGTTTTGGATTTTAACCATGGATTAATGGTCTGGACATGGATTCAAAAAATAAAAACCGTGACTTGCAGTTCAGACACGGATTTTGATTTTGAAACCGTGGATTAACCAATCCGAACCTTGAAATTTTTATTATGTATAATTTAATATATATATATATATAGGGGTAAAGAGAACGAAGGTTCAAGACTTGTGTGGTGAGTGAGGGAATAAATTCCTCGGAGTATTTGCCTTGATGTTCCACCAAGGTGCAACTTAATTTATCTCATGTTAAGTATTGCTTTATCGTATCAAAAAGCATTCGAAAGGCTTGAAGAGGAGGATCCACTTTTCCTCCTCGAACTTCATACAGGGCCTCCTACTGCTAGAGATTGTGATGAGAACGGCCTTTGCTTGTGAACTGGATGATGAACTGCCTTTGTTGCCCACTATATTACTACTGAAGTGCTTGTTTCAATGTTGAGTTTGGACAGAAATTTGGCCTTCAATTCCCGTGTGTTAATTTGGCCTCAAATTATTATTTTTAAAATAAGTTGAAAATCCGTGGACACATCCGAAACCAATCTGTGACTCGCGGATCGAATTGGAACCGAACCGTGATACTTTTGGAGCGAACACGGATTTTATTTTCAAAAAAACCGTGACTCCCAGATTAGGATTGGATTTATGCCAATCCAAACAGTGAGCACCCCTAGGCAAAAGAGAGGGCATTTTCGTCTTCTCACAATCATATTAGCGGTTTTTGGATGGAAAGTTAATGGATAGGGGAATCTTGATAATAATTTCAAAAGAAAAAGAAAGGGAGGTCAGTGACATTTCAAAAACCTCAAGGGAGGTCAGCAGAATTTATCCTTATAAAAATTGTATATTTCGACTTATTTTTTATTTGGAATAAAAAAATTCAATTCAATTCGATTTTTATTTTATTTTATAATACCTCGTCAAGATAAAAAAGAAAAAATTGTCACATGATTTGCAAAAGACAAGTTTATGGCTCACAAGAAGAATAGAGAAAGTCAATATTTTAAGTAAAATGAAAAAAATTATAGACTAACAATTTTTTTTCCAGTAAAACTTGAAGGCTTCTTCAATTCGGATCATTTGTGTGTAATCCTAGATTAGGCCCTACACACCTATCTGTTTCGGGTTTTGAGATTGGGAGGAGAAAGATATCTCCTTTTAAGCAATAGGAACACTGCATAATTTTTCCAGAGATAGAGGTCATTCATTTACCTGTTGAACGTGTCAATCCATTTAGAAATGAACGGTGCAAATTTTCTCTTAAATTCAATAGGGAGAATTAATGTCAGTACAATTTGGGATCATGTTAATGGGATGATATTGTTCATCAAAAAAAATTGGGAGCATCATGGCTTGACAAAGAGGACCAAAGGCGGCTCCACCTTATACATAGGGTGGTCACTTGAACACCTCAAAAGATACTGTTTCAGAATTCATGTAATGTGTTTAAGATTTACTGAAGTTTAGCCTTTCTTTAACACCCAATTGAAAAATATGTGAACACACTACCCATAAAAGTATGAACCCCCAACCCAAAAAATTTAAACACTTAACCCAAAATATCATCACACAATCAATCAAATGTAACTAACTCAATTAAAGCTAGCTCGTAGTTGGTCAATTGAACATCCTAAGGCCATGTTTGGATGGGAGATATCTCCCCCTGTAATTTTTCACCCCCTTTTAAGAGGGGGGGCCCACACTTATCCCCTGTTTGGCAACGCCATTCTACATCCCTGATAATCCTTTACCCTCTCTTATCTTCTACCCGTCGAGGTGCCTCTTCCTAGTAACTTTTGGGTATCGTCCCCAAAAGTTATCCAACTGTAGAGGGGAGGATTTTTGTCTATTGCACCCCTCCTTATCCCCCTCCCTCACTCCCACATTCCATCTCAATCGTCATCCCTCTTGCTGCTTTCCAAATCTCTATGTGTACTGGGTTTGCTGAATTTCGAATCAAATCGACATGGATTTTGGAATTCCTGGCTTAAACTTGATTTTTTTAAAGCACGAAATGTTAGCAATAAGTATAAATCTAGAGAGACAAAGTCGAATGAAACAGATTGAACGATTGAACGAAACAAAGTACCGTAAATGTTTTGTGGATGAAGTCCGGTTGGCCGGCCGGTTGCCTGCTTGGACGTGGAACACCCACTAGGCTACTAGGCCGAAAATCTTCTTGGCCCACTTGTGTTGAATAATAAATGGTAAGGCCCAAACAAATAAATGATAAGCCCCAAACATACTTCAAAAATTGAATTGTTTTTTTTTATTACAAAAATTGAATTGCTTAATTAGTTATTTGATTATAGCTTAAAATTGCCCAAAATTAATTAAATACGTTGATAATTCGGAAGATTGCACTTTTGTACGCTTTGTAGTTTGTAGTATCTCAAATAAAATAATTTTTTTATATGAGAGGAATAAAATGTTCTTATATGTTATCAAGAAAGTTATGTTTCAAAGAGTAAGTTTATTACAATGCTTTTCATTATTTTCGTTATTTACATAAGAAATATACAACAAAAACGAAACAATATAGGGTAATGGATGATGAAAAAAAAAAAGATACGAATATAGGGTAATGGATAATGAAAAAAAAATTAGTTGAATACTAACAATTCTAAAAATAAAATTGGATAACAAGAAGTAAAAAAAAAAAAATCATTTTGTTGGGGTAACAGTGAAAAACAATAGATAGGTCAACAAGTAAAAAAATAATACCAACTATAGCTTGAATACGTCAAAAATATATTTTGACTATTCAAATGAACATATTAATACAAAAAAATATATTTTGAACGAGATAATTAATACAGCTTGAATATGTCCAAAATTAATTAAATAGATTAAGTTTTGCATTCATATAATTAATTTAATACATAATCAAGTTTGGGACATCACAAGGACAAAAGAGTCATTTGATAGCTTTTTTCATCATCCACCCCCTCTTTTCCACCCCATTTTATAAAACAGCCAAACCAAGTCAAAAGTTATCCCCATATTTAATTCATCATCCAAACCATCTACTTTTTTATCCGCCTCCATAAACATCACATCAATGCGGGCCAACCCTTAAAAAAAAAATCCTTCTTATCTTATCCCCCCATAACTTATCCCCTTGGAAATAATCCTCCATCCAATCGGGGCTTAAAGTCTTTTATTTTTTTCATTTCAAGTTGTAATTTTCTCAGTTTTGTTGAAGTACTTATTCATATACCATGAAGGGCCACAAGCACAAATAATTCACGATTTTTTTTTTTTTTTTTGTCATTCGTCATTCTTAATCTATTACATGGGGGAAGGGAGAATTAGACTCGATCGCGGGATGCAGTGTGGAGCATTCAAGAGCTCTACCTCATGAGCTAGCCACCACTTGTAGATAATTCACAATGGAATACTTAATATATTAGGTCAAAATAAATTATACACTTAATGACAAAAACTAGAAAAATAGAGAGGAAAAAATATCTATGGATAATATCAATATCGTGATCTAACTTTTCTCATAACAACAATCAACTCTATGGCGTGGTTTGGCTAATTTGAAAAAACTGGTTTTTTGATTTTTTTTTTCGTTTTGTCCTTATTCAATTTTTTTTTTTTTGCATTTGTTAGTTTTCAATCAATTTTTTGTGGTTTCTTGGCTTGTCTCGACGAGAGAAAAAATATAAAATTATTAGCCAAACTTAAAGTTTTGTGAATAAAAACAAAAAATAATCCAAAAAACTGATTTATTTTGGTTTATTTTCGGCTTTATTAAAAAAAACTACTATTAGTTTTGACCATAATTTTATACTCTTTGGATTTGTCTCGACGAGATAAATCCAGAAACCACAAAATCTTGACGCAAAACTAATAAATGCAATTTTTTTTTTGAATAAAGACAAAACGAAAAAAACCAAAAAACCAATTTTTTAAATTTAGCCATAGTATATCTAAAAAAACAAGAGCATATATCGAAAAAGATCCATGCGAACCTATTTGCCACACAATTTTCTATAAGAAATATTAGTATACTAGAGTATTTATGCGCCGGTTTAACTTTACTTGACAAAATACAAAAGTCGTCGAGAACATGCAATTGTGACATCTCATGTATTTTTGTAATATTTGGTCACATTATTCACTAATTTATGATTTTTTTTGTATTTTCTTCAATACCCTGTTAAAAATTTCTAGAGCCGCCAAATACACTTGGACATCTAGGGGCGTGTTAAAGGAACCAAACATCCAGGTTTTATGGGAATTTTCAAAAAGACTAGAAATAATTTGAAAAAAACAAAAACAAAAAATCTAAGCTCCAAAGATCTCTTGCATTTAACTCCAATGATCTAAACACCATCAAATCATCAACAAAGAGGACTAGTCTGCACTTAATTCCTTACCTGAAGGGCACAAAATTACATCCGAATAACACTAAACTAATCCCAGCTGCACCTAGTTTCGAATCCATTTCCACGAAGTTATAACTAGAAAAAGAACAAACGTACAAAACTTGAAACTATACACAGAAAGCCCCTAATTACAAAAAGATTAGTACAAGTATCATTCTAATCCCTGTTAGATTTTAGCTGATTTACCCCCAAAAAAAAAAAATTACAAAAAAAGGATGAATTGGTACCAGTCTAGCAGCTACCAGCGACGCCTCGAGAGGAAGAACTCGTAATCAGGTTGCCTGTTCACAGATGTGAGATTCCCCTTCTTGGGTACAACAGCTCTTGCCATAAGAGACGCAGTCTGCTCAAGCGTCCTCAACCGCTCCTTCAGAATTCCTGAATAATTTGCGTGAGCAATTTCTCTTGTTTGGGTAAGTTCAGGCTTCCTTAGCTGGAACCAGCATTCTCCCTGTCATATTTTGCATATTCGAGAATAGCAGCAATCAATAGACAAAACTGATAATAAATACTTTCACAGGATTTGTTTATGCTTAAAATGTACCCAACATAGTTTAAGTGCTTCAGTGATCTAGAGATTGGACTGGATATAACCATCTATATAAAAAAAAAAAAACAAAAAAAAACTGGATATAAAGCCGTAAGCCTTATGGTGGTTATAATACAACATTGAAAATCTCCCCTGGCACTGCCTAGATTCACGACTCGGGAAGAATTAATGGAAACTCACCTTGCCACCCACCTCTCTACCCCCGAGAGAGAGAGAGAGAGAGAGAGAGAGAGAGAGAGAGAGAGAGAGAGAGCCTTACGGTACTAGTCAGATGGAGAATCCAATAAGTGTCAACCATAAGAATAATCTATCCTTCGGAAGCACACCCAAAAAAAAAAAAAAAGAGAGAGATGCATCATCTATGCCTAAATTTGTTCCCACAAGATCCACCTCTCGATTCTCCAATGAAGAGGGAAACTTCTAGAACTATATTTCTTCTTTTCTCTTCTTTTTTCAAAGTGCTTATTTTTACTATTCTGCACTACGATTTGAATGCCCCAATACCAAAAAGTTTGACTGCACGACAGACTGATAATCTTAAAATGCCAAAGATTGATATGAGCTACACCAAGATTCTAAAGGCTACATCAACCACAATTTAGCAGCACTCTTGAAAGAAGCAGATCAAGCATCTTATGAATATCTCAACAATAATGAAAAACGCTACTATGATGGCACTAAAACTTACAAACATGATAAGTAAAAAATAACTATGACTACCTGAGCATTATAACTCTGAAGGCCCACTACTGGGGTAACTACACAAGCACCCAGACCAAAGGAATCAGATGCAACACTTTGACGAACAAAATGGCCAAGAGAATGGTAAGTCAAGAAAGCCGCACGGAAGTTGTCATCAGGAATTCTGTAAATTGGATACCAAGCCACTGAGTACCTGAAAACACCTGGTTTTAGTAGATACATCCCAGATTTCTCTCACTTTCATAGCGTACTTCTTCTAGAGCAGGTTTATGCAGATGCTTAACTACTTAGTAGTTTGGAAAGGCTTAGGAGCCTGGACAAATTAGTTACTGACCAGGATTCATGGTGAAGATCATTCAGAGCCACTGAGTCTAATTTAGTTGGATCCCCATAGGCTCTGCACTGTGATGGTCCATCACCTCTAACAAGCTCCTTTATCCTGAAAATAAGTCTGGTCAAATATCATTCAAAAGCATGGGATAAAAAGCAGTTTTTCTAAGCAAACAAACTGCATTTCCCCTGGATCTGATTGCTACAAGAAGTGAGATATCGTGTGCATCCAATTTAAAAAACGACTGGAAAAATGATACACACTTTGTTCTCTTCACATTTCTAAAAAAATTTTCAAAAAAGATTCTTTCCCCATCTCTCATCTCTCCAATCATTGATCACATTTCTCTCTCTACTCATACCCTCTCTCCAATCATTATTCTCATTTCTCTCTCTGTCTCTCTCCAATTACTACACCTCTCTCTAATTATTATTTTTTCCAAAAACTCATCCAAACACTATCTCAAAAATATTTCTCAAAATATTCTTCTCAAAACACTCAACCAAACAAAGTGACAGATTTTCAGCGTTGAGAATTTTGTGCCGGAAAGTTAATCTCAGGAAAAGTAAATTCATGGAAAGCCAATAAAAATGATACAGATTTCTTGTTTGTGTCCATTTGAAAAAACAATAAAGTAATGATATCTAAGTTTCCGTATGCAGGGACCCAATTGATAAATAAGATTCCTGCAAAATCTGGTGAGAAATAAGACGTGTATCCAACAAGTTTCCTGCTAACCAGACAATTTAAAATGCAGGTAGTAAAATATTTGGTACTTTCCTTTCCTTTACTTTCCAGAGATCTGACAACGGGAAGGGGGCAAATAGTACCTCCACATTTAATAGCACAGTGATTCCAACCACAGGGAACTTTCATTGATTGACAAGCATAAAATTGAATAACGAAGCCAACTAAAGAAGTAATTGTGGCAAAATAACACTTACATTTCAAACAATGGTCGTCTTTTTTGAGGTGGTTCCACTTCAAAATATTCAAACAGAAGCTCCAAAACTTCGGAGCTTTTAGAATCATCTGATTTTATAGTTTCATTGCCTTCAACAGCTACTGAAGACATTTCTGTGCAACATTTACTGTTCATTGGTGATAGAGAACTTGTGCCCGTGTCCGTGCAAGGCTGAGGAAAAAGTGCTGAGAATATTGGAAGGCAACCGACATTGGAGGAGTTTCCTGGCCTTTTGTCGAAGGTACAAGCCTCCTCCATAGCTTCTTTACTAGAAGCCCTACTGCTACTATCCGAAGTGCTCTTAGAGTTTCTGAACAGCTGAACTGCTGACAAAAATGGAACAAAATATGCACGAAATGCCACACGATCAATTCCCAATCTTTTTGAACTGTCACATTCTTTAGCCCTTACTTCCAAACCATAAGTCCCATGTCTCTCATACCACTGCCAAAGGCTTCCCAAGGTGACATTGGGCATCTCATGTCTGCACAGAGGTGCACCTGCTATCTCATTAGGCAAGCAAATCTGACAGCTTAAAATACTGTGAGGTAAAGAAATAACTGGAGAGGCAGAAGAAAGAACCCTTTCGAACTCAGCAATTGGACATCCAGTAGCCATTTGAACAGCTTCAGAGGCTAATTGTGCCCTGTAGGCATCGCTGATCGCTTGTTTTATCTTGTTCGACTCATTTTCAACAGCAGAATAATTTTGGTCTCTTGGATCAGGACTAGAGCACTTTGCAGCAACTTGATTGACACAGGACTCCTTAGGAGTGCATAGTCTCTGACTTGGATGCTTCTCAATCTGGACTTCACCTTCGGAATGTAAGCCAATGTGATTTCTAGCTCCCTGAACACTGCACATTAGACTAGCTTTTGTGGACGAAGATTTGTCATGGTCAGAAGCAATTTCCCTCGTCGCGTTTTCCAAACGACAAATTTCCCGAGCTCGTTTACTAAGGGGGGCCAATTGTAAATTTTTAGAATGGTCTGCACTTGAAACCTCATAAGCTTTTATTCCAACAGGTCTCCATTTTCGCAAAGTGGATTCACAACTGTTCTCTTGCTTATTGTGTTCCAGAGGAGAAATATCTTTGCTTACGCTGGTACCCCCACCTCCACAAGGATTTAGGTTCCCTGTGGACTGGCCCTTAACAAGATCTCTTTGGTCCGGATGGTCACGAAAGCCTGATAGAGAGTGACTTTCTATTTCGGCAGTTTGATCATTCAAAGGGGAAATAGTAGCACAGATACGTTCAAATGGTTGCAAATCACTGGGGCGACCTTCTAAGAAGCGACCAGTGGTTAGAAAACTGATTCTTTTGCAACTAATCTTAGAACAAGAACCCGTAATGCTATTTAAGCCTTTTCTACCAAATTCTCCTGATATATCGTCTACTTCATTCTGTTGTATGTTAATCGTGCTGCACACAGCTGAGCTTGCCTTGGTGGATTGTTTCGACTCCACACTAGTTTTCCTTCTAAACTTTCTAGGTGACTTCACTTTTGACTGGTTTTTCCCTTCACCTGTTGATAGCATACTAGATTGACCACTATTAGACTTCTTTTTTAGCAATGGAACGTCTTTCAACCCAGCACCCCTCTGTGAGTTATCTGATTTTACTTTTTTCAACCCAGAGCTACATTCGTGAGTGTCATTCCTCTGAACCCTCTGCCAGACCGGATGATTATTTTCCTTCCCAGAACAACCAGTAAACTTCCCAGAGCTGCTTAAGCGTGAGACGCTTGGATTCCTGGGCACATTATTAATCTGCTTAACTCTCTGGGCCAGGTTACCGCTGGAACATCCATGCTCACAAGAGTTTGTTCCCTCAATGTGACAATAGGAATCCCCAACACCATTAAAAATGTTAGGAAGAGAAAACAATCCATTTCTGACTACATAGCAAGGAGGTTCGGAAAGATTAGTTCCCCCATACCCTTTGGTGTTCTCGTCGCTTGAACAAAATGAAGTAGAATCTAACACAGAAGAGTCATTTGTTTCGGAATAACGACTGGAACATGGATCATTGGACCAACCGATAGGGTTTGAATGTCTATCCTGCAGTCCACTTAAGATAGAAAACTCCGGAAAATCAGCTAGAACCCCATTTTCCGTAGGTAAACGGTGTTCTCCAATAAGCTTAACTTCCAATTCATCCCCTTCACCAATGTACGCTGTGCATATTTTTGGGCTTTCCGAAAAGCTTATATTGCCGCTACTATTTCCTTCTGAATCACAGCCATTGCCATTAGTCTGAGGTGATAAAACTGCCAATCTCGTTGCATATGGAAGTGGTGCAATCACATAATCTGTATTGTTAGTAGAACTAGTTTTGAACGTTGAACTTCCATGAGCACATTCCAAATTAGTTAAGCCAGGCCTTTTGTTTCGATTTGCCTTCTTTCTTGCCTTCTTTTTCGGATTTCCTTTTACAGGCTTGTCTGTTTTGGATATAGCATTATGGGTATCAGAAGCATTACTAGCATTGGAACCAGTGGGAATAATAAGACAGGAATCACTGTTACTGGAAGAAGTCTGGCAAGATGAGTCGACGGGCAAGGTATTGCATCTACTCACTTTCTTCGGAAAGCCTTTATTTCGAGACTGCGACTGAGAATTTGACCAGGAAAATCTTGTAGCAGTATATGGTTTGATAGAGGAGCCCCTCTCACTTGTCGGCCCTCTCCTTCCCTTTTGTTGATCAGCCCCGACTGAACTAACAGGTGATGGAGAAACCAAATGGAGACCATCCATCTTTACCTGAGACCCAGATAAGATGGATTGTGTGCTCACGGTGTTGCCACGGCAATCTGGCAATTCTCCAGTGTCCGTTAGGTTCCACATTCATTCATAATCATGCACACCTAATAAGATAGTAAACAAATAATTAATCATATTGTTGTCTAATAACTGGCAACTGCGAATGAAAAATCCAAATAGAGTTCTACAGCTATTGTCGATTCTCCCATAAAGACTGGAATCAGACACCAAATAACAGCTGACAAGACCCTCAAACTTATTCTCTGAATTTCTTTCCTAGAGAGCTGATGCAAGCGAGAAACTTTGCCATTATTCTCTTCTGATTTTCTACAATAGGTCATATTCTTTTCTGAAATTTAAGACATACAAATGAAAGATATTGGTGTCGCAGAATCAAAATAGAAACTGCTGGCTCCACATTTATTCATAATCATGTACAGAACAGTCGCTTTATGGTTGAGGAACTGAAAAGTTCCATATGATAAACCAATGCGGCAATGCCCAATCAACAATAATAAATTAAAAAACATAGCTTCAAAGACTTAAAATAAGTCATGAAAATCCATCATCAACAAGTCAGTAAATAGTTGCCCATGCCAGAATGGAAACAACTCAAAGGGAAAAAAAAAGTAGTACGTTTGAAGATGCTTTGAAATTGTTATCTGATTTTCTCCCAAAGACTTACTGGAAACAGAATTGTTTTCCCAAACTATGATTTTCTGATTATTGCTGCGGGTTCAACACCACTTCCATGTTAAGGAAGCTTGAATAAGAACAAGAATTGCAGGTTGAACAACGAAATTAGAAAGAAAATATCAGAACACCACTTCCCAAACGACTTTTTTCCTCAAATGCATCAAATCCATTACATATAGGCTACAGCATAGTAGTTGTACACAAAATTTAAGGCTAACATTAGGGAGAACTCGGTAGAAGGGCAAGGCAACATAAAATTGGCAAACTTTGGATGCAAAAAGGTGGGTCTGGAGTGGGATCAGGTTAAGCGACAGAGAGCAGATGGGACCCCGGGGGGGAGGGGGGGATCACAGTCATTCGTCCTGTTTTGGACGGTCCGGATTTTACATAAAACTCTTCCAGGGAAGTGACGGTCCGGATTTTACATAAAACTCTTCCAGGGAAGTGACGGTCCGGATTTTACATAAAACTCTTCCAGGGAAGTGAGTTTTATGTAAAATCCAGATCGTCCAAAACACTTATGAACGGTCAGGAATGCTCACATAAAACTCTTCCGGGGACTTCCCCGCAAGAGTTTTAGGTAAAATCCGGAACATCCAAAACACTTATGAACGGTCAGGATTGCTCACTACGTGCTTGTAGTCTCACTACAGGCCCTAACATCCGAGCAGATGTGAACTTTATTTTTTTTCAAAGCAGCAAAAAACCATGCGCAACTTGGGCTGGTCAAACCCGAGCAACCCGTGCCCAGTTCAAAAAATTAGGGTTAAACAACATAAATTCAAACACAAGTCCCGGGCTGGGGGAATATATTTGGAACCTAAACTAAAATGAACCTGGTTTTGGACATAGATCTCATGGAACCCAAGCAACCTGAAACTGAGCCCAAGGTCAAGGCAAGTCGGCAAATGGTTCACTACCGGCTTGGCGGCTCAGTATGGTTACATACCCCACGAGAGGGAATATCAAGCCATTATGCAATTCACCCTTTGTAAAACCCAAATGTTTAGTTTGGTCTCCTAGCTCTCTCTCCGGCATCGTTAAAGAGCAAAGCGAGCAATATGCCGCTTTACAAATTGCCTCACTAGTACTGAGGTTACTACTTTGCCTGCGAAGCTGTATGTTGCTGAGCATGCATGTGCACA
This sequence comes from Vaccinium darrowii, assembly GCA_020921065.1. Taxonomy (NCBI): domain Eukaryota; kingdom Viridiplantae; phylum Streptophyta; class Magnoliopsida; order Ericales; family Ericaceae; genus Vaccinium; species Vaccinium darrowii. The sequence goes on along the minus strand of CM037158.1, from coordinate 20,400,664 downwards.
GCTCCTGTGTATTATAAATACTACTCAAGCATTAAACCGATTACAAAAAATACAAATTTGGACTGAGGTTGGGCTAAGAAGTTCGGCCTAAGAGTTCAGCTCTGGGCAGGCTTGAACAACTCTGGAATTGCTGCCCCAAGCACAAGAATAACTAATGATTTCATTCTCATCACAAGGTCAGCAAGGAATATGGATCATGTCTTCATTGAGTTATGTACCCTCCACCAAAAAGAAATAAAAATCAAAAGAAAAAGAACAAAGAATTAGTTATGAGCTAAAGATAGGCCCAAGCAAGCTAATGACTTACCCCCTGAAAAAAAAAAACTCCATAAATTCCCTACAAAGCACTTTTGAATACGAGAATTGGAAGCTGACATACATGGCAAAACTTTTCACTGAAAGAAAGATAAGCAATGAAAGTTGACTGCAAAAGGGTTGAAGTCAATGGACAAGATATAGGAATTTATGAAAGAGGCCGCCATCGAATATTATAACCTAACTTTGAACTCAAGTTCAGGATGCAGCAGCTGAAACATGTTATGTCAATTATTTTCACCTACTACTGTCCTAGACCCTGCTGCAAGCGCCCAACTAACAGCGTTGTGCATTTAGTACGATCCTTTTTCTTATACTTGGGGTTACACAGTTTTGTTGTAAAGGGTCAAAAGAGACCAGATTAGAGTTCGCAACAATACAAAACATAAAGTACATTGAGAATTACTTATCTACCACTTTTTGAAAGGCACACAATGTGACTTCGAACAAATACACACACACACAAAAAAAAAAAGGACAGCAAAAAACTGAGTCGGAAATCATTGAATTTAAAGTGTAGGAAGGGATGACTTCCAAAGTTATGTACCTCCTACGAGGAAACGAGAGTTCCAGATTCAAAAAAAACAAGCTACTATATTGGGAAATGAGAAGAAGAATTTGAGGGAAATTTGTTCTTTGCGTACGTGTTTGTGCGTCTGTTTCTTTCTTCTATTGGTTTTCTTTCTCTGGACGGCATACTGTGAATATTGAATAAGTCAAATAACAGCATAGGATTTGAATAAAACCAAAAGTGAGAATGTAGTCTGGCTGAAAAATAACAAAAACAACAATCTAATATAATGAAGGTAAGTACATGCTAAGATGGAGGGAAGTTGGGGTTTAAGGATGATCATAAGGTTTCTTAGTCAAGCAAACTCTAGGCGGTGTTTTAAGATACCAATGGCCACCAGATTGGAACATGCATATGCTTCTATGATGGAATTATATGTCAAAAAAAAAAAAAAAACAACAGAAGCAAATCAAACTGAGTCATACGACCCAATTAATTGGCGCTAGATGACTCCATTTTTACATTTTGCACACTCAAGGTCAATCAAATTTCCAACAAATTCATACCATGACATCCAATGTCAGTTTGGGTTTTCTCCTCCCCTAGCCTTAATAGGGATCTCATCAACCTTTCCCATTGACGTCGTCTCCATAGATTTTCGTTGCAACATGATGAAACCGCCTTTGTCCTCCCTCAGACTCTCCTTGATTCCTACCACTTCATGAATTGTTTCATTCCGGAATCTCACATTTCCTAGCCCTGCCTACATCCATATGAACATCGTCATCTCAATCTCAGCACTCAACATATTAATGGGCTATTTCTTAGTAGTTTTTTTTATCAGCAATGGGCTATTTCTTAGTTGCCAACATCTTGTCTCGTAAAGCATAGCTTTCATAGACTAACTCGATATGGTTGGGTTTCAATTTTGTTGGCATTCGCTGACCGCATAATATGCTGGAAGCACTCCTCCAAGTAACCTAATCTAGGGAAGATTCTTGCTTTTCAAGCTCACTATTGCTCATACTTGCGCATAACAATTGTTGGCATTCGTCCACCGCATAATTGCTCATAGTCAGCTTACAGAATTTCTTCTTATCTTTCAACCCATTCACGAGTAAGATAACATTTTCCTCACAAAAATCTTGTGAGCAGCACATATTGGTCATTTGTTTCAAGAATTGCAATACGTCGAATACTCATTTAACACCACTATTATGGTGGTTAACCAGAATCTTGAAAGGAGTTGAGTTACTTTAATCATATCTGGATTTATGGATGCTACGCACAGTATTTACATCTACGGACACCAAAAATAATAACCAATGTGCTCAAAAGATTGAGGATATGCATTATCACAATCGACAAGTAGCAGTACAAAGCAAAACTATTACCAAACAAAAGAACTTCCATTGGTCATTCAATAAGGTGGATGAACTTTCCATAAAAACCAACAGAACTATCAAGAAAATAAAACAAATTTGACAGACGCAACAAGGAGACATGTTATAAATAAAACAACAAGCAGTTTAACCAATCGGCTGGCATAAAGTCAACTAATTTATAAAGGAGTATAGATGTAATTGAAAAAGTGGCATCGAATAATTTTGATAAGTTAACAGCTTCAAATAACATGTTTTTGTAAAATTTATATTCAAGCTTAAGCTATTAGGTGGAGAGGTCCCAACATTATATTAATATTAAGTGATCAACGTTCTATTCACAAACAATGTGGGATTGCACTCCTTAACAGTCCAAATGGGCAATCTTGGAAAAACGTCCATTTATAAAATTAAGGAAGCCTGCGTGACATAACCTTGAAACTCTTGAGAAAAGAAGACAAATACAGAAAATATTTGATCCCTATTGGACAGCGAATCCTATTTTCATTTGGATAATTTAGAGGCAACAAAATATCGTATTTATTGAATATTACGTGCATTCAATGAGCAAAAATTCAGAAAGAGAAAGGAAGAGGATAACAATACCAATTGCAGACAAGGACGACGATGACCACGCCAAAATTGCAGAAAATGATATCATCTTCTTCCGTTCTTCCATTTTTTTTTTCTTTGCAGAAATTTACCCAATTCAGGTATAGAATTTTAATTTATAACGGTGACCGGAAGTAACTTCAAGCTACGAAACATATAATAGCAGAAATTGAAATCACAGAGAGAGAGAGAGAGAGAGAGAGAGAGAGAGAGAAAGGTCGTCCTAAAGGCCAAATTGGTGCATGCCTCTCTAACAGACGAAAGCCGAATGGAGCTGAAATTCCAACACCAGTCAAAAAATAATACGTAGTAACAGATACAGAAATTGACTAACTTTAGCTACTGACCTCAAATGTTTGACTACAACGAGATTACCAGGGGAAAAATGTCATAGCCTAGAAAAAAAAAACTCTTGAGAAAATATACAAGGAAGAAACTTTTAACATGTTATGTCAAAATCTTCATGGCAGGGAAAGCAACCCCTGATTTAGGTTTAGGTTTAGAGAGAGAGAGAGAGAGAGAACAAACCACTAAATTTGTCAGAGAAGCCCCTTGAATTTCTACACCTCCCAATATAATCGCCGGAAATTCAGCGAACAAAAACGAAAACACAAAAAATCACTTTCGAAAGAAGCTGTTGTAGAATGAACGTTGCCTCAATTTTTCACGGTGTGTACATAATCTTGAGAAGCACCTGTAGTCCTGTACACTCGTCTGCGTACGTGTTTAGAATTACTGCACCAAGTTATTCTAGGAGTTTTGTTTTAAGACTGACTTGGTTTTTGTGTTCATATATTTTTATGTGATGTATTATGAGAGAATGACCGATGACGTGTGTCGGTTTTTAAGAAAAACTAGTTTTTTTCAAAAACTAGTTAGTGAAACACCCCCAAATCTATCTAGAGCTTCTTCAACACATGCAATACCCGGTTCCGTTAACACAAACTTCAACATAAATTTTGATACAAATTTTTTTGTGTGAGCCCACGCAAATAATAATTTGAGCGGTTCAATTTGTTTTAAATATGTTTTTAAGTGTTCCCGTAAAAAAATCAACTCATTTGGATATATATATATATATATAAGAGTTTTATTGATTCATTCAGTCTTAAGCCCTTATCAACCAATAAAACTCTTATCTATATCCAAATGAGTTGATTTTTTTGGGGAACTATTAAAAACATGTTTTAAACAAATTGATCAGCTCTGATAATTTGCGTTGGGTTTCGTTTATCGTTTTGTCAAAATCTGTATTAAAGTTTTTGTTAGTAAATCGCATGTTGTTGTAGCTATATTACATGAAGATTCAAATTGCCTTTCTCTAATGATGAGGTAAACATTTTTCCTATTTGGAGATTGACTTTCACACTTCTATTTTTCCATTCTGCACCCCCTTTTTTTTTTTCTCTGTTATGGTAAAATTATTAAACCACCTATGTATTTTACATTTTCACTTTTTCTCTTATTTTTGAAATGACTGAACTAACCCTCATGTGTCTAGCGTAGGAAAATAAAAAATCTTTCACTTCGAGATCTTTCTTTCGTAAGCGGGAGAGAGGGGGAGAGAGAGTCTTTATTTCCTTCTTCTACCAACCCTTTCGTTTTCATCTAGTAAAGTCTACCGATAACTCGTGCCTCTCTCACAATCTTCTTTCTTCATCTCTTTCCATTTTTATTGTTAATTCTTCTAAAACACTATCTAATTTACAAGTTCACCAATGGATGATGATGGTGGAGACGATGACTTGCAACAAACAATGGGATTTACAAGTGAAGATTTCTTTGAGCTGAATGATATAATAAATCTCACAACCACAAGCAGAATTGAAGAAATTTTAGAGTTGTAAAGCCATTTAACTCTACAAATGATTATGATAATTTCTCTTCAATTATACTTGGGATTCTAAATCTAGGCTTTTTTGTTTCTAAATATTTTCTTATTTCGATTTTCTTTTTAGACTTGACATTGTGTTGAACCTTATTTATTTGACTAGTTTCTCCCATTATAAACGTATTGATTTGGTTTTGGATTAACTGGATTTAGTCGATTTTTTATACCATCAGGACCTACATTGATATTATAATTTATTTGCTCATCTTTTTTACATGATAGGATTGGTACTCTGATATTTAATAAATATCACTTTATGGATTGATACTTAACATGTGGTAATATATAGACCCAAGGTTGAGTCTATTGGGTTAAAATCATTGTTAAACACGGAGTTTTCAACTTGGCAAGAGCTCCTTGATAGGGTCGTAATGCAGTATTAATGGAAGGAAAAGATATCAGCAACTCGTTTTATAAGTTATCCCTTCGAAATGTTGGGGTTGAAGAGAGATGGTGAGTGTTGGAAAGTGGTGATTAAAAATTTATGTCATAATCATGAACCGTCAAGTGTTCCACTTTTTTGTAAGAATTGCTTAGAATGTGCAAAATTTGTGTATGTGGAACTTCTGAATTTTTGAGTGACTATATGTAGAACTAATGAAGCCAGTTGAAAATTGTTGAAGTATGTGGAACTGTATGAAGAACTATTGAAATTGTATGATTTTTTTTTTCCTGCTAAGCAAAATGGCATGGATGATAGAGCTGGAACTGTATGAAGAACTATTGAAATTGTATGATTTTTATTTTCCTGCTAAGCAAAATGGCATGGATGATAGAGCTGAATTGATAATTTTATGGATTTATTATGTTATTGGACTATGGTGGTTTAATGCAGTTGGGGATGCTTAATTTATTCGGTGGTGGAGTTTGCAGATTTTGTGTCACACCCTCAAATTTGAGATATAGATAAAGAAACACCATTTCATAGATAGTCAATACATCTCTAGTCAAAGTCCAAGATTTTTCCATAAGTCAAAGTCAAACATACATGATAGTCAAGAGTCAACCGGGTACCCATACCCATAAGATAAATACATGAGTTTCAAATGTTAAGGTTACAAACTTTCTAAAGTCAAAAGATGGAATCTATAAATTTACAAGTTCATCTCTTCAAAAATATAAAATAAAAGATGATCAAATAACTTTCATGTCATGTCTTTAGTCGACATTTAAGCACTCCATGCAAACCGACTCATGCTCTGTGTGTATCTGAAATTGTTAGGAGAGCTCACTAGCTCAGTAGGAAAATCTCATCTAGTATTACTAAATGCAATGAGATGAATGTGCGAGACGGAAATAAGCAAGGATAATACTTAATAATATTCAAGACCTATGAGAACCCAATAAGATGGATTATACCTCACCAAGTCACTAGATTCCCTTACTATCAATTCGCCGTACCCATTATGTACCCAACTTCACATTAGTTTCAAACACACCCAACTCCTCACAAAATCAATTAATTGTCATTTTAGAGGTTCCTAGTGACTCAATTGAAGTGGTCCTAGTATCCGTCTGAGCATCACAAGACCCCGTGTATTCTTTCCCTTAGCCAAGGCATACTCCTAGCGACACATCCATTGGATGACCCTAGTATCCTACCGAGCATCAAGTGACCCCATGTCCATCATTTTAATTACCCATTTTCAATTGAAGTTCATCAAACTCACTTACGCGTTATTGCATAACACACGCCCTAAGTTACCGTGATCCATTATTCAACATAAGAACGTGTCTACGGTTCGTGTCATATACCATGTTCTCATAAAATCAACTACAATCAATAGAGAGTGTCACATTCACCCACACAATGTCACATAAGTGTTTAAGTGTTTCCAGAATAATATACCGCGATCTAGAAGTGAATTACATGTTCAAGAGATATAAGGAAAATCATGATATTTAAGCAGCATTCAACCCACAAACAAGTAGAAATAGGAGATTAAAAAGTCCCTACCTCAAGATCAAGCTCCAAACCAAGTGTAGAACCAAAACCTAGCCTCCAAATTATAGAATCCACCAATTTAAGCTCTCCCAAGGCAAATGCAAGAGGAAACCAAACTCCAATGATCAATGGGTGAGGAAACCAAACTCCAATGATCTATGCAAGGATCATGAGGATTTAGAGGTTTTGTGGAGAATTTGTGAAGAACTTTGAAGAAAATAGGGTGGGGTGGCGGGGGGGGAGAGAGAGAGACGGTCAACTATTGAGGGGAGAGGGAAATGTTCTCTCTCCTCTCACTTGTTATTTATATCCCATTTTTAAATAATTACACCACACCCTTGTATTGACTCATGTGCTACCAAATGGCCCAAAACCAATCTATTTCACATAACCCCAATCTAACATTTTAAACAATTCCTCACAATTTCCCAACTTTATGTTAGAAATATCATTTAAAACTAATGGTCCCTACATTTTGGTTGAAGTATTTTGGGGATTTTCCCTCTCATTAGGGCATCCCCAGCAGTCTCAGCAAATTTTGGGAGAAAAATGCTAGTGAACTGTTCATATTTTTCACTTTAGCTACTCACATCTCCTTCAACACTCCAACAATCCTATCTATTTTACCTATTATTTATTAGAATATTATTTTTCATTTATTAAAATATTATTCTTCTCTTTCATCTTCCACCCCCAAGTCACCGACGATCTGGCACAAGCTGCACAACAATTGCCGCCGACCTAGCCAACCTAGTTACAATCAAAGAAAGAATCCAACAAGATTCCAAAATCAAATTAAAATGGGTGGTCTAATCTATAGGTTCTTGATTCCAAAACTTCAACAAACTAATTAACAAGAAGACCAGACCCAAATCTCAATTTTCCAAATACAAAAAGGTTCACATATACAGGTATACATCTATGACTATAAATCCCAATTTTCCCTTCTACGTCTCTGCATTTTTTGATTTGTTTAAAGCGAAATTAGAGGTTATCATAGGGGACATGGGTGAGTTCTCTATGTAAATGATGTGGGAGATGTGTGGGTTTTGTGGGTGTGCTGTGTAGGAGAAGGGGGAGGGGAGGGGAGGGGGGGGGGGGGGGGGGGGTTGTTGGTGTTCTCCGAAGGGAAGAGGGAGAGAGAAGTGAGAGCCAAGAGGTAGAAGGTGGACAATGCCTCGTCAGGCCTTGCCCCATCTAGTGAGGTGTTGTAGACGAATGAATAAAAGCGAGCCATTTTACAAAGGCTGCTGCGGCTAGATTAAGGTATTTTTTCTCAACAAAATAGTAAAAATGGTATTTACCTAGGCTTTTGGGGTTGCCCTTAGTTTATTGGTAGTTTAGTAACTTCACCTTAAGAGAAACAAAAAGGGAATGCAGATGGAGAAATGAGGGATGTGAAAATCAATCTCCTTTATATTTATCCATAGCTTATGTTGTGCCAAATATAGCACAAGACATAGCTATTGCTACAATTTAGTATGTGAATTTGTTTCTACCGCTCTCATTATGGACCCACAAATAACAGTTCAAATGACATTTTGTTAAGAAGTTGAAGAAATAGTAGCAAAGGCAATCCAAATAGCAACTCAAACGTTGGAGATGGTCTTCTATAGTATTGCAGAATGACTTTTTATGAGGACTGTGGATGCGACAAGCGATAAGAGTTGATTGGCCAAGTGTAGACACCCCGATTTTGACCCAAGAAACTTATCAAGCATCCCAGATGATGAAAATGCCCGATAAGAGCACGCGGAGCTTGATTGTGAACTTTGAAACCCCTCCTAAACCTCTCCAAAATAAACCTAAGCTGTCACCACCCTCTATTACATTAAAAACCCTCTTTTTTGATATATAATATGTCCCGATCCGTTTTGAAATGAGGGAGATGTGCCCTTTTTACTAAAACGACTTATTTTTCCGACCTTCTAAGGGTAAAATGGTCATATATTTTGATGTACAAGTCATATTGGGTTCAAACCACTTGGGTTAGAAAGTAGACTTGACAAGCTTTCCAACGCTTCAAACCATGTGCAAAACGGAGTTCGGTAGCACCCGGAACTACCCCGCGAAATTTCATATGTTGTGTTGTCTCCTAATCGAAGCGCCTAGATTACCCTATTCCAGGCGCCCAGACTCAATCCAGGCGCCTAGATTCTCATTCTGGGTGCCCAAACTCAATCTAGCCGCTTGGACTTTCCAATTCCAGGTGCCCGGATTCACTCCAGATACTTGATCCCCAAGGTGAAATGGGAAGGGAGGAGTGTCTTGGAGGATCTTTGCAGGGATTTTTGCAGAGATATTTGGAGGGATATTGGGGGGAAATTGAGTGGCCTAAATGGACCCCTAAACTCCAACCCTTATTGGCCTAAATGACCCTTATTTTGCATTTAAATGCCCTCCATTCTTCTTCATTTGGAAAAGGATCAGCTCTCCCTTACTCCCCTACTGTTATTCTGCAGAATTTTCCTCAAAAAACTGATCCCAAGCTATTTCCCCTCTGTTCCATCTTGTTCAAGCCTTAAAACCCACCTTTATACTACCTTAACTCCACATATTCTCATCCCCCCACTATCAAACCTCAACCAAACACTTGTAATCTGATATTCAAAGCCCCAGAAGCTAATTTCAGCGTGCCCAATCTCCAAAATCACCCATACTCACAATCCAAGTTCATCAATCAAGCTCCAAAAGGTAGTTTTTCTACCAAAAGTGCTCAAAATAAGTCTTGAGGGGACACCACCTAGGCTCTTACTAGTTGAGAGTCTAGGAAGGTTTCAAATTTCAAAGAAGTTGAAGTTTTTTACTTGCACCCATGTCAAGTCTAGGCGCTTAGACTAGCACAATGTAGGTGCCTGGAGTCTGTTCCACATTCCGTGTTCTTCTCCTTTTCTTGAATTTATTCACGATCATTTAAGCCTATTTCATTTTGTTTCAGTTTGACATTTATGTTGCATGGTAAAAAAGTCCATTTTAAATAGCTATTGAACGCATTTAGTGGCAAAATCATGGTTTGTCATGCATAGATTATCACCAAATCCTGATATTGAAGTATATCTAGTATAAAACATCATCAAACATCCATGTGTATATGTGAAAATAGACATCAAAGTTTACATCTGTTGTTTGCCCTATGACCTGGATTAGAGAAATTTGTGCTTGATAAATGTTCCAGGCGCCTGCACTGGTGAATTCTAGGCGCCCACAATCATTCCAGGCGCCTGGAGTCCCCTATTCCAGGCGCCCATTCTTACTCCAGGCGCCTGGATTTGGTTAGCCTAGGTGTTCATGTTGCAGTCCAAGTGCAAAGCACGCATTGTTTATGGTCCATTGTGGTATCTGTCTGAGTAATTTAGTTGCATTTTCTTGCATGTTAGTGAAATAAATATCACTTTCTCGCATTCATAACATAGCACAAGCATTCACGCTCATCAAGTTAAACTTATTGATGCATTTATGTGCTTATATTTTGTTCATGAATAAAGTCCATCCAAACAACGTCTTTTTAAATCCCTTGAGCATTGTGTAGAGACCGGTAATCGTGCCGGGCGAGAGGGGTGCTTTAAATTCCTTCCCCTCTCGTAACCTAGCTCTCAGACCCGAGAAATCTCAATAAAAGCAGACCAGTCAAATATTTTCTATCTTAAGGGCAAAAGAGTCATTTTGTAACTGGTTTCTCGGGTATGGTCCTCAAACCTGGGTGACGACTCCATTCAATCAATCGAAACCGTTTTTCAAACAACAACCGTTTTTGTGGACATTCCGCGGGGTGTTCACACCAAGACAATGGCTTAGTTACGATTTTTGTTAAACTTTTTAATTTAATTAACAAATCTTTGATTTGGGGGTCGCAAGGACTCGTGAGTTTGCTAAATATGTCGATAATTGAATTGGGGTTTTATTGTAAAAAAACAAAAAACATATAAGTGGTATATTGCGAGTAAAAGTGAGAAAATTATTTGTTTGGGATATGATTGTAGCACATAACAAAGTTTAAGGGTACACATGTAAGTGTCCCTATATAAGGGATGAGAGAGAGAGAGAGAGAGAGAGAGAGAGAGAGAGAGAGATTTTATTTCATTCACTCCTCCCCTCATTAGCCGACCCACCCCTTTTCTCACTCTCTCTCACAAAAACTCACCTCAATCTACCTATATACCTTTGATCATTGACGATTCAAGCTTGTATTACACATGTTCTTGCTCGGTAAACCCTTGCTTTCAGTGGATTTGAAGATCAAAAGCTATGATTTTGCTAGATTTAGGGTTTTGCTCAAAACCCTCTTGAGGTAGGAGATTTTCTACCTCTACTATGTGTGTGTGAGTGATTTGTACATGTATACCTCTTTGTATTCCATTATTCTCTTGTAGTTTGTTGAAGCTCCCTTGAAAACCCACAAATCTAACATTTTGGTTGAACATTGTCTTGATATATGGATTTAGTAGAATTCCCCCGTGAATTAGTTGATAAAATCTATCTTCTATCTCATTTTAGAATTTAGTGTTGGAAAACCATATTACTGAGTTTGGCCTTGATTGCTTGAGTCTGGGTGTGATATGTGAAAAATCAGTTTTCTACTACAACTACTCCTTTTCTGCCCATACTGCATTTCCCATTCGGATGGAAGTCATGACCGTCTAGATGGATTCTCCCGATCCGTCACCTTGTTTAGTTGTTTTACTTTCGACTATGATGTTCGCTCGACCCTCGTTTGACCTTCGGTTGTGTAATTCTCTGAGAAAGCATGATTACATTTGGAAAACTTGTCCAAGGACTTCATAGTTGGATCATAAGCCACTTCGTTTATTAATTTAAATGTTTGTTGTGTGTGATGGTTATTAATACGCATTGGACATGTTACCGACACATTTATGGACATTTGGACACTTGGGAATTTATTTGAAGTATACTCTTGAGGAAATAAATGGTTGAATCAATTTTGGTTGAAGCATGAATGGGATCACAGGGTCTCGAAAGTCAGGAATTGATACTAGGTCCACCAAGGGCGTGACGCTAGGAATTTACCTTGGCAAGGCGAATCACGGGGCCCTTAAAGCCCAAAGTTTATACTAGGACCACCTCATGGTGTATTGCTAGAAATTTCTCAAAGCAGTTCTTAATTCAATGAACTCGAGATACGTGGGAACGGTTCGGATATAATGGATTGTTGCAATGATGTTTATTGGATATTTTGGATTTTTAATAAAAGTTTTATTGACAGAAAGGAAAGCCTATGATCGTGTTGATACCAGAACTTCTATATTTCGTTTCATATGCTAGAATTGCCTTGATTGATAACCATTCGTGTATTTTTTTTCTCATGTGCATATCGTATCATAGTCACTTAGTAATTGTAGAAAGTTTTCCATACTGGGTTAGTGCAGCTCACCATATTATTTTCATGTACTACTCATTAGCATGATTTGATTGCTTGGAGTGCATAGTTTGGATGAGAGGCATACTTTGAAGAGTTACTTTCTTTTCCATGAACTTATTTTTTGAGAGATAATCTTGTAACTCTATCTATTCATCTTTCTTTTCTTTTCTTTTCTTTTTTTTTTTTTAACAGTTGGGACAACTATAACAACTTTAACTACTTGACATATGTTCTTGTTGATGGTGCCTTTTAGTCTACAGAATATGACGCTCTGTTTGTTTTGTTGTTGTAGAAGGGTGATATGGGAGGTTGGATAATGTAAAATACCCTTTTTGTCCCAAATGAAAAAGTCAAAAAGTAAGAAAAGGGTGGGCCACAGCCGCCACACCCCTGTTGCACGTCTCTATTTCCTCTGTTGTCACTGTGGTGGGCCACAGCAAAAGGGCAAAACTTTGAAGGAATGCCGGATATAACTAAAACAAGGGGAGGGTGCCTAATTTTAAGCCGGCTGCAGAGTGATATGCAAATACCAGCTAAAATATATCCAGGACACTCTCAACCAAACAAACACCGGATATGGGGTCTCCCAGATATGTATATCCGAGACAAATTTATATCCCCCTCCATATGCTGCTGCCAAACAGGGCGTTGCAGCCTTACAGGAATTTTGTAGTCAAGAATATGATCATTGATTTGATCTCTACAGGCTACAAAGCATAAAACATAAGAAGGTAAAATGGACTCGGGGAGTCCATTTTACCTTCTTATGTTTTATGCTTTATTTTTAAACATGAAACTTTGTGCATCCGCATTTTAAGAATGCAATTATGACCGCATTAATGATTAGAAAAACCTTAAGGTATGTTTATCAGGTGAAGAAATCTAATCAATTTAAAATTGCTATGCCATCCAAAAACTAACTGCTCCTTCCTTTAGAAACTATTAAAGTAATTTATGATGAAGGGCATGAAAAATAATATTGAAAATCTAATAAAACTTTCTAAGGAAGCATGTATTAATTGCATGTACAATTATAAAGTTGAGTTTCTCTCATAAATATGGAACAAAGGGACTACTACTAATGACCCAAACAAAAACCAAACACTATTTAACCAGTAAGTTTATACAGCAAATAAGCAGTGCCCCAACGTCTGATGACGTGCTCTTAGGTGCATCAAGAGTTCAAACACCTTTTCCAATGTGTTAATCTGACTATTCTAACAAGGCAAATAATTTTTGCCGCTAAAAAAGAAAAAGTTTGTACCGAGTGAGATGAGGCTCAACTAATTAATCAAGCATCTTAACTTTAAAGCACATACGACTCGGATAGGGACAACATGCATGCTGTTACAGTTAGATCCCCGACATGGAAATGGCCTTCTGAATATTGATGAAAGCTTTCTCAAAGCGTACAAACCCCATAAACCAAAATTCAAAGTTGTCCTCTGTCACGATCTCTATGAACTTTTGTTCCGGCTTGTTCACATTCTCGCTTTCGTTTGCTCTTTTAATCTTCTTTATCGGAATCGATACCTGCATGCACATGCGACCACACATTATTAATATAATCAATCAACAACTCCATTCTTTTATGTTATGTCTGCCAATTAATTACTACTACTTAAAAAAACAGCAATATTGGTCGTTCCATATACCAAAGTCTTGACGCGCACAGATCCCTCGCACAGATCATTCGTTGACCATTATTTGTGGGGTCCACCTTAGGTCTCACAATAATTCAAACCTTTCATTCTTTTAGAAATATTTTTTCAAAGATTGTTGTAAAAATATTAGTTCAATCGAATATTAATAATTGCTTTTTCGGAATTTGTAGTGCAGAATTTGTAGCAAATGCGAAACAGGGTAGGTCAAGTTACAAATTCAAAAAATGTCTTTTTTTAAAAATGAGTGGTTTTCATCAAACCGTGTGAGACTCGAGGTGAGCCCCACAATCCGTGTGCATATCTTTGCAAGAGATCTACGCGCATAGCACAGGGGTCTTCCATACTAAACAGTCTTTTTTTTTCTTCTTCTTTTGAACGGACCTTCACAAGGTCAATGCACCAGATTAATTTTTATTACCGCAACAAACATACGATGCCAATAGTGAACAGGCCGGTTAATTAACAACTCCACCGACTGGCTTTAATATAATACTCTATATGGAATCAAATTACAGCCAGAATCATGGGTGGCACAACTGTCATTCCATTTTTTGAACGAGTCTATGCCGTGTCAGGACTTTATACAACGAATAATGTCACATGTACAACCATTTCGGCTTCAACTATTTACAATTCACTCACATACATGTGGAGCCCATACACAGTTATGGGTATAGGCCCGCGTATATGTGAGGGGTTGTAAATGATTGGAGCTGAAACGGTTATACGAGATGCATTTTTGTTATACAACAGATATCTCACTGGAGGTATTATTTATTACCATTACGTGTTAGCATATTGGTGTACTCAAATCTCCCCTAACTAATACGTGAAAAGATTTGCCCCACTTCAGATTTAATACTCCCTTAACTTTATGATTACGCCAGGAAGCAGATCAATATACCCATCTTTTAACACAGTAATCTTAAACTCACAAAAATTGATAGGACTACCATATAACTGGTTATCTATATAATGAATAAAGTATGACTTGTCCGCAGTACAAGTGTTGTTAGCGTGATCCAAGTCGTCTAAAAGTGTTTTAAATAGACCAGATTTGTTAAAAGCATCCTATTGCAAATCTAAATTGTTGATTCTCGAAATGAAACGACAGACGGTGGCAAGTCCTAATGAAAATACAAACTCCTTGTTCGGTTTAGGTCTCAAGACCCACTTTGCACGGTTCCCGATAAAACTTGCTTTCTATCTCTGTCTACTCATTACCCAAAAACCTCTCCCAAAACCTAAACCGAACAAAGCCAAATTGGAGTATAAAAAACAGGTTGCAAAGGTAGGGGGAGAGAATTAATGACCTTGTAAGGAGTTCTAACAACCTCTCCAGAAGTGGAATTAGAGGGGATCGGAAGTGTTATGGACCTTTCGCTGCAGAAAGCAATCTTGTGAGTTGAAATAAAGAGGATTCCTGCAATGGGACCAGCTGTTGTTGACAAGTAGCACTGAGAAGCCTTCAACAACTTCTCTCCGTCGCTACTACTCATTCCAAATACATTTTTGAATATATTCTCTCTCCCGCCTTGTTGAATTATCCTCGCCCCCAAACTCAGCTTTCCCTTCACTGTTTCCGATAACTTAGGACCCATTTTCACTGCACACCACATACGTCTCTTTCTTAAGAATTTGTGCCCAAAAAAATGACGAAAAAATAAAACAAAAATTAAAATTAAAAAACAGCTCAGATCGAGGATTTTGAAAACAGAATAACAGTGTATCGTGATTAATCGATTGCTAGTACCATGGTCGCGAATTCTGTATGCAAAACTGTGAGCTTTTCTCACAAGCTTCTTGTTTCTACCGGGCTTTGGATCTCCATCTTCATCTGCGACATCAATTCGAAGAAATCACCGTCATACAGTTGTATTATTTGTGTTCTTGATGCGAATTAAAGAACTTTAAAAAAAAAAGACATGAAGAAGAGGCAAATTCTGGTCTCGGCGAAGATCAAGAGTGTTAAAAGATTACTTGTTTTGAAGGTTGTAGAGGCATGATATGGATTGTACGAAGTGGGGCTGTGGCATGAACTGAGAGGTTCGGATGAAGAAGGGGTGGTGTCTGTTGACCCTGTTCTCTCTGGAGTAGTAGTCTCGGATGAGCTCTTCATCAAAGGACTAGTGGCCATGTAATAGTACTTTTGATCTTCAAACTGCTGTTGATCATCCTCATTCATCTTCATTGCTTCTTCTTCTTCTTCTTCTTCTTCTCCTCTCTCTCTCTCTCTCTCTCTTTCTCTATCGGTCAATAACTGCAACTCCTACCCAAACCTCTTGTAATTTCATTTTTATATTAGTCTATATCTTGGTAAACTACACCAACTTCCCCTTAGGTTTGCTCCGAAATCAGATCCCCCAGTGAACTATGACTCTATGAGAAACTGAAACTACACTTCCTGCCCTAGACTTGTAGCTGCATTGCAACTCTCTCCTTCCTTTAATTGCAATTTCTTACACGTCAGGGGTAAATCTGATTTCGGAAAAACAAAGGGATATTCTATTTACACCCCATTTTTTCTCTGTGCCCACACCATATGATTTTTTTCCTCATTTATTCCCACACTAACCCTTATTTTTTTGGAACCACCTCTTTAATTTTCTCCCTCGTTTTCCTCATTACTCTCCTCCTTCATCTCCCCTTATACCAAAATTATAATAATTGTCCTTTCAAACCTGATGATTAATTAAATAGCACAAATAAAAACTACTCATACCATGATACAGAGTATATAGTATTTTTTTAAAGAGCACAACAACACGCCATGTTTACATTCCAAACTATTTCTTCTCCCCTTTTATCTATATACATCCCTACCCTGTAACCTCCAGCGTAAGCCAACTAGTGTGATTCGACTCCCCCATGTAGATTAAGGCCCGAATGAGAGCAAAGTTAACTACTTGGGTCTCCCACCCGCAACCACACAAGGAATAAACAAGACTTCACCGGGTTGTGACACAAGCACAATTCCACCCTTATAACCAAACCGTTCAGGAGCCAATCACCACCGTGCCTTACCTAGGGTTTTCGTAATCTCAATATCCAGAATCCAAACCACTCATTTCTCCTCCAGGGCCCACGAAGGTCAACCTGACAACAGGGTCCAACCCGTTCACCCTTTTTTCTCATCATCATTTCTCATATTTCTTTTTCCATATTACCTAATTAATCATCGTCTCCAATATGAATTTCTCACGTTTCGTAACCACCCAAGTGATCCTATTGTCTAATCAAATTCCCAAGTTCAACTTTGATAGTAATTCAAATAACATTAATAACTAGTCATTCATTCCTGTAACAAATAAAATATGAAGAGCAAGACGAATAATGTAAACGATTAGCAAATCAGAAGTAATGTAAACTGCCCTACAAAAGAATTAACAATTTAAATTTATTAGCCTCTTACAAGTTGTAACTTAATCTGTCAAGTCAGTATAGGATAAAAATTCAAACATAATCACATGAGGAGCCATGTAAAATTTTTAATACTGGAGTATTATCTAATCGGAATAATCGTAATTAGGAGACCTGGGTGTTTAGTGTGAAAATTGATGTACAATAGACAAGCCCTTACCCAAAAGAACTACTGTGTATTTGCCGAAGAGATCATTAGGAAAATTTCGGCATTTGTCAAAAGGCTTCCAATAGAAAATTTATTATTATTATTTTTTTGGCTAAACGTCAAGCTTTCTTGGCTGTTTATAAAACAATAAATAAATAAGCTTTCTATTGGAGTAGTAAACTAGGAGTCCTATGTGTCATCAAAATAGGCAACCAAATTAATAAGTACTGGTATCGGTGAAACCGTGTGACTGACTGTCCGAACTAAATTTTTTGGCAGTCATAGGTTTGTTCGCCATTTTTAACGTTTCAAGCTACATGGTTTCGTTTGTTTCTCAATTAAACATCAAATTAAACGCATAAAAGGGTTCGGTAGGATAAACCTACCTTAAGTACGTCCTGGAGATTTAGCTAAAATCGAAGTTGTTTGAGTGGGACACAATGGCGTCAAGCGGTGATGGAGTTTCTCCTTTTTGTGTAACTTCTCCAATTCCTTAGCTTGATCTCTCCCAGTTTCATTTCTCCATTTCTCTCCTTGTATTGGTTGTACAGTGTTCCGGAAAAAAAAAAAAAAGGCAAGATGGGAAGAAATTATTATAGGATGAATTGGAGGCAATGGAGTGAATAATGGCATGGGTGGTGGCTGGGCATTGCAGGTCATGAAGGTTTTCAGGTATAAGGGCTGGTGGCATTTTAGAGATAGGGCATTAAAGGTTTGCGTAATATCTATATACAGATGTACACATATCATATAAATCCTACATGATATATTACATATATACACATGCATATGATCGGGTATTGCACATAAACACTCTGGGGCGCGTGCATATTTGAACACATACAATATTTGTAAAATTAAAGTAAAACCAACAAAGAGGGTGTTTGGGAGCCAACTTTTCAGTTTTTCATTTTTGGTTTTTTGGCTTTTTGGTTTTTTGGATTATGGCCAGAATGAGTTTTGAATCTGGGAAGAGTGTTTGAGAGAAATGTGCAGAATGCATTTTGCAAAAGTAGTAGTGTTTGGGAGAAAAATGATGAAAATGAGTTTTGGTTTGGATTTTACCAATTTAACCCTGACAACCATGCCAACGGGGCAAACCATGCCTTTGGAATTTACTGTTGGTATTTTTACACATACTGGGAACATGCATGTTTGGGAAAACATATTTGGGCACAACAAGATTTCTATTTTTTTTTTTGAAATTACGTTTGGGAATATTTTTGTTGCAGAAAACCTTGAGATTTGAGGCTTTTTTTTATGGAAAAAATTATTAGATGGTCTTTTTTCCTTTTTTTTTTTTTTTTTACACAAATTAATGTAATTGCAAAGAAAATGTATAGAAGTAATTGTGAAAAAAAATGGAAAAAGTTGGTCCAACGAAAACATAATTATAAACATTACGCAATTAATAATAAAAAATACATAACCATATTATACATAATAAAAACAGCCACAATAACCGAAAACAACCTAACAAACCATCCAAATTGCTCCATATGCATCTAACGTATACGATTGGCTACAATATGATCCCGAATTTGAGTCCTCACATGGTTCATTTCACGATCATCGTGTTGGCATGTCTCTCCATGTGCCCCATTAGCTGTCGTCGTTTCCACTCCACGGTCGTAAGGCATGAATTTTGGACGTGTATTGCAGAAGCCAAAGGGAATATCAGACATGTTGCTCCTTCGTATGAAATTGTGAATGGTCATTGTTGCAGTTACAAGACCTTTCTGTGTTTCCATTGAGTACCCAACAGGCATGTCACATATAAGGGGCCAACGCACTTTCCATACTCCGAAAGTCTTTTCTATTGTGCACCTAAGGGATGAGTGTATTTTGTTGAAACATTCGAAGTTGTTCCTTGGTTGTCGACCTCTTCGCCAGTCTGGAACATGATACATACAACCTTTGTATGGTGCTAGAAAACCCCGAATGTTTGGGTACCCAACATCTACCAAATAATACTCACTTGCGGTATTATACATTTTTAGTTGTAATCCCTTAAAAGTTTTGCGGCCATATGTATGAAATTCACTGTTATTGGGCAGAAAGATAAATGTTGGACTAACCTTGTTGTGGATGGGGAAAATTATTGGTCGCGGGATACAATCATAGAAAATTCTAGTGTCATGTGCACTTCCCTCCCATCCTGATAACGCAAAAATAAAGCACATATCAAAGTCACATGCCGCCATAATATTTTGTGTCGGATACCCCTTCCGACCAATCCATTTGGCAATGTCATTGGGATTTGGGTGGGCCTTGATGTGAGTGCCATCAATTGCACCCTACGGGAAACAAAAAAATTGTTAAAGTCAGAAGGAAGACAATATTGATAAAGTTATCCGAATGGTCCCGTATTTCAGTACATAATTTCAGAAAATTTGGCACCCTTCGAATGCCAACATTCTCAGTCTTTGCCATTTTAATTTATGATTTGTTGGCAAAATAGGTGCCTAACCCGTAACCCATTTTTGTGACCAACAAAAATGGCAAAAAATAATCCATGGAAGAAAATATCCGGTTTGGAAAAAAAATACCTCAAAATGTGGAAAATATCTTTTACTTTCTCGTATTTTCTTGTGCACTTCTTCGCGAGGCCATGGCCATGGTCTAAGCCGTTCGGTTGAGGGCATCAAGTACATAATGGAAACGCCTTGAAATCGTCTCCCCCGAACGTTGGAAACGCTCTTGTGCACTTCTATTGTTAGCTCGTTGCCCAACAATCCATAGAAATATAGCCACTTGCTCTTGCACGAGATTCTTTCCGCCTCTCGCAACCCATATCTACTCTCGAGCAACTGACAAAGGGCCAAAAAATTGGTCTTGCTCATATGAAATGCTTGATACATACGATTTGGGTGACCCACGTTCAACTCGGCGATCCACTTTGCACCCGTGAAAGCAGAGGTATGACAAGGCTCCTTGGCCATGTAAGTTTGGTTGTGGATATGTAAAATAGCTTCCGCAACTAGTCTTCTCCAACCGGAGTTGTGACGAGGTATGGGGTGACTTGACCCTTCTCCGTATTCATTGACATTGAACTGGTCACCGAACTCATCGTCATTGTACGGGTCTTCATCGTAAATATCATAGTTGTAGTAGTCCACCAAATCAACATAATCGCTCATTTTAGTAAACTTCCAAATATTTTATTTACTGAACAAAATTTTAGAAGACTTCTCAATTCAATGTGGGGGTAATATGGTTCTCCATGCATGTATTGCTTTTAAACAAATGCTTGCAAGGCAGTTGCCAATGTGTACTAAATGCACTCTGATACTTTTCCATATATAGGTGCAACCACTCTCTGATAAAAGCAATACAATACACAACCACTTTCCTATATTGGCAGAAGAAAGTACCAAAATTGTGTAAATAGATGGACATCTAAGACTTGAAATTGACTACACACATCACTAGTTGGCACTTCTGACCTTGACAGAGTGCAATTTATAGCACTTCTGGTTTAAGACTTGAATAGGAGTACAAAAGTGTTCTGTGGTTACAACCAAGAAAGGTTGTAAAAGTCTGCACTTGACAAAGTGTAATTTATAACACTTGTGGTTACAAAAGTCTTCTATATGCCCTTTTTGTAGTACTTTTAACAATATCCATTCATAAGCTATAAAACATGTGTGGATGTGCATTTCTGTGAAAAAAGACCAGGAATTCGAGCAATATCCATCCATTCATAATACCAGCAATTCGAGTAGTGAGATTAAAGACCAGGTTCGAGTAGTGAGACCAGGAATTCGAGCAGTGAGATTCGAGCAATATACATCCATTCAGTAACAATATCCATTCATAACAATATCCATCCATTCACAATATCCATTCATAATAAGAAATCATCAAGGAAAAAAAAAAGACCAGGAACTTATGCCCTTTGGTTGATTGCATAATAAGCTATAAACATGTGTGGATGTGAGTTTCTTTTGTGTATTCAGAGAACAAGGTGGTTGTAGACACCCCAATTTGGGCCTACGAAAATCCGTAGCTCTCCCGATGATGAAAATGAACTTTCAAATACGTTTGGAGCTTAGAAAGGATGATTGGAATTTAACCAAAACCCTACCAAACACTTCCAAACCAAAACTAAAAGAAACCGTCAAACCTATTCTATGCACCTGAAGCACATCCCTTCAGGTGCCTGAACCTTCCTCTTGCACCTGAAGCCATCCCTTTAGGCGCCTGAAGGGCTGCTTCAGGCGCCTGAAGCTATTTCCAGATTGTTTAAATTTTTGAGCGGGGAAATCTGAATGTAATGATTATGACTTGATATTGGACGATTTTACAGATTACTTCAGAGGAGGAGCGTTTTTGGCCTAAACCAACCCCTAAAATGACCCCTAGGAGACCTAAACCAACCTTTGGAGCTCTATATAAACTCCCATACCCCTCATTTGAAGAGGTTCCATGAATTTTCTGGAAAAATACACAAAAACCAGCCATTTTCTCTCTCTAAAAAAACCAAAAATCATCCAAACATCACCTCCAATCCATCCATCTTCCACCTAAAACACATGATACTCAAGTTCTATTATTTTTCTCTTAAGAAACTACCCAAAACTAGCCTCTAATCTGATCCAAGTCACCCACCATCCATCCAAAATCCATTTTCATTGCCTAACCATCCACTTTTAAGCTCTAAAAGGTAGTGATTCTACCAAATCAATGTTACAAAGTTCTTATTGAGGGAAGTCAGTAGGTCTATGTTGGTTCTTGATACCAACAATGGGCTTATTATGACTTAAACACATCAAGAGAGCATTTTTGCTCGACACCTGAAGCAGCAGCTTCAGGCCCAAATCATTTTCATTTTTTTTTTGTCTTAAAATGTTTTCTCTTGGTCTATTTTTATGATGATGATGGTTTAAATCCCAGGAACAAACGATTTGCTTTCTATTTTCCACTCAAAGAGGTGAAAATCATACTTTTTAAGGAGGAAAATGACCATTAATGTAGTTAAAATTATGTATTTTTCACAAAATATCTATTGGAGGTCAATTTCTTTACATGCAAGAGTGGAACATCTCTGTTTTGCCATTTGAATGGATGAGAAACTTATTTTTTATGAAGAATCAATGGTGTTTTATGGTGTGAATGGGTTTTAAATGAAGCTTTCAAGTTTGTTTTCCTCATTACAGTGAGTTAACATCATTTTTCTACCATTTTCAATGGCAAAACAGTGGTGAAAATGATTTTGAGTAAGCACCTGAAGCAGCAACTTCAGGCACTTGAAGCAGTAGCTTCAGGCGCCTGAACCCCTTTTCAGGCACCTGATCCCCTCATCTTCAGGTGTTTGAAACACATCTTTAGGTGCTTGAAGGAAAGTTCAAAGATCAGATTGTATTTTCCAAAAAGGGTCTAAAATAGTTTATTCTACCATTTTCAAAGGCAAAATAGTGGCGAAAATGATTTTGAGTAAGCACCTAAAGCAGCAGCTTCAGGCACCTGAAGCCCCTTTCAGGCACCTGATTCTCTCAGCTTCAGGCGTTTGAAATATTCCTTCAGGTGCTTGAAAGAAAACAAGAAAGATAGATCTGGTTTTGCAAAATGGGTTAAAAATAAATTTTTATCTCACTTATTTCATGGTTTGTAGTTGTTGTTACTAATATTTATGTCATTATACTTTCATGTTGATGTCATCCACACAGTCACAAGCATACACTTTCACATGACTCATTGTGATAATCTTTACATTCTTATTTTGTTCATGTGATTTGAGTTCAAGAAACAGATGTTTTCCAAAAATCCCTTAAATACTTAGTAAAGACCGGTGGTCACACCAGGCGAGAGGGGTGCTTTAAATTCCTTCCCCTCTCGTAACCTAGCTCCCGAACCCGAGAAATCTCGTTTTGTGAGGCCAGTGAAACATTTTCTACTCCAAGGGCAAAAGAGTCATTTTTCAATTGGTTTCTTGGGTACGGTCCTCAAACCCGGGTGGCGACTCTTGTCAATCCATCAAATTGATTTTCCAAAACAACCGCAACCATTTTCTGTGGACTACTCCGCGGGGTGTTCACAGTGGTACTGCTCCATAAAGTAATTATATGTTACTAGCAATCTCTCCATGTGGGATTGAAGCAAAAGTGGAGAATGGATGATTATCTTTTTGTTCTTTGAAACTGGGATCAATTAAAAGTCTTGTTGGTATTTTGTACCTACGGTGCACGGGGTATTTTCCACATTCGAAAGGTTAAAAAAATTTCGACAGCATTCCATTTGAAAGTTGGCAACCTAGGCGTGAAGCCTTTCACACAGCAGTTCCACAAATCTGAATAGAAGAAGAGTATAACATAGCTAGAGTATAGCACAGCAGTTTCACATATACATGTTGCAAACACTTCACAGAAAAGTTCAAAGCAAAAATAAAAATTCAAAGTAACGAAATCAGATTTCTATTACAGTCCAGCAAAATTAGGAACCAGCAGAACCAACAAATTCATATTTCTATGAGAGTCCAGCAAAACCAAAGAATGAGTCCAGCAAAACCAGCAAAATCAGATTTCTATTAGATTTCTATTAGAGTCTAGTAACCCCGGTCATACTCCATTCACATTAGAGTGTAGCAAAATCAGTCATACTCTAATTGTATTTTTATGCTATAGAGAATGAGTCCCAATTTAGATTTCTTAGAAGACACGCAATGCGTAAAAATTAAACCAAATAAATAGCTAACCCACACAAAAATGGCAATCTGGACAAACAAAAGCATTGCTAACCACTGCCCGAAAACCAGTTGGAGTGACCGAGCTCAGCTTTTTGCACCCTAGTCATTTCGTGGGTGAGCCAATAGTACCTCTTCATCTGATCGGGACACGCCATGAACAAAGCTCGCTGTCTAGGACCTCCTAAAATGTTAAAAGGCTCGTGCCCATAAGTCCGAATCATCTTTAAACTCAGGGAGGTCATTTAAAGCATTTGCGGCCTCCTTTAGTGTGGGAATCTCAACTGAGCTGGACAGAGGGGGAACTAGCACTGTCGGTTGAGTCCACAATTTGTTGAAGACAAGCTTCAAGCCTTGATGTAGCGGACCCTGTGATTTGGTAGCAAAAAGGTCCTGCTTTCAAAACTTCCTCACCCTTCTTCCCTTTAGGTGACATTAAAAAGTACGACAAACTTAAGGCAAGTGATATATGAACTTTAAAAAAAAACTCAGAAAACCTGGTCCATACACAATGAAAATGTGCTACTAAGGACTGAAGTAATTAGATAACCCAAGAAACCACTTATGCTTGGGAAAATTATGATAGACTTGAAAGTCCAGGGGTAAGATACCAATCAGTCACTACTATGCACAATACAAAGCCGAATGTATTATTTGAAATATCCCCTTCTAATTGGGTTAGCACAAAGTATTCCGTCTATAGTCAGATTCCACAATAAGATTCCACCTCCTTAAAACCTCTAAGAGTACATAGAATATTGAAATGACAGATTTTTTTGGTCCCCTAATTAAAATAGTAGACATAATTACTAGTACTTCCTTGTGTGAAACAAAACCAACCCAACCTTAAGCTTTATGTCAACTGATAACACAAACAAAATCATCAAGCACTACAAAATTGATAGTGGTTTATTATGGTTGCAGCCTTAAATGTGTAGGTGTATGTGGAAGACAAGGGAAAAAAAATTGCAGCTGAGATAAATTAGGACAGTTACAAGCAGGAGCAACAATAAATGGCAAATGCGAAACTTAAATATGCTCACCCTTCTTCCCTTTGGCAATGGTTTTCTTTGCGACTGAACTGTTCGCACGTCTCTTTTTCAACGATTCTGTCGGGTGCACTAGCTCTTGGATTTCATCATCGTCCTCCAATAATGCATCAATGTTTTCAGGATCAATATTTGGTGTCATCTTAACACCAGGAGCAGTAGAAAGAAATCCGGAACTTGGGGTATACTTATGCTACCCCATAGCTGTGTTGCTTCCAAACAGAATACGCATTTCATCCTCCAATGGCAATGGTTTTTCACGAAACTTGGCACAATCAGGATAACGCTACAAGTAAACCATCAAAGCAATTCATATATTAAGTACTTACAACTTTAAACAAAGATTAAGTGTAACAATGATAAAAACTTCTAGGATAGATTACCATAAGCTTTAGGTCCCACCAGTCGTCTGATGCTGTAATTGCACCCGTGTCGGGATCCCTACCCAAACCAGTTTCACCTAACACCAAGTTTTGCCACAGCTGCCAATCCTTTTTCAACACCCCCCATTGATTTTTTAGTTGAACTCTATCATATTGCTTACCCGTTCGTTCATTAAATTTTTTGACAACATTGACCCACCCAACCTTTGTTAATACTGTTCCAGTTTTGTAGGCAGCACCTCCCAACTCTTCAACACAGGCGTGGATTAAGCACTCCTTTGACAGTTGATCCCATTGAGCTTTCATACCTACACTTGATGCATTCTTACCCTTGGATGCGGCTATTTGGGATGAAGACATGTCTCCACTATAACATAAATAAATGTCACTAACAAACATTTGCACCATATATACAAGATAAATACATAACAGTTTTGCAATATAATAACAAGCGAATAATCCCAACATTACTATTTCGTGACATAAAAGATCATAAGTCTTGTACAAACACTTCCCTTACTACCATAATGTGCCAAAAAGTGGGAACATAATACAGTCATTGACAACTACATCCGTTAACCATTGCATTAATAGGAACAAAAACTACAACAATTTCATTTTTATTTAAACGCGATGACAAGCATTGCGAGAATAAGGCACACCAACAACCCCTTCGTCAACAGCTTGGAGTACTCCAATTGTCGGCGAAGATTCATAACCTCTCTCTGAAGTGGTCCTGCATCATCACTGACGTTCGAAGGACTTATGTTGTGAGGTATGGTAGCTGAACAAACACCAGAATTGGCAATGTTGCCCCACCCCTCAGGGAGACACCAGTTAAAGAACCCACACCTCTCCCTATGCGGCTTAGGACATCTAAAGTACAATTTTCCCTTTGAAGCCTTCTTTGATTCAATAATCTTAATTTCAGCCCCTAGACCACATCGGCAAACTCTTGGTTTATACACGAGTTTGGGGGTGCTGGTAATCCCTTTGTTGGCCTCATTCTCGGCTTGGTAATAATAACTATTCCTTGACGACATTCCCTTCATCAAAATATGTGTGCATCAGCGATGTGTATAACTTTCTTTTAGTAAAATTCAATTTTATCTACGCATTGTGTCCATATTGTTGTTTGTAAATAGTAAAGAGTAATAGATTTTTTTTCCGTTAATAGCACCCTAACAATGGTATACATAACGGGAATACAAAACTCATACAAAGACAGAACTAACCAAAGAATCAACTCTGTCCACGAGCCACCGCATGATTTAGAACTTGTTAAACCCTTTTACACTGTCACAATGTGCTGAAAATGCACATCCTATGCTACATGATGGGGACTCGGACACATCCTATCTTGTTTAAAGAACTGAGGGGCTCTGTCAATACCAAGTTCAGTATTTTTTGAAGTTCATTGCACAATTTTTTTGTCATTTACTGTTGTAGATCTAAAAACTTACAAGGGTTTGACGCAAGAAGATGAAAAATCTGCAAACAAAACCCAATACCAACGATTTTTAAGAAGATTAAACTTCGGGTTTTGATGTAAGAAGGTGAGAAATCCACCCAAATACCAAACGATTTCGAAGTTTGGGGGAGAAGATTACTAAGGGTTTTCATGGAAGAAGATGAGAAATATGCAAACAAAACCCCCAATACCGATCGATTTTGAAGTTAGGGTTAGAAAGTTTACCTCAACAATGGCTGAACGTCCAGTAGATCTGAAGAACAGGAGCAACGTGTGACCTCTTTCTCTCTCTACTCGCTGGGGTCTCTTCTCTCTTCTCTGCTTCTGTCGTCTGTTGTGTGGAAGAGAATAGGGGTAACACAGGGGTATGGATGACAGAGAAAAGGTTCACGGGAAATGGAAAACGAGAATGGGAAAAGGAACCCAAGTGCTGATTTTTGTTTCTTGCCTCTATCCTCAAAAACGAAGAATTCTCAGAACTGGCACCCAAACATGAAAAACTGGAAAACTAAAACGGGAAAAGGTAAAAAACAGGTGCCCAAACAGGGTCAAAATAATTGATAATTTGAAATCTTTTATAAAATGTGCTTGGAAATTTTGGATCATCCTAATTATATTTAAATAAAAAATAACTAGTTATTTATATAAGAAAATGCAGTCGAAAATAGGGTCTTCACAGAGATGGGTACTTGGAGATGAATGAACAAAACAGTAAAGGCACATATTAAGTGTGGCAATATGGGTAGGGTGCATACCAACCTGATAGCCAGCCTAACCCAACTCGAATTTTTAAGGGTTTGAGATAAATGTTTAGGCTCATAGGACTGGACTATGTTGAGATTTCAAGCTCGTTTACTAATGGGCTGGAGAAATTCCCTAGGCCAAACCCGGCCAGGCCCAATTTAAATAATATTTTATTTTAATACTATATATAGAGATTGATGGATGTTGGATAGTTTCATCTTTTCTAGTACTTTAATTTATAGGTGTATTTTTAATATTTTTGTAAGGACTTATAACTTAAAGTATATTATTACGGTTGTGAATTGTAATTGTGATCATTATGGTTGATTAATTTATATTTGTGATATTATGATTTAGAAAAATAAATAGGCTTGTTGGAGGGCTTGGAAAATTAAAATTTTATTTGGGTTGAGCATATTAAATGAAGCCCGATTATAATTGAGCTTGCTTGAGAATGCACAAATCTTGTTATTATCTAGTATAAGTCTGCCCCAAACCGGGTCAACTCTGTGTATGTGCACCCCTATGTGCGGGTACGGAGAGAAAAGTGGGTGCGAGCAGAATTTCTTGAAAACCCGAGAGGAGTTGATGTAGTTTGATATCATTACCCTAATCTCCATCCAAAGGAGCTCTATTAAACCTATGGTTGGAGAGAGACAACTTGCACAGTTCAAATTTGGAGGTGTCAATTTGTTTTTGTTTTTTTTTGGTGAGTCAGAGATGTCAATTTTTTATGTAAGCCTTCAAAATAATTGAAACCTCAAAATGTCATCTTCAAAATAACCCGTCAAGTCGGGATATGAGATAGCTTTTGCGCTGAAAAGTAATGGGGTTATTGGAGCTAGTGGTGGATCCACCTTGGGCACAGGGGTCATGTGACCTCCTTGAAATTTTAGAGTGTGAAAAATCAGAGCAGTCCAATAACCTTAAAATAATTTTTCGATTGCTCTTGCAAAAAATTAGCTCAATCGAATAATCATTGGTACTTAATCGAACCTTTCAATTTTTCATTTAGGACTTAGGACCCTAAGTACTAAATAAATTTTGAGGAAAAGTATGATAATTGTGGGTTTGGTGTCTAGTGATTTGAACCGTAAATATTGTAGGGCTTGTTAAAAAGAACCTCTGTTTAAAAAGCTATTTTGATCTGACATTAATAGGTATCTAAATACAATGATTATTTTAAAAATATGAAGTGTGTCGATACCTATCGATATCTGATCAAGATAACTTTTTAAATAAACACTCTTCTCAATAAGCTTTTTCTCAAAATTCTTTCATTTCGTAGAGTACTAAATTCAAAATGAATAATTGAAACGTTTGATCAAGTATCCTGTACCTATAGTTTATCGGATTGAGGTAATCTTTTACAAGACCAATCAAAAAATTGAAAGGTTCGATCAAATCTATAATTTTGTTTGCTTATGTATGCAATCTTTCATAATGTTTTAACTTTTTTACTTAATGAAGAATGTTTAAACATTTTATTTTCTCGATATATTGGGCTGTGTTTTTTTTTTTTAAGTTATGCTTGAAACATGACTCCCTATGTGGAATTCCTGTATGATACTGATTGGAGCAAATGGGGACAGAGCAGTTTTGGAGAAGAAAAGAAGGTTTTTTGGAAGGAAATGCGGAGGGCAATGGTTCTAGGAAAATTAAACATTTATCATGGAAGTGCATATTAGATATCAATCCTGTTCGCGAGAATCTCCGACGCCGGAAGGTGGATGTGGAGGTAAACTTGTCCAATGTGCAATGGGGAGGTGGAGTCCAAAATGCATTTATTTAGGAAGTGCCTAATGGCGAGAGCTGTTTGGTTTTCTTCACCGTTGGCCTTATGCTCGGAGCGACTAGATCAACGGTCTTTCATGCATTGGAGGGCAGAGCTTATAAAGCGGGTAGCATCGCCGGAGGATAGAGGATAGGCCTTGGCGATGGCAGCTTTTCTCATATGGGAAATTTGGAAGGGCAGGAACAAGACCTCTTTTGACAAGGCACAGTCAAACCCAGGGGTCATAGTTCAACGTGTAGTTCGAGGGGTCACTAGATATTGAGAAGCGTTGGACAAAACGGAGGAAAGCTATGAGGAGCCGAGCAGAAGCATTGGGAGGGGGGAATAGTCATTTGGGTCCCTCCTCTAGTAGGAATTCCTAAAATAAATTTTGATGGCGCTTTTGTATCTAGTGGGAAACTAGGAGGTGTTGAGATAGTGGTAAGGGATGACCATGGTCAGTTTGTGATGGCTTGGTCAGGTCTGGTTGCGGCGGCAGGGATCTTGCTTTGGTGCTCCGCGAGGCTATGGATCTTGAGCAAGGTTACGGGATTGTCATCTTTGAAGGAGCAATTCATCAAACATGGGGAAATAGCAGTGCGCATGTCCTCGGTCAAAGGGGGATAAATAAAGTTGGAGAGAGCGGAAAGAGTTTTTATCGGTATGAATTTGGGATTTCTTGATCTTTAAGAGGAATTCCCTGTTTGGAAATTTGAGTTATCATTGAATGGAATATAATATAATTTTGGACCAAAAAAAAAATTCTCCCGTGGTAATTAGTGACTGCTGAATAAGGGGCAATTTGGCTTAAATTAAGATAACTTTCATTTATGGGTTTTATTTGTTTATTTATTTGGTGAGATGGTTAGTATATTAAATGAAAACTAAAAAATTATATGCAGATGAAAAAAAAAAAAAAGTTCACCAAGAATGTGTTATTTGAACGTGTTCTCACTTCGATCTGTGTTCTCGTTGGTACGGACATATTTCTCTAAAAAAAATAGATGAAAACTTGAGAAAACTTTGCTAAACATCAATAATAATACGTACCAACAATAAATAGTTAACTCATCTCATGTAATTTTTGCCATGAAATAACACTGTTAAAATGATGGGCCCTCGCTAGTGGACGGTAAAATAGGTCTCCAAGATTAGTCGACGGGCATGAAAATTGGTCTGGACAATTTATTATTAAAAAAAATACACTATAAATAAAAATAAGAATAGAAGTTTCTAGAGATGTAAATTTCTACTACTCCCTCCGTTCCTATTTGTTGGTCCTCTACGAAAAGTCGTGCCACTTTTCAAATAAAAAAATAAAGTGTTTTCGTGTATCATTTTTCAAATTTTTTTACATTGAATTAAAGTACTCATCGTGTACTTTAATTTGGTGCGAAAAAATTTGAAAAATGATACTCGGAAGCACTTAATTTTTTTATTTGAAAAAAGGCAAGAGAGAGAGTGTGGGACAAATAAATAGGAACGGAGGGAGTACTTGTTAGTAGTAGTTGTTAGAAGAGAGCCCAATCCGACGTCCCCATCGTCAAGTCCAACGTCGCGAAGTAGCCGATTTTGAATATGTTCATGGAACTTTAAACACGTGAACCTAATTTCGTTGAAAAGGGGAGAACTTGGACCAACTTCGTTGAAAACGCTATTCCAAAGTAGAAAATTGCAAAGAAATACAAGTCAGCTGAAAGAAAAAAGAATAAAGAAATCAATAATCAGTACTCAGGTGGTGCTGTGGTGACGGTTTTTCTTTTGAACAATAACTATGGCTCGAACCTGACATTTCACTACTAGTCAGGATCCCTATAGTCATGCCCAAGGAAGTTGCTACGTTGGTTGCACCCTTCCATCCTTTTTAATAGTTTAAAAAAAAAATCAATAATTGTGCTTTAGGTGACGTGATAGGACATAGGAGTAACAAGAAAGAAGAACAAACCAATAATGCTTCTCGAGCCACACACAAACAAACCTGCATATTAGACCGGCACGTGGTGTTCAGGGTGGTTCGTCATTCCACATTTGTATCTTGGGGCCCTTTTTCATCACAAATTTACGTGGACTCTACTTTTAAGGCAGATTTGCGGACTAAAATAAGTGGGATTGATAGTTCTAGATTATTTGTTCTGGGACTAATTTAGTATTGAATCTCACTCAATCCTTTGTTTGATTCGTGCAGGATTAATATCGGTATATCTCATGTTTCAATCAATCCCATATTTGGTTCCCCAAACTAAATTTTGAGATTAATTTTAGGACTCTCTTTCATTCTCTCAAACCAGTGAAGTCAAGATCGACACAGAGGCCCTTCAAGTTGATCGAATCCGAAAACCCAAGAAAGATCAAACACTTGTCCAGAGCATCATAGAAATTTTGCCCTGATTACACAATACAAACAATTTAAAATTACAACTTGATGACCTCCACTTCTTCTGCGATAGTGCGATGCGGAAAGAAAAGAGGAAATAGAGAGTGAATCATAAACAATTGACATGGCAGGACAAGGAGTATACTGTATATATCACCAATCGCCATAGGCATCGATTGGAAACGCAAATCGCCATCGGGAGTCACCGTCGGAGGAGATCACGGTCGACTGGAATCGCAAATCATCGTCGTTTGCAACGATTTTCTGGCAGCCGGACTCTCAAACATCGTTGGTTGGTTGTTTTACATGCGATGATGATGAGAGTCGAAGGGACGAAGAACTAGAAGGCGAATAGAGAGAGAGAGAGAGAGAGAGAGAGGAGGAAGAAGAAGAATGGCAATTTTGTAATTGTTGAACTCACTCCTTTCGTGTCTTTTATCCTGGACTAATTAGTCCAACCTCCCCATGTATTACACATTTACACAATCCCATACATATTAGACTAAAACAATCCCATGTGACTTTTCAGGAACTAAACGAGGGACTATGCGGGATTTCATTTCTCAACCCATGAACCCACCCAAATTCACCCACCTAAAACCCAACCCAACCTACCCATATTGTAATATAGGTTAGGATGGGTTGAACCCATATCAACCCATATTTACATAGGTTGGATTGGGTTGAAAATGGGTTCAAAATGGGTCAGATCCCAAATTTCAAAAAGTCGGATTGTAAGTGAGAAAACCCCTCCTCCTCCCGTGAAAACTCTCTGCCAAGTGGACGGATGAGGGGATCTACTACATTTGGCTGATTTGAGTGAACCACTTGTCTAGTTTACTGGGCCCAGACTTTAATTAACAAGATTGAATTTCATTTCTCTTGATTAATGCGATTAGAATTCTTGCTTGATTTTGAATTGGGTTTCTTGACAGTACTATGAATATTAGGTGTGAAAAATCTGTTTTCTCCTTTATCCAAAATCCCAATTTCTGAATCTAATTTGGAATTTTTTTTTTCAAAATTCCTCCTAATTCCTCCTAAGTTGTTGGCGACCGTGATTCATTCCTTAACATTCCATTAATTTTAGAGAGAGTGAGCTCATAAATTGGAATTCACTGTCTGTCAGTGTTTTCTCGCTCCTCTTATTTTGCAAAACAATAAGTGTTTTCTCTCTCTACTTGCATTTTTTCTTTCAAAGACGACCGCATTATTGACATCAAGAGAGGGAGGAGAGAGAGAAATAGAAATGTATACAGAGAATTGAGTTTAATTTTTTATAATTGAATTCTCACTCGTTGTTTTCTGTGTCTAGGATCATATGGGAAATCAATTTCTAAATACCAGTGATGGAAGTTACGGGTGGATTTGGACATTTGAGGGGGAAAAAAATGAAAAACAGGTTGGGTTGGGTTGGGTTGGGTTTGGCTAGACCCATTTTCGACTAACCCATATTCAACCTATCTACACTTGACCCATATTTAATCCACCCACATTCAACCCATAACCTATGTCAACCCACTCAAACCCAACCCAACCCACCCATTTGCCACCTCTAATTACACAATCCCATACATATTAGACTAAAACAATCCCATGTGACTTTTCAGGAACTAAACGAGGGACTATGCGGGATTAGGTACAAATAGTCCAATCCTAGGTACCTAATATCTGAACAGGAAATGACTGGCCGGTCCTGTTTTTAGTGTTTTGTCCTATCTAAGCACTTTAATGTACTTCAATTCCAAAAAAACGCCCCACACACGCTGACGCGCGCGGCCCACTTTCTCTCTACAGAAAAATAAACACGAATCCCCACAGACGCTGACGCGCGCAGCGGCCCACTTTTTCTCTACAGAAAAAGAAACACGAATTTGGCTATGAATACATGGACCAAGACAGCTGTACAATGGAAAAACTTTTCGTTGGAGTACTTTAGTAGCCTCTACTTTCGTGTGGAATGTGGAGTACAACCCCTCTCTCTCTCCTCCCCATTCCTATCTCTCTCTCTCTCTCTTTATTTTTTAAAACTTTAAATATTTATAATTTTAATTTTACATATCTAATTTTAATAAAATTTACTTTTTTAGGACGTACTCGATGACACCAAACAAGACCCATATCGAATATGAAAGTATGTGTATAAAAAAAAAAATTTGGGTGTAGACTTCTCTTTTTGGAGGATGCGAATTCTTTCATTTTGGAGGGTGTGAATTCTGCATTTGAGGGCAGTGAATTCTTTTATTTCGGAGAGTGAGTTTGTGTAGATGATGTGTGAAATTTCCATTTAAGGTGTGAATTCTTTCATTTTAGAGGGTGTGAATTCTTTCATTTTGGAGAGTGAATTGTGTTTTTTTTAGGGGGGTAAGTTGTATAGAAGATGTGTGAATTATACATTTGATGTGGGTAATTTTTTTATTTATTTATTTTGGACGATGTGAATTCTGTATTTTGAGGGGTGTAAATTCTTTTACTTTTTGGGTAAGAATATTTCCTTTTGGAGGTGTGAATTCTGCATTTGACATGTGTGAATTTTTTCATTTTAGATGGTGTAAATTTTACATTTGAGGATGTGAATTCTTTCATTTTGGGGTGTGAATTGTGTATTTTTTTTAGGGTGCAAGTTGTGTAGAGAATGTTTGAATTCTGCATTTGATATGGGTGAATTTTTTTTATTCTGGAGAGTGTGAATTCTGTAATTTTAGGTGTGAATTTTGTATTAAATGGTGTAAATAACTTTTTTTATTATGTACATATTTTCATATTCAATGTGGATCTTGTTTTAAAGATCTCGTCGAGTAGGATTCAAATATATAATTTTTATAAAAAATGAATATATAAAATAAAAGTTATTTTATTTTAAAATCTAAAATAAAATAGAGATAGGAAAAACCGAAAAAGGAGAGAGAGAGAGAGAGAGAGAGAGAGAGAGAGAGAGAGAGAGGTGTCAGGTGGTTGAATTTTGGTTCCGTACAGGAGAGAGAAAGGAAAAAGTATGAGGGAAGCGTACGCGCGTGAAAAGGGCCGGGACCTAAAGGGAAGAGTGTGACGCGGGGTCTAGATGGGAACACTATCCCAAAAGAGGGCCGGCCTGGAAGAAGCCCATATCCGAAACAAACGAGGCCTAAGTGTATAGCTCCCAGCCTCGGAAGCGGGGGCCTGTGGTGACTTAGTGGCTCCAAACGCCACCGTTTTGTGCGAGACTCTAAGCCTTTGCAAAATATAATTTTGTGGGGCTCACTTTCGAGTCTCACACAAACGATCTGAACCGTTAAATAATTTTAAAATAATTATTAAGGTGATTCCGGATAAAATCAGGCCCATTGGATATTTTTACGTTACTAAATCTATTATTTGATTTTCATTCAAAATTCAGGACCCAACCAGTTTGAAAGAATCTTCAGGAAAAGTTATAAAATTGTGGACTTAGAAAATCATTGATCTGAACCGTAAGAGTCGTAAAGCTTGTTGAGAAGAGCATCCAGTAAAAAAATAATTTTGTTCGGACATCGGTAGGCATCAAAACACTAAAAATATGAGTTTTTTTTTTTTTTATACCTATCGGTGTCCGAACAAGATTATATTTTTGTGTGGGACCCGAAAGTGGGCTCCACAAAATTACATTTTGCAAAGGCTTAGGCCATGTTCCACTAAAGTGATTTTTGGTTTTTTAGACCTTTAGTTGTAGTTTAATCTACAACTTGTTCCACTAAAGTATTTTTGTTTTTTGGTTTTTTGAGTTGTGTTAACAAATTACCAATATGCCCTTGTGTGGTTTGTGGACAGACGGTGTAAGGGAATGGCAAATTTGTAATTTTATTGCAAAGGGTAGTTGGTTTTTTTTGGGAAGTTTTTTTGTTAGTGGAATAGAGTGGTTTTAGAGTTGAAACAAAACCAATTTTTTGTTAGTGGAATAGAATGGTTTTTGAGTTAAAACAAATCTAGTTTTTTTTTTAGTGGAACATGACCTTAAAGTCCCACACAAAATGGTGGCGTTTGGAGCCACTACACAGCCACCACAGGCCTCTCGCTTCCCCAGCCTCCCACATAAATGTGTTTCGGAGAAGACTAGTAAAAAACCAAATAACGATACTTTAGGAGCACAGTACTGAATAATCACTCATAAGATTCAACTTGTAAGTTACTATTTAAAAGAGAGAGTTTGTGTCTCCAACTCATGATTCTCGACTCTCGAGGGATTAGACGCTTACGCCCCGTTTGGATGGGGGATTTCAGTCCCCTATAACTTTTCACCCCTCTTAAGAGGGGGCCCCCACCCTTATCCCCTTTTGGCAACGCCATTTTGCATCCCTGAATTCCTTTCACCCCTTCTTCGCTTCTACGCATGGAGGCACCTCTCCCTGATTATTTTTGGGTTGCCTCAACCCTCCCCAAAAGTTATCCGGTTGTAGAAGGGAGGGTTTTTTGACGAAAATAGCCCTCCTTATCCCCTTTCATGAAGACGATTGACACCATTTCTGTTGCTTGAGTTGCGATTCGAACAAAGGTTTTTGGGTTGCGATTTCGTGGATATTTGAACTGAAATCTCTCAGGTATGGATGATTTCTACCCAAAAACGTCTCTGTTTACTGATTTTTTTGATCTAAGATTGTGGGTTTTTCCATTTGGGTTTTGATTTTGCGATTTGTTCGATCTGCATATTGAAAGCTACGAACAAAAAAATCGATATATGCCTAGTGTAGATTTCGATTTGTTGGCTGTTTTGTGGGTTATGATGTCCATTACAAGTGTTGAATTGGTGCATAGGTGGTGACAAAGTGTGTCCAATCTGTGAAGGTATTTGGTGTTGGGTTAATGCCTCGTGTTGACCATCTCTACGAAACCCCAATACGATCGACTTTTCTTGCTTGGGGCTGGAAGAGCCTTTCGTCCCATCACAATGAACTGAAACAATGGCTCCTTCTCAATGTTTACTTCCTATAAAAGTATGAGTCAGAAATTAAAAGATGCAGATAGCTATAGCGAGAAACACCATGCCATATGCTGCTAATATATGCAATTGAATGCCTCAAGAATATATGGTATATTACATTATTGGTTCTCTTACATTATTTCTGTACTGTGAAATGAAAGTAGACAAGGAAAGTAGCATATTTTTGTACTGTCCAAAAGAATTACAGCAAGTATGAAAAGTAATAATGCATAATTAAGTTCTAAGAATTTACCATGTTTGAAATAGGATATGACTACCTACTGCAGTTTTTGAATTTAATTGGCTTCTTATTGCTTTGATTTTTTGGGGTTTTGGCAGCTACATGGGCATGTTTTGTGGCTGCTATACTTGCGTGGACACAGTTTGGACACACACCGAAGTATTGTTTGGCAATGGTGACTTAATTAAAAGGTTATGCTAAACTATGTGTGTGCACTCAGTCCATGTTTACCTTGGCGATGAGGACTTAATTAAGAACTTAATGAAGTAGTTACCTTGGCGGGGCAACTATAGTTGCAGCCCTGAGTAACCTTATTATGTCAAACATGTCTCAGCTCATATGAAAGCTAGCCAACGTAAAAGCCATAGCCTCAAAATGGGCAACCATAGTTGGTGCTTGACTGTGTTTTGATGGGGGATATCACTCCTGTTTGGATGACAGGTTATGGGTGGTTCTTGACTTTTGATTGGGTGATGATGAATAAAATCAAATGTGAAGGTAGTTACCTTGGCGGGGCAACCTTAGTTGCAGCCATGCGTACCCTTGTGGATGAGATTTTAATTTTTGAGTCCTTTATTGTTTGTTGCAGTATATTGTTTGTGGCTGCTGCCTTGGTGCTATTACTGGTACTGTGATGCAAAAGTTTGATCAAACTTTGGGGCAATGATGATTTTGCTGAGCCCAGGTTAAAAGTGTGTCCATATTGTGGGGCAATGATGATTCTTGAGCCCCTTGCTACATGGATTCATTTAAGAAATGAATTGTTAGTCAAGTTAGTCAGCTTATATTGATGTTTGAGAAATCTGCTCACAAGGGTCTACACACTCAGTTCATGTCCAATGGTAAATCCTAGGTGAATCAGATGAACATATTGTTCTTCAACATGTATTTTCATTCTCAGTTTTAGATTTTGCAGTTTCAAGTTTCATATTAGTTGCTCTCTCTCAAAACAGTTTTTTGAATTCCTTATGCAGATAAACACTCAAATTGAGACAAGTGGCACCACATCATTGAGGAAAGTAGTGATAGAGAACATGTACTCTGTAAGAGATCCGATCGAGCTCAAGTTTGAAGATAGAGAAATTCAGACCTCTAAATTCAAAGGAACCACTGAGACTAGATAAGTTTATTTAGAAGGATAGAGATGCTCATTGTATCTGGGTAGGAGGAGAAATGACTTCCTGTGTTGCCATAGTCTTTTTGTCATTATGGGTAAACAATTGTCAGTATATTGTGATCCCCAATGTTGTGTTAGAACCTAATGTACTGAAAACTTTATGGATCAGTCTAATGACTACTTTATGGATCTTGGGTGTGTTTGTTCAATTCAATATCGACCAAATGTTACACTTGTATACATTCTTAAACATAACTGCATTTAATTTTGATATTCAACACCATCCAATTGCATTGCATTAAGATTATTCACTAATTAGATCAAAAAAATTATTATAGCTTCAAATGTACAAATGTACATATTTTAAAAAAAATGTTTTTTTAAATAAAATTATTAAAAAAATTAAATTTCCAATGAAATAAATTATTATAGCTTCAAATTGTTCAAAATTAATTAC
This sequence comes from Vaccinium darrowii, assembly GCA_020921065.1. Taxonomy (NCBI): domain Eukaryota; kingdom Viridiplantae; phylum Streptophyta; class Magnoliopsida; order Ericales; family Ericaceae; genus Vaccinium; species Vaccinium darrowii. The sequence continues at coordinate 20,362,174 of CM037158.1, read as the reverse complement.
ATAGATTAGGTTTTGCAATTATATAATTAATATAATGCATAATCAAGTTTGGGACAGCACAAGGGCAAAAGAGTCATTTGACAATTTCTCCCTTCATTTACCCCCTCTTATTTATAAAACATCCAAACCAAGTCAAAAGTTATTCCCCTATTTAATCCCTCATCAAAACCATCTATTTTTTTTATCCCCCCTCCATAAACATCACATCAATGTGGGTCAGCCCTCTAAAAATAATACCCCCTCTTATATTATCCCCCCTCCATAACTTATCCCCCTGAAAATAATCCCTCATCCAATCGCCTTAGGAAAAAAAAACAAAAAAAAAAAAAGATTTTGTTTTGTTAGTCGATCACTCTTTTGTAGACACCCCAATCCGGACCCTCGGAATTCCGAAGCTTCCCCGAGGATGAAAATGCCTATATAGAGCATGTACGGTTTTATCAAAGGCTTGAAGACCCCATCAATAACCTTCCATAAGATTACCAAAATACCCCTTGAAAACCCTGGAATAGCCCAAAACCTTAAAACACATGCACCTGGATTGCACTTTCAAGTACATGGATTGGCCAAATCCAGGCGCCTGGATATCAGTCCAGGTTGAGTGTAGTTTAAGTTGTAGTGGGTGGGAAGAAGATTTGCTCGAGATTTTCTGTAAAATCAGTTGAAAGGAAGTGAGAGGGAGATCATTACATCTAGCCATTACCCCTAGGTGACCCCTCAACCTTTCCAAGGGTTCAAATGGCCCAATTTGAACCCTTGTTTGCCTATAAAAACCACTCCTCTCCTTCATTTTCAGGAGTGAGAAAAAAATCTAAGCACTCTCTTACTGTTACTCTGCCAAAATAACTCCAAGAATTTCAGTTTCATCCATCATTTTCTCAAATCCAATCCATTTCAACCTTAAAAATCACCTCTTTACTCTATTAACCTATCATCCACTCATCCCCATCAATCAAATTCCATCAAAATATCCACCAACTACCCTTTATAGTTCTGTAAATTTGAAAACCAGAAGCTACACTCCACAAAACCCATCCAAAAGTTTATTTCAAGTCTTTTGATCAAATCAAAAGGTAGGCTTTTTCTACCAATGTGCTCAAGTAAGCCCTGAGGGGGACTCAATCAAGCTCTCATTGGTCTTCTACACCAGTAGAGGGTTTGAGAGAGGATTGAAAATCATCAAGAGAAAAAGATATTTTGTGCATTCAGTGCTCAATCCAGGCGCCTGGATCATCACTTTCCAGGCGCCTGCATTGAGTCCAGGCGCCTGGATTCACTCCATGCAGGCGCCTGGATCCTCTTTTCCCTTATCACATTTTCTGCTCTCTTTTGCATCCTGATCAATTTTTGGTACATCACTTGCTTATATTGATCCAGGGTTCTTACATTTCATGTCTTGATCCTTATTACAATGATCATTTAAAGTGTTTTGAGGTTACAACCATGCTTTAAAAAGAGATCACATAAATGAGAAGCATTCATATGATGCTTGTGTGTTATTTGTAGGTTCTGATCATTCAGTTTTGAAGGTTTCAAGATGAGATTTTCCATATAACTTAGGCATATTTCATTGTGGATGTTTAAAATGAACATTATCATTGCATTTTAGTATCATTTCGTTGTATTTAAGTTAAATTAGAATTTTCATACCTGCTACTGCGTTGCTACACATCTTCTAGAATGCATGAAAGCTAATCAAAACATTGCATTTGGTGATTCTTGCAAGAAATGAAGTTCTGAGTTTTTTGTCTGGAAGGCCAACCAGGCGCCTGGATTGACCCCATCCAGGCGCCTGGATTGGCCCTTTCCAGGCGCTTGGATTGCAATCCAGGTGTGATGGTTTAAGTATGTGTGATCAATTTCTGGGGCATCATAAGGCAGTTTGAGGGTATTTTAGTGAAATTATAGTACCTTTATACATAAATCATTCACTCATTACATTTTGCACAAGTATACACCCATATCTCATTGATATTTAATGTGTTTACCATGCTTTCCCATGAATTTGAGTTTGAAGTCTATTTAAACAACATTTTCAAAATCCCTTAAGCATTTAGTAGAGACCGGTGGTCACACCGGGTGCGAGGGGTGCTTTAAATTCCTTCCCCTCGCGTAACCTAACTCTCGGACCCGAAAAATCTCATTTTGCAAGACCGGTAAAATATGTTCCATTCAAAGGGCAAAAGAGTCATTTTTCAAATGGTTTCTCGGGTACGATCCTCAAATCCGGGTGGCGATTCCTATTAACCAATCAAAACCGTTTTCGTGGCCATCGCTCCGCGGGGTGTTCACAAGCTGTCGACTCCGCTGGGGACTCTGGTTAATACATATTTTAGTATTGTTACACTTATGTGTGACTTTATTAAAATGTGTATTAATCATCGAGAGCTAAGCTTGAAAAATGTTCAAAGGATTTTGGAAATGTTATTTTTATGGACTTTTTGCATTGCACGTGCATGGTTACTAGCCTACGCTGATGTGTTTCGGCAATCCCGCCCAGCTTGCCGGTGACGGGGAATCCCGAAATGCTCAGCACCCCCCGGCCGTGACAAGTCACAATTGTCGTTATTACCATCGCCTTGCGGGATCCTTGGCGGTGGGAGACAGCTTTGGCTTTGATTCTGGGGTACCCTTTCAAACCAAAACCAGTCTTCGCATATAGATAACCATAGAACCCCACGTTAGACAACCAACCCATGTGTTAGGATTATGTGCTCTATCCTGTTATGTGCTATATGTTACTGTTTTCCTCAGCATGCCATGTTGCATACACGCACACACCCGCATCTGTACATATGGTTGTCTGTGTTCTATGCGTATTGTTAGTTAAGCATGAGTTAGGTCCCCGATAGTTAGTAGAAGGTTGCCTTGGCTCGATGATGAGTCGTGCATATGCGCGTTGTTCTTACGAGTTGGTCTATAGGACAAACGGACGTGGAAAAAATTGAATGATCAGATTCTTGACACTGATCTAAACGGGTTTAAGGGACATTAGCTTTAGAAGGGACAATCGCCCTTAAATATCCGAATTTAGATTATTGCCGAAATTTCTGTAAATCATGTTTTCCCAAATCCGCTCGTCCGATGTCGAAGACCTATTTCTTAAAAGAAAACTTGAGGATTGGGGCAATCTTCCAAAGCTGTCAATGTCAGTCTAGGAGACTTTAAATCCATGGAGTTTGAGATACCTCCGGTGTTGGTCGTGCCCGAACGGCCACCCGTGATTCGAACTAACCTTGAGATCATTTGTGTCTGGGTTACAACATCCAAATTGCTTTGACTCGGATGACCAAGAAAAGTGTTACGACATCAACATTTAGGCTTAGGTTGAAACGCCGTACCTACCGAGTAATGGTTTACCCGGGATGTTGGAAAATCTTCTGTGCAATGATCTTGAGTGAGTTTCGGATCCGGTAGACTAACCCTAGATTGTACATGCCAGTCTAGGAGACTTTAAATCCATGGAGTTTGAGATACCTCCGGTGTTGGTCGTGCCCGAACGGCCACCCGTGTTTCAGACTAGCCTTGGAATCGCTTGTATCTGGATGGCGATACCTCATTGCTTTGTCTCGGATGGTCAAGAAAAGTGCTACGGCGTCAACATTTAGGCTTAGGTTGAAACGCTGTACCTACCGAGTAATGACTTACCCGTGGTGTTGATACAATCTGCTGTGCGAATGGTTCCAAGTGAGATCCGAAACCGGTAGCTTAATCCCTAGGCATAGAAGTAGGACTAACTTTGGGCGAGGAGTGACACACATTCTTAGGCACCCTTTTTGTTTGTATTTGGTACTCGAAGGCTGCAAACTGAGTCCGACTTTTGCTTTTTGATCAGTTTTAAAACCATTGGGCCTACAAAGAAGAAGAAGACCTTACCTGTTTGGACTCGACCTCTCAGACAGAGATTGTCTCGATCTTTATCGCCAAAATCTGAAACGAGTATGTCGGCTGAACAGGAGCAAGATCCCCCTAATGAATTTGAACAACTGAGAAAAGAGATGCAAGATGAAAGAGTCCGGAATGTTACCCGAATCGCCCAACTCATGGCCATTATGGTGAACATTCAGAGTCGACTCCCTCCACCTCAGCAACAAATACCCGATGGAGGAGCCCGGAATCAAGAGATTCCCAATGATGAACACCCGGAACAACCTCCTCCCCCTGAGAATCCTCAATTGGCTGAAATGCTAGCCAAGATCCTTAAGCTTGAAGAATCTGTGTCCAAAAGTGAGCAGCGAGCCATCACTGGTTTCGACATGGACAAACTTTGCATCTTCCCAGGCGCCAAGCTCCCTAAGAAGTTCAAGCATGTGGATTTTGAGAAATTTGACGGAACCGGGGATCCAAGGGGACACATTCAGGCATATGTTAGCTCTCTCTCGTTGCAAGATGTTGATAAACCTGCCATGGCGCAAATGTTCCATGAAACCCTCACAGGGCCCGCACTCCAATGGCTCTTATCACTTGATATCTCAAAGAGGCAGACCTGGGAAGAAATGGTGGCAAGCAGTATGAGTATAATGTCCAGCTCAAGGTCACTACTCGTGAACTCAAGAGTATCAAGATGAAAGAAAAGGAGTCGTTCGCAGATTTTGTAAAGAGATGGAGAGCAAAGGTTGCGCAAATGACCGATCGTCCCAGTAACAAGGATTAAATGCGCATCATAACCAAGAACCTTCAGCCTGATTTGGCTCAGTACATGGTGATGGCTCAGGCACATAATTTTAAGACCTATTTTGAGATGGGTCTGTCAATTGAAGAAGCCATACAGAGTGGGGTGCTGAAGAAATGAGATCCTATCCCTAAGCCCAAACGGAACTACATCGGGAACACCTCATCTCTATACGCAAACCCCAGTTACACGACTGGCACCTCATCCAGCTCCATGAATCACCAGTCCCATAAAATCGAGCCCATAAACGCTATATTGTCCCAGCCAGCTCAACCAACTCAACCACCCCAAAACCAAAGAGGACGACGTGTTTTCACCTCTCTTCCCTTACCTCTTCCTGTTGTCTTCGAATGACTTGTTCAACAGGGAAAGATTAAACCACTCCAACCAATTCCACCACCGCAAAATCCTCCACCGTCATATAACCCGAACACCTTCTGCATTTTCCACCAAACACCTGGCCACCCCACCGAAAGATGCCAACGGCTGCGTCATGAGATTCAAGATCTCATCGACAATAAACAAATCCGAGATCCCACTGAAAAATCCAATGTTGTCACCAACCCTTTGCCGGCACACAAAAGGAATGTTGATATAGGCCAAATTACCCTCAGCTCCACTCAAAAAGACCTAAACTCCACTCCATTTGACCCAAGCCAGTTCATTGTACCTGAAACAAATCCCAAGCCTATTGTACCTATACTAGCTGAACGCAAGGTATGCTTTCTAGATGCACATTTGAACCCCACTATATGGCAAGAATGGGGGGATCTCATGATGACCATGGAAGCTCGGGAATATGAAATGATGGTGGCGAATAACGCGGCAAATGAAGAAGCATGGCCGGCTGATGAAGTACAACACAATGAAGAACCCCCACTCGTTGCAATGAATGATCAATTTTGGGATCCGATGTTCGCAGAACCGCTCGATGGGTACGCACTTCTTAATCTATTTGGAGAACAGTTACCCATAATACAAAACCACCAACCCTTCCTCCATGGGAGGTGTGAACTTAACTAGTAGTCCCAAAAGCTTAAGCTGTTGAGAACTTGCCCCAACAATGTATATCAAGCTATTTAACACCCTCCATCATGTGCAACTCCGTTGCATGTAGAGATGCAAATATTCGCACCTAATGTAGAAAAATGCAAAGGGGAGAAACATAGAGCAAACGGGGAACAAATGCCAATAAAGACACTTGAACATAAGACCTCCTGCGACCTAAGAACTAAATCCAAGTTAAGTTTACCAGTAGTCCCAAAAGCTTAAATTGTTTGGAAATGGCTCTAACAATGTACATCAAACCATCTAACAAGAGGATGTATCCTTGGCCCGACGATTATGAGGTACCCGGAGGCACAACATAGGTCACTTAGGGAGGATGAAAGTTGGATTTGGCAGTTCACGACATGGGTCACTAACAGCCCGTTTGGATGATGTACAAGGGGCCATGACTATTTAATCTGGGAGGATGAGGAAATAGCCCATGTTTTGGCAACCCAAAACACCCCCGACTAAATAGCCGCGGGCTAATTAACAAGGGGGCAGCCGGACTAAATACAAGTGGGGGGGGGGGGGGGGGGGGGAGGTGCTTGTATTTAGTCCGGCTCCTCATCCGGGACCAAATGACGAGCATACCCCTCTGGTTCAAGCAAAAAATAGCACAAACCACCATTGTTTCAAGCAAAAATTCCCAAAATTTTCAGATCTGGAAATTTCGAAAAATACAAGCTATTAGGAAAAAGTAAAACATATCTGGGTGAAATCGCCGACCACCGCCATCTCCATCGCCGTTGTTCCCGTCGGACCTTGATTGGCCGTTGTTGCCGTTGTCTGGTTTCTGGGTTCCAAAAGGGAAGAAGAAAGAAGAAAACGAGAAGAAAAAGAAGAAGAAAGAAGATAAAGAAGAGACTGGTGATGGACTAATGGGTATGGGTAATGGGTATCAAGGGTTAACAAGTGGCCACTTGTCCTTTATTTATTTATTTTGGATTTAGAAAAAAATGGTAAAAAAGAAAGTAATGCCCCTTTTAAGAGGAGGCTGTCGATATTTTCAAGGTGAAAAGGATGGTGATGGTCAATTATCTAGTACACATGCACTGATGCACACTTGTTCCCAATATTTGGATTTCTCTTTTACACGTTTTTACCACACAAAAATACAAGGAAAAAAAAACTTTTTGAGAATTGAATATTTTGAATATTTAATGATTTTAATTTGTATAAAAAATTATTAGAAGGACCTTTTTTGGCTTAATTTTTGTTAAGTATAAAAAATTAATTAGTTTTGACGTTATATAATTAATTTAATTCATAATAGATTATGGGCATATAAAAGGGCAAAAAAGTCATTTGACATGATTTACATTATTCACCCTCCTTATCCCTCATTTTTTATCCCTCATCCAAATCATGTACTATTTAATCCCCACCTTAACTGTGGATCCATCATTCTTATTTAATCACCCCTACTATTTTATTCCCGACTATTTAATCCCTCTCAAACTAATACGCCATGCAAACGGGGCGTAAGGTTCATGCCTCGTGGATATTCACAAGCAGCATATAGGATGTAGATGACAACGGAGCTCGTAACAAGCGAGGAGCCTAGTTGACGACGCGATCATCATTCAGAATGACCTTTCCGTTGATTTCTGTCTCATATTTTCCAGGTGCAATTTATCTTTTACCCTTGCAACATTCTTTTCTAAGAAGGTTGACGGAATCTTTACGATTGATTGTTCAGTTTGATTCACAAGTCGAAAAATGCGATTTTGATGAACGCCCTAAGATGCACTTGAGGGAGGAAGTCCTACATTATCTTGAGGAGTTAACGTGGAGTACATTAGCAGGATAAGGAATCACCTCAATACTAGCTTTTGGGTTTGAGTTCTATCTAAGACCAGGGATGGGTAGGGTGTGTGTCCTTGATTGACACACAATCAGTGTTGTCGGGTTTGATCATGATGTCTGAGAGAGGATGTGGAGCGAAGTCTTTTCTAGTTAACAAAGGATGTGGAATATATTAGTCCGAGGCCTTCTCACTTTTAAGAACTGTGAATCAATTGAAATGGAATCCTTGTTGGCTATCCTAGATGATTTTTTAAATACAAATGTTGGTGATAGGAGGGTGTGATCCGGTTCATTAAATCCTTTTCCCACAAGATCATAAATGATCAAGATGTTCCTCTTCTACCAGTAAAAGAGCCATGCAGAGCTTTCCAGCACCCAGTTTCCAATAGAGCTTTCCAGTTTCTGAATCCTACAATCGAACATTTAAACAAATGCATTAATTCTAACCCATTACCATCTGGAAACCTTGAAACTTTTCTCCTACTTATTAGAACTATAGAGCTGTCCACTGTAGACACCTATGACCCTTAGTATGTCATGTTGGAGATAAATGTTTTTTATTCCTCTTCCATCTTCTTACGAGTTTCTCTGCTTACTTTTATGTGAGATGTCAAAATTTTGAGGCAACGCTTCTTGACCCTCCTTGTCAGTCTCCTGCCTACTGGGTGGGGCACTTTTTGTTGGTCTTTGGTAGGACCACCTCAAGTCTGGAGTCTATGGTTACGCCCATCAGAGAGCTGCTATGCTTGGTCAGCCCCTCCTCCACTCCTGTGCTGAGCCAAAAAAGAGGGACTTAGTTGAGTATTGTAGGCACGTGTGTGTGTAGGCATACATACACCCTCTATTGGTAATTCATTCGATAGGAGTCGTAATCCAAATATTTAGTGGTTACAATGTAGGTTTGCATAAGCAAAAAATATTTACTCCATCCATTCCAAAATAGTAAGTGTCCACTACGAAAAGTCGTGCCATTTTTTAAATAAAAAAATTGAGTACTTTCGTGTATCATTTTTCCAAAACAATCCACTACTTCAATTCAGTGCGCAAAATTTGAAAAACGATGCATGAAAGTACTCAATTTTTTATTTCAAAAATGGCAAGAGAGAGAGAGAGAGAGTGGGACACTTATTTTGGAATGGAGGGAGTAAGAAATTTTCCTTGTCTCCTGCAGTGTCCATGTCCCCATTTTTTGAGAATTGTCGTATAACGTATCCGTGCTATATAGGTCCTCCTCTATACAGAATACTTTGTGCAAGTCAGTCTGTCTGTTTTTTCTTCTTTTTTTTTGGTTTTGATAAGTACTTTGTGCAACTGTGCAATTCAGTTAAGCTAGTAGACTACGATAAACTGTTTGTCATTCTAATTGTAGTCTATTGTTTAGATTGAAGTGATTGAACTGAATGTGTTTTTTACATTGCTAATTTTAATCTTTTTTGTAAAAAATTGAGAGTTTACCAGCTTCTTTTACTAGCTAAACCCTTATATTTCAATTCTGACTTCTCTTTTTATGTTGGATGCAGGTTCAACAAACATCTAATGCACCTTCTTTGGATCTTGCTGTTGTGCAACAAGAACTTGGTCTGGTTGATATATTTGTTGGGCTTTGTAGGTTTGAGTGGCAGGCTGGCTACCAAGAATTGGCTACTGCTTTGTTACAGGCACAGATAGAATATAGTTTGTTCTGTCCTTCTTTACTTCTCACGGAGCAGAGTAAACGTAGGCTGTTTGAACACTTCTGGAACAGTAATGGTGCAAGAGTTGGGGAAGATGGGGGTCTTGGCTGGACAGCATGGCTAGAAAAGGAAGAGGAACAAAGACAGAAGGTTTTAAATGAGTTGTCTAATGAAAATGAAGAAGGTGGTTGGACGGGTTGGTCCCAACCATTATCTAACAAGAATGGTAGTAGTCTTATTCCAGAGAATGTTAAGGATGATGATGTGGAACTTGAGGAGCTTGATCAGGAATTTGAGACAAGAACTGTCAAGCAGGAAGATGATACTGAGGCTTTGTTGAAAATGTTAGGGATTGACGCTAACGCTGATCCTAATAGTGAGGTCAAAGACACTGCTACATGGACTAGATGGGCTGAGGAAGAGCTATCAAGAGATTCTGATCAATGGATGCCTGTTCGTGCAAAATCTGGTACTTCTCTTTAAGATTTTTTTTTCCTTTGTGTGGATGTTTACATGTGGCTCTTTGTCATACTCGCTCCATCCCAAATTGCTTGAGCTTTTGGGTAACCACATTGTCGCATGCAAAAAATAATGTTAAGAAAGAATTTTTTTCAACAACATTTACACCAATTTAAAGATTTCATTGACAAGAAAAAATTGGTTTTAATTTTTTTTTAAAAAAAAAAAAAACATAATTACATATGATTTGCGTGCGCAATTACCCAAAAGTTCATGCAATTTGGGACGGATTGGAGTAAATGGCACCATGGATCATGCAATATCTAGAGCAACTATAGTAGGCATCTGCATGTTTGACTTTTATGTTTAATTTTTCATTTGAAGCAAATGTTGCATATTTAATTTTGTTGCTGCATTTTTTCCAATAAATCAAATTCAATTTGTTAATGATGATACCTACTAATAGGACTGCAAAATGAGGGGATTTCTAGCAATGATTTCACACCAGATAGAGCGAGCGATGAACAACTTTTGAGGGAGATATTATTTGAAGATGTCTCTGAATACCTGTTCTCTATAAGCTCAGAGGAAGCTCGTTTGTCTCTGATGTTCCAGTTCATTGATTTCTATGGTGGAAGGACATCTAAATGGTTAGCTATGTCAACCACTTGATCTATGCATTGTTCTTTTGGTTCTGGTTCTATCTTAGTTCTGGTTATTGTGTACTATTTAGAGTAGATGGGGAGATATTTGGCACACAAGAAATCATGAGTTGCATGTGACATTGTCATCCATCTTCGATCCGTGATATTAACCCACTCATTTGTTAGACTAGGGCAAGGGTTGGACTTGACGCAGGAGTAAGGTTGCTCTACTGCGAACTTGATATCACAGGTTGGAAATGTCAAAACAACCTCGGTTAGGGTGTGTGCATCATACCCTTCTCACCCAACCCACTAACCCAGACACCAAACTGCAAGACCCATTCAGTGTGCTGTTCCTGTTCATTGGGTGAATTGGTGTCTGTAGCTTATGGAGTTATGGTAAAGCGATAAATGCTGTTGGAACCACTGAGCCTAATTGTTGAACATCAGTGGACTTAAGTATAGGACTGAGTCACTGAGAATCTATGAAGCACCGACACTCCTAGAGGCCAGCATGTCCCCGTGTCCGACACGGAGACACAGGGACGCCCCAAAATATTTATGGGACACGCCACGTGGCGTGTCCAATAAATCTAATTTATTTTTTTAGGGGGATGCGGCAAGGACACGAGAGGGACATATGGGGACACGGCAAGGGTTTTTTTTTTGGGTAAAATTGGCAAGGGTTAAATATGCATTTTTTTTTTTTAAGTTTTTTTTTGGGGGCAAATGTGTATTACTTCAAATATTTCAGGTTAAAAGTGTAATAAGATGTAAATATGATAATGGTTTATATATATAGAAGCTTCATGCTTATACATCTAACTATATTTTCATAGGTATAAAATAAATATTATACATTTATTTATTTATTCTTGCCGTGTCCCCGGTTGTGTCCGTGTCCCCATTTTCTAAGAAATCCCCTGTCCCGTATTCGTGTCCGTATTTTTGTCCGTTTCCGTATCCGTGTTTGTGTTACATAGCTGAGAATAAATGGCTGGCCAAATTATTATGAGCTTAATGTGGAGAGGCTTTGCAATATGACTGGAAACTTTTGGTGTTTTCATCAGGTGAAGTATACTACATGATGTTTATTCTTTGCTGCAGGCTGTCACAACTAACTGCTCCTTTTGAAGTTCTAGTGTGCATGTTTGACCTAGACATGCTTGTAGATATGGACTGGTGGCATGTTAGTATCTTCTGTCATCTGTGATGTGTGTTTTTGACCTGAATTCCACCTGTAATACCATGTGTAAAATGTGTGTACATTAGTCTGTATCTGAAATGATTGGTTTGCCTTGAAATAGGGGAGTTTAGCAGGCGCTTATGATTAGTTGCATAAGTGGCGTGTGGTCTCCAATGAAACAGTTTTTGGTTGGGGAAGTACTTGACATCTTCTGATTTAAACTGTTATGGCCGAGGTAAATGCGAACAAAAGAGGAGAAGTTAATAGGCATAACTATTTAATGGTAGTTGTTGGAAGTTTGATGTTAGCTATATGTTTGGAGGGGGGATTAGATCCTGTCTGAAGGGTTTGTCACTCCACGACATGTTTTCAACAAGCGAATATAAATGGGTATGTGTGGGTGTGTGTGTGTGTATATACCAGGAGGGTCAACCCCTGCGGTGCAGGTGAAGCACAAAAATAAAGTGGTAACAAAAGAGAAATAGTTGTGCATGGAAATGGAAATACTTGCTGATTGATTGTGGTGATTTTGGAAGTCCTGCCTTCAGCTAATGCAATTTTGGAGAAGTGCTTCTATCAGTACTCTATACAAATGTAGTGTTCTCTAAAAAGTCTTAAAAAGACTATCTTTTTTCAGTTGTTTAAAAATGTAAAAAACGAACTAAAAGACGTGTGTTGCCAACCACCCCACGTCCCCCACTCTCGTATCTTCGTTGAATTTGAATTCTTAAATTCCATTCTATAACTGAACCTTTTCAATTAAAAATATGAAGAAACGTACAATTTTGGAAATCAATTTTGCAATCAATGTTTGATCAATCTTTGTACTCTGACCTCTAGGAGTTTGTTGTTTTTTGGTCTGTAATTGTCGTTTGCGGCGTATAGTTTTCTGATTTATTGTTCTTTTAAATGTGATATTTTCATATTCTCATCCATGCCTTTATCTGATGTGCGGATAAATATCCGACGTATTTCTCTTCATGGTTTTTTTCTTACTCTACAAGGAATCGATTTGAGTTATGATCGGTGTAAAAATGAACATTGCTTACGTTTAATTGAAGAAAATGGGTGTCTCTATACCAAAGAAATGGTTTTTCATTATGTCATGCCTGCTCTTGTTGACTTATGCAGACAAAGATATTGCATTGGGAACTAAGGCTGTATTTAAAATTGAAATGCGAATTTCATTTCTTTTGCTTTTATAAAGTTTTGTTTTCAATTTTCAGATCATTTGTCATGTAAATTTTCTCTCTTTCAATTTTCGTATGTTTTTAATCCTGTGCGCCGAGTCAATATCATGAAGTGTTTGCGTCTCTGTGGACTGTGTTTTAAATTTGATTTTAAAGGAGAGCTGCTCGGTTTCTCAAAGGTTGAATGTGGTGTTATTGGATTGTGTTCAACTTTCCGCATACACACAAAACATTCAAATACTTTGTAGTTGATTTCCAAAACTAGATTCTGGCTGTAACTTTGGTTTTTTTCTTCTTATAATTGCGGGGAAGGATACATCGGGTCCCGCTCAGCAGCCGTTGACAGCAATGTGTTTTTAAGTTATTCATATTCATGTTAGATCAGCGTGGCTGCTATTCGTCTGTGGGGTTACCTCATTTAGTTTTCACTTGATTATGAGCTTTGCATGACTTTCAAAATATTTTAGTGTTGCATTATTTATTTATTTAATTATTCCCTGCTGAATCAGTTATACTGAAATAATCTATCATCTAATTATTTTCATTTTCTTAATTTCTGTGTTGGACTTGTACAAACAGCTCAAGTTGGACCGAAAATACTCTGTGCTTAGAAGCACTGACAGATATTCTGTTAGGGAATTTGAGAAAGGTCCATCATGTTGTAAAGAAAACTGTAACGAGTCCAAGTGATTTCAGTTTTGAGTTACTCTTAGGCAGCTCAAATGACATCTCGATGAGGACTGCCATGATGAAATTTCTTCGCAATGCTGCCTTGCTTTTTCTTACTGCTTTCCTCGTAACTACATTTTGGAGGAAGCCGCTCTTGTTGCTGAAGAGCTATTCAACACAAAAGTGGATTCTTGTGGCTTTTCAGTCACCCCTTGTCGAACTTTAGCGAAGAGCCTAGTGAAATGTAATCGTCAGGTACCTCTTTTTCCTTCCTCTTTTCTCATGGGAAGCATGTGCATTCTGTTTTCCTAGTGGTACTACTCTTAGAACTTCAACTGTAATCTATGAACTCAATGTCCTGAAGTGACATAAATTTCTACTGTTTTACAAAATTGATTGTGAACATATGTTGCTTTCTTTGCATGGAATGCTATTGTAGAGGCCTTCTTCTTTTTTCCCTTTCTTTCTCTTAGCAATTATTTTATTCTTGCTTCTTAGCAGCTAAGGTACTTTGCCAAGTTACATATCTTACTATAGGAACGTGCTCTGGCACCACATATCTGCTGCACCAGAAAAAAAGAAACTCACCATGTTCTGAGGCATCAGTTTTATGTCAGTACTATGTTGGAGGCATTATTTACTGTTACAAGACCGTATTATAGCTGATTGTAATATCCTTTGTCGCAAAATTCGCACAGTTAACAATTTGAATCCTGTGAATTGATGCTTTCGGTGGTTAACTAATGTGAACAGGTTGTCGGACTCACAGATAGCTATGAAGCACTAAATAGGGTTCCATCTTCAAACAACCTTTCAAGTTCCTTAAATATAACATCCCTTTTTTTTTCTTTCATATGCTGGAAGATTAAGAAGAACAATAAAGGAGATGATCATTAGGAATGCACACCTAAGGGACTCTAGACATCCCTTTTCAAAAAAAATAAAGGGACTCTAGACATCCACATCCAGGGCAAGTTCAGCATCAACCCCAATAGTGAAGAACTTACTCCGTTTCATTAATTACCTGAAATGTCATATTTAGATTCCTTTAAATAGGTTCATTTAAACAATAACAAGAAGACAAAGATAAAACTAACCTCTAGGCTCTAATGTCCGAAGGCCAATGTCAATAGAACAAGGACTCTCTATTAACATATAGGTTTCCTCTAGAATGTTGATTATGTTTCGGCGTGATATTTTCCTTTTTAGATTACGGCTGTGAAACCCTGTTATTATTTTCTTACCACATCAGCCTTCCTGGCTGTTGAGGATTTCCTTATTTTTGTCTTTTCGTTACTGTGTTGCTATAGGATGTACTATTATGTGGAGTTTATGCACGAAGAGAGGCTGCATATGGGAATATTGATCACGCGAGAAAGGTTTTTGACATGGCATTGGCGTCCATTGAAGGGCTTCCATCAGTAAGATCTCTATGCTTACCCTACTTTTCACAAGATTCTGGGCATTGCTTGTGCTACAAAGTAAACACTTATTTTGATAGGTTTATCTTGGAGTTTCCTTGGTTTCCAATTTGTGCTGCCAGGACCTTTTGTCTGTTTGTTAAACTCGCCGTACCAGTCTCATTTGCCATAGTGAAATTGAAAGTTAGCAGGTAACGTAGTGACTAGTTGAGAACAATGAATTGCCTAAAGGAGAAGAAGCATAAACGTCTGAAATTATGTATGCAGTTTTTCTGTAACTTCAAGCTCCATTCGGTCTGAAAAAACGTATCCGATACGTATCCGAGCGTATCCATATCCAACATGCGTACGGTACATGATACGGAAGCCAAAATATAGTATCCGTGCTTCGTAGCAAAAGATAAATGACAAAATACTGAAAACTAAAATATAAAACTACTTTCACAGTTTTCACTGTTCGTTCTTATGTTTCTTAATTTGTTCCTTGATTAGTTTTCTGGCCCTATATCCATGCTTCTGCTGCCATCTGAAACGGTATTTGATTCAGTTAATTGGATTTACCAGGAACTTTGATCAACCGCATCTCTTTTATATTTCTGGTATGCTGACATGGAACTTGGTTATAGTTCTAGTAGCGGTTCAGATTCATCACTGCGTGCAGTACATATTCTATGTTGTTTTGGTGGTGGGGTTAAGTATAGTCCATTTAAAGGCCAAGCGTCAAGTGTTCAACAGCTGAGAGCACACCAAGGGTTCAAAGAATGAATAAAAATGCTAAGGCCAGCTTGGGCACGTGGTGTTATTGATGATACTTCTACTGCTCTCATATGTTGTGCTGCATTATTAGAAGAGTTGATTGCCGGAGGCATAGCTGGTATTGAAGTTCTAAATCAGGCTTTTGTCATGGTTCTTCCTGGTAATCTGGCCTTCCTGCCCACAGTTTTCTCCCTTTATTCTCTTTTTCTAAATGTGTCATTTGAAGTTTTTCATGATTGTCAATAATGCAATATAATGAAATGCAGAAAGAAGAAGCCAAAGCTATCAACTTGAATTTTTGTTCGAGTATTATGTGAAGATGCTTTGGAGACATAGTGCAGCACTGAAAGTGTCAAAAGTATGGGAGTCTATCGTACAAGGCTTGCAGATATACCCTTCCAATCCGCAACTTTATGATGCTTTAGTTGAAATAAGCTGCATTCATACTACACCAAATAAATTACGATGGATATTTGATAACTACTGTCAAAAGTAAGATCTCTTGTCCATTTGTACTTAACATAAACTACACCATGTCTTAACAATTCATTAGTTCTTTACTCATGCCAAGACTGGGTATGTTCAGTCGACTTCCTGCCCCTTTGTGGTTGGTGTTTATTGTTTACAACGTAAGTAGAAATGTAAATTTTTTTGGGCCATGTGCCTGTGTCCCTTGCCGTGTCTTTGTCTGTCATCTTTGTCCGTGTCCGTTCTGCATAGATAAGAGGAATTGATATATTGATTTGAGAAAATGCCTCTGAAAGTAAAGGTTCTTATGTGGACTTTGGCTCATAACATTATGACTAGTGACATTTTTCCGCAAATGGGGAGACTTTTTCTTGATCGTTGTCCCCAATGATGTAATATGTAGGAGGCATATCTGTAGGGGACAATGGACATGAAGAATCTTTGGACCACTTTTTCTTGCATTGCCCTTTGACCTTTATGGAACTGGTGATTTCATGTGGTGGTATTTTGTTTAAGCAGCGCCACCATTTTGCTCCAAATCTTTTGATAAACTTTAAAGGCTTTGAAAGTGACAAAAAAACGAAAGCTTTATTATGGTCTTGCTTAATTTTTTTGGTCTTTTGTTTTTTTAATTTTTTGATCTTTTGAGGATATCTTTGACATTAGTGATTCTCTATTAGGGGAGTTGTCTTCCTTTTGGGCATTGGTTTCTCACCCTTTCAAAGGGATCCCATTGTTTTAGATGTCTAGTGATTGGAATGTGGCGTGTGATTTGTAGCCAGAGGTTTCGTTTTTTTGTGGCTTCTTTCTTTTGTTTTTTTATCTTTCTTGGACACTTTTGTCCCTCTTTCTTGTACCTTTCTTTATTTTTTATGATATTCTTGTTGCCGATGAAAAAAGAAATATTCATTCTGGCAACAAATACAAACAGAAGAATGGTTACATAAGAAAGCGCGTGCACCGAATGCGCTATGTTGCCCTCGGTATTGTCCTGTCTGGGTTTTTAGGATCACATGAAATGCTTCTGTCCATGTATGAACTCTCTTGAACTTAAAGATTTGGTTATTTGAAGCGGTGACATGCGGGGTTGGTGAAGGCTACGATCATATTACTGAAGTTCTGTCACGACTTATCCCTCTATGAATTCTTCAGATTGCCTGCTCCGTTACTGTTTCTTTGCAACTTGCATCTTGAAGATTTTTGTATTCTTCTTTCCTGCCAACCCGTTGTTTTCTTTTATGCTAATTCTCTCAGGAACCCATCTGTTTCTCTCAGGAACCCATCTGTGATCACTGTAGGGGAGGTCAGCGCAGGACCCCCAGTTGACCAGAGTCAACGATGACCCCCCAATGAGATCATGACAGGTGTCGCACAGGTGGCGCGACATCCGCAAGACATGTGGCGCCCTCCGCGCAAACCTCCGCGCGAGTGGGGGTCCACTGGTGCGGGCACAAGTTTCCACGTGAGGGGGCCACTGAAGCAGGACCCTCTCGCGTGAGGCGCCCCAGCGGCGCGCACCCCATGCCCGACTAGGGCAGTGCTTGAACAGCCATGGGCCATCCGAACAGGAGAACAACCCACGGTTCAGGTGACTGGCACGGCTCAGAACATGAGCGAGAGCGCGAGAAAGCTAGTCCCACTTAAGCCCAGGTAATTATACCTGCTGCGGTCTAAAGGCAGGACCCCGGGGGCCCCCTGAGGCTTGGCTGCGGTATAGGCGCGACCGAATAGGTTGCGACCTTGCCCTTGCGGGAATAAGGGAGATCTAGTGGCTTGGTGGCTAGGAACCAGAGGATCGCTGTGCGGGGGAATGGCTCGTCACTGCGCGGGCCAGTTGCGCGGTGATGACGTCACCCGTGCGGTCAGGTTGTACGGAAAGGACACGTGTTATCATATTATGGGAGGACAGCCTGGCACCTGACGATTGGTCCAAGGTGCCTATAAATATGGGACATTCCCTTTCAATGCCCAGAGGTTGGTGAAATCTTGGCAGAGGCATATGCCATTCTAGAGAGAGAAAAGGGTAACCACTGAGTGAGAGGAGAACATTCTCTGTGGTGAGTTCCTCCCCATCTCCTAGGTCACCAAGGGCATCACGGATTAGACTGAGAGCAATCCCCTACCTAAGTTCTTTCTGTGCACACCTGCTCTATTTCTCACCCTTCCTCTAGACCACCTCATTCTCTTCTTTCACTGTGTCTTTACTGCTGACTATCCATACCTCTCCAGCTCATTATTTTGATTAGACGAAGAACCATCACCTACATTCAGGCGACTCTGCTGGGGAGGTTGTTTAGTTGATGGTAAACACAAGAAGTGGTTTACAGACTTCAAACATGGCAGCACCAGTAAATCATGCGAACCTTGTCCTCGACGGTGCACCGCTGATAGAAGACGCCACATCTAGTCATGGGGGGAACGAAGCGGGAGGAAACCAGGGAGCTCCAGCCATGGAAATAATTCACGCCATGCAGGCCGGAATCACCCAGATGCAAACAACTCAGACGCAACTGCTTGCAACTATAGCTGGCCTAATAGAGGTCATCACGGCTGCCCTACCTAGGGCCCAACCAGCAACGGTGACCCAGCAGATCCATGCTGGGGGGGGGGGGGGGGGGGGGGAGTCCAGCCACCCGTGCTTCCACGGGCTGAACAAGCCCATGGGACACAGGGAGCGGCACCCTTAGCTGGTGGCCCTGGTGCTCAAACCCTTATACAGCCGGTGATCCCCGTTCACCCTGCCTTGCCAGAAAACCCTGGCCTGCAAACCACAGGAACTGGTTCTGTACACCAGAGGGCAGCATTGGGAGAGAACGCCGGGCCACAGGCGGTGACCCTGGCAGAAATACAGGCTCTCTTGCAAAGAGAGAAAACCAAAGCAACTTTCCCCTCCCTCCCTAGCCCAGACATTCAACCACCGTATCCCATGGCTATTCTCCAGATGCCATATCCAGAGGGGTACACCCCACCAAAGTTTACTAAATTTGATGGCAAAGAAGGTAACGCTCAGGAGCACGTGGTGCGCTTCATTGAAACGCTAGGAGCCTTCTCCGGCGACACAAATCTGAGGCTAAGGGAGTTTTCTAAGTCCCTCACTAACAGAGCCTACACATGGTATGTTAACCTCACCCCATATTCTGTAATATCATGGGAAGACATGGTCAGTCGCTTCTATGCCAAATTTTTCCAGACCCGCGAAAAGATAACCAGTCTTTCCCTAGTGAAAGAAACCCAAGGCCCTAGCGAAGATATCATCGACTACATCAGGCGATTTCAGGACCGCGCAGTCGATTGCCTTGAGCCAGTGGAGGAGGAATACTTGGTGGAAATTTGCACATCTGGGCTCCTGGGCGAGTATCAACCATTTTTGGTCAATGTCAAGATTCAGACATTCGCTGCCTTGTTGGAGGCAGCATACAAGCTGCGCCATACTGTACAACCACTTGCGCGGGACGGTTGGAGGTCGAGAAAAGCACACTTCGTTGCCGCAGCTGCAACTTCCGCTCCACCTTCGCGCAAGTCGCAGGGGGGAAGAGGCAGCGGACCGGGTGGATGGGGTGGAAACAGTAACGGGCGGGGTGATTGGAAGAAACAAAAGGTGTATAAAGAAAGCGCAGGGGCCCCAGACTACCCCTGCAGCATCGAAGAGTTAAAAGCGTTGGTAAAAGAGTGGATAGCAGATGGTGGTCTCACGCTACCAGATATAGAGATCGCGCCCTCGCGCGCAAACCGAGAAAGTCCAAATTACTGCATGTTCCACAAACACACCAAGCATCCCACCAGTGATTGCTGGACCCTGAAAAGAATTTTCAAGAGGAAACTCGATAACAAAGAGCTGAGGATCACCACTAAAGCTCAGGATGTGCGCACACACCCATACCCCGAGCATGGGACAGCCAACATGGCTGAATGCTTCGATTTCGTACGCGAAATGGAGGAAGATGATTATGGTTGTAATTCAGATTACAATCGCAGCTATGACTACGATCATGAGGAAGTGTACATGACGTCCTTCTACGATGAGATCGATGATATTGCGGGGTATGACACTCCAAAGGTGGCCGCTCCCGATCCAGAGAGTGGGGTCAAAATCTTGCAAAATAGCACGAAGTTCAAACAGTTCTATGATGGAATGGGGTTCACGCCCAATGTGAGGTTCTTAATGACAAAGGCTATCCTGGCCATCGTGCAAGAAGGCCACGAGGCATGCGCCGCGCAGGGAGGGTCCCTTCCTCGAACTATCAAGGATGAGTCAAATGCCATCTCGTTTTCCGACTCTGATAGAAGAATTCTGCACCCCCACAACAGACCCCTGTACGTCACGACACGTGTCAAGGCGTGGAACTAAAGCGGGCTTTCATGGATGGAGGAGCGTCTATAAATATTATGCCAATATCTACCTTGCAAAAGGTGGGAATCCCGGAAGATCGAATTGTGAAGTCTCTGATAGGAATCACTGGGTTCCAAGGAGATAAGGAGTCCTTGGGGTATGTTATCGTTGATCTAGCAGTCGGACCCATCCGCACTGCTACCAAATTCCGCATCATCGACGCTCAGACGAAATACCACATAATATTGGGGCGCAGCTGGATGCATCGCTTCGCGGTCATCCCATCCAGCTATCATCAGTGCTTAAAGGCAATTTGGGCTGGAAAGAAAGTCATTGTCGTGGCGTCCGAAAGGCCATTCGAAGTGAACGAAGCTCACCTCTCTGACTCAGTTTACTTCACCGAAATGGAGGAGACACTGAGCGCGGCGGTCGCAAAACCGCTTGGAGTTAAGTTGCCCAGGTGGGAAGATATCAAAGATGAGGGAGAGGTTTCCGCGAGCAAGCGGAAACCAATTACCGAAAGTGCTTCGGGTCCAAGGAAAATTACCAAACTCAAAGAAGGAGGGAAGACTGTGTGTTGCTTGTGACGGGGCGGCGGGCCAGATGCTCACACGGAGGCATCTGACCCGCATTGCCTGGAGGCGAAAGGAGCAGAGGAGGAGGAGATAGTTAAACCCGAGCCGGCTCCAGAATGCATGCAAGACGGCCCTAAGCCACAGCCAGAAGTATTGGAGGAAGTTAACCTCAGAGAAGGAGAGGGTACTCCGCGGCCCGTCTTCATAAGCACAACACTTGAGAGTGGCATGAAAAAGAGGCTCGTTCAATTATTACAACAATACAGTGACGTGTTCGCTTGGCACTACGAAGAAATGCCAGGACTGGATACCGAGCTGGTGGCGCACCACCTGAATGTCTTCTCGAATTCGAAGCCGGTCAAGCAGGGCGCGCGGAAGTATCAGCCGGAGTTGGAAGAGAAAATCAAAGAGGAAGTGGAAAAGTTAAGGAAAGCTGGATTCATTCAGCCTATACAATACCCGCTTTGGCTCGCCAACATTGTGCCCGTGAAAAAGAAGAACGGACAGATACGCGTGTGTGTTGACTTCAGCGACCTCAACAAAGCATGCCCGAAAGACGAATTCCCCTTACCCCACATCGACACATTGGCTGACTCCACGTCAGGGCACCAGCTGTTCTCCTTTATGGATGGCTTCAGTGGTTATAATCAGATCAAAATGGGAGTCGAGGACGCGGAGAAGACAGCTTTCAGAACACCGTTGGGCAATTTCCACTATACCGTTATGCCCTTTGGTCTCAAGAATGCTGGCGCAACATACCAGCGCACGATGACGGCAATCTTTCACGATATGTTGCATCACATTGTGGAGGACTATGTGGACGACCTAGTTGTGAAATCAAAAGAAAAATTCGACCACTTGGATCACTTAGAAACGGTGTTTACGAGGTGTAGGAAGTTCAATATGAGGATGAACCCACTAAAGTGTGCATTTGGCGTCGCGTCAGGGGAGTTCCTAGGATTCCTGGTTCACAGACACGGAATAGAGGTAGATGATGCAAAGATAAAGTCCATTGCCGAGATGCCTCCCCGCACTCTCAACGAACACTCAAGAAATTCTTCGGTCAGGTTTCGTATTTACGCAGGTTTATCCCCGCGCTAGCCGAAACCTCAGCACCCTTTAGTGACCTGCTAAAGGGAAGTGTATAATTTGAGTGGCGCGCAGAGCACCAGCATGCATTCGAAAGAATCAAGACTGTCCTGACCTCCGCGCAGACAATGATCGCACCGCAGAAGGGCAAACCCTTAATCATGTACTTGACGTCCACCCCGAGATCCATTGGGGCCCTGCTCGTACAGGAAGTCGATGGTGCGGAGAGGCCGGTGTACTATATCAACAGAAAAGTGCAGAGGGCAGAAGAGCGGTACACTCCGATGGAGCGGCATTGCCTGGCGTTGGTTTTCACGGCACAAAAACTACGCCACTACTTTTTATCATTCAAAATCCACCTCGTCACAAAAAGCGATCCAGTACGTTATCTGCTGTCGCGGCCAGCCCTCACAGGAAGGGTGGCCCGTTGGCTCTTAACTTTGGCTGAATTCGAAATATCATGTATCACCCCAAGGGCGATTAAATG
This sequence comes from Vaccinium darrowii, assembly GCA_020921065.1. Taxonomy (NCBI): domain Eukaryota; kingdom Viridiplantae; phylum Streptophyta; class Magnoliopsida; order Ericales; family Ericaceae; genus Vaccinium; species Vaccinium darrowii. The sequence continues at coordinate 20,339,699 of CM037158.1, read as the reverse complement.
TCAAGCACTCGCAGATTTACTCGCGCAATTCCCAAGTGGACAGTGTGAACCAATCCAGGAAGAGTTGCCAGGAGATGGTTTCGAAGCATTAGCAGCCACGTCTATCGCCTGGACGCTAAGCTTCGATGGGGCCGCAGGAGGTGGCGCAGGCGGTGCTGGAATTGTTCTCAACAGCACGGACGGTCAGCGTGAGTACCTCGCATATAAGTTATCCTTCCAGTGCTCAAACAATGAAGCAGAATACGAGGCCTTGATCCTGGGACTTCTAGCTGCCATTGCAAAAGAGATAAAGACCCTGAAAATTGTGGGGGATTCAAAACTTGTAATTCTACAAACGGAGGGCGTGTACGCGCTTAAGGAGCCTACTCTTGCTCCATACAGAGCCACTGTTCAAAGGCTAATGCAGCATTTCGATAAGGTGGAAATCATTCATAAGCCCAGGTCAAATAACAGGTTTCCCGATGCACTTGCCACACTGGGAGCAAAGGTCGAGTTCAATGAAGAAAAGATAGCCATAGAGATCGTTAAGAAATCGGAACCATCAATCGCCGATGAAGCAAACAAGGAACAAACTGTAGAAGAATGGCAGGGAAAGATAATGAAACAGCTAGCTACTGGGCAGGGTGACATCCCTTTGACAGAATTGGCATAGTTCACCATGCTTGGGAAGAAGTTATATTTCCGCGGCCCTCAGGGGTGGCTCGCACGATGCATCGGGCTTGAAGAGGCCAAGGCCAGGTTGCGTCAGATCCATGATGCAACTTGTGGAAAAAATGACATTTCTCTCTACCGAAAGGTTCAGAGACAAGGTTACTATTGGCCTAGCATGAAAACTGATGCTGCAAACGCATTAAGGGATTGCGAGAGATGCACCCTAGTCATCCCAGCACAGGAATGCTGTTTTTCGGTGGAGCGGGACTGGAGACAGAAATACATTGATTTCCTGCAAGAGGGCGCGATACCTGCGGAAAAGGAACATAGAAGGTAAGTCAAGATGTCCGCCCGGCGATTCTTTGTTAAAGATGGGAGTCTGTACAGGAGAGCCTTGGACAACATCCCGTTAAGGTGTTTGTCCAATGAAGAGGCTGAAGAGGTGTTATACAAAGCTCACGAGCTTGAACATCAAGACGGACGAAAATTATATGAGCATATTATCCATTTGGGATATTATTGGCCGCGGATGGAATCTGATGCTAAGGCACACGTACGGCGGTGCCACGCATGCCAAAAGTTTGGAAACCTGGTTCACGCGCCGGCGATAGAGCTCCACGCAGTCCGCGCACCATATCCTTTCCACACTTGGGCGATGGATCTTGTTGGACCTATCTCACCACACTCGCGCAAGCATCAGTGGATCCTGGCAGCCACGGAAGTCAGTACCAAGTGGGTAGAAGCAGTGCCATTAAAGAACGCGACTGGCGCGGCAGTCGCCCAGTTCATTAAGGAAAACATCATATGCAGGTTTGGCATACCAAAAGTGATTCTATCGGATAACGGGACCCCATTCATCAACAAGCATGTGGGTGAACTACTTCAGTCCTACGCTATAGAACACCAGACTTCAACGCCTTACTATCCTCAAGGAAATGGCCAGGCGGAGGCCACGAACAAGTCTTTAGTGCGGATCCTGAGCAAGCTGCTAGATGAAAAAGGTGGAACATGGTCAGATCACCTGATCACCGCGCTCTGGGCATACCGCACAGCTAAGAGAAAGGCAACGCGAACCAGTCCCTTCAACTTGGTCTACGAAGCAGAGACAGTTCTCCCAGTCGAGCTAAGCGTTCCCTCCGCGCGGTTGGCTCTGTCAACAGGGGTCACTGCCGCGGAGCGGCGCGCGGACTTAGAAGCCTTAGAAGAAAGGCGAGAGCTCGCCGCAGAGCATCAGGTCAAGTATTGGGTCAGTGTCGAGATTCTACAACAAGAGTGTGGTTCCGCGGGAGTTCAAAATTGGAGACTTAGTCTGGAAGTCAACTACAGACGTGATGAGAAATGTCAAGCTTCCCAAATTCACCCCAAGATGGGAAGGGCCGTACCAAGTTATCAATGCGAGGACAAGCAGTCACTACAGGCTTTCCAGAGTCTCCGATGGGTTTTTAACAGGGCCTATCAATATTAAGTTTATGAAGAAATATTAGAAATTTATTGGCAGGTCCTATTATTTGGAATTTTGGCCCACCGAGTCCTGGGCTAAAATTTATTGCTGGAGAGGTCCTGGGGCACAAATATGGTTGGGGATTTTACTTTTTTGCCCATCCTCCTCATCGTTACTCTTTGTTTTTACTAACCATGTAGGCACTTTCGTAAGATACCCTAGGATTTTAAGCACTTTCAGTGTAGGGTACCCTAAATTTAGAATGTACATTTTAGAATTTAGATCGTACATTTTAGAATTTAGACTGTATATTTAGAATTTAGGGTACCTACAGTTTAGGGTACCCTAAATTTAGAATGTACATTTTAGAATTTAGAATGTACATTTTAGAATTTAGACTGTATATTTAGAATTTAGGGTACCCTACAGTTTAGGGTACCCTAAATTTAGAATGTACATTTTAGAATTTAGACCGTACATTTTAGAATTTAGACCGTATATTTAAAATTTAGAATGTACATTTTAACACTCAAAATGTACATTCTAATTTTCAGAATGTACATTCTAATTTTCAGAATGGGGGTAATTTCGGAAAAAAAGTGTAAAACTTATGTCCAGGACCTAGTGAACTATGCGCATTATTTGTTCCGGACCTTACAAGCTATAAGACTTGTTTATAGGACCCGCCCACAAAAAGCCCATTACCCTTAAATGAAGAGATGTTTCATTCGGGCCCCCTTATCCAATTTGTTCTTTGTAAATTTCGCTTATGATATGCTACAGTCAAGTTAATGAAGTATACAGTTTCATGCAAGTCATTACGAGTACGAGAAAGCAACCAAAGATGTGAAACATAAAATCAAAAAACCCCTTATTATCCGCAAGTCATGAGGGAACAAATTCCATTACACAAAAAAAAAAAAAAAAGGGTAGAAAAAGAAACAAGAAAAGAAAAATGTAGTCATGGCGGAGGGTCAGGGAACAAGCCCCTGGTAACCGGGTCGTCCTTCCCAAAAATTTCCCCACCCGCGGCTTCATACTCTGTCTTCTCGCGTAGAACGGCCTGCAGCTCAGCCTGTCTCTCCCTCAAGTCTGTCTCCCTTTGCGCAAGGGCGGCACGCGTGAGGTCCACTTTCTCTTGGGCCCGTTCAACCTCCCTCCGCTTTGCCTCAACCCGAAATGAAAGCTTGAAAGCCCGGTGCGAACGGTGCATGCGCTCCATATGAGTGATAAGCCAACCCAGCTCCAAACCGCCCATGCTCTGAAGATCCAAGAGGGCGCCCCTTCCATCTTCCAAAGACGCGTCGCCAAACTTCTTAAGGGGGATGCCGCGCAAAGAGGTAATGATCGTGGCCAAACTATCCAGCATCAGGCCGCCCCCTAAGGCGCTCCGCGCCCGGAAGTTAGCAAAAGTTTCCGGGTGCGAGCGATGAATGGCTTCCAAGACGGGCAGGCTGGAATCAGTAACGCGGAACGACAGGAATGGCTTCATGGACGCAGGAATGGTAGGAGGAACCTACTCTTGACACTGAGAATTACTATATTGGGAGGGAGACCCCTGTTGTGGGTCGGGCCCTCGCGGCGTACCTAACTGTTGCAGCGCGCTGGACCCCGCTCCCCCTAAGGCCTCTGAGCTGTCACCAATATCTATGGCACCCTTTTCATAAACGACCAGCAGCCCAGCACCTCCTTGCGGAGCGCTGGACTCAGCCTCACTCTTGCCATCCCCCTCGGGTGCGTCCCCCTTAGGAATGACGGCCAAACGCTCTTGCTCGGCTTCCCCTTGCTGCTCCGGCAGAGGCTCTCGTTGTTGTGAAATGGACTGATGATGTAGTGCATCTTGCATCTCTCGCAGCCTCCCTTAAGGGTCCACAGCAGCCTCCAACTCTGAAAAACAATCTTTGAATAACTCGTGAATAATTGGATCGACTGACGTCGGTACAAATTCTCCTATACTATGAGTGGCGCGCGGCCTAAGGCTTGGCCCCGCATGAATGTCACCCCCTATATTCTGAAAAGTGCTGGAAGAATCAAGATGATTACCTTTCTCTGCAGACGACGCGTGCAGAGGGGAGCGGGCTGAGGGCTGACCCGTTTCGACGGCAGTGTGCGGGCTCTGTTCGTCGTCACTATCAACATAGGGATGCATAAACTCCAGCTCAAAGCCCCTGCCGAAACCCTCAATGGTGCTGTCTGAGCCCACTTCCACCCGTGGCTCCGGGTCGCGACGTCCCCCGGAGTGAATCTCTCTCACTTCCTCTTCCCTAGTGCCGCTGTCACCGCGTGGCCCAAGCACATCAGCGATTGGCGGGCTAACCCGCTCCCCCGATTGAATCATCTCCAAGAACCCATGCCTTTCTGTCGCCTGTGGATGTGGGAGGGACTCTTCATCAAACTCTGCGGGCTGGGCAGGCGGGGAAGGAACGCAAGCGATTTCTGCCTGCTGACTGGGCTCTGGCCCACAAGCCTCGGCACTCCCTTGCCCTCTGCCATAGAGTGTGCTGATGGGCAGGTGGTCACCATTACTGTCGCTATCCCCTGCGGGCTGTTGGACGGAAGGACCCGTGGCTCGACTCCGAGCTAACGCTATAGCACGGGCCCTCAGGGACACGTTTTCTGTCTCAGAACCCTCTTCCGCGCCACTAGTTTGCTGGGAGCCCGAGCGCTCCGGTGATTTTCCCTGACGCGCTTGCCGGTCCCCGCCTGAAACAAAAGGAAAATTTGTTAATTAAGCCTCGAACAAGACAATGGCACCCTGCTCAAAATAATGGACGAAATGTAACAAGAATGTAAGATGTACCCGGAGTAGCCTACGGCGAGCAATTGGTCGTACCGGCTCCACCTCATCTGGCGAGGATATTTGAGTCCTGGCCCGTGACCTGGTGACACAAACGGCGGACAGCGGGGCCACGACTCTTGCTTCTGAGGTTGCTGCAACAGTACTGTCCTTCAAGGCCCAGCAGCTCCGCGCACCACGCCAATCTTCGGATTGGGGCTTGGGGGCGTGGAGAGTGAAGTCGGGCTTAAACACGACATGCGGGGTAGCTGGAACGGCGTCGCCTTGTACATAGGCGTAGAAAGAGTCCAAATTCCTCTGCCAGTACAGACGGAACTGAGTAGAGATGAGAGGGTGGCGAATAGACTTTGGGAAACGCCAGCGCCCAACCCCGTCAAGAACTATGTTGGTATAGGAGACAAGAAACTGATTAAACGCGGCTTGGAACTCCAAAGGCTCAGGCCTTGCTGCAGGTATCACCGAGTCATAACCCAGCTGGCGCGCCATCCTATCCGGTCTGTACACCGCCGTTTGCCAGTTGTCGACCCCAATTACAGGCAAATAAGCCGGGCGACTCATGCAGTACACACCAACGAGAAGATTGCGCTGCGGCAGGCCAGCGTTGGAAAAATCAACCTCCTCCGGAATGCTTGGCATGTAGTTGCAAATGCCCTCCAAGGTCTGGGTATATGGGCGCGGATAAAAATGGGACTCGTCGTCCATATGTTCCTCCCAAAGCTTCGTTGTTGCCACATTGTTCCAGCGAAGGATAATAGGCCATACTGAGCCTTCGAGAGTGTACCGCTGGCAGCCATTGTCCTCCTTAACTAGGCGACCCCTACTGTCCACAACTGGCTTGGACACCTGCGCGGGAAATTTCTTGGGCTTCGGAGCAGTAATGGAAAAATGCTCGTACACCCGTACGGTTAGGAACTGGGTGTGCACCATGGAGGTGATGTCGTGGCGGCCCACGGAGCGCTCGAAATCCGCGGATAGGCGGTCCAGCTGTTGGTATAAATGCCCCAAGAATAGAGGCCCCAGCGGAAATCTGTCCTCCCGCGCAATCCTCACCACGAGATAGAAAACAAACTCGCTAGGAGCATCGACTGGGAAATCGGGGAACACGAAGAATAAAAGAAAGAAAGCAAGAAAAGCAGGCAAATATAGGTCACCTCGATACTCCGGACCATCGATGGCTTGGCGTTCCGCACCCCCAGGTGGCGCGGGCTGGAGATCCTTGAACAAGTACCTTATCCACGAACCCCAAGAAGTCTTCTTCGGGTCTGTAATTTGCCTCCGATTACCACTCCTGTCCCATTGGGACCCCCTGTGGCCCGCGGCCTTGTACGCTAACTTCAACCTAGCCACCTGCTCCTGGTCAACACGGTCGCACTTGGTGGGCTCAAACTCCTGTCTGCCACGGAGAGAAAGGTGCAGGAGTGCACTGGTGTCTTGGAGGGTGGGACCGAACTCGCCCCGAGGAAACACGAAGGTATGAGTGTCTGCACTCCATCGAGATACCAAGAAGTTGATGTTCTCATTCCTCCTGTTCAGTGTCAAGACCTGGGAAATCTTGATAGGCTCCAGTATGGGAGAACGCTCCAGAATCCTCTTGTAAGCAACATCCCTAACTACATCATTCACCCACTCGTTCCAGCCAGCGGGGGGGTGCAGAAAGAGAAGAATACTGAACCGAGGAAAGAGGGAAATCCCCCCTCTCTATGCGAAGGCGGAGAACGGAAGAAGGTGGTACCATGTCTCCATCCTCGACTGATGCCTCCGGCCGGATGCACAGAACGTCATCTAGTTCGCTCCCCACCGGATCGTAGGACTCCACCTTCTTCCAGAATGGATCGTTCTTGCCATGGAAGTAAGGAGCCCTACGCCACTAGTCTGAAGGGGGCACTGGGCCTCCCTGAACAGTAGGCCTACCACCACCACTTGCTCACCACGAGTCATTCTGATGCAGAAGAAGTGCTACTCTGAGTTTGGAGGAGAGAAGTTGTAGAAGAAAGGAGAGGACGGAGGATTTGGTGTCTGGGTCGAAAAGGAGAAGAAGAGAGTTAGAGAGAGAAATTCTCGAGTTTGAATGGAAGAAGTAAGAAGAATAAAAGAGGGGGAGGGGTGAGATATTTATAAGGAAAAGAGGGCCCCCATACGGTCGCAATCAACCATCATGTCGAAAGGCGAAACATCAGCACAGGCCCGGCCCTGAGAATTTCGTGGCCCCAGACAAAAATGTAAAATCGGGCCCTATGTTTTTCCTAAAAGACAAAAGTTACAAGACCAACGTTAACTTCAAATGATAGATACTTTGTTCTATATGTTGTTTTTTTGTAGTTTGTGTCATTCAATAAAACATAGTTTCCTGTCGTAATTTTTTATTGTTATTGCAACAACAACAAAAATTGAAATTGGCAATTTGATGCGAACATTTACAAATACATACGAAATTTTTTATTTATTTTTTCTCTAATGATGACAGTAACCGAATATTTTAAGAAAGTTGACAGACAATATGGATGCAGTGGAAGTATATATTCACAATTGAGTTCTTATAATATGGTAGTTTTGCACTTAGAATAATATTTATATCCTTAATCACACATTTGAAAGACTTTTTCGTGGTCATGTAAACTAGAAACTTAAGGAAACAACCTTTTAAAAAATTAAATGAATTAATACAAATCTTTTCTAGCAAAAGAGTCTACCCAAGTCAAAATGAGTGGGTATTTTCCAAAAATTATATATTTTAGTATCTATTTCGACTATTTTAGTGAAGAGGTATATAAAATAAAATAATTTAACGAAACCATAAAAGAATAACTATAAATACATTTAATAAAAGAAACATTGTAACCTTTTATACTAGAGAAATCTGATAGGAAGGGAAAAAAAGAAAAAAAAAAGGAAAAAAGGAGAAAGCAAACTAATGTACTGGAGGAAAAAATAGGCAGGGAAGAAAAAAAGGAGAAAAAAAAGGAAAATTGCAGGAAAAAATAGGCCCTCTCATAAGAATCGAACACTGGTCTAATCCCAGAAAGAAGGAAACTTTTCCGCTGGGCCACACAACTCTTTGGTTGTATTTTGGCTGCATTTTGTATTTATTACTTGCTTGCATATGTATACCTATTTAGGGGCCCCAATTTTGGGCCAAATGTTGGGGGCCCCAGACCCAGGCCTACTGGGCCAATGCCCAGGGCCGGGCCTGCATCAGCAATAATGATGACCTCGGACGGCCGAAAAGGCGCCCCCGAACGGTTCGCATCAGTCAGCCGAAAAGTTGTCAGAAAACGGATGACACGCTGTCGTCACGCGCGCGTGGGAAAGCGCCTGAAAATCAGGCCACGCGCCTACGTGTTCCACACGCGCGTGGGGGCCATTGTAGGGGAGGTCAGCGCAGGACCCCCAGTTGACCAGAGTCAACGATGACCCCCCAATGAGATCATGACAGGTGTCGCACAGGTGGCGCGACATCCGCAAGACACGTGGCGCCCTCCGCGCAAACCTCCACGAGAGTGGGGGTCCACTAGTGCGGGCACAAGTTTCCACGTGAGGGGGCCACTGAAGCGGGACCCTCTCGTGCGAGGCGCCCCAGCGGCGCGCACCCCATGCCCGACTAGGGCAGTGCTTGAACAGCCATGGGCCATCCGAACAGGAGAACAACCCATGGTTCAGGTGACTGGCGCGGCTCAGAACATGAGCGAGAGCGCGAGAAAGCTAGTCCCACTTAAGCCCAGGTAATTATACCTGCTGCGGTCTAAAGGCAGGACCCCGGGGGCCCCCTGAGGCTTGGCTGCGGTATAGGCGCGACCGAATAGGTTGCGACCTTGCCCTTGCGGGAATAAGGGAGATCTAGTGGCTTGGTGGCTAGGAACCAGAGGATCGCTGTGCGGGGGAATGGCTCGTCACTGCGCGGGCCAGTTGCGCGGTGATGACGTCACCCGTGCGGTCAGGTTGTACGGAAAGGACACGTGTTATCATATTATGGGAGGACAGCCTGGCACCTGACGATTGGTCCAAGGTGCCTATAAATATGGGACATTCCCTTTCAATGCCCAGAGGTTGGTGAAATCTTGGCAGAGGCATATGCCATTCTAGAGAGAGAAAAGGGTAACCACTGAGTGAGAGGAGAACATTCTCTGTGGTGAGTTCCTCCCCATCTCCTAGGTCACCAAGGGCATAACGGATTAGACTGAGAGCAATCCCCTGCCTTAGTTCTTTCTGTGCACACCTGCTCTGTTTCTCACCCTTCCTCTAGACCACCTCATTCTCCTCTTTCACTGTGTCTTTACTGTTGACTATCCATATCTCTCCAGCTCATTATTTTGACTAGACGAAGAACCATCACCTACAATCACCTTGCTCTTTGTATTGTCATTTGAGATAAGTAGAGGAGGTTCACATCATAGAATTCGTGGATTATTTGAAAGGGGATTGGAAAATGAGAAGTTGCGCAACACCGTACTACTTTGGCGTTGCTACATTGCATTTGAGGTTAATGTTGCCTGCAACCCTTATGCAGCTAGACGAATATTCTTCCGAGCTATCCATGCATGCCCACGGTAAGTCTATGCCGTAGTTATTTATGTGGCTTATGAAGATAATCTGTGGTGGTGCAACCTGCAAACTTTATAAATTTTTTCATGCTGGAACTTGAGAGCTATCACTGTGCTCTTTTTATATTTTTTATGAACCCTATTTACACATGATAAGGTTAGTCGATGGAGAAGGCTAATCAAAGGTTCGTGGCATATAACCGACATAAAAATGATGCAAAGAAAAGTAAATATGTGCAATGGATTAGTTGGTATCTTTGTTTTGAAAGAAAGAAAAAGGAATAAGAGAGTTTGTGCATCTCCAAATCAAGTTTTGTCATCATTGTGATAATATTATCACCATGGTGCTACAAGTTATATGTTACCAATTCGTTCAGACCTCTTCGGGTACTTTTATGCAAACAGAGGAATGGATGTTGGTGCAAAAATTTGGGAGTTTTCGAGAAACTGAACTTCTTGATGATGGTACTTGCTTCGAGGCACGTTACTGAGTCGCTTTTCGAAAACAGTATTCGCCCCCACCGTTAGGTGTGCACCGGGTTGATAGCAAATCTGTCCGAGGATAGAACGAAGCCCGATCAATTCAATGATCTTCTGCCTGCGTCCGCACAAACGAAGGACAAACTGAATACCGAGTCGAAAAAGGGATCGAAAGAACCAAGGAATTGCTGGCACCGTTTTTGCAGAGTAACGGTACAGCAAAACTAGAAAGCGATCTATAGAAATTTTGGCAGAGTAACAAGGCTAGAATTCTGTCTCTCATGTATGTAATTTGGGTGTTATTTATAGGCCCAAATGTACCTTTTCACTTTAGGACACGCCCCTTAGTGAATAGACTTGAGTTTGGGTCATAACTCTCGTTTTGAGTTGCATCCGTTCACGAACCAATGTCAGAAATCCGCGTGCTAACAAACCGGTATCGATACACCTCACAGGGGTATCGATACCTTTCATTCTGTTCGCGAGATAGCAAACCGGTATCGCTGCACCTCACAGGGGTATCGATACCTAACATTCTGTTCGCGAGATAACCCGTTGGTATTGATACCCCATTTCACTGGTATCAATACTAATCCGTTCCGACCCATACGCCACTCAACATTTTCCTCACTAGCCAATGTGGGACAAAACCAAAACACAACAAAAAACTTTCTAAAAGGCACAAGGAATATTTTGATAAACCCCCAAATAAAAACCCATTTATTTTGATAATTTCCAACAATGGACTGTATTTTCCTTTTATGCGTTCATTTGATAAAAAGAAATTTAATAGAAAGTTGGAAAGTAGTAGTTTTTTTTTTGAAATAAAGTCAAGAATTCCATTATAAACGCCATCCGGCAACGATCACATTCAAAGATAGGAGTGAAACCAAAACCACTAACAGTTGATATGAGCACGGCCTTCGCTCGGCATACAATGCCAATAGCTCTTAGACATACCTGCCGAAGCAGACCCAACACCTTCGGGATGGAATGATGAATCCTATCAAAGTGTTAGCAGTAGAGAACCCAACGGGTGCCCGGATCAAACCCTTAAAACAATACAGCTCAAATGTAATCACAAAACACAGAACTGGAACAATCCAGATCAATACGACCAACATAATCTAAACAGAAATTATTCAACCCACCACCAACACCTACCGAAACTGGGATCACTAGATCGGGACAAGAAAACCAGACTAGCTGGTCGGAAAAATTTCCGAGCAAGGAAGCCGGTAAAAACAAGGAAAATAAAACAGACCAATCTTCCGACCTCACCCGTTATTAACTCCTCTGCCAGCCGCCACTTGTCGGACAACTGACCGTCACCTCCATAATAGCACCAGATTAACTTGAGACGCCGGATCTGCGCTCCTCCGACGGAAACCGCGGAGGGGACCGAACCACCAAGCTAAAACAGGCCTATCCTGGACGAGAGGGAAGGGATCCGTGAGTGAACACACCGGAAAACAGAGGGGAAAAACTAAAGGGGAGGGGAGGAGAGGAAGAGAGAAGGAGGAGGAGGGGGGGAGGGGAAGAGAGGGAGGCGGCAGCCCCCTCCCCCCAAGGGAGCCCTAATTTCTGAAAGTTTAGAGAGAGAAGGGGAAGGTTTAGAGAGAGAAGTCCTCTAGCTACAACCCTAACTAACACTTGTTGGATGGAAAGTAGTAGTTTAATTAGGTAGAAATTAAAGGAGATGCAAGATTCCCGCAAAATCTTGTGTTTTTTGCAGGATGTGTTTTAAGGAAAAGCTAATCCTTGAGGGAAAGTTACAGACATCGGTCCCACAACTTTCTTGCTAGCTAAACACATTAAAAATGCAAGAAAGTGAAACATTCCCATACTTTTTTTTTTTCCCTTTCCCTGCAACTGAATGGGGTCTTAGGTGGAAAACGTGAAATACTTGTCCAATAAGAATATGCTTAGTTCCCTAGACAAATTTTATATTGTATGTAGGCTATGTTCTGCATCCAAGTTTAACATTATTTTCATTCTATCTGTTACCAGGTCGAAAAAGCTATGGCTTGATGGTTTCCTCAGATTACATGGCGCCTTAAGTGCAAAAGAGCTATCTGATCTTCAAGAAGTAATGCGGGATAAGGAACTAAATCTCAGGACAGACTGATTTACCCCCCCAAAAAAAAGATGAGATGCAATTGTAGAATAGGAGGGCTACTGTGTCGTGTAGAAGTATTTGCTTCTTTCTAGGCTATGCACTCGTGTGGGCAATCCGGTTGTATGTTGCGGCAAATAGCACAAGGTATAGTTTCACATAGTAAGTCGTCATGATTTTGTTTTTCCAGTGCAGGAAACCAGGCTGAGATAGTGAGTTAATATTTCATTTCTTGGTCAGCTGGTAGCAAATATGATTGTTTTGTTTCACTTGCTCCAAAATACAGCACTTGCTCCAAAATACAGCACTTGCTTAGCTTGAAGAGGTGGATATAGGGCTGCAACTGTGTAAAACCCTAACAACCCGAGCCCAACCGTATATTGTAGGGCCGGAATTCGGTCAGCAGCATCTGGGTTCAGAGTGTAAATCCATTTGGAAAATGTATCTTCCTTTTTATACTTCAATAGAAGAAGTAATCCTAATTCCTCTTTGTCTCGGCCATTTGAACTGGATTTGTGTCACCATGTTCAGTCATTGACTGGATATGATTTGTATCTATCTTGTTCCATCATCATTCATCCACCATTTTCCTCAAGCATGCATTACGTGCCATAGAACAGGACACTTCTGAAACTAAGAAAGTGAGTCAGAAAATGTTAGAAGTGGAAAATAGTTTGTTCAAAGATCTACAATTTGAGGTTCTCTCTTGTCCAGTGTCCACTGTCATTGAATTTCCTTAGGGGAGGAGAGGGGAAGGGGGAGGTAGACCAAAATTGGATACGATAGTTTGAAACAATTATGGTTTTTTTGGATATCATGGGACGGAAAGTTCTCGGGAGAACTGAATGAATAAAGTGAATTATGTACTTGATTCAATTGATTGGGACTTGAAATAGGTTCTTTGGTACTTTTTCTCTATAAGAATTAACCCCTCAGAATTGAAAGGCGAAGCCGGTGGCTTCTTAGTTTCTTATTTGTTGTCTTTACGGTATCTCACCTTTCTTCCAGATTGTTCTGAATTGTAAATCAAGTGGTGACATTCTACTACATATATTTTCAGATTTACAGAAGTTTCTTTTCTCAATTTTATGGAACATTCCTGGTTTTGGGATATCTTTGTACTATTGATGTGTAAGGCAAATCCATTTTAGGGTCCAATCTGCGTGACTTTGAAAACTGTACAGTCGCATGCGTTCGAGATTTCCAGTCATGGCCATTGGTTTCTTTTGCAAAGTGAACAAAAATGTCAGAAATGAAGAAGAGCAAGACTGCCTATTTATGACTTGTTCAAAGAAGGGTGTTCTTTGCAGCTGAATAATCAGAAACAACTTGTCTTATATTGGTCTTTTTATAACTGCAATAAGTGGAAAAGCAAAGGTTAAAATTGTCATTTTAAATAGTAGTGCTGCATCTTTAATCGCAATATTTTTTCTGTCCCAAAAAGGTTATATTTAGACTCTAAAGAAAATAATTGTATTCTAGGTAGATTAGTTCTTTGTAGGATCATGAAAACTTGGGTTATAACAGAATTAAATTAAGAGAAATCTATGAATCCATATTGAATATACAGAACGTTATAAATTCACATAAAGAGAAACAATTGTTTGAAAGGTATGGCAAACGACAATTTTCTGAGAATAAGATTCACAATACCATTTTCTTACACTCCTACCTGTCTAGTCATTGTTTGATCCCAAGGCAAGAAGAAATTTTTTAGTACGGAGTGGGCACGAGCTGGCACTGACACGTGGGATCCATTGGTTCACCCAGGGCGTCCATTCGTGTTTTGGATGGTCCAAATCTATTAGGGTAAATTTACCCCTCAAAATTATAAAAATGTCACCGAACAATCCCAACAAATCTGAACAGTTCAAAATACGGATGAACGGCTGAGATGAGCCGACGGGCATCACGTGGCACAACACCGGCCCTGGGCTCCAAGGTGCCCGGGATTTAGGCCCACCAAAATTAACAAATTTTTAGGGCCCCCAATAGGTATTTTGTGTTATGTATATATATACCCAAAAAAAAAAAAACAGCCCAACCCACCTTAATTTAAATTTAAAGGCCCAAAAACTTTAACGCAATGAAATAGGCGCAAATCTCAATGGCAAACTTGCAGTTTTTGAATCAAGAAGGCCCCTTTTTTTTATTTTACACGTACAGACCTTTTTTCACTTTACACGTAAACCATTATACACGTACAAACCTTTTTGTTTCCATTTTAATTAAGCAATCTGGAGACTTCTCGAGGACGAGAAGAACAATGAAGAAGAAGTTGGCATCAGATTCAATCACGAAGAAAAATAGAGTGGACCGAGTGGCATATTGAAATTAATCAAGGCTCAAGTGTTAAATGATATTCCTTCTCACAAATTTCAAGCTAATTTCTGGTATTGATTTTATTTTTTAGGGTTTTGAAATTAATTGTTTTGTTTGAGGTTTAGAAGCATTGTTTAATTTAACTTGGGCTTGATGACTGACTGAGTAGATTTGTTTATGCTACTGTGGATTTGTTTATGCTATTGGTTGGACCTTAGGGGAATCAAGTGAAAAATTTAATCTCTTTTGGGTTTTTTTAATTGCTTGGGAGTAGTGTTAGACTTTTATAGATAATCACGAGATAATGCTGGAATTTTGCAGATTTTTTATTCACCATGGCTCCTAAAAAGTATATGTCTAGATTTGAAATAAGAAAAAGAAAGAAAAAAGCGGATGAATTAGTTCAATCTCAAGCGGGTTCACTCGATAAATTTTTCGGTAGTAAGAAACAAAAGGAGAGTTCTAAGGTGAATATTTTTCGGTAGTATATGTCTGGTTCACTCGATAAATTTTTCAGTAGCAATTCATAAAGGGCCCATTTTTTTTTGTTGTCACTTTAAGCCCTGAAAAACTCAGGGCCGGCCCTGACGTGGCAGTGCCCACGGGGTGCCCGTTGGATAACTTTCCCCAAGCCAAGAGTGAACAAACTTCGTATTCAGAGCACTCATGCATGAACAAGGTAAAAGGAATTTTAAAAAGCAAGTAGACCCCACACATAACCAACTTGCCGTTGAGGTTCATTGAATTGTCGCAAACATGAATCACATACCTATGAACCCGACAGCCTATTATCAACCATTCCTTTGTTCATTGAACTTAATAACTAAGTGTTGGAGTCAGTTTATGCACACTTTGACTAATTCTAAAGGTCTAATCCCATTGCTCAGTGCCTACTTGTCGAGAGCTCAATTAAAGTTGGAGTAAAGTTAATAACACATAAAAAGTTTTGAACCTGACATCTTAGGAAGGAGCGATCACGTAGGTTATTTTAGTTTACTATACTCCCTCTCCTCCTCCTATATAAGCTAGTCCCATGCTCTTCATGCCCCAACATACTCTCTCTCTCTCTCTCTCTCTCTCAATGATGGTGTCTAATTTTTCTGAAGAGGTGCAGCTGTCATTTGCAATCTCATTACTGGGGGTTTTGTATCTGTTTCTGATGTTCTTGGAGTCCAGATGGTGCAGTACTGGAGTTTCTCGTTTGCCCCTAGACTGTTGCTTTCCTCCCATCAAAGAAGGAAAGAAAGAATCTGTTGCTGGTTCCAGCACATATGTTTCTCACGAGAAGGAAATATTCTCCTTCTAATTGGTAGTTAATTGGTTGCACTTGTTGAAGGAGATATTCATGGTGTGGTAAACACTCGTATTTTCATAGTTCAAGTGTCTAGGCCAGCTTTTCTGCACCTCAACTAATCATCGGACCAATTCCACTGTCCACTAGTGAGATCCCATTTAAAGCTAAAACGAAGCTCCATATGGAATGACCCCAAAAGAGTTGGTAGCACGTGAGTGCTAATGTAGTAGAACTAGTTGTTGCTGCAATTAACAATGAGCTTGCTTTTTTTTATTTTATTTTATTTTCTTTTCCGATCTACAAACGAGCCTTGCTCAAACACAACATTATGCATAACTTATCAATGTGGAATTGCTTCATTGGGAACGTGAAAAATCTGAGTCACATTGGTAATTAATTCAGGCCATTTCACAAAGCTTATGCCCTCATTTATCACTAATTCAACTTTTGGGGATGATTTTTGGGATTCTCTCATGTTGTCGTCATGGCACCTAAAATGAAATTCACTATGGTTCACTTGATGAGTACATTCATTGGCAGGTCTCATTTTACTCATCATTTATGCAAATTTTAGATTGATCACACATTGATATCAATCTAGACTGAACTTATTGATTCGACGTGGTCCATTCCATTGCTCGTATGATCAATGCGATTGGATTATGCTTTTACAATCTCACCGATGTCTGATCAAATTGATTTTTTGCATGAATGATGAACATATGAAGGGTTGCCAAAAGAATGGCTCAGACTCTTAGTTGTGACCGTGATAGGTTCCAATTTGCATCACGTAAGAACCACATGAAAGGATTTATCACATGAAAAGATCTCGAGTCTTATAAATATTCATAGTTCAATTTTATACTGGATCCAAGGGGACTGTACCTATGATGGAATGGCTTGCAGGCCACCTAAAGAGGACTGTTGAACCTCAAAGTTCAAGATGTCTTTTATGTCATGAGCTGATGGTTTAACCAAGGCCAAATTGTCTTGAAAATTGAGATGGACAGTATGCCTCAGCAATACGCCTGACAAACCGTTTTCGCCTAACCCCAAACGAATTTCCCGAGGGCATAAGGAGCTGCCCCAGGCTTGTCGAAATTCCTCATTTTCATGTAAACGATGGTCTATTAAATTAAGAAGACATGGAGGACCAACTTCCGAATGAAGGGACAGAATTTTGACGCCTCCCTACGTTTAGGGAGACGATAGAAAATGATGAAATACAATATGTATCCTGATAAGCAATTCTGAAACAGCAAACCAATCAGCATGAATCGCAGTTTCTAAATCTGTAAAAACCAGATCATGCCTCCCATGTTTGCAACTAGGGTTTTTTTTTTTTTTTTTTTTTTTCTGCTCTGCAAAACTCAGAACAAACCCTATATACATACCCTAGGAAGTAGGAACTAAGGTCAGACCACATATGGGAGTTGCAGCTAAGGCAGCAAATTTAGACATTACTTGTAACGTGAGTGAGACAAGAAATTTGCAAAAGAAATAGAGGATGAAAGCGAAAAATTCCCCGTGTTTGGCTGGACCTTCCTTCTTCTCGTACCATACCGGCCGGTATGTACCGGATTGGCCTATAAATGGTACCAGCCACCTACAATTTCGTCCCGGCCCTAATACCGGTCCTTACCGGTCGATACCTGCCGAGATGCACTTACCGGAAGTTTCGTCCGGAAAATTGCAGAGCACAGATCTGCAGATTTTTGAAGGATGGAGGCGAGAGAGAGAGAGGAACTGGCGACGCCGGACGTCCGATCACCGTGTGAGCTATTGTGTGAAAGATTTGTGATAAAAAAAAAGAAGGAAATTACCGGACCTCCAATCGGCGTGTTAGCCGGACCTCCGATTGCTAGAAATTGTGTGAAAGATTTGTGAGAGGGAAGATGAAGAATGAAGAGTTCAGAGGTATAGAGAGATTGTGTGAGAGAGTTGTGAGATCGGAGAGAGAGAGGGGGAGAGAGAGTTTTCCGATCGGAGAGACAGAGGGGCAGTGGTACTGTAATTTGTGTTTGTAATACAGAGAACAAAAGATAAACTTGAAAGTTGAAACTGATGAATGTGGGGTAGTTGGCGTTAATATCAAGGACGGGATTATCAAGTGTTTCGCACACAAGTTACAATCGTGCAATCTAAAGCAATCCAACGGTCCAAACTTCAATTGGTATTCCGAAAGTAAAAAAAAAAAAAAGATACAACGGTCCAAACAAAATATGTTTTTCATAAAATATGCTATAAAAATATAAAAAAACATATTTTGTATGAAATATGCTATAAAAAATATAGTTTGTGTATAAAATATGCTATAAAAATATATTTATAATTATATATAATGAAAATAATGCTAAATCCGAAACGGTACCGGTATCGTACTGTACCAGTAAAAAAACCGGTACCCTGTCCGGTACGAGATTCAGAACCTTGCTTCTTACTCTCAAAGGAGATAAGATGGACCTAAGAAGGTTTGCCCCAATGCTAGTATAGAAGGCGAGCGTAGGCATGGCAGTGTTTGGGTGATATCGCTTGCTATATGGGTGGAACCCTAGCATAAAGGCCACAATATTCATGACAGCAGGAGCCAGTAGAAAGCAGGGTTCAAGAAAGCTAGGGCCACGGATTTAAGGTAACGGTCTGGGGTAATTTAATATTTAAAAATGTTAATTACTCAAAGGAGCTCCATAGATTCCAGGACCACCCTTAACGAAGGTAACCCTGTCAACCCAATCAATCCAGGCTGGGCAGAGTAGAGGGCAACAAGATAAGGGCTTTTATAGTGGAAATTAAAGTTCTTGACTTATTGGAGGGAGATGCATCCATTTCAGCGGAGTTCTAAATTGCCGTTTATATTTATATGCTGGTGGGAGATTTTTTGCTCTGATTTTGGATAGTTTGAGGTTAGGTGTTGGAGGTTCTTTTTGCTCTTCTGGTCGTCGGTGAAGCTTCTGGCATTGCTTGCTCATGTTTGGCTTTGAGGATGGAGTTCATAGGCTGTTGTTTCTCTGTCATGCTGTAGGTTTTGGGCGGTGTCTCAGGAGGGTTTTTTTCCGGTTTTTGGTTTAGGTGTTGGTTGGTATCTTACCACCCTTCTTCTATCTTGTTTTTTCCCCTTTGGTCCCTTGACGTTTTCTGTCTTGGGTCCCCTTTAATCTTTGTAATTTGTATTCAAAGATTAATAAAATTCTTTGCTTAGCAAAAAAAAAACAAGATACGGGCTTTTAGCCAATTACCCAGTCATACTCCCCTTCGTACATGAGTGTGCAGAAAGATGACTGTATTGAATCATAGGGAAATCAAAATTGACAATATAGAAATGCACTAAACGGAATATTTATACAGGCAATATAAGTATCTCCGGTAAATTGGAAGATCGCTTAAACAAGAATTTTACCCCAAGTATGAGAATTTAATGCCTGCTTTGGTTTTCTGTCAATCTCTTCCAAACCATCTGCCCACAGTATAACAAGGTCAACATAGCCATGAAATATAGCAGAGGAATTCCGACAATGCATCCCCCCGTTGCAAGGTTTATCAGTGTCTGAGGAAAAAGGAAAAAATAAGCATACAAAATCAGAGCAAATCAAGAAGGTAGGTTGTCATCCGCTTAAAGGAGAATCTATTTGATTTCCCATATGACGAATTTGTGATTTCAAATATTTAGCCCACAAAAGATTATGTTTTCCACTTCATCACCAAGAAAACCCATCAGCAAAAATTGTTGACCAGACTTATGGTACGGTAAAGCCAATAAAATCCAAGACCAGAAAAGAGAAAAAGTTCTGATGTGCATCGGTGAATCAGGGTTTTGCTTGACAGCCGGTCAGCATGTCATAAGATTCTCACTTTTCACAAACACAACAAAATCCAGTCCAAAAATATGTTGCAAAACAGAAGATAACTCGAAAATATCCCAATAGATCTCAACAAAATGTGATAAGATTGCAGTTATAAAATTGCAGTTATAAGATTGAAATTAAGAAATGCACCATCAGATAGTAGTGATAACTTACCATCATTCCTGCAACAAGATGAACTATGGGAACAAATAATTGGTCCAATCTGTTCTTCTCCGCATATCCGTTAAATGCAATGACCATTGAGAAAGTGTGGATCGTAACAAATGCAAGAGCGATGATTGCTGCATTTTGCAAAACAGTTGTAATCAAACCAAAAGCCTCCACAAATCAGATTAATATAGGCCAGGATATATGAGCTCGCTACAAAAAAGATATAAATAAATAAGTCTTGAAAAAGGGATGCAAAGGTATTCGTGCTCCCCATTTTTCTGGGCTTCTATCTTTGTATAACACCTAATCACATGAGTACATGGGAGCAATAACCTCACTTATCCAGTATGACGGCCCCAGCAAAAGTTACTACCAGTCATCCAATATTAGTTTGTCTCTGGATTGTCCTCTCCCTCAAACACTCAAGCCAAAAACTAAACACTCCACATTTATACGAGAGCGAATATTATTCTATTTTCACCACAGTATTTCTCCAATCTGGCATTTTAATTGGAGGTAAAATTAGAAAATAAAATAAGAAATGCCAAAGGGCAGGGACATGACACCAAGTAAAAGTAAAAAAGAAAAATAGGCCATTGATGGGTCATCAGAGGCCTTTAAAGAAAGAAAGAATGAAGAAAGAGAAGAGATAGGATTGTATAGACGTCGCTAAGACTCACAACACTGAGTGATGAAAGAAATCAGGAACAGAAGAAGAACAACCACAAGCAAAAGAAAGACCAGTGTATGATAACTTAAGTTCTTTAGCTTGGAGGAGCAATCAGAAGACTTTATCTGAATCTAACAGCCTCCAGGTACTTCCGACTCTAAATAGTGGGTTCAGTATCTCCAAATAGTCACTCTAAATAGGGTACAAACGAACCATGCCAATGTAATACAGGTTTATTTGGCCTGAAGAGGTACGGTTGAGGTATTGTTCAAGCTTACGAGCTTTTCATGGTTTTTTTACTGATATAGATGGATGGCACATCCTTCCAAATTCCCCTTCTCGTTCAATTCTTGTTTATGTATAATTAAATGAAAAAAAGCAGGCGCAAAGAACAAAGGGCGAAACAGTTAGACTGGCCAACACCAAGCACCCCAATGAACAAAACAAAAAAGTAAAAAATGACTTAAACCAAGAAATGATGGATTCCCCAAAGCAACTAATACGAATAAAAACATGGTGACAGAGAATGGCTAACCAGAAACAAGAAAAAACGGTATTTGTGAGCACTTCTCAACGTAATATGTTGCTGGCCCAAATGCAGGAGTTAGGAGACTGATACAGAAGAAGACAGCATGGGCCAGACCATGACCCAAACCACCAGCTGCATAAAAAAATGATTTAAACTGCATCAGATTACAAAAGGTAGATGACAGTACGGAGAACATAGTTATCACTCAATTTAACCTTCATCAATAAACTACCAGAATAAGTTTGCAACTTCAGATCCCAACAGGGCAACCAGTGTCAATACACAATGGCTCTAGAGTTGAGCTCCATTCAACATAATCCGGATAATGATTTGTTAGTCCAAAAATATCCTAAAAGATATTAACAACTAGATTCACAGTACTAAATAATAGTATTGGGTTAAAAAAATCAAGTAAAATTTCGTCAAGAACTACCACGGAAAAGGTAATGACGGTAAGTCATTACCAATATCAGCACATAACCAATGCACATAAAGAAACGAAGATAAGTTGAAGCATGAACAACTAATGTTCCCGAACTTGTAAGAAAATGATCCCTGAACACGGAATGAATTTCCGGTAAAAGTTTTTGAAAATGAGTGTGATTATCACAAATTAGTACTCCATAAAAATAACCAATCCACAAAAAAAAAAAAAGAGAAAGGGTTAAGACAGCCCAAGCTCAACCCTAAAACCAGTTAGGAATTAGGATTTTATGATCAGCGAAACTCATTTAGATTAAAAAACACAAACACACTAGAGAAGGGCTTTGCGAGCTATATTCAGGAAATTAATGTGTTAAAATAAAATAAAATAAAATAAACCATCTTGAAAGGCAACAAAAGTAATGCATCAACATTGATCTCACAATGAGTGAACATTTAAAACTCTGTTACCTTGTTGGGCGCATTCTATCTCAGTCAAAAAGAATACACTGGAAATAATAAGATTATAGACCTTGCCCAAAGCCAGAGAACCCTTTTTGGACAACTCAGAACTAGAAAGAGAAGAAATGTATGGAATGAATAAAGAAAATATGTGTTAATGACTGATCCAGAATCAGATTATTTATGTTCTGTCAATGTGTGGAAATTCCTTTTGCCATAAAACTGTAGACCTTTAAAAAATGAGTGCAGTTTTAGTTGCACCTGAACCATTGAAAAATCTAGTTTAGGTATATAACTATGCAAGTAAACAGGTATATACCTAGTACGTACAACTTGATATTTGTATGCTTGTTCGTACAGAGTTACCAATATTATGAGGCAACCAAATTATAAAAACTTGAGAACACTTTATGGTTACTTCGAGAAACTGAGAACCATAAGAAAATTCAAATGAAAAGCTACATATAAACACAGCTAATAACTGCATCTCGCACTAATACACAAACCAAGCAATTTAAGGAAAGTTTAGCATATCACATTGACCTATTCTAGTACAGAGAATGAAGGAAAAACCTCTTCAAAGCTTACCAAGAGCAATTTGCATCTTATCAGTCAAAAAGAGCCGTGGTTTTGCAACTCTATCAGCAAAAGCATCCAACATATCTTCCAACCTCCTTGACATATCCAATAAATGAAAACACAGATTTTGAATACCCACATTTAGGTTGCCAAAAAAAAATTAAGGAGACAGAAGTAAAGACACCATGACCATGTTTCTGTTATTGACAGTTTGAAGAGTACTATTTACCGGAAAAAATGAAGCAAGTGTCCAAGACTCCCAAGTTTTTTCATTAATCATGAACAAGAAGAATGCAGCAAAAACATATTATAAGTGTAAGACTAATGACTCAAGACATACCATAAGAATCACCCCAAAAGATGGAACAAATTGAGCATAAGCAATTTTCAAGCCAACTAATGAAGTAATGTTCAAGAATGCGATGGTATCAAAACAGGAGAAAGGTTCTAAGTAAAGATGCCAAACCTACTAAAAACTGATACGGGGCCAAACCATACACGCGCAGACGAAACAAGTTGGTAAATTCCTCTTGATGGGACAAGGTAATAAATTAGGGTGTGAAAACATTTGCTTAGGGTCCATTTCATATCATTTTTATTTAAAGTTTTCTGTTTTTCCCCTTCAATAATACTACCATGGATTGTATGTCTTAGTTAATAGTTACTATGAACTTCTCATGTACAGTTTGCCCTTGTTCGTGAGAGCAGATGCACATAGTAGTGGTTACAAAATCCGTCTATTGTGGGCCACAAGGACCGTGGAAAGAATTGGCATGGTAACTGAGATATTAATTATTCCATTGAGGTGCCCAACATATTACAATGTTTTTTTAGCTCGATATAGAATCTTTACTTAAATCCAAATACAAACAAATTGAAAACTTTGTAGCCCAGATGCAACCATTGTTACAATAAGCACTTTATCCTCTACATAAACTTCCACACGTTATCTAATCTGTAAGTGTTGTTATTTGGAATTTTTTTATATTAATCCCCATCCCGAATGAATCTTGTTGCTTGACTGAAATTCTTAGATTTGATTTAGAAAGATCCAAAGACCTTAAAACATTGTGGACAAGAACTATAATGTGAAGACTACAAAGACAACAACTTACTTGTATACTCTCCAGAAGACAACACGAATCCCTTCTTGAAAGACAACAGAAGTGAGAATAAGGATCCCATATGGCCACCATGCTGTTGTTTCAAGTGGAAGAAAAGCTCTCCACACCCCTGACAGCACTATCAGACTTATAAGCCATACCAGAGTACTACACATCAAAAAAGGAAAATCTATTAGAACACAAAAAAAGGCCAATTCGAGAAAACCTATTAGAACCAACAATGATTCCTACTCAAATAAATAATTAACACATGCAGATGGGAGAGAATATAAACAAATATCACCTTAGACTTTTCCACCACTACACATCAACTCATGATAAACATCTAAAATGCCTTCTTTATAGATCATATGTTACGTATTAGCATGTACAAATCCATATGAGTATAAAGCTATGCATGCATTTACACCCCCCCCCCCCCCCCCCCCCCCCCCCCCACACACACACAGACAGAACCAATGGTGAACTAAATAATTCATTATTCTTACAGACAATGGGTATTAAGTGATATTTAGTGATCTTTTGTTTAGTTTTCTGTCAATTTATTTGTGATTAATCATTCCCTGGATGAGAGGAATCAGAAGAATATAAAACTATCAACCCAAGTTGAAACAAGTATGGATAATCTTAAAAACACTTGGAGACAAGGAAAACTGTTTGTTTCGAACTTTTTTGTCTCAAACTTTTGCAACTTTTGGTCATAATCTTGTACTTCTTTGACTTCAATTGTCAAGTTGAGTAATTAATCCAAAATTTTTTCACGTGAATCTAGTAAAAATTAAGAGAAAAACCAGAAAATTCGAGACAAATAATTAGCCCAAAAAATTCAAACGAAATCTATAAATTACGAGAAAATAGCCCCAAAAAACAATAGAATAAATACCCGTAAATTTAAGCAAGCCAAAGGGTAGTTAATGGTTCTTAAAATGAAATTAAAAATTATCAGCCATCACAGTGTACCCATTTAGAAACAACAATAATACCTACTTTATACTTCATTTTACGCACATAAACATGCAGAGAGAGGAAATATAAATAAATAAATAAAAATCCACAAAAATATCCTTAAAAGATCAAACAACGGGAATTTTCTTTACAAATTTGCTCGTAATTATAAGAAAGGGTATGAAAGTAGTACCTTGAGAGAAGGGTGAGGATCAAGAAGGGTTTCTTGGAGATGACAGCGACAAAAAGGGAGAGAGAGGGGCCGAGGGCTAACAAGACGTACCCAATTCCAGCTGCTACCGTCATTGTGTGTATAAATCACAGAAAGATTTATTGGTAATGATTTCCCATATGGACTGATCTTTGTGTAGCTAGTTCATGATAGTTGAATTGGGGAAAGGAAATTCTCTTCAAAACAGTTCAAGGAAAGGTTTTTCTGTTTTTTTTTTTTTCCATGGCTTAATTACATCTTGCCCCCTTAAACTATTTTCCTTTTTTTAATAGGTAAATCAGCTTGAAATAAAAAGACGCTAAACGAACGTACAACTTACAAGGACCATACCCCAGGAGGACAAAAGAAAAAGAAAAAAAAAGGAAGAAGAGTGTGAAGTCACCGACACAACCCGTCGGGATGGAAAAATAGGAAAGGGATGGCCAAAATGGCTACAATGGGATGGGCCTAAATGGCCGAGGAAAATATAAAAGAAAATGACAAATAATCTATGAGAAGTGTTTCTAAACCATCTATGAAGATGGCAAAGAAACACTCAAAACCCAATCAATGTAGGACTTTGACTTGGGATGTGGTCATAATAGCTCTGACAATTATGAAATGTGATGGCTTTAGCAAGGTTTTATTACGGGCCAGTACAAAGGTGATTCTATTTGTATCCCATTTATAACTTCATACCACCTGAATTCTACATACATCCCAGCTGACATGGAAATTTCACATTTTTGCTTCAAATATCCCGGTAAAGTTCCCAAAATACCCTTGTTTTAATTTTTCTCCCAAATTAAAAAAAAAAAAAACTCTCCCTCTTCTCCTCCCTCCTCCCCCTTCTTATAATCCACGGCCTCTCCTTTCCCATGCTCCATCACCACTACACCGAAACACCCAACACCCATCACCACCCACTGGCCCTCCGACCGGCGACCACCACCATTGTCGCGACGATGATCGGCGACAACGACCAAACGGCTCAGATCCAGCCCGGAACTTAAAGGTGTGTTCATTTTTTGCTCGGTATATATACATATATCGTAATAGATTTTTCTAAGGTTTCTGAAAAATCGCTTTATAGTTGTTAATTTCAAGTGAGATTGGTTGATCGGAAGTTGTTTGGACTGAAATTTTGTAAGTTGAACCGCCATTGATGTCGAAAGAATTCGGTATAGAATTCCCCAAAAACGATATAAATTTCGGTAGTTAGAAGTCGAAAATGTCAATACCAGTTATTTGGGCAATGATCAAACGGGAATTATCTACCGAAATTCAACATTGTTTTCGACAATTAACTCCCGTAATTTCCTACAACTTTCAGGATTTAACTTCTAAAGGATACCTAGTTTTTCGACAACTAACTCCCGAATATGGAGCATATTTTCGGTAGTTTATTTCTAAAATTTAGAATTTCATGTGCTTATCATTTATTTGTGATTAAAAGTTGGGGGTTTGTTATTATAATAGCTCACGTTGTGCGGGGGAGTGTTGATGTTTGCCTTGTGCTTACAATTTCATTTGTGCTTATCATTATTTGTGATGTGTTACAAACAGATATGGTACGTGAGCAGTGTAACACACAAATTCGAGTCCTGAAAAAAAAAGACAAGAAAATGATGCACAAAATAATATTTTATTGATTTGAATTTAATGCGAGGTACAATCTCTATTAAATTCTTTACAACAAAGAATAATTCCTCTGATTCAATCTCCGAAGTTGATGGTGCAACCTATCGGCTATAGAAGCTTGTCGTAGGATTGAGCCGGTTTGTAGTTGTTTCAAATCTTCGAGTTGAGAAACTTGAAGAACGAAGCTTGAACGAGGGCTTGAACAACTTTATCGCGAACAAACAGTGAACTTGAGGATGATCTTCGCTAGCTGACGCGTAGACCGTTGTTGTTATGAATGAATCGGCACGTAGCTTGGGTGCTTGTTGATCCTCCACGCGAACTTGAGGGATTTGAGAAGAACTTGTAGAGAAGGCCTGAGAACTGCTTGAGAGTGCTCTGGAATTTCCCTGGCTGCAGATCTCTTGGATGATTTGAGTTGTTTGGATGATTTGATTTTATGAACTTGCGAAAAAATCGGCACGCCGTTCTTGGTGCTTGATGATTTTTTGCAAGAAGTTGAAGAATGCTTGAATTCTTGAATCGTGCTTCAGAGCTCTGGTTGAATGCCAAGTGAATCTCCCCCTCTTCTTTTCTCATATGAGCCTCCATTTATAGGCTCAAAGAGAGAGGTACTAAGTTTTGGAAAGATTTCCAAGAGATATTTGATTGATTTTGATTTGATTTGATATCCAATTAGTAGTATTTAATCTGATTTGATATCCAATCAGGAGGGTTTGATTTCCAATCACGAGGATTTAATTTCATTTTACTTCCAATTAGGAAGATTTGGTTTCATTTCCTAAAAGAAGATTTGACTTCTTTCATTATTTTTTAGAAAATTACATTAACCCGAAAAGATAAATAATATATTTATTATTTAACCTTTTTTTTTATTGGGTTATCTTGAATGGGCTTGCACGTTTGGGCTAGCCCAATTTCGTCACTTATTTGGCAAATCAATCTAGCCCAACGTATTTTTTGGTCTTCCACAAATCTGAAAAGGACTAAGCCCATAAATTTGATGGGCCTAATATTCATTTGAAAATGTTGACCAAAATTTGACTTTAATTAATCAAGGTAATTTATTTATCTCAATTAATCGGACGGCGATTAGGCGATGCCGAAATTTAAGTGTTTACAAGCAGCAAACGGCTTCTAACAGACGACACAAGGCTTCAGGGGTTTCTCAGACCCGGAAGTGCAAACGGGTTCGTCGTACTGATGCCCGCCCCCAGGAGCAGCCCCCTCACATTAAGGAGGCGGAGGCAGAGGCGGAGGCTGAGGCCGAGGAGGAGCTGGAGGATCAGGAGTAAGAGGTCCTATCTAAGGATGAGAACTGGACAAGTTGGGAATACCATGTGGTGCCTGAGGCAAAACGAGTACGCACGAGAGCAGATGTCCCGTGGGAGTGCCACCCAAATTACCTAGAGTGGCTCAGTAGATAATCCCACTATCGAGTGTTTCCTGATGCGGATGCGAGTGCGGGTGAGGTCAATATTGGTGGCAGTGATGGTATGAAGTTAGGAGCTATAGCAGTAGAAGTTGACAAGGTATTTGCCGATGGACTATCACAATTTAACATGTGGCAGGCTTTGCGCAACATATCGACTATTTTGCGGCCTAACACCGGAGGAAAGCCTACTACACCATTCACGACGGAGTCCTACACTACATGCTACTTGAGTGTTGTGTTTAATTTGGTTAGACTATTTTGGACTTCATGGTTATGTATGTTTAGACTATGATGGACTTTATGGTTATGTATGTTTAGACTATAATGGACTTTGGTTATATATTTAGGTGGATGGACCACGATTATGATGTATTTTGGATTGATATGGTTAGACTTTGGTTATGTACGACTTTCATGTATGTTGATATTATGATGTATTTTGATATTTTGGTAAGTGTTCGCATGTATTTACTATCTGCTTTCTGGATTTACATAGTTCGGATATTTACTACCAAAAAATAGCATAAATTTCGGGTACAAACTACCAAAGTTATTACCAAATTTCCGACATCAACTCCCGTAATCACCACTTGCTCTCTGGATTCACACAGTTCGGGTGTTTATTACCGAAATATAGCATCAATTGTGGGTACAAACTACCGATTTTATGTCCCCATTTCGGTTATTAACGCCTGTACTAAATGTATGCTCTCTAGATTTACATAGTATGGATATTAATTACCGAATTATTGCGCTAATTTTGGGTACAAACTACCGTATTTATGAACAAATTTCAGACATTAACTCCCGTTTGCATGCCTCTGTTTAAAATTGGTCATTAAACAATATATAAACTGCATATCATGAAGCGAATATCAATTGCACCTGTATGAATTAAGTTCTTGAATAGACTTACGCATTCTCAAATTGACAACAATCTCGAAGTTACAACAATCTCAGCAAATTACAAGTATGCATTGTCAAACTTACAACAATCTCAGCAAATTAAGTACATTGACTACCAAATAATATCAAAATCCTCTGCAATTGCTACATGAGACCCGATAAGGACATTGACAGAGTCCTCTCAAATGAACCCTTGACCTCGGTAACGGTTGCCTCAAACAAGCTATGAGTATTCTCCCATGCATTCTCAAAGTTGCATTGTGAGGATAAAAGATACTTCTTTAGCTTAAAATGTGCTCCCTCCACCCTGTGTATTGCAAAATGGTAAGATTTTAGTTATTTTAGTGACATAGCTCTTTTAACTAAAAAAGCAAATAGCAAAATGAACCATATACCTGTTACTAGTGTAATTCCCTAGGTGCATGACGGAGTCCGTCCAAGTGCAAACAAACTCCTCCTTATGCGGAACCAACCATGTCTTGTCAATGTATTTGAGGACTTGTGGATACATCATAAAATCCGGCTTTAGTCCACGAACCCGCTCCTCATACATTGCTATAGTTGGTGCGTACAATAAGGGCGAACGTAGACTGAAATGATTTCCACGTATTATCATCAAAATACTTTTTACAATTAGCCAACACATTTTTTTGAATATGCCGCCTACATAGCATATTCTTAGCGGAAGGGAAAACTTTTCTGATTGCATTTATGAGGGCTAACTCCCTGTCTGTGACTATTACCTCCGGAAGTGACTCAGGATCCATCATACCCTTTAACTTTTCAACGCCCAAGTGTAGTTATCCTCATTCTCCGACTCCATGAAAACAAATGCTGCAGAGTACGGCATCTCTGTCGATGTGACACCAACAATCTGTAGTAAAGGAAACCTGTACCTGTTCGTTTTGTACGTGCAATCCATCATCAACAATCTAGGGAAAGCACGTAACATGTCACCGGCAAGTGGATGTGACCAAAATAATTCTTTCAAATAACCTGTCACCTCATCACTGTGATGCCACTCAACATAGTTAGGAGCCGTTAATTGATGCATTAGATGTTGCATTTGAGATCTACCCGTTTGTTCCCTCACCCGGTACTTCGCACGCACATTGTACACAGTTTTGATTGTCGTGCAGTTGGATTTATCCCGGCCTTTAATCGCCAATAGAATTTTCCTCAATTTTACAAGCGCTTTGACAACTCCACCACCATCGCTATTTGTTCTTTTGTCAACCTCTTGGGGGTATGAGTGCCCCTCAAGTTGAGCTGCAGGAGGATGGTTGTGGTTACCATTTCGAACTTTCACATACCAACCTTCATATCCCTTAACACAATTCAATAGAAATGGGCATTCACATTTCTTTGTCCCTGTGTTACACTTTCTCTTCTTCGACTCGGGAATTGGATGTTTAGATTGATACTTTCTGTACTTACCCCCCCCCCCCGTTCGCATTGAAATCTTATCCTCGGTCGCCTGTTCTTTGGCATTGTTTCACCAGCCTTAATGATAAAGACAAAACCATGGTTCAAACACGTAGAAGAAACCCAATCTTTCAACGCTTCTTCGGTGGGAAACACCTATCACATATTGTTGAAGAAAAATTTAGGATAAATAACTCGCTCGAATGTGTTTAAGTAAGTAACTAACTTTTTCCAAAGTACTAATTGTCTCTGTTGTGAAGTGTTCTGTATGATCATATACGCCACCTACTGACCCCGTTGTGCGACTACCATGTGTGGAAGCATAACCCTTAAAAAATACCATAGCAACATTAGGAAGATTAGATTTGATGGCATCAAAACATGGATATAAACTACCGAAATATTGTCTAAATTTTTGTTTAACTATTGAAATAATTTACCAATTTCAGAACTCAATTGTCGAAATATTTAACCAATTTCGGGAGTTATATACCAAAACATATGACGTTTTTCAGAACTGCATTTCCGTGACGTGTTTCAGAACTGCATTTCCGTGTTGAACAAACGGACAGATTACTAAATTGGGAAACAATGGGTTTCCTCTTGGGTCATTTTTTGCTCGAAAATCTTCATTTCCGGGATACCAGCCTCACTCTCCACTTCCATGCTTTCTTCTAAGGTCACCGTCTTCTCTATTGCGGACTCTTTTGGTGAATTTGGAGTTCTAAGTTGTTCCATTATCTCCCGAAGTTCCCTTCTAATTGAAGTGAGGGAGAGGATCCTTCCATCGACTCATCAAAATTTTCCATTGATTGAGAGAGATGAGAGATGGAGGGGGAGAATGTAGGAACAAGTATGAATTTTTTTTTACCTAACCTAACAATGGAGGAAGAAGAGGGAGAATAAGAGGGGGATGAAGAGGTCTGGGGAAGAAAAAGGGGTGGGTTGGTATGTAGTAATAAGAGAAAAAAGGTTTGTGTAAATGGGTTGGTATGTAGTAACTTGAGGGGCAAAATGGACTTTTCGCAGGAGGGGTTTTGGGATTTATTTTGGCCGGGTGGTATGAAGTTATAAATGGGATGCAAATAGAATCACCCGTACAAAAAACAAATATTTATTATCACTAACTCCAATCACTCTTTTTAATTACCAGTAACTCCATTAAAGTCAATCACTCTAGGATTATAGGGTTTAGGCACTTAGAGTGCACTTTCCTATTATAGGGTTTTTAGTGGTTTAGGCACTTTCATAGGGTACCCTAGGATTTTAGGCACTTTCATAGGGTACCCTAGGGTTTAGGTTTAGGCACTTGCATAGGATACCCTAGGGTTTAGGTTTAGCACTTTCATAGGGTACCCTAGGATTTAGGTTTAGGGTGCACTTTCCTATTGTAGGGTTTTTAGTGGTTTAGGCACTTTCATAGGGTACCCTAGGATTTTAGGCACTTTCATAGGGTACCCTAGGATTTTAGGCACTGTCATAGGATTTGAGGTTTTAAAATTAAAAGAAAAAAAAAATAATAAAATCTGACGAGATGGGGACTGATGGGATGGGACGGCACATGGGGACTGATGGGATGGGGTGAAGTTGCCTGAGCATTTTTTTCGGACAAGTGGAGCGCGTGGTCAACAGCCCTCCAAAACTGGAGCGGCTGGTAAAATGCTCCTTTAGGAACTGGAAATTGTAATGCCCAAACCCAGAAATTGTAATGCCTAGATTAAGGCCGGCGGTTAGACCCAACGATATCTAGAGGCAGTCCAATCTACTAAGAAGCCTAGGAATCCATAGGCCGAAAGAGGGCCTGTGAACACTGGATGGAGTTCATCTGCTGGGCTGAGTGTAGGCCTTCCCTTGTTAAGACATCGGTTGGGAGAAATGAAGATCTCAATCTCTAAAAGCAAAATGGGAAACAAATGTTCTAAGGGACAACCCCCATGGATAGGCAATAACATAATAAGGTAAATAACAGCCCCTTAAAAAGGTTATACCAAATGAGAAAAATACAAGCAGAGGCTTGCTAAACATGGATAGGCATTAACCACTTATGAAACGGCAAGCTGCTCCAAAAGTAGTCTTCTTGCTGAATATTGAAACAGAGGTCAACCCAGATTGGTGAGAGCAATGGGAACATGACTTCCCAGTTTAGTAGTAGACTGTCTAGATCGTGAAGAATCCAATAGCCCCTCAGGAAACAAGGACAAATACAACAATTACAGTAAACATCGGTGAATTACACAAGTTAATCGCAACATTGGAAAGCAAGATACATCCAGTCAAGGCAGCTACATAGCAGACTGCCAAATGAAACTAGATTGTAATAGCAAATTAAGAACAGCCTATTTTATTTTGATGTGCTCACTCTGCTACTTCCTCAAAATTCTTACCTCCGACAACCTAGAGCAATAGGCTGGGGTACCCGACTCCCTCCACTTACCTCACAAAGATCCCCACTATTTATTATTTCCTCTCACAAGAAAGAAGGGGCACAAACTCATAACGCACAGGTGTACACACATATATCGATTCACACAAGTATCTCAAAGCTAAGTAGCTGAATGGTAGAGCAACACAACCATGGAGATGCTGTAACCATAGAACTACTAGGGGTAAGATCTATTTGCTAGAGGGAACACCAGAGAATCAAATAATTACTTGTTAGTAGTAGTATTAGAAACTCATGCCCATTGACTTGATATGGACCATATGGAATGGCTATGGCATTGGAATATGTTGTAATTAACCTCCCTTGCACCTGTAATTAACCTCCCTTAAACTATTTCACTTTCTAAAAACTGCTAAATTCTATTAGGAGAATCTCTAGCCTTGGACCATCTCCGGCCTTAACCCATTTTAAGACCCAAATTCAAAATTTGAGCAAAATTCTAAAAAACTCATCTCCAATGGAGGACCCAAATCTCTCTTCATATTGGATTTTACGCATTTCTTTGCCCATACTGGGGACACCCCAGATCCACACCCATTTTCCAACGGCTCTTTTTGAGAGAGAGAGAGAGAGAGTGTGTGTAAGGACCCGTATTTTTGCATAATTTTCCCGAAATACTATTGGGTAAATGTGAGGAAATCAAAACTTAGTTAAATGGGTCAATGTGAGAGCATTAAATTGCATTTGGGTCTTTTTAAAACATATTTGAAACATGGGGGTTGTAAGTGTTAAGTGAGAGGTGTACATACACATGTGTGTATACAATATATGACAAAAATCACCCATTTTCCCCATCTTCTACAGCTGCCCCTCTTCCTCTCTCTCCCTCTCTCAATTTTCCTCCATTGTTACACCTCAAAGCTCCACCAAAACCAAATTCCTTCAAGGTTCCACCATAAAATCTTCTCCTCTACGTGATTTCAAGCTTGGGTTGCGTTGGTTTTGCCTTGAAAGGAGGCATTTCAGGTTTGGAAAGCTCAAGAACTTAGGGTTTTGCTTTCTCAACTCATTTGGAGCATAAATCTAGAGGTAGGAAGACAAATTCTACTCCCTCTAGTTGTATTTATCTTATGTGTTGCATATATCTTGCTCTTGGTCTTTAATCTTCCCTAAATCATGATTCTCTCTCATAAATGGGTTTGTTCCATTTGATTTTGTGATCTATGATATGGATTGTTGTTTGATGAAATTGATTGTTGTTTTACCCTCTCTTGATGTTCATTGGTTGCTCTACATTTCCAATTTTTGGCCTAAAACATCAAAATTTGACTTTGGAACGAGTTTGGGAACATTTGGAGCTTGTGAGCAAAATCTGTCAAATTTTTGCACAATCTGACCCGATAGTCCGGACGGGAATTTGGTAGTCCGGACCATGCGATCTATCAAATTTTTTTGTACATTCTGACCCGATAATCCGGACGGGGGTTTTGGTGGTTCGGACTGTCACGTCCTCATTTTTAATTACCAAAATTAATATACAATCCACGTAGGATAGATCAAAGTCGTAGTTGAAAAGTCAAGTCAATAGTACATATCCAAATCAAATTCCTCATTTCTCTCTCCAAAGGGTACCCATACCCAAATACATAAGTACCAAAAAGATTTAAAGTTATTACATACTTTGAATATTGTCCAATGATTGAGAAAAGCTAAAGTTACATAATCGTCTCCCAATACTATACTAAGGATGAGAAGGATAAAATAACTTCATGATCAAAAAGCTTCATGCTATGCATCCACACTCCAAAGCATCCAACACATGTTCCTTGAGCGTGTACTTGAAAATGATAGGGTGAGCTACACTAGCCCAGTAGGAAACCATTCTACAAACGCTAGGTGTATAAAGTATGACATGTGCACATGAGGTCAAGATATGTCAAATGGATACGCATATGTGAGTAAAGGTAACCAAATCATTAGAGAAGGAACTAAGAAGCATCGAAGTACCCAAATTGATTTCCAAGAGTTCCATGTGATTTCCAAGTATCCACAGACAATTTAAGTGTTCAAAACCGTATCCAAGTACTTATAGACCATCCAAGATTTCATTTTGTTTCACCGAGACTACCCAAGTTTTTCACACAAGTCTAAATTCAAGTTCACATGTCGAGTTTCGACAAAACACAAAAGTTAGTCTAAGAATCTCATTTCTCATTTCTTTCATTGAAGAAAAGTCACATTCCTCTTTAACGTTTGATTATTCTCCGGGCATGCCATATAGGCCCCTTGTCACTCCGGGCATACCATAAAGGCCCCGTGTCACTCCGGGCATACCCTAGTGAGCCCCGTGTCACTCCGAGCATACCCTTTCGGGCCCCGTGTCAATCATCTTACAAGCATATCATCACTTATCAAAATATAAGTTCAACATAGTCCCATATATAACTCACATGTCGCATTATCCATTTACATGTATCTCGAACTCCCCACTCAACTCGAATGCACGCCAAGTGCTAATAAATGCACTAAAACCTCACCAAATCCATAAAAAGTGTAAGAAACAAGTGACACCAAGAAATCCCCCCTATCATTAGATTCCAAAGTGCTACCAAGGTGGAAAGTGTCCAAGTATAAGTGAATTATGCATTTCAAGACCAAACAATCACATAGTCAAATTACCCGACTGGAGGTCAAAGGATAACCAAGCAAACAATCCGATCAACTAAGTGGTTGGTAATAGGTAATATTTTGAGTGAACAAAACATTTAAAGGTGTCCCAAGACGTCCAAGAGTCAAGGAAAAGTCTAAACAAAAAAAAAAAAAGGTTCAGAGCTGTCTGGTATCAATACCCCAGAATGGGGTATCAATACCAGTTGACCAGAATAAAAACAGAACGCGCTTGTATTGATACGAGATCGTAGGGGTATCGATACCAGATGGCTTCGCACAGATTTTTGACAGCTTTTCAAGCTTCAATGGGGGTTTCAACCCAATCAAGAACCACTTGAAATTCATCAAAATATGGATCAAAACACTACCTAAACACTTAGAGGGAGTAGAGGTCAAGATATAAACATGATCAAAACCCGTTTTCGTGGTGATAACAAGATCAACACCCATATCCATGGTGATATTCAAGATTAAAACCCATATCCATGATGATAAACAAGTTTGTCTAGAAATGTGTGAACAACTCAACAACAAATGCAACAAATCAACAAAATACAACTAGAGGGAGTAGAAATTTGTCCCCTACCTCAATGATTTAGCTTGAAAACCCTCTAAGAAGCAAAACGCACACTCAAGCTTCAAGATCCAAGAAAAGTTCTTCAAACACCGGGGTGAAATAAGCACATCAACGCGTAGAGCATGAGATTTTATGAAGGTTTTGTGAAGGAAGTAAGTTTGGAGCTTGAGATTTGACTAGTTTTGTGAAGAGAGAAGTTTTGAGAGTCATGGAAGAGAGAGAGGAAGGGACGGCTGGGGTTTTTGGGGGAAGAAGATGACTTTTGTCTCTCTTCTCCCACCACACACACATATATATCCCATATAACTACACCCCAAGTCCAAATGTGACTTGTGTAATGCAATTTAGCCCTAACCAACTCACACATCGAATTAATCTAACACTTCAACATATTTAAACATTTTACACAACTCCTCACATTACCCCAATGTTATTTACAAAAAATAAATAAAATTTTACGATTCTTTACATGGACCATGCCCTCAACAAATTTTTTTTTTTGTTCCCCGATGCCCGTTTGGCCCCCGATTGTCCGCTTCTTCGTATTTTTGACCCGTATGACCATTTTAAACATCAAATTCACTTTGATATCACAAATTTGACCCTTAGACACGTGACTTAACAAATTTCTTAGTTTTATTAATCAAACACGCGCCAGTTGACGCTTTTTGGTGAAAACGGTGAAGTTTTGCAATAAATGGGACTTTTGGGAACTTTTGAAAGACAAATGGTTTTGAATTGATATTATTGGATAAAATGAACTCTAGGGATCACCCGTTTGGTGTCCCTAGCCATGGGTGCACGGAACCCACGAAATCCGGCAGGGGTGCACGGAGCCTACGAAATCCGGCAGGGATGCACAGAGTCCATGAAATCCGGCAGAGGGATACTTCCCTAATAAAATTGATGAATATTTTCTTATGAAATGTCGGTTTTGATGTAATTGGGTTAACTTGGCGTATTTGGCGAAAATTGGCTTTTGGTATGCGAAAATGAGAATTTTGGTAACTACTTGGACTTTGGTTGGATACGTAAAATTGTTTTGGAACACTTAGACATATTTTGGACACTTGGATACATTTTGGTTACTTCGTGGTCGAGTAATAGCCTTCCTTTCATCCTAACCTTATACATTGGTCGTGTCCACCACTATACTCATTCATTACGCATGTATCATGTTTATACCCCTAGCGTTGGTAGAATAATTTTCCTACTAGGCTAGTGAGCTCAACCTATCAATTTTCAGGTACACGGCATGGATCATGAAGTTGGACGCTTGTCGAGTGATACTTACATGGAGTTGAAACATGCATGAAGTTATTTTCCCATCTTTGTGTTATATTTTTGGAAAGATGGTTTTGTAACTTCTATAGCTTATCTTTTTTACTATTTGGCAATGTAATAACATTTAAAACTTTGTACTTATGCATTCGGGTTATGGACGCTAGTGGATAGAACTTGTTTATTCGGAATGGTGGGATCATATTATGTTGACTTTGACTATTCAAAGGGAAATTGCGAGATCTTGACTTGTTCCACGTGGATTTTATTTACTTTTGGGTTATTAAATTTGAGGGCGTGACAGAGAGAGAGAGCTAGATGAGACTAGAGACCTGAGACCTATTTTCTTAGCTTTGCCTGAGATGAGACCTAAGACCTGTTTCTGAGCTGAACCGAGATCTCCGGAGGTTTGCTGAGCTTTGCCAGAGTGCTCTTAAGCATCGCTGGAGTTTTCCAAGGCGTCACAAGAGCTTTCTTCGACAGATTTGAGATTCTCTCTCCCCTTTAAAACTTCTACATATCTGAGATTTTATATATTTGGGTACAAAATGGATTTTTTGCCTTAGAGATGGTCCTACCCAAATTGGGTTTTTGCTCAAATTTTGACCCAAACTGGATGTATAAAAAAAATAAAATAAAACCAAAGGTTAGGGCTGGAGATGCTCTTAGTCCCATAATTGTTACCCAAAATTGGGTAAAAATTTGAGTCGAAAACTTTATTGGGCATGCCATCGCCAATCATGAATCCTTATTTTTATCTAATTTTATTATTTTTAAAATTTTACCCAAACCTATTCTCTCTCTTTTTTTGCAAACCTCTCAGTCCCTCTTTTCTCTCCTCTTTCACAATTCAAACCCGAACTCTACAAAGCTCTGCAACGTCTCTAGCTTCACGTTGAACAAAGCTCTTCATTAGAAAGACAAAGCTCTGGTAACTCAGCCCTAAAATCATAGATTGAACAAAGCTCAGGAACCCCGACTACATACCTCCCGGTTTATGTGGTAAATATACATTTTTGCTGCAAAAAACCCGGATAAGTTCCAAAAATACCCTTTGTAAATTTTCTCCCAAATTTGAAAAAAAAAAAAACTCTCCCAAGCCCCTCCTTCTTTGGTTCAACACCCACCCCCATCACCACTAACGCCCTACACCCATCACTAACGAGCACCACCCCTTCTCCCCCCACCCATCGATCACATGGTATCTTCTCTCTCCCCTCATGTGTGTGTGTGTATATGTATGTGTGTGTACACACACAAACACATATACACACACCAATTATCCAGTCAAGGATCCCAGACTGGAGGTCTTTTTTGGTGTTTTTAAGGGTTAAAAACTTGTTTTTGCATGATCTAAACCTTCCAATGTGTTTAAAACTTGTTTTTAAGGGTCCCCCCCGCGAGAAATCATCAAAACAAATACTGGGAAGGGCTTGATTCGAGCAGTTTTCCACAAAAACTATACATATATAGTTTTTGTGGAAAACTGCTCGAATCAAGCCCTTCCCGATATTTTTTTTTAATGACTACTTGTAAGGACCCTTAAAAAACACGTTTTAAACACATAGGACGGTTCGGATCATTAAAAAAAAAGGGGAAGGTGGATCCCAGACTAGATAGTTCCTCTCTCTCTCTCCACCAAGTAATAAATATACTCCCCACAAGCGAACACCAAGAACAAGAGTATGATGGCTACCACGAAAACCTCTACATGGCTGCTCTCTCTCAATCCCCTTATCTCAACATTACATGGCAAATTACCTTATTTTTCAAAATTTTCGGGAATTAATTTCCAACAATTAACACGTTGACAATGTGCACTGAAAAATGGGTTGGGAGTACCGTGTCATGAGTTGCCTCATGGGTAGTGGGTACTAAATGATCTCTCGTTACTCATAAACAAAAAAGAAGGCAAAATAAAGTTGCTGGAGCAGGGCAAGACCTTCTAATGGAGAAGAAAAAATAATGAGACCCACCATTTAATGACTTTTTCAGCACTTTCTAGATAATTAGATCAGGACATAGAACGGGATGAGGAAAGGGTCAATTACAAAGAACCAGTTTTTTCGATTCACACACATACACCTGACACACCCCATGATCCAATACACCACAAACCTCTTTCTCGTTCAACTATTCGGGTTCTCTGTAATGACCTGGATCCACAAGCTCCACAAAATGACATAAAATTAATCAAGTAGCCAAGCCCACTTCCTTCCATAATTACATAATTATCCATATGCATCTCTCTATTGCTTGTCGATCGTCACCGTTAAATTTAAACATGTGGACCTTGCCACTGAGAATGACATACTGAAATCTCATTTGCATTGGACACCATCTCGCCGTTAACCAGTCGGCCTATCGCTTCCTTGCTATCGGCCTAACTCACGGGTCTCATTTGCCAAAAGAACCTCCCTTTTGTTGTTTTGTTTCCTCTTATTAAGTAGACAGAAACCTTGACTCACCACCGGAAGATGGAAAGAGGGACTTTTGTCCATTTTAATTACTCATGAGTTGGTCATTTCTCATGCACACACCCAACTGTCAATGTTACTCCCCTCATATATTTACCACGTGCACACCTCATGCACCATTCATTTTTTTTTTTTGCACTTCTAACCTTGTCATTTTATTTAATTACAACTTGAGAAGGTTAATGAAGGATTTCAACGCCGGGGTATTACAATCTTAAAAACCCCAACTGATCTCGACCATTCTTCTAGTCGAACTCGAACGTGAGGCCACCATCAGTTAGTCGGTCGGAGTCGGTTGAGTTGGCCGGTGATCTCCACAGCCAATAACTTGTCGCGTCTTCAAATGATCGGAGAAATTTTGAGTAGATGAGAAAGAGTAAAGTAGGAGAGAGGAGATGATAGGGAGTAATGTAAGAGAGAGAGATTTTGCAGACTAAAATGAGAGAGAGAGAGAGAGGGGGAGAGAGAGACCTTACATTAGTAATCTCCACACCCAATGAATGATGGCCACATGGACAAACAAGTTACCCATACTTATATAACGGAACAAATAATCCATGTCAGCAATTTTTGTCAGCCAATTGACGGATCTAGATGGGAAGGAGTTAATTGATTAACGGCTTAATAGTTTGGAGTGTAATTGAAATTTATTGAAGTTCAGGAGTCTTTGAGACATTGAGGTCAAAGTTCGGGTTTTTTTTGAAATTTCCCCTTTGTGCAAAGAAAAGACGTTTGCTCCCTTCAACTCTCTCCCGCATGCTTCTGATTTCAGATTTCAAACACCTCTCTCCCCCCGCTCTCTCTCTCTCTCTCTCGAATCCCTCTTTTACAACATCGTTGCAGCACTCGCAACCTGTTCTAAACCCTAGATATCAATTGAAAGAGAAGGGGAAAGTGCTTTTGGTGTAGGATGGGTCGTAACTTTTGGTGTAGGCGTTCCAACAGAGAGAGATATGTCGTCGTCGAACTCCTCTCAAGAACAAGAACTTGATTTACAAACCCTAGAAAACTACACTCCCGCTTTCAATCTGCTCCGATTCCGACTGGTTTCTGTACTCCACTCCACTCAGGATTCTGATTCCAACCGCCAACTGTTATCTCGCCAAGGAGGATGAGGAGGATACGAGGATCAAGATTCGGATTCGGACCCTTGGATGGATTCCCTTCTCAACCACATGGCTTTTAGGGCTTTTGACCGAATAACTGATCGGTCATTAGGGTCTGGGTTTGGGGTCTCTTGTCGGATTCAGTAGCGTCGCTCCTGACTCCTGCGACTGTATTCGGTCAGTTGTTGATTGACGACGTGAATTTTAGGGTTTCCGTGGGACACGGGGAGGCGCTAGGGTTAGGGTTTGGGTCACCTTCCGGTATCGGTAGTAGTGTTTCTTCCACGTCTGAATCTGATGAGTCCTTGATGGGGATTTTAGCATTTTCTAGAAATGTGATGGATACAGTTCGAATGGTGGCAAGGAGCCAGGGTTAGGACTTAGGGTTTGGGTCGCCTATCGGAACCGTTAGTGATTGCTATCGCGTCTGAATTGCGTGGTTCCTCGGCAGTTGACGTGGATTTTGGGGTTGTTGATGGATTTGATGGGCATGGTTCGAATCACGGCTAGGAGCTAGGGTTGGGGTTTGGGTCACCTACCCGAAATGGTTGTGTCGCTCTCGCCTCTCAGTTGGGTTATTCTTCGACAGTTGACGTGAGTATGGGGGTCATTGAGGGATGTGATGATCACGGTTTGAATCAAGTGGCGGAGCTAGGTTTAGGGTTTCAATACGAGTCCCCTATCAGAATCAGCAACATTAGTCTCATGCCTGAATTGGGAGATTCTTTGGCCAATTCTAGTGCGAATTTGGGTAGGGACGGTCTCTGAGTAGTTGGGATTGAATCGGATTTGGATTCTGAGGTGGGTTGGGGAGAGAATAATGGTGAACTGTTTGGCTCTGTGGATATTCCCTTCTTTTGGGATTGTCTTGGATTTGATGAACCAGGGGTGGCAGGAGTGAAGAATTTGACTGGGAGGAAGTGGACCAAAGGGTTGATGATAGGGATGGTTTGAGATCTATAATTGCTCGCTTCGATGAACTCTCTATATCTTCTGAAATTTTGAGTGCTGAGGAAGGAATACGTGGTATTGGGAGGGAGCTTGTAAGGAATTTACAGAGGGAACTTCTTCTTTCTGTATATAATGGGAAGAACACATGAATACAAAGATGATGACATTGATGGTGTTTTGTTTTTAGCTGTTAATTAGGGATGGTTATGTATATGAAGCTGAACACGAAACCGTATTTGGGCAGAATGAAAGTGCAGTTCTGGACAATCTTCCATGTTTGGTGTTAAGAACAGAAGACTTGCAAGAAAATTGCTACCTTGTTGCCACCTTTACCATTGGGACTGCATTGTGCCATGGTTATGTATTCAAAATATGTGTCCTGTTTGTCGCCTTTTCGATATGAGTTGCCAACTGATGATCTGGATTATGAGCAGAGCAAGACCCAAAGGGAGAGTGTTGATATGCCGCAGGATTTGGAGATGCTGGAATTCATCCATGGGGTCGCTGAAAGTTGATGAAATGCTATCTGAATATATTCCATGAAAAATTTCGAAGGCCAAGAAACATGGCGTGGATTCACAGAAATGGATAAAGGAAAATCGCTGGGAGGTAAGTTACATTAAGCATCAAGAAATAAGTCATAGATCCTTGGATTTACCATACAGCTGTAGAAATGACTCTCAGGCTCTTAGGTAAATGGACCCGGATGACTATCTTTTTTTTTCGTTGTTGAAAATTTGTGAGCCATTATTGAACTGATCATGTTTATAAACCAGTTCTCTTAAGATATGATGGTGTGTATCGAAAAGCTGTCGAACCGATAAGTAAGGCTCTTTGGTCGGTCGAATTATGTGTATAGAATTACAAGCACTTGTTTCACTTTTCTGCCTACCGAAGTTAAAGCAAAGAATTTAGCTTCTAAAAAAAAGCCTTTTTCCTTCAGTTGAACCAGGCTATATTATGATTGCAAAGCTCTCGCTCTCTAATTGTAGATTTTTTACAAGTATGATTGGAGATCCCATTAGGTAAGTTCTTTGTAATTACTCCCATAGTTGATTTTTTTGTGTTGTTTTTTTTCATCGTGTCAGTCTGCCTTTCGTTTGTATTGCCCACAGCTCGGTCGCAGCATACCTTGGTTCACGTAATGTTTAATATTTTTGTTTCTTCAATAACAATATTGATTATATTTGCTTTGAATTGTTTGAATGCATTGCCGTTGGTATTCATTGTTGAGTTTTTGCCCCTAGCTATTCAGTTTGTTTGATTTACCATTTTTAGTAGACAAGTAATGTTTACTTGTTATCATCACAAAAGTGAATAAATTTGAGATACTCTCAGTGCTTAATTTTCTTTTTGGTTTCTTTGTTTGCCCAACTTATAGATGTTACTTTGTTAAAGAGAACCAATTC
This sequence comes from Vaccinium darrowii, assembly GCA_020921065.1. Taxonomy (NCBI): domain Eukaryota; kingdom Viridiplantae; phylum Streptophyta; class Magnoliopsida; order Ericales; family Ericaceae; genus Vaccinium; species Vaccinium darrowii. Next base: position 20,296,843 of record CM037158.1, on the reverse strand, counting down.
TGCTACATATGAATTTATGTATGGAATTCTCCATTAGGTATGGTCCCTCCAACGAGATCAATATCGTGCCATCGAGTATGGAGACTTAAATTTTTTTTTTTTTTTGGTACTTCAGAAATGCATGGAGACTTAATTGTCTATAGTATAAGAATTGATTTGAGGCCACTTTCATGTCATTACAAATTTCAATATATATACCGGGTAACATTGATTTTTTTCTTTGACAGTGATACATCCTTCAAGTCACAACATGCTTAGCATACTCCCGTCATCTTCCATTTGACTTCAAATTTTGAAAAATAACCTCTATAGACGAAGCTCTGGTGAGATTCATTCTTCCTTTTGTAACTTCAACTAATGCTTTTGATATTTCTGCATGCCTCTTTTTCGAGTTCCAAGTAGTTTTTTTTCATTATCAGTTATTAGCAATTAAACATGAGATAAACTTTCTTTTCTTTCATTGGAAACGAACAAGATTGAGCTCCGTTAGAGGGCAATCCCTAGCAACATCTTATGATGCTGTGTGTTCTTAGAAGTCCATTTTGGTGGTAAAATGTTTAAATTTTCAGTTTTTGCGACTTTGCTATCTTCCTACTTTTTTTAGGGCTTTTGAATTCTTAGCTTTTTATTTCCTTTTCTGAATTTGAAATTTCGTCATGTAAGTGACAGAGGCTAAGAGGCACAGGTACATATACGGATACGGGTACGTTCACGGACATGACATGACATGATAAGGACACATGGATACATTATGTACATACATATTTTGTCATGTATTTTTATTACCATGAGTTTACTAAGTTGTAGAGCATTGCATGTTCTAACTTTCTTGATAATCAAATGTTAGAAAGTGTCTAAGAAGTGTAGATCAGATATTAATTTCTTATTCATAGACACACCATATATGTTGGACATATTGCAAAAAGAGTGTCAGACACCTCTCCGAATTGAGATTATTATTCCCTAATTATGGACACAAAAGCAAAAGTATGTGAATTAGGATACTATATTATGTGGGATAAAAGATCTGTAAATAACTGAAAAGGGCAAGCCTGGAATTTAAAACTGGATTGCGATTAGAACAATGCCTTCAAATCCCAATCAGAAGGTCCTGATTCATCCTTCAAATTAGGAGATTTGGAGCAAACTGATTTATTTGTGCCTTCAAAAGTGGAAAAGGATGATGAACATTTAGTGTGAGTGAATGTTCAATAAATGCATTAGCTAACCATGGGCGACCAGTGAGGTGGGAAGCAATTTTGAGAATCTGAAGTTTAACTGGTTCCAAAAATAGAGAGAGGTTAGCTGTTCTTTTTTTTTTTTCTCCCTACATACATTTTATACTTCTAGGTGCAATGCCCATTATATTTTTTTGTTAATGTGGATTAACCCTCACTGTGATGAGTTGCTAAATTTATGTTTGCTTTGGTACACAAGGTTTTAAGAAGAACGGGGTTGGAGAAAAGCTGCAACGGAATGCTCGCAGTGTTCTTGAACCTCTCGTTGGGAATGAAGATGAAGAAGATTTGCATATGCCGATAGTTCTGATCATTTTATTTGCTTCCTGCCTTCCTGTAATGTTTCTTTTGTTTGGTTAGGTGGGTGAACATCTTGGGTATATTCTTCAGTTCAGTGTCCTTGAACATCTTTGGTTTCATTGTTTTTGTGATTTTTTTTTTTGAAATGGTGTATGTTTTAAAAATTCATTTCTGGGAATTGATTAGATGGGTCCTGTTTGAAGTTTATTAGGTACAAAATGACTCTCGGAAAAGCTGGGTTTGTTGGTGGGGTCAGTCAATGGTAGGCAAGAGTAGCTCACATTAATTGTGTACGGAATGTGCTGCGTCGTGCCTTTAGGCACATACAATTACTAATTTATGAAGAATGAATGATGGGTTGCTAATTGAATCCTGAAAGTGTAATAACGTAAATGCACCTTTTTTTTTTTTTGATCGGCAACGTAAATGCACCTTTGTTTTTTTGATCGGCAACGTAAATGCACCTTTTATGCCTAAGATGCAACACATGTTGAGATTTCAGAATTTTAAAGGTTTATTTGGAGCTTTGAATGTTAGATTCAGGCTTTAATCTGTGATGAGTGGGACAACATTGTCGTCTATTTTGAATATTTAGTACATTTCTTTTAATTTTTAACAGGAAACACAAATAATAGAAGCAATGGCTAGGGAAAACAACACAAGGACAAATAGTGTTTACCCTGAAGTTCTGTTATAGTGTTTGTTAAGGTTGATATTTATTTAAATTCTTTCCAACTTTCATGATATTTTTATGAAACAAAATATTAAACAGGTTAACTATCTTTTGTTTTATAGGACTTGGATGGAGAATTTATAGAGCCTCAAGAGGATCAGGATGACAACGAACTAATAAGGTATCCAGTCTCAAATTTCTCTAAATATTCATCAAGCACACCTTACTCGGCACAAGAAATCGTGTTTAAAACTTGGGAATGTTGAAGGAATCGATATGGACACAGTGCAAGAAAATGAAGTTTAGTGACATGAACAGTGTGCATGGCTTTACATATTGATTTACAGATAATACAAGGTGAAACCCATAGAATAAATATTGATTTACAGTTTGCAAGAGAGAGAGTGCTACCATGGTTGTGCATGTTATAGGTAGGTTTGTGGTGCATATTGCATTGATCAAATGTAGTACGGAATTGCTTGAATTGGAGATAAGTGGAGCAATGATCTAATTGTGGCAGGGAGTTAAATGATAGGGCTGTGTTTTTGTCACATGTGTGGGCAAAGTTTCTAAGTTAGGAATGGAGAACATGAGGTAGCTATAGTGCTTCATGGGATTAAGGATTTTTTGATTTCAGAACTGTTTGATGAAGAGAGTCAGATTCTTGGGTTACATGTGATATTAGATGTAACTGGGTTTTGATGTTGATGGTGTGGATTACTCGGAGAGAGAGAGCTGCTATCTATGTTTGTGCGTGTTCTATGTACCCTTTTGGTGCACGTTGCATTGATCCAATATAGTTGGGAATCGTGAAAATTGGAGATGAGTGGAGCAATGAATTAATAGTGGGAAAGAGTTACATGATAGGGCCTTTTTCTTGTGCTATTCATATGTAGTCTACTCTATCCGTCCATTTTGTTTGTCCAATCTCGATAACAAATGTTTTAGGGAACACCATGATTACACCTAAAAAGGTACAAATTTCGCACATTTACCCTTCAACATGTTTAAAAAGTTACCGTATTTAAATAAAGCTGAACGATGGCAAGACTGCAAAAAGACATTACAAAGAGCAATTCACTTGGCACCTTCAAATTACATATTGAAATTTGATGCAGGTGTTGCAATGCAAAAGTTCTCAGCATCAACATTACAAAACGAGAAAAGGACTGTGTATGAGGTTACTGATGATGAATCCTTTCCTTGTAGTTTTCTTTGTATTTTGTCTAGGGGTACTTGAACCCATTGAAGTCTGACAATTGTTATTTTTTGAAAATCGTTGCATGACTAATGCTCTGGATTTTGAATTGGGTCTCTAAGCTTGCCCTTTTTTATGCCTTCTAGCTTTGATTTTGGTGCATGTTTCCACGGGCATAACGTTCTTGAGTTGACTTTTGGAGGTATATTGGGGGGCAGATATTTTAGTGGTAAAACTTTTTAAGAGCAGCTACTTAGTGCATCTATTGCGGAAGTTTGGGTCCGTCTCCAGTCTTCCCCTGCCCATACCCCCATTGGTTGGGGATTTCATTGGTACACTATTGTTGTTGATCGGAAAACTTCATCTGCTTTCTGTCAGTATCATCCTAGTCCTTGGTCCTAATACTCAGAGAACATGGGCTCCTTTCTTTCTCCTTGAATTGTTGCCATGTCGACCATGTCATACATTTCTCAAGGTCACTGGTCTTGTTACTTGGCTTAGATAGCTAAATCATATTGGCTTTCAATAATTTATTCAAAGAGGTGCTGCTGCTTCTTCTATCTCAGAATGTGTACGTTTTCAGTTTTATCGTTTTTTTTTGTTGCTCACATGAATGCCTGTATTTCCGGGTATTTATTCTATGAGCTTGTTGCTTTTGAGCTGCTTTACGTAGTCTGTCATAAAAATCGTGAGGTTGTTTCATTGACAAACAACGGATTTTTTTAACAGAATAACACCAGTGGAGTTTTATGAAGCTTATGTAAAGAAGAATGACTAGTAAAAAAACTAGTAATCCAACTGAACTGACCTTATTAATGGATATCAGTCTCCTCCCACCATCATAGATTTGTAATGACTAATTATACTAGCAAGATAGCAGGTGTTATGTTGCTAGCTTGCTCCTTCATTCTCATTATGTGGTCTATACTTCTAGTTGCGCCATGAATCATCATTATAGATTTTTTGTTTTTCGTTTTTTGTGATATGTACTACTTCGGTCATAATGCTGGATATCTTTCCAAAGTATTTTAACAGTCTCTCTCTCTCTCTCTCTCTCTCTCTCTCTCTCTCTCTCTGTGTGGTGTAATAGGTGCATTCAACTGTGGCGGAGCTTAAGAATGCTGTTAGGGTGTTCAGTCAATTGTCTTCAGGTTCAAACCTTCAGTTTCATGGGTTTGATGAGAAGAAAATTGACACCCATGTTAATTAGTGCAAGCACTTACTTGAGGCTGCAAAGCACTTACTGTGAGGTAGCTGAGCTGGATGAGCAGCAAAATATGCAGAGAATAGAACTTGCACGCCAGCTATCTTTGGCCGAGGAAGCCCGTTGAAATGCTGAAGAACAGAGGAAAATCCAGGTCAGCTGGTATTGACTTGAAGTATAGTCCTTTTATCATTGTTGCTTAATTCATTCACTCATTCAACTCTGGGGATGCAGATGGAGAGAAGGAAACAAGAAGATGAACTTAAGCAAGTGTTGCAACAAGAGAAAAATTTGGAGCGCATAAAGGTAACGGTTCTTAACATTGTGTATTCTATTTAGGTAGGATTTATATTGTTTTGTGACAGTTTGAAACATTTCGTATTCTGTTTGTCTCAATTTTTTTTTTCAGCAAATCCATTTCTTTTTTCTTGGAACTGACCAGCTATCTTGTCTGGGTTGTGATATGCTTTGAGATTTATGCATCCATCTTTGTGCAGATTTTTTTTGTCTCTGAATTCTGTGCAAATAAAATCTGCTTTGTCCCCAGGAACAATGGAAGAGTAGTGGCCCTGCCACGAAGCGGAAGGATAGGTCCCACTTTGAAGATGAGGAGGGAGGGAATAATGAGAAGAGGAGGAAAAAGGGTGGAAAGAGAAGAAAGAAGGACGGGCTCTAAGTCACGTTATGAGACCGACGAAGCTGAAGCTGACATTATGGATAATCATGAGGATGATGAAGATGGCAACATCAATTATGGGGATCCATCTAATCTAGTGAATGATCAAGAAGATGAAGGGGAAGAAAAAGCCCAGGATCTTTTGGCAGCGGCCGGGCTTGAAGATTCTGACGCTGATGATATTGACGTGGTAATCTTTCTGTACATGTCTATGTGATATTTAGGAGATACTTGGAATAGTTCTTTGGTCATTCCGGTTCTAGAATGTCTAGGACACTAGTAACACCTAGAATGTTTTTCCAAGTAAAAGTACGAAGAGAAAAGGGTCTTTGCTATTGTTTGTCTAGTCACTAGTGAACTGGTATCACTCATCTTTTCCACCAAGGTATCTTGTGTTATCATTTTCCAAAATTAATATTCAGAGAAGTGATTTTGGCAATTGTCTTCTATCCTAATGCATTCCTCTTTTTTTTCTTAGACAGTTAAACAAGTACCTTTTCATATTTTTATTCGTTGAATTATACATTTTGATTTCTTATTTTATTTTGCCTAAGTACCTCAAAAAAACTGGAGGATTGTTTTGTTATCTAGTAAGGGCATAAAGGGTTTGCAGTTACCATTTATTTACTTTTTTGCTAATTCGAATCACTTTTTTTAAATTTAGTTACCTATGCTTTAGTTTCTGTTTGTTTTGGGGTGAAGGCTGCCTCTTCAAACATCAGTCGAAGGAGGCATGCATGGTCAGAATCAGATGATGATGAGCCACAACAGAGGCAGCCCCAATCCAGTCCCAATGGAGAGCATTAAGCTGAGATGCAGTTAAGTGATGGCGAAGTTGGGGGAAATGATGAGCTTAATGCTGATGCTGCTGCTGATGATGAAGACCAATGAAAACATGCCTAGCAACTGATTTAGCAGGTTAGCCATGACAATCTGATTACTTGCATACAAGAGTAGGAGGTATCTTTGCTTCTAAAATTAGGGTTTGCTAATATCTGTTGTTGTTGTCCCTTCCAAAAAAACAAAAAACAAAAACCAAGAAATGATTCAGCAAATTTCTCTGCCTCATGTTTCTTACCTTGCATGAAACTATTTACGTATATGTTCACCTCTTCTCTCTCTGGAATCACAAGATTTTTTAGGGATGCAGTTTGCGTTCTCCGGATTTCTAGTTCATATCATGTAACACGATTTTGTAGGTTAGCTTGTTAAGCACATGTTATGAACAGTATTTTACACATTCTTTTAGTTCTTCATTGTCTATCCTTGTTTCCAAGGAATCGGGGTGAACATGTGAAAATTGTTAGTGCTGTATTAAGTTGGAGGCTGATTAAGTTCGTATTAGTGATACAATGCCTATATCACAACTTTCTCTCTACCCTATAAAGTCTGATGTGAAATAAGCAACTTTAATGTAGGCCAAAAAAACCGAATGTAGGCTAAGTTTTCACTACATTTTTTGTATTTTTGGATTACAAGTTGTTGAACCAATTGATGTATGTGAGGAGAATGGCTCGTTGATTTGAAAATTTATACTCCAAAAATATCGAAAATAACTTAGTGAAAACTTAGCCTCCGGACCACCGCCGTGTGGTTCCTAGTAGATGTACAGGCTACTGACCACGTAAAACAACAAAAGGGTTCTTAGTTGAAGATGAACTACTAGCCGCTTGGGTAGAAAGAAAAGACCCTAAATCAACGAAGAAGTGTGGTTCTTAGTAGATATGTAAGTGTGGTTCCTAGTAGATACATGGGCTACTGACCACATAACACAGTAAAAGGGCTCTTATTTGAAGAGAAACCGCTGGCCACTTTGAGTGGAAAGCAAAGACCCTAAATCGTCGGAGAAGTGAGGTTCCTATTAGATATATAGACTGCTAGCCACATGCAGAAAACAAAAAGTGCTCTTTGTAGGAGATACACCACTTCTAATTGAAGTCAAAAGAAAAGACCCGAAATCGACAAAGAAGTGTGGTTCCTAGTAGATGTACAGGCTACTGACCACATAAAACAACAAAAGGGCTCTTAGTTGAAGATGAACTACTAGCCGCTTGGGTAGAAAGAAAAGACCCTAAATCAACGAAGAAGTGTGGTTCCTAGTAGATATGTGGACTGCTGGCCACATAGGAAAACAAAAATTGCTCTTTGTTGCAGCTACACCTCTTGCAATTTGAGCGGAAAGAAAAGACCCTATATCGTTAAATGATTGCGGTTCCTAGTAGACGTATGGGCTACTGACCACATAACACAGTAAAAAGGGCTCTTATTTGAAGATAAACCGCTGGCCACTTTGAGTGGAAAGCATAGACCCTAAATCGTCGGAGAAGTGAGGTTCTTATTAGATATATAGACAGCTAGCCACATGCAGAAAACAAAAAGTGCTCATTGTAGGAGATACACCACTTCTTATTGAAGCGAAAAGAAAAGACCCGAAATCGACAAAGAAGTGTGGTTCCTAGTAGATGTACAGGCTACTGACCACATAAAACAACAAAGGGGCTCTTAGTTGAAGATGAACTACTAGCCGCTTGGGTAGAAAGAAAATACCATATATCGTAAAATGAGTGCGGTTCCTAGTAGACCTATGGGCTACTGACCACATGACACAGTAAAAGGGCTCTTATTTGAAGATAAACCGGTGGCCACTTTGAGTGGAAAGTATGAGACCCTAAATCGACGAAGAAGTGTGGTTCCTAGTAGACATATAGACTGTTGGCCACATGCAGAAAAATAAAAATGCTCTTTGTTGTAGCTACAACTCTTGCAATTTGAGAGAAAAGAAAAGATCCGAAATCGACAAATAAGTGCGGTTCCTAGTAGACGTATGGGCTACTGACCACATAACATAAAAAAAAAGGGCTCTTATTTGAAGATAAAGCCGCTTGGGTAGAAAGAAAAGACCCTAAATCAACGAAGAAGTGTGGTTCCTAGTAGATATATAGACTGCTGGCCACATGCAGAAAACTAAAAATGCTCTTTGTTGTAGCTACAACTCTTGCAATTTGAGAGGAAAGAATAGACCCGAAATCGACAAATAAGTGTGGTTCCTCGTAGATGTATGGGCTACTGAGCACATAAAACAACAAAAGGGCTCTAAGTTGAAGATGAACTACTAGCCGCTTGGGTAGAAAGAAAAGACCCTAAATCTACGAAGAAGTGTGGTTCCTAGTATATATGTAGACTGCTGGCCACATAGGAAAACAAAAATTGCTCTTTGTTGCAGCTACACCTCTTGCAATTTGAGCGGAAAGAAAAGACCCTATATCGTCAAATAAGTGTGGTTCCTAATGGACGTATGGGCTATTGACCACATAACAGAAAAAAAAAAGGGCTCTTATTTGAAGATAAACTGCTGGCAACTTTTTGTGGAAAGTAAAGACCCTAAATCGACGAAGAAGTGTGGTTCCTAGTAGATATATAGACTGCTGGCCACATATAGAAAACAAAAAATGCTATTTGTTGTTGCTTCAACTCTTGCAATTTGAGCGGAAAGAAAAGACCCGAAATCGACAAATAAGTGCGGTTCCTAGTAGACGTATGGGCTACTGACCACATAACACAAAAAAAAGGGCTCCTATTTGAAGATAAACCGGTGGCCACTTTGAGTGGAAAGTATGAGACCCCAAATCGACAAAGAAGTGTGGTTCCTAGTAGATATATAGACTGTTGGCCACATGCAGAAAAATAAAAATGCTCTTTGTTGTAGCTACAACTCTTGCAATTTGAGAGGAAAGAAAAGACCTGAAATCGACAAATAAGTGTGGTTCCTCGTAGATGTACGGGCTACTGACCACGTAAAACAACAAAAGGGTTCTTAGTTGAAGATGAACTACTAGCCGCTTGGGTAGAAAGAGGAGACCCTAAATCAACGAAGAAGTGTGGTTCCTAGTAGATATGTAGACTGCTGGCCACATAGGAAAACAAAATTTGCTCTTTGAGCAGCTACACCTCTTGCAATTTGAGCGGAAAGAAAAGACCCCATATCGTCAAATGAGTGCGGTTCCTAGTAGACGTATGGGCTACTGACCACAGAACACAAAAAAAGGGGTCTTATTTGAAGATAAACAACTGGCCACTTTGAGTGGAAAGTAAAGACCCTAAATCGACGAAAAAGTGTGGTTCCTAGTAGATATATAGACTACTGGCCACATGCAGAAAACTAAAAATGCTCTTTGTTGTAGCTACAACTCTTGCAATTTGAGCGGAAAGAAGAGACCCTAAATCAAAGAAGAAGTGTGGTTCCTAGTAGATATGTAGACTGCTGGCCACATATAGAAAACAAAAAATGCTATTTGTTGTTGCTTCAACTCTTGCAATTTGAGCGGAAAGAAAAGACCCGAAATCGACAAATAAGTGCGGTTCCTAGTAGACGTATGGGCTACTGACCACATAACACAAAAAAAAGGGCTCTTATTTGAAGATAAACTGCTGGCAACTTTTTGTGGAAAGTAAAGACCCTAAATCGACGAAGGAGTGTGGTTCGTAGTAGATATATAGACTGCTGGCCACATGCAGAAAACTAAAAATGCTCTTTGTTGCAGCTACAACTCTTGCAATTTGAGCGGAACGAAAAGTCCCGATATCGAAAAATAAGTGTGGTTTCTAGTGGACGTATGGGCTACTGACTACATAATACAAAAAAAAGGGGCTCTTATTTGAAGATAAACTGTTGACCACTTTTTGTGGAAAGTAAAGACCCTAAATCGACAAAGAAGTGTGGTTCCTAGTAGATACATAGACTGCTGGCCACATGCAGAAAACTAAAAATGCTCTTTGTTGAAGCTACAACTCTTGCAATTTGAGCGGAAAGAAAAGACCCTAAATCGACGAAGAAGTGTGGTTCCTAGTAGATATATAGACTGCTGGCCACATATAGAAAACAAAAAATGCTATTTGTTGTTGCTTCAACTCTTGCAATTTGAGCGGAAAGAAAAGACCCGAAATCGACGAATAAGTGCGGTTCCTAGTAGACGTATGGGCTACTGACCACATAACACAAAAAACGGGCTCCTATTTGAAGATAAACCGGTGGCCACTTTGAGTGGAAAGTATGAGACCCTAAATCGACAAAGAAGTGTGGTTCCTAGTAGATATATAGACTGCTGGCCACATGCAGAAAAATAAAAATGCTCTTTGTTGTAGCTACAACTTTGCAATTTGAGAGGAAAGAAAAGACCTGAAATCGACAAATAAGTGTGGTTCCTCGTAGATGTACGGGCTATTGACCACGTAAAACAACAAAAGGGCTCTTAGTTGAAGATGAACTACTAGCCGCTTGGGTAGAAAGAAGAGACCCTAAATCAACGAAGAAGTGTGGTTCCTAGTAGATATGTAGACTGCTGGCCACATAGGAAAACAAAATTTGCCTCTTTGAGCAGCTACACCTCTTGCAATTTGAGCGGAAAGAAAAGACCCTATATCGTCAAATGAGTGCGGCTCCTAGTAGACGTATGGGCTACTGACCACAGAACACAAAAAAAGGGGTCTTATTTGAAGATAAACAACTGGCCACTTTGAGTGGAAAGTAAAGACCCTAAATCGACGAAAAAGTGTGGTTCCTAGTAGATATATAGACTGCTGGCCACATGCAGAAAACTAAAAATGCTCTTTGTTGTAGCTACAACTCTTGCAATTTGAGCGGAAAGAAGAGACCCCAAATCAAAGAAGAAGTGTGGTTCCTAGTAGATATGTAGACTGCTGGCCACATAGGAAAAAAAATTGCTCTTTGTTGCAGCCACACCTCTTGCAATTTGAGCGGAAAGAAAAGACCTTATATCGTCAAATAAGTGTGGTTCGTAGTGGACGTATGGGCTACTGACCACATAACACAAAAAAAGGGCTCTTATTTGAAGATAAATAGCTAGCCACTTTGAGTGGAAAGTAAAGACCCTAAATCGACGAAGAAGTGTGGTTCCTAGTAGGTATATAGACTGCTGGCCACATGCAGAAAACTAAAAATGCTCTTTGTAGTAGCTACAACTCCTGCAATTTGAGCGGAATGAAAAGACATGAAATCGACAAATAAGTGTGGTTCCTCGTAGATGTACGGGCTACTGACCACATAAAACAACAAAATGGCTCTTAGTTGAAGATGAACTACTAGCCGCTTGGGTGGAAAGAAAAGACCCTAAATCAAAGAAGAAGTGTGGTTGCTAGTAGATATGTAGACTGCTGGCCACATAGGAAAAAAAAATTGCTCTTTGTTGCGGCTACACCTCTTGCAATTTGAGCGGAAAGAAAAGACCCTATATCGTCAAATAAGTGTGGTTCCTAGTAGACATATGGGCTACTGACCACATAAAACAAGAAAAAAAGGCTCTTATTTGAAGATAAAAAGCCGACCACTTTCAGTGGAAAGTAAAGACCCTAAATTGACGAAGAAGTGTGGTTCCTAGTAGATACAGAGTGCTGGCCACATACAGAAAACAAAAAATGCTTTTTGTTGCAGCTACACCTCTTGCAATTTGAGCGGAAAGAATGGACCCGATATCGACAAATAAGTGTGGTTCTTCGTAGATGTACGAGCTACTGACCACAAAAAACAACATAAGGGCTTTTAGTTGAAGATGAACTACTAGCCGCTTGGGTGGACAGAAAAGACCCTAAATCAACGAAGAAGTGTGGTTCCTAGTAGATATGTAGACTGCTGGCCGCATAGGAAAAAAAAATTGCTCTTTGTTGCAGCCACACTTCTTGCAATTTGAGCGGAAAGAAAAGACCCTATATCGTCAAATAAGTGTGGTTCCTAGTAGACATATGGGCTACTGACCACATAAAACCAAAAAAAGGGCTCTTATTTGAAGATAAACAGCTGGCCACTTTGAGTGGAAAGTAAAGACCCTAAATCGACGAAGAAGTGTGGTTCCTAGTAGATATACAGACTGCTGGCCACATACAGAAAACAAAAAATGCTCTTTGTTGTAGCTACAACTCTTGCAATTTGAGCGGAAAGAAAAGACTCGACATCGACAAATAAGTGTGGTTACTAGTAGATGTATGGGCTACTGACCAGATAACACAGTAAAAGGGCTCTTATTTGAAGATTAACCGCTGGCCACTTTGAGTGGAAAGCAAAGACCCTAAATCGTCGGAGAAGTGAGGTTCCTATTAGTTATATAGACTGCTAGCCACATGCAGAAAACAAAAAGTGCTCTTTGTAGGAGATACACCACTTCTTATTGAAGCGAAAAGAAAAGACCTGAAATCGACAAAGAAGTCTGGTTCCTAGTAGATGTACAAGCTACTGACCACATAAAACAACGAAAGGGCTCTTATTTGAAGACAAACAGCTGGCCACTTTGAGTGGAAAATTAAGACCCGAAATCGATGACGAAGTGTGGTTCCTAGTAGATCTATAGACTGCTGGCCACATGCAAAAAACTAAAAATGCTCTTTGTTGTAGCTACAACTCTTGCAATTTGAGCGGAACGAAAATTCCCGATATCGACAAATAAGTGTGGTTCCTAGTGGACGTATGGGCTACTGACCACATAACACAAAAAAAAAGGGCTCTTATTTGAAGATAAACTACTGGCTACTTTTTGTGGAAAGTAAACACCCTAAATCAACGAAGAAGTGTGGTTCCTAGTAGATATATAGACTGCAGGCCACATATAGAAAACAAAAAATGCTCTTTGTTGTTGTTTCAACTCTTGCAATTTGAGCGGAATGAAAAGACCCGAAATCGAAAAATAAGTGCGGTTCCTAGTAGACGTATGGGCTACTGACCACATAACACAAAAAAAAGGGCTCTTATTTGAAGACAAACCGGTGGCCACTTTGAGTGGAAAGTATGAGACCCTAAATCGATGAAGAAGTGTAGTTCCTAGTAGATATATAGACTGCTGGCCACATGCAGAAAACTAAAAATGCTCTTTGTTGTAGCCTACAACTATTGCAATTTGAGAGGAAAGAAAAGACCCGAAATCGACAAATAAGTGTGGTTCCTCGTAGATGTACGGGCTACTGACCACATAAAACAACAAAAGGGCTCTTAGTTGAAGATGAACTACTAGCCGCATGGGTAGAAAGAAAAGACCCTAAATCAACGAAGAAGTGTGGTTCCTAGTAGATATGTAGACTGCTGGCCGCATCGGAAAACAAAATTGCTCTTTGTTGCAGCCACACTTCTTGCAATTTGAGCGGAAAGAAAAGACCCTATATCGTCAAATAAGTGCGGTTCCTAGTAGACATATGGGCTACTGACCACATAAAACCAAAAAAAGGACTCTTATTTGAAGATAAACAGCTGGCCACTTTGAGTGGAAAGTAAAGACCCGAAATCGCCGAAGAAGTGTGGTTCCTAGTGGATCTATAGACTGCTGGCCACATGCAGAAAACTAAAAATGCTCTTTGTTGTAGCTACAACTCTTGCAATTTGAGCGGAACCAAAAGACCCGATATCGGCAAATAAGTGTGGTTCCTAGCGGTCGTATGGGCTACTGACCACATAACACAAAAAAAAAGGGCTCTTAGTTGAAGATGAACTACTAGCCACTTGGGTGGACAGAAAAGACCCTAAATCAACGAAGAAGTGTGGCTCCTAGTATCTATGTAGACTGCTGGCCACATAGGAAAACAAAAATTGGTCTTTGTTGCAGCTACACCTCTTGCAATTTGAGCAGAAAGAAAAGACCCTATATCGTCAAATGAGTGCGGTTCTTAGTAGACGAATAAGTAAAGACCCTAAATCGACGAAGAAGTGTGGTTCCTAGTAGATATATAGATTGCTGGCCACATGCAGAAAACTAAAAATGCTCTTCGTTATAGCTACAACTCTTGCAATTTGAGCGGAACGAAAATACCCGATATCGACAAATAAGTGTGGTTCCTAGTGGACGTATGGGCTACTGACCACATAACACAAAAAAAAGGGCTCTTATTTGAAGATAAACTGCTGGCCACTTTTTGTGGAAAGTAAAGACCCTAAATCGACGAAGAAGTGTGGTTCCTAGTAGATATATAGACTGCTGCCCACATATTGAAAACAAAAAATGCTCTTTATTGTTTCTTCAACTCTTGCAATTTGAGCGGAAAGAAAAGACCCGAAATCGACAAATAAGTGCGGTTCCTAGTAGACGTATGGGCTGCTGACCACATAACACAAAAAAAAGGGCTCATATTTGAAGATAAACCGGTGGCCACTTTGAGTGGAAAGTATGAGACCCTAAATCGACGAAGAAGTGTGGTTCCTAGTAGATATATAGACTGCTGGCCACATGCAGAAAAATAAAAATGCTCTTTGTTGTAGCCTACAACTCATGCAATTTGAGAGGAAAGAAAAGACCCGAAATCGACAAATAAGTGTGGTTCCTCGTAGATGTACGGGCTACTGACCACATAAAACAACAAAAGGGCTCTTAGTTGAAGACGAACTACTAGCCGCTTGGTTAAAAAGAAAAGACCCTAAATCAACGAAGAAGTGTGGTTCCTAGTAGATATGTAGACTGCTGGCCACATAGGAAAACAAAAATTACTCTTTGTTGCTGCTACACCTCTTGCAATTTGAGCGGAAAGAAAAGACCCTATATCGTCAAATGAGTGCGGTTCCTAGTAGACGTATGGGCTACTGACCACATAACACAAAAAAGGGCTCTTATTTGAAGATAAACAGCTGGCCACTTTGAGTGGAAAGTAAAGACCCTAAATCGATGAAGAAGTGTGGTTCCTAGTAGATATATAGACTGCTAGGCCACATACAGAAAACAAAAAATGCTCTTTGTTGTAGCTACAACTCTTGCAATTTGAGCGGAAAGAACAGACTCGATATCGACAAATAAGTGTGGTTCCTATTAGATGTATGGGTTGCTGACCACATAACACAGTAAAAGGGCTCTTATTTGAAGATAAACCGCAGGCCACTTTGAGTGGAAAGCAAAGACCCTAAATCGCCGGAGAAGTGAGGTTCCTAATAGATATATAGACTACTAGCCACATGCAGAAAACCAAAAGTGCCCTTTGTAGGAGATACACCACTTCTTATTGAAGCGAAAAGAAAAGACCTGAAATCGACAAAGAAGTGTGGTTCCTAGTAGATGTACGGGCTACTGACCACATAAAACAACAAAAGGGCTCTTAATTGAAGATGAAATACTGGCTGTTTGAGTGGAAAGTAAAGACCCGAAATCGACGAAGAAGTGTGGTTCCCAGTTGATATATAGACTGTTGGCTACATACCGAAAATAAAAAATGCTCTTTGTTGTAGCTACAACTCTTGCAATTTGAGCGGAACGAAATGACCCGTTATCGACAAATAAGTGTGGTTCCTAGTGGACGTATGGGCTACTGACCACATAACACAAAAAAAAAGGGCTCTTATTTGAAGATAAACTGCTGGCCACTTTTTGTGGAAAGTAAAGTCCCTAAATCGACGAAGAAGTGTGGTTCCTAGTAGATATATAGACTGCTGGCCACATAGAAAACTAAAAATGCTCTTTGTTGTTGCCCCAACTCTTGCAATTTGAGCGGAAAGAAAAGACCCGAAATCGACAAATATGAGCGGTTCGTAGTAGAGGTATGGGCTACTGACCACATAACACAAAAAAAAGGGCTTTTATTTGAAGATAAACCGGTGGCCACTTTTAGTGGAAAGTATGAGACCCTAAATCGACGAAGAAGTGTGGTTCCTAGTAGATATATAAACTGCTGGCCACATGCAGAAAAATAAAAATGCTCTTTGTTGTAGCTACAACTCTTGCAATTTGAGAGGAAATAAAAGATCTGAAATCGACAAATAAGTGTGGCTCCTTGTAGATGTACGGGCTACTGACCACATAAAACAACAAAAGGGCTCTTAGTTGAAGATGAACTACTAGCCGCTTGGGTAGAAAGAAAAGACCCTAAATTAACGAAGAAGTGTGGTTCCTAGTAGATATGTAGACTGCTGGCCACATAGGAAAACAAAAATTACTCTTTGTTGCAGCTATCTCTTGCAATTTGAGCGGAAAGAAAAGACCCTATATCGTCAAATGAGTGTGGTTCCTTGTAGACGTATGGGCTACTGACCACATAACACAAAAAAGGGCTCTTATTTGAAGATAAATAGCTAGCCACTTTGAGTGGAAAGTAAAGACCCTAAATCGACGAAGAAGTGTAGTTTCTAGTAGATATACAGACTGCTGGCCACATACAGAAAACAAAAAATGCTCTTTGTTACAGCTACACCTCTTGCAATTTGAGCGGAAAGAATAGACCCGATATCGACAATTAAGTGTGGTTCCTAGTATATGTATGGGCTACTGAGCACATAACATAAAAAAGGGCAATTTGTTGAAGATAAACCATTGGCCTTTTTTCGTGGAAAGTAAAGACCCTATATAGACGATGAAGTGTGGTTCCTAGTAGACTGCTGGCCACATACGAAAAACAAAAAATGCTCTTTGTGGGAGATCCACCACTTGTTATTGAAGCAAAAAGTAAAGATCGGAAGTCGACAAATAAGTGTAGTTCCTAGCAGATGTATGGGCTACTGACCACATAAAACAAAAAGAAAGGCTCTTAGTTGAAGACATCCCACTGGTATTTGAGTGGAAAGCAAAGACCTTAAATCGATGAAGAAGTGTGGCTCCTAGTAGATGTGTAGACTGCTGGCCACATAGGAAAACAAAAAATGCTCTTCGTTGGAGATACACCACTTGCGATTTGAGCGGAAAGAAAGGACCCGAAACCGAAAAATAAGTGTGGTTCCTAGTAGATGTACGAGCTACTGACCACATAAAACAAAAAAAGGCTCTTAGTTGGAGACAAACATTGGCCACTTGAGTGGATAGTAAAGATCCTAAATCAACGAAGAAGTGTGGTTCCTTGTAGATATATAGACTGCTGGCCAAATACAGAAAACAAAAAATGCTCTTTGTCGGAGATACACCACTTGGTATTGGAGCGAAAAGAAAAGACCCGAAATCGAAAAATATGTGTGGTTCCTAGTAGATGTCCAGGCTACTGACCACATAAAACAAAAAAAGGGCTCTTAGTTGAAGATAAACTAATGGCCGCTTGAGTGGAAAGAAAAGACCCTAAATCGATGAAGAAGTGTGGTTCCTAGTAGATATGAAGACTGCAGGCCAAATACAGAAAACAAAAAATCTCTTTGTAGGAGATACACCACTTATGACTGAACCGAAAAGAAAAGACCCAAAATCGACAAATAAGTGTGGTTTCTAGTAGATGTACATGCTGGTGACCACATGAAGCAAAAAAGGGCACTGAGTTGAAGATAAACTACTGGCCGCTTGAGTGGAAAGAAAAGACCCTCAATCGACCAAGAAGCGTGGTTCCTAGTAGATATGTAGACTGCTGGCCACATAGGAAATGAAAAATTGCTCTTTGTTGCAGCTACACCTCTTGCAATTTGAGCTGAAAGAAAAGACCCTATATCGTCAAATGAGTGCGGTTCCTAGTAGACGTATGGGCTACTGACCACATAACACAAAAAAAGGGCTCTTATTTGAAGATAAATAGCTAGCCACTTTGAGTGGAAAGTAAAGACCCTAAATCGACGAAGAAGTGTGGTTCCTAGTAGGTATATAGACTGCTGGCCACATGCAGAAAACTAAAAATGCTCTTTGTTGTAGCTACAACTCCTACAATTTGAGCGGAATGAAAAGACATGAAATCGACAAATAAGTGTGGTTCCTCGTAGATGTACGGGCTACTGACCACATAAAACAACAAAATGGCTCTTAGTTGAAGATGAACTACTAGCCGCTTGGGTGGAAAGAAAAGACCCTAAATCAAAGAAGAAGTGTGGTTGCTAGTAGATATGTAGACTGCTGGCCACATAGGAAAAAAAAATTGCTCTTTGTTGCGGCTACACCTCTTGCAATTTGAGCAGAAAGAAAAGACCCTATATCGTCAAATAAGTGTGGTTCCTAGTAGACATATGGGCTACTGACCACATAAAACAAAAAGAAAAGGCTCTTATTTGAAGATAAACAGCCGGCCACTTTGAGTGGAAAGTAAAGACCCTAAATCGACGAAGAAGTGTGGTTCCTAGTAGATACAGACTGCTGGCCACATACAGAAAACAAAAAATGCTTTTTGTTGCAGCTACACCTCTTGCAATTTGAGCGGAAAGAATGGACCCGATATCGACAACTAAGTGTAGTTCCTAGTATATGTATGGGCTACTGACCACATAACATAAAAAAGGGCAATTTGTTGAAGATAAACCACTAGCCTTTTTGCGTGGAAAGTAAAGACCCTATATAGACGAAGAAGTGTGGTTCCTAGTAGACTGTTGGCCACATACGGAAAACAAAAA
This sequence comes from Vaccinium darrowii, assembly GCA_020921065.1. Classification (NCBI taxonomy): domain Eukaryota; kingdom Viridiplantae; phylum Streptophyta; class Magnoliopsida; order Ericales; family Ericaceae; genus Vaccinium; species Vaccinium darrowii. Next base: position 20,278,293 of record CM037158.1, on the reverse strand, counting down.
ATGCTCTTTGTGGGAGATCCACCACTTGTTATTGAAGTGAAAAGAAAAGATCGGAAGTCGACAAATAAGCGTAGATCCTCGCAGATGTATGGGCTACTGACCACATAAAACAAAAAGAAGGCTCTTAGTTGAAGGCATCCCACTGGTATTTGAGTGGAAAACAAAGACCTTAAATCGATGAAGAAGTGTGGCTCCTAGTAGATGTGTAGACTGCTGGCCACATATGAAAACAAAAAATGCTCTTTGTTGGAGATACACCACTTGCGATTTGAGCGGAAAGAAAGGACCCGAAACCGACAAATAAGTGTAGTTCCTAGTAGATGTACGAGCTACTGACCACATAAAACAAAAAAAGGCTCTTAGTTCGAGACAAACATTGGCCACTTGAGTGGATAGTAAAGACCCGAAATCGACGAAGAAGTGTGGTTCCTTGTGGATATATAGACTGCTGGCCACATACATAAAATAAAAAATGCTCTTTGTCGGAGATACACCACTTGTTATTGAAGCGAAAAGAAAAGACCCGAAATCGAAAAATATGTGTGGTTCCTAGTAGATGTCCCGGCTACTGACCACATAAAACAAAAAAAGGGCTCTGAGTTGAAGATAAACTACTGGCCGCTTGAGTGGAAAGAAAAGACCCTAAATCAACGAAGAAGTGTGGTTCGTAGTAGATATGAAGACTGCTGGCCAAATACAGAAAACAAAAAATCTCTTTGTAGGAGATACACCACTTATGACTGAACCGAAAAGAAAAGACCCGAAATTGACAAATAAGTGTGGTTCCTAGTATATGTACATGTTGGTGACCACATGAAGCAAAAAAGGGCTCTGAGTTGAAGATAAACTACTGGCCGCTTGAGTGGAAAGAAAAGACCCTAAATCGACCAAGAAGTGTCATTCATAGTAGATATGTAGACTGCTGGCCACATACGGAAAACAAAAATGCTCATTGTTTGAAATACACAACTTGTTATTGAAGCGAAAAGAAAAGACCCGAAATCGTAAAATAAGTGTGGTTCCTAGTGGATGTACAGGCTACTGATCACATAAAACAAAAAAAAAAAATGGGCTCTTAGTAGAAGATAAACCACTGGCCACTTGAGTGGAAAATAAAGACCCTAAATCGACGAAGAAGTGTGGTTCCTAGTAGATACGTAGACTGCTGGCCAGATACGAAAAACAAAAAAATGCTCTTTGTTGGAGATACACCACTTGTTATTTGAGCGAAAATTGAAGACCCGAAATCAACAAATACTTCTGGTTCCTAGTAGATGTACTGGACAACTGACCAGATAAAACAAAAAAAAAGGTTCGTAGTTGAAGATAAACTACTGGCCACATGAGTGGAAAGTAAAGACTGTAAACTGGCGAAGAAGTGTGGCTCCTAGTAGATATGTAGACTGCTGGCCACATACGGAAAACAAAAAATTCTCTTTGTTGGGAATACCCCACTTGTTATTTGAGCGAAAAGGAAGACCTGAAATCGACAAATAAGTCGGGTTCGTAGTATATGTACCGGCAACTGACCACAAAACAAAAAATGGATCTAGTTGAAGATAAACCACTGGTCACTTGAGTGGAAACTAGAGACCCTAATTCAAAGCATTAGTGTGTTTCCTAGTAGATGTGTAGACTGCTGGCCACATATGGAAAACGAAAAATGCTCTTTGCTGGAGATACACCACTTGTTATTTGAGCGAAAAGAAAAAACCCGAAATCGACAAATAAGTTTGGTTCCTAGTAGATGTATGGACTACTAACCACATAAAACAAAGAAGCTCTTAGTTGAAGATGAACCATTGGCCGCTTCAGTGGAAAGCAAAGACCCTAAATCGACCAAGAAGAGTGGTTCCTAGTAGATATGTAGACTGCTGGCCGAATACGGAAAACAAAAAATGTTCTTTGTTGATATATATATATATATATATATATATATATATATATATATATATATATATATATATATATATATATATATATATCTGGTTCCATTTTCTATCCGGAGCCCAGACCTCCGTGATCCTAGGTTCCATTTCCTATCCGGACCCCGGACTTTCGGACCTCCGTGATCCGAGCATTTTATTGACGATCCGGATTGGAAATGGAACCTATATATATATATATATATATATATATATATATATATATATATATATATATATACATATGTTTCATGTTTTATGTCGTGGTCATCTTTTCGAGTGCCTTTTGTTTTTGGTCATTTTAAGGTAATATTGCTGCTCCAATTTTCCACGCCCTTCGACCACGCCAAAAGGGTGTTTTATCTGTGGATTCAGTGCAGTTAATGTCAATAAAAGCAAATGTTAGAACTGTAATCTTTTAAATCTCACAGATTGTTGTTCACAAGGATAGTCCAAGAGGAGTACACTTTCGACGCGCTGGACCTTGACAAAAGGTATGCTTTGTAAGTTTGTGCTACTGCTACGGAATGAAAAGTTTTCCATGCATGGCTTTGCTTACACAAACTGTTCAATGCTTCTCAGGTGTATTTTAGTTCAGATGAGGTGCATGCTTGTATTGTAACATGTGGGGGTTTATGCCCTGGGCTGAACACAGTGATCAGGGAAATCGTATGCGGCCTCTATCACATGTATAGCTTCAACAAAATCCTCGGGATAGATGTGAGTCTACAGACCGTGCATGACCTCTTTGTTTAGTCAATTTAATATTGACATACATTTTGAGAGCTTTTCTTGTTGACTGATCCAGCAGCATCTGATTTTTCCAGATAAATAGTTCGTAAAGAATAAGTACATAATGTTCTCAAAGCTTTGATCAGTCAGTAATTTCTTTTAGAGACGATTAACAAAGCATTAGGTATATTCCCTTCGGTGGGAGCTGCATGTTCAAGTTATACAACTATGTACGTGTGTATGCCTATATTGCTATGTATTCATTTATACATCAGAGCTTTCTATCTGTTGCTGTTAAATAGGGAACTTTGTTACTTCCCCAAATTTACAGAAACCCAACACTACTTATTTTAAAGAATCGGTAACAATGGCTGACTTATCACTACAGTCTACATTAGATAAACGCCAAAGCATGGTTTTACCTCTTGCCATTTTATAAATTCAGAACAAAAGAGTGGAATTAAATAGGTGGAGTATTCTTAACGGCACAGCCCTTACGTTTAGTTTGAACAAGAGTGGAGCTGCTGATATGCAGGATTCCTATGAATAAAATAGGTATCAATGTTACTTTTCTATTGTCCATGGTACGAGGAATTAACTCTTTCGTGATTTGATATTTTCAGTTTCATAAGTTTACACAATCAAGTTCAGTATTATGGGTTTGCTTGGTCTTTGAGGGACTTATATTTCTGAATATAAAACCCTTGTTTTTGTTGTTTTTGTGAACTGCATTACTGCAGTGTTGCTACTTTGCAAACCAGGCTATATTATGATTGCAAAGCTCTCACTCTCTAATTCCAGATTTTTTACAGGCATGGTTGGAGATCCGATTAGGTAAGTTCTTTGTAATTACTCCCATAGTTGATTTTTCTGTGTTGTTTTTTTTCATCATGTCAGTCTGCCTTTCGTTTGTATTGCCCACAGCTCGGTCGCAGCATACCTTGGTTCACGTAATGTTTAATATTTTTGTTTCTTCAATAACAATATTGATTATATTTGCTTTGAATTGTTTGAATGCATTGCCGTTGGTATTCATTGTTGAGTTTTTGCCCCTAGCTATTCAGTTTGTTTGATTTACCATTTTTAGTAGACAAGTAATGTTTACTTGTTATCATCACGAAGGTGAATAAATTTGAGATGCTCTCAGTGCTTAATTTTCTTTTTGGTTTCTTTGTTTGCCCAACTTATCTATGTTACTTTGTTAAAGAGAACCAATTCTGCTACGTATGAATTTATGTATGGAATTCTCCATTAGGTATGGTCCCTCCAATGATGATCAATATCGTGCCATCGAGAATGTAGACTTAATTTTTTTTTTTTTTGGTGCTTTTTGAAATGCATGGAGACTTAATTGTCTATAGTATAAGAATTGATTTGAGGCCATTTACATATCGTTACCAATTTCAATATATATACCGAGTAACATTGATTTTTGTCTTTGACAGTGATACATCCTTCGAGTCACAACATGCTTGGCATACTCCCGTCATCTTCCATTTGTTTTCAAATTTTGAAAAATAACCTCTATAGACGAAGCTCTGGTGAGATTCATTCTTCCTTTTGTAACTTCAACTAATGCTTTTGGTATTTCTGCATGTCTCTTTTTCGAGTTCCTAAGTACTTCTTTTTCTTTATGAGTTATTAGCATTTAAACATGAGATTAGCTTTCTTTTCTTTCATTGGAAACGAAGAAGATTGAGCTCCGTTAGAGGGGCAATCCCTAGCAGCATCTCACGATGCTACGTGTTGGTGGTAGAATGCTTAAATTTTCAGTTTTTGCTACTCTGTTATTTTCCTACTTTTTTAGAGCTTTTGAATTCTTAGCTTTTTATTTCCTTTTCTAAATTTGAAATTTCGTCATGTAAGTGATAGAGGCTAAGAAGCATAGATACATATACGGATACGTTCACGGACCCGACACGACATGACAAGGACACTTGGATACATTATGTACAAACATATTTTGTCGTGTATCTTTATTTGAGAAAAAATGTAAAATATTGTATTTCTATAATTCGATTACAATTACAAGAAGAGAGTAGAAGCCTTTATATAGGCATGTACAAACCGCCTTACTCAAATAGAATTACACTTACACTTAGATGAGTAATAACTTTGTAACAAACTAATAACCACCATTACAACTAATCAGGTAGTGGAGTTATCGTCTGTGTTGGAGTCTGTGGTGGACCATCACTCTTATCATGCCCCCTCAAGATCATGGTGGGAGCAGAGCACACCATGAGCTTGTCTTTTAGATAATGAAAACGTGCCACACTGAGAGGCTTGGTAAACAAATCAGCAAGCTGCTCACTGGTAGGAATGCGACGAATAACTAATTGATGAGCCATGACTTTTTCACGAAGAAAATGGTATTCAACTTCAATGTGCTTGGACCGAGCATGAAAAACAGGATTTGCAGCCAAAGCCAAGGTAGAAAGGTTATCACTCCATAAGACTGGAGCAAAAACAGAAGTTAATCCAAGATCACGAGGTAACATAACCAACCAACTGAGGTCAGCAACAGTCTGGACTAAGGCACGATATTCTGCCTCAGTAGAAGAGCGAGCCACAGTAGGTTGTTTCTTAGCTGTCCAAAAACACACAGTACCCAGTTGTAGACCTACGGCCTAAAGAGTGGCCAGCCCAATCAGAGTCAGAGTAAGCAGTGAGAGTAAAGTCTCCTAGAGAAAAGACCATTCCTTGGGTGATAGTACCTTACACATAGAACCTTTATTTATATTATGAAGCGACTAGACATATTACCTGACTAGTCAATGTGGGATAAAGACACTATAAAGCGATATTAATAAGCTACTCTAACATTATCCACGTGTGGATGAAGTTTCTAAGTTATCACATTCTTGGTTTATATGTTCTTTGTGATATTAGATTTGATTGGATTTGTTGTTGATGGTTTGCTTTACTCGGTGAGAGGGATAGGGATTAAGGATTTTTGGATTTCCGAACCGTTGGATGGAGAGAATCTCATTCTTTACATGTGATAGAAGTGGGTAGTACTTAGGAAAATATAAATAGGCGAATTTTGGCAACTCCCTCTGTCCCATTTTAGTTAGTCCCTCATTGGGAAACCAACCTTTTAAGGGAATATAATTATGTCTCGTGCTTTTTGTTCAGTTTCTAATTTTGCCCCTTAATGGGATGTGTTGTAAAATTCTAACTTCTTTAGAGTGCGTTAAATGGATGGGCAACATGGAAATGTGAGCTTACTTTTTTGGAAACTTTTAAAAGTGGGCAATTTTTTTTGAACATCCCAAAATGGAATAGTGGATTAACTTTGCTCGACAGACGGAATATTATTTTGAGATAAGAGGCTGGGAAAAGAGCTACCGTGTAGGGATTTTCGAGGTTTTTATCATCCTCCTAGTATTGGAATTCGCTTGTGGTAACCTTATGTCTTACTCTTGTTTGTTTCATTCTTTATATAAGATCCGTTTGATGGAGAGAGCTGCCATGCTTGTGCGTGTTGTACATAGCCTTGTAGTGCCCGTTGCAATGATCATAAGTAGTTAGGTATGAGAGTTAAATGATAGGGTTGTGTTCTTGTGCTATTGAAATGTAGGGTATGTAGTCTTCTATGTATGGACAAAGTTTCTAAGTTATCTCACAGAGAGAGAGAGAGAGAGAGAGAGAGAGAGAGAGCTTCCATGTTTGTGCGTATTGTACCTAACCTTGTGGTCCACGTTGCATTGATCAAATCTAGTTGGGAATGATGAGTGCGGCAAAGATTTAATAGTGGAAGAGAGTTAAATGATAGGGCTATGTTCTTTTGCTAGCCAGATGTAGGCTATACAGTGATCCATATGTGAACTAAGTTTATAAGTGATTAGATTTTTTGGTTACACTTTCTTTGTGATATGAGATTAATTGGGTTTGTCTGTTATGATATGGGTTACTAGGGGGGAGGGGGGGGGGGGGGGGGGGGGGGGAGAGGTACCATGTTTGTGCGTGTTATAGATGTTGGGAAACGAATCCTAGAACCCAGTAATTACGCGTACAGATTAAACAACAAAAATAAATACAAACCCTACAAGGCGGAATTAGGGTTTACCTCTCATCCGTAGACACGAACGCTGGTTGACTTGTTTATTTTAGAACTTGACAGATCTAATTACTGTATGCAACAAGCTTTGCTCGACAGTACTTCATGATCTTGTGCCATATTCCCTTATATCTCGATCATGTAGCCAAGTGTGGACTTATACGTGATCTCTTTGTTCTCTCTCACAGCCTCTATTCTAATTTTCTGAATGACTGTTGTGTGACCTAGAGAACATAATGATATATTTATAGGGCTAGAGCAGGGACCTGAGGAGAAATAAATCTGGGCTCCTTGTGTAAATAAGAAAACCTAATCCCACCCGGATTCTATTCTTATTTCACAAATTATAATTCACACCACTAAAGAATTATAATTGCACTCCCATCTTTATCTCGATTATATTTCGAGCTCCATGTTATTAAATACTTATTAATCTCCCCACGTTAAGATTACAAATACCCGTTGATTAAATGTCGATTACTAACAATCTCCCACTAATCAACATCTTATAAAACACCTTGAGACTAACCACTTAACTTATTCGATATGTCGGATACAAATATCCACCTGCAGGGTTCGACATAACCGAAACTTATAAGTTTACTCAAGGGGGTATCATCAATCTCTAACGAGACGTGGATTCTATCAATAATTAATATCCATATATTTCATGCATATAATGTCGTGACCCAACTCACCAAGACTATTGACCGTGAAAAAAAGATCTCACTTTATAATGAATCAAAGTCAACAACATTAAATGTATATATGTATTAATTATATCCGGATTAAGAGCATAAGTATTCTTAATAACTATAAGGTTCTAATTGTCTTAAAATGTCAGTACTAAGACAATTACCTTAAAGTGGTCCTGTTCAATACACACAAAAATGTACTAGCACAATGAGTCGGAACTAGAACCGTTCCCTGTAGTCAAGACAAACCTACTAAAACATTGTACTACAATCCTACTGATGGTGTGTCAAATTCCTTCTAAGATTGTGAACCAAAACTTATATTCCACAAGAACCGATGATCCAATCTTCTGTGTGTAAGCCGTACTCTACACACTAGATCATCTACTATATAGAATAAAAGACATATGCACAACATACAATTATATCATGCAAACATTGCCCATAATAGATTCTCATAAAAAAGGGATAAAACTGATTAATAATTAACTAATTAAATATTAATCCATTACATAAAAGCATGGCTTTTAGTATAAGTTTTAAACAATCTCCCACTTAGACTCAAAACCATGCTGCCACGCATCTCACTTCCATGCCCTTTACGTGACTATCAAAAGTCTTGGCACGTAAGCCATTGTAAAAGGATCTGCAAGGTTGTTTGCTGATGCAATCTTGGTCACAGCTACATCACCTTTCTATACGATCGCTCGAATCAGGTGATACTTACACTCGATGTGTTTTCCCTTCTTATGAATCTTTGGCTCTTTTGAGTTAGCAACTGCACTACTATTGTCACAATAGATTGAAATTGTTAACTGTATCGAAAGTACCACTTCTAGATCCATCAAGAAGTTCTTGAGCCAAACGGCTTCTTGGCTGCTTCAGAAGCTGCCACATACTCGGCATCCATGGTGGAATCAACAATACATGATTGCTACTCCTCCAACTCATGGCTTCACCTCCTAGGGAAAACACATATCTCGATGTTGACTTTCTGGAACTCTTATTTGATATAAAATCTGACTTTGTGTACCCACAAGGCACTAGACTGTCTGACTGGTACACCAACGTATAATCCTTAGTTCTTTTCAGATACTTGAGTATACATTTTATACCAGTCCAATCTTCTTGTCCAAGGTTAGACTGAAATCTACTAACTATGCCGACAGCAAAACAAATATCAAGTCTAGTTCACAGTATAGCATACATGAGGCTTCCTATTGCTGAAGCATTAGGAACTCCCTTCATTTTCTCCATCTCCTCAGATGTCTTAAGACACTGATCCTTGGATAAATTGACTCCGTGTCTGAAAGGAAGCAATCCTTTCTCGGAATCCTGCATGCTAAAACGGGTAAGGATCGCATCGATATAGGAAGCTTGAGAAGCCCAACATCCTTTGCTTGATCTCGCAAAAATTTAATCTCAAGGATGTGACCGGCTACTCCTAAATCCTTCATATCGAACTGGCTAGATAACCACAACTATACCAAAGATAACACTCTGACATCATTTCCGATGAGCAAGATATCATCCACATATAGCAATACAAACACCACCACATTTCCATTGCGCTTCTCGTAGACACACGACTCATCCGGACACTGATCAAAACCTAAAGACTTGATTGCTTGATCAAAACGGATGTTCCAAGGCCTAGATGCTTGCTTAAGTCCATAAATAGACTTTTTAAGCTTGCACAACATGTGCTCTTGACCTTTTGCTATGGATCCATCTGGTTGCATCATGTAGATGCATTCATCCAGATTGCCATTAAGGAATGCAGTCTTCACATCCATTTGCCAAATCTCATAATCGAGATGAGCCGCAATGGACAATGGAGTGGGTAAAATCTGGTTACCCTACTAACTAGGCATAGCGCGTGCCTAGCAACTTCACCACGAGAGGGTGAATAGTTCGGCACCATATAGGGTACACGTGAGCCCTGTGCCGAGCTGGTTTGGCCATGAATAAGGCTAAAAAGATTGAATAAATTAAATATACCAGGATGTGCTAGCTCGATGTAGGTCACAAGGCAATGCCCCTGATATGGCCGAGCTAGCAGAGCTATGAGCAAAGCTTAAAATAGCATTCTGGGATACATAGGTTCAGCTCGGCGTGAGTAGCTGGGTTATGTACGAGTCATACCGAGCTACGTGGAAGCTCGGCACCGCCTCAGATAAGGCAGTGAGACATCCCAGAATATTCTACAGCGGTTCCTTATGAGATAAGGAGTAATCCCGTAAAGCAAGGGATTGATAGGGGAAGTCCTAATGTGATTGGGAGTATACCCCATATAGGAAAGAGTCCCATATAGAAAGAAAGACCCCTGCTAGACGAGATCTAGCAGGATATAGAAACTGGCTGCTAATAGGAAAGTCCTATCGGGAGATGGATTCCTGAAGCTAACAGGAAACCAAGGCATGAGATGCCTAAATCAAGCCTTCTTCACCTATAAATACAAGGCAATAACCATGGCAAAAGGTACGCTGTGAAACCTATTTTCATACGCATTGTGAATTGAGCTTTCAAGTACGTGATACTAACTTAGGCATCGGAGGGCCTTTGCCAACGAGAGGCAAAGGTGCTCTAACCCTTTCTCTGTCTTGCAGATCTAGGGTTGATCCAAGGAAGCATGTGATCCAGCGTTACGTGGTTTTTACCCCGTACAATTGGCGCCGTCTGTGGGAAATTCTTACAAAAAGTTCATCTCCCTCCAATAAAAGATCGACAATGGTGCTTTCAGAACCCCTTTTGTGCACCCCACGGAGGCAAGAGGTGGAGGACGATGGTGGGACCACGTTGGTGTACACCACAAGAAAGGGCTCAAGGGTGGAAAAAACCCCCACAGTACTAAAAGCACCACAGAAAAAACCAGCAACAAAGAGGTTTGACATAGGGAGTATCCCTGAGATTCCAAAATTCAGGGGTACACACCTAATACGCCATGGTTCTCCAAGGGCGAGACACTCAAAAACACCACCAAGAGGTGGGGAGGCCTCCACCCAACGTGAACGGGACAGAAGCCCCCCAAGAAGGGATGGTCACAGGCACACAAGGAATCGAGAGAGGGAAGATAGCCTTGACAGAAAAGAGCAAGAGGCAGAAGAATTGGCCCGTGAAGTCACTCGACGGGAACGAGAGATTCAGGACCTGAAGAAACAACTCCAGGAAAAAGAGAAAGACTTACGTTCACGGACGAGATCCGTGCATTATGAGGAAAAGGGAAGAGATCGTCACCACAACAGGGCCTCCACCGACCGAGCTGCCTCTCCACGAAAAAGGAGAGACAGGAGTGCTTCTGTGGAAAAGAGAGAAAGAAGGAAGCATGCTAGGGACAGATACGAGAGATCTGGATCCAATGAGCATATTCCCGAGCGGCACACGAGGAGAGGGGATGCTGGCCGAGCTGAGGAAAGCCCTAAAACTGCACGAGAAACAGCTAAAGAAGCCCTAGGCCAAATTTCTAAGTCACCATTGGCCCATTGGATCCGTACGGAGAAGACGCCAAGCAGGGTGAAACATTCAGCATTCATCCCCTACGAGACCAGCACAGATCCTGTGGCCCACATCCAACACTATCAACAGGCCATGTTCATGCACGAGCGAGATGACGCTTTGTTATGCAAAATGTTCCCCTCTAGCCTGGGAAAGGTGGCTCTGAGTTGGTACCACAAACTCCCAGAGGGATCAATCCTATGCTGGGCTCAATTAGCTGAAGAATTCACTGCCCGGTTCTTAACAAGCCGAGCAGCTCCCAAGACTTTTGATGCATTGACTTCTATGAGACAGAAGGACGATGAGACACTGCGGCAATACTCCAAACATTATTGGGAGACTTTCAACGAGATTGAAAATTGCAGTGAGGAGTATGCTCTGGCGACATTCAAGACGAGCTTGCCCATGCATAGTAAGTTACGGGAATCACTTACTATGCATCCAGTGAAAACGGTGGCCAAACTCATGGAAAGAATCCAGGAGCATGCACGGGTGGAGGATGACATCCTGCAAGCTGGAGGAAGGATTGTGGCAGGGCAACCTTAGCTTCCAGAAAAGAAGATTGTGGAATCAAGGGTATACAAAAAGGATTTCACAACAGGAAGGAAAGATTACACTCAGCAAAGGAAGGAGAAAGCTGACCCAGATCCCAAGTCATACTTCAGTGTTATGGCAACTTTCAACATCCCCATCTACAAGATGTTGTACAGAATCAAGAACGAACAGTGGTTCAGAAGGCCCCCAAAGATGACTGGGAACCCAGAAAAGAGAAGAGCCACTAACCAACACTGCAGCTATCACCGAGATTGGGGACACATGACTGAGGACTGTGTGGAATATAAGAAATTCCTGGATGAGAAGGTGGCAGAGGGCCATCTCAAAGAATTCCTGGCTGATGTCAAGAATGATGCCGAGCTGGTAGAGGAGGTGGACTACGAGAAAGGTCCAAAGGGAACAATCCATATGATACATGGATTAGTTGCCCCTTACACAAACAACGAGATAAGACATATCCAGAGGGTCAACGGACAGGCAAAACAAGTCATGAAGCTCGGCATGAAGAGGCCAAGGGCGGAAGGGATCATGGAGACCCCAATCACCTTCACTGATGATGATCTGGAAGGGGTATCAGTACCCCATAATGACGCACTTGTAATCACCCTACGAATAGGGGAATACGACGTGGAGAAGATTCTTGTTGACCAAGGGGCCAGCACAGAGATCATGTATTACAATACTTTCAAGAGGATGGAGCTCCCTCCAAGTTCATTGCAAAAGTGTCTGGTTCCATTGGTCGGCTTTAGTGCACAGACAGTATGGCCTATGGGAAAGGTCACACTGCCCGTCCGAGCTGGATTAGTGGTTCTGAGCACAGACTTCCTTGTGGTAGACATCCCTTCTTCCTATAACGTGATTATAGGAAGAACTTGGATGCACAAGATGAGGGCAGTTTCTTCAACTTACCATCAGAAGATCAAGTACCCTGGGGCAGATGGCATCGAATGCATTAGAGGCGACCAAAAGGTGGCCGACCTATGTTTCAATATGGTTTTGAGGAAATCACCAAGGGCCGAGCTGGTACAAACGGTTGAGGTTCCAGACCAACCAACCTTAGAAGACGTTGGAGGTGATCCCACTAAGAAGATGGTGGAAGGGTTGAAGAGGGTACAAATTCAAGAGGACGATGAAGAAAGGTATTTCCTGATCGGCGAGACCCTCCTCGAGCTGGAGGAAAGAGATTTGGTCACCTTCCTTAAAGACCACATCGATGTATTCGCTTGGACCCCCCAAGAGATGCCTGGGATAGATCCTGAAATCATATGCCACCACCTGAACGTGGACCCACAGCACAAGCCAGTTGTGCAGAAGGCAAGGAGGTCGGCACCACAGCACGCAGACGTTGTGATCGAAGAGGTAGAGCGGCTACTAGAAGCGGATGCCATACGTGAGGTGAGCTATCCAGATTGGTTGGCCAACACTGTGGTGGTCAAGAAGAAGAACGGAAAGTGGAGGGTATGTGTGGACTTCACAAGCCTCAACAAAGCGTGTCCCAAGGATAGCTTTCCACTCCCCAGAATTGATCAATTGGTAGATGCTACATCAGGCTATGAAAGGATGAGTTTCCTTGACGCATATCGAGGATACCATCAAATAGCTATGTACGAGCCCGATCAGGAAAAGACGTCCTTTATCTCCCCCAGAGGGCTCTACTGCTATAAGGTTATGCCGTTTGGGCTGAGGAATGCTGGAGCAACCTATCAAAGATTGGTGACCAAAATGTTCAAGGAACAGCTCGGCAAAACTATGGAGGTCTACATCGACGACATGGTAGTCAAGAGCAAGTTGAAGCCTGATCACCTAGCTGACCTAAAGGTAACTTTCAACATTTTGAGGAAATTCAAGCTAAAGTTAAACGCTTCCAAGTGTGCCTTTGGAGTCAGCTCGGGGAAATTTCTCGGGCACTTAGTGACTAAAAGAGGGATTGAAGCCAACCCAGATCAAATCACGGCTCTGCAAGGCCTTCAAAGCCCAAAGACCACGAAGGAGGTCCAAAGGCTAACAGGAATGGTAGCGGCACTCAATCGCTTCATCAGCAAATCCTCAGACCGCTGCAGACCTTTCTTTCAACTTCTGAAGAAGAGAGACGGATACGAGTGGGGAGCCGAACAGGAACGGGCTTTCCAGGAGTTAAAAAGCTACTTATCATCACCACCCTTGCTCTCTACTCCAGAAGCTGGGGAGCGGTTGATACTATACTTAGCGGTATCTGATCATGCGGTCAGCTCGGTCCTCCTACGAATAAAGGGGACGGAGCAGGCTCCAATCTATTTCGTGAGCAAGACATTGTTAGAAGCTGAGACACGTTACCTACCACTGGAAAAACTGGTATATGCTCTCATTGTTGCATCAAGAAAGCTGCCCCACTACTTCTTGCAACATCCCATCACCGTATTCACGGAATACCCACTAAGGGCCTTGCTCAGGAAAGCAGATTTCTCTGGCAGAATCTCCAAGTGGTCAATAGAACTAAGTCAGTTCGACCTCGATTATCAGCCCAGAACAGCAATCAAGGGGCAGGTTTTAGCTGATTTCATAGCAGAATTCGCTCCGACAGTGGCCCCACCACCACCAGGTCTCCACGAGAAGGAGCAAGTCAGTAATCCTGAGCCACCAACGAGAATGGCCGACCTGGATCCAGACGAATGGAGGCTTTACGTTGATGGGTCAACTTGCAACAAAGGATCTGGAGCAGGGGTTGTGCTTTTCTCTCCAGAAGGACTGATCCTGGAGCATGCACTACGGCTGGGATTTAGTGCCACAAACAATGTAGCAGAATATGAGGCACTGCTAGCTGGACTGAGAAGTGCTCTAGAGCTCAAGGTACATAAATTACGAATATTTTGTGATTCCCAACTAGTTGTTAACCAGCTTTCAGGAGAATACACTACGAAAAGCGAAAAGATGGCTGCATACTCAGAAGCAGCCAAGGATTTGCTAGACAAATTTGATAGGATCCATATCCAGCAGATCAGCTCGGGACAGAATGCACATGCGGACTCACTGGCCTGTCTTGGGTCAGCGGTCAAGACGGAGTATCGCCGCACAATTACAGTAGACTATCTGGGCGAACCAAGTATTGGCCGAGCCGTGGAAATCGTAATGGAAACAGAGCTTGGGCCGAGCTGGATGGACCCAATAGTGGCATGCCTACGAGATGGGGCTTTGCCAGAGGATAAGAGGGAAGCACACAAAGTCAAAACCAAGTCAGTACGTTTTTGGCTCTCTCCAGAAGGTAAGCTTTACAGAAAGTCTTTCCTTGGCCCATATTTATTATGTGTACACCCAGCCCTTGTTCAAAAGTTTCTCCATGAAATCCACGATGGAACTTGTGGGGGACACACTGGTGGGAGATCCATAGCCCACCGAGCAATATCCCAGGGGTACTGGTGGCCATACATGCAAGAGGATGCAAAGGCCTTTGTCAAGACATGTGAAAAATGTCAGAAGTTTTCCCCCCTCATCCGAGCTCCAGCAGAGGATCTATTGCCTCTAACCAGTCCGTGGCCATTTGCCCAATGGGGATTGGATATCGTGGGTCCTCTCCCTATGGCAACAGGGAAACGAAAATTCCTACTCATTGGCACTGACTACTTCACCAAGTGGATAGAGGGGGAAGCTCTTGCTAAAATCACAAAAGCTATGGTGGAAAGATTTGTGTGGAATAAGATAATCACAAGGTTTGGAGTGCCCTACTCTATTATCTCAGATAACGGGTCCCAGTTCGGCAAAAAGTTCAAGGCCTTCTGTGCTCAGTACGGCATCAGAAATTATTACTCGACCCCTGCCTACCCGCAGAGTAATGGCCAGGCAGAAGCCTCCAACAAGACTATCCTGAAGAGTCTCAAGAAGAGGTTGGAAAAGAAGAAGGGAAAATGGCCAGATGAGCTTCCAGCCGTGCTTTGGGCTTACAGGACCACCCCACGGCGATCTACGGGAGAGACGCCGTACTCCTTGGCATACGGAACAGAGGCAGTGATTCCCCTAGAGGTTGGTTTGCCAACCATCCGCACTACTCTTGTGGAGTCAGGGGGCAACGATAAAGCCCTGGCCGAGCAACTAGATCTCGCTGAGGAAAAACGAGAACGTGCACTCATCACCTTAGCAGCATACCAAGAACAGCTACGAAGGAGCTACAACAAGAAGGTGCAGCCAAGAGAATTCAAGGTCGGCGATCTAGTCCTGAGGAAAGTATTGGCCAACACCAAAATATCCACTGATGGAAAACTTGGACCGAGCTGGGAGGGCCCATACAAAATCGTGGGGATCGCTGGTATTGGGGCCTATCGTTTGGCCGACCTGGATGGAGACCCAGTTCCACGACCATGGAATGTCCAGAACCTTAGGAAGTTTTTTCAGTAATTTGCTTATGTGGTTACGAATACGATCACATTTCTGTTAGAAAATATGATTAAATTGGCATTTGTTTTTTTATTTGGGATTACGAGTAAAATCGCCAACGTTAGTCAATCAGATTTTTCTTGACATTTTTATCTTGATTTTGACTAATATGAACCGAAATTTCAAAATTTGGATTCCTATTGGGGAGCAGAGAGAGAATGTGTACATCTGTAGAAATGTGTGTGTGTTTGCAGCAAACATTGCAGCAATTAATTCTAAGTATGAAGAAACTTAGTCTGCTAGGTATGAAGAGACTTAGCCCTGCAACGAATATCGCAGAAATAAATTCTAAGTATGAAGAAACTTAGTTTGCTAAGTATGAAGAGACTTAGCCCTGCAACGAATATTGCAGCAATAAATTCTAAGTATGAAGAAACTTAGATTTGCAACGAATATTGCACAGAAAACTCTAAAGTATGAAGAAACTTAGATCGGCAACAACTTAGCCCTGCAACGAATATCGCAGAAATAAATTCTAAGTATGAAGAAACTTAGTCTGCTAAGTATGAAGAGACTTAGCCCTGCAACGAATATTGCAGCAATAAATTCTAAGTATGAAGAAACTTAGATTTGCAACGAATATTGCACAGAAAACTCTAAAGTATGAAGAAACTTAGATCGGCAACAAATATTGCAAAGGAAAAGCAGTGAGCCAACAATTGAAGGATAAATGTCACCAGCCACATGCGGCCAAAACCAAAGTATCAAAGAAACAAAAGGCCACAGATTGCCGAACAGACCACGCAGGGTCAAAAGTAAAGATTCAAAATAAAACAGAAGTAAGTCTAAAAACAGGCATCAAGCCTCTTCACTAAGCCTTGGGGCATCAGTGGCAGGGGGGGGATCAGAATTGTTACCAGCATCCTCGGGGACAGGAGGGTCGGCACGGGTATCTTTAGTCTGGGTTTGCTCAGAGGCACGCTCGGTCTGGTTCTCAAGATCATTTTGGGCCTGGGCATCTACTTCAGCATGCGCGGCGGCCATCTCGCTCGGCAGCTCCATGTTGGTCCAATGAGGGGAAGACTCCTCGACGCTGAGCTTCTCGAGGCAGCGCCGCCAAGCCGCCCCCCATATGGCATCCTGCACGGCCGGCATTTGTGCCTTGTAGTTCTCTGTAACCTCCAGCACGGCTCGCTCGTACTCAGCCTCTGCCTTAGCCTCTGTTGCAGTCAGTTGATCGCTCAGTCCATGCTCGACCTCCTCCGATCTCTTCCTCAGATCAGCAAGCTCCCCCTTCACGACCTCCACCTCAGCTCGGGCTTCCTTTAAAGACTGAGAGGACTGAGCATTTTCCTTCTCGGCTTTATCCGCCCTTTTCTGCTCCTTCTTCAGTTCTTTTTCAGCCTCTTTTGCTCGGTCGAAACCAGCAGAGGCCTTCTGCATAATCTGCAATTGAAGAAGAACACGACTAAAGACAGGAGTAAAGAAACAAACTCAATACAAGGACAAAACGACAATCAAACTTTTTGTACCTTGACGCTTGACTGGAAGATGGATTTCATTAGGGTGTCATATGAGCTCCCCTTTTCCCTCTCCATGTCGAGGGGGAGGAGTGCAGCCCTGGACACGCCAAAGGCCACGTCGGTGGAAGAGATCTTATCCACTGAAGTAACAAGGGTGCCATCAGGGCGAGCAAGTGGAGGGGCCCAGGGCTGCACCAACGGCGGAGAGTCCGTCACTGGTAGACCGGTGTCCCCAGTCCTTCTCCTCTGGGGAGGGGGTTGGACTTGCTGAGGACTCCCCGCTGGTCTTTTCTCTCTCTGGCGGTCGGTGAGTAGAGGGGACGACGGTTGAGCAGGTTGGGTGGATCGAGTGACCGGAGGGGCACGGGAGGCCTCGCCGAGGTTCAGCACGTCCAAAAGATTGATCGGCTGGATAGGCATTTCTTCTCGAGTTGGAGAGGGGGAGTAGCCTGGCGAGTCGTCTGAATCTGCAAGAAGAGTGGATTGCTCGGCCAAGGACTGAACCAGTTCGCGGTGGTCAAACCCAGCAATTTCTTCTTCTTCTTCCTCTTCCTCTTCAACCACTCTCCCAGATGTACTTGGCCCTTGGTCAGTCCGAACGAGAATCGGAATGGCAGTGGGGATCTCTTGAATATGAGCAAAAGTGATCTGCTGCTGAAGATCAGATGGGGCTCGGGAGCGCGCGGATCCCCTTCTGGCTCGGCCTCTGCGAGCACGAGTCCTCTCTCGGTCAGAAGGTCGGCCTGTGATGGTCAGTGGGACAGTTGGCGGCCAGGGATGCCTTGAACGTGGCTCGCCGTTTCTTCGAATCCCTCCCCAGTAGGAGGGAGTATAACCTAATAGCAGGTGGGCAGCTCGGCCAAGACCGACTGGGGTTGGAGCGAAGCCATCAAAGTAAAGAGCCCTGGCAATCTCCTCACAGTGGAGTTTGCCGTGTATCAAACGTCCACCGTGATTGAGATTATCCGCTGCAAAACAAACATGAAAGGATGATCAGCTGCAAGTTTTGGAAAAATACAAAGTAAAACAGCTAGGGAAAAAAACACTAACGTAATCTGCCTGTTGCAGTAGGACAGCCGAAGCCAATGGGCCTCCCCTCGGCATCCATGGGCTCCCAGTTGCCGGTGACTATGAGATAGTCATCTGCCTCTCCTTTTGAGGAATTTGGCAGGTCGGTGATGAGCTTCTGATTAGGGTCCCTGGCCTTGAAGTAGTAATTGTTGTCATTTGTGGGAACTACGCTATAGAGATAATGTAGATCCCACCAGTCGAGGTGGAAGCCGAGCAGCCTATTTAGGGCGATGGTGCCCATAACTACCCTAACAAAATTGGGGCAAAGCTGCATAGGGTTCAATTGGCACCTAGAGCAGACTTCTCTAAAAAATGGGTGCAGAGGGAGCCTCAAGCCACCCTCCACTATGAAGATCAGGGGGATATGGATCTTAAACTCGTCCTGGCCTTCCTCTTCTAAATCCTCGGACCCATTTAGCCGGAATCGAACGTCGGCAGGGATTTCATACGTCCTACGGAAATCCGCGATTTTCTCAGGGGTACTTAATAAAGCTCTATGCTTACCCATTACTACTGAAAACTAGGGTTTCGATGTTGAAACCCAGTTGAGGGAAGAAGAAGATGAACAGTAAAAGGGGAAAAACAGGAGAGGGCAAAAAAGGAAAACAAAGAGGGTCACTTACGTGAAGAGGTGAACCTAAAAAGATACTTTCCGGCGAGAAAGAAGGTGTTTTCCGACGAAAATCGGAGACAGGTCTGTTGCAGAGAACGTAAGCGTCGAACAATGGCAAAACAGGTTCTCTTCTCTCTCTTCTTTTCTTCTGACGAATATGAAGTAAAGGAGAAGGGGAGGGGTTTTTGGGTTTAGGGGGTTTTTGGGAGAGAGCAGTAAATCATTATCCCGCCCGAAAACCCATGAAGTGGAACGTGACGTACGTGAAACGTCAGCGGAATCGTCCTTTCGATTTATCCGAGCCACCAAAGGGTCATTCACATTTAATATGAAAATGACGTTGCCACCCACGTGGAGGGAAGGCGTGCAAAGGGTACATCGAGAACCGTTGAAGCTCTGCACGCTACTAATACGTAACAGTAGCGGCAGAGCTGGGGAGCAATTGGAGTGGGTAAAATCTGGTTACCCTACTAACTAGGCATAGCGCGTGCCTAGCAACTTCACCACGAGAGGGTGAATAGTTCGGCACCATATAGGGTACACGTGAGCCCTGTGCCGAGCTGGTTTGGCCATGAATAAGGCTAAAAAGATTGAATAAATTAAATATACCAGGATGTGCTAGCTCGATGTAGGTCACAAGGCAATGCCCCTGATATGGCCGAGCTAGCAGAGCTATGAGCAAAGCTTAAAATAGCATTCTGGGATACATAGGTTTAGCTCGGCGTGAGTAGCTGGGTTATGTACGAGTCATACCGAGCTACGTGGAAGCTCGGCACCGCCTCAGATAAGGCGGTGAGACATCCCAGAATATTCTACAGCGGTTCCTTATGAGATAAGGAGTAATCCCGTAAAGCAAGGGATTGATAGGGGAAGTCCTAATGTGATTGGGAGTATACCCCATATAGGAAAGAGTCCCATATAGAAAGAAAGACCCCTGCTAGACGAGATCTAGCAGGATATAGAAACTGGCTGCTAATAGGAAAGTCCTATCGGGAGTTGGATTCTTGAAGCTAACAGGAAACCAAGGCATGAGATGCCTAAATCAAGCCTTCTTCACCTATAAATACAAGGCAATAACCATGGCAAAAGGTACGCTGTGAAACCTATTTTCATACGCATTGTGAATTGAGCTTTCAAGTACGTGATACTAACTTAGGCATCGGAGGGCCTTTGCCAACGAGAGGCAAAGGTGCTTTAACCCTTTCTCTGTCTTGCAGATCTAGGGTTGATCCAAGGAAGCACGTGATCCAGCGTTACGTGGTTTTTACCCCATACATACAAGAGAATCCGGATGGACTTAAGCATGGCTACCGGCGAAAACGTTTCCTCATAATCGATCCCTTCGTTTTGAGTATAACCTTTCGCAACAAGCCTAGCTTTATAGGTTTCAACTTTCCCGTCCGCTCCTCTCTTCTTCTTATAAATCCACTTGCCTCCGACGGGTTTTATCCCTTCAGGTGGTTCTATAAGATCTCAGACTTGATTTGAGTACATAGACTCCATCTCTGAATTCATAGCCTTTTGCCAAAGTTTCGCATCTTTATCTTGTAATGCCTCATTGTAGTTAAAGGGATCAGCATGTTGTTCATCAGGGATCAAATCACAAGATTCTCCCAACAACGTATACCGATTGGGTGAAACAATAACCCTCCCACTACGACAAGGTACTGGTGTGTTAACAACAATTTCATGTGATGTAGCCTCTTGTACTATTGGTGTTGAAGAAGTCTGTGCCGGTCTATATTCTCTCAATACTTCTAGAACAATCTAACTACTGGGCTTGTGATCTATGACATAGTCTTCTTCTAAGTATCAAGCATTGGTGCTAACAATGACTTTATGATCCTTAGGACTATAAAATAGAGCAACTTTCGTTCCTCTAGGGTACCCCACCAAAACAAGCATTTGTCCTTGATTCCAATTTATCTGCTTTCCCTTTAAGCACATGTGCTGGACTACCCCAATTCTGAACATGCCATAGACTAGTTTTGCTCCTAGTCCACAGTTCTGTGGGTGCAGTTGGTACTAGCTTAAATGGTACCAAGTTAAGAATGTACGCTATTGTTTCTAGTGCATGTCCCCAAAACAAATTTAGTTCATTTGAATAAGTCATCACTGATCTCACCATATCCATAAGAGTCTTTTCCTTCTTTCTGTTACACCATTATGTAGTGGCATACCTAGCGCAGACAACTGGGATGTAATCCCTTCTGCTGCCACTAGTTCCTAAATACTTCCAAGAGGTATTCGCTACCACGATGAGATCGCAGTGTCTTGATACATTTATCCAGACGCTTTCCCGTTTCCGGTCTATGCTCCTTGAATTTCTCAAAGCATTCGAACTTACGGTGTATCAAATAAATGTAACCATATCTTGAGTAATCATCAATAAAAGTATTGAAATACTCAAAATCACCTCTACCCCGGATGTTCATAGGTACACACAGATCAAAGTGAACCAATTTCAACGTTTCATTGGCTCTCCCTTTTTCCTGAAAAAGGACATCTTGGTCATTTTACCTTCCAAACAGGATTCACAGACTGGAAGTGCCTCCACTTATAATGAACCCAAAGATCCATTTCTAACCAGTCTAGAAATTCTGTTTCGATTAATATGACCTAGGCGTAAGTGCCAAAGATACGTTTGGTTCAACTTATAAGGCTCATTTCTCTTATATGGCAATCTATTAGTGTTATTCAATTCATTTAGTTGCATTGTAGGAACGATATCATTAATAACGTAGAGATTGTCATCTAATGAACCATAACAGATAAAATGTTTATTTAACTTAATAACCACAGAGTTATTAAAAATAAACCAAATATCCATTTACAACCAAATTAGAAACCGAAACTAAGTTTCTCCTAATTCAATGATCATAAAGACAATCTCTTGAAATTAAACGCCTACTGCAATTGCTGCTACTTTTGTAGCACTTCCCATATGTAGATAAATCTCTTCATCACTAAGTCTCCTGGTTTCCTGGAACCTTTGCAATGAATTGCAAACATGATTAGTGGCACCCGTATCTACACACCAGATACTGGTAGATAACACCGCTAAACATGATTCAACTACTAGTGAAAAAAAAAATCGTTGATTATTCAATTTATTGAGAAAATTCGGATAACCTTCTTCTAGTGTCCTTTCTGCTTAGAGTGAAAACACTTGCCGTTAGACTTTTTCACTCTACCTCCAAGCTCATAAACTGTCTGAGGAACCGTGGCTTGTTGTTGAACCTTTTCCTGCTTCTTGTTGCCTTCCGGCTAAGAAGTAGAAACCTCTTCAACTACACTCACAGTTGTCTATTTATTAACCAAAAGACCCTTGGCTAATTTTAACTTTCTTTCAGCAGTTTCGTCAAAAAATAATGCATTTTGTTCATATTGTAATTCAGGCGGAACTGCTGAAAAAACTTGGTAAGCAACTGGAGCACAACATCAACCTGGGTTTCCCCATTGATTTCAGCTCCTGGGATTTCTAGTTCATTCAGAAGACCTATTATCTTCAGAACATAATCCCCTTACTAGGGTTCCTTCACCAATGGTTATATTCCCAAAATCCCACATTGCAACTTGCCTAGCTGCACCCCAAACCTTTATTTTAGGTTATGCATCATGTCATAGGCAATTTCCAAAAAACTGATGCTGATGTTGCAATACATTCGACATAGAAGCTAAAATGTAACACCGCACCATCTCATCAGTTGTAACCCAATCCTTATATACCGGATTTCAGGTTATGTTGCAATTTCAGTGGGTTTGATAGAGCACACCTCAGAGAACACAAATTTGGTCATCTAAGCAGTCGACACAATATCCAGATCCTTTTCTAGTCAATATAATTAAGACCACTAAATTTGTTTGACAATGTCATCAAGTGGATTGAAAGAGTCCATTTTTTTGAATCTGAGAATCACATAACAACAATTATGAAGGGCAATAAAACTTTTTGTATTTCTATTAAATTGGTTCCCTCAACCAGTCTATTAAAAGAAAAACATTAGCAACCCTACACACCGTGAAGAGTATGCCTCGATGGGTAGGTCCACTACTCTTCATCATTCGTGTAGATAGGCACAACCTTTTAATTTTACTATCTAGACACTAAACCCTGCCCAATAAAATTAAATAGCTAATTTGCTTCGGTCCTATAAATAAAAGCAGTGACTCAGATGGAGAGGATACTTGTTATTTATAGCTAAATGTATACCATTACCTAACCTCAAGATCCATTGTTCCGTAATGAACTACCCCAGATGGAGGAGTAGTCCACACAACAATTATCTTGAAACTATCCTCTAAGGAAGTAAGTACCGATGATGCTATAATTAATTTTGTCCGATGGGGAGGAAGGTACTAAAACCAACACACAAAACTTAATTATATCATCTACATACTAGTAATGGAGACCATGGGATTTATACAAAATAAACTCCCTCTCCCACTTAGTAATTTAAAAATTTTGTGAGGGTTGTCAAAATTAACATGTTTGCAAAAACCGTGATCTAGGTCAAAAGCCAAATATTACCCTGTTGTCCAAATATGGTAAACTATCACACATGCAAACAAGATGAATATACAAACATTCATAAAAAAGAAACATAAATAATATGTATCCCAACTATTATGGTCAAAGATGCAATCCTTGAGCAACAAGGAATCCTTCCGATCTTGAAATCCTTAAGCAGTCAGGAATCCTTCGAGTCTTGAAATCCTTAAGCAGTAAGGAATCCTTTCCAAACTTGAAATCCTTGAGCAATACGTATGTTGAAGACTTAGATACTTTGAATTTATCAAGGAAACCAAAATCCAACCATACTTAGGCAAGAAAAATCGGATCTGAAATTTTTCCCGAGTAAACTGCACAGCCTTCAGTATTTTGGACTTTTCTCCCTCATCCAAACTCCGATTGAACTGATTCCAATTGGGTTGGATTCGAAATTCAATTATCTACAACTTCTGTAAAGAACAGATTTTTCAATTCCGATGTTTACTGGGTCAAAACAGCCTTGCAATCTGACCCTAAAAATCTGAAAAAATTCTGCTGCGAGCCAAACATTCTTTTTTCTTGACAAAACTTATTTTCTTGTCAAAAAAGATTGTTTTCTCCATATCGTATGCCCCATTACAGAATCTGTAATCTTACAACAGATCTATATATCTAAAACGATACAACTGAAGAAACAAAGATTACATCAAAAACTTATGCCTCCCACATACTACTATTACAGATTACAAAACTAAACTTGTAATAAAAAACCAGTAATAGTAACCACGCATAAAACAATTACAAAGCGTGGGATCCAATCACACAATCAAAAACATGCGTGACCATAATAGTGGGATAATTGATTCTGCAAAACAAACGTTAGAACAAACTAGAACTCTGCAAAACAGCGGTTAGCACAGTTCTATATCTATGTTCTACGGACAACATGGCTTGTTTAATCCATACGCATGATTACAGCCCGCTCTGATACCACTGTTGGGAAACGAATCCCAGAACCCAGTAATTACGCGTACAGATTAAACAACAAAAATAAACACAAACCCTACAAGGCGGAATTAGGGATTTACCTCTCATCCGTAGACACGAACGCTGGTTGACTTGTTTATTTTAGAACTTGACAGATCTAATTACTGTATGCAACAAGCTTTGCTCGACAGTACCTCATGATCTTCTGCCATATTCCCTTATATCTCGATCATGTAGCCAAGTGTGGACTTCTACGTGATCTCTTTGTTCTCTCTCACAGCCTCTATTCTAATTTTCTGAATGACTGTTGTGTGACCTAGAGAACATAATGATATATTTATAGGGCTAGAGCAGGGACCTGAGGAGAAATAAATCTGGGCTCCTTGTGTAAATAAGAAAACCTAATCCCACCCGGATTCTATTCTTATTTCACAAATTATAATTCACACCACTAAAGAATTATAATTGCACTCCCATCTTTATCTCGATTATATTTCGAGCTCCACGTTATTAAATACTTATTAATCTCCCCACGTTAAGATTACAAATACCCGTTGATTAAATGTCGATTACTAACAATAGAAAGGTTTATGGTGCACGTTGCATTGATCAGATGTAGGTGGGAATTGCTAGAATTGGAGATGAGTGGAACAATGATTTAATGGTGACAGTGTGTAAAAGGATAGGGCTGTGTTCTTGTGCTATTCACATGTGTTTGCAAAGTTTTTAAGTTAGGAATGGAAAAGAGCAGGCAGCCGTGGTGGTTTGTGGGATTATGAATTTTTGGATTTGAGAACAGTTTGATGGCGAGGGTGAGATTCTTGGGTTATACATGATAGTATTGGGTAAATTTAGGTGTAGTACTTGGCTATATTCATATATACACAAGCGGATTAGGGTTGATGTTGAGATAAGAGGATTGAGAGAGTGCATCAATGTAGATGTTTTTTTGTGGTAGACATCATACTCTTGTTTTTGGAGTTCGCTTGTGGGATGTATATGTATTACTCAATGGAGAGAGAGAGAGAGAGAGAGAGAGAGAGAGAGATTGTGTTCTTGTCGGAGACGAGTGGAACAATGATTTAATGGTGATAGTGGGTTAAAGGATAGGGTTGTGGTTGTGTTCTTGTGCTATTCATATGTGTTTGCAAAGTTTGTAAGTTAGTAATGGAGAAGAGTAGGTGGCCATGGTGGTTTGTGGGATTATGGATTTTTGGATTTGGGAACCGTTTGATGGAGAGAGTGAGATTCTTGGGTTACACATGATAGTAGGGGTGAGCCCGGGTCGGGTTGACGTGGGGTTCGGGTCGGGTCAGTTTCTGTTGGGTGTGTGAAAAACGGCACCCGAAATTGTACCGAGCTACCCTATAAACTGATCGGATTGGGTATGTCGGGTTGCGGTTCGGGTCGGTCAGGTTAGTCGGTTTGTACACAGAAATCAACAAATCCAGTAATCAAAAAAGAAATCAACCAACCAAGGAATTATCAGAAGTTCAAAAGCTAGAAATTTTTCAACCTAAAAATCATCAAACATCATACCAAGAAATCATCGGAACCAACTTAGGCGTTTTGTTCAACATCAGATTCAGATCGAAGGTATGGATCTAAAATCTCAACCGCTACGCCCACTAGAGAGGCGAAAAGAGAGAGAGAGAGAATACAACGAGAAAGAGGCGCTGGTCAGTAGGAGTTCACTATGTGCGGTGGATCATGGTCGCCGGTCGGCGACTTGTGTGGTGGAGCTGCTGGACTGGAAAAGAGAGCAAAAATTGCTTCTTTGTAATCACAGAGAGAGAGAGAGAGAGAGAGAGAGAGAGAGAGAGATGCATGGTTGATTCATTTTGTGTTGGAAAAGAGAGCAAAAATTTTTCATTTAGTGCCGTGTGTTGTTGGGAAAAGAAATAGGGAGAGAGAAATTTAGATCTGTCTTGGACGCCTATTTAAAGTTGAGCCTAGAAAACTGGAATCTTCAAGTTTTTTAGATTTTGAGAGTTGGAATACGGTTGACCCCTCTGTATCTCTCTCCATGAAATTCCCACAAGGGAAAGGTCTCTCTTTACTTCTTTATTTTAGAGTACCAATGGACAGTTATAAACACAAAAAAAGTACTAATATTCAGCTATTTTTTCGAGGTTGGAGTACGAATGTAAGCCTACAGCTGTTTTCCTGACTACCTGTATAGCTAACAAGCCTACATAAGCAGTGTGTGTGTGTGTGTATATATATATTACGTCATACTCTTGTATTTGATGGTCGGGGTCGGGTTTACGGGTCTAATATAACCTGACACCTGACCCGAAAATCGAAATTCACTAAAATTCCAACCTGAACCGATCTATGCTTCGAAACCTACCGATTCCCTTCGGGTTGGATCGGGTTAGGGGTAAAGTTACTCACCCCTACATGATAGTATTGAGTAAAGTAGTTGGTCATATTCTTATGTATACAAGTGGATTAGGGTTAATGTTGAGATAAGAGGATTGGGAGAGAGCAGCCATGTAGAGGTTTTCGTGGTAGCCATCATACTCTTGTTCTTGGTGTTCGCTTGTGGGAAGTATATGTATTGCTCGGTGGAGAGAGAGAGAGAGAGAGAGAGAGAGAGAGAGATTTGCTGCCATGTTCGTGCATGATGTACATTGGTTTCTGGTGCATGTTGCATTGATCAGTAATTGGGAATTGCTAGATTTTGGGATGAGTGGAGCAATAATTTAATAGTGGCAGAGAGTTAAATTATAGGGCTATGTTCTTTTTCTATTCACATATGTAGATAAAGTTTTTCTTAGGAGGTGGAAATTGTGGTTCGCGGGATTAAGGTTTTGTGGATAGGTTGTTGGATTCTTGGCTTAAACGTGATAGTCGTGGGTAATTTTAATTTATTACTCATATATACACAAGCAGATTCGGGTTACTCATGTTTGTTTCTTTGGTTTGGATTAGAACCATTTGATGGGGAGAGTCGGATTCTTTGGTTATATGTGATATTAGATTTAATTGAGCTTGCAGTTGATGGTGTGGGTTACTTGGTTGAGAGAGTGAGAAAAAGAGAGTGCTTCCATGTTTGTGCGTGTTTGATCTAGCCTTGTGATGCACATTCCATTGAACCATTGTAGTCGAGAATTACTAGAGTTGGAGATGAGTTGAGCAATGATTTAATAGTGGCAGAAAATTTAATTATTGGGTTCTGTTCTTGTGCCATTCATATGCAGGCTATATAGTTGTCTTAACAGATTCTTGGTTTACTCGTTATTTGTGATATTAGATTTAATTGGGTTTCCTATTGATGGTGTGGGTTATTTTGTAAGAGAGAGAGAGAGGGAGAGCAGGAGAGAGAGTCCTACATTATTCGGGCGTCTTATATGTATGTTTGTGTGCACATTGCCTTGATCTCGTGTTGGGAATTCTAGAATTGGAGATAAGTGGAGCAATGATTTAATGGTTGCACAGAGTTAAATGATATGGTTTTTGTTTTGTGCTATTCACATGTGTTGAGAAAGTTTCTCAGTTAGGTATTAAGAACAGGGGGTGGCCAATGTCGTTCGTGGGATAAAGGAGAGAGTTAGATTCTTGGGTTACACATGATAATAGTGGGTAGTCTTATGTATAGAACTTAGTCGTATATGAAGAAGCGGGTTTATGTTAACATATTGAGATAACAGGCTTGTGAGAGAACAGTTGTGCAGGAGTTTTCAAGGTGACCATCATACTCCAGTTTTGGGAGTTCCCCCACGTTAAATATATGTATTACTCCTGTTTTTTTAATTGCTTTGGATCAGACCCATTTGAGATTATTGGGTTACACACAATAATTAATCTAAATATGTTTGTTGTTACTGGTGTGGTTTACTTGGTGGGGGCAGAGAGAGAGAGAGAGAGAGAGAGCTGCCATCTTTGTGTGTGATGTACGTAGGTTTGTGGTTCAGGTTGCATTTATCAGATGTATATGGGAATTGCTATATTCAATGATTCATTAGTGGCCGAGGGTTAAATGATAGGGCTGTGTTCTTGTGCTATTTACATGCGTGGTCAAAGATTCTAAGTTAGGAATGGTGAAAAGTAGGTGGCCATTGTTTATTGTGGCATTTAGGATATTGGATTTCACAACCATTTGATGGGGATGGTGGGACTCAGATTCTTGGGTAACATGTGTTAGGAGTGTGTAGTTTTAACATTAGGACTTAGATATATATACATAACCGAATTAGAGTTAATATTTTGATATAAGAGGCTTGAGAGAGAGAGAGAGAGAGAGAGAGAGAAGTGTAAAAGTGGACAAACGTGGGCCATGTTCTAAGTTATGAGACCGTGGAAATGTCAATTTCGACTTTCAAATCCCCCAAAGACCTTGAATCCCAATTTCAACTTTCAAAACCCCCAGAAACACCAATTTTGGATCTGATTTCTCTGTTTTCTACCACCAGAACAATTTTCGGAGGCTAATCTCTCATTTTCGCACTTGAATCTGCCATTTTGGTGCTTGAAATACATTGTTAGACCTTCGAATCCCTGCTGTCTACCTATTTCGTTGCTCGAAATAGGAGCCTAGACCTTCATTTTTGCCATTTCGGAACTGGACACACTCGGCAAGAGGTCGAACTGCCTTTGGGTCAGCTCGAATCAACTGATTAGCTTCCTTATGGTGTGAATCACTAGATTAAGGTTTGATTAGCCTTCGATTGCACTCAAATCAGGTTGCAGGCCCTTGAATCAAGGAGTTCGACCATTGTTTTAGCACTCGAATCAGAGAATTCAATTTTAGATATCAATTGGGTTGTCTCATTTGTTTTTATTTGCTGCAATTAGTGTTGATTTGCTTGTGGGTTTCCTTTCCATTTAAGGTTGTTGGGTGCTAAGTTACTGAGTTGACTGGTTCTGTGACTGAGTTGACTAGGTGGAGCTTCTTTTGGTTGATTGCTTGTTTGGAGTTGATTTTATTGTAGTTTGGGTCCAAATTGATTGGATATTACTTGATTGAGGTTGAATAATTGATTTGGGTTTTCGAATGACTTATAGAGGTAATGCCCTGTATGTTAGAGGAATATGTATATGATGGGGGAAGTGGGATATAATTAGAGGGGGATATAAAAGGAGATATGGTTGGAGGGGTATTATTTTAGAAGGGGAGATTAAAATTTACTGTGTTTGTTTGGTTGTTGTAGAAGGGGGATATGAGGAGATGGGTAGTGTACAATTGTGTGCATTTCGCATTGTACACAAAGTGGTTTGAAATGGCGATTGATAAGTTACATGGATGGAGTTGTTTGATAAATCACAGCAATTGGTGGTTTTTCAATGGCTGTGGACTGTAGTAGCAGTTTGAAATGGTGATGGGGATCTCGTAGGCAACGTGATGGTCGTCTTCTTGAACTCTGTCGCTGGTGATGAACGTCATCTTTTGCAACTCCTGCGCTGGCAACTGACTGTCGTCGTCACCTTCGCCAGTTGGTTTGCTGCCGACATCGTCTTTTTTCTCTCTCTGTGTGGGAAAAAGGAGAGAGAAGGTGGGCCCAAGAGGGGTGTTTTGGTAAAGTGAATCCAGGATTAAATTTAGACTGGGGGCAGGGGTGCTTAAATTTAATACCTCTGCAGAGGTATATGGATATCCAGAACACTAAAACCAAACGAACACCGGATATGGCTCAGCCGGATATGTATATCCAGGACAACTTTATATCCCACCTTCATATACTGCAAACAAACAGGCCGTAAAGGTATAAAGGTAGAGGTAGAGATGCTATGGGAAATTTCGGTGATGAAATTGATTGCTTTGGCAACCGAAATAATTATAGGAATGATATTAAAGAGTTGAGTGAACAAATTGCTACCTTGAGTGACAAGGTGCAATTATTGTTGAAGAAAAAGGCAGGTCGCTATCTTGATTAAGAAGGTGCACTGTTTGCTACCTTCTAATGAAGGTAGCAATGACTTTCAAAGTCAACTTGACTACAAGGAGACACCAACAGTGATGATGGCCTTGTCGAATATCCTGAAAACTTCAATCCGAATGAGCTTTTGAGGAAGAGTTGATCCTCAATGCGGATGAAGTTGATGGTGGTCTTGAAGACGATCACGCCTTTGAGATTGAACATGAGTTTGAAGAGTTGCTCATCTTTGATAAGTCCCCAAATGATGACTTTTTTTGGTGATTTTGAAGGAATTTCCGTGCATGATGAGTATCCTAGCGAGTATAAGGATATTGTTGATGATGTTCTTCCTAAATTGACGAGTTCCCACATGAAGAGTTTGAAGATGATTCCATCTTTGAGACTAGTGGAGAATTTGATGATGTTCCTACTTATGATGAAGAGTTTAGTGTTGGCAATGAAGAGAGATTTATTGATATAATCAAAGAAAGCTTCCCTATAGCAAGGCAAGAAATCAAGGAAGCACAAAAAGAAGAGAATGGAGTTGGTGTGTTAACAAACCTGGAAGAGGTTACTTTTGATAGTCGCTTCCATGAGATGCCTCTTGAATTGTCTTTGGTCCTAAGATGGGCAAGTTTGTGATGTCGTGGTGCCCAGACAAGTTCCAAAGTTGCCGAAAGAGGGTGTAGTCTGCTTGGTGCTTGAAGATCCTCTGGGCATGGTTTTCATTCAAGTAAGCGTTGGCTACGAAGTGAAGTTGGGCTTTTTTTGCACATCATGTTTGATGGTTCTCGGCGTCGTGCGTTGGGTGCAAGTGTGATCGCCTATTTTTATGATGTGATTCCACAAAAGAGACATGGCAAATGGGTTGTTTCTTGGCACATAAGTATGGGCGCGGTGGATATCTACAAAAAGAAACTGATAATGGAGATTGGTTGTTTGGTGACACGTTGATCAAGGAGTGCAA
Source organism: Vaccinium darrowii (assembly GCA_020921065.1). Taxonomy (NCBI): domain Eukaryota; kingdom Viridiplantae; phylum Streptophyta; class Magnoliopsida; order Ericales; family Ericaceae; genus Vaccinium; species Vaccinium darrowii. The sequence continues at coordinate 20,246,970 of CM037158.1, read as the reverse complement.
CAACTTGTCTACTTTGAAGTTGCACAATAAAATTTTTATGTTGTCTTTATTTGATGTTTTGTGTCATGTAGTCCAACTTGAGGACAAATGGTTTTCTTTTAGATGGCGAGTCCTGATGCAGTAAAATTAAAGGTAGAAATGTCATTTTTATTTCCCTTAGTCTGTGTATGGTTTTGGAATCTATAAATAGGTGTCGTGGGTCTTCATTAGGTAGTTTTTGGTATATTGATAAAAGAATATTGAGAGCTTTTGCTCCTTGTACCCCTTTTATTCTCTTTGCCATATTAAATATATCCTTGATTTGGTTTGCATCAGGTATGCAACCGTCTTTGTGTGCGTTGCCCTTTTTGTGCATGCTGCACATAGGTTTGTGGTGCATGTTGAATTGAGAACATGTAATTTGGAATCGCTAGAATTAGAGATGGGTGGTGCAACGATTCAGTAGTGGCAGAGAGTTAAATGATAGGTTTGTGTTCTTGTGCTATTCACAGTGTGTGGACAAAGTTTGTAAGTTACAAATGGATAACAAATCGAGACCGAGGGATTATATTGTTATCCATATGCGTACGAAGATTCTAAGTTATTAGAATTTTGGTTTGCACGTTCTTTGTGATATTAGATTTATTTGGGTTTGCGGTTGATGGTGCGAGTTATTCGGAGAGAGAGAGAGAGAGAGAGAGAGAGAGAGAGAGAGAGCTGCCATGTTTGTGCGTGTTTTACGTCGGTTTGTGGTGCATGTTGCATTGATTAGATGTTACTAGGAATTGCTAGAATTGGAAACGAGAGAAGCAATGATTTTATAGTGGTAGAGAGTTAAATGATGGGTGATTCTATCCGCAGCCCTACATTTACTCCGTGTAACCTATTTTCTCCATGTAACCCACATCCAAAAAACCCCCAAACCAATTTACTCCATACAACCCACAAAATGAACTTAAACTACCCAAAATACCCTTCTCCATAAAAAACCCTAAATCTATCTAACTTCCCCCCCTCCCCAGACACCGATCGATCGTCCCTCTCTCTTGTTCTCTCGTCTTTGTGTCTCTCCACCTTCTGCCACCGCCATAGCCATCGCCGACGTCCACCGGTCCTCTCTCCATTCTCTCGTCTCTCTCTCTCTCCACCTTCTGCCACCGCCATAGCCACCGTGACTGCCATAGCCACCGCCACTGTCGATCCCCCACCGTTGAAACAGTCCGGTAAGTCTCTCTCTCTCTCCCTCGTCCGCTACTCTCTCTCTCTCTCTCTCTCTCTCTCTCTCTCTCTCTCTTCGCATTCGTATATATGTGTTTTTTGCACTTTGAACCTGAGAAGTTTGAATGGATATATATTTTTCGCATATATGTGTATATATTGTGAGAAATCTGACGATTTGATGATCAAATTGGACAATGTGATTTGTTGGATTGGGGTTTGGAATATACATTGTCTGTTAAATTGAGTTCGGGTTTCGACCGACCCACTTGTTCATGTTTTTCGTACTTTGAATGTTGAAATACACTCCAAATTTCGACAACCACATGTCGATTTACACTCCAAGGTCGAATTGGCTACTTTCGGCATCCCCATGTCGAAGTTTATACCTCTATTCATCTTATTAATGTCGAACCAAGTTGTTGTGAAATTTGTGGCAAAATTGGGGATTGTCTATTCAACATCATCATGTCGCAATTTAATTATGTTTTCGACAAACCCATGTCGAAATTTATTCATCTAATTCATCTTATTCATGTTGAACGAAGTTGTGAAATTTTGTGGGAACATTGGATATTGTCTATGTTCAACATCACCATGTCGAGATTTATGTATATTTTCCACATCCTAATGTCGAAATTTATGTTTCTAATTCATCTTCTTAATGTCGAACCAAGTTGCTGTCAAATTGGTGGGAACATTGGAGATTGTCTATGTTCGACATCACCATGTCGAAATTTATGTATATTTTCAACATCCCTATGTCGAAATTTGTGTATCTAATTCATTTTCTTAATGTCCAACCAAGTTGCTGTCAAATTGGTGGGAAAATTGGACATTGTCTATGTTCGACATTATCATGTTGAAATTTAACATTGTAATGTCGAAATTCGTGAAATCTACATTAAATGAACCAAAAGACAAATTTGTGAGATCTGCATATTTCGACAGCTACATGTTTGCAGTATTCAACATTTGTTTGTTGATATATGGGGATTATTTCAACATGAGCATGTTGATTGAAATTTTTTTATTCAACACCTTAATGTTGAATTTTGTACTTGTGCATAATACTGATTGAAATGTTATGTAACTTTAACATATATTTTGTGATTTTGATATAGGTTATGGCTCGTCCACTGCGCCGAGGCAGAGGCAGAGGCAGAGGCCGAGGCCGAGGCCGATGCCGAGACAGACCTCCTCGAGGAGGTAGGTTCCGTGCGGAGGCAGAGGTTGAGGAGTCTGGGACAAACGTTGAATCTTTGACTCAGGATGAGGTCGACGAGCAGGAGGATGCAGAGGATGCAGCTGACACTCATACTTTTGACTAAAGCGCAACCGTTTATAGGCACTTACACCCCTCATACTTTTGACTAAAGCGCAACCGTTTAGAAATCTGTTAAGATTAATGGAAAAGTCTTAAATGCCGATTCACTACCCCACTAACTGTAAAAAAAAATAATAAAAACACCTTTTGCTCTGTTATCTAACTAAGGTAAGAATATTTTCTACCAAATTCGATTCTTTCTTGCAATAAACTGCTGCTAGGGTTTCTACCAAAACTCCCAACTTCTAAAACCCACTTATACCTCTTGATCAATCAAGTTTTCTTGATCCAGACCCTCCAAATTATCCAAATCATGAAGATTCCCACAGCGCCAAGGAAGCGAAACATCACCCTTCCTTATCACGTTGCTTCCACCCTCTCTGAATCAATCACTCAGACGCCAACGTTTCTATTAGTAAAAATTAGCAATGTTTGTTTCATAATTTCCTGAAAATTTTTCTAACTAATTGTATCCCAAAGAATAAAACAATTAAAGAATTGTCAAATTATATCTTTTGGTTTGCACTTGATGGGCTTCTTAAAGTTTGAGAAGATGGAATTTTGAGAGGGAAGAGAGAGTGAGTTAAGGGTTGGGGGTTTGCAATGCTTTGGCCTTGTTCGGTTAACAAGTTTAGTGTTGTTTTGTTTAGTTTTGATGATGTAAGCAGTTGTAATAAGTGGAGAGAGATAGAGAGAAAAGGGAGAAAAGTGATGATGTAAGCAAAACAGAAACTGCCCAAAACTGGGCCAAAACTGTGTACCGAACACAGCCTTTGTTTTTCAAAAATTGAGATCCGTAAGCCTTATAAATGGCTTCCAAGGGTATTTTAGGCATTATAGAAGTCGTTTTGGAGGGAAAACTCCATCGCTTCACTTTTCTATCAATTTTAACGGATTTCTTAACAGTTGCACTTTAATGGAAAGTACGAGGGGTGTAAGTGCCTAAAAATGGAGTGCAGAGGGTCTCTGCAAATTGGGCAAAGTATAGGGGTTGTAAGTGCAAATTCCCCTTTTGTTTTTCCTTCTTGAGAGTTAACGCTTACTCTCCATAGTCCATCATTTAAAAAAATTCAAGAGAAGTCCAGAAGTTTTTAGAACGTTCAAGAACATGGGAGAATTTTCCGAAAGATTCTATAACCTTCTGAAACATTTGAGAACATTGAAGAAAGGTGTAAAATATTAGAGAAGGTTCTAGAACATCGTCCTTCAAGGTTCTAGAATGTGGGACAACCTACAGTGATCCGGAAAAATATGGAAAGTTCATAAAGACTCTAGAAGGATCAAGAACATTTTGTCATATTCCAAATATGTGTAGAGAGTTTTAGAATATATGTTAGGGTAGCTAAGATGATGTCAAGAGAAATCTAGATATAGATTCTTTTGGTTCACTTACATATATGGTAGTTGTACGGGGATAAAATCCACGTAGGGTCTTGATCACGTGCGTCTTCGCCGGAACCCTACATTTGCAAGACAGACAAGGGTTAGAGCACCTTTGCCTCTAGCCGACCAAGGCACTTCAGATTCCTCCGGGTATTCTCCATCCCTTTATCAAAACATGCGTCTCCAACCAATTAGTTTGCTCGCAGAGCTGGGCCTTGGTTCCCCTTCTCATCGTGGGGGACCCTCTCGTGCTCCCCCAGTCATTCCTTCAGCTATTCCTCAAACAGAGGCAACGTCCACCCCTTCTTTTCAACAAAGGGAGAAGAGGCCTTTGGAGGACCCTGTTGATGCTCAACGTTCCCCACAAAGGCAACGGACTAAAAGAACGGGGCCTAGTAACGCTTCAGTTGATTCTCCACCTCTTGTTCAACAATGGGCTCCAGTCCTAGCCCGTCCTGACGGCACCCCCTCACATCGATTGACAAGATCTCTTCTGTCGATGTATCATTTGGCGTCTCCCGAGCTGCTCTCCTTCCACTTGATATGGATAGGGAGAAGAACAACTCCTACGACAGCCTAATGAAATCCATATTTCAATCTAGTGCCAAGGTAAGAAAGTTTCCCCTTTTTACATCCATCTTAGTTAACTGTCATGTTTCCTCATCAGTTGTGCACGTTTTTTAGATCATGCAAAAAGCCTCCGTGGGTTTTGAAAAAGCCAGGGAGAATGAAAAGGAGGTTACTTCCCTCCAAAAAAGAGCGGAGAAGGCTGAGAAGGAAAGGGATAATCATGCACAGTTACTGAAGGAAGCTGAGAGGCTTAAGGGTGAACTGGCTGAGCAGAAGAGGCAGGCTGATGAAGCCGAGCAACAGCTCTGTTAGGATTTGGCAGCTGCTCAGGCCAAGGCAGGGGCTGAATACGATAGGTCCCAGATGACCAACAACTATAGGTCCCAGATGCCAGCAGTCAAGGACGTTATCTGGGAGTCGAGCTAGGTACGTTGTTGTACTAAGATGAAGCTTCCCAAGGATTCCCCTATGTGGGTGGACATGGAGCTTCCCAATCGGATGGAAGCCTTAGCTGCTCAGGCCGATCTTGATGCTCAGAACCTTCTTGAGCCTCCTCCAGATTAGCCCCAGACTAAAGATGCATTCGCTGTTGTTGACCTCACCCATTAGGAAGGTGAAGGCAATGCTGCTCATGATTCCACTGTTGAGAGTGAGAATGCTAATTCTGATGGTAACATTGCTGACCCAAACATTGTCACTGATGCTTAAAGGCTCAGTGAAGAGGCTTGATGCCTGTACTGTTGTCTTTTCAGGTTAACAACCATTTAAGTATTTAGCTCGGCCTTGCGTGGCCTTACTCAGCCATATGTGGCTTTTTGAATATGTTGATGCTGCTTAAGTTTTTTCGTACTTTGCATGCTTGTTAAGCATTTCCGTACTTAATGCTCACATGCTTTGCAATTATCAATGCAAACACATAAGTTTCTTCGTACTTAAACTTTTTGCAATAATCGTTGCAACCCTAAGTTTTTCCATACTTAGGATTTTTTTCAAGTATTTCGTACTTGGATTTTGCAATAAACGTTGCAAATCTAAGTCTTTTCATACTTGGAAACTTTCTTTCAAGTATCTGTACTTGGATTTTGCAATAAACGTTGCAAATCTAAGTCTTTTCATACTTAGAAACTTCATTGAAAGCATAATACTATTCCCTCTGCTCCCCAATAGGACTCAAAAGGACACATTGCGTTTGGTTTGTATTCAACACAATTAGAAATAATTATTCAAGAGATTTTATTGATAAAAATAAAGAACACAAGTAGATAATGAAGCGTTGGTGATTTTACTCGTAATCCCAACTAAATACCAAAAAACAAATGTGACTATATTTGTAATCACAAAAGAGAAAACTAATCACTGGTAAAACTTTCTCAAGTTCTGCATGTTCTATGGTCGTGGAACTAGGTCCCCATCCAGGTCGGCCAAACGATAGGCCCCAATACCAGCAATCCCAATGATCTTGTATGGGCCTTCCCAGTTCTGCCCGTGCTTTCCATCTGAAGAGACTTTGGTGTTAGCTAGGACCTTCCTCAGGACTAGATCTCCCACCTTGAATTCCCTTAGCTGCACCTTCTTGTTGTAATTTCTTCGTAGTTGCTCCTGGTAGGCTGTCAAGGTTATTAAGGCTCGCTCTCTTTTTTCCTCTGCAAGATCAAGTTTCTCGGCTAGGGCTTTATCATTGCCACCTGACTCCATTAGTGCTGTTCGGTTGGTCGGCAGGCCCACTACAAGTGGTATAACTGCTTCTGTACCGTAGGCAAGGGAGTAAGGCGTCTCTCCCGTAGATCGCTAAGGAGTGGTCCTGTATGCCCAAAGAACAGCTGCTAGCTCATCTGGCCACTTTCTTTTCTTGTTTTCCAACCTCTTCTTGAGACTCTTTAGGATTGACTTATTAGAGGCCTCTGCTTGCCCATTGCTCTGTGGGTAAGCTGGGGTGGAATAATAATTTCTGATGTCGTACTGGGCACAAAATGCATTGAGCTTTTTCCCGAGCTGGGACCCATTATCCGAGATGATGGAATATGGGACCCCAAACCTTGTTATGATCTTGTTCCACACAAACTTTTCCACCATAGCCTCAGTGATTTTGGCCAGGGCTTCACCCTCTATCGATTTGGTGAAATAGTATGTGCCAATGAGGAGGAACTTTCGCTTCCCCATTGCCATGGGAAGAGGACCCACGATGTCCAACCCCTATTGAGCAAACGGCCATGGACTTGTCAAGGGCAAGAGATCCTCTGCAGGTGCTCAGATGAGAGGTGAATACCTCAACATTTTTCGCATGTTTTGACAAACAGTTTGGCATCCTCATGGCCATGGACTTGTCAAGGGCAAGAGATGCCTGGGATAGTGCTTGGTGGGCAATGGAACGTCCACCTGTGTGTCCTCCACATGTTCCAGCATGGATCTCATGGAGGAACTTCTGGACCAGAGCTGGATGTACACATAACAAATATGGACCAAGGAAGGATCTTCTATAGAGCTTACCTTCTGGGGAGAGCCAAAAAGTACAGCCTTGGTTCTAATTTTGGGTGCTTCCCTCTTGTCCTTTGGCAATTTCCCATCTCGTAGGTATGCCACTATTGGGTCCATCAAGGTTGCCCCTAGCTCGGTGTCCATTACCACCTCAACAGCTCAGCCAATGCTTGGCTCACTTCAGTAGTCTACTGCCACTGTTCGGTGATACTCTGTATTGACTGCTGAGCCCAAGCAAGCTAGTGAATCTGCATGTGCATTTTGTCCCGAGCTGATTTGCTGAATGTGGACCTTGCCAAGACTTCGAGTCTTAGGGTTTGAACCGTTGCATAAGTTCTCTCATGAAAATCATATTTTCTCATTTATTGTGTGCTTGTGTGACATTCATGATCATAACATAAGTATATGGTGACACATGTGAGTTAACGAGCATAGTGTTGAGTTGTTGCCTGTGTTGGGTTGGCGTAGAGGCTTTGACCTCATTTGAAATAATGTGGGGCTTAATGATTCTCTTTCTACTTTCTTATTAGAACTATGCCACCGAGAAGAGTTGTTAGACGTGGTACAACCGCTAGGGGTGGTCGAAATGCAAGACGTGGTAGGAATGAGCGGGCAAATGATGAGGGTAGTCAACACGGGAGAAATTCGGGGGATCAAAATGATCGACGTGAGCAAGATGTGGAACAATCGGGGCTTCAACAACCACTAAACACCCTTTTAACCGATTTTGTTGCGGCGCTTACAGCGCACATGGCTCAAGCACCTAGAGCCAATACTTCGTACCGTGCTATGGAAGTGGTGAGGGAATTCCGCAAGTTGAACCCTTCTATGTTCGACGGGGTTAGTAGTGACCCTTTGGTGGCCGACCATTGGTTGTCGGAGATCTGTAAACTCTTTGAGGTACTTGATGTGACCGAGGATGCTGTGAGGGTGAAACTTGTGGCGTGTCAACTAAGTGGGGAGGCTAATGAGTGATGGAAGTCGGTACTCGCAACTAGGAAAGCATCGAGGGTATTGGCTAGGACGGCGATGAACATGAATGAGCCGGATGTAGAGAACATGACTTGGGCCGAGTTTGAGGCTATCTTTGAAGACCAATATTTTCCAGAGCCGTTCAAGGATATGCTTCGGGAGCAATTTGAGCGGTTAGAGCAAGGAAATATGACCGTGTCGGAGTACGCTATGAAATTCCAAGCCTTGTCCCGTTTTCGCACCAGAACTTGTGTTGACAGAAGAGAAGAAATGCAAAAGGTTCATTCGGGGTTTAGACGAATCGCTCCAACGGTTTGTGATGAGTGGGGGTCTTACAAACTTTTCCGCGGTGTTGGAGTTGGCGAGAAACTTGGAGGCTTCGGGGGTTAATAAGAAGAATGCTAGTGTACACACCCAAATTTTAATCCCTGTGTATCCCCAATGATGAAAGAAATACTCAGCAGTACCTTGGAAATAACCATCCTGAACTTTAAAATTTTTGGACAAGAAAAGCCCTAGCCGTACGACTTACTGTGCTAGCCGTACGGTTCACCTTCCCACAACTTAGTCGTACGGTTCATCCAGTGTAGCCGCACGGTCAACCATCCTAGCCGTACGGCTATGTGTCAGAAAATATTCGAAAATCTGACAGCAGAAGCATCTCATTATTTTGAACGATTTCGTACGCGATTTTATTCCTTTTTCCATCTATAAATTGCCTCCATCCCCTCCTTCTTGAAGAGACCGGTTACACCACCATTCCGACGACATGCTGGGAAACTTCTGGTAACCACCACGGCCAAAAACTCTTGCAAAACCTTCTCCAGTCAAAGACACAAGCCATACACCTCTGTTTCTCCCTTCATTCACAGACTCTTATTAACTTCCAGTTTACTCCAAGCACCTGTCCTGAATTTCGCGTTCAAAAATCTGAAGTTCTCAAGTTTCCAATATGGTACAAATCATGTTCCTTTAGCCGGGTTCTTAACCTTGGCCTTTTGAGGGGATTCTCCCGAGTCGAGGGTGACTCCAATAGTCATCTCTAGGCTCGGGTGGTTGAATTTTTCACAAAAATCAAGTTTTGTAAACAAAAATAAGCTACTGTTCGAAAAACAAAATTTTGAAAAATCTTTCAAAAAGTTAACCGTGCGGCTAACCTTTGCAGCATAAAAATTTCCCAAGTTTGTGCTCTATTTTCTGATTTTCTGCAACTTGTTTATCACATTTTTACCCCTTTACTTTCCCATTATTGCTATTGAATCCCTTCATTTAATTTTATTTCCGTTATGGTTTTATTTATTGTTATTTCTCATTATTTATCTGTTTGTCTGTAAAAGTTTTCAATAAAACGCTTTCCAAAATCCCACAAAAATTTAGTAGAGACCGGAAATTTTTCAGGCAAGCGGGGTGCTTTTCAATAAAACCTTCCCCGTTCGTAACCTGGCTTCCGAATCCAAGAATCTTTTTCGCAGATCAAATCTTTTTCCAAAAACGGCACAAGAGTCATTTATTTTTCGAAACGGTTTCTCGGGTACCCAAAATCATTTTTCTAAATAAATCCCGGGTGGCGACTCACACATTTTTTTCATTTTCTTCTTTTCATTTTCCTAAAACCGAAGGCCGAGCCGTGTGGCGCCGTCCACAGAATGGCGACTCTGCTGCGGACTTTTAAATTAATTCTTATTCTGGTGTTTTACACATGTAAAACGACCCCCGAAAGCTTGACAAAAACGAACACGCCCCGCGTGACCGAGAAAGGAATGGTGCAATAACAGGGCTACGCCCGTCCAATCTGGACTGGAGCTTTTCCGATTGTTTTGCTTGAGTAAAATTTCAAAATAAAAATTAATTTATAGGTGAGCCAAATTTGAAAAATATTTATGGGATTTTGAAAACAGTTTTATTGCTAAGCTTTTGCATTGCACGTGCATCAATGTTGGATAAGCCCCGCCGCTGCGTCTTGGTTACCCTACCTGGCTTGCCGGTGTTAGGACATCCCAAGATTCTCGGCAACCCCGGACGATGATGAGTCAGCCTGCCGTTTGACCTTTGCCATGCAGTACACTTGGCATTGGGAGGCAAATATTGTCTCTAGTCTAGGGAACCCCCTTTAACCAAAACTCAGCCTTTGCATATAGTAAATCGTAGTACCTTCCAACCTAGGACAGGGATCCACAGGGTAGGACTATCTGTTATATCCTGTTTACCTGTTATCTGTTTATCTGTTAACTGTTCTACGTGCGTTTTGTTTGTCTGTTCATTGTTCATCCACCCTTGTATATATCACTCCATGAACATACTGTCTCCATTTTGCATGCAGATACAGAGTAGCTTGGCCTTAGGTCATTACATCATGGTCACATCCATAAGGATTGCCTCGACAATCACGCATTGTGTTGGATATACAAGAATTCCTCTATTCAAAAAAATTTTAAAAAAAATAAAAAAACAAAAAGAAATTCAAAAAAATGCTGCAACTGGCTCCCTTTCCCAAAATAAAATGCACATTTTCTTTGTGGTAGAGTCATCATGTTTGGAAGATCATACAAGCGATTCAAGTCTACCCTCACCACCCATCAAAGGGCACCCGTATGGGTAATTGAGGAAGTTCAGCCCGAGCAACCTACATGCAAGCCAGAAGAACCTCAATCAGGAAAGCTCAACATAGAAGACCATATGGCGGAAGAACTTGATCAGAAACTTAGTTTGCTAGCCGAAGCCAACTTGCCAGGTGTGTCTCTCCAATGGGATGAAAATGAAGGATGGAAATTTTGCTTTCCAGAAGAGCCAGAACTAATGCCGGAAAAGATCACCTTGATGATGGAACAAGACGACGGGGAACTCGCAGCCATGCCCCCCGTAAAATACTTTGATGCCAATGGCCAGCCTATCTACTACTTCAAAGACCCAGTCACGGGCCACAAGTATTGGGACGAGTGTGAATGTGATGTGTGCTTTACAGATTGCCTTCTCAATAATGATGGCATGACCCTGCAGCAGCTTAAGGATCAGTGCGAGTGGGAAAAGAAGGAAGACCCTAATGGAAAAGGGAAAGCTGATGAAACAGGATCCTCCGCAGGGTCAACATCTCCAAATCAGCCCTCCTCTTAAGAACAGCTTTCAGAGCCAGAAGTGATCATGCAATGATCAGATCAAACCAACAAGGGTTTCTTTTGAAGAATCAAGTCAACCTGTGATTCTTGTCTATTATCGAGTCTGTTGTTGTTTAATTATCAAGTCTGTTGCCAGATGTGAATATCCACTGACTTAATCCAGCCAGCAGGGCTTCTTTTGAAGAATCAAGCCAGCTTGTGATTCTTAGCACTTTTGATTATCAAGTCTATCGATGTTTAAATTATCGAGTCTATTGTCGAGTCTATCATGTCAGTTTGTAAAAATTCCATGCTTTTAATGAAAAGACCTTTTGAGAAAAAGGGCCAAATTTGTAGTCTTGAACTACGTCACGGCTTGATTCCTCTCCATGGGGATACGTAGGCAACCTCTGGTCCAGCCGTTGTTTTCATAAACCATGGGAATTTGAATATATCCAACAAAATAAGGAGGAAATTGGGACAATCCTTTCATGCATCATGCATCATTTTCTTGTACATAGATTCTTTTTCATTTTGCACATACACTACACACTGCATTCCTGAGTTCGGTTTGTGCATATCATCAGTACTAACCATTGGCAAAAAGAAGAAAAACCTCATACCGAGTTGGACTTGAATCCCCGAACATCGATTAGTTCGAACTGAGTCAAGAACAGAACAGTCAATCGGGAGTTAAGCTATGTTGGCAGAAACAGATGAAAGTCAACTTCTTAAGGATGCTTTAGAGGAGCAGAAAGCCAGCAGCACCAAGCAAATAGCCCAGATGATGCTCATGATTCAAAAATTAACTTCTCAACTCCCGCCACCAGTAGGGGACTCAAGTGGTCAAAGCATGGACTCAGTATTGACCAAGCTAGCTAAACTCAAGGAGTCTGTTCAGAAACAGGAGAAAATAGCGGCTACAGGAATCGATATGGAGAAGTTGTGCCTTTTCTCGAATGCAAAGCTCCCCGACAAGTTCAAACCGATAGATTGGGACAAGTTTGATGGCAGTGGTGACCCGAAAGCTCATCTGCAAACATATGTGGGTCTTTATCCATGTATGACGTTGGAAAAGATGCAATGGGCCAAATGTTTCAGCAAACCCAAACTGGGCCCGCACTCCGCTGATTTCTAAATCTGGACATCTCCAAGAAGAGGACATGGGAGGATATTGGGGCAGCCTTTGTCGCCCAATACAATTACAACATTCAACTTGAGATGACTATCCGGGAATTGGAGTCAACCAAAATGGGAAAGAATGAGTCATTTGCTGACTTTATTAAGAGATGTAGAGGAAAAGCCTCTCAGATGATGGAACAACCTTCAGAAAAGGAACAGATGTGGATTATCACAAGTAATCTAGAACCGAATTTTGCCAAGCACTTGGTAGTCTTTCAGACCACCGCTGACTTCAAGACCATCTATGAAGCCGGCCTGGCAGTTGAAGATGCTCTCCGAAGCGGCATATTTGAGAAAGGTGAATCTACCCCTATACCAAGACGAGTTTACTCTGGCAACAGCAACACCTTATTTGGACCCAGCAACTACAATCAAAATCAAGCCAGCTCTTCCAGTCCCAAACCAGCCAAAGCCGAACCTGTTAACCAGATTGCAACCCAGTCACAATTCCAGCAAGTAGCTCACCCATCAAGAAGAGAATTTCACCCACTCCCCTTTCCCCTTGTCACAGTGTACAAAAACTCCTCGACAAGAACCTCATCCAACCACTCAAACCTCGAGAGCCACCCAAAGAGCTTCCTCCCAACCATAACCCAAACATCTATTGTGCCTACCACCAGATGCTCGGCCATCATACTAATAGCTGCATCCGTCTCAAGCATGTAGTCCAAGATCTTGTGGACAACGGAACCCTTCCACTCCCTAACCAAAAGCCCAACACCATTTCCAATCCTTTACCTAATCACAAACAGAACACCCAAGTTGGCCAGATATCCTTTACCTCCACTACAAAAGACCTTACCTCCACTAAATTCGACCCTAGCCTCTATATCATCACAGCTACCGAACCAAAACCCGTTGTACCCCTACCGGAAGATCTTGGGGTCCATTTCCTTTCATATGCCAGTACGATGCAAAATCAAAGATGGAGTGACATTTTGGAGGAAGAAGAATGGTCCATGAGCGATCAAGATTGGGAGGAATCCCGACAAGCATTGTTCGGTTCTTTGCTAATCTCTGGGGACTCGAGCCAATTCATCGTCCCCGAATTCCTTGATAAGCCTATTGTTCACATGCCAGAAAGTTCTCATGTTTGTCAGATCGATGTAATAAAAAGCATTTCCAAGCAAGACAAAGAAGAAAGGAATACAAATGCCCTAGGAGAAGTGTTGATTCTTGACAGACATCCTGTGGGTGATGTCTTGCCTCTTGTGCGCTTCCAAGAAGAGGGTCGTTCTGTCATAGAAGCTGCCTTCGGAAATTAAGATTGGCATCCACAAGCATACATCAGTGACGGATCTCTGCCTCGGCCGTCAGTGCCATTCCCGCCTGTCATCCAACGTATCAGTACTAGTCACTGACCCTATGGCTACCATTTGGGATGAAGAAGCAGTAGTCGATATCCGAGTAAGCAATGATGAGGTATGGACTGTCAACAGGGCTATGCTGGATCCATCTATTTGGCAAGACTCCGAAGTAGACAACCTCAAGACAAAAATGGAAGCAGTGAAAATTGAAGAGCAAAAGTTCAGAAGTGATCTGATGAATTTCTGGACCGAGGACCAAGAAATAATACAGAAGAGGGAAGCTATCAGGGCTGGCAAACAGAAGGTCAATGAAGAATATACGAATTTCTGGGGTGAAAATCAGGAGTTATGGGAAGAAACGGTCAACGGAATAACCAGAAGTGGTCGAGTCTACCAACCATACCGCAACAGGAGATTTTGCTTAGGATGATCCCATTCTCGATGATACAAATCCTAACCATCCAGAAGTCATCATTCAGCAGCACTCAGCTGCTAGACCACCTTCGAAGAACTCTCCGGTAACAAATGATCTGATTCAGAAACAGCTTGAACGAACCCCAGCCTCAGTGTCTATTTTGGGGTTACTCTCTTCATCTCGATAGCACCGTCAAAGCTAATCAAAGCTCTGTCGAACATGGAGGTGCCACCAGACACTCCTCCTGAAACGATGATAGCTCTGCTTACACCAACCCGCGCAAAGCATGTTGTGGTTTTCACTGAAAAGGATCTGCCATCAGAAGGAGCTGGTCACAACATGTAACACCCCGAATTATTTCAAAAATATTTGATACACATTTTGGAGTACTTATGAGAATATTATTGGATAAACCGAGACCGCGGTTAGTCTCAAGATAATTTATTGGAGTCATGGTAAAATTTTTAGAATTTTCTGAGGTAGTATCTGGACTGCACGGTCGGAACAGGGCTTGTTTTCGCGGTCGCGGAGTTCCAGCCGCCTGCTGGAAGTGGAGAATTTCCAATATGGGAGTGGGTCCCACCCCACCCCCAAAGTCGTCCTCTCTTCTCTCTTTTCTTCTTTCCTTTTTGTTTTTTTTCTTCTTTCACTTCATTTGGTGGAGGGGGTAATCAGAGAAGGGAGAGAGAGGGAGAGAAAGGGAGAAGTGGGCAGAGGAAGAAGAGAAGAAGGAATAGAAGAAGAAGAAGAAGGAAGAAGAAGGAAGGAACGAAGAAAAAATTGGGGAAAACCCAAAATTGAGGTATGAATTGAAGATTGATTTCAGAAATTTTTAAGTATGCTGTTCATTTACAAGTTAATTTGGTATTTTGCATCTCACAAGAGTGATTTGGGGTTTGGTTTTACAAAATTCGTGGAGGGAAGGTGAAGGGTTTCACCGACTGTTTTTATGGAAAACTAAGCTGCCATGATTTGTGGCGAATTTTTAGATATAGTTCCAGATCGCGTAAATTTATGAGAATTTAACTGGAGGTACCCATATGAGTTCTAGACCTTGTGTTAAATTTTCGTGATTTTATGAGAAGTACAGAAAATATGAAAATTCATGAATCAATCTGTGGTCAGGTGCGTGTTTGGGCAGACAGCACTGACATGTCCTGGGAAAACGGTTATAACGTTTAGCTCAGGTATCTGATTGGTACACCGTCTTTTGATTATGAAACTAGACTCGTATACCTTCGAAACGATGTGTGATTTGTGCCTCAATTATTTCCAGAGAATAGCAGTTTTTAGTTTGAAGTTGGAGAAAAATCTGTTTCGTGGAATTTTCAGCAAGTTCTGGGTTAGTTTGACGGTTGATTAAAAATAGTTACAGGGCTCAGAAAATTCTGAATTTTTGATATGATGATTAAGTATGAGTTTGGAGGTTGTGGTAAAAATTTCGTGGGAAATGGATTAGTAGATTAATTCTGGAAATTCGCAGAGTGCAGCACTGTTGGGTCGTAGTATGCATTTTCATGCATTTCACTTGCATTTGGGCATGAATTTTTGGTAGGGAGCTTATGGGTGATATATAATTGTTATTATAGGTGATGTTATTATAAGGATGGTTGTGGTTACGCCTTCGGTGCACAGAGGTTGAGTGTTTGGCAGAGTTGGTCCTGTTGTGACAGGTGAGGATGTACAGCTTCTATAATAAATAAGAAATGTTTTATTTTTCAAATTTGTCGTGTGATTATTACTGTTCCTGAAAGCTCCTTTGATGATTATTTTTGAGTGTATGATGGCTTTACTCTTGATTGGAGGAATCAAATGATTTTTATGATGGATCAAATGATTTTTGGGGTGTGGAAGGAAAATGTTTTATGCCTCTTGTGCCAATGTTTGCAAGCTTGGTTGCTGCTTGCTTTATGTTGTCCAAGCTTGGTTGCTGCTTGCTATTTGTGGTTGTGCAAGCTTGGTTGCTGCTTGCGTTATGTTTGATGTGCAAGCTTGGTTGCTGCTTGCCGGTAAGCTTAGCTTACCTTGTGGTTGCACCTACCATTGGTGATAAAGAATGGCCCTCGTCACCGCCACTATATGTGAGCCTGTGAGCGAGGTAACGGTACCGTCATAACTCCCGGTCGTGAGGTTGGCGACTCGTTGGCACATTTGGTAAAATTAGTTGTTATTATTTATTGCTGTGAGAGAGAATGTTGCTAATTTTGAAATCCTTTAAAAATGTGTTTGAGATGGGCCGATGGGCCGTATTTTGAGATGGGCCGGTGGGCCATGTTTTAAGTTGGGCCGGAGGGCCGTGTTTTTCTGGATAAGCCGGTGGGCTATATTTTCGAAATAAATGAGATGGCTGTGTTTTGAGATAAATTGTGCAGGCTGAGAAAAGTTTGTTGAGAATTTTGAGAAAAACTCCTATTGTTGGAGATTTATTGTTCTTATAAAAAAAAAAGGTGTTGGTGCGATATTTAAACTTTGATTCATTCAAGGAGCTTGGACATTTCTTTTTATTATGTTGCTAACGTACATTCTCCTGTAACCTTTTTGGTTGCAGATTTTCAGTTGAGCTAGACGTCGGTCCACTACAGTAACAGGGTGCCAGTCAGGTGTTCATAGAGGTTGAGTTTTATAATTCTGTCAGTTAGAGGGTGTTGTAGAATGACTATAATATGTGAGGTTGGTGTGGTTCAGTACAAGTCTATTATGGTTGACTGTACAAATGATGTGGAGGTGTGAACACCTGTTTATTTTTATTGGTTCTGCTGCGAGCTGTAGTCAAATTTTGAGTATTATTTTTGTGAGAAGCCGGAAAGGCGTACAGGTGGTGTCAGGTGTCCTGTCACTTTGTGCAAGTTTTATTTTGCCAGAGTGGGGTGTGACAAGGAGAGTGTGCTGCACACGACTCGGCCTTCCAATTACTGTTTGTATATTCTGTCTAGTCTATTTCTATTCATGTAATTCAGTTTCGTTGTAATCTGTTCATATATAATAATATCAGAGGAATTTGTTATTTGGAATTTCGGATTGCCACTGTAATTTTTCCAACAGTTGGCTGATTATCAAATGCAACAGCATCATCGTTATCCCTTACATGGCGGAGCCGGGATTTGGTTTGGGAGATGGCGCTCATTCATGGCAGTTCGCTTGTATCAATATATATTTTTAGTAGAAATATGAAAACTAATGTTGAAGTTAAACTTTTAACTTTTGTTTTTAGTTAATAACATCACAAAAGTTTAATTACTCTATTGTGGTCTCTAAAAGAAAGTTACATGCTACTAGAAATTAACGTTCAGAAAAACATAGGATTTTGATTTATTGCTCTTCGAGTTGTATTATTTCTTTTTTTAGCTGATCCATCACCTTCTTCGTCGTTGTCTTTCTTCTTCTTCTTCTTCTATTGTGGAGTGAGGACATACATTTTGCAGTCATGAGAATCCACATTAGCAGAGAGTTTTCCCCCATTCACTTGCCTTTGAGTTGAATGCTGTGAATAAATCCAACACAACAAAAAACAAAAGCCAATCAAATTAAGTTTACGAAATTAATTCGCATATAGCAACAGTTAGGGCCTGTTAACCCCAATGGGTCTGCTCAAGTGGGGCATGGAAAGCAACAAGTCTTTGTCTTCCTTAAAAGTCATATGTTCGAATCTCAAGGAGGCTAAACATTCCAAGTCTTGGGGCTAAAATGGAGGTTTTGCCAAATCATTAACTGTAGGGCCTTGGAATTAATCAATGTGCGCCCAAGTTAGTCCGTACACTCAGTCCATCAGAGGGAGGGAAAAAAAAAAAAAAAAACATCACGGTTGTGGGGGTTTGTGATCGGCCTGCAGCGGTTCACATTAGCGGCGTCTCTTCATGAGGTATCCTTGCTAGCCGTTCGCAGGTGGCGATGGATCGATTGGTGCTCCATCCGGTTGGCTTTGGCCATGGAGGTGCAGCGTTTGTTGGGAGGATTTTGGGTGGTGTTTTCCGGGGTGGTTCTCTGGTTGGCGGGTTGGGGTTTTTGGATCAGGGCTTTAGGTGCTTAGTGTTTTTTAAGGTGGTGTTTTGGGCTTTGGTGTTTTTTATTTGTTCTGGGCTCGGCTAATGGGCCTAGTCCATTTTAAGTGTCCTCCTTGGTTAGTTACTTGCCACCTTTGGAGTGGGTCTTGGGTGGCATTTATGCCAGTGTGCTCAAGCCCTGTTTCTCTAAACTTTCACGGGATCCTTTGATTGTCTTTTATGTATGTGTTTTTATCACGTTTGCATTAAAGTGTTCCGTTAATTACGTCGTGACAAGAGAATTCTAAAAAATACACAATTACATTAAAAAAAAACAACAGTAAATTTCGTTAAAAATGAAAAAAAAATCTCAAAAAGACAATTGTGCTCATCATTTCTTATACCTTAAATTTAGACTCGTTATAATTTCTCGATTCATCTCGTCGAGAGATGAATGATCCCTATAAAATTTTAATGGGGAAAAAAGCTAACAAAAAATTCGCTAGACGTAAAAAATTCCGATTGTCTTAAAAGAAAAATTAATTTAAGTTGAACTCCAATTAATAAGAAATCTAAGTCAATAATCTTACCGCCCATAAATCGCGTGCCTTAACAACTGTAGTGGGTTTAAGGCCAATGTCAGACCAATAAGCAGTAATCACAGCTTTGGAAGATCCTCTGTTCCACAACACAATGGCTAGTCGGCTACTCTGTTTTTGCTGAGGGGGCCAGCCCAAACCTGCCATTTTTTATTATTATTATTATTTTTTGGTTTAAATAAATGGGTATTTTCCCAACAATTTAGTAATTTAAAAAAAGGTGAAACAAAGGAAAAAAGAGGATAAGAGTTAGTAGATGTCAATTTACCTCTAAATCCCCATCCTTCTTGACCTTTTTACCTTGAATTCCAAGTTTGTCTGGATCGATATACATGGTTGCTATTAGAATAAGTTATCCGAAATGGCAATATCGTTTTGGTAAGTACTTCCTTCGTCTAAAGAAAATTGTTCGGTTTGCAAAACAATAATTCGAAAATAATTATGTTGGTCAAAGAGTAAGTTATCCACTTAATAAACTACTACTCGGTTCTAAAAGTTGTCCGGTCTGTAAAATGAGATTTTTTTTAAAATGCAAGTTTTTCATCAAAAAAAGAAAAAAAATTCCCTTCAAATTCAAAGAACATATTTGTTTTTATATACGTACCTTAATTCACTGCAATAACTTCTTTGTTGCTAAGCAATCCCAAGGTCACATTGTCTATCGCTCGGATATCACACCCAATCAACAATGGAGCCTACATAAATATTTTTGTTTAGACAGCAAACAAAAATTTCGATATACATCACAATTAATTTCGTTGCGCAAATTTAGTCCACTACGAAGAAGTATGTGAATTTTAGATCATAAAAATAAAATACTTTCGTGCAAATTTTTTAATATGGTTTCGCCAATTTGAAGTACTAATTGAATCTTTAATTTGGAGCAGAGAAATATTTAAAGGGAGAATTGCTATAGGGTTCACTATAGCTATTTCCTAACACTTCTAGTCCACCTAATATTGTCCTAACACATCTAGTCCACTCACACGTACCAATTACAAGAATACCCCTCACTTCTTAGGATACTCTAAGATCCTAGGGTACCCTAAAACCCTAGGGTACCCTACCCTAAAACCCTAGGGTACCCTAAAATCCTAGGGTACCCTACCCTAAAATCCTAGAGTACCCTAAAACGTACCCCAAGAAGAAGTGCCCTAGGATTTTAGGGTACCCTAGAATTTTAGGGTAGGGTACCCTAGGGTTTTAGGGTACCCTAAGAAGAAGTGCCTAAAATCCTAGTTGAAGAGAAAGTGTCTAAAATCCTAGGGTACCCTATGAAAGTGCCTAACCACTAAAAACCCTATAATAGGAAAGTGCACCATAAACCTAAACCCTAGGGTACCCTATGAAAGTGCCTAAACCTAAACCCTAAGTACCCTATGAAAGTATGTTATGTATTAAATTTAATGTGAGGGTACATTTGTCTATTAAAAATGGAGAGTGGACCTTACACCTTAGAAATTGCAAAAAGGTGGATTAGAGGAGTTATGGAACTAAGAGGTGGACTAGACATGTTACAAAAAATTATAATGGACCTTAGACTAATTCTTTAATATTTAAAATTATGCAAAGAAGTATTATTTTTAATTTATAAATTGCGTGTCTATCCGTAACGAACTGATTTTGTAAGACAGAGGAAGTACTATATAGACCATCTTTTGAATCAGGTAAAGAATTCTGCGTTTCCATTTCTCTGCCTATCTAATGATTACGATATTTACACTTGCTTAGCCCATTTATGGAGGGAGCCGGGCTACAAATTTACCCCCTCACTAACGGCTTAAGTTTTGGCTTAAGTTTTTAGATGAGTTGATGGTAATGATCTAGTAATACGGTGGAGTACCTTTGCTAATGCCCAAATGCTGAAATGCGAACGGTATTCTCCTACCGTCATGCCTCCATTTCCCACCTCCAACATATCAGGATCTGAAACCAATTCAATAAATAAATTATAAGAATTTTTCTTGAAGCTATATTTTATAAATACACATAAATTTCAGATGCAATTATATGAAAAATTAAACTTCCTCTCGTTCAATTTTATGAATAAAAAATAAAAAAATTCCATGCATAAATTGTTTGATATTTTTCGTATCAGTTCAAAATTTTCAATTACTTTGTTGAATTAATAGAAAAATACAAAATTATACACAAAGTTGAATTATTTTTTTCGGAAATGCTATAGGCACTCACTAGTATACAAATTACAAACTATTACACTTATAAATGTGCATGTGACACTCTTTTAGTAGATAAGTCTATCCATGTATTCGATATTGGCGTGGTAGTGTCGTGTGCAGTTTATGTAATAGTTTGTAAACCAGTTAGTACCTGCAACATTGCTTTGAAAACCAAAAATCAATGAACGGAAAATTATTTAGTAGTTACCATTCCATCCACCAGGCCCCGCATAAGATGCCCATTTGTCATTCTCATCCGCCCGAGAGGTCATACTAAACAAGAAACAAGACAACAAGTGATTTTAATCAATAAATCGGGCCTCTCGGTTTGTTCTTTCTGATGCCTTCTAACTTTAATTTTACGGCACGGTATATCCTCACCAAAAAGTTGATTACAGTGGTGGAACTTACACCAATTCAATTACTAATAAAAAGAGTGTAATGTTCACCCGTCTTTTAATGAGAGAGCAAAATCGCACTCGTTACTCACCTGTTCCAGTTATCAACAATGTCCCCTGTTGTTCTCCAACTATTTCCAATAGCTTTCGCCCATGCGGCAGGATCTTCCTGTCCCCTAAATATCAACATATGAGAAGATGACATTAACATACATAAATATTACTAGCATATTTACACCACCTTCTATGGGTCATTCCCGGACAAGCTTCAATGGTCGAGGTCGTTCATTTTTAGACATTATCGAGAATGTCAGTCAAGCCGTGGATTTATACGCATTTAAAAACAAAAAAACAATACAAAAAAAAAAAAAAAAAAGGGGAATTTTTAGTTACACCCCCTATACTTCAACCGATTTTAAGTTACAACCCCTCAACTTCATTTTTAGAAACTTACTTGGTCAAAGTATAGGGGGTGTAACTAAAAATTCCACAAAACAATATGAAGTTTGAAACACTAAATCAAAACCTATACTTTCGAACAATAGATGTGATTCCAAAGCATATGAAACGGTATGGTCCATATGGATCAAGTTAATCTTTGGCATGATTGATGTTCTCAATAAAGTCTTAAAAAGAAGCAATTCCGATGATAAATCCGAAAAGAGCTCACAAAAAGGCCGGACTAGACAGTCGAGTTCCTCGAGGGACGGGAGGATCTTCCTCTCTTTCTATTGGAGTACTATTTTTTGGCTCAATAAATATAGCATCAACAACTAGGAATATTTTACCTACCATTCACATAGAGAGAAGAAAATCAACCTTCCAGAATTTAGCAAGGCTTTACTCATTATGGGATACCTATATATCTCACAAGCAAAAAGAAAACAAAAATATTGATCAGTGGAACAAGCAAATAAAACGCATTTCAATTCACCCAAAATTTAGTTTCAAAAATGAAATGACAGTAACCTGTGATTGTAATGATAAATACCTCTCCTTGGGATTTATGTTCTTATTATTACAGTTGTCATACTTCAAGTAGTCAATTCCCTCAAGGAAAAAAAAAATTCCAGAATATTGCTACCCTATAAACAAATTTTAATCTTAATCTAAATAAAACAACAATGAATCAATTATATGAATAAAAATATGGCAAATATTACAATACACATCTATTTCAATTTAAAACATTTGTCTAGAAATTCAAAACAATTTTTAAAAAAAATTCATAATGTCAAGACAAACAACTCATAACGGTCAGGTTTTAGAACCTAAATTCATGTCACGTGTTACTATTATGAGTTCAAAAATGATGCTAAAAACTAGGAAAAATGTTATGAATTTATCGTGATTTTCAAGATGTTTTATGCATATATGGAAATTCGGCTACGAATAAAAAAATATATACATACCCAAGAAGCAAAAGTTTTTGCATCTTGTTCTTCATGTCCTAAGGATCCAGGCATGGTCAGACTGCATGTTTGAGTTCTACAATTTCGCAAAAAAATGGTGAAATGATCAACAAGCAGAAATTAAAAATTAATGTCTCTAGATCAAGAAATATTCAATTTGACTGCAATTTTCTAGAGTGAAGAGATAAATACCCGGCATCGGAGTAAATTCCCAACTTCAACCCTTTTGCATGAACGTAATCTGCTAGAGATTTTATTCCGGAGGGAAATGTTGAAGCTTTAGGGACCAAATTCCCCTACCAGATTCAGAAATTCCAATATTGAAAAATACAGCATAATTGGCTTTGTAACGGAATAACCATACATGACAAAATCGAATATTATTGCTTCATCAAATTATTAGTGCATGGAACTATTCAAGGTGTGGTACGAGGAAAAATTAGGAATGCGTTCACTAAATCGATAATAGGCTGAATAATTTTGTAAACATTTTCAGATTTTTTATTTTCATTTTCATAGGTAAATAGAGAGGAAATCACACACACACAAAAATAAAAAGTAAAAATAAAAAAAATAACGAACTCCAGAAGAATAGTAAAATCCCTCTCCACTTTAAAAAAGTTATGTATACGTTAGAGATCTTTAAATATTATTCTCTCTCTCTCTCCCCTGTGCAACTTGTGGACTATTTTGCTTTATTCTTGTCTTTCTCTGTCCTGTACAACCAGTCATAGTAAAAGAAGAAATAATATTTATTAACTGATTCATAGCTAAAATCCCTAGCCTTGTTGGAGTTTTGACAACAAAATGACTAGCTAATTTATTTAATTTTTTTTGAAGGTATTAACTAGCGAAAATGCTAAGGTTACCGAAGAAAGGGGTTCCGAAAATGTTCTAACAGTCTAATAGCATGTGAGGCCCACTTGTGAGTCTCACAAAAATAATCCAAACTGTTCATTAATTTTGAAACAATTTTTCAAATGTCCCCGCCAAAATTCTGCTCAATTGGATATGCAAAAATGTGTGATCCAAAATATCAATTTCTTTTTCAAATTTAAGATCCTTAATTCTGATTGAAAACTTAAAGTTTTGATCAACAACTTACGCATATTCAATTACGCATATTTAGTACTACGTACGTTCCTTTATTATTTTTCTGACCGTTTGTCTGCAAAACCCGAGAAAATTTTGGGTACGGGGAGAACACCACGTGGTACCCTCTTGGCACATCCAAGTTGTCCAACAATGCAACCAACTTTATGATTTTTTTTACCGTTCGTCTGGAAAACCTGAGAAAATTTTGGGTACGAGGAGGGTATGTAGTACCCTCTCGACACATCCGGGTCGTCCAACAATGCAACTAACGATCCGGATTAAAAGTGCCGTCCCGATTTTTAAAAAAAAATTGAAAAGAAAAAAGAAAAAATGTGTTTCAATCTAGACCGTCCGATGCATTTTTGGACGGCCCGGGTATACCGAAGGGGTACCACGTCATTCATACCCTATTGGGGATCGGCTCGAATCATCTGCGTGGTCCAACCAAAATTGTTTGTGCATGATCGAACTATCATATCGATGAGAAGCTTATCTAATTATAAAAAACTTCACCGCAAGAATTAATTGGTGGATATTTCTATTTTTAAGGCCGTTCCATTAAGTGGATTATTGATTTTTTGACTTTTCAGCCTTTCCAAAACATGTCATCATTTTTACATAAATCAACTAAAAAAAATCTAAAAAACCAAATTAGTGCAACGTGCCGGGATGCTACATGAACAGAGAGCATTTTAGAAAGGTTCTAAAATAAATCATGAAGGACATAAATGCGACAAATGCAAATGAGATATCAAAATGAGAAACTAATATTTGAATATGTATTACGGAAAAAATTGAGAAATTATAATATTTGGAAAAAAAACAAGTGAGCAAACAACCTCGCCGACAGAAATGCGGGACACATAAATCAAACCAATTAATGTAAAGATAAAAAAAGACAAATCTAAACGGATACATCGAGACACACAAAGATGGAGAAATTTAACCAAAAGGACAATTTTGCCTCCTCCTAAAATCTCATAGTCGAAATTTATAAGATGCTATTAACTCTTTTAGAGCCAACTCATATGGAATTTTGCTTGCTTTAATTGAGTTCCCCGTTAATGAAGGAGGAAATTGGTCCCAAAAAATTGGTCATGGTATACGTAAGTTGATCCGGATTTCGGATACATAGGTTATCTAAAAAGAGGAGGAGAAATAGATGAGAGATTACTACATTAAGTAACATAGTAACATTCCCCAGCCGAGTCCACTGGCCATCGAGAAATTCTTCTGTGCCGATCTGGCATTGACACGTGATGTCCGAGCACACGTCTCAATCGCTCAAAAGTGTTTTGAATGACCCAAATTCCACCCTCTTCCTCCCCTCCTCAAAGTGAGTCGTTTCAAAATATTTTTGGACGATCGAAATGTGTGCTTGGATGGTGCTCGGACGCACATGTCTGTGCTTTCTCGGCACTAAAAAATAAATGTGTCGGCGACTCAGTTTGTGTCCCTGTTTAGAAAACCGACACAAAAACCAAATCCAAACAGGAATGTATAGATTAAAAAAAGGGTTTATTTCCTCGAAAAATTTCAAGCTCGAAACCTATTTTACTTTGAATAATTAATCGGACCCCTATTAGTGGATAGTGGTATTAGTTAGCTAAAATTAATCGAGGTGCACGGAAGCTCTGATCCGAGTGTGAGGTCGAGCCCATTGTCCCAAAAGGTGTTTAGGAGTTTACTTTATCCTAAGATGTTTAGAACCTCTCTTTTGGGGTCAGTTCATGTAGAATTTCGCTTCGACAACAGTGATTCGGCCCAGTTAGGGAACGATAAGATTGGTCTCAAATTAGTCGAAGCGTGTGTAAACTAGCCCGAACACACGAGTTATGAGATAAGGGAAGAAGAGATTGAACACATACCCCATCTGGGGAGTGAGGCCGAGTCCATTGCCCAAAAGGTGTCGCCGCCGACTCAGTTCCCAACCACTGCTATTGGCAGACTTGATAGTCGTCTTGTGAAGTCGAGCAGCAGCCGCAGAATGGCCAGCAGTAAGCATGTTGAGGAAGAAGAAGAAGAAGAAGCATAACAGCAGTGGAATTTTAGCCACTGCTTTCTTCCTCCGCTGATGATCATAACTCCCGTCACCCATAACAATAGCAATTGCCAGGAGACTTGTGATCAGGACCCAAACTCTGTAAAATTAAGGGGGTGAAAATGGCAGATGATTTTAATTGCCAGGGATGGTTTTTGTTATATTTTAGTAAATCAATGGAGGAACAGAAGGAAGGAACAAAAAGTGGGGGGCCTCTGTGCTGTTGAGCTGGAATATGATATGAGTTCCCAAAAGCGACGTTGCTATGTACTGTACTTATTTGAGTCAAGTCTATCGCTTAGTTTTCCATTTTAAAATCAACCATGATTTTAACAAATGAGTTCAGTAAGTATTAAAATTATGATATTTTAAATTAAAAAATAAAGTGATTCTGTGTATCGTTTTTCGATTTTTTTTCGCACCAAATTAAAGTACTCTTTTTGCACTTTAATTTGGTGTGAAAATTTCAAAAAATAATACACAGAAACACTTAATTTTTTAATTTGAAACACCATGATTTTAGCACATGTTGAACTCATTTGCTAAAATCATGAATGATTTTAGCAACTGGGTCCAGTTGTTAAAATCAAATGAAAAACTAAGGGTGATGTGAACGTCCCGGTTTTTCGCGCGAGGTGAAATGGTATCCACGGAGTTTTTAGTTGTGTTTGTGAAAAAAAGGCGATTCGGAGAAAAGAAAAATTTAGAGTCGCCACCCGAGGTTTAATTTTTTTAAAAAAATGTTAGGTACCCGAGAAACATTTTAGAAAAATAATGACTCTTTTGCCGCTGAAAAAGGGTTTGGTTTGCGAAAAATAGAGATTTGGGTTCGAGAGCCAAGTTATCCGCGGGGAAGGTTTTGTTTGAAAAATGCACCCCGCGTTCCCGAAACTTTCCAGTCTTTACTAAACATTTGTGGAATTATTCTTTGAAAATTTTTTATTGAAAACTTTATTTCACAAAAACAATATATCAGATAATAACATGTTTAAAAGAAATAAATAATGATAACAAATCAAATAACGCACAATCAAGTATATAAATGCGAGGAAATTAACTAAGAGGGGATTTAAATGTGAAGTAAAGGGGGTCAACTATAATTTTATCCACTGGTTTTCCACCAAAAACAGAGCATCAGGTCAGAAAACAGAGCACAAAAAATGTTTTTCCAGTGACACCGTATGGTGTCAAAATGTACACCGCATGGTGCCACAAGGATGCCGTACGGCGCCTCTGTGCAGTGTATTTTTCAAAAATTCCGGATTTCACCCAATTGAAAGCAAGCTCTATTTTCTATGCAAAAACCATGTTATTTATTGATAAAAGTAGGTTTGGAAAATAGTTTTGATGAAGGAATGTACCTCATTTTAGGGACGGCATCCCACGTCAATAGACGGTGTCGCGCGATACTTACCCGAGAGGCTTGAATCTTATTGAAATATCTCCGTTTGGACTCAAGGAAGAGCTACGGAGCCCTCCTCGAGCCCGATGGAGATTCCCCTCAAAAGATTGCGATTTGACAACGAATTCCTTTTAGTACCTTGAAACAGAACCGGACCGGTTAGATTGGATCGATTGGTTGCGGGAAATAACTACTGGGCTTCTGGGTTAATGCGAAGGAGAGGCTCGATTTGTGAATGAATACAGGTACAGCAACGAGTTTTCAGAAAGGGTAGCGATATCACTAGGATTTCTCAACTAATTCGTACGGGAGGAATTTCGGTTTTTTTCTTTCGATATGATCTCCTTAAGCTCTCCCCGATTGAATTCTCTCTCTTGAAATCGTTCGACGACGTCGGAATTTATAGATGAAGGCGGGCCGTCATCATTGCCGAATATAATCATTTCGACGAATATCATCATTCGAACGAATATCATCATCCGTTTCTGAGCTGCTGAGCGATCGCGGGAATCCTGTTGATGGGACAAAGAATGATGTACGGCGTCAAAGGTATGTCGTATGGTGCACATTGCAACACCGTACGGTGCAAATAAAATTTTCAGCCGTCCAGTTATGGGTTTTGGGCCGTACGGTTCAGGTAGGTTTGGTATTTGGTTCTTTTGATCCTTTTGACTTAAGGAGTTGTTCCGATATACATTTCGCGCGTTCTTTTGTTCATCATTGGGGATGCACAAGTCGTCAAAATTGGGGTGTTTACAGGTGAGTTCTCCAATGGATTTTATCAAGATTTTGATAAAATCAACCCTTGATTTTATCCATTCGTGAAGACATTTGATAAAATTTGTAAATTTTTGAGATTTTTGAATGCAAAAAACTACAGATTTTATCATATGTCTTCACGAATGGATAAAATTAGGGAGTTGATTTTATAAAATGTTGATAAAATCCATTCGAGGACTCCCTCTAAGCCTATATCTACGAAGGGACCAGCCCCAAGATGGGACCGAATTGAAACCTCTTTTTTAATTAGTTATGTCTAGATCTACCAAGGGACCAGCAGTGCCGACTTTTGCCATTTGGTACACACTAAATGCACATTGTGTTGTGTGAAATTCATTTTGGAGATTTCACACAAACTATCAGAGCTGCTCAACTTATGGAATTCATTTAGAAAATCATTCTGAGCCTTTTTAGGAGTTATGTTTCCATCCCGAGATTCAAAATAAACCCACTTTTGCCCCTTATTATATATATAAATATATATACTAGGTGATTAAGGACTAAAATGTGGAAGAAGGACAAGGACAGAATTGGCAAGAAGAGAATAAGACGCCTAGTGATGTGCAGGAAGATGAATGGGATCCCACACCAACTGAATGGCAGCTTATGGACCCCAATGATCCTTTAGATGGGACCACACTCCCCATGTTCTTTGATGAAACATATTTTCCAATGTCGCAACTGTGGGAGGGTCGTCCTGATTTCTCCATGATGAGTGAGCATGCTATAAATCGAATGATGGAAGGGATAGAGTTCACGCCTTATGATTACATAGTTGATGAGAATCTTCCGGCACCTCAGGTGCAAATCCCGGAGGATTGCAATATCATGGTGTTGAACGGTGGTTTACCCGATGTTTGGGATCAGCGAATGGAAGAGAATGTTTTAGCTAATGTGTGGGCCAATCCAAACGAGGGTATAGCACTATCACCATTGTGGGTTGGAAATGACGAGTCTGGGCCATTAATGAAGCAGCGATGGAAAATGGAGACGTGTGGAGTGAACCGACAGTGGAAGGAATTACCAAGGGTTTGGAGGAAGGCAGCATTGGGAAAGGAAAGAGGAAGGCAGAGGGGGATCTCGTGGATTTCTACACAGATTACACCGATTTATGGGGGGATGATCTTGACTCTGTTCTTCATCTCCTTCGAAGTGGTCAGTTCTATCAGCCTCCACAAATGTACACTGGAAATACCTCTAACCCACCTCCTAACACCACAAACCAGCCACCTATTAGCCCAGCTCCACAAAATAACTCAGCTCCACCAAATAATCCACACAATCCCAATGACCCAATTGCCAACCCTACCGACTTCCAAAACCTTTTTAACTCACCAACTGACCAATCCCACACCACTACTGCAACCAACAGTCGTGTGCCTCGTTCAAAACCTCCACCAACAGCTGAAGAAAACCCCATCCAAAAACAACTTGAGAAAACCCCAGCCGCTTTAACCATTTGGGGGCTACTCATAAACTCCAGCGAGCATCGACAAAAACTTGCTCAAGCACTCTCTTGCATGGAGATTGCTCCTGACACTACCCCTGAAGCCATGATGGCAGCCATTGCTACCAAATCCACCAAGCACACTGTAACCTTCACCGAGGCTGATTTACCACTTGAAGGAACTGACCACAATAAACCTTTGTATGTCACTATGAAGTGCATGGGGAAATGGATTCCAGTTGTGTTGATAGATAACGGGTCTGCACTTAATGTTTGTCCTCTCCGGACAACTATATGTTTGGGACTTAAACCAAAGGACTTCACGCCATCTAATCTCACTGTTCGAGCTTACGATAACACCCGTCGCAATGTGCTTGGGACTGTTGAAATGGAGATTGCTGCGGAAGGGTTTAAATTAGTGGTGGAATTCCATGTCCTTGAGATTCCAGCTTCGTTCAATCTGCTGTTGGGTCGCCCTTGGATGCATCGACCCGACATAATGGCAGTTCCGTCCACCCTACATCAAAAGGTTTTGCTTGGTTTAGAAAGTGAGACGGTTGCTCTCTATGGAGACACAGGCATCCGTCCTCATGCCGAAGACAATGCTCCCCTGTTAGAAATTATGCATGACGAGAACGACATCCAACTCGGGGGTTTCGCTTTTTATACGTCTGGCGGTGTGTGCACACTCCGTATTGACGACGATTTTTCAATCAGTACCACCATTCTCGAAATGATGAGAAGGATGTCTTACCTGTCAGGCACTGGTCTAGGCCGAACTCACCAAGGGGTGGCTTAGTTTCCAGAATTCCCTTCCCAGCGAGGCCGTTTTGGATTGGGATATGAGCCTACGCTGAAGGAAATGCAAAAAGGGAAAACCAATGGGGCAAGTAGCAGTGCAAACCGTCAGATCCGCTTTGTCAGAGAGGGGTCAAATGCACCTTATCATGGTCAGTAGGAACCAGTTGTAAATGAAACAACTGGAGAGGTGCACCCTGGATTTGAAATCTTCGCTAATGATGCTTGGGACAGTGAAGATGACCATGAAAAGGTGGAGAAATGGGTGAAAGACCTCAAAGCAGATTGGATAGAGGCTCTGGATGGTGGGATCTTGATGTCAATGTTCGATGAGGTCAGTCTAACAGGTAAGGATAAAGAGGAGCCAACAGTGAATGCTCAGGCAGGAGGCCCTTGAAGACCCCAGTGTGCTGATTGTGGATGCCGTAGGAGGATATAAGAATTGCACTTTCACACCTGTTGTAAAATTCACGGGCACTTTCACCGAGTCTAAGTCCGAGTCTGAGTCTATACCTAGCTTCGAGTTGGAGATCGAGCTTCATGCCACTCCACGTCATCACTTTTCCTTTGAGTTCGAGTCCACTGCTATGTACTGCACCCCTGAGGGTTTCATGAATGAAATGGACTATGATTTCGCTTACTTTGCTGTTCCCGAAATAAATTGTATTGATCCTAACGATGATAAGACTGAGTTTGAGGGAGAAATACCCAAAGAACTTAAGTCTCTAATAGAAAGAGAAAATGAAAGGCATGCTCAGCCAATAAAAGAAGAAGTTATTTTGATAAAATTGAGAGATGAAGAAAATCCTCGCATGGTTCAAATCGGTTCCGGGCTATCTTCGGAGGAACAAAAATCGCTCACTGATTTACTCAAAGAATTTGAAGATGTTTTCGCTTGGTCCCACGCAGATATGCCCGGAATCGATCCTCAAATCGTGCAACACCAAATTCCCTTGTATTCCGATGCAAAACCAGTCAAACAGAACCTAAGGAAAATCAGGCCGGATTGGGTTGAAAAGGTCAAAAAGGAAGTTACCAAGCAGTTCAATGCTGGTTTTCTGATGGTGACTAAGTATCCACAGTGGGTTGTAAACATTGTGTCGGTGCCCAAGGATGACGGTAGAGTCAGGGTATGCGTAGATTTCAGAGATCTGAACAAGGCTAGTCCGAAGGACGACTTTCCCTTGCCGCATATCGATGTACTGGTGGACAACACGGCGGGGCATGCACTGTTATCATTCATGGATGGCTTTTCGGGGTATAATCAGATTCTGATGGCACCGGAGGATCGAGAGAAGACAACTTTCACCACTGAATGGGGCACATTCTGTTATCGAGTCATGCCGTTCGGATTGAAGAACGCTAGGTCAACCTATCAACGAGCCGCTACAACCTTACTACATGACATGATGCACAAAGAAGTCGAGGTGTATGTGGATGACATGATTGTGAAAGAAAAAGAAAGAAAGGGACATCTCCCGGCATTGCGCAAGTTCTTTGAAAGGATACAGAAGTACCGGATGCGTCTCAATCCACAAAAGTGCACATTCGGAGTCATCGCAGGGAAGATGTTGGGGTTCATGATCACCACCAGGGGAATCGAGGTTGATCCGTCAAAAATCAAAGCGATATTAGAAATGGAGCCGTCGAAGACGGAGAAAGAAGTTCGGAGTTTCCTCGGAAAAGTCCAGTTCATCAGCAGATTCATCGCCAAATTAACTTCAACTTGCGAGTCGATGTTTAGTCTTCTCAAGAAAGGGGTGTCATTCAAATGGGATGACAAGTGTCAGAAAGCGTTTGAATCAATTCAGAAATATCTTCAAAATCCCCCGGTATTAATGCCACCAATACCTGGGAAGCCGCTGATTTTATACTTGTCTTTGACACAATCGGCGATGGGATGTATACTGGCACAGGAAGGAGAAACCTGAGTAGAAAAGGTTGTTTATTACTTAAGCAAGAAGATGGTGGGAGCGGAAGAAAGATACACCCCATTGGAAAAGAAGTGTTGGGCTCTTGTTTGGGCCTCCAAGAAACTAAGACACTACATGCTAGCTTATTCGGTGTTGTTGATCTCTCGGATGGACCCCCTCAAATATTTATTCGAGAAACCGGCACTCACCCGAAAACTGGCACGATGGTTACTCTTATTGGCCGAATTTGAGCTCAAGTACATAACACAGAAATCAGTAAAAGGAAGGGTTGTGGCAGAGTTTCTAGCAGATCACCTGATTGAGGGGCCGGAAGATACGAAATTTTAGTTTCCTGACTAGCATGTCATGACGGTATCAGAGGACATTTGGAAGCTGTACTTTGATGGAACCGCCAACCAAAGAGGATTTGGAATCGGTATACTATTGGTTTCACCAGAAGGGCCGCATATTCCCCTCTCTTTCAAGTTAAACTTCGAGGTTACCAATAATCAGGCGGAATATGAGGCATGCATTGTAGGTATGGAAGCTGCCTTAGAAATCGGAGTCAAGAAATTAGAAGCGGTAGGGGATTCGAATTTGGTGGTTTCTCAAGCCAATGGTGATTGGAAAGTGCGTGAGGAAAAGTTGAAACCGTATCATAAGGATCTCGACGACCTGATTCATCAATTTGAGCAAGTCACCTTCACTCACATCCCAAGAATGAAGAATCAGTTCGCTGATGCACTCGCTACTTTGGCATCCATGGTGGAGTTGCCCATAGGGTTAAGGATGAGGCCAATCATGATCGAACAAAGAAATAGACCAGCATATGAATATGTGATGAACGTCGAGGAAATCAATGATGGTCTGCCTTGGTACCATGACATTTGGAATCTGGTTGAGAAAGGAGAGTATCCAGAAGGAGCAAACAAGAAAGATCGGATAGCTTTGCAAAGGCTGGCATTGCAATACATCATCTGCGGGGGAAGGCTATACAAAATGTCATACTGTGGCATGCATAAGTTATGCATCCATGGTAACGAAGCAAAAAGGGTAATGGAGGAAATTCACGAAGGGATTTGTGGTCCCCACATGAGCGGATTGATGCTGGCAAAGAAAATTCTGAGGCAAGGGTATTTTTGGTTGACCATGGAAACAGATTGCGTCCAGTATGTGTGGAGATGTCATAAGTGTCAAGTCCATGCCAATCTCATGCATGTTCCGCCAACTGAGCTTCATACGATGACGGCGCCTTAGCCTTTCTCAGTATGGGGCATAGATGTGATTGGGAAAATCACGCCGTCAGCATCGAACGGTCACAAGTTTATCTTGGTGGCAATTGATTATTTCACAAAATGGGTGGAAGTAGCTTCTTATGCTACGTTGACTGCAGTACAATTGGCTCATTTCATTAAACGGAATGTTATTTATCGATATGGGGTCCCGCATGCGTTTGTGTCAGATAATGGGGTGCATTTCAAAGGAAGGGTAGCCGAAGTACTCGAAGAGTTCAATATTCAGGTGCACAAGTCAACAGTGTATAGACCACAAACTAATGGAGCTGTTGAAGCGGCAAATAAGTCAATCAAGAACATTCTGGAGAAAACCATTGAATCATCCAGGGATTGGCATGAGAAGCTACCATTGGCACTATGGGGGTATCGCACTTCCATCCGAACTCCGACAGGGGCAACACCCTATTCGTTGGTCTATGGTATGGAAGCAGTACTTCCCATTAAGCTTGAGGTACCGTCCCTGAGGGTGATGATAGAAAGTGAGATTAACGAAGCTGATTGGTTGAATGACAGATTCGCACAGTTAATGTTGTTCGATGAAAGGCGACTGCGAGCATTGTATCACATTCAGGGATATCAGAGGAGAATTGCTCGCGCGTTCAACAAGAAGGTGAAATCCAGGGATTTGATTGAAGGAGACATGGTGGTGAAAGAGATTCGGGCACCAATATTTGATCCACGAGGGAAATTCAGACCGAAATGGGCAAGACCGTACATCATTAAAACCATACTTGACGGTGGGGCAGCAGTGATCCTTGATTTGGATGGTAATGAGTTCAACAATCTTGTCAACTTGGACCAACTCAAGCGATATTACCCCTGAGAGAAGCTCGTTGGGCGGAAAATCGCAAGGACGAGCCGACCCAAGCAAAATTCAGAGCAAGCCTGATAGGCTAAAAACTCACATCGGGCGGTCTAGGCAAAATTTAAGGCAGAAATTCGAAAGAGCTCGCTGGACTGAAAACCTGAAAAGGCGGTACCAGGCAAAATTTAGAGCGCAAAAGGAGAGTGTTAATACCAGAGTGAACCTTAGCCCGAACTACGTTATGACTTGATTCCTTGAAAAAGGATACGTAGGCAACCCTATCCTGGGGTTCGGTCTAAATCCGCTGAGTTGGTTCACATTCTCACGCAATATCCGAAGGAGATAGCATACGGAATCAAACGAACCAAGAGGGGGAAACCCTTCATAGTTCGATTTTATTCAAATCACTTCTTCGATTACATAAGCTGAGCATAAAAGCCTAAAAGCAACAAGCAACAACAAGCAACACTCAAAAGAAGGGAACAATTGCCTGGATACACCATTTATTTTGGGAAACAGCTTAGTTAAGTCGAGAGAGTCAGTCCACGTTGTTGCCAAATCTTGCCTCCAATTCCCTCCTAAGCCACTGGCGGTACCTTCCTCGCAGGTGAATGCTCGGATACTGGTCTCGGACCCAAGTCACCCTACCTCCCCAATCACGACGATATGCCTCAACAACTGAATGCTTAAACTCAGGGAGATGGAAATTAGCAGGGTATGAAAACTCCACTTCCTGGCGAATTCCAAACTGGCGGAGGATGCGTTGAGGAAAGTAGAAAGTAAAACCTGTCAGCCCGGCCAGAACCACCCATGAGTGTCCCATGTGTTTGGCCGTCATATCTGGCAAAGGCAACTAGTGGCACCTCCAAGTGATGTGTTCTTCCTCCACCGCCATAAAGAAATCCAATCAGTCCTCCACATTACTGCGAATCTCCACAAAACCCCTGCTTCTCCAATCCCTAGCCTGATAAACCCAGTTATTTGCTGGGTCCGCAACCAACTTCATTTTGTCACACAACCACATCTGCCAAAAAAAAAAAAAAAAGGTGAGCCAAACCAAGTCCAAAATACACAAGCCAAAAACCAAAAACCAAGCCCAACTACCAAAACCAAAATCCAAACCTGAAGCAAAAGAGGGCTCCCGGCGAATACGTCAGTTCTTCGTGATTTCACGGCATCTAAGCCCATGATAGTCTCTGCCAAAACCATGGGTACAACATCTCTTCGTTGCTCAATCTGTGAGCAACCGAAACAATTGAAGGACTGGGATTGCCGTCGTTCGAAACCAACAGATAAGTGGCAAGGAGACACATGCACAAGGCAAACATACGACGATTCTGAACTGTGTAGTCCAGAGGGTTGCCGCGAGGACTAAAATCTGCAAAGAGGCGAAGAATGGCAAGCGAACCTCCACGAATCAAGTGCTTTGCAAGGCCATCACTCACACCGAGTTTGTCTCGAAGGATCTTAACCAAGTTGATACGAATTGGAGAGACCACTGGCTCGGTCTCGGGATGAATTTCGAGGTACGCATGGAACTCCTCAACAGTGGGGCAAAGCTCTTGGAGACCAAAACGGAACACATGAAACTCGGGATCCCAAAACTGAGCGGCGGCATGCAAAAGCTCGGGACGGACGGGAATGGAGTGGATATGACATAAGGAGTTGAGATGGTGACGTCGAAAATTGAACCAATCGATGTTTTCAAAGCTCGCAATCCAAGGTTGAAGCACGGCGGATGCAAGCATGGCCATGGCGTGAAGTTGAAAGAGAAGGAAATGGAAAACGCAAATGTAGAAAGTGGAATGATGAAAATAGGTGTGGAGAAAATGCTTAGCAAGGCATGGTATTTATAGGAGGAGTATGATGAGTGATGACAATTCTACATGCAAGAATGGGTGAAGAAAATTCAAATTTCAATGAATTCAAAGTTGGTTTTCAATAAAATTGCATGGGAAATCATAAGAAAGTATTGGAAAAAGATGGCATTTGTTGGAAAATAAAGGAGAAGACTTTGGAAAGAGGTGAGGGTGGCTTGGGAAGGTTATTTGAACAGTTTTTATGCAACTTGGGGCAGAAGAACGCCATGCAATGGGCAAGAAAGTGCTTTGGGAAGAACAAAATTTCTGCCAGGAAGCAAATCCAGGCGCCTGGATTTGCCCTTTCCAGGCGCCTAGACTAAATCCAGGCGCTTGGATTTGATGATTCTAGGCGCCTGCACTCAATCCAGGCGCCTGGATTGGCCTGATGCAGGCGCCTGGAAACCAGATAGTAGCAACCATGTTTTGACCTCCAATCCCACTTCTATGCATTCTTGGCAAGTTTCATTGATTCCAGCATGTTCTAACGGACATTTATGACTTGCGGAAAAGATCCATTCGTGGAAAACTCAGAAAATGAGACGTTTAGACCGATTTTTCCGCAAAATAAGCTCGATTCGACGTCTCCAAGACATGGTTACAGGTTGCAAGAGCCAAGTTTGAATGGTTGATTTAAATGAATATGACTTCGTGGAAGCAGTGACATGATTATTCTCGGAGAAAAGTACGTGGCAATTGAGGGCCATCTTTTCAAACAAGCCCTATGGACACCAAAATCCATCCTAGGGTCATTTGCGTCATTTGATCAGTTCAGATGTGTTGTACATATGTCTTTGAGTCAGGTGGAAGTGTTAATAACATTTGTCATCATATCCATGTACATTCGAGTCACACATGTCGATATCTGTTCATAAAAAAGTGTTTCGAATAAATTCACGAACACTTGTATCAATGATCATGTCTTTCCATATTGTAAATAGCTTGAATATGTTTATGTTCATTACAGCCAATAAAGAGCATTTCTCTTGTTATTTGTGAGTTTTTACAACTGGTGTTTTATCACGTTTTCAATAATAGAACGTATGAATAAACATGGAAAGTGCAAATCTCATAAACTAAGGCATGGCATCCATAAAGTCAAATGCAAGCCAAGTATCAAATCATAATCCACAAAGCTAATGTCAAGAGTACTAAGGGCAAACATGCGCCTGAGAAAGCAAAAACAGGCACGCAGGCTCGATCTAAAAGACTACTTGGGCACGCAGGCCCGAAATGGTAAAAGACAAATAAAAGCAAAAGCAGGACTCAATGCCTCGAAACTATCAAGTACTAACTACGGGTCACCTAACTCCTCGTCGTCCTCCTCGTCGTCCTCGCTCTCCGGCGCGTCCTCTGGGGCAGGCTCCTGTGGAAGAGGCTCATCAGCAACAGTCTCTGTACCCGGCTCCTCGACCACAGTAGAAGACTCACTGACTCTCTGGCGGACTGATCTCCCGTCTCCATCTTCCTCCTCGGTCTCCCTCATCGCAACATAGCCTACCTCTTTCGAGCAGAACAGACGGATGGTCGTCGATCCAGGACCTGCGACACCGCCTCTCGAGCGTCTCTTGGGTGTACGGGGATAAATCCACGTAACCCTGGATCACGTGCTTCCTTGAGTCAACCCTAAATCTGCAAGACAGAGAAAGGGTTAGAGCACCTTTGCCTCTCGTTGGCAAAGGCCCTCCGATGCCTAAGTTAGTATCACGTACTTTGAATACTCAAATCACAATGCGTATGAAAATAGGTTTCACAGCGTACCTTTTGTCATGGTTACTCCCTTGTATTTATAGGTGTAAATATTCTTCATATCAGGCATCTCGTGCTCCTGTTTCCTATTCTCTTTAGGAATCCTTTCCCATATAGGATTCTTTCCTATACGAGGTGCACTCCTAATCACATTAGGTCCTTCCATATTGATCCCCTATTTTACGGGATTGCTCCTTATCTCATAAGGAACTGCCATAGATTGTTCTGGAATGTCTCATCGCCTTATCCGTGGCGGTGCCGTGCTTCCACGTAGCTCGGCATGACTCGTACATAACTCAGCTACTCACGCCGATCTGAGTCCATGTATTCCAGAATGCTTCTCAAGCTTTTCCCGTAGCTCCCCCAGCTCGGCCATACCAGGGGCGTCCCCTTCCGTCTCATACCGAGCTGGCACATCCTGATATATTAATTCATTCCTTTTATTCTGGCCTTACTCATGGCCAAACCAGGTCGGCACAGGGCTCACGAACACCCTATGTGGTGCCGAGCGATTCACCCCTTCATGGTGACTGTTATAGGCACGTGTTATGCCTAGTAGTAGGGTAATCAGATTTTACCCACTCCACTGGGCGCCTGCAAGCAAAATCAAGACATACAGTATTTTAGCATTTTTGTAACAGGACATATGTCTGGATTCAAATACAAGAAGCAAGGAGAAATACCGGGATACTCCTGGAAAGTGGAGGGCTGGGAACAACAGGAGGAGCAGGGTCGCCCGACCGTCGAAGCATCACGTCTACTCCAGCCACCAGCTGGCGAACTAGAGTCCGCAAACTGTGAGTCTGCTCGTAGTAGAGACGTGCAGTGTCCTGAGAAAACTGCAACAAAAGAAACAACAATTTCAGCAGAGAGATCTCAAAATCATGGAAGCCAAGAGAATAATGAAGATTTGCATACCGAGCCAGTAGGAAGCGCAAGGTCAGCGGCCGGTCATGGAATATCAACATATCCTCTCTCTCCCTCAGGTGTCTGCACAGAGACTTGCCATAACCTCATGGCTTCATACTCTGACCTCCCAGAAGGCTCGCCCTTTCCCGCCACAGCATCACCCCACCTCTCTCTAAGAAAAGGCACAAGCCCACTCCCTCCGGGTACTGCCTCTCTCTCCTCCTCCTGAACACCAGCTCTCTCGAAGGGAACGTCTTCCATCTGCACGTCCTCGCTCACCCTCTCTCTCTCTCTCTCTAACTCTCTCTCTCTCTCTCTCTCTCTCTCTCTCTCTCTCACCCCCAGTAGAAGATCCCCCTCTCTCTCACACAACAGAAGGACCAGCCTCCTCTCTCGCTCTGGCCTCACCACCAGCCTGCTCCTCTACACTGACTCTCTCTGCTTGCTCAGCAGCCAGAGCCTCTACAGCTTCCCGCGCAGCAGCCTCTCGTGCGGCTCTAGCTCTCTCCTTGTACCCCGCTACGTCCAGTGGGCCAGCCAAGTACCGCCGCCTATATGTATTATAGTCCTCTGCTGGTCGGAGGTACTGGTCCAAGGCTGTGTCAAGGATAGTGTACCGCTCTATCTCTACCAGGGTGTAGCTCTCAGTCCTCAGAACCAGTGGTGGGAGAGGTCCTAGTACCACTTGTGTCAGAGCACGTATCGACTGGCGCAGTACCCTGTCTCCAAGATACCACTGCCAGCCGTACGCGCACTCCAGTAGCACCCTCCCTCGTGTCAGCTCTCTGCTCAGCGCAAGGTACTCATCGTGAATCCCATCCCACACCTGCCAGTGTACCTGCAAAGGGAACAAGAGTTTCATGAGACGATATGCAGTGAATATACAACAACGTTGATATGAGATCTAAAGTTTGCATATACCTCTACAGAAGTAAGACGATCGAGCTCTCCATGAAAGAAATCCAATTGGCCGTGCACGACACTCTTTCCTCTGTATCCAGATCCCCAACGAAGAGCTCGAGGGATCACGCGTGGATCCCGGTAAGAAGATCCCGGAGGCGACAGTCTCAGCACCTCGTAAGCCCATATCTGCAAAACGTTTTGGGAAGTAGTCTGTAAATGTACAATGTGCAAGCAAGCAGAAATTCAACAATAGATGATTATGAGATGTGAAGTTAACTGATTTACCTCCCAAACCGACCACAGTCCTCCTATGCTCGTCGCCACGCCTCGAGACACGGATCCCATGAAAGCATAACACGAGGCTAGAGCCCAACCTCCCCAGTCATATCTAGGGGTGTAACCGGTTCGGTTCGGTTCGGAGGGGTTTTTTAGTGAACCGAATGAAACTGGTTCAGGGACTACTAGGAACCGAAATCGAGTTTTGAAGGTTGGTTCGGTTCTCGGTTCGGTTCTGCCGATTCGGTTCGGTTCTGTCGGTTCGGTCGATTCGGGGGGAGAGAGAGAAGATCAGAAAGAGAGAGAGAAGAAATCACAAAAAGATTTCTGGGTACACACGAATCAGACTACCAAAGATACATACACAGATCTAAGTTATACATACAAAAGAATGAAAGAGATCTAAGATACACAAATCTAAGTTATACATACACGAATGAAAGAGATGATCTAAGATACAAGATATACATACACGAATGAAAGAAATAGATACATACGCGATTCACATCTACATACACGAATCAGAAGAGGCCCACCTCGATCTCGATCTATATACACACATGAGCAAGGGAGAGAGAACGCCGGAGATGGGATCTCTCATCTCTATGTTGTCGTCTGCCAGAGAGAGAGAAAGAGAGAGAGATGTCGGCGCTGCCATAGATGGAGAGGGGCGAGGGATGTTTCTGGAGAGGTAGAGAGAGAGACTAGGAAAGAAAATGAAGTGATGATGAACGAAAGGAATATATATACAGGAAAGAGAATCCTAGGAACTAATAAATAATTTTATTACGTGAATTCAAACAACAGCGTTTGCTGGCCGAGTGGTTACGGGCAAAGTTTCCCTTGTGTTAGGTCATGGGTTCAAACCCCATCTCCTACATTTTTAGTATATATATGTATATTACCGGTTCGGTTCACCTGAAAATCCCTTGAACCGGGAACCGGGTTCAAAAAAATTTAATTCTAAGAACCGAACCGAACTGAAACATTTTAAAAACCGAAAAAAACAACCGGTTCGGTCCGGTTCTTGAATTCGGTTCGGTTCTTCGGTTTTTTTGTTCAGCCCTAGTCATATCTGGCAGCCCACTCGAAATCTCGCAGTGCCACTAAGTAACCCAAGTGCACGTGGTGGCGTCGGTTCGCGAACAAAGTCGCGCCGAACAAATAAAGCAGGTAACACCGGGCCTTTTGCTCCGCAGCAAGCCGAGACGTGGGTCTCCCAAGACAATGGTCAGCAAACTGACCGTAACCAGTAAAATCCGCCCCGTGGTTGGGCTTCTAGCCCAAATAGTGTCGCAGTGCATCATCATCCTGGGCTATCCCTGAGTCAAAAGGCAGTGGCTCTCCCCCGACTCGCAGACCTGTGATCGCTGAGAAGTCCAATGGCGTCAACGTCGCCTCTCCGAACAACAGGTGAAGGGTATTCGTAGAATCCCTTCACCTCTCTGCCAGAGCAGTCACTACAAAATGGTCGCGCATCGTCCTCGTCTGCGTCTCTATAAAAGGCTCAAAACCGGCAAAAACCACCAACTCTCTCACGTCGTGGTGGAGATCTACAAACAGAGATAGAGTCCTCCCCGATGAGCCATTCACGCTCAGACACCTGTTCTCCTGTTGAGACAGAGAGACATTTCATCAGTACTAAGGGTTCATGAAATTTACAAATTCACAATGCATAATCTAATGAGAAGTGTGATAAACCAAGCCGTACCTCCAAGTAGTCACGGGAAAGGTGCCTCCCAGCATCCAGCAAGACCTCCTCTCCATCATACCTCTCCTACAACAAAGTGTATCTGTCTATCGCTGACGGCACTATATGGTGCACTGGTGGGTCATAGGTGTCCGCGTGGAAGATCGGTCTCACCAATAGTGCCCGTCGGGCCACCTCTACCACTGGCACCCTCGGGCCAGCCGCTCTCTCTCTCTCCTCGGCCTCAACCTCCCTCAATACCTCAGAAGCAATCTCCTCAGTCACCAGGGGAATATCTAGCGTCTCCATAACAACCCCTTTCCCCTTATCCGGTCTGCTCGTCCCCTCACATGAGTCGCCTGAAGGTACATCAGGAACGGAACTACCACCCATACCCCTACCAACATCATCACCAACACCACCCGTCAAGCTACCACCACCCCTCGAACTATCACCATCCCCCTCTCCAGTACCTAAATCCTCCATCACGACATCATCCCCCATGAACAAATCAAGACCGCCTAAACTCAGAATCCGCTCACCTACACCGCCAATAGCTCCACCACCATGTCTTGTACCACCTACATCCCTACCGGCAGCACCTCCGCTCACCAAACTACTCTCACCAACACCACCACTCACAGAGTGCTCACCACCGACATCACCACCACCCAAACCTCCAACAGCCGCCAAATCAACAACATCAACAGGAGGCAGAACAATACTACTAACAGGTGGGCCAATAACAGTTTGTAAACCACTCGAAGTGCTTGGAATGTTTGTAGCATGACTTACCCGGTCCGGATCTGAGATTTCCATGGGCATTTGGGTCGATTGGGGTTCGGGCAGTGCACCTTCGTGCTAGCCGGCAGCCGTGGTGGCCGGCTGGGTTTCCTCCACTCCGGCCTGACCTCCCCAGGGCCGTGGGTCCCACCCACTACTTCCTCTGCCGTCGCCACATCACCCACCGAGGTTCCCACCGCCGGTGGGACCTCCCCTTGTCTCTCTCCATCACTCTTTGAACCAGAATGGGCCGGAGATGTTCTTGTAGTGCTCGGTTCCGCCATTAAAGTCGATGGGTGGATAGATTTTGAATCAAAACCAAGCAAAACCGAGTAGATCTAGGAATTTGGGATTAGAAATCAAGTTTTTGGCAAGGATTTGTTTGGAAACCGTGAGTTTTGAGATCGAAAGAGATCGGGAGAGGTGAGAAAGAGAGAGAGAGACGATCGGGTTTGGTTGGGGAAAAAGAGAGAAATGACTGAAAAGGACGCACCTGGACTGAATTAATGACACTCGAACGGTTACAACTGTTCACGTTTTGGGGGAATCCAGGCGCCCGAAGTGAATCCAAGCGTCTGGATTGAGCGATTCCAGGCACCCATATCGAATCCAGGCGCCTGGATTGTGCTAATCTAGGTGCCCTCAAATTGATCCAGGTGCCATGAGGTGTTATCCAATCGTGATTATTTAATACTTCTAACCTAATTCTGTGGCTTCCCAAGACTTTTTGGAACACTTCTAATGCAGTTTGAGTTCGAATCATAATTGGCACACATGTGATGTGTAACCAAGCAGATTATTATTTCACACAGGAATTCGATTCATGGCGATTGGCCGATGGATTTTACCAATATTTCATGGAAAGTCTAAATCATTTTTGAGGATTGTTAATCCGTTTAAATCCGTTTAAATCATTTTCGAGGATTGTTAATCCGTCTATATCATTTTTGAGGATTGTTAATCCGTTTAAATCATTTTTTAAGGATTTTTAATCCGTTTAAATCATTTTTGAGGATTTTTAATCCGTTTAAATCATTTTCGAGGATTGTTAATCCGTTTAAATCATTTTCGAGGATTTTTAATCCGTTTAAACCATTTTTG
Organism: Vaccinium darrowii; assembly: GCA_020921065.1. Lineage (NCBI taxonomy): Eukaryota > Viridiplantae > Streptophyta > Magnoliopsida > Ericales > Ericaceae > Vaccinium > Vaccinium darrowii. The sequence goes on along the minus strand of CM037158.1, from coordinate 20,203,635 downwards.
AGGATTGTTAATCCGTTTAAATCATTTTTGAGGATTGTTAATCCGTTTAAATCCGTTTAAATCATTGTTTGAGGGTTTTTAATCCGTTTAACCATTTTTGAGGATTTTTAATCCGTTTAAATCATTTTCGAGGATTGTTAATCCGTTTAAATCATTTTTGAGGATTTTTTAATCTGTTTAAATCATTTTTTGATGATTTTTAATCCGTTTAAATCATTTTTGAGGATTTTTAATCCGTTTAAACCATTTTTGAGGATTTTTAATCCGTTTAAATCATTTTTGAGGATTGTTAATCCGTCTAAATCATTTTTTAGGATTGTTAATCCGTTTAAATCTGTTTAAATCATTTTTTGAGGATTTTGAATCCGTTTAAATCATTTTGAGGATTTTTAATCCGTTTAAACCATTTTTGAGGATTTTTAATCCGTTTAAATCATTTTTTGAGGATTTTTAGTCCGTTTAAACCATTTTTGAGGATTTTTAATCCGTTTAAACCATTTTTGAGGATTGTTAATCCGTTTAAATCATTTTCGAGGATTTTTAATCCGTTTAAATCATTTTCGAGGATTGTTAATTCGAGGATTTTTAATCCGTTTAAATCATTTTCGAGGATTGTTAATCCGTCTAAATCATTTTATTTACTCGACGCCCCAAGAACTACGCCGGTCTGATCCTTTCAGACAAGGTACGTAGGCAACTCTTTAAGCGCGACCGAATTTCCAATATTTTTGTGTGCTTTAGAAATACTAGGGCAATGGATTGGGGACGTTTTTTATCTTTGACGATACTCGCATCAAATCAATGATGTCAAGTCACGTCAAAGAGGGGCAACTGTAGACACCCCAATCCGGACCCTCAGAATTCTGAAGCTTCCCCGAGGATGAAAATGCCTATATAGAGCATGTACGGTTTGATCAAAGGCTTGAAGACCCCATCAATAACCTTCCATAAGATTACCAAAATACCCCTTGAAAACCCTGGAATAGCCCAAAACCTTAAAACACATGCACCTGGATTGCACTTTCAAGCACCTGGATTGGCCAAATCCAGGCGCCTGGAATTGCACAATCCAGGCGCCTGGATATCAGTCCAGGTTGAGTGTAGTTTAAGTTGTAGTGGGCAGGAAGAAGATTTGCTCGAGATTTTCTGCAAAATCAGTTGAAAGGAAGTGAGAGGGAGATCATTACATCTAGCCATTACCCCTAGGTGACCCCTCAACCCTTCCAAGGGTTCAAATGGCCCACTTTGAACCCTTGTTTGCCTATAAAAACCACTCCTCTCCTTCATTTTCAGGAGTGAGAAAAAAAATCTAAGCACTCTCTTACTGTTACTCTGCCAAAATAACTCCAAGAATTTCAGTTTCATCCATCATTTTCTCAAATCCAATCCATTTCAACCCCAAAAATCACCTCTTTACTCTATTAACCTATCATCCACTCATCCCCATCAATCAAATTCCATCAAAATATCCACCAACTACCCTTTATAGTTTTGTAAATTTGAAAACCAGAAGCTACACTCCACAAAACCCATCCAAAAGTTTATTTCAAGTCTTTTGATCAAATCAAAAGGTAGTCTTTTTCTACCAATGTGCTCAAGTAAGCCCTGAGGGGGACTCAATCAAGCTCTCATTGGTCTTCTACACCAGTAGAGGGTTTGAGAGAGGATTGAAAATCATCAAGAGAAAAAGATATTTTGTGCATTTAGTGCTCAATCCAGGCGCCTGGATCATCACTTTCCAGGCGCCTGCATTGAGTCCATGCGCCTGGATTCACTCCATGCAGGCGCCTGGATCCCCTTTTCCCTTATCACATTTTCTGCTCTCTTTTGCATCTTGATCAATTTTTGGTACATCACTTGCATATATTGATCCAGGGTTCTTACATTTCATGTCCTGATCCTTATTACAATGATCATTTAAAGTGTTTTAAGGTTACAACCATGCTTTAAAAAGAGATCACATAAATGAGAAGCATTCATATGATGCTTGTGTGTTATTTGTAGGTTCTGATCATTCAGTTTTGAAGGTTTCAAGATGAGATTTTCCATGTAACTTAGGCATATTTCATTGTGGATGTTTAAAATGAACATTATCATTACATTATCATTGCATTTTAGTATCATTTCGTTGTATTTAAGTTAAATTAGAATTTTCATACCTGCTACTGCGTTGCTACACATCTTCTAGAATGCATGAAAGCTAATCAAAACATTGCATTTGGTGATTCCTGCAAGAAATGAAGTTCTGAGTTTTCTGTCTGGAAGGCCATCCAGGCGCCTGGATTGGCCCTTTCCAGGAGCCTGGATTCAATCCAGGCACCTGGATCTGCCTAGTTCAGGCGCCCAGATTGCAATCCAGGTGTGATGGTTTAAGTATGTGTGATCAATTTCTGGGGCATCATAAGGCAGTGTGAGGGTATTTTAGTGAAATTTTAGTACCTTTCATACATAAATCATTCACTCATTACATTTTGCACAAGTATACACCCATATCTCATTGATATTCTTAATGTGTTTACCATGCTTTCCCATGAATTTGAGTTTGAAGTCCATTTAAACAACATTTTCAAAATCCCTTAAGCATTTAGTAGAGACCGGTGGTTACACCGGGCGCGAGGGGTGCTTTAAATTCCTTCCCCTCGCGTAACCTAGCTCCCGGACCCGAAAAATCTCATTTTGCAAGACTGGTAAATATGTTCCATTCAAAGGGCAAAAGAGTCATTTTTCAAATGGTTTCTCGGGTACGATCCTCAAATCCGGGTGGCGACTCCTATCAACCAATCAAATCGTTTTCAAGAAATCAAAACCGTTTTCGTGGCCATCGCTCCGCGGGGTGTTCACATCTTTATTTATGAATGCATGAACGAAACACCCGGGAAAACTTCTCATTGAACCCAAGTCAGATAGTATCCTTTCTAGTCATGACAAGTTTAAGTAATAGATAGGACATAGTCAGGGATGGAATCAGAATTTTACTTTTGTGGTGAAAAAAATATGTACTTAAATAAAAAGACAAACCATATTATGAATATTCGCCCACTCTATAGAAAACTACAACAACAACAACAGTGATGACGAGTCTGTATAATTCGGGGATAAAAATTTATTTACTGTAGAATAATTGCATTTTTTGAAAAATCTTGTTGTACTGGTGGCCGCCACTACTTGTCCGCTGCCTCCACCTTTGGGCATAGTTGATTATAGCCTGTGGCTCAGTGCCGACCCATTACTACTAAGTACTATCACGAGAAACAAAATTAAAGGAACAATAACTTATTAAAGCTAATGAATCCCTGATTTATATCCTCCACGTTGGCTTTGACTTGATTTTTTCCTTCCACCTTCCTATTCTAAGATGGCAAAAGCGATGGGTACACTATTTATACACACTAAATACACACCAAACTAACTGTTTTAAATAAGAGTTAGACTCTTCCGTGTAAGAGTTAAATTTTTTCATGTAAGAGTCAGTTTGGTGTTCATTTAGTGTGGGTGAATGGTGTACCAATAGCATTGTTAATTCCAACTTCCCAAGATGTAGTCCATCATTGCAGTTGTGTTTGCTGAAGCAGCTGCCAATCTGAACCCAAATTTTCGACCTTTTCTGCAGTCTTGGCCCTTGGGAATAGGAAAGGGTTCCAGACTCTGGATACTGCCCCTCTGGCCCTCTCATTTCATTTTTGTACCACAAAACCCACCCCAGTACCCCACCTTTGCCTGTAACCGATCAAAAGCTCAGATATTGATTTTGGTTTGGCCAAAAAGTGTTTTTTGGTTTTTTGGTTTTTTTGTTTCGTCTTTATTCAAATTTTTTTTGCATTTGTTAGTTTCGCGTCAAGATTTTGTGATTTTTGAATTTCTCTCGGCGAGACGAATCTAACAAGTATAAATTTATGGTAAAACCAAATATTTTTTTGAATAAAGCCAAAATACTTGGATTATTCGCCAATAATCCAAATAATCCAAGTATTTTGGCTTTATTCAAAAAAATTTGAGTTTTGACCATAATTTTATACTTGTTAGATTCGTCTCGACGAGAGGAATCCAAAAACCACAAAATCTTGACGCGAAACTAACAAATGCAAAAAAAATTTGAATAAAGACTAAACGAAAAAACGAAAAAAACCAAAAACCACTTTTTGGCCAGAATAAATGATACAACCAGCTAAGAGAGAGTGACAACAAAATTATCGTCGAATAAGTATATCCCAATTTAATTGCCACTAACCGTCTACTAAATATTTTTTTGAACGACAGGCCCATAATTGGTTGCAGCATTAGAGTATTATGATACTCACCTCCATGTCTTCTATGCTTCAAAACATGACAACGAAAAATTGTGGACTCTGCCTGAATTTTTTAATCTTTGATCTATCAGAATTAGTCGACTTGCAGTAAGTTGATTCGGACACCTAGTTATAAAAAATAATAATAATACTGCATGTTTGAAGAGAGAGTCATAGACGATGACAACTAGGCCCATATATATAAGAAAGAAAAGAAAAGAGATTGGGCTGCTAAAGCAATACTGATAGGAACCTAGGCCCAATCCCAACTTCTCCAAAATTGTTCATTGCCTACCCACGCGCAGACAATTACAGAACTGAGGGTTTTGATGAATAGCTCCCATTGAAGAACGCAAATTCACTTTTTTTTTAAAAAAAGACTCAAATTCACATGAGTTTTTCACATGATAAAATCAACATTTAATAAAATCATTGGTTTATTTTATCAAACGAGGAAATCAAAGATTTTTGTGAGAGATAAAGTCTTTGATTTTAGCAAAAGTTTTCCTCGTTTGATAAAATTAATGGTAATTTTAGCAAATGTTGATTTTATTAGATTTTATCATTTGGAAAACTCAACCTAAATCCAACTTGCACGGATTAATGAGCTAAGCATTCAATTATTTTAATTTGGTAGTATAATTGGATAGGGATCAAAACATTGTCAAATACCGGCGGCCGACTAAAATACCCCGAACCTTGAGAAATCGTGGGAAATGGTTGCCTATTATACGGCTCACTAACTCTGCACGGGTGGGGACATTTAATTATTTAAATTTGGTAGTATAACTAGTTTTACCCATTAATTTTGAGCAGAAAAATTCTTTCCCATTAATTTCAACCAATTCTCTAAAAAGTAGTTAAAAACACGGGAATTGCGAAGTAGCAATGGCAACAGGCGGAACTCTAAAACCCTGTCTGTCCAAAAAAAAAGTACTCCGTAAAAAAGAAGAAGCAACTGGCGGAAAACAGAATTTAAATGGGAAAAGCCGAAGGAAAATAAAAAGGGGTGTCTAGCTGGGAGGGGACTGAAAAGATGCCTGGAGGTGGAGGAGGGTTTGGAAATGGAGGAGACGCTGAAGAAGTTGTGAAGAATCGATTTCTAGGGTTTCTATTATGGCAATCAGTTCAATCTTCTGTAATATACTTTCTCTGCAAGTCTTTGCTACTCTCGCCCTTCACTCCAAACCCCTTCTCTCCTTCTATCACCGGCTTCCTCGCCTTCATCATCTTCCATCTCTCTCTCCTCCTCTTCTCCACCTCTCTCTTCGCAGTGGCTTCACCGCAGCCTCATAGCCCGGCTTCCCCCTTGGAGCTCGCCCTCAATCTCATCCGACTCGTCTTTGTCTCTGGCGGTCAGCCACCTCCCCTGGAGTTTCGTCGGCGGGCCAGGATTTCCCTCACTTTTGTCCTCTTTCTCACTGCATCTTCGCTCTCCAGCTTCTTGTCTCTGCTTTGCGTTTGCTGGAACTGCTTTGACGACTCTGTTGGTCGAAATTACTACTGGCGGCGGCTACTTGGAAAGCTAGGGTTTAGAGGTCTTGCTGTTGGGTTCTTTTATGGACTTTGGTATCTCTACAAGAGGCGATGGATTTTACAGTTTCCTATTATTCAGGTTAGAAGTTAGCATTCTGCTAGTTTTTGTTTCCGCATTTGCCTTTTGAGTGTATTCTCATCGATCATTACTTGGTTTTCGTGGTTTTAGCTATCAAATCGTATCAGGTTGTGAAATGTGAATAGTTTTCGAACCTCATGAACCGTATCCAAGAGGTTACATCTGCATTTTATATGGTCACTTACGCGCTTGATTGCCATATTTCTTCCAGGGTAAGCTTGATTGTCATGTTATCCATTATGGTTGAGTTTCAGTAGTCTAATGCAAAAATTTAAGCTACAACTTTTATAGATTGCAAAATCCTGTCACAATTTGACTGAAGAGACTATAGATGGAAATTTTGCTTAATTGTAGACCTTCTTAATTTCAAGTTACGAAATATTTTCTCATTTTATATCATTTTCTAGAAGAGTGCGCTTCAGTTAAATGGGGTGTGCAGTTGTGCTTAAGTTCCATGAGGGCTTTGTATTTAAAGTGAACATGACAATTCCACCAACACTGATTTCTGCTTGGGATCAAAAGTTGCTTGATGGATGTTTCTTACTGCCCTCCCTCTTCATGTCTTCCATCTTGCGACTAGGATAGCATTCGATTATTGGAACGGACATTTGAATGTGTAAATTATGTAGTAGCTAGGATTTTAACCATGGTCATGTGCAGGGAAAGTGTTAAGCACCGCGCATGGGAAAAGTGGCAGCCGGTTTTAGAATTTTTTAAAAAGTGAAAGCTGAGCTCTGGAAGTCATTTTTATATTTTGCAAATGAAAATAGACAACCAAACATTCTTTCATCTCTAATTTATAAAAATTCTGAAAATAGAAACAGAAAACTGAAAGTGAAATGGTTACCAAACAAGGCCAAAATAATGGGATTATCAACAATTTATTGTATAGTGTTGAACTAGAGGCATATAAAGATCACCAGGGGGAGGGTTTCAGCAATATCATCAAAAGAACAAGTTAGGTCTCACCAAAGTGTATCTCAACTTCCCAAGCTATCAATCTGAAATTGTTGCGACTTGCGAGTGATCTGCTCGGATCAAATTGGAGAGCTTGTCTCCATGAAGAACAAACTGAATTTTGTCCAAATCAGAGTAGAATCAATGGTCTGATGACTCTGATCTTGGCTACAAAAGTCATGATTATCCCTCACCCTTTTTCGGTTCCTTTCTCTGCTCTGTATCTGCGAATCACTCTCAAATATAGTTGTCAAAATTGCACGTTTCACAATTTGCTTTGTGATTCAATTCACGATTCACACTAAAACAATACGAATCTATAGGTGAATCAATGTTTAAATAGAATCGGTGGTGAATTATACGGTTTGGGGTTCGATTCGCGATTCGATCACGATTTACGCAAAAAAAAATGATTCAAAATCTATAGGTGAATCAAAGTTTATCACAATGTTGCATTTGACAATATGAAACCACTTTTGCAGTTTTGCCTTAGTTTTTCTTATAGAAAAGCAAGAATATAAGATCATATAGTGTTAAGTACAGAAAACCATATTCCCAAATCAATGGATATGAATCTACATGGATACGTAATTTGACAAATCAATCTTTTTAATTCTTGTATCCTCTAAATCATGACTAGGGCAGGGCTCCGAGGCTTGGACTAACCCACACATGTTGCCATATAAGCTAGTTTTCTACCTACTAGGCTGCAAGCTTTTATTGTGTTAAGGCTAAGCTTTAATTTTTACACTGAAGCTAAGTTTCCCGTTTTTAGCACCCATTGCTAAAATTACTTTTTGCCTAAAAGTGCTAAAAGCTACATGCTAAAAGTCATTTTGTTTCCCATTAGCTAAAAGCATTATTTGCTAAAAGTTAGACTTGTATAGAGTGGTAGAGAATCAGTCACAAAAAAAAACAAAGGGGAGGGATTTAAAAAAAAAAAAAAAGCACCCCGGTTGCTTTTAGCGAATGGGAAATTGAGGTGATAAAGTTTGGCTTTTAGCAAATGGGAAACCTAGCCTGAATCTTTAACATCTATATGCGGTTATGCACATATCCATTATACTATGGTATTTATTTTCCTTTGAGACCACGTAATCATCAATTAACAGTAGAGAAAAAACTTCAATATGGATTTAAGCTTAACTTTTTCAATTTTGCAATGTATGTTCATTATGTAGATGCATAGATTTATTTGCCAATGTATTTGTGAAATTTGGACCGAATCGTTACAATTTATGATTCTGAAAAGGGTCAATCCGATTCTCGATTCGATCTGCAATTTGACAACTTTGCTCTCAAATTCTTGCTGAGACAAAAAGTCCCTTTTCATTACTTTGCCCCTTTGTAGTAAAGTATATGATTACCTGTTTGCCAGCGAGGCAATGACAATTGACAAGATTAATCCAAGGCTACTTTGACCCAATGAGTCCATGTGGGGAGCCACCAATTAATGAGGGACACACCCAAAAGAAAGGAAGCTGGATGCGGAAAAGAAGAAGAGATTAACAGTCTCATGTTTTCCGGCCTTCATTTCTTAAGAAATTTGATGATTGAGAATAAAAAATGAATTGAAATCTCAAAGTAATTAGTGTCCACATACGAGAGTAAAAAATGGAAAAAGGCAAAATTTTTGTGATTGCACTTCGAGGGGATGGAAAGGATCAAAGTTGGACTTATGGAAGGCATATCGTGTCTCCAAAATGTTTTGGACGTGAATATCTGATGTATATTATCTTTTTGTTGGTTTCGTTTGTTGGATCATGATTATACAACGTAGAACACGGACACATGTTATTTCTCTGCAAAAGTAGGACACAGGAAAATTGATGGTTTAAGTAGAATTATGTATATTCACATATAAGTTACCATAGAGATATCACCATAAACTGCCGTCCCAAATTAAGTAATAGATAAAATACAGTAAGTTATGAATAATCTATGCGAACATGGGACTCGGGTTATTTCACATAGCTTATTTGTGTGACTTTCTGAACTTTTTGGGTTTTATATTTGTTCGAGTTTCGGTCATACTTTTATACTTTTCTGATTCCTCTTGTCAAGACGAATCACGGAATTTAAAAAGTTTGACGCAAAACTAACAAATGGGAATTTTTTTTTGAATAAAGACAAAACCAAAAAGTGTAAAAAGTTAAGGGGAACAAGGCCTCAAGAAATCCTTAAAGAGATGGGCCACGGAGACGGCTAGCAAATGCTGTTGACCGTGACATTTAATTATTAGTTTATTTTTGTTCTCTCTTAGATAGGTATACTGTCTTGTAAATTATGTGCCATGAGACGATCAGGAAATCTTATCTCGACAAAAATCACTGAGTGTAATAAGTTGTGTTCGTTAATTTTCACAATATTTTTATTTTATCTTAAAAGCAAAGTTGCAACCATACTAAAATTACAATATCCATGCCAACCTGAGCACTCTTCTAGTGTACCTATTGCATTTCTCTTCATATTTTTAGCAGAACTTACATATGATGAGTTTGAATGTTTTATCAATTGCTTTGTTCCAACATGAATAGGACAATGATATGTCAAATGTCGAAATTTTCACAATGACATGTTAGCAAGTGTCAATAATATACTAACTCCATCCCAAAATGATAGTCCGGTTCGCAAAACGATAAGTTAAAAAAATGCATTTTTTTAAAGAAAAATTAAAATGTTTTTTTAGCAATTTACTAGAATTGTCAATAAGTTGCAAAAAGAGTGTTGACTGGTGCCTGAAAAATATGTTAACATTTCTTGATTATGGAGACAAAAAAAAAAAAGTATAAGACACTTTAGAGTGTCCAAGATGTGACGGTATCCAACTGGTGTCCAAGTTGGAAACAAACACATTATCTTGTTGAAGTGTCCCTACTTAAAAATGATAGTTATTCTGCCATAATGTTCTTTCTTGAAATAATACCCTAATTACGAATTCAAATGCCTACCTATTTTGCAAATAAAGTACAAGTGAATTACAAATATTACTTCAGTGTCTTAAAATTGCTATGCACAGCTTGAGCTCAATTTGTATATATTATTGTACATGTATTGGCTGTGAAATATGTATTTGAAAAAGTTGTTCTATGCTTCACACATGTATACGTGTAATGTGGTATCTTCCTTGTTGTCGTCGCTAATGATTTCAGTTTCCCATTTCAACAGCGGCCTCCTTTCTTCAGCTTCAAGATGGGGCTCTCTTCGGCTACCCTACAGGCTTTAAAGCTTTCTATTGCGGTGTACTTCTTCTCAACAGTGTTGTCATTCTTCCTCCCTTATGAGTTCATGGGTCAGGCTACAATGGGGAAAGTACTTGCTGAACATGTTGTATTTTACATAGCAGTTTTTGTGATTTTTCTTTGTTGGGAACTAAACCATCATTTACATCAGGTTAGTTCCTCTTATCACAATTATATCTGTCATGAACTTTTTACCTTTTGATAATCACGATCTAGAATATATCGTTCATGGCACCCTATTTGTAGTATGTCATATATGAAAGTAAAGATGCCCCAACAATTTGCTTCGGCTGACTTCTTCTGCTATGGGTGCTTTCAAAAATCTTATACAAAGGGCACACTTGTGCAATTAGTGGTTATACTGGACTCTAACATCTTGCACTCGTTGGAGCATGCCCAGAACCCAACCCATTCTCCCACCCCCACATTTGGGTGTGACCTACATAAAATCAATAAACACGCAAAGGCTTACATACGTGCAAGAGAAAGAATAGAAAGCATGATGTTGTCCAAGGACGCTATTTTGAGTTATTGATTTTTTTCTTGCATGTAAGGCTTTGCGTGAACATCACCTCATCACGGTCCACCTCCATACCACCACTGTTTACCACCCTACTTGCACCATATTGATTCTGTTGCCCAAAGTCTGCATCACCGCCTGCCAACGAGTCTACCAACATATTATCCACCAACCCACCACTGCCCTCCATTGAACCACCACCCTTCGCACCACTACCATTTGCACCTTTTCATTATCTTGCACGTGTTCCGGATTACCACTTCCAGCACCACTACCACTTGTACCATTACCACTTCTACCCACCACCTCAGCACCACTACCACTTGCAGCATTTCCATAGCCCTTGATACAGTTCAATGCAAAAAAAAAAAAAAAAAAGGATTCATGTAGCTGACCCCAATTGATTGGGCATAAGGCTCGGTCTAGTTTGGTTTATGTAAGGCTTTGCATGTTTCTATATGGGGTTGTACATGTCATGCTTTTATCTCCATTCTCCGCTTTTTTGAGTCATTGATTTTTTCTCATGCAGTTGCTTTAGTTTTTCTTTATTGGTACGTAATCAAACTACCATTGCCCATCTAGGTGCTACATACGAAAAGATTCATGTTTGCTCCCGCAAAAGGATCAGCTGCAGCAGAAACAAATCCAAGTGAACCTCTGCTTGCAGCATTGGAGGAGAGCACACCCAGATCCCTTGTGCAATATCTTGCATATCTCGATCTATGCATGGTTTGTGAGAGTAATGTTGATACCTGGCGACGGGCTGCCTTCTTTGAAGAAACTGGTGAGACTTACAAACAAGTTATAGCTATATGCTTGAGGCCTCTGGAGCAGTTTGCTTCGAAGCTTGAAGAAGGTTTAGAAAGTAGTTCAATTGGCAAGTCATTCCAACTAGACCACCAATTGCGATTGCCAGCAGACTCGCGACTAGGTTCAAGGCTTTATGAACTATTTGAAGACCTCCAGGTACAAAATCTGTGATTTTATAGATCTGCGGATTCATATAGTATGACTTCAATACCTTGCTGTCTTTATTTCTTTGCATCTTGTTGTTCAGAATAGCATTTTATCATCGTGAGTCGACAGGGATAAGTGTGCTCATATTATTTCTATTCTTGTCTCCACAAGTTAAGGCTCCGTCTGGTAAAAGTTACAGTTTTCTCTTTATTTCTGCAAAACTAGCTTTGGTTTGGTCCTTTTTGATGTTTGGGAAAAAAATAACAAAAAATTGTCTGGTGCACCCATTATGTGCTTAAAGTTGTTTTACATCAAGTAAGGGGGCTGCTGGAGTGAAGCGAGTCACTGGACGTGACTTGAGGTTGGGTGAATCCTCTATTCGTCTGAGGTAGTGACTGGATGGGGTAGCTGCCAAAGGGGTCACACGGGAGGTTGGACACTTGTTGGGAGGCTTGCTAGAGGGATGTATCATTGGATGTGATTGTTGATGGCCAGAGTGGTGGCTCGAGATATGGGAATGCCAGAGGGTTAGGGGAGGTGGTGGCCTGAGGCAGGTGTGGTGGGCGGTTGTGGCTATAGGTCGTGGGGAGAGTGAAACCTGTTTATTTATCAAGGGAAACCACTTATCTTTTTTTGTTTCGACAAGTGTTGATTTCACAGTTTTCAGATTTTCTGTGACCAAAAATCAGAAGTAAGAAACATGAAGTCTACCCAAGAATACAGTGCAGAGGTTGGTTGGGAGTCCTTGTGTCTCATGTCATTTATTTGCCTGGGGATGAAATAGACAATCCTTCGAAGGAGTGAAGAGTCGGTTTCTCAATCAAACAACTATTTTGTGCGCGTTTTGGATAGCTTTTTTTTTTGGGAATCGGTCTATACTCTTTTGTTGATTTTTGGAGATTCCCTCCGTTTTGAGTAATGTGGGGCGTTTTGTCTTTGGCACCTTTTTTTTTTGGTTGAAGGATTGGGTGTGTCCTTTGTGTACGTGGGTGTATCTCTTGATGCCTTTTAATTTGTGCCTGCATACATTTTGTTTTCTTTTCTCATGGAAGAAATTAGCATTTTATGATTGACTCTTCTTTTTCAGTTTATTAGCAACTGAGAATAAATTATTTGTTAAGTAGAAACGAATATGCTGTTATTGATACTTACTGGAAGAAAAAAAAATCTATTATAGTTTCTTGCATTTACATAAGAGCAAGTGTTTGATGGATTTTCGATACAATTCATAGATCTTATAAAATCTCTAAGTTCTAGCTGTACTAGCACTCTAACATGCAAGGAATAGATTTCGTTGTTCTGGATGTTTTGTAAGATGCTTTAGTTAGGTCAGGAGTACTGTAAGCACGCATTTAAGTTGTGTGCCGACATAAATTGCTTGAGCAGACTAAACCTTGTCTGGCCCCCTTCGCTTGGGCGATAATTTGCTATTAGCATTTGCCCGATCCTTGCTTGACCATTTCCTTGCAGCTTGATGGTACAAATCGCTCAAGCAACTTCAAATTTGGTCGAGCATCTTGATGAAACAAGTTGTTGGATAAAACTAAATTTGATTCCAGTCCATTCACTAAAATAAAGAAGTACTGGGAAATAAATTTCCAACTGAATAAAATGCGGTTAGAAAAAATGAGGTGACTTGTCAAATGGGGTCGACTGAAACAATGACTATGGGAATATTTAAGCTGACATATGATTTCCATTGCGAATTAGATGCTTCTAAAGTTTTATGTAGTAAGTGGATCAATTTTATTTTTATCAACATGCAAACATCTGTAACTCCAGTCTTAGTTTGAGCTTAAAATGGAGTTAAAAATGAAAAAAGGCTCGAAATTTGCTACCTCAATATAAATTAATGTAATGTCTTTTTGCATCATGCTATTATTGCTCCTACCTAATCAAATCACCCCCAATTAAGCCTTATGTCGTAATCATTCCATTTTAGAGACAAAATATTGTCCTCCACTTCGCTTGGTTACTTTCACATCTTTTTTTCCCACATCCTTCATGCTAGTTTACATCTTCCCTGCCCTCATAGCATTTCTATCAATAGCTATCTGTTTTCTTATCTTTATTGATGTGTCTATTGGTAATCGTTGCATCTTTGTATGTCACCTAAGAAGCACCTACACTCTGCTAAGCCTCACATATCGGTGTCCCATATGTTTGGGACACAGATACGCTTGGACGTCCCAGACATGATGCCTTTGACCGTATCTGATATGCAGTTGACCGCGTCCCATCACTATTATTGCATTAATTTTTTCCAGGACACGCCAGCTACACTTCTCAGCTATGAAGCACGGATACTCTATTTTGGCCTCCGTATCACATATCGTATCCGTATTGGATACCAATACTCTCAGATACTCTCCGGATACGTATCCGTTATGTTTTTTAAAGTATCCAAAATATATATTTATTTTTTTTGTTTTCGGATACGTTTTGGATAGCTAGTATTTGGATACGTTATGGTAGAATATAAAAATTCCCCACTCAAATATGAGGCGGGTATGATTATGTGATATTTGCACTCGAATATCGTACCTGCCCCATACCCAATGATATATATAGGTATATGATGTGTATATATACTTAAGATCTAAAAAATGTTCATGGATGGTAGTTTGCAAAATTTAATATTATCTTTTGTTCGTGGATAGTTGTTTGTGGCTTTCTATTCGGTTATATATTTAAGCAGTACTTTTTGTTGTCCAAGCATACATGAATTGCTTTTATTTAGATTCTAACATTCTTTCTTTTCCAAGTAGTTTGGATATGGGTAAACCCGAATGTACCCAATCCCTAATAGGAGGCTGGTATGGCAGATTGTCTATTATCCCTCATGGGCATGTAGGCGGGGATGGAGAAGAATTTTTCAATTGGGGAACGGGGGTGGAATAGGGTCTCTGACCCATATCCTACCCCTACCCGTTGCCATCCCCACCTTAACTTTCTTTTGGATTATTATTTGTCTTTATGCAATAATTTTTTGCTATTGTTAGTTTTTTTTATTATGTATTTTTTTTTATTATTTGTTTGTCTCAACAAGAGAAATGTGAAAAGTAATATTATGATAAAAAGCTTAAAATAATTTGCTGTAGACAAAAAGAATATAAAAATAAGCAAATTTCTTTGTAATCTTTTTGCTTTTAACTGAGTTTGGTTCATATTTTTGTCTTTTTCTGACTACTCATCGAAATGAAAAAATAAACCAATGAAAAACTAATCAAAGCAATTTTTTTTTGAATAAATAGATACAAAAATAATCCATTGACAAAGTTGGGCGAAATCACCACTTACCCAACATGGCATGTCCGTAGGATCAAAAGAGAATCCATTCCGTTACTGGTTAAATAAATGTAGCTATAACAAAAAGTCATCTATTGCATGAATAAGTGTTTGCGTGGGAATAATACCATTTAACAAAAATAACATAGCCTCTAAGATATCCAAAAATTACATAGCATCCCTGACCCAAGACATGTTCTTATCCTTATTTTTTTGGGCAAAAAATTTATTGAGGAAAACTTGACAAAGTGTACATCAATTGGGGGGAGAGGGGAGGGGACTCCAACCAAGGGTTGGAGAAATTAAAAACACCCGATGGGACGAAGGCCAAGAAACACCCAATGGGCCTAGCCGAAAACACCTAAATGAAAAATATGTTTTTGCGTTTAATATATTAGAATAAATATTTTATTCGATATATCCCCAACGTATCCGTGTCTTAATTTGTAGAGAAATGAAGTGTCCATGTCGTGTCCGTGTCCTGTGTCCGTGCTTCTTAGTATGTAACCAAACCACCTTAGTTTCCTCTCAACATATCTTAATTGGTGCTACTTCGAACGTACATATATTTTCCTTTGCAATCCTATATTTATAGTATCACCACACATCCACTTTAACATCCTTATTTCAGCTTTACTCATTTTATTTGTGTATTTCCTTGGTTGCACAACGTTCCATGTTTTCATCCCAAATTGTATTGTTGGCGTTATAGTTGTTCTGCAGAATTTTCTTTCAATTTTGTTGGTATCATTCGAGTAAAAATTCAAAAGCACCCCTCTTGACTGACCTTCTTTGAGTCTATAGATTATGCTGTCCAAAGCCTATTTGTTCGTGTTTTATTGCAATAATTTCATTTTTCATATGGCTGACCTTTTGAGGCGCATTTTTAATTTTTAATCCATGAATTTTAGAATTTTTTTTTTTCCCTGTTACTTTTCTTCTGCTTCTATGACATTCCCCCAGAACCGTCACATGTAATGGTAGCTTAGCTGCCAGAGGCGGAGGTAGAATTATTACATTTGTGTTCCTATTTCGAATGACCAGTCGGTGGTAGCATTTAAGTGGAAAAATTAAAATTGATGGATTATGGAATCTTATGGGTTCCCAGGGCCCGCTGCTGGCCAGTGCTCCCACCTTCCCTCTCGTTCTTAACAGCAGGTTGGGATAGTACATGAAAGCACAAGGGTGCAAACTTCTGCCAGAAATGTTGCTTTGTATGAAATTTACTACACTTGTGCTGACAGATGGGGGCATGGGCCGATTTATCCTTTTCATTTACATGGTCTTGTCCATATTGTCTCTAGATTAAAGTTGGTAATTTATATGTTCGTTGTATGTATTTTCGGATCCGCCTTTTGTAAATGTCAGATTAATTAAAAAAGCTAATAGTCGATGCCGGATATTTTATGCAGCTATGTGCATGGTGTGCCCAGATTGTCGCCTCTCTAACTATCCATTCACACAAGGAGGACCGATTTGGAGTTGCTCAACTCTCTGGTAGCAATTCTGCTGTCATCTCAACACTCTTATCTTGCTTGCTTGCTGTTGAAACATTCATGGGTAAGAAGAACAGTTTGCAGTCCTCGCAGAGTATCACGGGTTCCGCTGGTATTAAGTGGGCCACAACGAGCACTGGAAGGAGAGAAGCAGCTGGTATTGGCCTAGCAGCAGGGAAACGAAAAGGTAGTCCTCTCTATTCTAAAGCATATGGCGTGGCTGACATTTTGAGGACGTCAATATACAACATTGTTTCTGCCTTCCATGATGAGATGGTGATAAGTGCCAAAGCAGGGCTTCTTGACAAGGAATGGATCACTACTAGCAAGCCTGTTTATGGCACCCATGAGCTCCTCTCACACAAGTTACGCCTTTTCCTTGATTTCCAAGCCAACTAAGGCAAAGGCGGTGGCTTCTTCTTCTTCTTCTTCTTTTTTTGCAAGGCTTCTCTCTCTTTTAGTTTGCGTATCTCATATTTTTGATGAGGTGATTTCGTGTTGAGGAAATAGAGAATTTTGCTGGGGAAGTTTCCTTTTTTCCCCCCTAGGGCTGCATGTTGTGAACTGAATTTCCCCATTTTTGTTTAGAATATATAATAAAAACTACTAAGAGCTTCTAACATCGTACTGAAAATTTGTGGTATTGCGGATCTGGAGATATTTCCACAGATCCGGGAGAGTAAGAAGTAATCTGACATCTGGGGGGAGAAGCGAAGGGAAGAACAGGAGAAGTTAGGGATGGGTAGTTCTATTTAAAAATCCTGCTACTTTGTTTTTATTCAGGCTTACAAGATTCAAAAATGTTAGGATACATGAAAAGTTTTCCGAAATTATTCAGAAAAGAGAAATCAATGGTCGCTGGACAATTTCAAGGAAACTCTTCATGTAGCCTACTACTCTATTTGGAAAAAATATTTAAGAAATAAAAATCATTTTTTTTAAGAAGCAATTTCACTTCCTTTTTTTTTTTTTTCTTCTTCTTCTTTTTCGACTAAGCATTCAGCGTTATTTTAGCTCTTGATTCACGTCTTCCTTTCATCTCTAGTTTGGTTGAGTGGTAGAGGGTATGATTCTTAGCATGGGAGGAGTATTTATAAATGAAAAAACTACTTATTTTCTTTAAATTTTTTACTCACTTTTTTTTAAAAAAAAAAAATACTCCATCCTTCCTTTTATAGTGTTTAACTTTCCATTTTAGGCTGTCCTTTAATAAGTGTACTTTGAAAAGTTAATGGGTAGATTTCTTATTTTGCCCTTAAAAATATATTCATTTTTGAAAAGTTAGTGGATATTATTATATTGATAATGATAAGAAGTGAAAAACAGATGTAAAAGTTGATGAGAAAAAATAAGTTGGAAAGGTTACACACTTAAAAAGGGATGGAGGGAGTAACTGTTAAAATAAAGTTTTTTTAGAGTTCCCACAGGTGCTGGTTCATATAGTACCTCAAAAGACTACCCAAACTACATAATTTCTGTTTTAGGCAACCTGAGATTACATAATAAAAGTTGTTTCAATGGACCAGTACATAAGAAAATGTTCAAGGGACCAATACATAAATGGAGATAAACTATGAAATTAGAGTTCCACATGCTTCCTGATACCCTTCCCAATTGACTTAATTTCCATTAGTAGTACCTGTGAAATAGTTGTACAACAATAAATTAAGAGTTCCACAAGTAGTTGTACAACAATAAATTAAGAGTTCCATAAATTAAGACTTCATTTAAAAAAATCCTAGTTTTTGGTACACATCAAATCAAAACGCGACAGAGAAAGAGAGCGACAGAAGAGAAGGAGGAGAGGTACCTTTTCGTCGTGGGTTCCTTTACGATCGGAGTCTAGAAAGAGAGAGTGAAGCTCGTCGACTTCGATCACCAATTTCTCTTCTCTTCTCTCTCTCTCTCTCTCTCTCTTCCTTCTGAGTCATGTTATGTGGGAAAGTGGGGGAAAACGAGTGAGATCGGAGTCTGCAAGAGTGGTGGAGGTGGTCGTCGTCGTCGTTCGTCTTTTTTCTCTAGAATTGCTTCTCTTTCTTCTCTCGATTAGAAGCGTGCAAAATGAGAGGTGGAAGTTAAACAAGGGGTTTTGTTGTTGACCCTTGACCCTTAAAGGGTCCATTGTAATCGAAAGGGTCAGTTTAATGAAGGGGTGCGCCTGGGCCGTTGGATTTAATCCAACGACTGAAAAGGCTGGAGCAGAAACATGCCCATGTCAGGGCTCTCGCATAAGAAACGGATGGTGTATATATATATATATATATATATATATATATATATATATATATATATATATATATGAATAGCTTCCCATCCAAACCACAAAATCCGGACCTAACATCTGGACCCCACTTTTCGGACCAAATTTTGACGATCTGAACCGTTATACACGTTTAAAACGTGTTTTTAAGGTCCAACACGAAGATTTGTAAAAAAAAAAATACCGAGAAGGGCTTGATCGGATCAGTTTTTCATAAATTGTGTATATGTGCAGTTGTATGAAAAGCTGACCCGATCGAGCCCTTCCCAATATTTTTTTTTATGAATCCTCGCGTTGGACCTTAAAAACACATTTTAAACATATTGAGCGGTTCGGATAGTTGAAATTTGGTCCAGAACTATGAGGTGCGGACGGGTCCAAATTTTAGGGGTTTGGATGGGAAGCTCTTCCTATATATATATAGAGAGAGAGAGGCTTGATCCGAGCAGTTTTTGATAAAACTGTACATATGTAGTTTTTATCAAAAGCTGCTCGGAGCAAGCCCTTCCCGGTCACTTTTTTTCATGATTCCTCGGGGGGACCCTTAAAAACACATTTTAAACTCATTGGACGGTTCGGATCATCAAAATTCAATCGGGAAAGGTGAGGTCCTAACTTTAAGCAAAGTCAGGGATCCATGACTAGATATATATACATATTACCATGCCTGCCTTCTATAAGAGATGTGACAGCCCATGACCCACCTGGATGCAGTAGACTTCTATGAGATAAGGGAATAGATCATGCCCTAACTTACATAAGGCCTTTTAAAGTCGTGCGGGCGTCAAAACTCATTGGTACTTCAAGTTAAGCGTGCTCACCTTGGAGCAATCCAGGGATGGGTGACCTATTATGGAGTCCAAGGAGCTTGAGCGGCCAAAACGGACAATATTGTGCAAGGCGGGGGCGGATCGTAACAGTTGGTATTAGAGCATAACCCCGGACTATAAGATAGGAGTCACCTCTAGAATCTGCAGGAGCCACCTCTTGAATCCCGGAGTAGGAGCAAAGTGCTATGCAGAACTAAGTGCTATACCTTCCGGGGGAAGGTCGTTGGGCCAATATGCAACGAGAATGTTGCATCATAAGGTGGGAAGAATGTAACAACCCATGATCCACCTAGATGCAACGAAGTTCTATGAGATAAGAGAATAGATCATCCCCTAACTTACACAAGGCCTTTTGAAGTCGTGCAAGCGTCAAAACTCATCAGTACTTCACAGTTAAGCGTGCTCATTGGAGCAATCTAGGGATGGGTGACCTACTGGGAAGTCCAAGGAGCTTGGGCGGCCAAAGCTGACAATATTGTGCAAGGCGGGGGAGGATCCTTACAAGAGAGCTGTTGTGCGGGCCTGCATAGATAATAAGTATCTACAAGGAGAGCATGCATACTCCTTATCTATATAGGCCCGCGCAGCGGCTATAGTATCCTACGAATTTTAACCACGAACATTAAGTAAGGCTTTCTTGTTTACCATGGTTTTTGACATTTTTTTTTTTTACCATAATTCAAGATAATAATTCAATAATTATTACCATGTTTATAAGTTAGTAAGTGTTTTTTACCATAAAACAGGGATTTGTTTTGATAACTTTACCATGATTTTTGATCATTTTTTTTTTAAGGAATTGCTCTAAGGTCCATTCTAGCTTTTTGTAACATGTCTAGTCCACCTCATATTTTCATAACACCTACAATCCATTTTTTTGCATTTTCTAAGGTGTAAGGTCCACTCTCCATTTTTAATAGACAAAATACCCTCGCATTAAATTTACTACATAATATACCATTGCTGGAAAATTTCTTTGGCGCCAGAAAAGTCACCAGAAAAATTTCACAAGAAAAAGTCACCGGCATTGGAAAAGTCGTTGGCGCAAATATCCATATCTGGAATCACAAGATGTGGTTATCTGGAGTCACAAGATGTGGTTGTCTGGCTTATAAGATGTGTTTATCTGTGCTGGTGACTTTTCCAGCAAAGTCTAACGTTTCGGCGCTGCCAAACTTTTTCCTCGAACTTCTCCGACAAAATCCAATTTTTCGGCGATTTTTTTGGCACTGGCAAACTTTTTTGGTAAAAGTATATTATGTTCAAATAACCACATCTTGTGACTCCAGATAACCATATCTTGTGATTCCAGATATGGATATCTGTGTCGACGACTTTTCCAGTGCTGGTGACTCTTTTCGGTGAAATTTTTCTGGTGACTTTTCCGGCGCTAGAGAAATTTTCCGGCAATGGTATATTATGTAGTAAATTTAATGTGAGGATATATTTGTCTATTAAAAATGGAGAGTGGACCTTACATCTTCGAAAATGCAAAAAAGTGGATTTGAGGTGTTATGAAAATATGAGATGGACTAGACATATTACAAAAAGCTATAATGGACCTTAGAGCAATTCCTTATTATAAGAAAGTACAACAAAAGTTCGATCCCATCTAGTCTTCCGGGGGGGCAATGCTGTGCTGAATAGCGTGAAAGAAAAAAAGACAGAAAATAAGAATGAAACCACAGAGGAATTGCAATTGGCACATTTAATGGAACACTTGATAGGCAATTCAATTAGATGTTCACAAAAGGTGGAGAACTTACCGTAAAGATGCACACTGTCCAAGATCATTGAATTTTAAGGCTAAAAATTGGTTGCAAACGGAATCAATCAGCCCAATATACAATTGGAAGCTGTACGTGTACAGAATATATAGGAGCAGAAAATGCACAGATCGGTTCGGGGACCCACTTTTGGGTCCTATACGGACGATCCGAGCTGTTTATTCATCTTAGAATTATTTTTCGAGAGGCTCCGCGAGAAATCACCTCAACCGGACATGCATAAGTGCTTGATCCAAAGCCCACCCAGTTTCATTTAAATTGAAAAATGATTCTAAGATGAATAAACGGCTCAGATCGTTTGCGTGGGATCCAAAATTGGGTCTCTGAGCCGATTTGTGCATTTTCTGTTCCTATATATTCTGTCCCCTTAGAATTATCGATATACAATTGATTACAAGCTTATTCCTGAAGCGCAAACGTCCAAAAACTTAAAATTCAGTTTTTTCCCTCTTGTTTAGGAATATAGGAAACGTGAATGAAGGACAACCCAGGAGTTGAGACATTTTCTCAAGCAATTAAAAGGGAACTAAAAATGGAGTTTGCTTACATCGACTTTCACCAAAGGGGAAAAAATTAGAATCGAACTTGGAATTTGAAGTGACATAGAGGGAGGGCTTCTCACCGGTGAACTTCATTAGTTTCCGATGGGGTTAGCAGGCTGAAGTTGTACTGTTCTTGCAGAGCCAAAGGAAAGTACGATTGACGGAGTTAACATTCACATATGAGAGAGATGAGTTTCGTTTCGCGAGGGAGAAGTGGAGAAAGGGTAGAGTGGCAGATTGATTTTGTAGCAGTTATGACCTGATGGGCGGGACAAATTGAGGCCATAAAACAAATCTTGGCCTTTGCTTTTCTTAGGGCCGAATCTCAGCCGTTGGTAAATGATGTAATTCGTTTAAATTGG
Organism: Vaccinium darrowii; assembly: GCA_020921065.1. Taxonomy (NCBI): domain Eukaryota; kingdom Viridiplantae; phylum Streptophyta; class Magnoliopsida; order Ericales; family Ericaceae; genus Vaccinium; species Vaccinium darrowii. The sequence goes on along the minus strand of CM037158.1, from coordinate 20,181,493 downwards.
GCATTTCTCTTTCTAACATTAGCATGTTTGTTTGCGTGAAACTGGTGAGAGTTTGATCTAAAATTCTTCGTGACTGTTGCTTTCTTCTCTTTAATTTCGGTCTGTTTTTTTGTAAATCGTCGATATCTAGAATTTGTGTAAAGTTACTGAGTCAACTCTCTCCTTCTGGATAAACGTCTCTCTCTGAAGTTATCGTCGTATAGTTAATGTGTAATTAATATTCACCGTAGTTCTGTCACTGCTGTCACTGTTGGGAATGAAACATTTGCCGTCCATTTTATCTTGAGCTTTATTCATGCAAAGCTATTGCATTTGGTTCTAAACATATATGCTTTCTGAAATCCATTTCATTTCACTAAACCCATTTTATTTGCAAGTATAACATTTCAACATATCAATAAAGTCCGAGTACTGTTTCTACTAACATGAACAATATTACCATTTTTGGTTTTACATGTTGGTATACTTTGATTTGTGATAATCAAGCCTTTTCCTTTTTTTTTTTTTTGGTAAATCAACTTGAAATAACAAGAGGTTAACCGAATATACAACCTACAAGAGGCATACCCTAGGATCAAGCTTTTTCCTTTATTCTCCCTTATTGGAAAATGGTAGGGTTCATCGATTAGTTTTCAATGTCTAACTATCAATGTTGAATTTCTCTGAATATTGCTAGAAAGTTTCATCTATGCAATTATCCATGTGGGACTTTTGGTCAAATGAAAATTACCGATTCTTTCTCTCTCCCATTGCCCCTCAAATTTGCCGTCTCTTTTCCGATTAGGGACTAGATGTACGTAGATAGAAAATACAAAGAAAGGTTTTCTACGTACAGTGGCGACTCCAGGATTTCGGAAGTGTGGAGTCATTATAAACATTAAATACCTTTACCAACCATAAAAAATTTGTTCCAACAAAAATCATATTTAAAACTCAACCTAATGAACAAAAGATATCATGCATCAAAAAGCATAAAACAGTTTTCTCTGTTTATAGTTTTCACCACATACAAAAATAAAATAAAATTACACAAGCTTCTACAATTGCATTCGACGCGGTCTTGACATCCTATCAAATAATCCCTCCATCCCAAATTGTTGCTTCTGCTTCACTTTTTGAACCATTTAAACAATTATCTATATTTTATAATCTATAATTTTTCTATGATTTTAAAATATGTGTTTGATAAAATTAATTGAGTTCCATCAAACAAGATCCATATTAGATATATAAATCATTAAAAATCTGACGATATGAACAATTGTTTTAGTAACTGGAAGCAACAATTTGGGACGGTAGGAGTACTTCCTTAGCATGACAGATCAACCTCTCCATATCAAAAGAAGAAAACGAGTAATTAGAATTCAAATAAGCCACACAAAGAGAGAGGATGAAAGTTGGGAAATTATCCAGTGGTGTCAACCCTAAATTTATGGGGATTCATTTATGAATTTCCGAAAAAAAAATTAACATAGTAGTAGTATTTTTTTTGGGTAGTGTTAATGCCAAAACTCTTTTTGATTGTGCCAAAACTCAAGTGCATGAAATGCTTGTACTCATGTGTAAAGTACAAGCTTTTTATGCATTGGAGTTTTGGCACAATCAAAAAGAGTTTTGGCATTATCACTACCCTTTTTTTTTTTGTCATGTGATCAGCTGACTCCCCCTAATTACCATGTGGCGTCGCCCCTGTCTACGTAGATTAATAAAAGCGAACATAGTAGAAATGTAATGCTACGTAATTTGAGAGTTTCATTTCCAATTGTGGCTTTTTGTGTTTTGCTCTTAAAGAGAAAATTGAACAATATATACACCTAAAAACGTGGACATCAAACAGCCGAGCCAGCCCCCACTCCAAAATTTCCTCTCCCTCTCCGAAAACCCAAGCCACCAAGGTTTCAATACCCCCGGATAATGGGACTTGTCGTCTGAAATGAAAGAGTCATGTCTCTCACTTTGTGAGAGTTGTTAGTTTCGTCTTTAGACGAATTTTCATCTACAGATCGGGTACTTTCAGGCGTGGTTGCTTTATAATGATATCTGTGCCGACAGTGTTCTTACCCTACATGATATCACTAGCAGGGCAACTCGTGGTGGCTTTGAAGATATATATAGTTTTGGGAGTTCATTGGTGCGAGTATGCTTGGTTGGAGTTCATCCGATCGTCTGGGTATTCTTTGTCTTTTATCTTTAATTAGCACTAAGTCTTTTCAAAGATACTGATTCTAGGTATGAATCTTGTAAGTGCCGCTGTTTGCGTTATACCATGTCTGGGTTGGGGTGAAACACATTGATTGCCTTCTGCGTTTCTTGTTCTCTATTAAGATGATTAGTTTGGCTTTGTCCAAGATCTTTGTAATGAATTCCGTTTTTGTAAGTGCCGCTGGACGTTCATTAATATAATCTTCTCATTTCAGTGTAAAAAAAAAAAAAAAGACTAAAAAATGGAGTATTACGTTTTTAAGTTTACGCGTTGATAATTGGAAGGTAGACGTACTACTCTCTTTTGAGTTTCAATTCCAGTACCCTTTTTAAAGAATGAAATCTTTGTTTTTTTAGTAAAATATTTAAGAGTACTGATACTATTTGAACACGAAAATATTCTCTTTAGCCTCAAATTTTTCCCTCACACTGTACTTGATAAATTAATTGTATCTCCAAAATGCCCTTATCTTTCACGTCTTTATGATTCCGTAATGACCAATTAACATCTTTCAAATATATATATATATATATATATATATATATATATATATATATATATATATACACACGTATATCTACCAATTTTTATTCCGCTTGAGCCCATTCTGGTGTAGAGCATGCAAAGAGCGCAAACTCCTGTGGGTTTTCAAAAGTTGGAATCCCTTTCAATTTGTTAGCCAATTTTATATTTGTGTCATTTTTACTACAAATATAAAAATTTTCACTTTGTTCCTTTTTAATTTGACTCTTATACTAACATTGAATTACTACTTTCATACCAAAGCTCAGAAAATGTACAAAAGAAAATAAAGTAAAGGAAATAAAAAGGACTGAAACATATTCAAAGTCGTTAAAGCCTATTGAAAGGACTGTAAGCCTGCATAAATTAAAATACAAACTTGCTTTAATAAATTCAAAGGTGATAGAAGGGTTTAAGAATTCTAAATTTACCTCGGTCACTACTAGGAAAATTATTCATGCCTCACTTTCGATTGATATTAGACCTAACTAATAATAATGGTGTTTTATGGGCCACAACAATTCAAACAAGATATTATTTAGGTCCGACAAATAATGGTTGATCATAATTTATTTAGAGATATTTCGACAACCGAAAATTGATTTAGAGATCTTCCCTAGAGTAATTCGAGTTTGGAATTTTTTTAAATGAAGTGTCAAAAGGTATATATTTGCTCATAGTAGCATTTTATTTTTCAACTATGTTTTTATAATTTGTCTTCAAAATTGGCCAATTCTATGCAGCATATGTAAGTGCGTATCATACGCCACAAAATTTTGTGTATTCCATTAAATGGTCAGTTATGAATTGTGTTTTGATTAAAAAAAAGTGACATTACTTTTGAAATTTACAAGCAAACATTTATATATCGTCTTACAGTTGTCTGAGTTTCACATAGCAAATGTTTCTTCTTCTTGTTTTTTCTTACTACTAAATAAGATGGGAGGGGAAGCATAAGAGCGCAGGGTGAGGGTGACGTCAAGGCCAGCTCAAGAGTAAGCCCATCTAGTTTTTAGATTTGAAATTAGTCGAAGTACGTGTAAGCTGACCTAAACATCTAGTTATAATAATAAAAAAAAACTCGGGTTGGGGGAACTAAAAAAAACCCGTAAATTATATACTCCCTCCATCTCAATTTCCTTGCCCCTTTTGGGAAAGTGAATTTTTAAGGGGTGTGAAAACTTTGTATTGACTTTTCTGTTTTGCCCCTAAAATCATTTAGTATTACTGTGACCAATTTTGTGAGGCTAATTTTTTTATATGAAACTCAAAACATATTCAATATGGATCTTGTTTGATAGATATCAATTAGTTTTATTATACAAAGTTTTCAAAATCATAAGAAGCGTTCTAAAATAAAAGATAATGGACTAGCCAGTTGAGATGGGAAAAATACTTTTTAAGGATAAAACTGAAAAAAACAGAAGTTTCAAAATGTAATGCAAAGCATACAACTTGCCTTGCTGGTCTCCAGATGGTGCCAACCTCCAGAGTGAGTCTAGAACCACACTCAAAAAGTCAAAATACACATCCAAATATAAAAATACTCTCATGTATCAATGTATGGGACTACACAAATTGGTAGTGTTGTATGTGTAAGCCCCACAGATTTATGTCTGTGTTTGTGTAATTGTGTGTGTTCATTTTGATAGTGGTTCTAGATAGATTTTTTGTTTTTCCTCCCAATCCTCAGTAGTACGATAATCATATTAATTAGTTAGTATTTTATTAGAAAATTTTCATTTAACAAACACAACAATGATTTACAAGCTGATATGTTCGTACATTTGGTTAAAAAAATTTATCCCAATGGTGAAAAATAGAAAACAAATCAAGCAAGATAAAGCAATTTATTATTTTTTTGACACAAATATTATAGTTAAAATATGAGGATATTTTTATATTTTCTTCTCACAAAAAAAAAAAACTCTTATAATTATATCTTTTTGGGTTTATCTTTTATATCTGTATCATTTTAGTTTGATTTTGTGTAATTCTGTAATATTTTTTAAAAGAACTCGTGAAGATGTAGGGAGTCCAATATAATGAGTTTGCTTCAGACTCCTAAAATAACTCTTAAATTTATATAATTATTTTACTTGGATGTCTTTTTTATTTTGTATGACTGGACATTTTAAATGAGTAACCAAACTAGGGGTCGGACTTAAACAACCAAAACATTAGAGTCGGCCCGGGTGAGGTGGGAGGTAGTGAGAGGAGAAGCACACGGAAGGGCCTTGGTACAAAGCATGAAAGGAAAATATGAAACAAAATATAAAAAACACATCTGATGGATGAGATCCATTCGGTACATTGGACAAACAGTGTACCAGATGGATCTTAACCGGTAAATATGTTTTCATGTTCCTTTTCATAATGCCTGGGGTGTAGAGAACAGAAGTAAGTTTTTCCCGGGAGTTGTGGTGGGGTTTGTCTTGAAAATCACCACCACCATAACTGCAAAGTGCACGGTACTGGATCCTATCCTATTTTTATTGACTATTACTACAAATATTACTCCGCTCCTGCACTGCCACTGCATGAGTCTTTTCTTAGAAAGAGAGAGAGGAGAGAGAAGGGTGAATTGATTGCAATCGAGGAATTAACTCTTCCGAAACAAAGGATCGAAAGCCACGCATACACACACACACACACACCGTGCACATGTCTCTCTGTGTAATCAGTGGGGTACGAAAATGGCGCTTTAAAATCCGACGGTTACAAATAGTAATAGCAGTAGAGGTGGAAGGTAAACAATACTGAATATCGAGTACTGTAGGTAGGCGAAGGAGGAGGGGGAGGGTTACGTGGGGGGAATTCTCTCTCTCTCTCTCTCTCTCTCTCTCTCTCTCTTCTACCCATCTTCCTAAATTCATAAGCCAAACCAACCTCCTTCCCTTCCCCCGTCTTTAATTTCACATTATTACGGAGTACTACAGTCCATTTTACAACCCCCCCTCCTTCCCAAATTTCATTCATTACCCCTCCCCTCCCCTCCCTTTCTTATTCATTCACGCACCCACCCACCCACCCACGTACACTCTCTCTCCTGATGGATTCATTGTTGCCGACATATCTCTTTCTCCCTAATTTAATTTCAGCCGTTACGATTCTCCAAAATAGAAACGAGATGAAATTGGGGGAGGCAAACCATAAAGCAGCAGCAGCAGCAACGGGGACGGGTATTTCTTGATTCTTCAACAATCATCACCGTGATTCCCCCCCACGACCATTACATACATACCTCCTCCAAAATTAATTACCCATATCGTATCATATCATATATTCTATATTATTTTACAACGTCCCTAGTATTATCTTCCATATCCAAAGCTTTTAATCGTCTCTGTCTCCTCCCTTGCTTTTTCCTTTTTTCTTTTTAAACTCTTAATCATCTTGTTAATTGTAATATTAATTCATTCTCTTTCCAAATCATCATTATCATTAAACCGTTATCAGCAGCAGGAGGCAGCACTAGTAGTAGTGAAGTAGTATCATTGATAGGATGACGGGGGGAGTGATAATACCGCAAGATTTACACAAGAATATTCTCCTCCGGTTCATCGACGAACAGTGCTGCTGCAGAAGCCAAGATACTAATACTACATGATGATTTCTACTCTACTCTGGCCTGATTACTGTGAGCTAGCTACTGGTGGTTAATTTTAGTGGTAGATAGATACGTACTGTGATCTAGTAGGCTGCTAGCTGGCGATGGAGTACGGTATCGGAGGCAGCGGCTCCGGTAGCCCCGACGACCACCATCTTCACCAGGAGGATGGCTCTGATCCTAACCGGAGGAAGAAACGCTACCATCGCCACACTGCTTACCAGATTCAGAAGCTTGAAGCGTGAGTAAAACTAACACTACTACTCTCTCCCACTCCCAACCTCACGCCCCCATCACTGTATTGAAATCCGAACAGGACCAACAATTTTTTTGGATAGAGGGAGTAATTAATCTATCAAGATGAACACATTAAGTTAGGGGTTTTTTTTTTTAGTTTATTGCATTTTCTGAGATCACGAGAAAACATTCTTTACACCAATCTATTGCATTGCGCTATGTGTCCATGTTTTACCTTTTCTGACCACTGTTTGGACAAATGGTGCAATGTAATAGAATTGGAGGAAGCTTTGGTTTACACTGCTGTGTAAAGAATGTTCTCCCTTAGATCACTCCACGTTGTTTCTCTTACTAGCATTTGGTTTGAGATTGATTGGGTTTAATAAAAATAGTAATTAATTAACAAGGGTGTTTTTATTTTGGTCATGAATACTGTGTTGCGTGACTGAAGAATGTTCAAGGATTTTCCGCATCCAGATGAGAAGCAAAGGCTGCAGTTAAGCAGAGAGTTGGGGTTGGCTCCTCGCCAGATTAAGTTTTGGTTCCAGAACAGGAGGACCCAAATGAAGGTGTGTTGCATGTCTATACCTTTTGCTGCTACTGATTAATATCTACTCCATTATATATAAGTAGCTACATCATTTTGTAGTTACTATTATAAGGCATGCACTAATATATACTCATATAAAATTTTGTGGTAGATAAATCGCGTCGAATTTAATGTTTTTTCCATTAATAATTGCTTTATATATGTGCAATAATCAAAATTAGGCCCAACACGAACGAGCCGATAACTGTGGACTTAGGGCAGAAAATGATAGAATACGCTGCGAGAATATAGCAATCAGAGAGGCACTGAAGAATGTGATATGCCCTACTTGTGGAGGTCCTCCTCCTCCTGTTGGAGATGATTCTTACTTTGACGAACACAAATTGCGAATCGAAAATGCACAATTGAAGGAAGAGGTATTATGATGCTTAATTTCAGATTTTAAATTTCTCATTTCTCTTACTAGATGGCATTGGTTTGATCATTACCTTCTTGTTGTACATGTGTGTGTTTGTCGCATGCATGCAGCTCGACAGGGTTTCTAGCATTGCTGCAAAGTACATGGGAAGGCCAATTTCCCAGCTCCCTCCAGTGCATCCTATTCAAATATCCTCAATATTGGATCTGTCAATGGCAACTAGTAGTTTTGGAGGAATGTCTGCCGGTCCTTCACTTGATCTTGATCTCGATCTTCTGCCCGGTTGTTCCTCCACTACGCCTGCTGCTCCAAATCTTCCTTCTTTTCATCACCCAATCATAACCCTTACGGACATGGATAAATCCCTCATGTCCGATGTTGCCGCTAATGCACTCGAGGAATTCATCAGGCTTTTGCAAAACAATGAACCTCTGTTGTGGATCAAATCCTCCACAAACGATGGGAAAGATGTCCTTGATTTTGATAACTATGAGAGCCTTTTCCCCAGGACTAATAACCACTCCAAAAACCCCAACCTTCGGATTGAAGCATCTAGAGACTCCGGAGTTGTCATAATGAATGCTTTGGCATTGGTTGATATGTTTATGAACGTGGTAATTACTTAACCTAGCCCAATTTCCTCTTTTTCCCTTGTTTGACACCTGCTTTCACTCCCTTAGAATAGTTTCGGTGAATTTCCTGGTTTTGCATACTTTGAAGGACCAAATAAATAGATAAATGAGTTGATTTTGATTTTGGGCATGGTTTGTTTCTTTGTTTAACTTGCAGAACAAATGGGTGGAGCTATTTCCCACCATCATAGCAAAGGCTCAAACGCTTGAAGTTATATCATCAGGAATGTTGGGCAGCCACAGTGGTTCCTTGCAACTGGTACTAATTTGATACTAGGGACAAAGTTTCAGAATTACTTCAATTTTCAATGGGTACGTTTGATTTTAAACTATTTGAGAACACGATGTTTTGCATATATAACATGCAGATGTACGAAGAACTGCAGGTTCTTTCACCACTGGTTCAGACCCGGCAATTCTACCTCCTTCGCTTTTGTCAGCAAATTGAGCAAGGCTCATGGGCTATAGTTAATATATCGTATGATCTCCCTCAAGATCAGAGCCAATCATCAAATAATTTCCAATCACCTCAGTGCCACAAACTGCCTTCTGGATGCTTGATCCAAGATATGCCCAATGGCTACTCTAAGGTTACGATCCTACACTCTTCTACGGCACATACTGCAGTGTAATCTTGCCTAATTAGGTAATATGATTTAGCAAAGCAGTTAAGGTATCAATTTATTGCTTAATCGGTACTCTTGCGTAGGTTACTTGGGTGGAACATGTGGAAATTGAAGACAAAGCCCCAACGCATGGGCTTTTTAGAAATGTTATTCATAGTGGAGTGGCATTTGGAGCTGAAAGATGGCTTTCTACTCTTCAAAGGATGTGCGAGAGATTTGCTTGCCTTATGGTGACCGGCAATTCCACTCGCGACCTTGGAGGTGGTGAGTACATAACAATTTCATGAGAACTATACAAACAGAATTTTCATACATATGGAAATATCCATCATGAATCATATGGTGGTAGTGACATTTTTCAATATACAAGGCAGTAGTTCTAATGGAGTCATGCAGAAATGTTTTCTTGATTTTATTAAAAACAATTATCATATGCATTTGTGGTTTTTAGTGATTCCATCGCCTGATGGCAAGAGAAGCATGATGAAATTGGCTCAGAGGATGGTCAACAATTTTTGTGCGAGTATTAACCCGTCTAACGGTCACCAGTGGACGACACATTTCGGGATGAACGAAGTTGAAGTGCGATCAAGTCTTCATAAGAGTAGTGATCCGGGGCAGCCCAGCGGTGTGGTTCTTAGTGCGGCTGCTACCATTTGGCTCCCAGTTTCGCCCCAAAATGTTTTCAGTTTCTTCAGGGATGAAAGAACTCGGCCTCAGGTATTCAGACATATATGAAGTGAAATGAAATGCGGTTAACTCTCTATAGAAAGATGCTAACTCACACAAAAAAATGAACAATGTGGTGGTGTTTGCCCTACCCAACAGTCAATTGCATCGTTCATTTTGGAGTGATTTTGTGTCTCAGGACTTGTTGGTCTCCTTTGGTGACTATCAAAATTATTTGGTTATGTCCATTTCTAAGTGGGATGAAGCCACAAAATAATAAATGAATTGATTTTCCTTTTGTCCCCATTGATTGGCAAAATTATGTGGCGCCAACAGCTAACATTGCACCAATTTTGTGTTTGTAGTGGGATGTTCTCTTCAATGGAAATGGTGTACAGGAAGTTGCCCATATTGCAAATGGGTCTCACCCAGGGAACTGTATATCTGTCCTTCGGGTAATATTAAAAAATTGTTTCAATAAATAGTTATAATTCACCTGCACAGTATCTACTACTTATGTTGTTATTAACCAAATTGTTTTTTCTGTCAAGATTATATTTAACGTTTGGACAATTAATAAAATGGCATGTGCAGGGTTTCAACTGTAGTCAAAGCAACAACATGTTAATTCTGCAGGAGAGCTGCATAGACTCATCAGGATCACTTGTGGTCTACTGCCCTGTGGACCTGCCAGCTATAAACATAGCCATGAGCGGTGAGGACCCTTCCTACATACCCTTGCTGCCCTCAGGCTTCACCATTTTGCCTGACGGCGAAGATGGCGGTGGGGGAGGAACAATATCCTCCGCCGCATCCACTAGTACTAGTAGTAGAACTAGAAGTGCAGCAGCGGGTGGTTCGGGTTCGCTTGTTACGGTGGTGTTTCAAATACTAGTAAGCAGCTTGCCTTGTGCTGCTGGTGGTGCTAATAAGATGATGATCAGCCCTGAGTCTGTGGCCACCGTTAACAACCTTATCGCCACCACCATCCACCAAATTAAAGCTGCCTTGAATTGCCCACCCACCACTACAAATACTGCAACAACTGCTTCCTTATGATGATGAATCTGCCTTCTGCTAATTTCAGCTAACACCCCAACTGTCTTTCAGCCGTTTAAAAATTACACCATTCAGACAAGTCAGAAAAAGGTTCAGTTTCTACTTATTACAAAAGTACTCTGCATAACAATATTGAATATTGAAGGGTGAAGAAGCAATGAATGTGGGGTGGTTGGGAGTTTCAAATGACCAGACCCCCACATCATCAATAGTTTAGCTGAAGGCTGCTGCTGCTGCTGCCTCCTCCTCTGGTGAAGATCATTTCAGTATCAATACTAGTAGTAGTCCTACAACCTAATTAATTTTGAACCCTTCATTTCTTTACTTCCATTATTTGTTTGGGTTTTTTTCGGTCCCAATCTAAGCTGAAGATTTGATTGGTCTCTTAAAGAGATGGAGTCAAGAACGCACCATACTCGGTTTTTTCCTGCTGTGGGTCCCCTGATACCTTATTCCCCTAGGCCGTTTTATTTACTTTTATTTCCCATTTCTCTTCACGGCACCAACATTAATGTATGGTTCGGGTATTGACTTCTGTTTCATTATGGATTGCTTTTTACTTATTTGTTATGGAATTATGTCAGCTGTCCGAGAACATCGTCTCTCTCTCTCTCTCTCTCTCTCTCTCTCTCATGTGGTCCTCTGTGCAGGACCAAAATGGGAAAAGGCAAAAACGAGTTGAAAGTCAAATACAGCAGGACCACATAATTGATGGCTTGGATAGGCTTTGTAACTTCACAACAATTGGTTTATGATTGGGTCCTGCATTCGGTTTGATTTCTTGGGGTAGAATCTATGAACCATCTCTTGGCTAAAATTAATTTTTTACTTTCAAAATTTCTCTAGTCGAGACGATTCACACCCCAAGACAGGTTATCCTCTCACAATACATCACATAAAGATATGTGAACACAAAAACTAAGACAGTTTTAAAATAAAACTTTCTTAATGGAACATCCCCAAGTCTTTTGAGCAAATAATCAAAGAAAATTAAAATCAAACAATCTTAACTTATATGCGATGACAAACGGGGCCACATGAGAAGAAAAGAAATAGCCGCAAACCGCCGTGTCAATAATGGGTTTTGCCCAAATTTAGAACCACTCCTTTAGAATGGAAGTTCATGAACAAAGGGTAATACAAGTACTCATGCCAAGAAGGATTTTTTACTAAAATTGTGGAAGTCATATGGCACATGGGAGAACAAAATTAGCTATGCTAATATGGAAATAAGGAATTGCTCTAAGGTCCATTATAGCTATTTGTAACATGTCTAGTCCACGTCATATTTTCATAACACCTCCAATCCACTTTTTTGCATTTTCTAAGGTATGAGATACACTCTCCATTTTTAATAGACAAATATACTCACATTAAATTTACTACATAATATGCCAATGCCGGAAAATTTCTCTGGCGTTAAAAAACTCACCAAAAAATTTCAGCGGCACTGGAAAAGTCGTCGGTGCAGATATCCATATCTGGAATCACAAGATGTGGTTATCTGAACATAATATACTTTTGCTAGAAAAGTTTGCCAACGCCAAAAAAATCGCCGAAAAATTGAATTTCGTCGGGAAGTTCGCGGAAAAAGTTCGCCAGCAGCAAAAAGTTAGACTTTGCAAAAAAAGTCGTCAGCACAGATAACCACATCTTGTGAGCCCAAATGTGGTTATCTGGATCCCAATTAGGCTTGATAAAAAAAGATATAGTATAGATTACCAGATTTGATGATTTCAGATATGGGGCCCAAGGTTGTGAATCCCGTACCGTACCGGATTTGGGGGAAACCGGTAACTCCCACCTTCAATACCGTCCCGGCTCTGATACCGGACCTTACTAGCGATTACCGGAAATTTCGGGTAATACCGGACGAGATGGCGGTATACTCGAATCCGTCCGGTACTATTTTGAATGGACGGTGACTGGCGTTTTACAATCAGATCGCAGCCACAGAGAGAGAGGGAGGGAGGAGGGGAAGGCTACACTTGTTTTCCATGACTGATTGAGAGGAGAGAGAGGGAGATGGTAGCCATACCTGTTCGATCTGCGAAGTCGAGAGAGAAGTGTCGAGATATGGTAGCCGACTGACCCTTTCAATTTTGGGTGGTTGTAAAACTTCTGGGAGTTAATGACAAAAAGATAGTAAAATAAAGTGTAATAAGTACTTTTATTAACCTAGAAAAGATTTTTTTTTTGTTATTAGATACTACTGGGTATAGGTTTCTTTTTTCTATTTTTTATTTTTTCGTTGGATGTGGAAATTTTTTTTAATATATATATAACCTTGGATATTTGTTGTTTAATGACAGTATATTTTATGTTGAATTGGATGATATTGAAAAAAATTATTGATTTATATATTTATAAATACATATACTCATTTTTCCCCCTTTTTTTATGTTTTTGTTGGATATATATATATATATATATATATATATATATATATATATATATATATATATATATATATATAATAAACTTCCTATCAAGGATCCCGGACCGTGTTACGGTCCGGACCTCCACTTTCCGGGCCAAATTTCGACGATCCGAACCGTTAGATGTGTTTAGAAGGTGTTTTTTAGGGCCCCCGCGAGGATTTGGCAAAAAAAAATACCCGGAAGGGCTTGATCCAAGCAGTTTTTCATAAAAATGCATTTATAGCGTTTTTATGAAAAACTGCTTGGATCAAGCCCTTCCGAGTATTTTTTTTTGCCAAATCCTCGCGAGGGCCCTAAAAAACACCTTCTAAACACATCTAACGGTTCGGATCGTCGAAATTTGGCCCGGAAAGTGGAGGTCCGGACCGAGTCCGGACCGTAGAGGTGTGGATAGGAAGGAGACTCTCTCTCTCTCTCTCTCTCTCTCTCTCTCTCTCTCTATATATATATATATATATATATATATATATATATATATATATATATATATATATATATTACCGCTAAATCCGAAACGGTACCGGTATCAACCCGGTATCGGTACCGTACCGTACCAGTAGGAAAACCGGTACTCTCTCCGGTACGAGATTCAGAACCTTGGGCCAGTGTCTATAGGGACCAGGTTGGAAAAGTCAGGTTGGAAAAGTCACCATTGCAGATAACCACATCATATGAGCCCAGATAACCTCATCTGGTGATTTCAGATATTGTGCCAGTTGCTATAGGGATCAGATTGGAAAAGTCACTGGCGCAGATAACCACATCTTGTAGATAATCATATCTTGTGAAGCCAGATAACCACATCTATTGATTCCATATATGGGGCCAGTTACTATAGGGATTAGATTGGAAAAGTCGCGGGACAGATAACCACATTTTGTGAGCCTAGATAATCAAATCTGGTGATTCCAGATATGGGGCAAGTTGCTATAGGGATCAGATAGGAAAAGTCACTGGCGCAGATAACCACATTTTGTAGATAACCACATCTTGCACATCTGTTGATTCCATATATGGAGCCAATTACTATAGGGATTAGATTGGAAAAGTTGCGAGGCAGATAATCACATCTTGTGAGCCTAGATAACCACATCTGGTAATTCCAAATATGGGGCCAGTTACTATAGGGATCAGAATGGAAAGGTCGCTGGCGTAGATAACCACATCTTGTAGATAACCATGTCTTGTGATCTCAGATAACCACATCTTGTGAGCCCAGATAACCACATCTTGTGATTTCAAATATGGGGCGAGTTCAAGGTTCTGAATCTCGTACCGGACAGGGTACCGGTTTTCTTACTGGTACGGTACGGTACCGGTACCGTTTCGGATTTAGTGCTACTAATATTACATATAGTTTTAAAATTATAATTTTTCACGTATCACCCAATTAATCATGACATAAAATTTCCTTGAACAAGAAAAATTTTACTCTTCTTATATGATCTCTATTATATTGAAATTATTACTCTAAAAATGAAAACATCTACTTGAAATAACTATACTTCGACCAGAACCTGCATCCATTAGCACTTTGGTCATTGTGAGTCTTTATGGCTCACTACAATAAAAACAAAAACCACAGCAGTAACTACAACTGTTCTTTCCTATTTGAAAAAACTACAGCTGTTCTTTTTCCCCTTTGACCACAGTACAACTTTCTCTCTCTCTCTCTCTTTCTCTCTGTTTGTCTCCCTCTCACCATTGAAAACAGATCTGCCATTCACAAAGACAGAGATCAAACCAGAACCTCCACCCCAAAATTTACGATCGACTCCGGCACAGCTCTATCACCGATCACTTCAAGTACATCTCTCTCTCTCTCTCTCTCTCTGATGCACTCCGACCAGATCTGCAATTTTTCGGATGGTATCACCGGTAAATCAATATCGGCCGGTATTGTCTGGATTGACCGGTAGGACCAGAATTTGGGACGGGACGAAATTATGGGGGGGAGGTACCGTTTATTGGCAAATCCGGTACGTACCGGCCGGTACTGTACGAGATTGACAACCTTGGGCGAGTTGCTATAAGGATAAGATTGGAAAAGTCGTCGGGTCAGATAACCACATCTTGTGAGCTAGATAACCACATCTGGTGATTCCAGATATTGTGCCAGTTGCTATAAGGATCAGATTGGAAAAGTCGCAAGCACATATAACCACATCTTGTGAGCCCAGATAACCACATCTAGTGATTCCAAATACGGAGCCAGGTTCTATAGGGATCAAATTGGAAAAGTCATCAGCTCAGATAACCACATCTTGTGAGCCCAGATAACCACATCTTATAGATAACCACATTCATGATTTCAGATATGGGCCAGTTGCTATAAGGATCAGATTGGAAAAGTCACTGGCGCAAATAATCACATCTTGTGAGCCCAGATAACCACATCTGATAATTCCATATATGAGGCCAGTTACTATAGGGATCAGATTGGAAAAATCGCTGGCGCAAATAACAGCATCTTGTGAGCCCAGATAACCACATTTGGTGATTCCAGATATGGGGCCAGTTGCTATAGGGATTATATTGGAAGAGTCGCTGGTGCAGATAACCACATATTGTGAGCCTAAATAACCACATTTGGTGATTTCATACATGGGGCCAGTTTCTATAGGGATTAGATTGGAAAAGTCGTTGGCGCAGATAACCACATCTTGTGAGCCCCAGATAACCACATCTAGTAGATAACCACATCTGATGATTCCAGCTATAGGGTGATTTGCTATAAGGATCAGATTGAAAAAGTCGTCGGTGTAGATAACCACATCTTGTACATAACCACATGTTAAGAACCCAGATAACCACATCTGGTGATTCCAGATATGGGGCCAGTTGCTATGGGAATCAGATTGGAAAAGTTGTCGGTGAAAATAACCACATCTTGTGAGCCTAGACAGCCACATCTTCTAGATAACCACATCTAATAGCTACGCCAGAGACTTCTCCGGTGAAGTCCACTTTTCCGACGACTTTTCCGACACCAAAGAAATTTTTCGATGACTTTTTCGACACCGATCATTTTTTCGGCGCCGACAACTTTTCTGGCCTCGTCGGTTTTTTCGGCGCCGATGACGTACTTCACATGTAAGTGATGGGTATTGTCGTACTTTGGATGTATGCGTGGACTAGATGAGTTAGAAAAAGTTATGTGGACTGCAAGTTTTAGGAAATAGCTATAGTGGACCACATAGCAACTGGCCCTTTTTATAAGGAAGCATAAAATTGCAATTTTGTTAGTCATTTCTGATAGAGTTTTTATGTATAAGCTTTGATTAACATCAAGTTTGATTTAGGGCAATAAATGGGTTATGAGTGAAACGGCTATTTATGTGCCCTTCCTGGGATGTGCATGATTGACGCACATTGGTTTATGAAAAGTTGCAACGTATTTTGGTTATAGTTAAGACATGATTCTCTCACAGATTTAAAGTTCAATAGTACATTTTCTTTTGTTGGATGTGGGTTTCAGTCCTTTTGGTTGATCAAATCTTTGTTTCTTACCAACACCTTTAGACCAGGGCTCTTCAAGAAATCATGGATAGTAGTACTATGTTGAAAGCTGCTTGAACTCTCTTTTTTCGGCTAGAATGTACCCTCGGACAAATTGGGCTTGGGATCTATTATCAAAGTTATTTGGCCTCATAATATAGAAAACTTTATCTTTTCTGAGTGTATGTGGTGAATTTGTGGGAGAGGGGAAAAAATTTTGAGAGAGAGAGAGAGAGAGAGAGAGAGAGAGAGAGAGGGCTGGTTGGTAAAGGGGGAGGGAGAATGAAATTTCTCTCCCCAAAACTTGTTTATATAGTGCCACTAACACACACATCCCTCAAACTTTCAAATGTGTTACAATTTAGTCCCAAACACATAAACTTCTGACATTAACCCTCATGTCCACATTTAAATGCAATTTCATAACATTCTCCATTCTTATTTTTGAAAAATCTTTTGAGAATCAATATACCTTGCTCTCACTCAAAAGATTTGTTAGCAAAAACAATCAGACACATAATAAAGGAATAAGAACAGTAAAGAAATCGATAATAAGATTTACGTGGTTCCCCAAAATCGGGTACCTTTACGGGAACGAGAGTGAGTCTGTTATTTGATTAAGTCATTCAGGGTTTTACAATAGGGAGTATTTATGATGCCTAATTTATTCTAACCCTAAAATACACCATACCATACCGCGGGGGGCCTACGGCCCAACCCATACAATTGAATCTGCAATAGGCCAGATGCTTCACTCCGCTTCGCATCTGATCTTTACTAGAACTTCTCAGTACCTCTCCATATGAGTCACAAGTTCCAACAAGATTTAACATTGGAAAAGTGGGGTTTATTGATAAGCCCCAAATGTGTATATATCTGGGCTTATCTCGCTCATTTTGTTCACACAACGCGCGTATTATTGCTTTATATGATTGATGTTGTGCGAAGTGTGTATTTGTGAGTTTCAGAGCAAACCAAGGGAATAAAGCGCATTTGAAGCGTTATGGGAAGCATCCCACAGAACCCAAGGGACAAGTGCCCCATGGCACCCCACTACTAAGCCTCAAGAGCCAAGAAATGAAGATTTGGCTAAGGCTCGGGAAGCCTAGAGGTCACAAGATCAACCCAGAAGGCCAAGGGGTGACCAAGACATGAAGATCAAGCTTAAAAGGGGTGTGTATAGATACCTATTAATAGAGGTATCGATACCTCTATTGATCATGTTGAACAGACATGCTTGCATCAATACCCCATGTAGGGGGTATATACATGGGGTATTTATACACACTTGTTCCGGAGAAAATTTTAAGCAGTTGTATTGATACCAAGCCTCATGGATATCTATACAAAGGCCTTTCGGGCTACTTTTTGACTTTCCTTTTATGTTATGTTTTTAAATATTTTGAGAGAAAAAGGCTTTGTTTATAAATAGACCACTCCTCTCTCACCTTCTCTCTCTCTCTCACTTCTTCTTTTCTTTAGCTCTAGTTTTCTACTTTTAAGTCATTTCCTTCATAGCTTTTAAACTTTGTTTCCTTCAAGAATCCTTGTAAGTTTTAAGTTCCGTTAATTTCTCATTCATTAATAGTTCTTGTAATCGTCGGATTTTTATATAAATCTAGTGTATTTTCCTATTTGTCATGTTCTTTATTTCCTTTAAATTTCTAATCATGTTTTCAAATACCCTGAGTGAGTAATTTAAATAGGTTTGGTCATGGGGTGATTAACACGCCATGACTTAGGCTTAATCTGTTCTCCTTGTTAAAAAGCAAACATTTCTTTTTAATCAAAGAGATGGGTTCATTTTATGTAACAAAGTTTAGGTTTGTTTATCTCTTTGATAACACGTAGCCAATGGTTTGTCCTTCTTGACACGTGTGATCTTAGAGTGATGTTTGCCAAATGAGTCATAGAACCCTACTCTTTGTTAAACACCTTTTCTAGTCGATTGGTTTTAATCTCTAAATCTTCCGTTTGGGAGCATTTGACGATGTCCCGAGCCAGTTATCAAGAGAGGAACCGATTAGCTTAAGTTATGATTGTTATGATTCCCTAGACTTCGCCTTAGGTTAATTAGTCTTTTTAAATCCTTCCAAGTCGTTCTCGAAGTTGTGAGAATTCCACCCCCAAATCACAAACTAAGTTGGCCGCTTTAAAGCCGAAAATTTCACTCTCAAGTCAACTCTCATGCCGGGTGCATTCGGTCTCTGTGGATTCGACTCCGGTCTTACCAGGTATTATGCTACGTGTGATCTAGTCCTACGCTTTGGGCTATCCTATTCTATAACGCTAAGTTGGGTCGCAAGCATTAACACATAGATGAGGTTTGAAAATGAACATAAATCTCATGTAGACATTTTATCAAATACCTAACATGTCATGGTTTCAAGCATTGTGCGTGCCAAGTATTTTGTATACACCCAATAAAAGAGATAAACAACCCTAAGTTTAGACAAAATAAGAGAGATATATCCATTCACAAACCCATTTTAAGCACAAAATGGTGAGAAGACATCAAATATCCTAAGCTATGGGGTGGAAATCACCCCATGTCCAAGACTATAAAACTACTCACACTTGGGTAAAGAAGACATGAAAAAGGAGTATTAAACACATGCAAGTGTGACAAAACGAGGGATATAGACACTCAAATATGAAATCTTGAGTGGTTATCACATACACTCACTGTGGAGCTATAATTCCTCATTCAGTTCCTCTCACCGGTGGTATTGGTTGAGGATGATCTACCCTTCAATCTGAGCTCTAGATCCTGCACACTCAGCACCCGCGTTAGGATCATACTGGACTGTAGAGTCTAGAAGGGCCCTCCGATGGTCAAGCAAGTATGTGAGGAAGACGAAATGTAAGCACAGATCTAGGGTTTGAGTGAGAGAATGTGTGTCTTGCTTCTCTGGTAGAGGTTACCTTTTATAGGTGATCCTTGGCTTGCTTTCCAAGCACGATTGAGCCTGTCAAGTGATGTAACCGCTCAGCTGACGTCATCGTGACAAACTCGAGGGAATATGCCTCAGGCTCATGCCTTCAGTAAGGTGGCGACACGTGTTACAAATGTTCGGTTGACGTCACTCACCATGAACACGGTTTGTTGCACGCACATGTAGCATTAATGTTCCTACTGAGTCCGCCCTGGCTAAGACCCTTCGGTATCTCTGGAACACTTTGAAATGATTCAGACTGACCAGCCTCTCAATTGGGCCGAACCCCAAAATGATTTCCATCACAAAGTTTCCAATGAAACTGTTACTGTGTTCTTCCGGCAAGTAACTGAAGCGACGGACCGAAACCCTATTCGCGATTTACGCAGGTTCGTAGTGAATCTTCCTCCGAAGAGTCCCTCCTAGGTATCCTCTCGGCGATTTCCCTAGAGGCATCTCATTCGATTATTAAAGTCTGTATCAGCTCTCTGCCACTACTCGGTATATCTGGGCCCCTACACTCACCTTATTCACTTTCGCTAGATCATGTCATTGTACAGCTCTGATAGTGCTATGATCTGCAAAGTGTTCACGACCAGCCTTGGGTCGCTCGGACTCTTGTGGTTGGACAGCCTCAAGGCTAGGTCGGTAACCAGTTTTGACAATCTCTCGTGAGAGTTTATTAATCGCTTCTTTACCAATAACAAACTAAAAAAGGACGTCGACGCGCTGCTCACCTTCAGGAAGCAAAAAATTGAAACTTAGACCATAGGCAAAATGCTACTGGGAGCTCTACAGTAAAATACAGGGATGTGACCACAAGCTCGCTGTCACTTCCTTCAAACTCGACCTCGACCCAGAGGGCCGCGTGTTCGCGGACCTCGTTGTCTACGCCCCTGACACGATGGAGTGGCTCATGGAAAGAATTGAGAAATACTACCTCCTTGAAGATGCGAGAGCTGAGCGCAAAGCCGTTGAGCAATACTTGATAACGAAAGAGGCCCCGAGTGTAAGCACTAAAAAGCATGTCAACCAGATCAAAAGGGGGCCCCCAAAGAACAAGCCTCCTTAATACTTCCCTTACCAACGAAAGATATATAAACCAAAGAATGATAATTGTAAATAGAACGCATGTGCTAAGCTTCAATAAACCAAAAGTCACAAGAACCAATCCCGAATAATTTATGTAAATTCTGCACACGTGTTGAATTAATGTTACTACTTTATTCTGCTATTACTTCATTGTGATTATTGAGGATATTGTTTGACTACTAGAACGGACATACATTCACTGGCTTGGTGTACATTTAGACACGATCACCTAGACATTGTTAAGTTAAAGGAAATTGGTAATGATAAGGCTTAGCTGTGATGAGATCTAGGGAAGTCATCCCGTAGAGTCTCGATGTGGTAATTGGCGGTCAACCAAATGATGATTTATGGTAAATATGAGATATTACGAATGACAGTCAACCAGGGATTGTTGTGAATTTGGAAAATGTACTCTATGTGCATCCCGAGGTAATGTGTTGTATGTACAACCTCACATGCTAAATGTACATTTCAAGGACATGTGTTGAATGTACATCCTTATTTGTCGAATGAGCATCTTGACGAATAGGCTATATGTACATTCTTAGGGGGAGAAGTAAAACTTGCGTTGATGGAACAATTGAAGGGTTATTTACCAAGACACCCCCTATAAGTTCATGTTTTTCACTGGACACCCTCTACAAGAATTTGACCTTCCATGAGTCCCCCTCAATCTTCCAAAACTTTACCCCAAGACCCATTCCGTCAACCTTCCATCTCGAACCTCAAAGTTCCGGGTCATGCTTTGATGATCTAACTCATTCAAGTTGTTTAAAACATGTTTTTAAGGATACTCGCAAGAAATCAACTAAAAATATGGCTAGGAAGTGCTTGATCAAAAGAGTTCTTCATAAATACATATATCTGAAAAATTGTTTGGATCAAGCACTTCCCAGTCATATTTTGAGCCGATTTCTCGTGGGTACCCTTAAAAACACGTTTTAATCAAGTTGAACGGTTTGGATCATAAAAAACTGACGATTCATAAAAATAAAAATAAAAAAATTGACGGAAGAGATCTTGGGGTAAAGTTTTGGAAGACAGAGGGGGTATTGTGGTTGGTAAAATTCTTATAAGCTATGTCCAGTGAAAAACATGAACTTATAGGGGGTGTCTCGGTAAATAACCCAAAATTGAATATAGTGATGCTGTGAATCTTGTGATGAACGAAAATGGAAATAGTGATAAACGGGAATCTAATAGGTGATGACTCGTAGTACGAAGATAACTTCGAAAGAAGAAGGAACATTAGGATGGTTAATGTGGGGTGGTTGGTTGGGAAAAATTTCTCGAAAATGGAATGTTTTATGTTAAAAGGTTGCTAAAATGGAATTTACTTGTTCCTTGCTGATGCATTTCTTCTATAACGAGCTATTTACTATTTGTAATGTAAGGGTTAATGGGTAAAAATTTATCTGTCAAGCGTCATTCGCTCATGGTGTTTGTATACCCTGACTTTTCATTCTATGTACAAAAAATGGAGTTAAAGGACAGGAATAAGCTGAAGGTGAAACCCTTTCGGAGGATGAAACTGTCTAATCATGGATTCCCTAGTAGTAGTTGCTCTTTTCTTTTTTAGAGAATTTTACTTGAAGATTGTAATCGTGTCTTGTAACTTAAACTATTTTGTTAAGTTGATATATTCAAATAAAGTTTTCGCTGCTATTTACGTAATTCGTCTTCTAATAAGTGAATACAGTTTGAAAAATATTTTATTACCGTGTCTAGAATTTAGGGTGTTATAATTTATTTATTCCATTTCATCTACTTCCATCAAATATACAATATTTGCACCCCAAAAAAAAAAAAAAAAAACAGGAGCGAACAAAATTTCCCATTACACCCCTCCACAAGTAACACCAAAAATGGCGTGGCCGCCTCGCCAAAATTTATTAGAAAAGTCTTTTCTAATAATTTACAAACATGATGTACATTGGTTTCCCCTTAAAGATTTGTTTCTCTCTCTCGCATGCGCGCCCACACTATCAGACTTCAGATTGTCATCCATCCAGGTTACACGCCAACCATTGTCAACTATTATCATTCAGTTAACACCACATTTTGGACTACTTGCTATTTTTGGTAAACAGGTGAATTTTTCTATTTGCACCCTTGCATGCATATGTATACCTCACGCCATGTTAACTGTATCACCGCATGTAGAATGCAATAGACAAAAGAATAATGCATATGAATGTTACAAAGAAAAACAATCACTATATTGAAGAATGAATGGATTCAGAATTTGAGGTGTCACCACGATTCATATGCCTCTTCCTATACCTCCATGCTACCTGTATGCGGGTTGCTGCGAGGCTTCGCCAGTAGGGTGATTCATACCTGCCATGAAGCAAGTGTTACATCTTGAAAAAAGAGGGTGATAGTGGCGAAAAGAAACTTAGTGATTGCAAGTGTTTGGCATATGAATAAAGACGATAGACTGAATGAAATAAATCTCACGGAAGTGGGATCCAATTGAAAAACCCACTTGAAACTCTGGATGTTCAGGAATCCTAAGTTTTCAAAGCTATGAGACGATTAGGATTTCAAGACCATCTTCAGGAAAATGCATGGTAGATCAAATTTACTAGCTAACAAAATCATATCCCGAAAAAAGAGGAATGTTTCAACGTTTGTCATGTTTTCCCCTCCTTTTGATATGCCTGAAGGCCTGTTTCAACGCAGCATATCATAATTAACTACCTATAGAGCAAGAGGTTGAAGTTAATCAAGATCGACATTCTTTGCATGTAGTTGAAAAAACTACATAGTACCACAAAACTATTTTCTTTCTTTCTTTCATATATCATCCACAAACTTTCCTATAACTATATATTCTCAGAATTATAGTTGTGAGGGTACTAACCTTATGGCTCCTTGAACACGTGGTTTCCTCAAGAATCTCGAAAAAAGACCCGTGACTTCTTCAATATCCCCAGCTCGTAGAGTAAATGCTTCTACATTTGTACAGCACTTCACCATCCTATTGCTGACCAATCTGTGTCCAGGAAACCTCACTTTTCCTCCACCTGCAGATATTTTGTAGAAGCATTTATCATCTTCACATTGAAGTACTAGGCCTAGTGTAGGGAGAGAACAGGATTATTCTGAATCAAGTCATATTAGGATGGCTATATACACACTCCAAGTATCATATATCAGATGTTAGTGATATGTTCTAGTCATTGAGATCGTGTTTGTAAACTTATGTTGGTAGAAAATACATTTACTACCTTTGTTCTCTCTTCTAGATTAATTTTTGTTTTGTTGTTTTGCTTTTCTCTCCCTTTGTAACAAATAAACACACGCATTTGAATAAAGTGTAAAATGCAGATTACACCCCATGGTCTGGCCCTTGGCACTCCATCTCTTTGACATTTGGAAATGAACAACTTGCCTTCTCATAGTGTTGGAGTGAAGTTTCCATCCAATCTTATGGAACATGTGAAATAGACACCTTTTATGAGACTAATGTCAAAAGAGATTAAATAAAGTTGGACGCTAATGCAAGAAGACAACACTACCCTTCTCTATCATCTTCTCCAAAGCGATATGGAAACCTTAGCCTAAGCCATGAAGTTGAAGCACCCAAATCCGTGATCTAACCTACCTTTGCTTCCAAATCATCTCCTAACCCTTTCATAGACTGAACCTTTCCTGCCACCAAAACCCTTTCCACCACCCGCATATCCCCAGCATCACAACTGAACCATTTTCCTACCCTAATTCTCAAATACGCGTGACCTCACTCTAAAAAACCCTTGATCAGGTCCAATCAAAACCCCAACTACCATATTCTTTAGCCACCAAAATCCCACACTAATGCGTGCTATCTATTTAACATGAATTCCGAATCTCCAATTTTCTTTTCATTAACCAGTTAACACGCTATCTATCTCCATAGGTCATTATTTGTTGACAACCACTACTACATAAAACTAAGCTGAGCCTTGTATCTTGATCAATTAGGGCTTTACAAATTGATGTACTTGAAAAATATCAAATTTTTTTTAATAGAATAGAAAAAGTTATGGGGATAATAAAATGAAAACTATATGAAGTGGCTCTAACATATAGTGATGCTATCGACACCTCAAACATTCTCTTGTGGCTCATTCTTTATGCAAAGTATCGCCAATGCATGTCTACATAAAGTCACAGACATATTTTACAGATTCAATATTAAGAACTTCAAAAGCAAAAAGATTGGAAGCTAAAAAATTGAGAGTGAGATTTCAATGATACGGGTGGACATGTGACAGCGCAGTACCTGACGTTTATTGAAGAAGCCGAATAATTGGTCATTCAAATAATGGAATTTGTAAAAAGGTAATATATATTGAGGAGCAAACAATAGGAGAAGGATAAAAAAGAAAAAGATATGGACATTAAGGTAATTTCATATCTGCAGTTACCAGAGTTACCAATTGTATTTTAGTCCAAACCACAAGGAGGCAAGTTGGTCATTTCCCAGTGCCAGGGAGGTGAAGAGCCAAAGGGCCAAACCGCAAGGGGATAATTTGCATTTTGGCCATGAGGGAACAATCTGAGGTGAAGGAACTCATCACTGTAGAATTAACCTACTTTCCTTTACTTTCTCCCTCTCTCTGGATCTCAATTGTAATACCCTGAGGGAGGATTCTTCACTGATTTCAATCAAAAGAAAAAAAAAACAGAATACTCGAATTTTGATTGAATGTAAACATTACATGCAGATGCAGACCTCAAGGAACTTAAAATACATTCCAAAACATGCAACTATTCAAGCATGGCTACCAAGAAGTGAGAAACAAAAATAGCAGTTCATGACCAACAGAAGCCAAAAATAAAAAAACAAATCAGTGGCATACCTTTATTTACAGAAGAATGCTCAAGGCACCGTATGAAAAGTTCTTCCCCACAAGCGTCCCCTTCAGACAAGGGAACTGAAATACCGTCTTCTCCAATGCTCTCCATTTTCCCCCGGACAATAAAAACCATCTTCTCAATGACGCCACCGTGGTATAAAATTTTGCTTCCTTTAGTGTATGTTTTTTGTCTTAGCCTCTCACAAATCGCATCTAATATAGGTTCATCCATTAAGGCAAAAATACGGACCTGAAATTGATGCACACTACGATTAATACACCGACAAAGACCATCACATATTCACATGATTAACCCATCTTTTGGTTGGATAATTTTAACTGCATCTAGGATGCCCCAGCCTCGGAGGTACCCCAACATATTAATAGGATCCATTATAATTTTCAAAAGAAGGCGTAGGAAAGGTTCTAGGAGTATGAGTGCAAAATGGACTTATACTGAACTTTAGGGCCCAAAATAGTGTTCTATCCTTGTTGCTTGGATGACCTCTGACATGATCTGTTGCTTCTGTCCTCTGGCATGGAAGGGGAACAGCGAACAGAATTGCATTAGAGAAAGTGTTGGGTGGGGTCCACCCCATTTGCTTGTATGTCTCAAGGAGCATGAGGCCTCTCTAGAAGCTGCAATATAAGAGGCAGAGCATTCACGTGGAGCATTGCTTATCTTCATGTTGCATTGCTCCTGATTCTTGTGGCTATTAATATGAGTATATTTCTCTTGGAATTGAGTAGGAGAGAGAAAGAGTTACATGAGTAGAGAGAGCAAGATAGGCTCCTCCTCCAGGAGGGAGTCGAGTGAGCCAGTGCTCCAATGAGGGTAAGACCAAGAGAGGTGAATTGAGTTGAGTGGTGTCTCCTCCTCCATTGTATTTGTATCTTCCCTACCATATATAGTTAAATTCCTCCTCCCGTGGACGTACCCAAGTTTGGGGAACACATAAATTACTTGTGTATTTCTATGTGAATGGTGTGAGTGAGTGTGTGGGCAAACCTATGGGGCACAACAATTGATATCAGAGCTCTGGGGGAGCGAAAATGGGTGTTCTGTCCAAAATTTCACGGAAAAAAAGTTGGCCGGATCTAACTTTTGGTCACACAGTGCGAAGCTTTGGTCGATATGAGTTCAACGGCTCAGACGGTACAGAGAATGGAGCATTGAGGTGCACACAAGGGTTGCAACAATGTAGGAGAGGCATTGAAGAAGGGAAAAAAATGTTTAGGTGCGGTAGGTACCTCAGGAGGGTGTTTACAAATGGGTCAAAATCAGAGACTTGATTAGGCCCAGTGGACTCGATCCGACTAGATGGATCGACTCGCCACAGTGGCCCGTCCCAGTTTCGACAGTTGACAGGTCAAAGATTGAACGTTGACTTTGATCTGGCAGAAAGGTGGTATTTGCAATGAAGTTCGAGCTCAATGCAGTTTGGTCCCTGGAGTTAGAGAAACTTGCAGTTCAGCTCCTCGACAAGGACGGTTCCAGACTCTCAGATTCTTGTTGGGTTTTGCCGTGTTAGACAAATTAGAGGTGATCGAGGACGTGATCAAGGTCGATCAGGAGCAATCTGGTTCACTCAGAGGCAAACGAGGTTGATTCGATGGAGGTCAAGAGTTGCGGGGGGTGAATAGGCAGGCAGAAAAGGGGTCATGTCGGAGAGCACGCATAGAGAAGTGATGAAAAAAATGGTGATCCGTATTGCTGCTCGCGGTTGCAGCAGAGAGACGGACACAAAAGGCAAAGTCCTAACATCAGGAGGTACAACTTTGATTCGGGCTGCAGGTGATCAGATGAATGGTGGGCAACCCATAGAGACAAGTAGTATAGGTGATTGGCAAAAAAAATGAACGGGATGAGCAGCAGTTGTAGATGCACAAGATATTGGCGCAGGGGTAAGAGGAGTCAACACAGTTGTACATGCGCACCAAGAAACGAATCAGGTGGTGGGTGAGATGCTGGCCAACTACGACTAAGGTGTTCAGACAGAGGAATTGACTATGAAGCACATGTACTTCTCAAATCCCAAAGTACCCGTATCAGGTACCGGTACTTCAAAATACGTACCGGGTACTCCAAAAACGTAACCAGGTACTTTTGAGTTTATGGGTACTTCGTTGGGTACTTTTCTGGGTACTTTTGGGCCTGTTCATAAAATTTTCAAAACTTAAGGGATTCTGTATGAAAAAAAAAATACTCAAATTGGTGGCCTTAATATGCAAGAAATCAATGCGATAAAGTCGTAAACTCGAGACCACAACTCAGATCTAGAGCTTGATTTTGGAAAAACAAGAGCAAAATTGACTAATATTTTTTGTCAATCTTCCTCTAATGACTGTGACTCCTCTCTCTCTCTCTCTCTCTCTCTCTCACTCACTCATTATTTCTGCTACCCCTTCTCTCTCATTATTATGTCAAAATCTATTCCTTTTTTCAATTTTTTAGATGGACCTTGAAATATCTTTTGCTGTCCATCTTGAAACCTATAATAGTTGCATGCACAAAAATTAGGCTATTGCACTTTATTTCATAAGAAGACGAGTCTATCAAGCAGTATGGGTTCAAGTTGAAGTGCTATTAGTTTTTGTTATCTTGCTTCTATCTATAAAATCTGTTACACTTGTGTTATATCTAATTAATCCTGCCAAACTTGTAAAAAAGATATACCTAAAAAAATTGTTGTACCCCACCGTACCCGTACCCTACTTTTTTGGGTTGTTGCCGTATACCTTACCCGTACCCGTTCCCCGTACTAATACCCGTGCTTCCTAGGGAATTGAGATGGTGACGAGATGAGGCATCATTCTTTTTCTCCGTGGATTTGTGATAGGTTCCTCTCCGGATGTGTGGCCACATGATGACGAGAGTTAGAGTCACTAGATAGTGTCGTAATGAGTGGGCACTGGCGTTTGATGATTGATGGGCGCAGACGATGGCATACTGCGGGGGGTGAGAACGCCCAACGGCAAAGGGCATAAGATACTAAGGGAACTCTAGTCAAGGGGATGCAAATAGTTTTCTCTGCAAGGGGAGCAGACAAATGGTCGAGGAGGATCAGATCAACAACGGAATTTCTTCTCCAAATGGTGTGGAGGGGGAGATTTGTTGGGTGGGGTCCACCCATATGTTTGTATGCCTCAAGGAGCATGAGGCCTCTCTAGAAGCTGCAATGGCGGGGTATACATAGACGGGGTTTTCCCTACTCATCCTAAGGAAAACAAAAAAACAAGAACAAATGCTACCGTCAAGACCAATAGTCCACGGCGTAAAGAACACCTAGGTATAATTATTTGTTATTTAGTGATGGATCCAGTATGGCTCATCTTCGGAAGGATACTTCTGAGAATGCAGAGCCAAATATATAACATAGAACATGCACTGAGATAACTATTAAACACAATGCACAAGTACCTAGCAATGCTATGACAATCAGGTGAGTTAAACAATAAAGCTCACCTTTTTCACAAATTTGAAGAGGTGCCTTCGTATTTCTCTCTGAAGATCTTCAGGCAAATTCTCCAACAATATTTCTTCGTTTACCCCTCTCGTGGCGGCCCAACTATAGCGTTCTGATAGGCGAACTTGTCTACATTTTACACACTTATATGGGTTAATTTACAAAACAATATTTTTATTTTAGGTATATACATTATCCAATAAACCTAATGACATCGAAGATGGCCCAAACAAGGCAATGCAGCACATTAAAGAACAAATACTCCTTCAATAATGATAATTAATTTGTGATTATACAAAAAAACCATAATTAAGTCATTCTATTTTGTGAAAAATTGGCAGCAAATCCTTCATCAACC
Source organism: Vaccinium darrowii (assembly GCA_020921065.1). Classification (NCBI taxonomy): domain Eukaryota; kingdom Viridiplantae; phylum Streptophyta; class Magnoliopsida; order Ericales; family Ericaceae; genus Vaccinium; species Vaccinium darrowii. The sequence goes on along the minus strand of CM037158.1, from coordinate 20,152,328 downwards.
ATGTTGCCAGATTGAGATACGACACTCGCATAGTGTAATTGGGTACTGAAAAATAAAGTCATTGACAACCTAACTGTAAATGTACTTTGAGAACATCAAGTGCTTATTTTGTATCGATGATCTACACACAACAACAGAAAGAGTTTTATTGGAGCTCCTCACAAGCTTTGAAGCACGAAAACGTTTTTTTAGCCCCACTGATAAGTATCTAACACACTTGGGACTAGAATACATCCTGACATGCCGGGGCATTGGGCAGACCCAGACATGTACCTGAATCTTTTAATTTAATTTTATTTTATTATTATTTTTTGCACGGACATCCTAAGGATACACTGACAATTTTTTATTTTACTTTTTTAGTCTTGATATCGATTGGGTTATTGTTTTGCTGTTAAACTGATGACTGACATGTTCATTTATCCGCGTATAACTACTTCAGAGCATCTGCAATGGACTGACTAAGATAGAAAGGCTGAAGCTTACAATTTGGTATAACTGGGACCCATCTATTGAGTGTTGACTTTTTTAGGGCATGGATATGTGTTCTTATGGAGTGGCTAAAATGTTTGTTGAGTAAAAAGGGGATCCACGTTAATGATACGATATAAAAATGCGGTCTACTCTGTGAAACATGGATACCGATACGAGATACATATACAGATATAGTACAATGGCGATACAGAAAATCACAAAAATATGATCCGGGTATGTATAGGATACATAAATGAAAAACATTTTTACAAGCTTTTACATGCAAGAATGGTGATATATCATTGCAATTTTGTAACGCTAAATACTTACCTTTGCAAGCTATAAATTAATTTACAACCTTAATTTCTAGTTTTATGTTGGACCTACGAAAATTTATTTTACTTCAAGCGTAATTTGCTTATATCACATTAGTAAAGTAGTCTTGATTTTTTCCATTTGCTCTTACTTTCGCAATCAACTCTTATATGAAAAAATCTTATATAGAAGTTTTTATTATTTAAATGTTGAAATCCAATTTTATAGAATACGCATATGATAGAATAAGGACATTCAAAAAAACATCCGAATAATTTTTTTTCCCCTTAGCAAGATGACATTATTTTTCATCCTGTTATTATTTTCCTCTCTAGAAAGTAAACAATGTATTAGAAATGATGCTTTTATTTATTTAGAACTGTTGTTTGAGAGAGAGAGAGAGAGAGAGAGAAGTGTAGGGTGTTAAATTAACCCTAACACAAGAGTACTTTATTTATATTACCGTGAGAGTGTTACATTACTTAACTTGGCCGATGTGGGACAAAACACTAACTATTCTAACACTCCCCCTCAAGCTGGAGAATAAATATCACAAAATCCCAGCTTGTTACATAAAAACTCGAAACGAGGTTTAAACAATGACTTAGTAAAAATATCTGCAATCTGAGCTCCCGTGGATACAAAAGGTGTAGCCAAAATACCGCTGTCAACCTTCTCTCGAACGATATGACAATCTACCTCAATATGTTTGGTTCTTTCATGAAACACCGGGTTTGAGGCAATATGTATCGCTGCCTGATTATCACAATACATAGGAATGGGTAACTGCACTTGAAATCCAAGCTCCTCAAGAAAGGATCTCAACCAAACAACTTCACATGTAGTATGAGCCATAGCGCGGTATTCTGCCTCTGCACTAGACCTTGCAACAACGGTTTGCTTCTTACTCTTCCAAGTAACTAGGTTGCCACCAACAAAAGTACAATAACCAGTTGTTGAACGTCTATCAGAAGGTGACCCTGCCCAATCTGCATCAGTAAATGCCTCAACACGCAAATGACCATTAGAATGATAAAATAAGCCACGTCCAGGGTGAGCCTTAAGATACTTCACAATGCGAATACAAGCCTCCCAATGTGGAAGACGAGGAGCAGACATAAACTGACTCACCATACTAACAGCAAATGAGATATCAGGACGAGTATTGGTAAGATAAATCAATTTACCAACTAAGCGACGATACTGATCTGGATGAGGAAAAACCTCCCCCTGATCACTGCAAAGTTTGACATTAGGATCCATTGGAGTCTCCACAGGTTTAGCTCCCAATAAACCTGTCTCTTCTAGAATATCCAACACATATTTTCTTTGCGACAAACTAATCCCATCCTTGGATCTTGCCACCTCAATACCCAAGAAATATCGTAGCTTACCCAAATCTTTAGTGTGGAATTGACTGTGTAAGAATTGTTTCAACTCATCAATCCCTCTCTGATCATCTCCAGTAATAATAATGTCATCAACATAAACAATGAGTAACACTTTCCCTCGAGCCGACATGAGGGAGAATACAGAGTGATCGGACTGACTTCGACGCATGCCAAACCTCATAATAGCATCACTAAACTTGCCAAACCACGCTCTGGGAGATTGTTTAAGTCCATAAAGTGCTTTGCGAAGACGACATACCTTACGAGACTCCCCCTGAGCAACAAACCCAGGCGGTTGCTCCATGTAGACTTCCTCCTGAAGATCACCATGGAGAAAAGCATTTTTAACATCAAGCTGAAACAACGGCCAACCAAGATTGGCAGCGAGGGAAAGAAGAATCCGCACAGAACTAAGCTTGGCAACGGGAGAGAATGTTTCAGAGTAATCAACGCCATAAGTCTGTGTGTAGCCTTTGGCAACCAGGCGGGCTTTATGACGCTCAACAGTACCATCAGGAAGATACTTGATGGTATAAACCCAACGACAGCCGACAGTGGTTTTACCAGCAGGAAGAGTAACCAACTCCCATGTGCCATTATTATGAAGAGCAGACATTTCATCTTCCATAGCTGTCCGCCACTCGGACCGGGATAATGCCTCCTGAACAGTGTTAGGAACAAATATGGAGGAAACAGTAGTAGTGAAAGCACGAAGAGATGGAGAGAGATGATCATAAGAGATAAACCGAGAAATAGGATGAGAAGTACTTGAGATATGAGAAAAACCATATTTTACCGGTGGGTGACGATTCTCACAAGTAGGATATCGACGAGCAGGCGGATCTGGCGACAAGGGGGAAGACGGAGGTGTGGGCAAAGACGGTGCAGCAGCCGGGGATGGCTCGCGAGGCTGATTTGGTGTCGGTGCTGGTGCTGGTGCGGGAGAACGACGGACATATACCTGCAAAGGTGTGTGGGTAACAGTACCAGTAGGGACAGCCATAGGTAACACAGGCTCAAGTGTAACAAGGTCATTGGTAGTAACAGGATCTGAGTAATATGGCAATGACTCATTGAACGTGACATCAGCACAAACAAAGTGACGACGTAAAGTAGGAGAATAACAACGATACCCTTTCTGAGTGTAGGAGTATCCCAGAAAGATACACTTAAAAGACCGAGGATCGAGTTCACTCCTATCAGGGTCAAGGGCGTGGACATAGCAAGTGCACCCAAAAACCCGAGGGGGTAATGAATGGAGAGCCCGACTAGGGAACAAGACCTTATGAGGAACCTGACCGCCTAAGACCGTAGAGGGCAGACGGTTGATTAAATAACAGGCAGTGAGAACAGCATCACTCCAATAGGACTTAGGAACCTGCATGTGAAATAGTAAAGCACGCATAACCTCAGACAAGTGTCGAATCTTGCGCTCAGCAACTCCATTTTGTTGTGGAGACCGAGCGCAGGATGACTGGTGAATAATGCCATGATCATCAAGAAATTGAGAAAGGAGACTGTGAAAATATTCACGGGCATTATCTGAACGAAATATTTTAATGCAGGTATCAAATTGATTCTTAACTTCCATATAAAAAGATTTAAACACAGATTTCAATTCAGACCTTTCTTTCATGAGATAAAGATATGTGATACGAGAAAAATCATCCACAAAAATAACATAATACTGAAAACCAGAAACACTGGGCACATGAATAGGCCCCCAAATATCTGAATGAACCAACTGAAAAGGACGCGATGCACGACGCTCAACCCTAGGATAAAAAGAGACTCGTCGGTGTTTACTAAACTCACAAACTTCACACACCAACTTATTGAGAGAACGACACGAGGGTATAAGATGCTTCAAACTCTGGAGAGATGGATGGCCAAGACGACAATGATGTTGGTACGGTGACTCTGATGTCTGAAGGGCAACAGGCTGAGGAACTGTCAGGTAATATAGGCCGCCTCGCTCAATGCCCCCACCAATCTTCCTCCCTGTCTTGAGATCCTGAAAAACACAGCCATGAGGAAGAAATGTGACGGAACAATTTAAAGTTTTAGTAAGGCGACTCACAGACATAAGGTTAAATGGAAAACGAGGAACATGTAATACAGAAGTCAAAGTAAGAGAGGAAGTGACAGGAACGGAGCCCAAACCAATAACAGCAGTGGTAGAACCATCGGCTAAGGTGACATGTGATGATTTACCAACTGGCTGTTGACCAAGGAAAAGAGTAGATGTACCAGTCATATGATCTGTAGGCAACACAGGCAACAGATGGACCGGTCTGAGCAAGCGTAGCAGTGGAAGACTCTGTCCCAGCCTGAAATGACAAGAAACGCTGGTAATCCTCAGCTGAAATAACCACACTATCGGCAGAAGATTGAGCAAACTGTCCAGTATCCTCAGAGGCAACCTGATGAGCTTGGGGAAAACCATGAAGATCATAACAATAGTCCACTGTATGACTTGTACTCTTACAATGAGTACAGAATCGGGTACCGCGACCACGACCAGAACCACTACGACCAGAACTACCGCCCCCTGATGGGCGACCATGACTAACACCACCACGACTAGAATTACGACCATTGAACCCAGAATCACCACGACCACCATAATTATTACCCGAATCATAGCTACCAGAACCTCGTCCTCCAGAACCACGACCACGACCGCTAAACCCAGAATCACGGCCACGGCTGTTACGACCATTACCAGATGCATAACCACCAGAGACAGCGGAAGCCAGAGCTGAACGCTCAGAAGAATACACAGGGGGTGGCGTAGAACGGGATGCAGAAGATTGACGAAGTCGACTGAAGACCTCGCTGAGAGAAGGTAGGTCGCTAGATCCCAAAATCTGATTACTAACTGGATCAAATTCTGAGGAGGCACCAGATAGGAATCGAGCAACCTCCATACGCTCACGCTGGCGTCGCACAACCTGAATATCAGAAGACAGTGGCTCACAAACACGAAGTTCATCCCGAATACGACGAAACCTAGCATAATACTCCTCAAAAGATAAATTGCCCTGAGAGATAGAAAAGAATTGCTGATGAAGATCATAAGTGCGACGGAGATTGTTCACACCAGAATACATCTCCTGAGCCTGTGTCCAAACCTGTTTGGCGGTATCTAAAAACATCAGCGAGCCAGCAATATCTTCATCCATACTATTCCATAACTGACTACGAATCCGAGCATCCCTAGGTTTCCACAAAGTAGTATCTTTAGGAGGATCATCAGTCAAGAAATGGGATTCGGACTCCCCCTCATAATATACCTCAACCGCCTTAGCCCAAATAGCATAATTATTACCATTCAACTTTGTAGATGTAATTGGAAGCCTATGAGAAGAACTGAAAGAACTACCCACAATACTAGAACTAGAACCAGATGCAGTAGCAGATTTATCTTCAGACATGTTGCCAAGCAATAATCACAAACAAATCACAGAAAAACCAATGACAGAAACATCACAGTTGCAAACCGAGAGGGCAAACAAAAGTATACCGATCAACGGCGAACAAAAATATCCATCCACAACACTCGACGAAACTCAGGAGAGAACAAGCCGATCAGTGTGATTGTGACCAAACTGCTTTGCACATGAGCAACAGTGGAAGAACAAACAGCAACGGGGAGCATCAATAGCCTTGACTAGTACTGGAAATCAACTGACAGTACTGGGTGATGAAGGTGAGAGCATGAATCAGTGATGCAGAGCACGACTGCACAAATACCAAAGCCAAACATGGACTTCGAAGACAGATCTTGAGATTTCGAACACCATGGAAGGTTCGTGTGAGGGTTTCAAGCACTGATGAACTACCAAATCGATGGGGTTTGGATCGATTGGGTCTGATAAGGCCTGGGTTGTAGTTTTCGAGCACCAGGTAAGGATTTCGAGCACCAGGTATGGATCGATTGGGTCTGATAAGGCCTGGGTTGTAGTTTTCGAGTTCCAGGTATGGATTTCGAGCACCAGGTATGTCGGCTTGAGGTTCGATTATGGTGAGATTAGGCTTGAGGTTCGATTATGGTGAGATTAGGGTTTGACAGAGACTAATTTAGGGTTTCGTAGGTAGGTGATGGGTTGAGGGTTTTGGTGGCTGATGATTTAGGGTGACGATGGGTGGCTGACGTAGGGTATTGGTTTTTTTTTTTTTATTTGGTCGAAGATTGGAACAGTGGTGGCTAGGGTTGCGATGGTTATGGAGGATGTGGAACGCGCTCTGATACCATGTTGTTTGAGAGAGAGAGAGAGAGAAGTGTAGGGTGTTAAATTAACCCTAACACAAGAGTACTTTATTTATATTACCGTGAGAGTGTTACATTACTTAACTTGGCCGATGTGGGACAAAACACTAACTATTCTAACAAGAACAATTGCTCAAATTAACATGCAAGAAGTGCCACAATCTTAATTTCATTATAAAAGTTAAACTGCATGACCTAGAGTATTGAAAAAGTATCTGATACTTCAAAGAAAAAGAATTTTGTTTCTTTTCAATTGTGGACATGTTTATCTATCAAGTATCCAATACGGATACGATACACATTCTCTCTCTCTTCCTAGTGTGTCATTGTCTCCCTTTCTTACTCTTCGTCAAGTACATTGGTGGAGTGTGTTCCTTTTTTTTCCCTTCTATGTCCTCTGTCTATCTCTTCTTTTCTCTATCTACTAATGGGTGCCGGGGTGGTCAAACTGTTTGGATACTTAAGCAAGTGATTCCATTGGAGTTGTTTCTACGCAATCCCTACTAATACATTAGCACTAATGCTACAGGTAACGAACACGTGGGATACCGAAAATGTACATCGGCGTGGGGCCCACTTTTGGATCCCACAAAAATAATCCAAACTGTTCACTAGTTTTAAAATAATGTTTAGAATGTCTTTGCAAAAAATCAGCTCAATTGGATAAGTGTAAGTGGTTGGTCCAAACTTCACGTTTTCATTCAGAATTCAGGATCTTAAATTTTGAATGTAAGTGTGAAGTTTGGATCAACCACTTACATATTTCCAATTGAGCTGATTATTTGAAGGGTCATTTATAAAAAAAATTAGAAATTGATCATTCGTGGAGGACCCTAAAGTGGGCCCCGCAAGCTGATGTATATATTCGGTACCCACGTGGTCGGTACCCCTAGTAGTGCTCATTACATTAGTGGGTGTTTTATAGTTGTGGGGTGGTGGATCACGACGGTCTTCCTCAAGTTAGATCCGACTTCCTTCCTCACTCGAAGAACCTACAAAACAGAACAACTTACGTTGATGTTGGATAAGTTTGTAGTGGCATTGTAGACGCCCCAATCCTGCCCGGGAATGTACTTAAAGCATTCCCGAAGATGAGGAGTGCCAAGAACATCGAAACAGAGCTTGAACAAGGCCTTAAAGGCTTACCAAACTCCTCAAACCCTTCCAAACCTAACCCAAAACTCAAGAACAAGCCAAAAAGTCCTCAGGATCACCTGAGCGCTCAAATAAGAGAGTGTAGTGCTCGTGTCCCACCTAAGCGCTCAAGTCGTCTGAGCACGAGTAGCTTTTTTGCAGAGGATCTTCCACCATGATGATGGGATTCCTCTGCCCTCCGACGCTCTCCAGCCCCCGAAACACACAGTTCTTCGTCTCCCCTTCGTTCTGTATCACACTAAACCGTTGTTTAAACCATGTTTAGAGCTGTCATATAACAAGCTGGGTTTTTGTGATATTTATTCTCCAGCTTGAGGGGGAGTGTTAGAATAAGAGTATAGTCTTTGTCCCACATCGGTTAATAGAGTCTTGTCAGAAGGCACTTTGCCACTTCATAATATAAATATAGTTCTCTTGTATTAGTGTTAATTAACACCCTAAACATTTTTCCTCTCAACAACATTAAATTATGAAAGTAAAGGCAAAACATAAAGGAAACAATTGAAAATTACAATACCTTCTTAGTTCTTCTGGCAACCGCCGATGGCTCATCCACTGCTCAACATCACGACGCCGGAGCGACATCTCTAACCGTCTGAAATACAGATTACCATTACCGTTTATGAAAAGTGATTTTACAGAAGGTTAATCAAGGAACTCTCAATACTACATACAAAAACATAACTACTAGAAACAAGATGAGCAATGGATAGATCTCCTAGTTGTGTTCTTACATATAAAGACCCAATAAATTTTTAAAAGGAACATTTCAAAAATTACACAACACCACCAACAATAATAGAACCCATCTAGTCCCCAATCATTAGGGGTGCGGGCAGGGGGCAGGGGATGATTGAAGACAGACCTAACCTTTGACAATATTTGCACAAAGTGGTTGCTCTTAGAATACCACTGAAACAGTGGCCCCCCTACACCTCCAAGAACTGAGGAGCTACAGGAACATTTTGTTGCAGAACCATGCCCCCAGATCAAAGTTGAAAGGCATTAGTAAGGGCAGGCTTAGAGACCCAAATCAATTTCTATGAACATTTCGAAAATTAAATTGAGAAATTGTGTAAGTGTAAATATGTATTGAAATGAGGGGTTAATGTGAGAGATTATTGACTTGGACTTGTTTGTAGCATTTAAGTGGGTGAGAGGTGTGTAGTGTAATTAGCCCTATATAAGGGAGAGTTAGAAAGATAAAATTAATTTCCCTTCTCCCTCTCAATTTGGCCGGCCCTCCCTCTCCCTCCTCTCTCTTGAAATTTCTTCCTACCTCACCACAAACAATCACACCCACTCAAAACCCTCATAGATCCACTCACAAACATTCATACTCACGTCATTTGAACCTGGGATTCATGTGCAAAAGCTTGGGGAGATCATATTTGGTGGGTGTTGGTTTAGGAGAGTTAAGGTTTTTGCTTGGAGCTCAAATCTTGAGGTAGGGATTTTTTCTACACTCTCTTAGTGTTTAGAGAGTTAATTTGTGCCTGATTTTAGCTTGGTTCGAACTCTTTGTGCTTGGATCAAAATCTATCAAAATTTGATGTTCGTGTTCTATATTTATGCATTTTCCATCTGGACAGTTTTCACAGAAACCTCACGTTGGTTAGAAATTGAATTGTGGCCTTTGTTTGGTCCTCCCTTGGCCTCTGACTGAGTTATTTGTTTAAAATCATTATGATGTCACTCGATATTGCGTTGAACTTGTTGAATTACTATTTTGAGTTCACAATTTGTATCGTTGGATGTCCCTCGATTGTAATAGAAATTACTATCATACATTTGTTTGTTTAACATGTAGTGATTATATGACAAACCCATGGACACGTTTTGAACAAAATGAACGGACACTTGACAATTTGAGAAAATGAGAAGTATTTGACTAAAGTTTGAATGATGTTACTAGGGCTACCATTCGGTGTGTCCCTAGGCAAGGGTTACAAGGCCCATGAATCTCGGCAGAGGGCTACGAGATCCTAAGGAGATGTCCCAAATGCTCGGCAGGGTTACGAGGCCCAAGAACTCGGCAGGGGAATACGGGTCCCACAATTTCCGGTAACAGAGATTTGGATAACGATGGATTTTGAAACGAAAGAGAAATGGATGAAATGTTGTATGTGGACCTTTTAGACTTGACGAAAAAGAGATTTTATGAGTACGAGGACTCCATGGTTCCAAGTTTCGAGTTGTATATTGTTGTTTTCCCTTGTTGCTTGTCCTTGCACTCTTATATACTCTTCATGCTCATATCATCTCATATGCATTTAGTGATTGTAGAAGATTTTCCTACTGGGCTAGTGTAGCTCAACCTTTCCATTTCCAGGTACAAATCAAGGAGCATGAGTTGGAGTGCTTGAAGTGCACGGTCTTTTGAAAGCATACAAAGAAGAGTTATTTGTTCATCTCGTAAAACATATTTTTGGATAGATGAATTTGTAACTCTATTTATAACACTTTCTTTGACTCGGATGAATGTAACAAACTTAAACATTTTTATTCATGTTTTGCTTGGGACATGGGAGATGTAACTTAATGACTTTACTTTTGGGCGAACTCTTCTTTTCAAGAAATGAATACCTTTTTTGGAAGGAAGTGTATGGAATTATCGTACTTTCCTTTGGGAAATGTTTGTTAAAATATTGAAAATTGATGGTGAGACATTACATCCTCCGCAGTCATGCTGAAAATAAATGCTCAAGATCATTCAGCTGATACATTAGAGCAATGAATCACATGTGAAACCTATGGTTCTACTTGGTCCACCAAATGGTCTTAAAGTGGAATGAGCGCTAACAATCAACTAAGAATTCGCATGACCCAGCAGAATGTAAAATGTAATTCTGTAAAAATAGGGGAAACATATAAACTAGCAACCTGCTCTATGAAGCACAAACACGTCAGTTCATGCATTGTATCTGTATTTGCCACTTGGCAGGTCCCTTGTTTATGATTTTTTTCCCCCTGGACACGTCAAGGCTGCAACAAGGGTAAATGTGTCTTGTGTCCAGACACCCCCAAAATATTGGTGTATAAGAAGTGTTAGAATAGTTTATATGTTTTGTCCCACATTGCTTAGTTATGTTATGTAACATGTCTCGTGACAATATAAATAAAGTTCTCTCGTGTTAGGGTTAATTTAACACCCTCAACACTTCTTTCTCTCTCTCTCCAAATAATATGGTATCAGAGCCTCCCTTAAACCAAACCCTAACCTAATCATGTTGATTAACGTCACCAAACCCTAGCCGTACTCATCATCTGCCCCAATCAACCCTAGCCGAACTCCTTATCATCCCAATCAAACCCTAAATACTCCAAAATCAACCCCTATCATCCCAATCAAACCCATCTAGACCAAAAACGAACCTATTCAGACCCTAATCAACCCTAATCGATCCTACTCGGACCCTAATCAAGTTCGAAAATCCTACCTAGCACCTTTTCGACCCTAATCGAGTTCGAAAAACACTGACCTAGTATATTTTCGACCCTAATCAAGTTCGAAAACCCTGAACAGACCATACCTTAGTTGATTTCGACCAAAAACGACCCTCACCCAGTTGATTTCGAGTTCAACCAGCTTCGAAAGTAACCTGTTACTGCTCGAAAATACTTGTTGCTGCTCGAAAATGCCTTCGTGTTCTTGAGAGGTGCCTGAAACCATCTAAATCACATGTCTTTGTTGTCGATTGAGTGTCGACTGGTGTTCTCTGGTTGCTACTGGATGTTCTTTTGGCGTTGAGTGTCGATTGATGTTCTCTGGTTGCTGCTGGATGTTCTTTTGGCTGCCACAGTTCAACTGTTATCTCTGGTATGGTTATATGTTTTGTTAGTGTTTCATTGGGGTGCTCCGTGGCAGGTTTAGTGGCTTGTTCAATTTGGATAGTTGTTTATCTTGGTTCAAGAGATTAGTGGATGTTTGCAGTTTGTTGGTGATTATTTTCCTCTCCGTTGTTTGGTAATGTGTCTGAAGATGATAAGTCTGCTTCTAATGTTGCCTCTAGTTCTACTGTTATTGGTAGTATCTCTAGTTCTTCTCGATACCGTGACAGGAGGCCTATTACTTCCATTATTTTAAATGATAAGAATTATGCTATTTGGGCGAAGGCCGTAGAAGTTTATTTTGAGGGTGAGTCAACCTCACAGTGGCTTACTGATGATCCTCCTGCCACAACTAGTTCAACATATGCTGCATGGAAATCTGAGGATGCTCGCATTCGTTCTGACTTATGGAATGTTATGGAGCCTCAAATTAGTGGTCCTTTGATGTTCTTACCCACAGCTAAGCTTGTCTGGAGAAGCACAAGAGATGTTTTCAGGGGTTAACAACCTTCGTCGGACATACGATCTTCATCAGGAATTTTTCTCTGTGTCTATGGGTGAGCAATCTTTAGAAATCCATTATGCTAAGTTTTGTGGTCTTTGTGAGGAGATCAAGATTTCTCAGCCTATTTATGTGGATATTCAAGTTATGGAGCGCCAGCAACAGTTTCTATTTGTTGCTCGATTTCTGTCTAGTTTGCCTTCCCCTACCTACGATTCAGTCCGTTCACAGATTTTGGGAGAACGGACATTACCATCTCTTGGTGAGGTTTTCAGTCGTATTCGCCAGGCTACTATTTCTGATATTGGTTCTATGACTGCTTCTCAGTTACCTTCTGATCGTTTAGCATTAGTTACTACTGTTTCTCGTGATGGTTATTCTCATAATGGCCCAACATCAAGGGGAGCTAGTCGTAGTGGTTCTAGTCGTGATACTGGCCATGGTAGTTTTGGTCGTGGCGGTTCTAGTCGGGATACTGGCCGAGGTTCTAGTCGTGATTCTGGCCCTGGAGGTCATGCACAAGGTGGTGGGAAAGTGCCTCGGCACTGCACTTGGTGCAATGCTAATAATCATACTATTGACTATTGTTGGGATCTTCATGGTCGACCTTCCGCCCACCAAGTCACAGTTTCTGAGGATGATGGTTCACAGGCTCCTTCCAGCAGCGCCCCTCGTGTAGTTACCATTCCAGAGGATGAGTATCAGCAGTTTCAGCACTACCGTTCTACTCAGACTTCTGCCTCCACTGCTACGCTCGCTCAGAAAGGTCACCCTTCTGCTTACCTTGCTTCTCATACTCCTTGGGTCATTGATTCTGGTGCTTCTGATCATATGACCGGTGTCTCTACTATCTTGTCTGATTCTCGTCCTTCTGGGACCCCTTCTCGTGTTACATTGGCTGATGGTTGTACTACACAAATTGCTGGTTTGGGTTCTGTTACTCTAAATCCATCTCTTTCTTTAGATACTGTTCTACATGTTCCTCGCTTTCCTTTTAGTCTTCTGTCTGTTAGTAAGATTACCAACGCTTTAAACTTTTCAGTGACTTTCTTTCCTGATTCTTCTGTCTTTCAGGATCTCAAAACGGGGAGGAAGATTGGAGGTGGAGTTGAACATGGTGGCCTATACTACTTTCTGGATGGCGAGCAAACTACCTCTGTTGCATTCCAATCCACAGTTTCACCCTTCCAGTACCATTGTCGTCTCGGTCATCCGTCTCTTCAGAACCTTAAACGGATGGTCCCGTCGTGTCGTCGTGTTGCGTCACTTTCATGTGAAGTGTGTGAATTTAGTAAACATCGTCGTGTGTCCTTTTCCCTTAGGGAAGAACGTCGTGTGTCGAGTCCTTTTCATTTAGTACATTCAGATATTTGGGGTCCTATGCGTGTTCCATCACGGTCTGACTTTCAGTATTTTGTGGTCTTTGTGGATGATTACTCTCAGGCTACTTATATTTATCTTGTGCAAAAACGATCTGAGTTGTATTCCATTTTTAAATCTTTTTATGAGGAAATAAAACACAATTTGGTGTGGATATTCGCATTTTTCGTTCTGATAATGCTCGTCAATATTTTTGTAATGCTTTATCACAATTTTTGGATGAACATGGGATTTTGCATCAGTCCTCTTGTACTCGCACTCCACAACAAAATGGAGTGGCTGAGCGCAAATTTGGGACATATTTGACAGTCACCCGTGCTCTCTTATTTCAAATGAATGTGCCAAAATCTTATTGGAGTGATGCGGTTCTTACTGTTGGTTACCTTATTAATAGGATGCCATCTACTGTTTTAGGAGGTCAAATACCATATACTTTATTGTGTCCTGATCGCCCACTGTATTCCGTTCCTCCTAAAATTTTCGGGTGCACGTGTTATGTTCATGAACTGGACCGTGACCGGGATAAACTTGATCCCCGGTCCATCAAGTGTGTGTTTCTAGGTTATTCTCGTACTCAAAAGGGATATAAGTGTTATTCTCCAACCCTTCGTCGTCAGTTTGTGTCTGCTGATGCTACTTTTCATGAGTCTGTACCGTATTTTGCTAGTCAGACTACACCATCTCCCCCCACCCCTCCTACTTTTTCCTCTGAGGATCTCTCAGCCTACTTGCCGGCTCAGGCACAAATCCCACCCCCTCCACCACCGCCTCCACCACCATTGCAGGTATATGTTCGCCGTCCTCGAGATGCACAGGCTCCGCTTCCGCTCACCACTCCTCCTTCTCCTCCGTTGCGAGATCTGGATCCGTCTCCCATTTCTTCGTCTGTTGATCCGGTTTCTTCCCCGGATTCTTTACCCATTGCCCTCCGCAAAGGTAAACGTATTTGTGCTACTTATCATCCTATTGCTCAGTTTGTTTCTTATGAACATCTTTCTCCATCCCTTCGTGCTTTGCTACTTCTGTGTCTTCTGTTTTTGTTCCTCACACTGTTCAGGAAGCCTTGTCTATTTCTGAGTGGCGGATAGCTATGGAGGAGGAGATGTCTGCTCTTCATAGCAATAATACTTGGACGTTGGTCCCTCTTCCTCCTGGAAAGACTACTGTTGGGTGTCGCTGGGTGTTCACTGTGAAATATCATCCTGATGGGACTGTTGAGCGTTACAAAGCTCGTCTTGTAGCCAAGGGCTACACCCAGACTTATGGTGTCGAATATGCAGAAACGTTTTCCCCCGTTGCCAAGCTTGGCTCTGTTCGCCTTCTTATCTCTCTTGCTGCCAATCTTGGCTGGCCCTTGTTTCAGTTGGATGTCAAGAATGCTTTCTTGCATGGAGATCTTGTTGAAGAGGTTTATATGGAGCAACCACCGGGGTTTGTTGCTCAGGGGGAGTCTTCTCAGGTTTGTCGTCTTCAGAAAGCTCTTTATGGGCTTAAACAATCTCCAAGGGCTTGGTTTGGGAAGTTTAGTGATGCTGTCTTGCAATTTGGCATGAAGCACTGTCATTCTGATCATTCTGTTTTTTCTCTCACATCTGACCGAGGGAAAATATTATTGATTGTTTATGTAGACGATATCATTATTACTGGTGATGATCAGACAGGTATTGATGAGTTGGAGCTTTTCCTACAACATCAGTTCCATACCAAAGACTTAGGCAAATTGAGATATTTCTTGGGTATCGAGGTAGCGCGGTCTAAGCATGGTGTTAATCTATCGCAGCGGAAATATGTGTTGGATATTTTAGATGAGACGGGTTTACTGGGGTCAAAGCCTGTTGAGACTCCTATGGACCCTAATGTTAAACTGTGTGCTGATCAGAGGGAGTTGCTTTCTAGTCCTGATCAGTATCGTCGCTTGGTTGGGAAGTTGAATTATCTTACCGTTACTCGTCCAGATATCTCGTTTGCAGTTAGTTTGGTTAGCCAATTTATGTCAGCTCCTCGCCTTCCACACTGGGAGGCTGTTCTAAGAATTGTGAGGTATCTCAAAGCCCACCCAGGATGTGGTTTGTTTTATGGAGCTAGTGGACACTTGCGGGTTGAGGCCTTCACTGACTCTGATTGGGCAGGAGACCCATCTGACAGGAGATCCACTACAGGATATTGTATCTTTCTTGGTGGAAACCTTATTAATTGGAAAAATAAGAAGCAGACAGTAGTTGCGCGGTCTAGTGCTGAGGCGGAGTATAGGGCAATGGCTCATACGACATGTGAGGTTGTGTGGATACGTTCGTTTATTGAAGAGATAGGATTTCCTGTGCAGGTGCCTATGAATTTGTACTGTGATAATCAAGCTGCAATCCATATAGCATCCAATCCGGTGTTTCATGAGAGGACTAAACACATTGAAGTAGATTGTCATCTTGTACGAGAAAAGTTGACTGGTGGAGTGATTGCTACTCCATTTGTGTCCACTGGTGCCCAGTTAACTGATATGTTCACTAAGCCATTGTTCAAACCACGATTGGAGTTGCTTTGTGACAAGCTGGGTCTTATTGATATTTACTCTCCAGCTTGAGGGGGAGTGTTAGAATAGTTTATATGTTTTGTCCCACATTGCTTAGTTATGTTATGTAACATGTCTCGTGACAATATAAAATAAAGTTCTCTCGTGTTAGGGTTAATTTAACACCCTCAACACTTCTTTCTCTCTCTCTCTAAATAACAAGAAGTTCTCACAGGGATCAGGTCGTAATGTGAGAATGCTAGGACCATTTAAAATTGAAAAGTATCCATTTCTGTTTGACAAAAAACCTCAGCTGTAAATAAAGATGAGAGAGAGAGAGATCTGCAACCAAAAATGTGTTCTTTGTAAAAGTACCCACCTCATGCATCCCTGATTTGAAATTTTTAGTTAGACTGTAGATAAATCATGTGTATTTTGTTTGTATTATTGCATAATTATATTAACTGGTATGTTATTATATGGGTACAATGAGAACACCATTTTATCAGTATTATGTTGCATTATTTTAATCTCCAAATTATGATATTCATACATACAACACATAGTTTATATGAACAGACATAATCTTAAACTTCTCCCCACCAATGTATCTTACTCGTATCCCCACCAATGTATCTGTAACCTGAGATAATTAAGCTGCTATCGTTATCTTCTTCTCTCTTCTTTTTCTTCTGAAAGACTGCTATCTTTATTGTTAACAATCCTGTATTCCATAAGAGTACCAAGCATATTGAGGTTGGTTGTCACTTTATTTGGGATTATTGCTGAGCAAGGACACTATAATTGTTAAGTTAAGTTGAGTTAGGGTTTATCTGTTATGTTTTCTATTCCTAGGGGTAGTTTGGTCATGTATATTTTTGGTCCTGTATATGTCTGTGTATAGACCATTTTTACAGTAATGAGAAAAATGTGTTGAAGCTATCTCTCTCTCTCTACGATAACTTACATGGTATCAGAGCTTCGATCTCTTGTCGAATGGGCTTCGTGGGAGACTGACGTTGATCTTCCCACCATTGATTGTAGAGAACTCAACTGGTAGGTTCGATTGTTGATCGAAGAGGGGCTCCACTGTTGATCGAAGTAGCAGCGTTCGTCTGTTCATGTACGAACTCACTGGGCTTGCTTCGACGACGACCCCTGACCACTGCACAACCTTCGTCGGCCACTGTCGACCACCGTCTGACCCTCGCTGTCCTCCGGCGACCACTGTACGACCTCCGATGAGTGTTTTTTTGGTCACGGTGTACCTTTTTATGCTCGAAAATCCCTGGGGTGTCTCCTGTTATGCTCGAAAATCACTGGGATGTCCCTCTTAATGCTCGAAATTGCCTGGGTATGTCTGAAATTGGCTGGGTTGTTCTTCCTTGTGTGTACAGTGCTCGTTTTTACTGTACAACCCATCGGAACAGTACTTCGAACCAGGTCTGCCATATTTCAGACCTTGAATTAGTGATTTAGAGCTACAAATCTCCCTTTTGAGGCTCGAAATAGTGTTTTCCACTTACTATCTACTGTATCGGCACTTGATCAAGTTTTTGGGCCTTTGATTGCTTGTTTTTGGAACTCAAATTAGTGATTTTGAGCTCAACCCAGTGGTTCTGCGAGTACAGGTTTCATTTTATACGAGTTTGTCTCGATTGTTGTATGTTATTGCAATTTGGA
This sequence comes from Vaccinium darrowii, assembly GCA_020921065.1. Lineage (NCBI taxonomy): Eukaryota > Viridiplantae > Streptophyta > Magnoliopsida > Ericales > Ericaceae > Vaccinium > Vaccinium darrowii. The sequence continues at coordinate 20,134,818 of CM037158.1, read as the reverse complement.
TTGCTTTGCAACAATTATTGGTGATTGTGGGTTGTTTGAGGCTGATTTAAGGCTCCTCGTGTACTTAGTAGACTGGTTTTTTTGGTTTTGGGGACTGAGGCTGATTCGCTTTGTTGAGTTTGCTCTCGACCGGGTAACCAAGAAGCCACTTGGGCTTGATTATTCGAGTCTTCTACGGCCTTTTGTTGGTGTGGCTGTAGGGATGATGATGGTTCCAAAACATGCTCTTGGTCAGGTTGGAGATGAAGGTTGTCTTCTTTCTCGGGAGGAGTTACAAACTCTCAGAGGCCTATTGGCTAGGCTTGACGCCCCATCTACCCCTACTTCTACTTCCACTTCCACTGCTTCTGATTTCTTTGCTCACAAAGAGATACATGCTAATGCTTCTGTTGTTTGAGAGAGAGAGAGAGAGAGAGAGAGAGAGAGAGAAGTGTAGGGTGGTAATTAACCCTAACACGCGAGAATATTATTTATATAGTTAAGCAACACGTTACACAACTTAGATAAGCAATGTGGGACAATACGCACTATTCTAACACTCCCCCTCAAGCTGGAGAATAAATATCACAAAATCCCAGCTTGTTACATAAAAACTCTAAACGCGGTTTAAACAACGATTTGGTGAAGATATCAGCCAACTGAGCTCCTGTAGAAACAAATGGAGTAGATAACACACCATCTTCTATCTTCTCACGAACAATGTGACAATCAACTTCAATATGTTTTGTTCTCTCATGGAATACTGGATTTGAAGCAATATGACTCGCCGCTTGATTATCACAATACATAGGAATAGGTAACTCCACATCAAAACCTAACTCCTTGAGTAAAGCTCTCAACCACACAATCTCACAAGATGTGTGTGCCATGGCTCGATACTCTGCTTTTGCGCTAGACCTTGCGACCACCGTTTGTTTCTTGCTTTTCCATGTGACTAAATTGCCTCCAACAAAAGTACAGTACCCAGTAGTGGACCGTCTATCAGATGGTGATCCTGCCCAATCAGCGTCGGTAAATGCTTCAACACGCAAATGACCATTAGTCCGATAAAACAAATCACGTCCAGGATGAGCCTTAAGATATTTCACAATACGAAGACAAGCTTCCCAATGTGGAAGACGAGGAGCTGACATAAACTGACTCACCACACTTACAGCGAAAGAGATATCAGGACGTGTATTAGTAAGGTAATTCAACTTACCAACTAAGCGACGATACCGGTCTGGATGAGGAAATATCTCCCCCTGATCAACACAAAGTTTCACATTAGGATCCATTGGGGTCTCCACATGTTTTGCTCCCAATAAACCTGTCTCCTCTAGAATATCCAATGCATACTTCCGTTGGGACAAACTAATTCCATCCTTGGATCTTGCTACCTCAATACCCAAAAAATACCGTAGCTTACCCAAATCTTTAGTATGGAACTGTCGCTGTAAAAACTGCTTCAACTCATCAATACCTTTCTGATCATCTCCAGTAATAATGATATCATCGACATACACAATCAATACGATTTTCCCACGCTTTGACTGAAGAGAGAAAACAGAGTGATCCGAATGGGATCGACGCATACCAAACTGCAGCACAGCATCACTAAACCGACCAAACCAAGCTCGAGGGGATTGCTTCAGACCATATAAAGCTTTGCGAAGACGACAAACCCGAGAACGCTCCCCCCAAGCAACAAACCCAGGAGGTTGCTCCATATAGACCTCCTCGAGCAGATCACCATGTAAGAAGGCATTCTTGACATCCAACTAAAATAAAGGCCAACCTAGATTAGCAGCAAGAGAAATAAGAATCCGAACAGAGTTGATCTTGGCAACTGGGGAAAAAGTCTCTGCATAATCAACCCCATATGTCTGCGTATAGCCTTTGGCCACAACGCGGGCCTTATACCGCTCAATAGTCCCATCCAGATGATACTTGACAGTGAATACCCAACGACAGCCAACAGTAGTTTTACCAGTAGGAAGAGAAACCAACTCCCAAGTGCCATTATGATGAAGAGAAGATATCTCATCCTCCATTGCTTTCCGCCACTCAGACACGGGTAAGGCCTCCTGAACAGTGTTAGGAACAAAAACGGAAGAAACCGAAGTAGTAAAAGCACGAAGGGATAGTAACAGATGGTTATATGAAACAAACTGAGCAATAGGATGTATAGTGCATTACCGAATACCTTTACGATGGGCAATAGGACGATCAAGATCATCTAGATCCCGCAACGGAGGAGAAGACGGAGCGGTGGGCGAAGGTGGGCCTGTTGTAGACACCCCAAAATGAATCTCTCGTACACATTTTTGTCCCCAATGATGAAAAGAAACGCCCGGAAAGCCTCTTGGATTGAAATTCTCCTAGTCAACTCAATCAACAGTACCGTACGGTACTCATTTCTCATGCACGGCATAGCCCCAGTCACGTACATCACTCTTTTGAATTTTGGCGGTGGAAGTGTGCCGCACGGCACAGTTTGAGTGCCGTACGGCACTGTCAATTGTCAAACAGCTTTTGCAGAGTTCCAGCAACTCAAAATGTTGACGATTCATTCCTCTGATCATCATTGTTGCGTACAAGGCTTCAAGCCTACCCTAGAACCATCATTCTTTTGTGTGGGTAGCAAGAATACTTGATGACCAAGGGATTTATACGCCTATATAAGCCGATCAATTCCAACGGAAAAAAAGACCGGAAAAATTGTGTAGAAGAACCGTGAAACCTCATCCTTGAGCTCTGTCAAAACATCATTTCTATTGTAAACCATTTCCATAGCTACCTATAATCTCCAGAAATTAATCCCTCAATCCCTTCCAAGAAAAAACCCAATCAAAAACCCAACCCCCTGTTCTTCGGTTTTCAACCCGTGAACCCATTACACCAAAATCACTTCCCCTTATCAAACTATCACTCTTATTGCTGCACCAAGGAGGAGTTGGAGTCCAGAAGAAGTCCAAGTTGTGTTCAAGGAGTCAAGAAAGAAGTTCAATCCAAGAGTTTCAAGCCGAAGGTATATTTCCGTTTTGCCAAATTTCTTAAGTTTGGTACCCTGAGGGGAGGGGTACCAAGTGTGGAATGATCTCCTATATCTCCTCCACATTTGGTATGCCCATGTCACATCAAAAATCAGTTTGATTCGTGACCTCCCGGTTGCGTCGTACGGTGAACTTTACGCGTCGTATGGAGCAATCTAATGAGGAGGAACAATTTCTATTCAAACATATCGTTTTCCAGTTCAAAGTAATTAGTTTTGATCAAGTTTTCATACCTTGTATGTGCTTCTATTCAATCATGTCGAAAAACCAAAGTTTGAACTGCTTGTGAAGGAAACAGTGCCGCACGGCACTCCCCATGTACCGCACGGCACAGTTGGAGTGTTGTACGGCATTCTTTTGAAAATTTGACCGTTCGATTGATGAACAGTGCCGCACGGCACACTTTCTGTACCGCACGGTACACCTAGTGTGCCGCACGGCACACTTTTGTATAAGATGAAATTTTGAAACCCTTTTTTTTACAAAACAGTTTGAACCCTTGGTGTGTTATTTGGATTATTTGATTTGTATTTTGCTTATTTTCATTATTATTATCTGCTTTGTTTGATAAACTGTTTATTTGAATAAAGTTCGGCATCAAAATATTTTCTAAAAATCCCACAAATGTTTAGTAAAGACCGATTTTTAATCGGGCGAGCGGGGTGCATTAAAACCCTTCCCCGTTCGTAACCTGGCTCCCGAATCCAAAACGAATCTCTGGTTTCCAAATTGTTTTCTAAATCTTTTTCTAAATCATTTTCTCAATCCTTTTCAAATTGGTTTCTCGGATCCCAAATCATTTTCCAAAAACCCGGGTGGCGACTCTGTTTTCAAATCAATCGAAAACCAACCGGCGTGGAGATCCGACCGTCCACACCTGTTTGTTCAGATGGCTCAGGTTGAGATGGTACTGGTGGCACTGGTGGCTCAGGCTGAGATGACACTGGTTGAGATGGTACTGGTGGAACTTTAGGACGACGAACATATACCTGCAAAGGTTTTGGTGGAGGAAGACCAGTATCTGACGGGGCAACTATAGGAAACACAGATTCAGATGCAAACCGATCATTTGGATTAGCTGGCTCTGAATAAAACAGGAGTGACTCATTCAATGTGACATCAGCACACACAAAATGACGACGTAAAGATGGAGAATAACACTTGTACCCTTTCTGAGTCCGTGAGTAACCAAGAAAAATGCATTTAATGGAACGAGGGTCAAGTTTGCTCTGGTCAGAATCCAGAGCATGAACATAACATGTGCACCCAAAAATCCGAAGGGGTAATGAATGAAGGGGACGACTGGGAAACAATACCTCATGGGGTATTTGACCTTGAAGAACAGTAGAGGGCATACGATTAATCAAATAACAAGCAGTAAGAACTGCATCACTCCAATAAGACTTAGGAACTTGCATTTGAAATAACATTGCACGCATAACTTCTGATAAATGTCGAATCTTGCGTTCGGCAACTCCATTTTGTTGTGGAGTCCGAGCACAAGAGGACTGGTGGATAATACTGTGATCATCAAAGAACTGAGAAAGATTATTTTTAAAATATTCACGGGCATTATCAGAACGAAATATGCGAATGCAAGTATCAAACTGGGTTTTAATTTCCATATAAAATGATGTAGAAATGGAAGATAATTCGGACCTTTTCTTCATGAGATAAAGGTAGGTAACGCGAGAAAAATCATCAACAAAAATAACATAATACTGAAAGCCAAAAATATTAGGAACATGCATTGGACCCCAAATATCAGAATGAACTAACTCAAAAGAATTTGTCTGAAGTGACAGTAGGCGTTGGTACTGTTGAACTAACCCTAACACATCACCCACCACTGTAGCAGTCGTGAACAGTGCTCGCATGCACTGTAGCAGTCGTGAACAGTGTTCGCGTGTACTGTAGCAGTCCCAAATAAACCCAAAATCGACCCTCCAATCGAAACCCTATCAATCCCGAAACCCTATCATACACCAATCGATCCTTATACAACCCAGAAAACCCTTAATCGATCCTCGTACCATCTTCAGAACCATAAATCAACCCTTAACCCAGTTCGAAATCAACCCATAACCCATCTCCAAGTTCGAAACTCATAATCCAGTTCGAAATCAACCCTTATGTATCTTCAAAGCCCAAATCCGACATTGTTGGTTTCTTAATCAATTCGTATATACACTCGTATACACTGGATAGATTTCGAAGTCTCTTCATAGTAGTCGAAGTTGCTGTTTCAGTTCGTGTTGGTACTCGTAAGTTCCCGTCAGCTGTCAAATAAGTGGTTACGCTACCCAGTTTCTGTTTGATTTTGTCCAAACTCTGGATTGGTAGTCGGGTTGGTTGAGTATACATCTCTTGATCTCGTGATTTCTTCGCTGTTTTATGAGGTATCGATCTTCATCTCAGTTTATTAATGCCTATTTCGCTCATTGATTGGTGTTTTCCATCAGTTGTAGTTGGTGAAAACAAAAAAAAACAAAAAAATGCTTGGGTTGTTGGTGTATGCTAATCAATAGTATCAATAGTAGTTTGGGGCATGTTTTGCTCAGCAGTTTGGTGGAAGTTGTTGAGTCATTGATCTGTTCATTGGTGGTTAGTGGTTGTTGAGTTCATACAGTGGTCAAGAGACGAAATTGAGTAGTTTGTTGATTGATTGGAGATTCTGATTGGTTGGCCCTGACTTGGTACTATTGAAATTATTGGGCTTTCCTCTTTTGATGATATTTGTTTGTTTCGGTGATTTGTTAGCTGCAGACTCTATGGCTGATTTTCAGTTTATGGTGGTTGTGGTTGAGACCTAATAGTTGTTCCGTCGATTGTTCGATTGTTCCGTTACTGTATGGTTGGTTGATTGTTGATCTAACTAGTTCTATCTTGGCTATTCAGTGTGTTTACGATGGACCCCGGTACTGGTTCCAAATCTATTTCTAGTTATGGTCGTTTTGCTGGTCCTTCATCCAGCCATGTTTGTGGTCGCATGTCAGGGGGAGGTAGTTCTCGTCGTGGCAGTTCTGATTATGGTACTCGACAGTGTACCTATTGTGGCGGTACAAATCATATAGTTGAGTATTGTTATGATCTTCATGGTTTTCCCCAGGCTCAACCGGTTGCTATATCTGAGGATGCTAGACAGTTTACTCATTCTTCTGCCAACAGTAGGGTGACTATCTCAGCAGAGGAGTATCAACAGTACCAACGCCTACTGTCACTTCAGACAAATTCTTCCATTGCTACGTTATCTCAGACGGGTTCCTCCATTGCTTGCATAGCGTCTTCTCATTCTTCTAATCATTGGGTTATTGATTCTGGTGCATCTGATCATATGACTGGTACTCCTTCCATTCTCTCCGGTCGTCAGTCTCTTGGTAAACCATCTCGTGTTACCTTAGCCGATGGTTCTACTACCAATGTTACTGGTTTGGGTTTTGTTCATGTTACTTCCTCTCTTACTCTGGACTCCGTACTGCAAGTTCCTCGTTTTCCATTAAATCTTATGTCTGTTAGTAAACTTACCAAGTCTTTGAATTGCTCAGTCACATTCTTCCCTAGTGGTTGTGTGTTTCAGGATCTCAAGACGGGGAGGAAGATTGGTGGCGGTGTTGAACGTGGTGGCCTGTATTACTTTACCGATGATGTTCACCCTAGCTCTGATACCATGTTGTTTGAGAGAGAGAGAGAGAGAGAGAGAGAGAAAGAAGTGTAGGGTGGTAATTAACCCTAACACGCCAGAATATTATTTATATAGTTAAGCAACACGTTACACAACTTAGATAAGCAATGTGGGACAATATGCACTATTCTAACAGCTTCTACTGCCCCTAGTTCTCTTCCTTGGATAATAGATTCTGGTGCAACAGATCATATGACAAGTTGCTCATCTTTGTTTGACTCTTATTCTACATGTTCTGGTAAGGATAAGGTCAGAGTTGCTGATGGTTCTCTCTCTTCCATTTCAGGGAAAGGTTCTATTAATTGTTCTCCAACCATTTCCCTTTCTTCAGTACTTCACGTTCCAAATTTTTCTACTAACCTTCTATCTGTTAGTAGTCTTACCCAGTCCTTAAATTGCTCTGTAACCTTTTTTCCTACACATTGTGTCTTTCAGGAGCTGGATACGGGGAGGATGATTGGCAGTGGTAAAGCTCATGAGGGACTTTATTTTTTGGAGTCTGCACCTAATCCAGTTTGTCCACCTTTGTCATGTGGTCAAGCTCTTGTTGCAGATACGGGTACAGCTCTTTCCTTGTTACATCAGTGACATCGTAGATTGGGTCATCCATCCTTTGGAATTCTAGAAAAATTGTTCCCTAGTTTGGCTAAGCAATGTTCTCGGAGTCGGTTCCTTTGTGAAGCTTGTGAGCTTGCGAAACATAAGCGCTCATTTTATGCTCCGGTCAATCAAAGAAGTGATTCGCCATTTATGGCCATTCATTCCGATGTTTGGGGTCCTTCTCCTGTCACATCTCTGTCTGGTTATCGCTGGTTTGTCACCTTTATTGACTGTTATTCTCGTGTCACCTGGGTGTATTTACCAAAGGCAAAAAATGAGGTTTTTTCGTGCTTTAAGTCTTTTCACCAAATGGTGCGTACTCAATTTAATGCTAATGTTAAAGTACTTCGTAGTGATAATGGGACTGAGTATCTAGATGGGACTTTTCGGGCATATCTTAATGACTCTGGTATTCTTTTTCAAACTTCTTGTGTTGGCACTCCACAACAAAATGGAGTTGCCGAGCGCAAAAATCGCCATCTTGCTGAGGTAGCCCGCTCTCTATTGTTCACCATGAATGTTCCTAAATACTTTTGGGGCGAAGCTGTCCTTACTGCAGCTTTTCTTATCAATCGCATGCCATCTAGTGTTCTTCAGTTCCAAACTCCTATTAAGGTTCTCTTAGGTTGTTCTCGGGTCTCATCTCTCCCACCCAAAGTCTTTGGTTGTGTGTGTTTTGTTCATGCTCCTAAGCACCTAGGTGGTAAGCTGGATCCCAAAGCCCGCAAGTGTATTTTCCTTGGCTATTCTCCCACTCAGAAGGGTTATAAATGCTATGACCCGCACTCTCGCAAAATGTATGTCTCCATGGATGTCACCTTTTGGGAAACAGAATCCTTTTATCCTCTGTCCACTTCATCTCTTCAGGGGGAGAATGATAGACAGGAAGAGATGTTGACATTTCATACTCCTGAGTCGTGGTCTTATCCTTTACCTTGTCATGGTGAGGGGAAGAAAGAACCTTTACCTGCAGAAAGAGCAGAGCATGATGTTCGGGAAAGACTGGATAGGCCAAATTTGCAGACCTTTTCTCGAAAGAAAAAAGGCAAGCCTACATGTGCAGTACCACTTTGCCAATCTTCATCACCTACTTCAGTTCCTGACTCTTCAGCTGACTCATTTGGTAATGATCCTTTCCCTACTGTTGTTGATGATCTTAATGTTCCTATTGCTCTTAGAAAGGGAGTTAGATCATGCACTCAACATCCCATTTCCCAGTTTGTTTCTTATGACCGTTTATCTCCTTTGCATCGTGCTTTTGTTTCGTCTCTTTCTTCTATATCTATTCCACAGAATTGGCAGGATGCATTCATGATCCCTAAGTAGAAAGGAGCTAAGGTAGAGGAGATGACGGCTTTAAAAAGGAATGGCACTTGGGAGCTAGTATCTCTTCCAAGAGGGAAGAAACCTGTGGGGTGCAAATGGGTGTTCACTGTGAAACACAAAGCTGATGGGACAGTTGAGAGATACAAGGCAAGACTTGTTGCCAAGGGCTTCACACAAACCTATGGTATTGACTACGAGGAGATGTTTGCCCCTGTAGCGAAGATGAACTCTGTGCGGATTCTACTCTCTTGTGCTGCCAATTTAAATTGGCCTCTTTACTAGTTTGATGTGAAGAATGCATTCCTCCATGGCGAATTAGAGGAGGAGGTGTACATGGCTATTCCACCGGGTTTTTCTTCATCTCAGACCGAGGGAAAGGTGTGTCGATTGAAGAAGGCACTCTATGGCTTGAAGCAATCTCCTAGAGCATGGTTTGACAAGTTTCTCAAAGCCATGTTGAGATTTGGATACAAGTAGAGTCATGCTGACCATACTATGTTCATCAAGAGAAGTAATGGTAAGATTGTCATTCTTATTGTTTATGTGGATGACATAATCATGACAGGTGATGATGTGAATGACATTGTTAGCCTTAAAGCTCTTCTTGCTCAAGAGTTTGAGATTAAGGATTTGGGGTCTATGAAGTACTTTCTTGGAATGGAGGTGGCTAGATCTGACAAAGGAATTTTTATCTCTCAAAGGAAGTAGATCCTTGATCTCTTGGAAGAAACTGGTATGTTGGGATGTAAGCCAGCCGATTCTCCCATTGAGGCCAACCATCATCTTGGTAGCAATGGTGGGGAGCTTACAGAAAAGGAGAGATATCAGAGACTTGTGGGTCGCTTGATATACTTATCTCATACTAGACCAGATATTTCCTATGCTATGGGGGTTGTGAGCCAATTCATGCATGAACCTCGTACTAGTCATCTTGATGCAGTTTATCGTATCTTGAGATATCTTAAATCTGCCCCAGGTAAAGGAATTTTGTTCTCTAATCATGGTCACTTGAGATTGGAAGCTTTCACTGATGCAGACTGGGCAAGTTCTATTGATGATAGACGATCTACTTCTGGCTATTGCACCTTCCTTGGAGCGAATTTGATTACATGGAGGAGTAAGAAGCAGTCTGTGGTAGCTAGATCTAGTGCAGAGGCTGAGTACAGAGCCATGGCTCATGGTGTTTGTGAGCTTTTGTGGCTCCAAACCTTCTTGCGTGATTTGGGATTTCCTGATCGTGGTCCCATGAAGCTCTATTGTGATAACAAAGCAGCCATAAACATTGCTCATAATCCTGTTCAACATGATCGAACTAAGCATATTGAGATTGATAGGCATTTCATCAAGGAGAAGTTGAGCAACGGTTTGATATGCATGCCTTTTGTGAGATCTGAAGACCAATTGGCCGATGTATTTACTAAGGGTCTTAGTAGTAAAAGTTTTCACCCCATTGTATTCAAGTTGGGCTTGATAGATATGTTTGCACCAACTTGAGGGGGAGTGTTAAGTTATGTTGAGTTAGGGTTTATCTGTTATGTTTTCTATTCCTAGGGGTAGTTTGGTCATGTATATTGTTGGTCCTGTATATGTTTGTGTATAGACCATTTTTACAGTAATGAGAAAAATGTGTTGAAGCTATCTCTCTCTCTCTCTACAATAACTTACAATAATGCTTTATGTTCGTTCAAAGGACCAATTGCGTGACATTCTTACAAAGCCATTGGCTTGCTCTTCTTTTCACCAGTTACCTTGAAGTTAGGCATGTTGATCTGTATGCTCCAGCTTGAGGGGGAGTGTTGGAGAGTCTACCTCTTGTTATTCTGTTTACCTTCTGTATTGAGGGTTCTTGAGGAATTCTTTCATATCATAGTTTATTATATAAAATGCTAAGGAGGTGAAGGAGTTGATTAAGTGCCCTAACCTTACTTCTTGCTCTCTCCTTCTTCTCTTTCCATTAATTCTTGACTTCATTTACAAACCATAATTCATTTTGCGACTCAAACAATATAAAGAGAAAATGAAAGCTTAGTAAGAGTAGCGGTGTAGGATAGACACTTCTCATTGCACAAATTGGTAATGGGAAAAGGGTGCTTTGATACATCATATTTTAGTTAAGATGTGACAAATTCAGTTTAAGAAAGGAAAAAATGCACATCATTGACTTTTAGAGATATTGAAAATGATTATGAAGATTCACAACCACCACACCTGATTCCCACTACATATCCCAATACCGGTACCTAAAAGCTCTAGTTAAATTTTTTTGAAGGGGCGACTTTTGATCCAATAGGAGGCAACTTTACCATGATTGTCCAACCTTCACATTTTATAGGGCGTAAAGTGTAACTATGGCAAAACTTAAGGGGGATAACTCTTTTTTAAATTTTAAAGGGTTTTAATATCAAAATATAACCCACATTGCAACTTTACAAAAAGAAAACTATGCTTTGACCACAGCCGTATCGAAAACTTATCCTTACTATCCGAAGTTGAAGAAATCAAAAACAATTGCGGATAATCTTTAACTGGATCTGATACTTCTCTCGCCATATAGGGCAAGTATTCTATCAGATATGGGTGGGGGCCGCTAAGGGGGCTTTTAAGGAGTATCGGGGCTTCAAAGATAGATGATGCATTGAAAAGAAACAAAAATACATGATCTCAAAATTCATACTTAAAAGTTTTCCTTCGTGCAAGTTTCTATATTCTAGCTCTGTGATTATTAGTCGCTTTGAAGGCTATCATAGGTGAAAACACTAATTCAAGTCTTATGGCATCAGCTTTTTACTGATTACTTCACATGCTACTTCTGTACCTAGCCTAATCATCATGACCCTATCAGGTATGCAACTAGCCTGGAAGAGAATTTTAAATCAGTTGTCTCTTGGAAGAAACAAGTGGAGAAAATATCACACAATAGAAACACTTTTAGCAACAAACATTCGATAACATAAAGCAAAGCATGTAGCCATCAATAGTAGTTGTATGCAAACTTAATACCAAGCGATTGCCCTAGTGAGAACTGAGAAGTCACCTGCGTCCGAGAGCCTGGAGAAAGTTCTGCATGTTTCCAATCAAAAGCGCAAAAAGCAACAGGCCCAACCCAATGATGGCCATCGTGAAAAGCACTTCCCATACAAAATAGCTTGGCGTTTGATTTCCAGCCAACGTACTGATTTGCTTTCAAATTCCAAAAGAAGAAAAAAAGTCTCAGTAAGCAGGCAAATAAATGTAACACAAATACCACTGATACCAATAATGTAACACATGGAGGGGAAAAAAAAAAAACCACCCTTAACAAATAAAATTGGTGTCTAAGTTCAGGGCCAGCCCAAAGTATTTGAGTGCCCTAGGCCTAATCCTGAAGTGGTGCCCTATATTTTTTTATAACTAAATAACAAAAGCAGAATTAGTTGTTTATATAATTATTTTAGTCCATATTAAACAGCAAAGGGTGGAGTTGGTTCGTCAAGGAGAAGCGGCTCAACACGGGCGATGTCGTCTTGTTCCTGTGCCTCCAACTTTTCATTGAATGGAGGCAGCAAGGAGTGGCTTTGGTGGCAGCGGTGGGTCAATTACCCATTAATGTTGGTGTGTGGGCACTAGCCGCGCTACATGTACCTTTCAATGGTCCCATGATAACCCAAACAAAATTTCATATAATTAATACATGTCAAAATTTTAGGTTAGTTCTCTTTTGAACATTTAGTCCAAGTATAAAATGAACAAGAACATATCTTTATAAGGATCCGTGTGAACTTATTCGTTGCATAATTTTCTAAAAAAAAAGTGCATTTATCCTCCGATTTTATTGGGCCACCAAATGGGCTTTTGCTTTGTGTGTATTGTTGGGCTTCAACAATAACAGTTTTTAAGAGCCCTAAAACTTAATTGGACCACTTGTTTCGGCTTCAAAAGACTCCTACTTGGCCTAATACTAAAAATTATTGGGGTGCCCCTTTTTTAGACTATTTTTTGATGCCCTAGGCCTAGGCCTCTTGGGCCTTGCCCAAGGGCCGGCCATGTGTCTAACATAAACCAAAAGCTAAATTATCTTATGCCAATGTTAACAAATAGACGACATCTTTAAAATAATTTTTAAAATAATAAATTGGTCAGAAAGAAAGCCAACATTCAAATGAAAAGATAGAAATTTACCTGGAAGCCCCAAAACAATGAGTAAATGTATCTGGTGATGATACTGCGTTCTGTGGTGAGTTTAACAGCTTGCCCATAAATTCCGTAAGAGAAACCCCCCTGGCCAAAACAATCACTTGCATTTGCATTTCTGGTCCAGTTATTCCATGTTGTCTCTGCCTTAAAATCTTCTATATTAGTCCCATGCCCGCAATCAATGAATTTCATGCAGGTACCCAAACCAGAGTGATGGCAGGCATCTCGAAGACATTGATTTACTCTCTACACAAGAGTAGATATAAAATAGTTCAACATAGAATCATAAAAGTTTTAAGTGTTTTGGAACAGCTAGTGATACAATAGAAAGCATAAAAACAGTTAATAAACCATGAACCGCTAACGGGACTGTCAATGGGATTTCATAATGACTCAACATACCACAGCATATATAAACTTCCAGAGTCAATAGGAAGCAGTAAAATGTCACAGATATGAAAGGAAAAAAAAAAAGGGATCTCAACAACTTTGACAGGGAAAATTGACTTCACCCACCTGCAAACCCAAGAGGTACCAGCATGACCCCACAACATGGCCCGACAACACAAAAGTGAGAAGATTTATGACAAAATTCGCCCATGCTGACTCAAAAATGAAGCCACTCGGAGACTGACCAACAAGCAAAGGTAGAAACCTTAACAACCTGGGAATATACTGGACAAGAACAGCTGCACGCAACAGATTTTTTGTATGATTTGCTCCGGATAATCCCATGGACTTTGGGAGGACAAATAATATGACAATCTGCAGAAGTGAGGAAAATAAGTCATGACAAGATAGCAGTGGATCAGATTATCAACATGATTGGGTCTTCTAGTTGTCAGTTTAGCATACACGTACTGAATGAATATAAAACATTTCTAGGAATTGTATCCTACCTAGTACTTTCATCATATGCATAGATGTAAATGTTCTTTAGACATTTATGCTGATAAGCGTGAATAGTTTCCGAATTTATCTACATGAAAAGCTAAACAAGAGAATATTTCATACACCAACAAGAAAACAAAGATTTTTATGACTCGACGAAATGATATACATAATAAGGATTCAGGAATAGTTAAGGAGATTTGGGTGATCAGATAATTATTTCACGGGGCACTGTTGTTTGCCTCTTGCTAAGTGGACATAAAGTCACTCGTCTGAAAGAAGCAAGAGCCAAAGGTGGTATTAGGAGAGACTAGCTGCTAGGACTCCAAATAAATTTGAGAGTTCAGCTTTACAGAAGTTTCTGCTGAACTTAAAAATAAGTATGGACAGGTAAAAAGGTTTCGAGAAGTACAAGCAGAACTCCAGAAATATTTTGCAACTCATTCAAGCCAATGCTAATGGATTTTAGTTTTTTCTCCAATACCCTTCGCTGACCTATTTCCAAGCTCCTAAAACAGTCATGTCAGGGCAGCAAAAAAGGTTCAAGGCAGTCATTGCTTCTGGAATTCTATTCATTCAGGAAATAGCTGGAAAGAAAGTCCTCCAGAACAGTTGACGCATTATGATGACCGTACTTCTTCATCGTACTTTTCCTTTCGTAAATCGCAGTGATTGCTGTGATAACAGCATCTGTTGCAATGGGGAGCATTGCAAGCTCTTCATTAGAGAACCCATGGAATAGAATCCTGTGGTCTTGGTTTTCAGGAGGATAGATATCAAAGGATGTGCAGTAATCTCAGGACTACTGCTAGAGCAAAAGACATAATATAGTAACAACTAGATGCTTATTTGATTCAAATTTCGATGGAACAGCACTACATAATATGATGAACAAGGATAACAAGACTATTTTGCAAAGAGAAGCAAATGGAGCTGCTAAATCGCTTGTATTCCTCTATCAAAGAAGTCAATGAAACAAAATCGGCTTAGAGGGAAAGAAGGAGATGTGCAGAAAAGAAAATTAATATGCCGTATATTATTGTTGCTGTATGTACATCCCGTGGTATAGGAAATGACATGTCATACTATTGCAATGATCTCAAAATTTTGAGAGAAAATAAAATAGTGAAGTAAAACCTCAAGAAGTGGGAGATACTTACTTGGGGAAGAGGTAGTACAATGAAGAAGTCAAAAAGAAAGTATCCAGAAAGATAATTGAGAGCAATTTTTTTTGGATGGTCAACTAACTCTCCAGCACCCACGACTCTCGACTCAGGGGCAACATACGCCAACCGAA
The DNA here is from genome assembly GCA_020921065.1 of Vaccinium darrowii. Classification (NCBI taxonomy): domain Eukaryota; kingdom Viridiplantae; phylum Streptophyta; class Magnoliopsida; order Ericales; family Ericaceae; genus Vaccinium; species Vaccinium darrowii. Next base: position 20,119,814 of record CM037158.1, on the reverse strand, counting down.
ACTGCAATATGCAAACGGGATGGAATAGCCGTACTTCATCATTAACATCCAAATAAAAGAAATGCATTTCATAGTACGTACAATTTAGTGGAAAACATTGACTTCACTTTACTGGAAAACTGAAATTTTTTAAAACTCTTTGGGGTAAATTTATAATTAATCAATACTTGGGGTAAAAAAGTGTAATTTCTTCATATAATTTTTGTCATATGTATGGAAGTTTTTCTCCTCTTGTTTTGTTTATATTTTCTTAAAAAAAATTATATATTATATTATATATAAATAAATATACACGTGGCGTGACCCCTGCCGTGTCCGTATCCCCCTTTTTTTTAGAACTCCCGTGTCCCCGTGTCCATGTCCATGTCTGTACCCGTGTACATAGTCCGTGTCTGTGCATCATAGGTTCAAGGGCATTTTGGAGGATTGAATTTTGTCAAAATCAACAGCCCTAGCGCCAACAATGAAATGAAAATATCAAGAAATATGGAGCTTTTGATTATATTCACTTGCAAACTAGAAGTGATAGCAACACAAGCACACACACAAAAATGAAAAAGATAGAAAGAAAAAAATAAAAAGCTCCCGAAAAGTGAAATGAGAGGAGATTACCTGAAGAATGATATGAATAATGTAAATAAAATCCGTCATGCTTCTGAAAGCCACCATTGTTGTTGCTGTGGGCCAGTTAATAATTATGCACTTATTATCCTGCTTCCAAGGGTAAAGGAACATAATCGAAATCAACTAATGCTGAATAATAAACATCAACACCGAAATGTTGAAAATTAATAAAATTAAGATAATGAGGCACATCATGCCACGGGAGGAACATATTAAACCATATCACAAGCAAAAAGTGGACAATGCGTCTGTCTAACTATGAAGGAAAAGAAACTTGTATAACGGTTGCATATGGGTGACAGATTATATCTAACGACAATTCCAAGCATTATTGAATTGTATCTCCCGAAATCCATCTAAATGCTCCTTCAGTAAGGCCCCTGATTGGTCTTCCAGTAAACCAAAAAATAGTGCTCCATTTGCGTTCATGAAGTGGGCTAATCTGATAGAGGCTTATGGATCTTAGTTTTCCAAAGGTAGCCAAAAGTTTGCAGGGTCCATACATTTTGACGGGGTAGAATATCACTGGAGCCTGGAGCTAATTTAACGGAGTTGACTGTCAATGACCTAAAGAGTAGATAAAGCTCAATTTTCAGAGAACTAGGTCTTTGGAAGGACAACCAACCAGATTGCACGTTTGAAGAAGTAGAAATTAGACAGGATAAGGCGAACAAGAAGAAAAGAAAAATCCTTCAATATTCCAACCAAACAAAATTCAAATCCTCAATCACTTCTTCCCTAAAATTTCAACCATACGGAATTGGAAGAGTGAGTACACATGTCACTTACTGGGGTACTCCTATTCTATAACTATGACTACCAAGGACTACCCATGATCTCACAACAGCATACAAGATTTATAAATAAGACCATAGTCCACAAAAAAGGTACTACCTCCGTCCCTTTTTAAGTGATACCTTTGGGAAACGTGTATTTTTGTGGACGTTAAAAAATACTTCTGTAGAACGTTTTTAATTTTTTTTCTTGCACCAAATTAAAGTACTCAATGAGAACTTAATTTGGTATAAAAAAATTAAAAAATTATATAAAGAAATATGTTTTTTAGGGGTTTAAAATTGCACGTATTCTGATACGGATCACTTAAAAAGGGACGGAAGTATGCCTCTAATTCAAAGTAGCAAATGGTAACATTGACAAAATAATATAGCGATAAGTAGCCTGCTGCATATTGGCAGCATATAATAAACTTAAAACAAACATGAAATAAGAAACTAAGAATACTGAAATGAAACTTGATTTAATAGTACCCATTACCAAGTGGAAAAACAAGTTGTACCTGCTGCACAGATAGCAGTAAGAAAAATAGGGGGTCTAAAAAGATTGCCACGAGACAAGAAATGGCGAAGAACTTGTTCCATTGCTGAACAACTTTAGTATGAGGATTCATGACTCCAGGAATATATGGGTGCAGAAAAGAATAAAATCTCCTTGCCCAACCTTTTGCATCTCCATAAAGAACGTTACGGAACTACAAAAGAACCATAATCAAGTTCCATTAGATTATTGTAGACCAATGCATTAATGTAGATGGTGAGACAGACAATAGTCGGGATCAAATAAAAATTGAATAGGATAAAATTAGAAGTGCTCTGGTGAGGTTAACTAAACTCGTCCAAGAAAAATCAAGCACAGTGCTCTCATTGTCAACTTCGTCATAAATTGAAATATTCCTGGTCAGTAATACATCTGATAGTAAATTTGGGAACACTGGTAAAAGTTCAAAATTACCACGTACGATGTTTTCAATCTCAAATTTATTTTATGCAATGACAATTTTTAGGTTCTCAATTGCTACTGGTTTCCTGAATGAAAAAAATAAAAATAAAGGGCAGATTAGTTTTTTCAATGTGTTGTCCTATAGAGACAATACAGGATTCCAAAACGAACATGCTGTCAAATGGAGCCTTCAGTTCCCCTGACCCTACCATTTCAAACTGAACCAGAATATCTTCGATAAGTGGGAGACCATTGTTAACAGGATGAGTTAGTATCCTCCAATTTTCCAGCATCTTACTTCTAAAAATGAGTAAATTTGCTATGAAACCTGATTTGCTATTTGGATTTAATTGCGCATGTTAACAAACTATCTCAGATCTTGCCGTAAGCAAATGCAACAAGTACCCAATCAGCTAAAAGACCAGAGGTTATTCTTCACTGCCTGCTTTAAGCTTCCATTGTGGTTTGCTTTGATAGATTATTTTCTTTGATGATTCTACAAATGCAATCTCTCCCTATGTTACCTGGTCTTAGGACAAGTACCGGGTGTAGGTGCACCTCAAAAAGCATCAGACCCCTAAGTACTTAATCTACAATAAAGGGATATGTGTCCATAGGGGTGTTCACGGATTGGATCCGGACGGATCGGATACGGATCCGATCCGATCCGCTCAGAACGGATTATGGTTTTTAAGATCCAGAACCGAACCGAACATTCACGGATCGGTTACGGATCGGATCGGATCAGGTCGGATTGAGCGGATTTGACAGATTAAAGAAGGATTATTGAGCGGATCGAGCGGATCCAATCCGATCCGATCCGGATCCGGAACTGCCAGATAAGAAATTCTCGATCCGGAACCGAACCAAACATTCACGGATGGATCAACGGATGGTTCGGATCGGTTCGGATTGATCGGATTGGCGGATCGGATGATCCGCTGAACAGCCCTAGCTATGTATCTTGAACCCTTAAAAGATTGCCTATTGTACTACATCGTACCATAAGATGTTCCCATGGCCCGTAAGGGTTGATTTTTTATTTTATCACGAAAAGTGAGTTGGTCCTTCTTCAAATATTGTTAAAATTAGAGTACCCAAGCAACTCTAAGAATTGATTGAAAGAAAGTTTTGTAAAGTAACACATCATGGAAATCAGTGAGCAATATGGAAAATGAAACATAGCAGACAAATTCAAGGAAAATATATCTGAATGAATTTTCTTCCTTCTTAGGTTAAGAAAATCACCTTGGGGCCCAAGATACCAGAGTTTATCATGTTGTTCTGTTTCCCTTTTGTATTGTAAAAAGTGGGGCATGTTGTGCAGTAAGGATCGTCACATATTCCCAGTTTCCCTGACTTCAAAAGATGTTCATTCCTCCCAGCATAATTGTCCGGCCAATCGTTCTGTCCCATTCCCCTAAAAGAAGAATCTTTGTCCATTGAAGGCTCAGTGCCTTGGTGCCCTATTGCAGCTTGAGTAGGCTGAAAGAGATTCTCATGCTTAAGGCCAACATATAAAGGACCACTCATCTGTATGAAATCAGTTCTTCTTGCATTTCGCAAGGGACCAGTACTACCAACGAGATTATATTGGTATTCATAGGGTTCTCTGGAATTCCAAGAATTTGACATTGATATGCTCCGATTTCCAGATGAGAGCCTTCGCAATTGGGATTCGTCATGTTCATCCACCTGTGGATACATGTCTGATAGCATTGGTACATCTTCCTCCTCCAAAGCAGCCATGTCACTGGTAGTCGACTAAAAGCAGCACAGAACATATCATAAGCAAAAGGAAACATATAGTTGTGCACTAGGACGATGATCGGAGGACATGAAACTGAAAACCGTTTACCATTTAGAAATGACAACTAGAAAGATTATTACCATTTCATCTCAGTCAGATATCTAGAAATAGCACAATGAAGATGTAGGCAACCTCAGTAGATTTGTTAGTATACTCCAAGATTGCTCAAAGCATCACCTAGCTAAACCACATGCACGTCTCAACAAGGTTTCTTTTCCTTTTCTTCTTTTTGATATCTTGCAGTGATGATAATTTCTTGACCTTCAGGATTTTCTTAACCATTAAACATGATATAAGGTCTTTGAACAATACCCATAGAGTTTGACTTGAAACATTATTTTTCAATCATCTAAACTCAAAGAACACTTCAATTAGACGACTCGATTTAAGCAGTCTAATTAAATTAGAAAACCATTTTTATCCTAGATGAAGGAAGACATCATCTCTGTCACTCATCTTACGTAGAAAGGATGATGTATAACTTGTATTTTGAATGCATCATATGAAGTCTTAATAGCAAACAATTCAACCACAAAACTCATACTGCTATCACTACATAGAGAGCAGGCCATGTTTAATTGATCAGACAATGAGGGGAAATGTGATCATTACGATAGGTGACCGAACTGGACTAATAGTGAGAGGATTACAAATAGCATACCTCCAAGGTATCACCCATGCCATGATTTGTGGGAATGGTTGTCCCATGGATATGTAATCCCTTCTATAATCGTTGCAGGCGAACACCGAAAATACCGAATTGGTAAACAGATAAAAAACAATTTCCCTTCATCTTGAGGATAGTACTTCGCTACTTTGTAATAATGTCGGCTCTCTTAATATATAGATGACACATCATAAAATACCCATTGATTTGATTTCATAGCTCACCAATTTATACGTAACACTAGGGGCGGACTCAAGAAGAAGCAAGGGGGTCAATTGACCCCGCTGGATTAAAATTTCCTACAGACGTGTACATATTTTTCTGAATATTTTGATAATTTTGTCTCAAGACCCTATGTGCGATTCACTAGATCTTGAAGACATGAAATATGTATAACCTTTAGAGATTCTTGACCTACTAATAGAAAATCCTATGTCCTGCATAACACATCCATTTTCTCCAAGGGAATAGGTTGGAGAATAGGAGGAAGAGAAGCTTACAATACATACAATATCTGTGCATGCATGTGTACGTAAATATGCATAAATCACAAAAAAAATAAAAAGAGTGAATATGGGTTCTTTCTGACTCTATGAAAAGAAACAACTAAATTACAGAATCAAAATGAAAGCAGGAGTAATGAGAAAAGCTGAAAAGGTAGTACCAGTAAAATGAACTAGTAGCATGGGGTTCTACAAAATTGAATAAGAAGAGTAAGCTTACTTGTTTCCAATTAGTGTACTGTCCCCCTTAAGAGCTTTCAAGCTTCATCAACCTCTCATATTGCACCGCTATTTCTTAAAAAAAACTACACACACGAAAAGGGGGAAAAATAGTGAGACCCAATGGTTGATTTGAATCCAAGAGTGGCGACGACTTACAAAAGTTGGAAGTTTTAAGAGAGAGAGAGAGAAGCAACCACTAGTATTTTGATTGACCCAAAGGTACGTAAAGACGACTTTTAGCGGGGGAAGTTCTACACAATGTCACAGAAGAACCGCGTATGTTACGTTGTACGGAGATCCACTTAGCAAACGCCACCTCAACAAAATGGAAATTTCTAACATACCGCAAGTCTGTTTCACGGTATTGATACCTTCAAAAGAACATAATATTTTGCAACCGTTGGATCAATATTGGAATTAAATCTAACCGTCCATTTGATGAGGTAAAAAGTCAGGGCTCAAATCAAGGTAGTTTTCTTCCAAAACGAGGTGGTTTTGAGAGAGATTTTGGTTTTACTAATTTACCATTAGTTGTAACCCAACTTACCATCCCAAAAATGACCATAGACCGGCCTGACGTTTGGGTTACTTATGCCCAAAGCTAATTTTAGTTTCCCACTTATTATTAAGTACCAAAAAAAAAAAAATGACATACAAGTGGATCAGAAAAAAATCAAGGTTACATGGGATTTTTACCTTCACCAACATTAAAAAAAAAAAAAATCGCAATCAAAATATAACCCCATTTATAGTGCTATATAATGGGCAGGATCCGATTCAAATAAAACTTCTCATTGCATTTTTTTAAGCAAATTCTTCAATTGAGTTATCATACTAACTTATTAAATTGTACCTATTTTCCTTGATACAAAAATACATCACCCAAATAATACAAAAATCTTCGAATAAATACTCCTCTAAAATTTCTCTCGCCCAAATAATTAATCATCGAATCTTCCATATCAGCCTCATTAACACGGCTCCACACCTGAAAGATAAAATCACTGCGAAGTATATCCTCCTGTTCCATTGCAACACTAAACGCATAGCAATGCATGACGTCTTTTAGAAAACCAAGGAATATCGCACCCAAGCCCTTGGCATCACACAGCCACTACCGTTGTGCCTCGCGCAAGAAGCGCTACTACATAATCTCATGACACGGTGATACCACCGGCATCGATCAGGCATCCCTCGGGTGAAATAACCAAGGAATATCGCACCCAAGCCCTTGGCATCACACAGCCACTACCGTTGTGCCTCGCGCAAGAAGCGCTACTACATAATCTCATGACACGGTGATACCATGGGCATCGATCAGGCATCCCTCAGGTGAAATCGCGGGACCAACAAGACAACATCCATGCGAGCCTTTGGCATTGCACTTGCAAAATGCGCCGCAAAGCATTTCCATCAACACTCGGGCGAGCCCGCCTCCTCTCCACGCACTTAGGATTGAGGCATGAAAGTCGTTAGCCAAGCACGCTCACCGAGCGGGAACACCAATGCATCATGGAGGAAGGGCACGCTTGGCACTACATGGTGTCGAGCGAGATGCTTCCGTGGCAACCATACCTTGCCTTGCCAAGCGTGGAGGGCAACCACCTAGCATTTTCAGAAAGGCGTGAATTCCTTTTGTGATAGTCAACAGACTCAACAACTACTACCATGTGATTTTTACAGTACAGAGAAGAAAAATATGATAGAATTTTGTAGTCTGGTGCAAAAAAAATTATAATTTTATGCATGAAAGTAAGTTGATTTTATTCAAAACGTAGATGATTATACGTAGTGCACTAAAGTTTTACGACAAAAGAGTAGTAATAATTATCAAAATTTAGTAGCTTAAAGACCTGATTGCAATTTTCTTAACTAATAGAATTTTTCCATTTGTGTGTGAATCTTATGTTCTCGTTGATGATCGCAAGAAAATTGCAATCAGGTCTTTAAACTACCAAATTTTGATAATTATTAGGGAAAATGACCAGAAAATGGGTTTTAAAACAAATTATACCAATTACATGGGAAGGTTTTTCAAAATGACTCAATAGATGACAAGGAGGAAAATATTTCCAAATACATGGTAAGGCCAATCCGAAATGACATAACTACCCTCCATGGGTTTAAACCCTAATATCTCAAAACCACTCCCACAGCCAAACACATTCTCCTGGGTTTTGAAAAACAGACAACGAAAAGGGAGGGAGAAAGCAGACGACGTAGAGAGAGGGAGAAGAGGAGAATATAGATCTACACTTGAAGCTTCATCTTCTTCTCTCAATCGAACTCCAACGTTGAGCAAGTAAGTTTTTGGTTTTTGTATCACGTGTAGCACGGCATTCTCTGTCTCTGTCTCTGTCTCTGTCTCTCTCTCTCTCTACGAAACGAGTCTCTCTCTCTCTCTTTCTCTCTCTCTCTCTCTCTCTCTCTCTCTCTCTCTCTCTGAGAGGTACCTGTAGATCTGAGTTGAAGAACCAGCATTTCACTCTTTGTTCTTGTGTGATTTATGAAGTTTTTTTATGAACTTTTGATAGTGTTGGGTACAATGTTGTGAAGAACACAACAGTATTGTTTAGGGAGTGTAATGTGAATGCTATGTTTGCCCAATATTATAGTTATTTATGTTTTCTGTCAATGAAAGAGAGTTCTGCTCTTTGCATAATATGACATTGCTCCATCTGTGAATTGCTGTTGCACTATACGTCAGAATACAAGCACTAGAGTGGCTAAGTTTTTGAAGTCTAATTTGCCTCTGTCTTTTACTCCCTCCCTCATATAAAAATGTTTTCTCTGTAATCTGTAGTAGTCTAATTTGCTTGTCTCCTCTCTAAAAAAGACTTCATTGTTTTTGTAAATATTCTCATTGTGGGCTTGTTCATGTTGAGATAAATAAGAAGCGAATAAAATCGAACAACATACCGAAACTATAGAATATGAAGAGATGGGATAATTGTGGATGTATTTAGGTTTACTAACAATAAAACTTTGATGAAGGACATGTCCTCAAGCTCAGTAAATTCGAGGGGTCGAAGGGTGGGGTTGTCGATGGAGTGGCCCAATTGCTATTGTCGTGACCGCAATTGTCGTGAACTAAAAGCCGCTTTGAAGGTATCTGGAACGGATGAAAACCCCGGTAGGAGGTTTTTTGCGTGTGCTAGATACCCGGTAAGTGTATATGGTAGTTGTTAGTGTAGGTGAATTGACAACATAAGTAGAGTGCTTAGCATGATTTCATCATATTATTGTAGGATCCAGATCGATGCAATTTTTTCGAATGGATAGACAAACCCATATGCCAGCGTGGGAAGGTGGTCATTCTCGAGCAAAAGGAGAAGATAGTGAATCTGCAGAATGAGATGGAGTATTGGAAGCAGAAGGCCAAGTTGCTAGAAGAAAAACTAACAGAGTTTGAGAAGAAGGCTGAAGACATTGGCAAAAGGAGTCAAGTCTACGAAAGAAGGAATAATTGTGTCAAACTGTTGCTTGCTTTAGTGGTACTTGTTGTGGCTTGTATGGTTTATGGAAAGTTCAAATATGGCTTGAGGAGGAGAGATTTGCATTCGGCGCTGCCTCGTTGAGCAGTGGTGTTGAAATTCCAAGTTTGTAGGACTAGTAGATGCTTGGCCCCTTAACCTAACTTTTGAGTAACCAAGTTAATTGTAAACAATGATGGTGGACATATTTTGTGGAGGGTGGGATATATGTTGTGGATTATAGCCTTGTCAATGTTAAATTCCTATTTTGACATGTAATTTTCTATTTTGACATGTACTCGGTTTGTAATTACTCTCTCTCTATTTTATGTATTATGCTATTTGATACTCCCTCCCAACATTTGGTGGTTCTTGTATTCAGCTGGATGGTAAATTAAAGGCAATAGTGCTTGGACATGGTAAAATAGTTGAACTGTCTATTTTGTCACTGTGACTATAATCCTTGCTCCTTGTGTTATACTATGTTGCTCTTTCTATGAAGTTTAGATGCACTGTATGTCAAAAAAATAGCACCTGAATGCTTCCAGTGAATCAAGTGTAATTCGTTGTCTTGTACTCCATCATGAAATTATAAGTTGTATAATTTTTTACAAATAATAATGTTTTGACTTCTATAATCATTTATTTGGTTACCTAACCTCTTATTGGTCGGTGTAGGTATGGCCAATGTGCAGCAAAAAACGTTGACTTGTTTTTGCTATTGGGGCGGGAAACGGACGGTGAACTCCAATTGCACATTCTCCTACGATGGTGGGTTCTCTAAAGCGGTTTTACTAAAAGAAGGATTAAAATTGTTTGAGTTGATTGAGAAGATTTGCGCTGCCCTCAAGACAACTGTTGGGGAGAAACAGTTTTTCTATAACACGAATAGGGACAAGACGAAGTGTTTGTTGTTGGACGACGAAGATACGGTCGCAATGATGTTTCACTGTAATGAAGACGAAGTTGACTTGTTTGTAGAGGAACCGCCACGTAGTAATGATGATTTGACCGCAGTTTTTCCGTCGACTAGGTTAGTTTGTAACTCATAACTTGCAAAATAATTTAGTGGCACTGACACTGAAAACCTTGCTCCTGCCCAAAAGATAACTTGCTCTTTGTATAATGTTGACATGCACTCTGTATCACACAACCTGCACTAGACTGTTCTTGCCTGAATTATTCGTTAGGTTTTTAGGTGGCAATGAACCGTGCATACAAGTCTGTCCGTTCCACATTCCATTCTCAGTGGAGTGATCTTTGCACTCTTCTTATAACATGCAAACCAATGTACTGGCACTGACTCACTGACACTGAAAAACATGCTCTTAGGAATAAAATACCTTGCTCTTTCTATAACATTAACATGCACTCTGTATCACACAACCAACACTAGAATATTCTTCCCTGAATTTTATTTCTTATCTCATTTCGTTAGGTTTTTAGATGGAAATGAACCATACAAGTCCATCCGTTCCACGCTCCATTATCAGTGGAGTGACCAATGTACTGGCACTGAGTAACTGAAACTAAAAAAATGCTCCTAGGAACAAAATAATTTGCTCTATGTATGACTTTTACGTGCACTGTGTATAACACAACCAGCACCAGAATGTGGAGTGACCTTTGCACTCTTTTTATAACATGCTGACCAATGTACTGGCACTGACTAACTGACACTGAAAAACATGCTCCTAGGAACAAAATGCTTTGCTCTTTGTATGACTTTTACATGCACTGTGTATCACACAACCAGCACCAGAATGTTCTTCCCTGAATATTTCTCTTCTATTTTCCTTAGGTTTTCACACGGAAATAAAGGATGCATACAAGTCCATCCAGTCCATGTCCATGTTCAATTGCTAGTGGAGTGACCTTTGCACTTTTTTCATGACATGAAAAACAAAGTACGGGCACTGACAGTGAAAAACTTGCTCCTCCCAAAAAAATACCTGCTCTTTCCATAATGTTTACATGCACTGTGTATAACACCACCAGCACCAGACTGTTGTTCCCTGTTTTTTGCCTCTTTTATGTAACTATACGTGAATTTGTTATTCTATTAATTATTTGTACAATTTATTGCATTAATGAGTGAATATTTGATGATTTTGTATTGTAGGGAATCGTTATTGGCTGATAACACTGTAGTGGCTTCTAATAATGTTATGGAGATGACCAACAGTCATACAAAGGAGATGGGAATGATACCTTATTTGCCCGAAGATGTGAATGAGATCTTGTCTGGGAAGGGTCAGTTGTTTGATAGCCCTGACATTTTCAAGCAAGCGCTGATGATATTTGCTGCCTCCAACAAGTTCTCGTTCAAGTATTTGGATAATAGCAAAGCGTATTACCGAGTAGTGTGTAAGGTTGAGGGGTGTCCTTGGAAGTTAACGGCTACGTGTGACGGTGGGGGTGACGTAGTACGTGTGATTGGCATGAAGAATGAACATATACACAATGCATCAGATGGAAGTTCTTACAAGGCGACCATTTCATCAAAACAAGTCGGGTTGTTTTTCAAAAATAAGATAGTGCAGAAGCCATCATTTCTCCCGAGGGATATTTGCAATGAATTTGAGAATGCATTCTAGTATCGTATGTCTTACAAGCAAGGATGGAGGGCAAAAGAACAGGCTAAGGAATGTATCTCCGGTCCTCCTTCGTCTTGTTTCCACCTACTCCCATGGATGTGTCGACGGCTTGAGGATGCCATTCCAGGCACAAGAGCAGTATGGACGTCGGACGAAGGGAAGTTCAAGCAGCTCTTTGTATCTTATGGTTGCTCCATAGCTGGGTTCAAGTATTGTAGGCCGGTGCTCAAATTGGATGCTTGTTTTTTGACCGGATACTATAGGGGTCATTGTCTCTCGGCTAGTGCGCATGATGCCGATGATGGTTTGTACCCGCTAGCATATGCCATCGTTTCAAGTGAGAATGATGACGATTGGTTGTGGTTCTTGCAAAACCTTAAGGAAGTCATTGGTGAACGTCGTGTTGTGTTGGTCACCGATCGGAACACCTCGTTGCTTAATGGTATCATTAAGGTTTTCGGTGGAGATTGTAATGCATGGTGTCTCCGCCACTTGAAGGAAAACTTTAGTAGGTTTGCTAGCTCGAAGGGGTTTAAAAATGAAAGGCGTAAGGCGGCTTTGAAGATTGTTGATCAGATTGCATACGCAAGAACGGAAAACATATTCAACTTTCATATGGGAAGATTGCGTGGAATGGATCCGGACTTGGCAAAGTGGGTGGAAGACAACAATCCAAACCATTGGTCGAATGCATATTTTCCTTACAAAAGGTGGGACAAGATGTACACAAATCTCGCGGAATGTTATAACAATTGGATACTACCTTTGAGGGATTTGGACATAATGCAATTTATGACTGGACATGTGACGAAATTGACTGACATGTTAGTTCGTAAGCGTGCTGCCAGTTGTTCTTGGAAATTGCCCGTTGGTCCCCAAATTGAGAAGGAAATTAAGGAACACCAATTGGTTGCACGCAAGTATATGCATCGTCCCACCTCCCCGACGGAGTTCACGGTCTTAAACACTCATCAGAAACAGTTTGCAGTCAAGTTCGACCAGCGTACATGTAGTTGTCTTGCTTGGCAAATGTCTGGGGTCCCTTGTGCCCATGCTTGTCGCGCAATCCAAAACTCGGGTTTTTCTATTTACGACATGGTCGACCCAATGATGTGTAAGAGCACGCAAATTCTGATCTATGAAAACTCCATGTCCCCCGTACCGTTACATGACATGCCTCCGTTGTCTTCATTTGATCCATCTAATCTGTCCAGCTATATTACCGATGAAGGTATGACATGCACCGATCCGGTAATAAATCCCCCCTCAACAAAAAGAGGTTCCGGACGACCAAAGAAGAGAAGGATTGAGTCGCAGACACAAGAGAGGGACACGGTGAATTGTAGCCGTTGTCGTGAACCAGGCCACAACCGTAGCACATGCAAGGCACCAATACCAGGATGAAGTTTACTTCGATTGTTGCAGGTTAAGCCTACCTCTCTCACTCTCTCTCTCTCTCTCTCTCTCTGGCTCTCGCTCTCTTGTAGGAAGTTTTATTGTACTTAAGTGCAAGGTTTATATTATCGGGGAACATTTTAGTACCCTCTTTAATTCATGTGGATGTTGACGAACATTTTTTAGTTCGTTTCGATTCGATCTATGTATCGTAGTTGGTTATTGTACTGTTCTTCAAATTACAAATATTTGTACTCGGATTTGGGATTTGTTGTAAGCCATTTTTGGTCATGTTATCCTATAATGTTTCCCTAACCTTTTCTGACTGAGACTGAAAAACTTGCTCGGAGCAACAACAAGTCATGCTCTGAGCAACAACAAGACATGCTCTTTATATAACTTTGAATTGCACTGTGTATGAAACCACAAGCACCAGACTGTTCTTCCCAGATTTTTAATTTCTTGTTTCCTTCGGTTTTTAGGTGGCATGAACCATGCATACAAGTCCATCCGTTCCTCATTCCATTGTCAGTGGAGTGACCGCTGCACTCTTTTTATAACATGCAAAACAATGTACTCTCACTGACACTGAAACACTTGCTCCGAGCCCTTTCTAGACATGGTCTTTATATAACTTTGAATTGCACTGTGTATGAAACAGCATGCACCATACTGTTCTTCCCAGATTTTTAATTTCTTATTTCCTTCGATTTTTAGGTGGCATGAACCATGCATACAAGTCCATCCGTTCCTCGTTCCATTGTCAGTGGAGTGACCGCTGCACTCTTTTTATAACATGCAAAACAATGTACTCTCACTGACACTGAAACACTTGCTCCGACCAACAACAAGACATGCTCTTTATATAACGTTGAATTGCACTGTGTATGAAACCACAAGCACCAGACTGTTCTTCCCAGATTTTTAATTTCTTATTTCCTTCGGTTTTTAGGTGGCATGAACCATGCATACAAGTCCATCCGTTCCTCGTTCCATTGTCAGTGGAGTGACCGCTGCACTCTTTTTATAACATGCAAAACAATGTACTCTGACTGAGACTGAAAAACTTGCTCGGAGCAACAACAAGACATGCTCTTTATATAACTTTGAATTGCACTGTGTATGAAACCACAAGCACCAGACTGTTCTTCCCAGATTTTTAATTTCTTATTTCCTTCGATTTTTAGGTGGCATGAACCATGCATACAAGTCCATCCGTTCCTCGTTCCATTGTCAGTGGAGTGACCGCTGCACTCTTTTTATAACATGCAAAACAATGTACTCTCACTGACACTGAAACACTTGCTCCGACCAACAACAAGACATGCTCTTTATATAACTTTGAATTGCACTGTGTATGAAACAGCATGCACCAGACTGTTCTTCCCAGATTTTTAATTTCTTATTTCCTTCGATTTTTAGGTGGCATGAACCATGCATACAAGTCCATCCGTTCCTCGTTCCATTGTCAGTGGAGTGACCGCTGCACTCTTTTTATAACATGCAAAACAATGTACTCTCACTGACACTGAAACACTTGCTCCGACCAACAACAAGACATGCTCTTTATATAACTTTGAATTGCACTGTGTATGAAACAGCATGCACCAGACTGTTCTTCCCAGATTTTTAATTTCTTATTTCCTTCGATTTTTAGGTGGCATGAACCATGCATACAAGTCCATCCGTTCCTCGTTCCATTGTCAGTGGAGTGACCGCTGCACTCTTTTTATAACATGCAAAACAATGTACTCTCACTGACACTGAAACACTTGCTCCGACCAACAACAAGACATGCTCTTTATATAACTTTGAATTGCACTGTGTATGAAACAGCATGCACCAGACTGTTCTTCCCAGATTTTTAATTTCTTATTTCCTTCGATTTTTAGGTGGCATGAACAATGCATACAAGTCTCCAAATGACCTTTGTACTTACCAGACCTGCGACAGTCTTCATTTTCATTTTTTGGGACATGGGCTATGAAGTGTGCACTGTGCGTGAACGTGCACTGCACTTTATATTAGATACAGTTGCCCTGTATAATAGAGTCTCTGCACGAACGTTGGTCCAACTAGCAATTGTTGTGTGAGGTCATGTCAACAGTGCTTAGACAGAGAATCTCATATTTTTGGCCAAATGACCTTTGGACTTATATAGCTAAGAGAATCTTGTTGTGTGAGGTGAAATGAATAGTTGTGGTCGGGCAGAGAATCTCATAAGTCTCCAAATGACCTTTGTACTTACTAGACCTGAGAGAGTCTTAATTTTCATTTTTTGGGACATGGGCTATGAAGTGTGCACTGTGCGTGAACGTGCACTGCACTTTATATTAGATACAGTTGCCCTGTATAATAGAGTCTCTGCACGAACGGTGGTCCAACTAGCAATTGTTGTGTGAGGTCATGTCAACAGTGCTTAGACACAGAATCTCATATTTTTGGCCAAATGACCTTTGGACTTATATAGCTAAGAGAATCTTGTTGTGTGAGGTGAAATGAATAGTTGTGGTCGGACAGAGAATCTCATAAGTCTCCAAATGACCTTTGTACTTACCAGACCTGAGAGAGTCTTAATTTTCATTTTTTGGGACATGGGCTATGAAGTGTGCACTGTGCGTGAACGTGCACTGCACTTTATATTAGATACAGTTGCCCTGTATAATAGAGTCTCTGCACGAACGGTGGTCCAACTAGCAATTGTTGTGTGAGGTCATGTCAACAGTGCTTAGACACAGAATCTCATATTTTTGGCCAAATGACCTTTGGACTTATATAGCTAAGAGAATCTTGTTGTGTGAGGTGAAATGAATAGTTGTGGTCGGACAGAGAATCTCATAAGTCTCCAAATGACCTTTGTACTTACCAGACCTGAGAGAGTCTTAATTTTCATTTTTTGGGACATGGGCTATGAAGTGTGCACTGTGCGTGAACGTGCACTGCACTTTATATTACATACAGTTGCTCTGTATAATAATTCCTGTGCACGCACTTTGGTCCAACAATAAATTGTTCTATGAGGTCATGTCAACAGTGGAGTTGCCATTGTTCACTGTGGAGTTACCATTTTTCATTGATTTGACCCAACACAGCAATGGTTGGACTGATGCGCCATGTTGATATTACTGAATGCAACTGTGGGTTGTACACAGTGCTGTACACAATAATATAGGATGGCACAACGGTAATTCAAAAAGTGGGGTAGTTGTTAGTTTCATTATGGGTTGGTTCTCATGTCTTATATATATACATACATATATGTGTTTAACCACTTATCACACAACAATATTTATCAAATGGATCCAAATTTTCCTTTTGAAAGAAGGTTAGAAAAGGGAGAGAGTTCTCGTACACACAATCAATCGAATGGAAATCATTCCGAATCAACCATTCCATTTCGTAGACGTAGACTTGTAGAGTTGGGAGACCGTCATCCCGGGAATAGCCATGTTGGTAGTCATGTTCATTCGAGTCTTCCCCCCCATTGGTCGAACAATATTCGGCCCTCTCAAGTACGACCCGAACGACAGGTGGTTGATGATAGTGCTCCTCCCCCCGTTTCTCCGATGGATGCATGGCTTGCCCGCCACAAGGTCAATACCAAGGATGATTTGCCTCTCCATGGAATGGCAGGTGACCGCGGACCAGCGACGGGGAATAGAATCCGTAGGATGCAAAAGACAGAGACCAGTCCAACGGTGGGCGTCGATCTGCGTGCAGACCATCGCAACTACCCTCGATTGGAGTTTGATCTATCATTTCGTGATCGGCGTGGTCGACGACGATTTGTCACTCCAAAAGAGCAGTACGATGCGACCGGTGATTTTGTATTTATGTTGGACTGGAACCAAACACCTTATTCCAGAGATGCCGCAGCTTTATTGGAGTGGCCGAACTTATTCGTCGAGCGTAACAAGTTGGAAGCCAAGTGTCGGCATTACATGCAGAAGGTGCCTAAAGCGCGTTCTGTGCAAATGATAAAAGGAAGAAGGTTGCAATGTCTCCACAACGATGTTTGTGAAAGGCTCCGGGTTGAGATTAATGCAATGACGAAGCGGGTTACACGTCAAGAGAAATTTATCGAAGTTGTCAACGAGGTTGAAAGGGATGGCCGCAATCGTAAGGACTTGATTAGAGGAATTTGGAATGATGAGGAATATGCAACCGATCCGGAACTATCAGATTATTCTGATGACACCTTTTAGATTATTTAGTTTTCTTTTGTGGTTTAATCCAACCAACTTATTTATGGTTTCACTTCAATCAGTGTATGGTTTTATGAATTTGATTTCTTTGAATTAAGATGTGGTTGTTGTATTAGCAGCCAAGGTTGGGTAGTTTACAAAATCGGGTAGAACAGTGTGGTGCTTGTCATATGACACACAGTGCATGTTCACTAGTGTAAAATGCACTTTATCGTACTATAAAGTGCCATCTGTGTTCTTATAGGATACAAGAAGTCGTAAAGTTTTGTTTTGACAAGACAATGGCAACCTTTTCTCTTCTATAAATTGAAACCCGTGGTGTTCACACTTGTTCATCAGCCCTTTCTTTTTACATTTCAATAACACGTCTTCACCTCTTCCAAGTAACCTACATCTATCTTAAGATGCCTTTGCCAACACTTGAACATGCAACTGTTTATCCAGGAGAGGCGTATGCCTTTCAGGCTATTCCCGGTGTTGATGTTTGCCACATCATACACGTGGATTACAAAGTAGAACAATTCTCCCTATCCTTGAAACTTGAAGACGGAAAATGGATAAGCTTGCATAACGTACGAGTGGACCCATTGGGTACAAGAGAAGAACGAGAATTAGAAATTCGAAGGATTTTGGGTTGGAACAACGATCATGTTTTGCCATTTACAAATGCATTTGGTTGTGAGGTCGTTGTCTTAATCGGCGGTAGGCACCCAAATATTGACTACGACATTCGTACCTTGGTTGGCATGGTGGAGGTTGACATCATTGTCATAGTCGAGTCCCCGGACAGCATCGAAAGTCATGGACAATACTTAAGGGATTTGGGCTTCACAAGACAAAATCAGCTTGAGGGTCACCACACTGGCTATGTATGGGTACTCGAGAAGGGCATCGGGAACATCGTTGATATTAACACGTTTCAGAATGACGAGGTGAAACTTACAGTAACCCATAGATACTACGATGCATACATCCGCACCATGGATTCGGGACTGTGAGGAGTTGGAGTTTGTCATGATATGGGCAAGTAGAGTGGGGTACTTGTTGTGGCCTACCTGTTGTGGCCTAAGTATGCATTTTCTATAATCTCCGCCTTGTCATTTATTTGTTGTATTTGGTTTCTTTGGTTTAAGATGTGGTTGTTCTGTTACTTATACTGTTTATGTTGTTTGACTTACGAATGTCTTGGTCATTTCGTGAATCGTATTTATTTTAAATGAAATGTGGTGGTTATAGTAATTAAAATTTCAGGGAAGAACAGTCAGGTGCTTGTGGTTTCATACACAGTGCAGGCCAAGGTCATATAAAGAGCAAGTTTTGATCTTGGTCGGAGCAAGTTTTTTAGTCTCAGTGACTGTGCATGGTTTTTCATGTTATAAAAAGAGTGCAAAGGTCACTCCCCTGACAATGGACAATGGAACGTGGATCAAATGAACTTGTATGTATGGTTGATGGTATATAAAAACCTTAGGAAATGAGAGAAATAAAACTTCAGGGAAGAACAGTCAGGTGCTTGTGGTTTCATACACAGTGCAGGCCAAGTTCATATAAAGAGCAAGTTTTGTTCTTGCTCGGAGCAAGTTTTTCTGTGTCAGTGACTGTGCATTGTTTTTCATGTTATAAAATGAGTGCAAAGGTCACTCCCCTGGCAATGGACAATGGAACGTGGATCAAATGAACTTGTATGTATGGTTGATGGTATATAAAAACCTTAGGAAATGAGAGAAATAAAACTTCAGGGAAGAACAGTCAGGTGCTTGTGGTTTCATACACAGTGCAGGCCAAGTTCATATAAAGAGCAAGTTTTGTTCTTGCTCGGAGCAAGTTTTTCTGTGTCAGTGACTGTGCATTGTTTTTCATGTTATAAAAAGAGTGCAAAGGTCACTCCCCTGACAATGGACAATGGAACGTGGATCAAATGAACTTGTATGTATGGTTGATGGTATATAAAAACCTTAGGAAATGAGAGAAATAAAACTTCAGGGAAGAACAGTCAGGTGCTTGTGGTTTCATACACAGTGCAGGCCAAGTTCATATAAAGAGCAAGTTTTGTTCTTGCTCGGAGCAAGTTTTTCTGTGTCAGTGACTGTGCATTGTTTTTCATGTTATAAAATGAGTGCAAAGGTCACTCCCCTGGCAATGGACAATGGAACGTGGATCAAATGAACTTGTATGTATGGTTGATGGTATATAAAAACCTTAGGAAATGAGAGAAATAAAACTTCAGGGAAGAACAGTCAGGTGCTTGTGGTTTCATACACAGTGCAGGCCAAGTTCATATAAAGAGCAAGTTTTGTTCTTGCTCGGAGCAAGTTTTTCTGTGTCAGTGACTTTGCATTGTTTTTCATGTTATAAAAAGAGTGCAAAGGTCACTCCCCTGACAATGGACAATGGAACGTGGATCAAATGAACTTGTATGTATGGTTGATGGTATATAAAAACCTTAGGAAATGAGAGAAATAAAACTTGAGGGAAGAACAGTCAGGTGCTTGTGGTTTCATACACAGTGCAGGCGAAGGTCATATAAAGAGCAAGTTTTGTTCTATCTCGGAGCAAGTTTTTCTGTGTCAGTGACTGTACATTGTTTTGAAGTTATAAAAAGAGTGGAACCAAAGATGCAGAAATCAAAAACCAAAGATTGATGGTCTATACTCCTTCAAAAAGAAGCTACTCCTATATAACTTGATCATGAGCCCAAACAAATAACTCAATCAAGCAAAATGTAGAGCAACCTAGCCAAGTCAATCAAATGACAAGATGTTATCCAAATTAAGAATCATGTTATTTTACGCAACTGAAACAGATAAACCTACCCCATCGGTACACATTCAGAATATCATTTATCAGTAGTTACATAGATTACTCATGTCCCCATCAAAAAATACACCAAACTATTAGGCATTTCCCTATGTGTTTGCTATCTATTATTAGAAGGTTAGCTATACACGTTCTTCCCTTGCAGGTACTTGGTTTGTGCAAAATGCCCACTTCCATAGGTTAGCTATACACGTTCTTCCCTTGTAGGTACTATTTTTTTGCAAAATGCCCACCTCCATAGCTATTCAAAAAGGTGCACCATACATCTGCATGACAGTAAGTTCAAATATTTAGTGTCAACTAGAAAAAGACATGCAATTTTACACAAAAAGAAAGCGGGGAAGGCGAAGTGGCTACATAGGGAGAAGTAGAGTGTTTCCCTTCATCTAAAAGATGAACGAGAAACACACAAAATCTAACGGGAAAAGCAAGGATGCTGGGAATAAAATGGAATGGAAATTAGTGAAAGGTAGCATACAAAATGGAAGTAGTAGAAACAGAGATCCACAAGATCTATAGCTCATCTAAGATAACATCACACTCGCATTAGCTCATGATAGCATGAAAAGGGTATGAAAAGATCAACATAGTAGGAAGAAAGCACAAGGCACTAAAGAAAGTAGCATTTGAACACAAATGACACAGCAGTTGCAACTTGGAATCACAGTGAATGTTATGCACAAACGGCCATGGCTGTGTTGGTCACAGCATCAATCGGGCATGGCAGAATCACAGCAGCAGGAGCAACACTAAATACAGCAGCAGCAGTAGTAGACACATCAGCAAGAATAGGGGAAACGTGGGTGTATGGCAGATTGAAGGAAATGGGAACATATAGATGAATCACAGTACCAACAACTAGAACGCAGGAAGACAAAAAGACAAACAGCAGCAGTATATGGCAGAATCAAGAAAATGTAACTGGCAAACTAATATTACCAGCTCTGCCCAATCATGGCAGTCCACAATAACATCAAATCAAATATATCTTGACTAAGGCACAGGTGCTTAATAATGAATTATGAAATCCTAACTTTAATGCAACAACAACCCACAACATCAGTATAAAAGTAAGGACAATAGCAGCTAACAGACTCATCCTCAGATCAATATAGGTGCTCAACACTCCTGAACTCCCTCATATTCTAGCCTCCCACTCTCTTTTCCCACTACATCTGAGGATGGGGCTAAAACATTCCATTTTCTCTCCTCTGTCAACAAAGAAGGATTGGGGTACAAATGTCACAGGACACCCACATTTGAGTAGGTAACACACACACAAATTGCAGATTGCAACCAAGTACTGGCTGAACGTACAAAGAACAAAATACATATTTTTGCACTATACTGCTATAGTATCTTCCCATATAGATTAAGGTCAATGGCAGAGACATTTGTCACAATTGTTTATTCTTCTATTAAGTACGACATGCATCAAGTTTCAATAAAGAGAGCATACGTACGTGGTAAAAGTTATGATCGACTGTTGATTGCTTTCATTACTTGATCTCGTCTTTGGTTTCTCTCATCTGTGAAGATGGTGTACAAAATCCAGCTGCGAGCATTATCAACAATGTGACAATCCATTTGCGAAGAGGAGCTTCGACCCTTCCACAACTCCAAATATTTTATGACATGTATGCCACAATCTTGGCTACAAAAAGAGGAAGCAAACATATATTTAAAGAGACTAAAATAGGTGCCGATGCTGAGTCATAAACATGGTTTTGGGGACAAACAATGGTTCAATATTTATGTTCGTTCATGTTTTGGACACTCACCAGTTATCTTGTTGTGGAACAGGTACAAACTCAATTGCATACTCGTCACAACTATGGGTCACCTTTATGTCACATGCTTCCAATAGTCGGAACAGGTTATCCCGCTACGAGGCATATCAAAAACACATACATGTAATTAGTAACAAAAGTTTTTATCGGATACTTAAAATAAATCTGTTGACATAAAATGAATGGAATATTACAATTGTCTTGACTTTGGAGAACCGATCGTCTAAGTCATTTGGCTTCAGTGAGTCTAACACATCAACACGCACATCCACAAGGGATATGGCTATACAAAACCAATGACCACGATCTGTTCCAACAAGCAATGGTAGTAAAAGCTGCAAGAAAAAGGACATCAGCCGATGATGCATAACGAAAGTATCTTATGGTTTCATTATTTGGAAATTAAAGTACCTGGTCACATTTGCCAACGTCGTAGCCAACTTTCTTAGTATCAACCTGCTCCCTCAAGACATTGGGAAACCTGCTGTTTTTACGAGTAGGTTCAAGTAGATTTTTCTGCAAAAGAAGTGGAATATTTTATAAGTTCACATAATAGTGCGAGAGGAAAGAAAAATGTAATGCACCTATTGGTAGTGAGACCGTACCGCAAAATGCGACGGGAAAATGTGACGCCTCGGATGTGACTTTCCTTTCTCTATCTCCTTCATTTCCTTTAGCATGAGCCAATCCCTCACTGAATCAAGAACCTACATGGATAATGGAATGATTCATTAAGTCATAGACATTCAATAACTTTTGGTTGGTAACATAAGAATATACCATAATGATGACAACAACGCAAAGTAGTAAGGAGTGACCAAGTAATTACCATGTTCGACATAAGGCCCTTTGCGCGGAATGACTCATAAACATTGTTGAAAGTCAATGGCCATTTCATTGACTTCATTGCAATACACACCTCACTACAACAAATGTAAGATATAACTTGTGAGGTTTCGGATATTAGACACTAATTTGAATATAGTATTGAAAGCGTTTGAGAAGGTAATCATAATATATGCATAAAAACATTATCAGGAGAATGAGAATAGCATCCTTACTCTTTCATGGCTTTCGTCGGTCTCTTGATAAGATAATCCAATATCTTCTTCTTGTCCTTCGTCATCTTCTGTACCTTAAAAGCTGGTTGTGATACATACGGATGCCGAGTAGATTTACTCTGTTTTATAGGACGATTCCCTCGTCTCTTAGTTGGTTGAGTAGACACTACCTTTGTTTCCTTGGGGTTCGGTGTATCGCTAAGAACATTGGTTGAAGAATTTTTAATAACTTCACAAATGGGTGTTTCCCATTCGTTGCCTCCATGGCCGCCATATTCTCTCTCTTGTTCTTCTTCATCATCTTTTGTATGTTCTTGTTCTGTCTCTTTCTCTTTGTCTTTCTCTTTCTCTTTCTCTTTCTCTTTCTCTTTCTCTCCCTCCTGTTCTTCTTCTTTGTCTTTCTCTCTCTCTTCTTGTTCTTGTTCTTCTTCTTCTTCTTCTTCATCTTCAGAATCAGAATCAGAATCAGCATCTTCTTCTTCAGAAGCTTCAGATATATAAACTTCTTCTTCTTGTTCTTCTTCTTCTTCTTCTTCTTCTTCTTCTTCTTCTTCTTCTTCTTCTTCGTTGCCCTTAGTACGTTTTCTCTCTCTTTGTTCTTCCTCTTCATCTTGTTCTTCCTCATTCTCCTCATCTTGTTTTCTCTCTCTCTCATATTGTTCCCCATTTTGTTCTTCTTCTCCATCTTGTTCTCCATTTTGTTTGGCTTCCAAGGCCAAAGAGTGAGCAACATCCATGGCACGCAAGTTGTCCGCATTTTCTATGAACTGATATATATAATTGTGGTACTGCTGAATATAGGCCTGTAATACAAAATTAATGATAGGTCAGTATGTGATATGAATGGATCATATTTCATATTATGGGTATAAAAGTACAAATTATTTACCGGATTTTTCATGTTGTGAGGAGGAAAGGCAGCCAACACAGCCTCCTTTGATGGGATGTCCTCCGGCTCCATTCTGATGCGCTTAAGTATCAAATCCTTCGTCCAGAAGGCAATGGGAATCTGACCTTGTTCGGCACTATGTTCGCCGCTCACAACATCCATGGGGAATCGGTCAAAGTATATTATCTGCATAAATTATATACCGATATGTTAGCAAATAAGACAAGTAAATAAGAGGCTAAAGTAAAAAAGCTTGTTGTTGGACATACCATTAAAAGGAACAAACATCCCCCAACACTTTGCCCATGTAAGGGACGAGGCTTTTTGGATGCTCGATCCCTGAAACTTCGAATTTGGTCTACCAACCACTCCAAGATGAAAGCCGGCCACTTGTATGTCTTCATTTTGGCCATCTTTGCACATGTCACGGCGGGAAACAACACAGGCCCGATAGCATCCTTCGTTGTGGGGCACAAGAAAGAGCCCAATGCAAATAGCATGTACGCCCGTTGAAATTGACTATCCGATGAATCTTGTTGGAGGATGACTTTTTTCAACTGTGCAAAGCTCAATCCCTTGAAAACATCCTTAAAACCTTCGTCATTCTCCTTTCCAAACAACTTGTCAATGGCTACTCTATGTTTCTCCGCACATCCTGTAGGTACACGCCTGCTTCCACTAGGCATCCCCAAAACCCTTTCAAAATCTTCCTTCCTAATGGGGCAAACTCTCCCATCCCCAAATTCAAGACTGCGGGTCTTCATGTTAAACCGCTCCACCAATTTAACACAAAACTCCCGATTTAGCCAATCACAATTAAGTTGAAGAAGATTATGAAATGGATTTCTTTTCACCAATGCATCCCTTTGCTCTTGACTTAATGACTTGTTTAAGTCAACAAGCTGCTTCGGGGTACAGCGAGAGCGAATGGAAGCCCAATTCTGTAAGTAAATAACAAAAGATTATGGTTATATATACATTCCTTGCTTGCATAAAAAATATCAAATTTCATTACAAGTGTGAAATGACACATAAATGGAATTACAAGTACCTCCACTTGATCACGCCTCTTCCTCTTCCGAGTGCGAGGAAGTTCTCCGCGGGCTGCTTTTCTATCAAAATAAATTTTTTTATACATGGCTTGCCAATCATGGCACGTAGGCGGTCTATCTTCATTCCACACAATTCCAGCTTGTTCATACGCCTAGTACAAGCAAATAATAGATGCGCTTAATGGACGTAAAAGAAATAGGGTAAAGAAAGAAATATTTGATGTAATGACAACAATATGACCAATACATGTACCTCTGATCTGCGAACATGTCCAATGAATCCGCTTGACCCTTCTCCGAGACCTAAACGTAGGCCCTTAATAAAATCGGCTCTGCAAAAAGTTATGGAAAATAGCAAGTCAGCCGGGGGAATATGAAATTTGGACGAGATTTATAATCCTCCATAACAACAATCCATATTTTTTCAACTACACATATGGAAGGTAATTACACAAAAATATTATATCCATAGGCTGGACGCTTGGTGGGAACATCATCCAAGTCTTCAATTGGTAAAGTAGATTTGCGTGCAGTCGTCTTGCTTTGCACCATATTCCCTACAATGAATTCAAGAAACAATAAAAAAAATGTGAAGACAAGGATCATATGCACATTCTATTTGTTCGATTACGATAATGTATATGGAAGAAGACAAAAATAGGCAATTACATTAGCACAATAGGACAAAAATAACATGACAACTATGTAAATTAATGATCGTGTGGGACCTCCACCCAACATTTGGACTTGCTTGGTCTACCTCACGAGAGTATAGACCTGTCAGAAGTTAGAACATGAGGTTCCAATATTTTTAAGAAATTTAGTTCTACTAGTTAAGCAAAAAAAAGTGAATCAACATACCAATTGAACAATTTTGAACTTTGAGATCAGAAAAGGAATACAAAGAAAACCCTAAATCCAATAAGTTGAGATCATAATTAAACATCGACAGTAGAGCCTTGTAGTTTGTTCTACTTTTCCTCAAGCATAAATAACTTAACAGTGGTATGGAGATAGCAAGGTAACATACAAGTTCGTCACAGTCATCTGATGAAGTGGATGCATGCTAACAAATTACATGGAAAACAATCAATCCAATAGAAGTTCCTCATAAAGCAAGTATATCACTCAAGATGCTTTAAAAAATACATACCTTCCAACTGAAACTAATTTCTACGGATGTACAGGCGATGAATTTAAGGGACCCTCAATTTAATGCAGCCAGTGCGATCCTCAACCTGGAATATGATATCAGTAGAACAAATTACCCAATGCAAGTATAAACCGTGTGACAAGCACTACAAACTTTTAAGACATTAAGAGCCTAAGAGGAAGACAATACTATACCGCAAACCAATTTCCATAGGTGTTCAGAAAGCAATGACTTATGAGTACATGTTCAACAAATGTTATTCTGGGTTGTGCAAAACTTAACGGAAACAAAAAGGGCAAAAAAACATAGATGATGCAACACGAGTATCCAAGCTAGATGCGCACGATACCAACTGAACATATTTATTTGAGCACTTCGAAGTCAATGTATATAATGCAGCAACTCTTGTTATCGGCTATTGATCTCGCTTTCACAAAAGCTGATTGAGCTTTATCTATTAAAAAGGGAAGGGATATGGCAGTAGCATTTAATTCCTTTAGCATATGGTCATGCTTAAAGAAGTATGTAATAGCCCTTGCTCATTCAAACAATCTATAAGCCAAGCTCATTCACTTTTGTTGTTTCTTTATATATAAATTCAAGTCAAATTCTGAGCATATGAGTGTTTTGCTTGATAGACTCATGAACTGAGATCGTTCCATAAATATTTCAAAGATAAAGTCAAATTAATAAATGTTCTACATATTTGAGAACTGGCCTTCCATTTAGATCTAGGTACAAACTCAACTCAACTCAACAGGGGGATTACCTTTCAGAATGCAATCAATATTCCTCTCTCTCTCAATCAAGCCAATCACAGGAGTGGCTTGGTCTTTAATTCAAGGTACAATTACCTTAGCATGTCAAGTTTATATACCTAGCTTCATAATATGTGCAAACTCGGTCACATAACGAGCCAATCTCAAATGACCTTTTACCAACCGAAATACAAGTCGAGCTCCTGTAACTTGGTCCTTTCACGGCTAACGGCTTAAAAGGCCCTAAAAGAAAGAGGTTAATTATCTATAGAATTGAGGACGTGAACAGATATTATGCTTGGCATCAATCCCATTAAGCAAGCTTTAAAAAATGTTTCCTCTAATTTATTGATACCTTGATCAACTCTAATACCAATATTTATATGCCACACAGGTTTTATAATAAAAAAGCCTTCAGTACTCTTCTTAATCAATAATAAAAAAGCCTTCACGAGCTACTCGCGAGCAGAGTGGTTCGTTTGCATACCTAATTTATAATGCCGGCCATTGTTGAGAAAGGGCCAAGGGATAGCCTTGAGAGCCCCAACAATTATAA
Organism: Vaccinium darrowii; assembly: GCA_020921065.1. Lineage (NCBI taxonomy): Eukaryota > Viridiplantae > Streptophyta > Magnoliopsida > Ericales > Ericaceae > Vaccinium > Vaccinium darrowii. The sequence continues at coordinate 20,092,505 of CM037158.1, read as the reverse complement.
CACCAGGAATAATCCTACAACCTCAGACAAATGAAAAAATGTAACTTTTATCTCAAATCCCTTATTTTTGGATATCCATCAATCCTAAAAAACCAGGAATAGTCCAGTAGGATTTATAAGAGAACGATAACAGTGTAATTAATGGTGCCACAAATTTGGAAACCAGTTGGGGTCAAAATATCCTAGTCTAAGCATTCCAGGAATATTAAGCCAGCTGACCCCAAGGTAAAAAGTAATGGGAAAAACTAATTCCCACATTCAAATTTCTGATCAGATCTTTCACATAAATCAAAGGTTGCTCTATTGACAAAAATCTGATCCCACCACCAATGATCAACCAAACTTGTAATACAGGTAACAAATTGAAGGTTGCTCTTTTGACAAAATCAAAGGTTGCTCTATCCACAAAAAATCTGATCCCACCACCATTATTCAACCAAACTTGTAATACAGGCAACAAAATCAAACATTCTAAAAGGCTTCACATACATCAATCGACAACTTCAAACCCTTACCCCAGCTGTACAGATTCTGTTGCTGCTTCATGTCGGAAAAGCTTCCAGCAAGAGAAATCTCAAACTGGTTTCCCCGCGAACTATGTATAATCCTTCCAAGAAGCTGCAAAAATATACAATCGTATATATGCGTGTACAGAATAAGTAAACCTATTAACTTTTTGTGGCATACAATGCGAAAAACCTCAACATTCACCGAATAAAACAAGAAGGGGATTACCTTTCACATAGCTGTACAAACTCACTCGTTCCAGATCACGGCTACACTTCGTGCGAAATCGATTGTTGACGATCGATTGCTGCTGCTGTCGAGAGCGAGGGGAAAAGAGAGAGAGAGAGAGAGAGAGACTGGTGCGACGACGTGCACGAGAGAGAGAGAGAGAGAGAGAGAGAGAGAGAGAGAGAGAGCAACTTCGGCCACGGAGAGAGCCACAGAGAGAGACGAATGGAGCTGAGAGAGATCGCGTAATGGGGGAGGAGGGGAGCAGACTTAGGGTTTTTGACGTAAACTTGGGTTTTTTGGGGGGAAAAATTATAAGGGGGTAATATGGGTACTTCACCTTTCATTTACCATGTATTGGTCATTTTTTTTTTCCTTGCCATGGTTTGGGTATTTCACAAACCATGACCACCTATTTGGCATTTGTTTGAGAAAAGACCATGTATTGGTCATTTTCCCTACAATCTATCCCCCTTAAAATAATTTCGTCCCCGAAATTCACTAATTAAACACGTATAAAAATTAAATATAGTCTGACTAAGAAAAAAAATCTCAAACTTATTTTAAGAAAATACGGGATATTACATAATCTCTGTTGTGACATGGTACTGCAATAATAAGTTTTTATTAACTTCAACTTTGAAAAACTCCTCTCCGCCAAAGCAACTGTAACCGACACACTGACCCTAATATTTTAGAGGCCTGAAACAAACTCTCAATATTGGCCCCCCTACATCTTCAAGAGTTCTTTTTAAAAAACTTATAAAATAATTCAAACTAAAAATAAACGTCAAAAGATATGATTGTAAGAATTTGTTTTGAAGAAAATAGGAAAACTTTCATTATAATAACAATAAACCGTCTTAGCTCGCCCTTTTTTTTTTTTTTTTCAATTTTCCACCAATGGGATTTTTTTTAATTCAATGATGTAAAAAAAAAAACATCAATTCTATATTTTAATTCAATGTAAAAAAATATCAATTCTATATTATTGTTGGGTTTGTTAAATGCAAAATTTTTAACAAAGTGTAATTGAGTAGTGTGGTTTTTTGGTAAAACTGTGCATTGGGAGAAAAAGAGAGAGTGACAAATAAATAAATAAAAAAAGAGGAAAAAAAAAGAGAGAGAAATGAAAGATTCCAAAGTCAGGAAAAAAATAGGAGCGTGAGGATTTGAACTTGGCACATTGAGATTCAAAGAAACAACTAAGCCAACCAGTTGCCTTCATTTGTGGAAGCTTTATTATCTATATTACATTACACAAGGGTTTTCAAAATGTCTCTCTCACAAGTATCCTCCATGGCACTTTGGAGGGCCGTGATCGAATTTTAAAGTTTCTTATCAACTAATCTGATGGCTCAAATTACTTTCATTTCAAAATTCAAAACCCTAAATTAAAGGAATTATCTTATACGGCTGAGATTGAGAGAAACGAATCAAGCGGTTTAGAGGGATTTCACTTAATTTGATCCCACCTAATCCGGGATTCCTTTTACTGCAGACAAGTGGCTTAGAGGAATTATCTTTTACTGCAGACACCAAAATATGCTGCTGTCTTCTAAACAAAATACTCCATCAGGCATGAACCCAACAATGGACGCCCCTCTCTCTCATACGTTCCTCCATTCCTTTTCCCCCCTGTCTCATACATTCCCGCAGCAACGGCGTAAGATCAGATTATTGGTGTGATTATGATTTGATTTTGGGGTTCTTCTGTGAGTATTCTTAGTTCTTGCCATCGTATTTTTGGATTCTTTTGTGAATCATTTAGATGAGCCTCAAGTTTTGACCTAATTAAGGCTAATCCATATAACTAATCAGCCTTAAGTTTTCACTTGATTTTTTGATGAGCTGTAGTAACCTAGGAGAAAAAAGAAAAGCGACTACGGCTCTTAATTACCATAGTATTTTAATGATTAGGTGAGTACGGTTCTATCATTGGGTGACTACGTTTCTATCATTGGGTGGCTCATCTAAATGATTAGGTTACTATGGTTCTTACCATTGTATTTTAATGATTAGGTTACTCATTGGATTTCCACTTGATTTTCACTACGGCTCATCTGAATGATTTTCACTTGATTTTTTTGTGCGATTTCGTTTTCACAGGTTAGGTTACTACGGCTTTATGATAGTCTTCAAGCTCTCTCTCATTGGATTTTCACTTGATTTTTTTGGTAAGATTTCGTTTTCACATGTTAGGTTACTACGGCTTTACGATTTTAGGGAAATCTATCCGGACAGAACACGCTCATCCGTATTGCATAGCCCAAAGATAATCCGTATTGCATAGCCCAAAGACAATCCATATGACTTCGAGATTCTCATTTTTTATCATAGTCCAATTGATCTCTATCTTATTTTTCTATCATAACAGGCAGAATCACTACTACCATTTTTATTTTATTTTTAAAAACGGCATTACTGCCATAAGTAGGTTAAGATTTAGTTTTTCATATTTTAGTTTTCTTGTGAGAACCTATTTGCCTACTTATTTGTTCCCTTCTTTATTTAGTTTTTACAGGTTAGTTTACTGGATCTTTTGGGATTTCAATGCTAGAAACTCCACAAGGATAGCATAAAGGTAACTGATTTAAGCCCATCTTTATCCAACGCACTTACCCGAAGCTTAATTTAAAAAACAAAAATTTGGTGGAGGTGGGTTCTTTGGCAGGGATACGACAACCATTGGCGTGTCTGACACGGATACGACAATCATTGACTGTGTCAGTCTTTTCTCTTTATTTTGGAGGCTGGGTCCTTTCAGAAATTCACTATGTGAGTATATCCTTTTTTATTGGGTTTTCCTGCTAATCCATATAACTAAAAGAATGGAACCTCATCTGCTTTATATTTAAAAAAATTCACATTTTTTTAGTAGTGAAGGTTATGCTTCTAATTTGTTGGTGCCGATTATTGAATTAGGGTCTATTTTTTAGCTTGCAAATGGACGGTTGCCAAAAAAGACCAACCAATTTGGGAGGGAGGGATTAAACAATCAACGCGCCACACTACGTGTCCATACATATCCCCAAGTGTCACTGGCGTGTCTGACACGAATATGGCCACCATTGACTCTCTCTCTCTCTCTTTCTCTCTCTCTCTCATGACAAATAAGTAGGTTAGGATAGAATCACTACTCCCTTCTTCTTTTTTTTAAAAGGGCACTACTGCCATAAGTAGGTTAAGATTTAGTTTTTCATATTTTAGTTTATGAGAACCTATTTGCCTACTTATTTGTTCCCTTCTTTATTTCGTTTTTACAGGTTAGTTTACTGAATCTTTTGGGATTTCAATGCTAGAAACTCCACAAGGATAGTATAAAGGTAACTGATTTAAGCCCATCTTTATCCAACGCACTTACTGAGTTAGATAGCTGAAGTTTCACCATTGTGAATTGCTCTACTCGAAGCTTAATTTCAAAAACAAAAAGTTGGTGGAGGTGGGTTCTTTGGCGGGGATACGACCATTGGCGTGTCTGACACGGATACGACAACCATTGACTGTGTCAATCTTTTCTCTTTATTTTGGGGGCTGGATCCTTTCAGAAATTCTATATGAGAGTATCCTTTTTAATTGGGTTTTCCTGCTAATCCATATAACTAAAAGAATGGAACCTCATCTGCTTTATATTTAAAAAAAATTCACATTTTCTTAGTAGTGAAGGTTATGCTTCTAATTTGTTAGTGCTGATTATTGAATTAGGGTCTATTTTTTAGCGTGCAAATGGACGATTGCCAAAACAGACTAACCAATTTGGGAGGGAGGGATTAAACAATCAAAGCGCCACTCTACGTGTCCATACATATCCCCACGTCACTGGCATGTCTGACACGAATATGGCCACCATTGACTCTCTCTCTCTCTCTCTCTCTCTCTCTCTCTCTCTCTCTCTCTCTCTCTCTCAAGTTTCTTAGCTGAAAGAATGCAATATAGGCATGTCAGTTATAATTTTCAGCGTGTCAGGACTTAGGTTGTTGTGCGTGCTCCAAATACTTAATATGAAGATGGCAATGGGATACAAAGATGTTCTGATTAACGATCAAGAAATTGAAGCTACTCAATAGTTGAGGTGCCCATGCTGAGCATAGAGACCCATAGTTTTGCTTAACTGCATTTATGAAATTAGATAGGTTTTGCTTAATTGGTTGGAAAGTACTTCTTTAAGGCCTCGTTTGATTCGCGGATTGAAATAGGTGGGATTAATAATCCTGGGATTGGTAGTTCTGGATTATTTATCCTGGTATTAATTTCATCTCTAAGCTACCCAATCTCATGTTTGATTCTCGTGGGATTATTTATGGGATAAAAAAAACATTTTTTTAAAAAAAAAGAGTTAAAAAAGTTTTTTTTTAGAATTATTATTTTTTAAAAAAATGAAAAAAATCTTTTAAAAAAAATATTTGTGGAAAAAAGTTTTTGAAAAACATTTATTTTGAAAAAAATTAAAAAAATCATTTTTAAAACAAATAATTTATTTTAAAAAATTATTATTTCCAAAATAATTTATTAATTTTTTTTATAATATATTATTGCCAAATAATTTTTTAGATATATTTATTTTTTTGGAATTTTTTTTTTTGGTATAAATAGAGTTTTTTAGATAAATAATTATTTCCAAAAAAAATTAGATTTTTTTTTGAAAAACATTTTTTTAATATTTTTTAAAAAATAATTTTTTTATAGAAAATATAATTTCAAATTTTGAAAATACATTTATAATTTTTTTTTTTTTGTAAATCAATTTTTTTAAAACAATTTTGAAAATACTTGTTGAGAACAGGAAAACTAACCATTCGTGTTGCTAAGGTAAACTAACCAACCTCTTTCGATTTCTATTTCCTTTTACATCTCCTTACATACTTTGTCAACCTTTATTAAAGGAAAAGGAAAACAGCTGGAGGAAATGGTAAGGGAAAAGAGAAGGTCACGTGTATGGGCAAAGGAAAAGAAAATGCAATTCCATTGGTATGATTTTATCACACTTCATCTTTTTAACTTTTTTTGTTTGAAATAGATGTCCCATCATTAATTTAAGTAGATCAAAATACTACATGATGAGAACGGAAAGGAAAATGAAGTATTGCAAATTATTTGATGTTTGTGAGATCAGCTTTTTAAAATACTAATTTCATGATTTAAGTTAACACTTTCGTTTTCTAGGTTGAATAAGCTATGGACATCGAGGGGATATCAAGTATATCAGTTAAAAGAATACAATGTAGGCATGTGCTTTATACTTTTCGGCGTGTCAGGTATCATATTTAAGTTTGCTTGACAGACTCCCCATTTCTCAGGATAAATCATAGTCTAAAACTAATATCTACATGTTAATTACAATAACTAAATGAGGATCTTCTTATTGCTTGATGTTTCTGAGGTGATTGGGTGACAAGGAACATGAAGATTTTTTCTTGGAATGAAAGAGGTCTGGGGAAAAATGAAAAAAGGGGGAAAACTCAAACAACTAATTATACATAGGAGGACAGATTTTTTTGCTAATTCAAGAAACTAAATAAAAAGCAGTCGCAAGAAGTTTAGTTAATTCGATATGGGGTGGTTCTGAATTGGTATTGGGAAGTGGATGCAGAAGGTTCTGATGGTGGTCTTCTATCAATATGGAACACAGGTGTTTTCTAAGCCTAAGAATACAGAGTATCAGAAATTTTCTCTTGGTGAAAGCTGTTGATTTGCTGCAGTTTTGCTTGAGTATTGGACTGGGGAAGCAGCTTTTTGGGAATGTTTCTGCTGCTGCTGTCATGAGTCATAAAAGGATGATATCCTGGGCTTGTTATTTGGTTGGGTGTGGGTGTTTCTCCTCTGGGCTTGTGAGTTAGATCTTGGATCACATTCCAGAGACTCTGCTACTATTTTCCTACTACATCAAAGATAAATATGGTGAAAGTCAACATCGTTCAATATTGCCTTGAAATTGGATTTGATAGTGGTGGGGCATGATGGGGCGTCAGAGGTCAAGATCTTCACGCTCGACTGCTGGAACTTTGGGTTGCAGCAGCTATAAAGGTCTGCATATGCTGCAAATTGTGGTATTATGCAACCAAAAGATGCTTCTGGTGCAAATGTGAAAAAGGCCCATGCCATTACTACATTGATATGTTGCTTCTGGCAAAAAAGGGGGTTAAGGAAGCCATTCATATCAGCTTTGTGTGGATAATGCCCATGCCATTACTTCATTGATTGGTAGGGGGATTTAAGAAAGCTAATCATATCCGCTATTGTGGGTGAATCAATTGGTGTGGATCTTTTTGGGCGTCAACTTGGGCTTTTTGCCCCCAAATTGTATTGTTTTTTCTTCTTTGGGGCTTGGTTGAATGCTTACCAACCTTGCATGCTCCTTCTGGGCTCGAGTGTCATATGATTGTCAAGTGCGTTGGGTGCCAACTTTGTTGGGATGTTTCGCTCTTGTTGTGATGCCGTCTCTCTTGTCCTTTTAATCTTTTGTATTTGTTACATTTGATTAATAAAATTCCTCTTTCGCCGTTCAAAAAAAATTACAATAACTTGGTTGTTGTGCATGGTCCAAATAGGTACTTACTATGAAGAAGTTGATACGAAGATGGCAAAGAGATACAAAGATGTCCTAAATAACGATGAAGAAATTGAAGCTGCTCAATATTAGAGGCACCCATAGTTTTGCTTTTGCTTAAATGCACTTAATGAAATTACATAGGTAATGTTTAATTGGTTGGAAACTACTTCTTCATTTTGTTTTAGAATTCATTTTTGCTGAAATTAGTTTGATGGGCCATGTTTGAGGTCTTTTCGGAAAATTTATCTGGCGATAAGTATAGTTTATTTGTTAGAATGGGAAATTATACTTAGGTTGTGTTCAATACATTGTGTGTTGTGTCTTTAGGCGGGCAATTACAACAAATGTGCTATTTTTTGAACAATTTTTAATGCCACATTGAATTGATATGTTCTGTACTTGGCTAAACCTATTTATTTGATGAACTCTATATAAAAGCTTCTTTAAGAACACTACTTCTAGGAGAGATCAGCTTGGTTGGCAGGTCAGAGATGCATAATTCAATTAAATTGTGTTCAGAACACGTTCTTTCGTGCCTTTAGGCATGGGCAAATCCTAGTATGTAATTTTTTATTATAGATATGTATGTAATTTTAAATACCTTGATTAATTAGTTAGCTATTTTTATGGGGTTTTGTGGCTTAGTGGGTAGTTTGTTAGGTTGTATCAATATATATACACTAGTTGACTAGGGTTATTAGTTTAGAGAACACTTCCGAAGTAGACAGTAGTGGTAGCAAGACTCTGGGCTTGTTTGGTCATTGGTAAGTTGATCATGATCTTCCTCATAATTTTTGTTTCTCCTTCTCTAATCATTTTATTCCCTTTCTTACTTTACGATTTAATCGGTATAATCAAATATGGGTTTATGTATTGGGTTGGAGTTGGTGTAGAATGAGAATGGATTGGTGGGTTTTGATTATTATGCCGTTTTAAAATCAAGTTTATGAATTTTCATGTGAAATTGGGGTTGTCTTTATTGGAGAAGGGAAAAGATGAAGTATTAGGCAGTGGCGTGGCTGTGAGCAACATTTTTGGCAAATGGGGTATTGATTAAAAGAGTTTTGATCGGACTTGCCTTTTGGTAATTTCGGTTCGGTCTAGGATTAGGTTTGGGCATAAATATTGTAGTTCAACTATATCATCGTACCTTTAAACTAGACGGTGTTTACTTATGGACATTTTTGTTACAGGTTAGCCTCTTTTTGCGTTGTGGGTTGCATTATTTTTTTTGCCCAGGTGAGTGGTTAAGTATGTTACATATTTTTGAAACTCCCCGTGTCCCATAATTTATTCTTTTAGAAAATTCTTTATTGTTGAATTGGAATACATGACGGTTTATATTTGTTTCCTAAAATTGGCATACGGTGGATTTTGTTGGAACCATTTATTGTTCTGAATTTATCTTTTTGGTGAGAACTTGATGGATGTTATTGGAAACATTTATTATTGGAAGTCTAGAGAAATTAATCCTCTGTGTGCGGGTGACTCTGGCCATTAGGGAAGAGACCGTGTTCTGGCCGGTGACCCTAATACTCAACGGCTGACTTTCGCCGGATCGTTCTTAGGGAAAAGTTCCACGGGCTGCCTACTCGTGGTGACTCTAAGTTTCGATATTGGATCCAATTTTTGAGAGATTTGTTCACTGGAACTTGGTACTATTTGGTATTGGTTGTGGTTCCCCATTGTTGTTGGATATCGTATTGTGATCACCATTAAGACTGGTTTTCAGTAAAAGGATTTATTCGTATAAGTTGTTGTTTTAATGCACACCTCGTATGCCAAATTATGTTTATATGGTAATCTATTTTTGTCTCAGCTTTAGAACTTTATTTACTATACGTGCTTTGCCATTCACTAAGCTTGTCAGCTGACGGATTTATTCCAACATCATTTTCAAGCAAATCGAGTCGATAGGTGAGGACTCTGGTGGCTTCTTGGGGAGTTTTTGTGTCGACCTCCTTAGGATGTTGCATCACAATTTTATAATTTCATTTATTCGCTTCCGCATTTTGTCATTTTGTTAAACCTTTTTGGTAAATTGCATTTTTGTTATCATTGGTGGACAATTTTATTGTTGGGTTCAGGGATGGTTTTTCCCCATGCTTATGTTGGGAAAAATTTGTTTTTTTTTTGTTTTCAATAATAAAGAACAATCATTTAATATTTTATGGTTTATTTTATTTTAGGCTTCGTGTCCCAAGGGTTTGCCCCATGGCACACGGCCGGCCATTTCCATTTTGGGGCGTGACAGTATATCTTAAATTTTTTTTGGCTGCCCTAGCCCGGAGGTTATCCAAGCCTGAAAATTTGTTAAGCTCACCTCTGGGCTAGCCCTGATAATCATTGCCTTAGCAGTTCTACCATTTAGAATGACCATGCCACTCAACTTGTTATAGCCGGTTACAAGTTAACAATGCAGAATCATGGCCTCCCTCTGTCCCTTTTTAAATGTATTACTTTGTAAATCCAACTTATTAAATAAACATCATCATTACACCTTTCACATCAACTTTTTCCTTCACTTTACACTTTTCACATCAACTTTTACCTCTACTCTCCAAAATTATTCTCCACTTTTACTCATTAACTCTTTACCCACTAACTTTTAAAAAGAGCAAAATGATAATTAACTTTTCAAACCACGCACTTATTTAGGGACAACCCAAAATGAAAAGTTAAACACTTGAAAAGGGACGGAGGGAGTATCATTTACAATTCAAGGCAATTCATTTGCACACTCCACATTTGACTATTTCCAGCTCAAGGTGGAGTTAAATGGACCATCTTACTGAAGCGTCTTTTTTTTTTTTATAATAGGTGGAAGTTAAATAACTTTACAGTTGTATTTTCAGTGAAAAAATACATGATATACTTGTTAACTACTATTGTTTATTCATTGTATTTATTTGTCTTTCTTATAAAAAGTGGCCATATTAAACAAAATGTTTAAATTCTTTTTTACTTTTCATGTAAGAAATTAAAGAAATTCAAAAGTGTTATACATCTAGTCAAGGCACCCCTCTCACCCGACACCATGTCCAGTCTCCACTGAATGTTTAAGGGATTGTAAAACATCGATTTCTATACTTCATCCATGTAAAGAAGAGGGGAGCAAGCAAAAGGAATTAAAAACATTAAACAAGTGCAAGTGGATGATTGTGAATCGTGTATAATATGCTAAATGATACTGATGAACAGTGCAAAAGGTACTAATAAACACACCAGAACAGTAATGGAAGACAAAAAATGGTTTGAGAATGTTTAAATACGAAAAAACAGTTTGTGCCTCTATTGGCCCTTTGGGCATCCAAAGGGGGTGCTTCGGGCGCCTAAACCACAGTTTGGACGCCCAAAGCAGCTGGTTTGAGTGCTTGAAGCAATTGGTTTGGGCTCCCGAAACTGCTTTGGGCTCATGTCTTAGATCCTCTGTTAACATTTGTTTCATCTTTGGCTCTGTCTAAAATGACTCAAAAGCTTTTGTTCCTCAAGTGTTTTCCCCAAAAACCGTGTTTGTGAAGAGGATTGAGCTTTTTTTTTTTGAACAGGAAGAGGATTGAGCTTACAAAGTGTTATTTTGACTTATTTGAAGGTCAAACAGAAAGTTCAAGACTGATTTCAAACAAGGAATGAAGTTTTTTATGACTATGAACACCAATGGATTGATTTTGAACATGAAAGGAAGATAAATGAGGCCTAACTAGGTGAGCCCAAATGGATGCTTCGAGGTGCCCAAAGAGGCTGGTCTAGCTAACCCTCTTTTATCCTCTGGTTTGCTTTATCTTTTATCCTCTGGTTTGCTTTATTCCCTGCATGAAAGGACTAAAAATCCTTTGGCCCAAATTTTAAGACCACCCTAATATAGCATGCCTATCATTTAATCTATGGACATGCAGATGTTATGTGATGTTCACTGTTAGAAATTGATATTCGGCTTACCGTGGCAATAGTGTAATATGTACTGTGCCATTTTGCATTTGTTGAGAATCACCTGTTCTACACGTTTGACTTCCCCATGATTAACCGTCTCTTTCCTTCGAGTATCGGCATCATCGACTTGTTTTGATAAAAAAGGATGGGGCTGTGAGACCCGCCCGGAGTTCTCGATTTGTTCGTTGGGGTTGGGTCTTCAATTACTTTTGGGCTGAGTGTTAAAGACTATTAGAATTAGAATGACTCAAACAAAATTACTACAGGGGTGTTTGGCTGCCAGTTTTTGTGAGTTTTCTCATTCTCTTTTTTGCCTTCTAGGTGTTTGGATGCCTACTGCTTGAACTCATTCCCTCAAAACTGGTTTTCTATTTTCAACAATCCAGTGAGGACTCAAGAAGAGCTTAGAGGCTCCTTTTCCATTTCTATTTCTCATTTTGATTTTCCCCAAAATTTCTACTCTCCCATTCTATCCTCACCCCTTGCTAACATTTATCCTTTGGATCCTCTTCTCTTTCCAACCCAGACCGTCTCCGACCCGGCCTAGGCTCAAATTCCTCCGCTGTTGGAACCGGAGCTCTTCCTTTCCTCGACCGTTGCCGTTGGAGGTGAGAGGTTTAAAGTTCTCATTGATAACTAAAACATGGCCAATCTGCATCTCCATCATCAGCTCAAAGTATAAGTGGCTGCCTTATACTATGATCACGTCGAAACGGAGAAAGAAACCCCAATTGCAAGCTATCTTCAATTATTTTTTTCTGCTGCTTTCGTTAAAGGTATGAATTACAAAACGAACATGTGCTTAACTATATTCTATGCCTTTACGCCTTTTTCTAACTGTTGTAATTTATTTTTGTGTAATGTTTCAATTTGAATAGTTTGTTGGTTGTTTTCGACTATTGCGTAAGGTTTTTTTTGTATGTGCAATGACTATGTATATTTTTAATTTGTGGAATGTTTTTAATGTTCATCAATTTTTTGGAACATAAAAAAAAAAATCAAAATTGGGCGGGTTGCGTTTACAACTATAATCCCAGTATGACTTTACGTACACATTTTTAATATCATAATTAATAAATAAGGGTAAAATGGTAAACAATTAATCCATAACTTAGTACTTATTACAGTTCTCTCAAACACTACTATTGTTGTAAAATGTAGTCTGCACATATTTCTACGAAACACTCATCCCAAATTCAAAACACATTCTGACTATAATCTAAAAAGCCAAAAAATTAAAAAAATTAAAAGTTGAGAGTAGGCTCCGGAACACCCCACATGTATTCCTAACTGTGTTCACTTCACATTTTTAAAAAAAATTTCAAAAAGATTATTTTCCCATCTTTCATCTCTCCAATCATTAATCACATTTCTCTCTCTACTCATACCCTTTCTCCAATCATTAATCACATTTCTCTCTCTACTCATACCCTTTCTCCAATCATTAATTCTCATCTCTCTCTATCTTTTTTCAATTATTACACCTCACTAATTATTACTTTTTCAAAAAATTCATCCACACTATCTCAAAAATATTTCTCAAAATATTCTTCAAAAAAACCCCAACCAAACAGAGTTGTTTTTCCAAAATTTCCCCTTTATTTTTTTGTTTTTGTACGGTTTTTCGTTCGTGTGTGTGTGTCTGGGTGGGTGGGTCGGAGTAATTCGCTTACGGGAAATATAATGTTGAAGTGCAGCATTTGGTGGTGTGGTAAGGTGTTCTCCGTCAGGCCGGCAAAAACCGCCCCTCCGAATCCGATCAACAGAGCGTTAAAGTTGAATTTTCAACATCAACATCAAAGCATCCCCCTCTTCACTTGTCGGAGCAATCGCTCAGTTTCTGCAATGGAAGAAGCAGCAGCATCAACCATTGGTTTTCTCTCCAAGAAGCTGTACGACCCTCCCTCATGGGCCTCCCATCTCAACCCCATTCCCTCCCACACCTTCTCCCTCGGACACGTACGCATATCCCTCTCTCTCTCTCTCTCTCTCTCTCACCTGCTTCTGTCAAACACATACTATATGTACAGGTGCATCATAATTTGTGTACGGTGCATAAGGAGTTGTGGAATTGAGATCTAATAATTCTATTTTACTTGTTCTTAGCTTCCTACTCCAATTCACAAATGGAACCTTCCCAATTTGCCCCAAAACACTGAAGTTTGGTTGAAGGTAACCATTTTTTCTTGCCTTGTACATTTTCGCTTCTGAGTAGTATTGCATCCGAGTATGGCTTGTATAATGTTAGTATGTTAGCTGTGTGAACTTTCAGATGCATTTTATACACCCTTTTCCCTTTCAGTTAGATAGATTTTTATATATATATATTTTTGGTTTAAACTTGCTTTATGTGCAGTACATAGGGCTAAAATTTTGAGAATAGGTCGGCACCAAATGCAACTATAAAGAGGCCAAATGGAATTTTGTTGGATGGAGAAAATACTATGTCCTCAAATTCAACCATAAGGGGATTTTGCACACCTCTTTTGCCTTTGGATTTTAGCTGCGCTATACAGCGATTTGATTAATAAGTGGAAAAGGGATACTTGAAGAGCAGGTGACCATCAATGTTACATGGACTCGGTTATGGATGTCGTGCATTTGTAACTGTCTAGGTGTATCCAGTTCATCTCCGTCTCAAAGGCAAGAGGGACAGGACAAAAGAATCATTAGCGTGTTAGCGAATTTCATGCATATTATACACGTTCTATGCTTAGTTCATGCTGATTCAAAACACGAAATATGTTTACACTTTACACGCAATAGGTGACCATATTGCACGCAAAGGTCAGAGTGATTGCTAGTTATGACCCAATATGAATTATTTACTATCAATTGTGGTCCAGATTTTGTGACTTCAACCGTTGAGAATAACTACCTTTGATTGTAATGGCCTAATGGGGACCACAGTCAATCAAAACTAGACCACGGTCGATCATCACTTAGATCAGATTGGATCATATCGTCGCAAATTACTTAACATATTAATTGATTCATTGGAGAATTTGTGCAACTAAAATCTGATGGCTAAAAAACGTCCCATTTTCGGTTAGGTATCAAAGACTAAGTGAACACCTTTTCAATCTCGGGAAGGTGAATATCAAATCCAATAGAAAAGAAGTTCTTGTCCACGACTTTTATTTTTAGGAGATGGAATATAAATTATACCAAGAATGTTTTTCTTGGGGATTCTTTGGGCTTATTTCAGTGTGGTTATAAAAGAAAAAAGCAGGCTTTATCCTCAGTGATAATTGGATTTGGAGGCGCTGTTTGATGCTTAAGCAAGGTGAAGTCTGCACATACAGACATATTTAGGAATTTGGGACCAGTAAGAAATTAATTCTGCAAAGCTTTTAATGGAGAGGGATGTAGCACTCAGTTCTTCTGCTTTGTTTTATTGTATATGTTCTGCTTCTTTGGGGGTACCTACATGAACTTGGCTCTTCAAACACATGTAGTTTGACTTTTGTAAATACAGGATTATCTAGTTTTTTACTTTTGCAAAGAGTTTCCTAATTTGTTTCTTACTTTCTCTTGTTTTCCTTTTGCCATATCCAAATAAAAAGAACTACTTAAAATTTTAAAATGTATGGCAACAGATTGTTAGAATAGCTTTATTGTTAGTTGTCCCACATTGGGTAGCTACATATTGTATTAGTCTCTCTCATAATATAAATAAAGACTTGTGTGATACGGTTGGTTAACACCTTTACACACTTCTCTCTTTTCTCTCCTCTAAATAACATGGTATCAGAGCAAGTCCCTCATCCACCTTAGACTCCCATAACCCTAATCCGTAACAACTGCCCTATCAACCTTCAACAACCACCATCAGCTGCCACTCTCAACACACGTCATATTCACCAGATGCCACCAACAACCATCTTCTCCTAGATTATCCATCCCCATACGTCATATTCACCAACACCATCGTCATCTTTATCATCATCATCATCATCGTCAACCCAGAAATCCCCAAATTGAAAACCATAACCCTAAAATCGACACCCAAATTGTTACTCTTACCCAAAATCGACACCCACATAGACATCCTAACCCCAAATCGACACCCACACCACCATCGAAACCCTAAACTGACCTAAATGGACCCCTGGTCGACCTTTGACCCAAGTCTAAACCCTAGTTCGAACCTGTTTTGTTGATTTCGAGTCTCACAAAGTAGATTTCGAACATGTTTTGTTGATTTCGAGTCTGACAGAGTGAATTTTGAACCTATACTGTTGATTTCGAGTCTGTCTGAGTGGATTTCGAACATGTACTATTGATTTCGAGTCCAATTGGCCTCGAAATTGATCTACTGCTGCTCGAGATCAACTCCTTGCTCGCGAGAGGTATTTGAAGTCATCTAACTACCATGGCTTTAATATTGGTGTTCTCTGGATGCTGTCGATTGGTATTCTCTGGATGTTCTCTCGGTTTCTCGGTTTGCAGCTGTTGATTTGATGTTTCTGGTATGATCGTATTTTTTATTGGTATTTGATTTGGTTAAGCAGTGGCAGAGGCAAATATCTAGTCGTTTCGTTTAGTTTGATTAGTTTATCTTAGTTCAGGAGATTAGTAGTTTGTTGATTGATGTGGTTGCTACTGGTTGGTTCTCTTTGATTTATTGGCTCTCGGCGTTCAGTTGATTAGTTATTTGTAGTTGTGGTTGGTTTCTTCTGCTGAAGGTAGTGGTTGGTTGATTTATTGGTCGATTTTGACGATGGATAGTAATCAGTCGATTTCTTATGGTGGATAGTAGCCAATGTGCTTGTTTGATTTCAACAGTAACATTTTCAGAATTGTCTGGTTGTTTGTTGCTCATAGCCTGTTTGGTATTGGCTCTTGGTGATTAGTTTCATTGGCGGTTGATTGTGGTTAGTGGTTTGTCGTGGCTGGGTGCCTTGTTAGTAAGATAACTAGTTATTGTGGTTTATTTTGCAATGGGTGCTAATTCTCCTTCAGTTGTACCTTGTGGATTTGGTTTATCTTCTAGCCGTATTAATTCTGGATTTTGTGGTTTTAGTCATGGTGGCTCTGGTTATGGTCACATGTCAGGGGGAGGTAGTTCTAGTCGTGGTGTTTTTGGTTATGGTACTCGACAGTGTACCCATTGTGGGCGAACAAATCATATAGTGGAGTATTGTTATGATCTTCATGGTTTTCCCCAAGCTCATCAGGTTGCTATTTCTGGGGATGCTGGACAGTTTACTCAATCTTCTGTCAACAGTAGGGTGACTATCTCAGCGGAGGAGTATCAGCAGTACCAACGCCTACTGTCACTTCAGACAAGTTCCTCCATTGCTATGTTATCTCAGACAGGTTCTTCCGCTGCTTGCATTGCGTCTTCTCATTCTTCTAATCATTGGGTTATTGATTCTGGTGCATCTGATTATATGACTGGTACTCCTTCTATTCTTTCCGGTCATCAGTCTCTTGGTAAACCATCTCGTGTTACCTTAGCTGATGGTTCTACCACCAGTGTTACTGGTTTAGGTTTTGTTCATGTTACTTCCTCTCTTACTTTGGACTTTGTACTGTAAGTTTCTCGTTTTCCATTAAATCTTATGTCTGTTAGTAAACTGACCAAGTCTTTGAATTGCTCAGTCACATTCTTCCCTAGTGGTTGTGTGTTTCAGGATCTCAAGACGTGGAGGAAGATTGGTGGCGGTGTTGAACGTGGTGGCCTGTATTACTTTTCCGATGATGTTCACCCTAGCTCTGTTGCTCTTCAGTCATCAATGTCGCCATATCAACAACATTGTCGTCTTGGTCATCCATCACTTGAGAACCTTAAAAGGCTAGTGCCTTCATGTAGCCGTGTGGATGCTTTGCCATGTGAAGTCTGTGAGTTCAGCAAACATCATAGAGTGTCTTTTCATCCTAGCGTTGAGAGTCGTGCGCCACGTCCTTTTGAGTTAGTTCATTATGATATTTGGGGTCCAATGCATGTTCCTAATATTTTTGGCTTTCAGTATTATGTTATTTTTGGTTATGATTTCTCTCGTGTTACCTACCTTTATCTCATGAAAGAAAGGTCCAAGTTATCTTCTATTTTTAAGTCATTTTATATGGAAATTAAAACCCAGTTTGATACTTGCATTAGCATATTTCGTTCTAATAATGCCCGTGAATATTTTACAAATAGTCTTTCTCAGTTCTTTGATTATCATGGTATTATCCACCAGTCCTCTTGTGCTCGGACTCCACAACAAAATGGAGTTGCCGAATGCAAGATTCGACATTTATCAGAAGTTATGTGTGCAATGTTATTTCAAATGCAAGTTCCTAAGTCTTATTGGAGTGACACAGTTCTTACCGCAAGCAATTCTTCTGCCATTGCTTGCAAGCTTTGACTAGAACCCACACTTGGGATTTAGTTGATCTTCCTCCTGGCAAGACTGCCATCGGTTCTTAGAGGTCAAATACCCCATAAGGCATTGTTTCTTGGTTGTCCCCTTCACTCATTACCCCTTTGGATTTTTGGGT
Source organism: Vaccinium darrowii (assembly GCA_020921065.1). NCBI lineage: Eukaryota > Viridiplantae > Streptophyta > Magnoliopsida > Ericales > Ericaceae > Vaccinium > Vaccinium darrowii. The sequence goes on along the minus strand of CM037158.1, from coordinate 20,074,801 downwards.
GCACGTGTTATATTCATGCTCTGGATCTTGACCGGAGCAAACTTAACCCTCGCTCCATTAGGTGCATTTTTCTTGGTTACTCTCGGACTCAGAAAGGGTATAAGTGTTATTCTCCATCTTTACGTCATCATTTTGTGTGTGCTGATGTCACATTTAATGAGTCGCTCCCTTTTTATTCGGAGCTTGTCAGTACAAATGATCGGTTTGCATCTGAGTTTGTGTTTCCTGTAGCTGTCCCGTCAGGTACTGGTCTTTCTCCACCAAAACCTTTGCAGGTGTATGTTCGTCGTCCTAAACTTCCACCAGTGCCATCTTAGCCAGAGCCATTAGAGCAATCTCAGCCAGCAAAATCTCAGCTTGAGCCATCTGAACAAACAGCCCCACCTTCGCCACTGCTCCGTCTTCTCCTCCGTTGCGGGATCTTGATGACCTTGATCGTCCTATTGCCCATCGTAAAGGTATTCGGTCATGCACTATACACCCTATTGCTTAGTTTGTTTTCTATGATCATTTGTCACCGTCCCTTCGTGCTTTTACTACTTTGGTCTCTTCTATTTTCGTTCCTAACACTGTTCAGGAGGCTTTATCTGTGTCTGAGTGGCGGCAAGCTGTTGAGGCTGAGATGTTTACTCTTCATCATAATGGCACTTGGGAGTTGGTTTCTCTTCCTGCTGGTAAAACTACTGTTGGCTGTCGTTGGGTATTCACAGTCAAGTATCATCTGGATGGCACTGTTGAGCGATATAAGGCCCACCTTGTGGCCAAAGGCTATACACAGACATATGAGGTTGATTATGCAGAGACCTTTTCCCCAGTTGCCAAGATAAACTCTGTTCGGATTCTTATTTCTCTTGCTGCTAATCTAGGTTGGCCTTTATTTCAATTGGATGTCAAGAATGCCTTCTTATATGGTGATCTGCTCGAGGAGGTCTATATGGAGCAACCTCATGGGTTTGTCGCTCAAGGGGAGCGTTCTCGGGTTTGTCGTCTTCACAAAGTCTTATATGGTCTGAAGCAGTCCCCTCGAGCTTGGTTTGGTTGGTTGGTTTAGTGATGCTGTGCTGCAGTTTGGTATGCGTCGATCTCATTCGGATCACTCTGTTTTCTCTCTTCGGTCAGAGCGTGGGAAAATAGTGTTGCTTGTATATGTAGATGATATCATTATTATTGGAGATGATAAAAAAGGTATTGATGAGTTGAAGTAGTTCTTACAGCGTCAATTTCATACTAAAGATTTGGGTAAGCTATGATATTTTTTGGATATTGAGGTGGCAAGATCCAAGGATGGAATTAATTTGTCCCAACGGAAGTATGCATTGGATATTCTTGAGGAGACCGGTTTGTTGGGAGCAAAACCTGTGGAGACCCCAATGGATCCTAATATGAAACTTTGTGTTGATCAATGGGAGATATTTCCTCATCCAAATTGGTATCGTCGCTTAGTTGGTAAACTGAATTACCTTACTAATACACGTTCTGATATCTCTTTCGCTGTCAGTGTGGTGAGTCAATTTATGTCAGCTCCTCGACTTCCACACTGGGAAGCTTGTCTTTGTATTGTGAAATATCTTAAGGCTCATCCTGGACGTGGTTGTTGTTTTGAGAGAAGAGAGAGAGAGAGAAGTGTAGGGTGTTAACGAACCCTCACACACGTCAGTATTATTTATATTATTGTGCATCTCATTATAAGTCTACGATAGGCGATGTGGGACAAACTAACATAAACGTATTCTAACTATTCTAACACTCCCCCTCAAGCTGGAGAGTAAATATCAAAAAGTCCCAGCTTGTTACATAGCAATTCTAACCGCGGCTTGAACAAAGATTTGGTAAACATGTCGGCCAACTGAGCACCTGTAGATACATATGGAGTAGATATCACACCACTAGTCAGCTTCTCACGTACTAGATGACAATCAACTTCAATATGCTTAGTCCTCTCATGAAATACTGGATTTGAGGCAATATGAATAGCCGCTTGGTTATCACAATACAGAGGCATGGGCAATGTCACACTAAATCCAATCTCTTCAAGAAATGATCGCAGCCACACAACCTCACATGTAGTGTGTGCCATTGCTCTATACTCTGCTTTTGCACTGGACTGGGCTACTACTGTCTGTTTCTTGCTTTTCCAATTAACAAGATTTCCACCAAGAAAGACACAATAACCAGTAATAGATCTCCTATCAAACGGTCCTCCTGCCCAATCAGAATCAGTGAACGCCTCAACGCGTAAGTGTCCGCTAGCTCGATACAACAAACCCCGTCCTGGATGTAGCTTAAGATACTTCACAATTCTAAGGACAGCCTCCCAATGTGGATAACGAGGAGCTGACATAAACTAACTCACCAAACTTACTGCAAATGAAATATCTGGTCGTGTAACCGTGAGATAGTTTAACTTACCAACCAACCGGCGATACTGATCAGGATTGTGAAGCAGCTCCCCCTGGTCCACACGCAGTTTGACATTGGGATCCATAGGCGTCTCAACAGGCCTAGCTCCCAACAAACCCGTATCCTCAAGGATATCCAGTACATACTTCCTTTGTGATAAACTAATATCTTCTTTAGACCGAGGCACTTCAATACCTAAAAAGTACCGAAGTTTTCCCAAATCCTTAGTATGAAATTGCTGATGTAAGAAGGCCTTTAGCTCATCAATACCTCGCTGGTCATCACCGGTAATGATAATGTCATCCACATATACAATCAATAATACTTTCCCTTGATCAGATGTGAGGGAAAACACAGAATGGTCAGTCTGACTACGATGCATGCCAAATCTCAAAACGACATCACTAAACTTGCCAAACCAGGCCCTAGGAGACTGTTTGAGGCCATAAAGAGCTTTACGAAGCCGACATACCTGATTATGCTCCCCCTGAGCAACAAACCCAGGTGGTTGCTCCATGTAAACTTCCTCTTGAAGATCTCCATGGAGAAAGACATTCTTGACATCCAGTTGAAACAAAGGCCAACCAAGATTCGCAGTTAGAGAAATAAGAACTCGAACAGAACCAAGTTTAGCAACAGGAGAAAACGTCTCCGAATAATCAACACCATAAGTCTGGGTGCAGCCTTTGGCAACAAGACGAGCCTTATAGCGCTCAACAGTGCCATCAAGGAGATACTTGACAGTGAATACCCAACGACAGCCAACAGTTGTCTTACCAGCAGGAAGAGGAACCAGTGCCCAAGTACCATTATGATGAAGGGCAGACATCTCATCCTCCATAGCTGTCCGCCACTCAGATACAGATAAGGCCTCCTGAACAGACTTAGGAACAAAAATGGAAGAAACCGAGGTAGTAAAAGCTCGAAGGGTTGGTGACAAATGATCATAGGAAACAAAATGAGCAATAGGATGAAGAGTGCAGGACCGAATACCTTTACGGTGGGCAATAGGAAGATCAAGATTGTCTGGATCCCGCAACGGAGAAGAAGATGGCGCGGTGGGTGAAGGTGGTGTTGCTGGCTGAGATGGCTCTGGCTGAGATGGCTTTGACTGAGGCTCTGGCTGAGATGGATTTTTAGGACGACGATGATATACCTGCAAAGGTTTTGGTGGAGGAACAGTACTAGATGGGATGGCTAGAGGACACACAGACTCATATGCATGCAAATCATAAGTGGTGACAGACTCCGAATAAAAAGGAAGAGACTCATTAAATGTGACATCAGCACACACAAAATGACGACGTAAAGATGTAACGTCACCTCATCTTCTTCATTCCCAAACCCTAAACCGACATCTATCAGCCTCCCTAACGAAACCCTAAATCCCTAACTTGATTGCTACAATCTATTCAAAACCCTAAAATGAGATCTCCATAGCCCTGAAAACCCTAAATCGCAATCTATCAATCACAGAAAACCCAATCGATCACAACAAAACCCAAAATCGAACTCCATTAGACCTCAAAACCTCAAATCGATCCCCAATCGAACATCAAAACCCCCGATCGAAACCTCTTCAGCCTTCGAAACCCCTAACTCAGTTTGTAAAAGCCTTTGAACTTCGAAATCCAATTTCTTGTGCTCGAAACTTCTGATTGAACTTCGAAACCCAATCTCTGGTGTTCGAAATCTTCAATCATCTCTGAAATCGTGGTCTATGTATTCGAATCAACATCTCAGAGGCAATTGGTACCTGCAAAGTCTCTCTCGGTGCCTACAAAGCCTCTCTCTGGTTCACTGATCTACTGTGTTCATATTATTGGAAGATTCTGGTCATGGTATTTTTCATATCACAGACACAACAATTATTTTTTGTAGGAACTTCTGTTCTGGTATTGCTCGGTGATTTTGGTATGATTGGTATGTTCTGTTAGTATTGTTTTGGGTTGTTTGATGTGAGCAGATGCAGACTTATAGTGGTTTCATTTAGTATTGGTTGTCGCTTGGTTGGTTATCATAATTGTTTGGTTGATTTGTCGAGACAGTTGATTATCTTTGATCTATTGGCGGTTATTTGGTGGTGATCAGTAGTTATGTCTGAAGAAAAGTCTGCTGGTTCCAATTCTGGGTCTATTGTTATTGGTAGTACTTTGAGCTCCTCTCGACGTCGTGAGAAGGATTCTATTACCTCCATTCCTTTGAATGGCAAAAATTATGCTATTTGGTCTCGCGCGGTCAAAGTTTATTACATGGGTGAGCGGAAGTTTTGTTATTTGACAGATGCTCCCCCTGCCAAAACGGCTCAGAATTATGGTGATTGGGAAGCTGAGGATTGTCATATCCGTGTTGAGCTGTGGAATAGCATGGAACCCCAGATTAGTGCTCCTCTGTTTTATCTTGATACTGCCAAGCAAGTATGGGATCGGGTTGCTAGGATGTATTCTGGTACTAATAATCTTCGGCGAACATATGATCTCCATCAGCAATTCTTTTCTTTGTCTTTTGGTACTGGATCCTTGGAGGACTACTACTCCAAATTTCGTGGCACTTGTGAGGAACTCCGGGTTTATGAGCCTATCTCGAGTGATCCTCAGGTTATGGAGCGTCAGCGTGAGCGTTTGGAGGTCTCTCGGTTTCTATTTGGTTTGCCTTCATCCTATGATCCAGTTCGAGATACTGGGAGAGCGGGAGTTGCCCTCTCTTGATGAGGTGTTCAGTCGACTTCGCCAGGCTTCTATCTCCAATATTGGTTCTGTTTTGCAGCCACGGTCTGATCGTTCTGCTTTAGCTGTTTCTGGTGGTTTTGGGTCGAGTAGTGGTCGTGGTCGCAGCCGTGATTCTGGGTTTGGTAGTCGTGGTCATGGTTCTGGTAGTCGGAGTTCTAGTGGCTATGATTCAGGTAATAGTTCTGGTGGTCGTGGTGATTCTTTGTCTAGTGGCCGTAGTTTTGGTCGTGGTGGAAATAGTCATGGTCGCACGTGGGGGGGGGGGGGGGGGGGGGGGGGGCAGTTCTGGTCGTGGTGGTTCTGGTCGTGGCCGTGGTACCAGATTTTGTACTCATTGTCGGGGTACAAATCATACAGTGGACTATTGTTATGATCTTCATGGTTTTCCTCAGGCTCATCAGGTTGCTCATTCTGAGGATACTGGGCAGTTTACTCAATCTACCGATAGCAGTGTGACTATCTCAGCAGAGGAGTACCAGCGTCTCATGTCCATTCAGCCTTCTGCTGCTGCAGCTTCTTCTTCCACAGCTACGTTTGCTCAGACAGGTCCCTCCGTTGCTTGTGTTGCATCATCTTTTTCTTCTCCTTGGGTTATCGATTCTGGTGCTACTAATCATATGACTGGTACTTCTAAATTCTTTTCTACTTGTCAGTCCATGGATAAAACCTTTCATGTTACCTTAGCCGATGGTTCTACCACTGAGGTTACTGGTTTGGGTTCAGTTTCTGTTTCTCCGTCATTTACTTTACACTCTGTGTTGCATGTTCCTCGTTTACCCTTTAACCTTGTGTCTATTAGTCAACTTACAAAATCATTAAATTGTTAAGTCACATTTCTTCCTCATGGTTGTATATTTCAGGATCTCAAGACGGGGAGGAAGATTGGTGCCGGTGTTCAGCGTGGTGGCCTGTATTACCTAACCAGTGGTGATACTCAACCAGTTGCCCTTCAGTCATCAGAGTCCTTATATCAGCAACATTGTCTGCTTGGTCATCCATCTCTTCAAAATTTGAAGCGTCTAGTGCCTTTGTGTAGTTCTCTTAAGGAGTTCTCTTGTGAAGTCTGTGAGTTTAGTAAACATCATAGAGTGCCATTTTATCCTAGGGTTGAATGTCGTGTGTCACATCCTTTTCAGTTAGTTCATTCAGACATTTGAGGGCCTATTCATGTGCCTAATGTTTTTGGTTTTCAGTATTATGTTATTTTTGTTGATGATTTCTCTCGTATTACATACCTTTATCTTATGAAAGAGAGATCTGAGTTGAAGACTATTTTTAAATCATTTTACATGGAAATAAAGACTCAGTTTAATACTTGCATTCGAATGTTTCGGTTTGATAATGCACGCGAATTTTTTCATAGTACTTTATCTCAGTTTTTTGAGGATCATGGGATTATTCATCAGTCATCCTGCGCTCGGACTCCACAGCAAAATGGAGTTGCCGAACGCAAGATTCGACACTTATCCGAAGTTATGAGTGCTATCTTATTTCAAATGAAAGTCCCTAAGTCTTACTGGAGTGATGCGGTTCTTACTGCATGCCATTTGATCAATCGTATGCCCTCTACTGTCCTTGGGGGTCAGATACCCCATACAGTCCTGTTTCCTGGTCGTCCTCTCCACTCATTACCCCCTCGGATTTTTGGGTGTACATGCTATGTTAATGCTCTTGATCCCGACCAGAGTAAATTGGACCCGCGGTCCATTAAGTGCATTTTTCTTGGTTACTCTCGCACTCAGAAAGGGTATAAGATGACGTTGGCTGGGTTTGGATTAAGGTATTTGGGTTAGGGTTTGGATAAGTGAGGCTCTGATACCATGTTGTTTTGAGAGAAGAGAGAGAGAAGTGTAGGGTGTTAACGAACCCTCACACACGTCAGTATTATTTATATTATTGTGCATCTCATTACAAGTCTACGATAGGCGATGTGGGACAAACTAACATAAACGTATTCTAACTATTCTAACATGTTTTATCGGTCTAATGGACATTTGCGTATTGAAGCCTTTACCGACGCTGATTGGGCAAGATCCCCATCTGATAGACGGTCAACTACTAGGTACTGTACTTTTGTTGGAGGCAATTTGGTCACATGGAAAAGCAAGAAACAAATAGTGGTCGCAAGATCCAGTGCAGAAGCGGAGTATCGAGCCATGACACACACATCTTGCGAAATTGTGTGGTTGAGAGCTTTACTCAAGGAGTTAGGTTTTGATGTGGAGTTACCTATTCCTATGTATTGTGATAATCAAGCGGTAATTCATATTGCTTCAAATCCAGTATTTCACGAGAGAACGAAACATATAAAAGTTGATTGTCACATTGTTCGTGAGAAGATAGATGGTGGTGTGTTATCTACTCCATTCATTTCTACAATAGCTCCGTTGGCTAACATCTTCACCAAACCTTTGTTTAAACCGCGTTTAGAGTTTTTATGTAACAAGTTGGGATTTTGTGATATTTATTCTCCAGCTTGAGGGGGAGTGTTAGAATAGCTTTATTGTTAGTTGTCCCACATTGGGTAGCTACGTATTCTATTAGTCTCTCTCATAATATAAATGAACACTTGTGTGATAGGGTTGGTTAACACCTTTAGGCCATCTCTAGTGGTGTAGTAAAAAATGTGGTGTTATTTGACACAAAAGTGTAAAAAATGGGTCCCATTTATGTGTTGTTATGACAAATTGTGTTGTTACGTTAATGAAAGAATTGTTAAAGTGTAAAAAGTGGGTCCCCTTTCTCTCTCCTCATCTCTTCCCCTCCCTTTTCTCTCTCCAGCTTTCCCCTCCATCTCTCCTCTCTCTCTCCGCCTTTTCTCCCTTCCCCCCAGGCGTGTCAGCCCCCACCCACCTTTTTCTCCTCTTCTCTCTATCTCTTTCTTCTCTTCTCTCTCTTCCTTGTTGCTCCGGCAGATATCACAGTTCACTTCTGAACTAAATCTGACTCCCCATTTTCTGACATTAGCTCCAACTTAACCTCACCATTGCAAGCAAAAAACGCGGAAAAGTTAGCTAACTGTCTTAGTAGCTGACTAATTAGTGGTTTTAACAACACCACTACAGATGGCCTTATGCACTTCTCTCTTTTCTCTCCTCTAAATAACACAGATGGTCAGCACTTGAAGAATACTTCAAAGAACACCAAAGGAGTCCTTTTGTCAAAACAATTCTGGGGGGTCTGAGCTGCCATCATGTCAAAACATTAAATGGGTTTTTTGATTTCCAAAGATTTATTGTGCTCAATTATAATAGTCTGCTCCTCCACTTGGCATGAATGGTTACCACTTACCATTCACGAGAGTGTTCATCATGCATGTGTCAATTAAATGAACATGGCAGAAAGATGATTGTTTGGATCAGTAAGGTGCAATTTCCATTCACTTGACTAAGTATGTATTGCTGTGTGCTTTTGATAGGTTGTATTCATGTGGAATTCTTGATTTGAAAGAGATTTCTTTTCACCCTCTTGGATTTACATTGACGGAAAAATTGTATTTCTACAGCGTGATGACCTCTCAGGCATGGAATTGAGTGGTAACAAGGTCAGGAAACTGGAATTCTTGCTTGCAGAAGCTGTGGCTCAGGGGGCAGACTGTATTATTACAATTGGAGGCATCCAAAGCAATCATTGCCGGGCAACTGCTGTAGCTGCTAAGTACTTGGATCTAGATTGTTACCTTATATTACGCACCTCAAAGGTGACTTATTTGCCATATTAGAAGAAAGTTTGAATATATTGGAAGAACTTTTCTCGTATATATCTCGTATGTTGCAGGTTCTTGTGGACAAAGATCCTGGATTGACAGGCAATCTCTTAGTTGAGCGATTGGTTGGAGCCCATATTGATCTTGTTTCAAAAGAAGAATATGCGAAAACTGGTAGCTTGGTAAATATTCTGATACCATTGCATATTTTCTGTTAATAACTTGTTTTGTCTGACATATTACCAAGGTTCGAATCTGATGTGGAGTACTTGGCGGCTTTTACTAACCAGTGAGACTAAGGAGTACGAGACAATTGGTACCATGTACCTACAACATTTTATTTGTGTTTTACACAACATTGAAAAAAAGAAGATATGCTAAAGCAAAAAATTTACCTTTTATATGCTTCATATGCTGCCAATCTTTAGTACTTATGCCGATAATTGTTTATTTCTTTTCCCCCTCTCATGCTCTAGGAAATAGAGTTGATTTTGGACGAGTAGTCTTTCTTTGATTTGTTATTGCATGATTAAGATCATGTGACACTTCCCATGCTAATACTGCTATTCTTCTGCGTAAATCTTATTGGTTTGATCATTTAACCTATTTCTTTTGTTGCGTGTTCAAAAATTTTCCTCATTCCAAGCGCAGGCTCTTACTAATTTGCTGAAAGAAAAGTTGATCAGTGAAGGGAGAAAACCATATGTCATCCCTGTTGGTGGATCAAATTCCCTTGGAACCTGGTGAGAAATGGCATATGCCTTTTATTCATTCTTGTGTCTTATGGTTTTTATTTTGTGGTAGGTTTTACATCTTTCTTCATATGATAAATGGTCTAATGTTATTTTGTTAAAGGGATTAGTGTGAGACCCATTCTTAGCTAGACTAATGAAAGTGGGCCTATACACATTTCCCTAAAAGCTCAAGTCCAAGATATTTAATTGCCTGGAGGTGTTTTATTATCTATTAATAGCTCATCTTGTTACCCGTATATGAGGGACTTTATGGATTGTTGCAATCTATCCCACTAGAATGCATGACGTTCTCGTTGTTTTTAAGTTAATAGTGGCCCCCAAAGCTTAAATTGTTAGGAAATGGCTCCAACAATGTATATTAAGCTATTCAACATCCTCCCTCACATGCAACCCGGTCTTGCGCTTGGAGATGCAAAATTTCACAGATAGAGTGGAATAGAATATAGAGGGGGGAAGCAGATTGCAAACATGAACTCAAACGGAGAGACTTGAACAAAAGACCACTCTCAATCTGAGCTTTGATAACCTGTTAAGTTATTAGTAGAGTCCCAAAAGCTTAAGCTATTTTGAAACAGACCCAACAATATATATTAAGCTATTCGACACCAACATCCTTCCCCTGGCGGCCGGGCTATCGCACTTAGCTCTATCCACACTGTGTTCAGAGTCTTCCGACACATGGGATCCAAAAGGTGGTTCATGTAGATTCTAGAGGTGGCTCCCCCCATGTAGCCCGAGATTGTGCTCTGATATTGTTTGTAACTAGCCACCCCTTATTGGACTAATGACTTGTGAAAGTGGGCCTATTCACATGGCCCGAGAGCTCAAGCCCAAGCCCAAGTTATTTAATTGCAAGGAGGTGTTTTATCATATATCCCACTTCAGTGCACGGCGTCCCTGTTGCGTCACAGGACCATCCTTCCCCCGGTTTCCATCTTGCTGCACTTAGCTCTATACACAGTTTGTTCCAGCATATGGGATTTGAGAGGTGGCTCATACAGATTCAGATTTGAGAGGTGGCTCCCACCACATAGCCCGAGATTGTGCTCTGATACCATTGGTAACGAGCCTCCCGTTGTTTTCTTAATAACCGGTGAAAGTGGGTCTATTCACATGGTCTAGGAGATCAAGCCCAAATTATTCAATAACAAGGTGTTTCATCATGTCAGTAGCTCATTGTATAACCTGCTGGTGTGGGACTCTAGGGATTTTCCGTTGTGACAATTAGATTCAGCATTACCCCCCCAATATACGTCTGCAAGATGATCTCTTGTTACATGTTATGTAGACATTATGCAGACATCTTCCTTTCGGAGGACAACTTCGCGTATGACTACTCTTTCTTTAGAACATCCAAGTATTGCATTCTTCCCCAGTTGTTATTCATATTGGCCTTAGAGAAGAGGGAAGAGTTATCCCGTGCGGACGATTGTAGGCTACAGTGCATTAATTTTGCCTTCTATTTGTATTTTTCTAGTCACCCTATTGGTATTGATGGTTCTAATGCCACAGAGCACGTCACATATCTCGAAGGAGACATTATTTGTACCAAGGAATTGCTCAAAAGTCTTCACTTGGTCAAATTTGTGCTTGCTGTCATGTACTAGTGAGATGACACTCTCTGGAGTGTACTTTTTTTTTTTTTTTCATCAATTCTTTTTTCATTTCAACATTTTATGGCTAGAGCATGCTGGGGACACGCTAGGACATTCTATGGAGACTAGCATTACGTGTTAGGAACTGTCAAACAAAACAGTAAGCTCTAGTAAAAGCTTAGGAAGATTGTTACATGACAGTTGATAGATCATATAAAGACATAAATGAATGATGAAACACTTTTTCTTGGAACACTTTTCAGAATGACGTATTAATAACAAATTTGAATGATGTAATGGCATAAGTGAAATAAAGGCATTTTGTGGTGTTTTTATTATAATTAGAGCTTTATTAATTTGGAACTTTGTGTTACTTTTATTTGAACTGTTAGTGTATAATAAAAATACCTAAACATTTTTTTCAACTTGTCACCAACGTTTTGTGTCATCTAATTTTTTATTTTTTCGAAAATATTGTGCCCTAGTTCCAACGTTGCGTCACGTGTTTGTGTCAGTGCTATGTAGCTTGCGCTCATTGTGGTACTTAATTCTGAAAGCTAGTAAAAAGTCATAAATACAAATCATGCTTCTCAATTTTTGGGTTGTTTGAAAGTCATTAGAGATTGGAAATAAATGCTGAAATTATAGGTCTACTATTTGTTGATCATTACAACCATAAACTGTGAGATGTTTTTGGAAAATCATGGACGCGATAATTTTGAAAAATCAGTGGGGGATGGAAAGCCCCGACTGGCTCCAGCGGGGACCCTTCATGGCCCACCTGTGCAGCCAGGATTCTTCTCATGTGTGTAAACTTACTTCCCTAATGCTGTGAGCAATCAGCAATGTCTTTAAGATAGAAAACCCCGATTCGTTGTTTTCTTTGTATCTTCAGACTTTGTGCGAGCATAATCATCTCATTACTTATTGCTGTTATATTCAGTACAGAGTCAGAGAGTTGATGATACTTCTATAGCTGTATTTGGTCTGTCATACTAGACTTATATCCTAGACTTGAACAATGTTAACAGTAGAGTTCCCCAATTTATCATTACACGAGGTATGCTGATGCAGGGAGACGTGTTGAAATAAGAACGCGCAACAAGGACAATCACGAATTTTGTCTGAACTAGAGGTACTCCCTCCTTGAACAAGCAATGTTGAAAAAACTCTCAAATTTTCATTAATAATCACTTGCCCTAAGGCTTACATCAATTATTTATACTAGCAGCAACCCTAAAACTAAAAAGGAAATAAAATACTAGCAACCCTAATTCTTGTAAAACAAGAAAACATAAAATAGGAAACTGAATCAACCTAAAATTAAGAAACTAAATAACTCCATACTAGTAATCTCCTAACAAAATACTAAAATTGAAATAGTAAAATAAATTCTAATAAACTGCTAGTTTTCCAAAATCTGATCTGCCTCGTCCTCGAGTTTATACAGTAGAAGTTGCCGATTCTTGTCTGTATTAATCTTGTACTTCAAGTTGATTTTTCGAATCTAAACTTCGCAGAGGAATCTTCGAAAATTAGAGGAGCAATTTCCGATGTAAGGCGTGAAACCCATGATTTATTACTTGCAAAATCTTTAAGAAAGTCCCAAAATGGATATTTGCCACCCAATTCAGAGTGCACAGGCAAATCAACAATTACTTTAGCAGGACCTCTAGACAAGGCATGAATTGGAAAGATTCTACCTGTTGCATGAATATTATGAAACTGAACTTCGTTGGTTGGAACTTTGTCGATTTCCAACAGTGCTGTAACAATTTTTTGTTGCAATCTTTTTTGATTTTCTTCTTTTGTAATTTTCTCCACCGATTCTTCGTCAAAAACTGGCGGTTTACTCCAATCCACAATTGGATCCGGAATAATATTTGAAGTGAAAGGCCACTCAATGGTAGCCTCCCTTGTCCTCCCCCTCGGTTGATAGTTACCGGCCAAAGGTTAGGTGATAAAAATGTCATCCGATACCTCCTCCTCTTTCGGAAACCGTGGTATAACAAGATGACGGCGAGGTAGATTCCCCCCAACAGTTAGGGCAACAACCTGATTGGCTAAGGCGGCGAACACATCCGTCAAATGCTGTTCTAATTGTTGGAATCGTGCCTGTATTCGTGCTTCTCGTGCGGCTTTAATTCGTTCACACACATCTTCAGCAACAACATAACGACCATAACGAACTCCTTGTTGCACCATGATCCGGATTCGAGCGCAGGCTCTGATACCAACTGATGCAGGGAGGCGTGTTGAAATAAGAACGTGCAACAAGGAAAATCACGAATTTTGTCTGAACTAGAGGTACTCCCTCCTTGAACAAACAATATTGAAAAAACTCTCAAATTTTCATTAATAATCACTTGCCCGAAGACTTACATCAATTATTTATACTAGCAGCAACCCTAAAACTAAAAAGGAAATAAAATACTAGCAACCCTAATTCTTGTAAAACAAGAAAACATAAAATAGGAAACTGAATCAACCTAAAATTAAGAAACTAAATAACTCCATACTAGTAATCTCCTAACAAAATACTAAAATTGAAATAGTAGAATAAATTCTAATAAACTGCTAGTTTTCCAAAATCTTATCTGCATCATATGCACTATGCCACGATATATTCAGTTTACCTCGTTTCATTGATAAATGTTTTAATGTTGTTCAGGGGATACATTGAAGCAGTTAGGGAAATTGAGCAGCAGCTACAGACTGGGAATGGCAAAGCAGGGTTTGATGACATTGTTGTAGCATGTGGCAGGTTTTGTTCGACACCGTGTATTAACTTCTATTGCTAGAAGCCTAGAAACATTTTTTTGTTGTGAGGGTTTGAAATTTATTTTTGCTGTCCATATCATAATAGATAATGCTATTAGGGAACAACTTTATTGCTTTTCTCACTTTGTTAATGTCAACTGTTCCCGAGTCTGAGGAGATTCTTTGGCCGCCCGGAACACTAAATAGCAGAATCTTGAGCTTAATTCTGGTGATAATCAGCAATATAATTGAGAATTCCTAAAAGTCGTAACTAATTTTAGCCTTGATTTCATCATGAAAAGTAGAAGTATACTCAGTACTAGCGATTTCGGATGGTACATTATTGGTTATTTTCAATAATGACTTGACTTCTAATGTACAACTGCACACTTCTACTGAGTTGATTTATCCAATTCAAGGAAGATTGACTCTTTTTCTTCTTGAGGTTGGGACTGATATTGGGGAGATAAGGTTTTAGAAATTGTGTCTGGGAGTTATTTGGGTGAGATCAATCCCTTGATACTGCTGTGACAATTCATCTATTGAATTTGAGTTTGCAGGGTACTAATCTCCCTCTTTAGATTCTGAATAGTGACTGGTTTGCCACTGACTTGCTCCCTCTTCTTTCACCTGTAATTCTCAAGTGTTTTGGTGACAGATTTATAATTTTGGGCTTTCTTGGGGTAATTGATAGGGATGTCATAAGCAAATTATTGACAAATTTCACCTCTCTCTACCATTAGTTTCTGTTTTTTCAGTTTTTATTGAAATTTTAGATTATTGCAAATAGAAAAACCAACTTGAACACAAACAGTACTAAGGTAGTAAGGTGGCATATGTACAATTATTCCTTACCAGTTATCATCTTTTCAGCTTCTGTCTAACTTTCTCAGCAAAAATATTAGGAAGTCCATCAATGAACTTAAACTTAGCTTCTATTTTTCAGCATCCTCTTATTTATTTTAAAGGTTTTGATTTTAGTGGTCGTTAAAATATCATCTCTTTGAGCTGCGGATAAAAAATTATCCCACCAATCCTTGATGTTTCTAATTAAGCCAGCTACTTAATACCTTGACTTTACAGTTGCTAATTAGTAATTACTATTTTTTGAGGACTATAAGAACAACAATTACTGCCAGATAATGTGACGTAATAATTGATGGTGTTTGTTATTTGGATACTTTCCATTGCCTGACTTCTAGTGGGGGTACAGTTGCTGGTTTGCACTTGGATCATGGCTGAGTCAATTGAAGGCAAAAGTATTGTCCTTTTTTTTTCCTGAGTTTCATTGTTCTCTTCTTATCAAGACAATTTACTTCATTAATAAGTCGAGTTGGTCTTAAGTTCATGCATTTTCTGTATGTGACGATCCTGGGGAGATAAGGTTTCTAAAATTGTTTGTCTGGGAGTTATTTGGGTGAGATCAATCCCTTGATACTGCCGTGACAATTCATCTATTGAATTTGAGTTTGCAGGGTACTAATCTCCCTCTTTAGATTCTGAATAGTGACTGGTTTGCCACTGACTTGCTCCCTCTTCTTTCACCTGTAATTCTCAAGTGTTTTGGTGACAGATTTATAATTTTGGGTTTTCTTGGGGTAATTGATAGGGATGTCATAAGCAAATTATTGACAAATTTCACCTCTCTCTACCATTAGTTTCTGTTTTTTCAGTTTTTATTGAAATTTTAGATTATTGCAAATAGAAAAACCAACTTGAACACAAACAGTACTAAGGTAGTAAGGTGGCATATGTACAATTATTCCTTACCAGTTATCATCTTTTCAGCTTCTGTCTAACTTTCTCAGCAAAAATATTAGGAAGTCCATCAATGAACTTAAACTTAGCTTCTATTTTTCAGCATCCTCTTATTTATTTTAATTTCAGGTTGTTGAGACTTGGTATGGTATGGATTAAAGGTTTTGATTTTAGTGACCGTTAAAATATCATCTCTTTGAGCTGCGGATAAAAAATTATCCCACCAATCCTTGATGTTTCTAATTAAGCCAGCTACTCAATACCTTGACTTTACAGTTGCTAATTAGTAATTACTATTTTTTGAGGACTATAAGAACAACAATTACTGCCAGATAATGTGCCGTAATAATTGATGGTGTTTGTTATTTTGATATTTTCCATTGCCTGACTTCTAGTGGGGCTACAGTTGCTGGTTTGGCACTTGGATCATGGCTGAGTCAATTGAAGGCAAAAGTATTGTCCTTTTTTTCTGAGTTTCATTGTTCTCTTCTTATCAAGACAATTTGCTTCATTAATAAGTCGAGTTGGTCTTAGGTTCATGCATTTGCTGTATGTGACGATCCTGATTACTTCTATGAGTATGTTCAAGGCCTAATTGATGGACTCCAGGGAGGTGTTAGCTCGCGCGGTATTGTGGACATTAAAAATGTGAGCACTTTATTCTATTAGCTGATATCAATTTGGCTAAGACATCTTTCTGCTGCTTAACTTGTTATCAATTTGGTTGAAGGAATTATCCGCTGAGTGGAAAATTTCGCTTGCATAAGGCTTGGTTGAACTGATAGTATAAAATAGCAATGTTACGACAGTATACAAAATATTTATGAGCATAGGTCCCTAGTTCCCTTTTTCGTTTGGATTCTCTTGGTATGTCCTAAAAAAGATTATTTTCTTGTTTCCATGCAGGCAAAAGGCATCGGTTATGCAATGAGCACCCCTGAGGAACTTAAATTTGTCAAGGAAGTCGCTCAGGCGACTGGGGTTGTTCTTGACCCTGTTTACAGGTTTGATGTTATACCTTTACGATAATTTCTCGTAATGTACTACTAGCAAGGTTGTGAATCCTGTTCCATACCGGGCGGTATGTAGTGGATTGTGAATCCTGTAAATGGTACCACCAGCCTAAAATTTCGTCCCGGTCCCAATACTGGCCCTTACCGGTCGGTACTGGCAAATCCGGACAATTCCGGCTGAGATACACTTGCCGAAATTTCGCGAAACCAATCCACTTAAATACGTTTTCCCCTCTTCCATTCCATCGTAAACCCTACTGCACCTCCATTCCGGTATCGATTTCCCACTCTTAGATGAGTCAGAACTGAACTAGAGAGACAGAGAGAGAGAAGAGGAGGAGAGGAAGAAACCCATGTAGCTGAGAGGTACCTGTTCTGCCATGAGAGAGAGAGAGAGAGAGGGGCTCCGACGGTCAGCAGAAACCCACGCAGCTGAGAGGGAAGGGAACCAGGTAGAGAAGGAAATGATAAAAACGAAATTATATACAATGGAGGGTAGGAGGGAGAGAGAGAGAGAGAGAGAGAGAGAGAGAGAGAGAGAGAGAGAGAGAGAAGTCTCTGCAACTCCCTCCTAGGAAGAGAGAGTAGCACACAGTTTCATAACTTGGGGGAATGGGAAAGTCCAAAATTAATGGAGGGTAGGTGGCACAATGCTTTTAAGTGCTAGTCTTTTTTTCTTTTTCTTTTTCTTTTTCTTTTTTAAATAAGGCAGTGCTAGTCTTCTGGTATGTAATAGTAGTATGCAATGCTAAGCATCTATTATGTATCTACGCCAATATATACGTATAAAATGGTGGGATGAGATTTTTTGTTGTCTAATGATAGTTTATTTTATGATGTATTTGATGATATGGGAATTTTTTTTTGATTTGTATATACATTTTTATCAAAAACTGATGGGATCATGCCCTTCCCGATATTCCTTAAAAACATGTTTTGAACACATTGGACGGTTCGGATCATGAAATTTGATTGGGAAATTGGAGAATTTGTAGGAGTCCCTGATTGGATCCGGCCTGAATATATATATAAACAGGTAGTACTGCTCAATCCGAAATGGTACCCAGTACTGGCCGGTTCCGGTTCCTGTAAGTTTTCAGAGAATGGAAAACTGATCTTATTTCAGAATAATAGATTACAACGTAACAATGACTTAAATAGAAAACCTAGCTCCCTAAAATACAGGATAATCACTACCTAAATTAAGGGGATAATCACTACCTAAATTAAGGGGATAACCTCTATCTAAAATACAAGATATATACAATATACACTTTCACACCCCCCCTCAAACTCAAGATGCGAGAGCAGAGAGCATCGAGAGTTTGCCAAGGAGAAAGCGAAAACGAGCTGCAGTGTGGGTCTTCGTGAAGAAGTCTGCCAACTGCAGCGTAGAAGAGATGAAGGGTAAAGCAATGGTGGCAGACTGAAGATGATGGCGAATGAAGTGACAATCAATCTCAATGTGCTTGGTACGCTCATGGAAAACCGAGTTGTGGGCTATCTGAATGGCACTCTTATTGTCGCAGTAAAGAGGTGTAGGTGAAGTAACAGACACACCCATTTCGGAGATAAGCCAGCGCAGCCACACAATTTCAGACGTAGCGTGAGCCATAGCACGATATTCAGCTTCAGCAGTGGAGCGAGCAACAACAGATTGCTTTTTGCTTCGCCACGAGATAAGAGAATCACCCAGAAAAACACAGAGACCGGGTGTAGATTTGCGGTCACTAATATCCCCAACCCAATCAGCATCAGCATAAGCATGAAGAGTTAAACTGGATGTAGAGGAGAGATGAAGACACTGATGGAGAGTACCATGAACATAACGAAGAATACGTAAAAGAGCCGCCCAATGAGTAGTCCGGGGAGCAGAGACAAACTGGCTGATAATGTGAACAACATAGGCAATATCCGGACGAGTAACAGTGAGATAAACTAAGCAACCCACCAATTCACGGTACTCTGTAGGATCCTCAAGAGGAACACCATCAGAATCAGAAAACTTGGCATGAAGCTCAAGAGGAGTATCAACAGGCTTGGTGTCACTGAGACGGGCACGGTGAAGAATATCAGTAGCATACTTGGACTGTCCGAGAAGATAACCCTGGGGAGAAGCAGCTACTTCAATACCAAGAAAATATCGAAGAGGGCCCAAGTCTTTCATTTCAAACTCCTGAAAGAGATGACGTTTGACGTCATTAATTGCAGCAGAATCAGAGCCAGTGATGATCATATCATCAACATACAGCAATAGAAGAACCAAACCATGAGAGGTGCGACGGAGAAAGAGCGCAGAATCATGCATACTGGGCTGGAAGCCAATCTGAAGAACAACATCCTGAAAGCGCGCATTCCAAGCGCGAGGTGACTGTTTCAAGCCATAAAGAGCACGACGCAAACGACAAACAACACCGGAGGGGTGAGAGAAACCAGGAGGAGGCCGCATGTAAACCTCTTCAGACAGATATCCGTTGAGGAAAGCATTTTTGACATCCAACTGAGAAAGAGACCAATGGTGCACAGCAGCGACCGATATCAAAGTGCAAACGGTGGTCATTTTGGCAACGGGAGCAAAAGTTTCCTCATAATCAACCCCATATTCCTGAGAAAATCCTTTAGCAACTAAGCGGGCTTTATACCGCTCCAAAGAACCATCAGAATGAGTCTTGACTTTATAGACCCATTTGCAACCAATAAGATTCTTACCATCCGGCAACGGGACCAATTCCCAAGTATGATTTTGAGCAAAAGCAGTGAGTTCAGCTTCCATGGCATCCACCCAATTGGGATCTGTACAAGCTTCTTTATAGGACCTAGGCTCAAAATATGTGTGAATCCGAGAAAGAAAGGATTGATAAGAGGATGAGAAACAGGTATTACTAAAACCATATCTTACCGGTGGTTTCCGATGTTCACGAACGGGATAGCGGTGAGTTGGTGGATCAGGAGTTTCAGAGGCAGATTGGGGAGCAGGAGTAGAGGCTGAGCGGCGGGTGTAGACCTGAGTAAGTGGAGGACGGTAGGGAGGAGCTGCAGAAACATCAGAGACTTCCAGAGTGGAGATATATTTGTCAGTAGGCACATCCATAGGGAACGGGTCAATATAAATTAAATCCTCTTTGGTGACGGGAGTTGTTTTGGGAGGAAGAGTAAAATAAGGGAGATGCTCTAAGAAAACAACATGGCGAGAGACATGTAGCTTTTTGGTCACAGGGTCATAGCACCGATAGCCTTTCTGATGGATGCCATATCCCAAGAAAACGCCTAGGACACAACGGGCGCTGAGCTTAGTGCGATCTTTCTTGGGAAGAAGGACAAAACAGGTAGAACCAAATACTTTGAGAAAAGAGTAGTTAGGAACCTGATCATAGAGCCGCTCATAAGGGGAATTACCGGACAGAAGAGGAGTGGGCGTCCGATTCAGAAGATAGGCTGCAGTGAGAACAGCTTCTCCCCAAAAAGTAGAGGGAACAGAAGATGATAATAGTAAAGACCGAGCAGTGTTAAGAAGATGACGATGCTTTCTTTCAGCTCTACCATTTTGTGCTGGAGTGTCAGTACAAGAAGACTGATGGATAGTCCCATGGGAATCTAAAAAGGCACTAAACTCTGAGAGAGAGTATTCCCCACCCAAATCAGAACAAAGAACTTTAATAGATGCAGAGAAGTGAGTTTGAATCATGGCATGAAAACTTTGATAAATCTGAAAGAAATCAGATTTGTGTGTCATTAAGTACACCCATGTATATCGACTGAAGTCATCCACAAACGAGACATAATAAACAAAACCACCTTTACTAACAACCGGGGAAGGACCCCATAAATCAGTATGCACAAGCTGAAAAGGGGAAGTAGAAACAAAAGTGCTTTTTGGAAATGGTAAGGCAGACATTTTAGCAGACTTGCAACCACTACATTCAGAAATATCATTAACAGAAACAGTTCCCAAATGACCGGACTGAACCAAAAGTTTTAAACGTTCACTAGACAAATGGCCTAATCTAGAATGCCAAAGAAAATAAGGGGATGATTTAATATCTAAATGGAAAGATGACGCAGCAGTGAAAGAAGACTCTGACGGAACATGCAAGCGCTCCAAAATATAGAGGTCACCAACTCTACGGCTTGCCCCAATCTGCTTCTTGGAGTCCCGATCCTGCACAACACAACCAGAAGAAGAGAATATAACATCAAAACCAGAATCAGACAACTGACTAATCGACAGAAGACTCAATGTTAATTGGGGGACATAAAAGACATTAGGAAGAGATAGAGAAGAAGATGTAGTAGGGAGGATAGAACCAACAGAAACAACTTGCATTGGAGAGCCATTGGCAGTAGCAATACTAATAGGAGAAACAGGAGACACACAATGACTAAGGAGAGATAAATCAGCGGTCATATGATGAGAAGAGCCAGAGTCAAACAACCAAGTGGTTGGTAAGATACCTGCGGTGTAAGCACCATGCAAACCTGAAGAAGTGGTAGTCAGGGCAGAAGCTTGGGAAGGATTCCCCTGAATGGCTGCCATATAAGCCTGATATTGCTGAAACTGCTCAAAATCAAACGGGGGAGGAGGGGTACTGCTGGAAGAAGATGTTGCCAATGCTGCTGGAGGGCGAGAATGCTGTTGTGGTGCCTGAGAGCCTGAAGAACTAGTGGACTGAGAACCATTACGTCCCTTAGGTTGGAGACGTTTAGGGCACGCATGCTTCCAGTGACCCTTCTGGTGACAATAGCTACACTCATCCACAGGTGTCTGGGGCCACTAAAGCTTGGGCTTACCCGTAGACTGAGTAGGATGGGATGCTGGAGTGGGCAACAGAGATCCTGAAGGTGAACGGAAGGAAGCAGTCGGTGCAGCAAAAACTGACTGTGAACCAGGAGAAGTCATACTAGCCACTTTGAACCGGGTTTCTTCTGCAATAAGTTCATGAACAGCTGCATCCACAGAAGGTAGAGGAACACGGTGTAGAATTGCCCCGCGAAGAGGCTCAAACTGAGCTCGAAGAGGCATAAGGAACTGAACCAACCGCCGTTGCTCACAATACTCAATAAGCTCAGCCTGTGAACGCAAAGCAGCAGGTTCCATGCAAGCTAACTGATCCCAATAATTAGTCATCTCATTATAGAACTCTTGAATAGTTTTATCACCCTGATATGCGCTACGAATAGATAATTCAAGTTCATACTGTTTAGCAAAATTAGACTCGAGATACATACCCTTCAAATAATCCCAAACCTTTTTGGATGTATCATATTTTGAAAAGTTCATGCCAATACTTGGTTCTACGGAGTTGTGAAACCAAGTGAGAATTTGGGTGTTTTCAATGGTCCATTTTTCAACAGCAGTGGCATTATATCCCGCGGCTTTTGTATCAGATGATGGTTGTAGTGTGGAACCATCCACGTGTCCCCACACCCCCTTACCAACAACAAAATTTTTCATCACATGTGCCCAATACGAATAATTGCTACCATTCAGACGGACACTAATGGCCTGATTTTTATCCATGATGGAAGACACTGGCTTTTCTGAAAATAAAAGTAAAGGGGCTAAGGTACCAGATTTGTTTCTGAACAGAAACAAGCAAACACCACTATAAAAGGCTGCTGTAGAGGTGAGTAAAGAGAAATCTGAGAGACTGAGGCTTCTGGAGTGAACCCACGAAAGCTCTGGAATAAACCCGTGAGGATCTGAGAGACTGAGAGTTACCAGAGCAACTCGAAGGGTCGTCGGAGCAAGTCTGAATGTCGTCGGAGTATGGAGAAGTCCACTGAGTCACCAGGAAGGTCAGACGAAGTCAAAAAGTTGCTAGGTATCGTCGGAACTGTGTCAGAGTGCTGCCGGAACTGTGCGTCAGAGGTCAGAAAGGTCGTCGGAAGTCCGGCGACGTCTGGCGAGGGCTGTCGGAGGTCACCTGAGTGTTGGGTATGTCGGAAAGTCTCTGGGTATCGTCGGAACTGTGTTAGAGTGCTGCTGGACTTTAGATCTGGTGTCGGTCAGAGGTCAGAAAGGTTGTCGGAGGTCCGGCGACGTCAGGCGAGGGCTGTTGGAGTGCGTCGGAGGTCGCCTGAGTGTTGGGTATGTCGGAAAGTTGTTGGGTACTGCAGAACTGCATCAGTCGATGGTTGTTGGAGTACGTCGGAGGTCGCCAGAATGAATGGCTATCTTTGGTGTGCTGGTTGGAGATCTGGTTATAGAGAGGGTAGGGTTTCAGAGAGCAGAAGTACAGAAGAAGAGAGGAGAGCACTTCAACAGACTTCTACAGAGACAGAGAGAAAGTTTATCGGGAGAGAGGGAGACTGATTTCAGAATTAGAGCCTAAGGTCGTGGCTTTGATACCATGTAAGTTTTCAGAGAATGGAAAACTGATCTTATTTCAGAATAATAGATTACAACGTAACAATGACTTAAATAGAAAACCTAGCTCCCTAAAATACAGGATAATCACTACCTAAATTAAGGGGATAATCACTACCTAAATTAAGGGGATAACCTCTATCTAAAATACAAGATATATACAATATACACTTTCACAGTACCGTACTGTACCAGCAGGAAAACCGGTACCTGAGCAAGTATGGGATTCAGAACTTTGACTATCTGGAGACTAGTACCAATAGTTATTGTAGTTTATCTGTGAACAGACTTCAAAGTTATATCGGAGTTACTATTTTTATTTTTGTTTTCTGAAATCTCTGAAAAAGTACTTGGAAAGGTTAACACTCACCGGGGGCTGTGCCACCTCTACAGTGCTGTCTTTTGGATAATCATCCTGGTACATGACAATTTCAGAATACAAATCTATGTAGATTCTAACGAAGATTTGAATTGGATCTCAAGCACCCTTTTTTCTTTTCCTTTTATGTTCTCCGTCTCTTGAATCTTTCATTCAGAGTCGTTGATCGTCCTATTTATATACTCCTACAAAACAGACTGACTCAACTAGATATTTAGCCACCTACCACACTACAGCTCCTACAGAGCTAAGGAATTTCCAGGCTCCAGCTCAGCATAACTGCTTAAACGGACTAAACTAAACAAACTAATTTCTGGGACTTAGCTAACTGCTTACTGAAGCACTTCAGCTGCACTTGATACACTCGACACTCCCTGGCAAACTGATGCTGGAAGTTCTGTAAGCCTAAGCTTGTGTTTCAGACCTGAAAATGTGGAAATGCTTAATGTAAAGAAAGAATAACTGTAAGCTGGGCTAACAAGGGAACATCTTGATCAATAGTTGTTAGTGTAGAACTTTGTCCCTTATAGTGGAAGTCCACTTCCACATGCTTTTTCCTTGCATGGAAAACAGGATTATTAGAGGCCAAAGATATTGCACAAATATTATTACAAATCTTTGGACAGTTGCTCTAAAGTCTAACCAAACCACTTCAGCTGCAGCATTACCTAAGGCTTCGTGTTCAGCTTCTGTGGATGAACGAGCCACCGTGGCTTGCTTTTTAGCAGACTAGGAAACAAGATTAGAGCAAGAACACAGTTATCCCCACTGGATCTTATGTCAATAGCATCCTTGGCCCATTTAGCACTGGAGAGAAAAGCTGAAAAGAGCAAGTTTCCTTTGGTGAGTCCTTATTCAAAATATCTTTGGTGTACCTTAAAATTCTGACAGCAGCAAAATTAGGTAGTGCTGCAGCCTATATTAACAATGAGAAGCCTACTAATGTGGGTAAAGGCCAGTGGTAATGGCCTTAAGCCTAAACTTAATAAGTTATCTTGTATTCTTGCTGAAGTAAAGTAACAAAAGTTTAATAATATGATCATAATTCCTTTGTGCCATTCCATTCTGCTCAGGTGTCCATGGGCGTGTTGTGTGAGCAATTCCAAGTAGAGAGAAAAGTGAAGCCATGATCTCATTAAGAAATTTACTACCATTATGACATCTAAAGACTTGATGGAAGGGAAAATTGAGTGGAAACAAACACTTTAAATAGAAGGTACAGGGAACAGCAAGCATCACCTGGTAAGGTCATCGACAAATGTAAGATGATGTCTAAAACCATCAAAGGAAGTGATTGGGGAAGGTCCCCATACATCCGGACTATTACTAAGTCAAAAGGTGCAGTGGTGTGACAGAGAAATGGGGAAAAGAAGCTCATGCCTTTTAGCCTTATTAAGAGAGTAACAATGAAAAGTAACCAAACTATGAAACTAATAACAGGTAAATGAACTTCTTGCAGAGAACATGGAGTGATGGAGCATTAGGGTGCCCAATCTCTTATGCCACAAAGCAGCAGGAAACAGGTGCTTAGAAGAAGCTTAAGAGTTAGAAGAAGGAAGAAGGGGCTAGCCCTGGTTGCATGGCCTCAGATGAACAGTCTGGTGTGTGAGCTTGTCATGAATGACACCCACAAAAATTGACAACATTTCGACAGTTATTATCAGTTGCCAACTTATGAATAGAAAGAAGATTGTGATTTGTGAGAGATAAGATGAACATGCAAAATTTTAGTAGGATTTAAGGAGGGACATGGTGTAGGTAGAAGTCCTTTTCCTGAGTGAACAACTGGGATAGAGTTTCCATTTCCAACTGTGATAGTTGCAGCACTTGGATAGTTATTTTGAACTAAAATATGAGAAGGACCAATTATAACATGCGAAGTAGCACATGAATAAAAAACACATGGTGTTATGGGACCAGGAGAAGGTCCAAATCCTGAGGTATGAGCGGAAGAGTAGACATTTTCTGCAGAAGGAGCCCTCATGTGGTAACAAACATAGCCTGAGAAAATGACTAGTGGAACAGATTTAAATGGTGGATGTGGTTGTCCATAGTGGGCACCAGGATGGCATGGTTGATGTCATAGTCCATAACGAGCGCTAGTATTAAATGATTGCAGTTGTAGGGCATATGATTACTGTTTCCACAAATTTGACAGCTACTCAGAGAACAAACTGAGGTTGAAATCCTCCAGATGGAAACCTCATCCGTGAACCTCTAGATTTGTTTTGATCTTTCCGATTTCTAGAATTAGGAAAAGGTAATTATAGGCAACAGATATGAGATAAGAATCTTAAAGTCTGCACTTGAATTCTGGATGGTAGGACTGTTATTTGGAATATTAGAACCAGAAATCTGAGGATTAGACCTGGAGCCTTGAAAATAGGTAGAATATCGAAGATTAAGGCTCAAACGTGGATGAAATGATGAATTAGAAGGCTGCACAATGAATACTGCTCAAGAGTCAATTTCATGAGGTGGTTCTTAAGAGATACTTAAATCTTCAGCCATGAGAAGTGATGAAAAATTACTATATGAAATTGCTTCTCTTCATGCTATAATCGCAGTCTTGAGGGAGTTGAATTCACTAGTCAATCCATTCAATCGTGAGATACCAGATTCCTCAATTCTCTGTGTGGAAGGTATAACCAAGGATCCGTCAACTTATTCAAGTAGTCTATTAGCTTCCAAAGCATTCCTAATATGAGGTTTCCCAAGAAAAGGTATCCAATGTTTCAAGTTTTATCGTTAAAAAGGATTGGGAATTGGCAACAAGAAAAGATGGGATCAAGGGAGATATTTGTTTTTAGTTTAATCTGCCACTGTGGCGTTTACTTGAAGATTTAAATTTCTTCTTGAATTTCAGAGATTGAAGGAGAGCAGAGAATTGCCAAACAAATCACGTCTGTGGTTCTGACCGTAACAACTTTTCCCCACTAACTTGTACAAAAAATAAAGTACTTCTTTGCATCATTTTTGGAATTTTTTTTATACCTAATTAAAGTACTTCATGAGTTCTTTAATATGGTGTAAAGAAAAATTCCAAAAATTATGCACGAAAGTACTCTATTTTGTGATCTCAAAATTGGACGACTTTGGTAAGGGTCGAGCAATTTGGGACAGAGGGGGTATATTGAGTCGAAGATAAAAGATAATGAAGTCATTACCCGTACTATTTATATATGGTCCTAACTGACTTAACTGGACATTTAGCTACGTGCCACTTGACAACTCATACACAGCTTAAGAATCTTCCAGCTCAGCATAACTTCCCAAACGGCCTAAATTGATAAACTGACTATTTAACCGCTTCAGCTGCACTTGATACATTGGCAAGTCTCTTTTAAGTGTTTAAGTTATATGGTATTTCACAATTAGTGCAAGTATTACTTGGAATGCAAAGGCCAGTTCGGACGTCCATGCACCATGGCAAGTTTGTTATCATCAGAATTTTCATCGGGCAAATTCTTACACAATATTGCATGGTTTTGTTGAATTGAACGATTGTGTGCCTCTGTATGTGCATTACTGCATGTGCATGTAAAGACATGGTGGTCTACTAATTGCAGGTAATTCTCATGTTTTCTTTGTATTACAAGGTTGGTCACAACGAATCGTTGTTGTCAATTTCATTGCAAATCACCATTGTTTATAACCATATTACTAAGGTTTACTATACTCTTTGATTTAGGAAAAAGATTTAAACTTCCGTCACGAAGTCAAATTTTTTTATTATTGAGATGATGTATTGGACATGTTTTCAGTGGAAAAGCTGCTCATGGGATGATGAAAGACATGGCTGACAATCCAATGAAGTGGGCGGGAAGAAAGATCCTATTCATACACACTGGTGGCCTCCTGGGTTTGTTTGATAAGACCGATGAGATGGTGTCGCTAGTGGGGAATTGGCGTGAAATGGATGTGCCGGAATCTACCCCTCGGAAAGATGGCAGCGGAAAAATGTTTTAGGCTAGTATATGGATTCGTTGCACCTCTGCATTTGTTTGAAGTGGATCCGAGCCCCAAATATTGGAGAATGAAAATCAACTTTGTATTTGCAACAACAGTTCATGTATTGGAAAGAAAAGTGTTTTTTTCTTTCCATTGTTTTCTTTAGTTTTAGTTTTTGTTTTTATTATTCCTCTCAATGTATAATCCGCTCTCTCCTACTTAGCAAGGGTGTGTTCCAGAGAACTGGTTCAATAAATTTTAGTTAAGACTCTGTTTTGATATATGGATGATCATACCTAAACAATGTTCTCGAACTGCTGTGTTTAAGAGCTGCCCAGTTCTTTGAACCATTAGAAACAAAGTGCTTCTTACAAGCCAAAAAAATACTTCTCCAATTCATCGATTCATATTTGACTATGGTAATCAATTGTTGTAATCATAGAAGGCGACAAACATGACTCGCGAAAATTCCTTCAACTACATCCAAATGTTGCTTACTTGTTTCGAATCGAACGGCTTTGTGGGATACAACACGGCCTGAAACTGAGAACAAATCATTGTTTTGCTACGGTAGTCTTTTCTTAGTGACCGATAGTCGTGACGCACTCGAGTAATGCTGAGAATTTGTTACATATGCTTTTTTCTCTTTTGAGTAGGTTCCTCTGATAAACGAAGAAGTTTGTATGAGGGTGAAAGTGCTCCATTGGTCAAATTGGAAAGCGACAAAATTAATTTTGTGATCATCATGTTGGATGAACTAGTGAATTTGAATATTGTGGCCTCTCAACACTTGAGCCGAAAGAAATGCCTTCAGTGCTGTTGTTGCTCGTGCTATTGATAGGAACTCATCCGCATACAGAATTGCCAAGCAAATGAGATTTTTTTTGTTTTTTAAATCACTTAATTGATTTTAAAGACAAAGATAGAAATTAAAGTAGTGAGAATTCGAACGGTAGAAAATGTGAAGGTGCTATTTTCCATCAAGGTTAGTACAAAAATCCACTTCAAGGAATGTAAACAAATTGGCAGTTACATCCCTGTCTTCTACCTAACCTAAATACTCTCTCCCTCAAAAAAAGTGAGATACACTCAAACGGCATTTCCTGTCTGTTTTCTGCGTTCCAAAATGCCATGATCAGTTTTAAAACGAACTTTATTACCACTGTTTAATTATTGCTAATATGAGATGAGAAAAAGGTGGAAAACATGGTATGGACATTTGCACAATTGGAGTCATGAAATGATAATGACAACTTAAATGAAAAATCCCGAGACGTTGGCCTGGTGGTCTTGGCTTAAATGTTTCCTTCCTCTTAAGGTCTTAGGTTGAACGGAGTTGCGCGCAAGTTGACCCAGGAGTCCGGGAACACCCTGCATTACAACAACAACAACAAAAAAAAAAGAACCTATACATATGCGCGCATCAATATACATAGTTTTTAGGTGGGGTAGGAATGTAATGGATGGGATGACATGAATAGAAATAGAAATAAGAGAGGGTACATGTTGTTGGGTCTAGATAGGCAGTTAGTTTCAGTTGAGAAGTTGAGATAGCTTCAGAAATCCATTTCTTAAATTAGGTGGCTAGCTAGAGGAGTATATCGGAGGAGGAGTATTCGAATAGAATCTAACGGCTTTAATCTAGTTTCTACTCTAAGGTTAAGTAATGCCTGAATAAGATAGCTAGGTTTTTCTATCTGACTCACATGTTCCATTTATTTTCCTAGTGTTGGTTAGGTTGATGACATTTGCTCAATAAAATTTTAGCCCCAGTACTTGTTGTTCACCAGAATATATACATATATAATATTTTGTGTTGCCGCTGAATTGAATCTGTGGCAAGGACGGAACTAGGATTTTTGCATAGTAGGGGCGGGCTATATATGTAGAGGAGGGGCAGGGTTATATAATTTAATGATATAATATATATATTATTTTCAAATTGTAGCAGGATCGACAGTCTCTACTAGCTACCCCTGGCTCCATCCTTTTTTTTTTTTGATAAGCAAAAATTTATTAATCTTTGAAAACGAATTACAAAGATTAAAAGGGACCGAGACTGAAAACGTCAAGGACCCGAAAGGGGAAATAACAAGAAACAACTAGGATGGTAAGATACCAGCCAAACCAAAAAACCTGAAAAAAGAAAAACACCCCTGGCTCCATCCTTGATCTGTTGTTTTTTCACAGTATTGATGCAACCTCGATCTCTCTTTTTTATTTTTGTTTTCAATGGTAGGTTATTTATTAGGGAGAATATTTTTTACACCAGCGGTGTAAACCAAAGTTTCTTTCAAATTTATTACATTGTGCCATATGTTCAAACAGTGGTCCCAAAAGGTAGACCATGGACACATGACACAATGTAATCGATTTGGAGAAAACTTTGGTTTACACTACGGGTGTAAAAATGTTTTTTCTAATTATTACCCATTTTACGTGCATGTCCACGAAAAAAAGAAGGAAACGTATTCCAATTCCATGCATACGGATTTTCTGTGTTTCGCATTCCGTGCGTGTGGAGGTCAATAAATACATTGAGTATAAGAAAATTAGAAATACTAATCAATAGAAACTACGAACAAGCAAACACTTTTTAGTCATATAACGTAACACGCCCTCTTAACAGTATTATTTATTTATTTATTTTAAATCTTTGCTGCTAGTAGTGCTTTTGTTTCATCCAATACTCATATTAGATGTAATTTATCTTTGGATTGTTTGGTTGGTAACATACGCCAACATTGGTTGGGATGTTCGCTGCTAGTTAAGTTGCCAAATTTAATTCTCTTTCGATGTACCCGTCTTCTAATTCTATTAAAATCTTCCATTTTTCCGACGAAAAAAAAAAAAAAAAAAAAGATGCAAAGTATATATGAATCTAAAGCTCATGGATAAGTGGTTGCAGCAACCGATGGATAACATATCGTTCGAGTATTCATGTTGTAAAGTTGTAGTTAAACAAGTGGTTGCAGCAACCGATGGATAACATATCGTTCGAGTATTCATGTTGTAAAGTTGTAGTTAAACGTCATGAAAATAGATTAAATGGGGACCGCATTAAAGAAAACCAACGTCGAAAAAGAACATACTCGGAATTGGGACAGAAACTGGTCCACGGGTCCGAGGGAGGGCAGGGAGGTAGATGGTAAGAAATACCACATCAAGTAGGAAGCCAAAATTTAGAAGAAAAGTAGGTAAAACTGGTGAACAGTCACATATGTATACTATACATACACTAATATATATACGAAATGACTGAGTGAGAAGTCATGCCATATATGCGTGAAACAGTTAGGATTGTTAACTTAACGATTTAAGCGGGCTGCCTACGTTACCGATCAAAGACCATATTGCATTGTGTTAATGCAATTACTTAAAACAGGTTCAGGTGGATTGCCTGTAAGTTGACTATTTTGAATTACATGTACTACTGCACTATCCTATTGTTGAAGTGCTGTCAGGAATCAAATTTTCTGTTTAAAAATAGGGACGCAACTCCCACCTTGTTCGCTTTGGGTCTCAAGACCCCACCCTACACGGTCCCCAATAAAATTTTCTCTCTCTCTACAGTCATTAACCCAAAACCCTCTCTCAAAACCCAAACCGAACAACTTGGGTGAAAAAAAGTATTAGGCAAATAACAAGGCTCTCAATTGCAGTAAAGCGCATAACCGTAGCGGTAGCGGAAGTGTCAAATATATGTAGCAAGACTCAGATGAACTGTCATGAATTCATTAAAATTATTTTTGATGCCAAAAGGCTTGAAGCATTCATACACGTGCGAATTTTATATCCAGGGGGAGCTCTACTAGTATCTCAAGGAGTTCAAGCGAACTAGCTGGGTTCAAAAAATGTATTGAAAAATAAAATTTTTTTTAGATATAAATTAAATTTTCTTTAGCACTCATGCAAAATTAAAATAAATGGAAATTCAACTAAATTTAGACAAAATATTATGGCCCAATAAAACAAAATAAGCTAAGCCCAATAAATTTATTGTTTCTTTGATCAGAATCCAATATATTAGGATAGTGATGGGAGCAGCTGGCCTCATGGCATAAAAACAAACAAAAGGAATTCTAGGAAACCAACTTCTCTCTCTCTCTCTCTCTCTCTCTGTATCAAAAAAAGAACTCAAAGAAGAAATTTAAGGAACCACACAGAATCTGAACGAATGTTTTAGAATGTTGATAATGAAGATATAATTCAACACTTTCAAAATATGAGAACTCGTGGAGGGATATTGTAAGATATTGGAGTCTCCAACCTTTTGTCAAATAATGGAATGCATATTTTTTTTTACATAAAGCTTCCAATTATGGGCACGCAATGTATTTTTTTCATCGCTAGATGAAAATTCCAGTGTAACGTGTTTATATCCCCGGTATATATATTCCATTGTAATGCTATGATGAGATTGAACATACGCTATGGAGAGGCCGATAGGCCAGGTACGCTGTGTATGACCGCTATTTAAAATCTCCGATGAAAATTCCAGTGTAAGGTGTTTATATCACCGGCATATATTCCATTGTAACGCTATGATGAGATTGAACATGAGCTATGAAGAGGTTGATAGGCCTGGCACGCTGCATACGACCGCTATTTAAAACCTCCAAATAAAGGGATCTACTAATTTAATATCTTCATTTAACTCTTTAAAAACATCTCAGATATGCTCCTGCCTTTAATCCCAAATCTAGGAAAAAAGTACTGTTTCAGTAAATGAAGGACGACCAACACAGCTTATTAGATTTGACTTCTCTATGATTGGCTGGCTTAACAGTTGCATTTGAATTATTCATCTTGGTAATGAATGGTCAGATTGTAAAGAGAATTTTACCGAGAAGAAACTTTTAAACAAAATCCAACCATAAAAATACTTTTAGACGGCTAAAATTACACTCTACAGTCCAACCACATATTTTAGAAAAGCCTAATTCCAAATTATTGAGATTTCTCGTTAACACCATACAAACGCAGTCCTTATCCAAAACAGGAAATTGTTCTTTCTTCTTAGTGGATTCATGGCCTAAAGCCATGTAAGGTTCTTTCTCAAATCCACAAATACTTAGCATATTGTCGAATAGATGAGTAGTTACTTCTCAAGATAAAAGCATTCAAAATTAGCAGTTGATTAAATCTTATTTTTGATACAGTATATCATGCTAAAGCTGGATTAATAGATTACCATATGTAATCACAATGCCGATATTAATGAAAATACTTTTGGCTGATAAAAAAAATTAGGACATGGCGGCTCCAAAAATTTATGGCAGGGGGTTCAAATATTACTTTGACCATAATAGGTCTATAAACTACCAATATAGGCACAAAATCTCATAAGTATAAATAGTGCTGTTAGAAAAGCATAACCTCCGTTCCAACAAGATTTGTTTACTATGCAAAATGAGAACTTTAAAAAATATACATGTCAAGAAATTAAGCTTCTTTCAAATTCTCGTATTGCATAGTGAACAATCTTAATTAAGATTCTATAAGTATTCTGTACGAGTTTTCATATTTTGAGCCAATTTTAATTTGTCATAAATATGAAATAACAATCATCGCCAGTGGACATGAGAGAGAAGGTAGAGCATGATACCTAACAAAATAAGTTCTTCTTTTTCTCTCTTTTCCATTTTCTATCATTTTGAGTATGATCGAGCTTTGTTTGAGCTATTATTTTGGATATTCAACTGTGAATTGGCTGAATTGATAGGAGTGATCATACTAAATTAATTTACTACCGTTCAAATAAAAACCAAAAGTAAAACTACTACAACTAAATTCCGAAAAATAAAAAATAAAAAAGGGTGTTCAGCTGCACACCCATCCTTGGGTGTGCACCACTGGGCTTGTTTAATTTTTTTGAGATCGAGTGTTCAATTAATTTTGGGCTGGCCATCACGATTATTAGGATTGTTTGTTCAATAAACACCTTCTCAGCTATAGTCGTAGAGCCGCCTTTGCAAAATAGCTATAGTTTGTCGAGAACAATTGCACACAGAGAGAGAGAGAGAGAGAGAGAGAGAGTGCCAAGGTGAGGAGAGAAACCGTTTTATCAAGTTATACTCCATCTTATTAATGTTTCTGGTTTTAGGAAGGGTTTTTTCTGTGGGAAAAAAAAGAAAAGAAAAAAGGTTTTAGGAAGGGTGGGTGAGAGATGGGGGTACAGTAGAACTTCCGAAGTCCCTTTTCTGACAGGCGAGATTTTGTAAACAAGGAGAATGGTAGGCCAACGGTCAAAACCAAGACTTGGGTCCCTATTCTATAATTCCACATATTGTTCTTTGAAATGCTACGATCTTGACTTCGGCTGAGAAACGAGTTTCCACAGAATTAGGGAAAAACATAAACAAGTACAATATATAGTGAATATACCATATTCATATATATACAATATTACATAAGTGGAGTATTACTTAGATATTTCTTAAACTGGGTCCCCCCAACATTTAGCTAATAGATACGTGAACAAAATAGATTTGTACAATAAAAATGGGATGTCAACAAATTATTTAAAACTCATTTAACACACCAAAACCCTTCTCTGTAGCACATTATGTTCTTTCTATTGTCTTATTTTCTAGCTACAGTTAATATACACTCTTATTTAGGTGTGCAATATGCACCCCTTGAATCATCTTTAATTCATAACATTTTTAGTAAAAATATAATATCAGCCTTGAATTCCTAACTTTTGTATAGAAATTCAGGGCATTTGGACATAAAGTCATACTACCGTTTATGTTGAATTTGGTTTGTAGTTTATCTTTGCTGTGTTCCTTTTTGTGTAATATTTAAGTGTCCATTTTTTTTGCATTCGGGCCCCTTTTTTATTGTGTCCCAGTGTTTGATGTTATATTTCGGTTATGTTGGCATTGTGCTTTGGTCATCACTTTCAATTGGTGCATGCCTAATTTTCTTATAACAAAATTCCGTTTTATATATCCTACCGTGACAAATACTTCTGTAGTTGTCACACATCCACACGACGTCTTCATAGATAAGATTATTTGCGTAATGCTTAATGAATATTAACCCGCTTGCCTGTGGATTTATTCAAACACCTATATTAATA
The DNA here is from genome assembly GCA_020921065.1 of Vaccinium darrowii. Taxonomy (NCBI): domain Eukaryota; kingdom Viridiplantae; phylum Streptophyta; class Magnoliopsida; order Ericales; family Ericaceae; genus Vaccinium; species Vaccinium darrowii. The sequence continues at coordinate 20,040,301 of CM037158.1, read as the reverse complement.
ATAATCGTGAAAAAAATTCCCCATCTAGTTAAAAATTTAATCTAACCAATCAAAAGGGGCGGTACTGTAATTTGCATCCATTTTTCAACAGCAACCAGTACCAGAGATTGCAAGAAAACCGAGTTACTAAAAGTCTCTGAGTGAGTCTCCACGCGCACTTAGTTAGAAGGCTGAAGCTAATCAATTTGTTAATTAGTTAGATCTGAATGCTGATTGAAGACCTAAAACGTCAATGCGTTCGTGCAACATCACCTATTTTCTAACGCCGCCGCCCTTCTTCTACTCTCATTTACTCCCTCCGTCCCATATTTCTTGTTCATTTATGCTTATGCGTGTTGTTTTTTGATTATTTATATGATATATATATTTTTTATTTTTGAAAACTTTGTTTAATAGAATTAATCCAGAACTATCAAACAAGATCAATGTTACATATATATAACATTATACATTTGAAAATATAAATAATTTGTTGAGTTATCGTGAATAGTAAAAGTGGATGAGAAAGTTGGGACGGAGGGAGTATTAATTAAAAATTCAATTGCTAGTAACGCAATATTAACCACCATTGCAAACATTCATCTGTCCCATTTTGTTTATTTTCACAATGCAAACGTAATCAATCCGTTTCATTTTGCCGGTCCCTTTTGAAATTTCTTACTCCCTTTGTTCCTTTTTAAGTGTGTAGCTTCGTAATTCCAACTTATTAAGAAAACATCATTACACCTTTCACATCAAGTTTTACATCCACTTTCCACTATCATGGAGACATCATTTCATTAAACTTTATCCACAAATTTTTAAAAAATTAATCTATTTTTAAGGGCAAAATAGAAAATGTGTCAACTTTCACCCACTAACTTTTCAACATTACACTTATCTAGAAACACCCAAAAATGGAAAGTACTACTCTTTTAGGAACACCAAAGAATGGAAAGTACTACTCTTTTTAAGGAACGAAGGAGTACTACTTTTAAGGGGAACATTCATTTAATACATGTTTCCTCAAAAAAGTTAGTTTCAATTTTTATTATTGTCCTTTGGTTCTCACTATTAAAATTCCTTTAAGCATTTGTGAATGTTAGTTGTCTAAAACCTGAACACTTTTTTTTTTTAACGTTTTCAAAAGGTAATTACATTTCGAGACACTCCATAATAAAATAAGAGACCAACAAAATGACATGCAGGATCCGGATTACTATTTATGGACATACTACACTGACATACCATACACGTAACACATGACATATTTGTGTAGAAGAACTTCTGGTATTGGCAGTGGCGGAGATAGATGCCTTAGAACAAGTGATGGCACAGGCCATCATTGGATTTTTTTGTGCGTTTGAAAAATACATTAGAAGTTTCATTAGCTTATCAACTTTTTTAGCGAATTTTTTTTGACTGCTCTTTGGGTGCGATCATATGGTGTTATAACCTCATTCTCCAGAACATTTATGTGGTACTCAACTAAAATATATGAGTTTCACTAAATATGTGATGACGAAGGTTGATAAAAAAAAAAAAAGTGATCAAGAAGAGTGTTAGGGTACTGCGTGATAATCCTTGAGGACCGCTGAAAGTAATTAATTACTCACAAGCAAGCCTCAATTGATCACTAAATTTTTTCCTTGAAACTATTACATGCATGCTTATGGTATTATAATGACTATATTATCATAAAATATAAGTCAAACGTGACTCATTTTACATTCTCCCTTATTTTTCCTTCTTTTGTCAAATCTATCAATAACTCATTTCTCCTTTGTGTTGAAGATAATGTGATAGTGAAACACTATTCAAATTGGAATATGTCTTGAAGAAAAGTTTAAATAAAAATCAGGGCAGGTTAGACTCTTAAAGAAGAATAATTTTTTTTTTACACAACAAACGTATTGCTGTTTTTAAATTGTGTCTTCACTGGTATAATTTTCTGGTTACGCCACAAAGTACAGGTTCTGGGAAACATGGCACCTTGATCATTTAGGTGCACCACGCGCTTTATATGGATTTCATTGAATCTAGGTGTGTGTACGTTTGGCATCTTCTTGAAATTTGTTGTTGGCACAAATTTTCTTTTTATTAATTTATAATGTAGGAATAACATGAAGATCATAAGTAGGTAGAGGTGAGATTAGGGTTACAATTAGCAATGATGGATTGAGGTAGAGAGTACAAATGGAAGCAGTTCATGACTAGATATGGCCTGGATTAATGGCACATTCAAATTAAGAATATACTGACAGATAAAAATACAGAAATTAATTAAGATGAAAGAAAATTGCTAGTTGGGTTATAAGTAGACGTTGTAGGTTAGAAACTTGGAAAGACGTTGAAAGCAGAACAAAATTCACCCCACCAAGCAACCTCTCTCTCTCTCTCTCTCTCTCTCTCTCTCTCTCCATATAATATAAATATAAATATTCATATATAAAAGGTACTATAAATAAGTTATAAGGAAGGGGGGGGTTTGTTTGTTAGCCTAGACGTTGCATCAATCGCTGGTGAAGGTCTGTCCAAACCCTCCCACTCCTTAACGGAAAACACTTTCTCATCCTCTCTCTCTCTCCTCCATATATTTGATTCGGTTGGGGCTTCTGTGTCCTCTCCTTCCTTGTCTTTGATAACAATTAAAACAGTACTTCTCCATCTGATATTCTGATCATCTAACTCGTACTAACCTTCTCTATCTTCCTCATTTTTATTGATCCTCCACTCCAATCTCTCCAACCCACTGATCAGCTTGTTTCATTCGGTAATCTTCTATTTCTAATCTCATCGGAAAATTTATTAACCCTAAGCTTGTACAGTACAGAGAGATATATATATTTGAAGGGTACTTAAAAGAAGCAAATTTAATTCCTAGCTAGACATCAGTACGTATTTTTGACATGGGTATGCTTTGGAATTAATTATTGCTATAGCAGGTTGGTTATTATTATTATTATTCTTGTCACCAAGGCAAGGCAAGGCAAGGCAAGATCTCACATACGAGAGATATAAACAAACGCATCAGATCGATTATGTGCAGCAGAGGTCATTGGAGGCCTGCTGAAGATGAAAAGCTTCGGGAATTGGTTCAACGCTACGGACCTCATAACTGGAACGCAATTGCTGATAAACTACAAGGAAGATCAGGTATAGTATAGTAATCAAAGATATATATAATTTTATATATATATATATATATATATGTATATATAACTTCTTCTTTTTAAAAAAAAAAATTCTACCATTCGATCTGTATTTTTTTTTTTCCTCGGAGCAATTGGCCTAATTGTTTTCTTAGCTGCTCCTTGGTGCAGTAAGTTTGTCAATTTAACTCCTCTTGATATGAAGTTTTTTGATCTGCCTCTTGCTAAGAAGTTCATACCTCCGTTCTTGATGGCTGAGTTTGATTCGGTTAGAGCAGTGTTAAATCCTTCTGACATGTGAAAATCTTTTTTTTTTTTTTTTTCTCATCTTCTATCTTCTATATGTTATTGACAACGTGGTAGTTATTTTATATTGCTTAAAGAATGTAAATTAGGGAATAATAAGGTTGTGTCGGAATAAAAATTAAATTTCCCTAAAAAGGCAATATGTACTTCGAAATTCAATGATTTTTGTTTTTTTTTTTAACAAAAAATTTTTTAATTAATTATTCGTCTCAACGGAAGAAATCGAAAAGGTATACACAAATCAGACGACCATAAAGCCAAGGAAAAATAATATTTTCCGATCTTGTAAATCTTGGAGTTGTCTTTATTGAACATTTAGTTTTTTAGTGAATGTTTTGGGGCTATTGCTCTTAATTCTTTACCTTTTAGCTTCTATTCGACAAGACCAATAGTTAATGGAAAAAAAATTGATGCAATTCTTGTAAATCTTGGAAAAACAACCAAAAACACAATTACATGAGTACCAAAACTGAATGAATAGTTGAAAATCGATTACATGGGTACTCTTACAAACATGTTTTAAACAAATTAATCGGCTCTAATTATTTGTGTGGGACTCCAAAAAGGGTGGTTTACATTTGTTGTGTCTCCGAAACTGCTCCCATATATATCTATACACACACATGCATAGTGTGTAACAAAAGCAAAAGCAATTAAGCTATCATCTAAATCATGGACATGATGTTCAGGTAAGAGCTGTAGGCTGAGATGGTTCAATCAGTTGGACCCAAGAATTAATCGAAGCCCTTTCACGGAAGAAGAAGAAGAAAGGCTACTTGCTTCGCACAGTATCCATGGGAATCGATGGGCTATTATAGCCAGGCTTTTCCCCGGTCGTACTGACAATGCGGTGAAGAACCACTGGCATGTGATCATGGCTAGGAGATGCAGAGAAAGGTCGAGGAACATGTACGCAAAAACACCACCTAGTACTCCTGCGACTACTTATCAACCCCAATCCCAGACAACATTACTAAATCATGGTGATCAAGATCACGTTCGGAAGCGGCCCAGATCCTCATACGGCGGCGACGACGATTTCAAACAGCAAGGCCATCATCATCGTAACAACTTTGCTCATGATTATTCTTCTTTTGCTGATCATCACCAGTTTTGTTCTGGATTGACTACAACAACGACTATTACTACTCTGGATCATAAATTCCCTTGTTCAACACAACTACTTCAGGAATATTCTCCCATTTTCCAGTACCTCAATCCATGTGGGGTTCAACAGATTAATCGAGCTCGGACGAAGATGCACGAGGATGGTAACAACGGTATGTTTTCAGCATTTTTTTTTTTTTTGGTCCAGCTATCAAAAAAGAAATCCATTTAGTTATCTTTTATAAAATAAAAATAAAAATAAAAATAGTCAACAAAGTGATCATAATTGCCGAAATTTGTAAGGTTTACCTTTAAAATATTTTAGTGAAAAATGAGAGAGAGTGCTATATGGATTTTAAATAAACAGTAACCCATGTTTTTTTTTTCCTTTTGGTAAATGTAACCAGGGACGGATCCAAAGGGGGGCACGCGAGGTCACGTGCCCCCTCTAACCCCCGCTCAAATCTTTAAAAAAAAATATTTATTTTATATTTATTTACTACAATTATGTAATATGATGCTATATTTAGCATACACACTCACATATATCTCAAAAATAAAAAAGTAGAGTTATTTTATGCTTCAACTTTCATTGACTGGTTGTTTATAATTATTGGTTTATAAATTGTTTGTTTATTTGAAGATTTATCTTTTCATTCTTTTTATTTTTTAGTAGTCATGGAGAAATATTTTTAAAAATGTCATCAATAAAATCATCTCAATTATTCTAAAGACTTGTCAATGTTAAGATAAACCATATTCTAAAATTTTTCTCTAAAAAGTGCTTATTTTTTTTACTTTTTTTATATATAAAAAGAATGCATTATAGAATTCTAGTCCATAATGAATGTGTTAATTTATCAAGATCATTGACTATAAAAAATTTCACGATTATAATTAATCAGGTGCCCACACTAGTGTCAATTCCTAGATCTATCCCTCAGGCCCGGCCCTGAGATTTTCGTGGCCCCAGATGAGAATGTAAAACAAGGTCCTATGTTTTTCTTAAAAGAAAAAAATTAATGAACCAACATTAATTTCAAATGATAGATACTTTGTTCCATATTTTGTCTTTTCTGTAATTTGCGTCATTATGTCAATAAAAAATATTTTCGGTCATAATTGCCTACTATTACTGCAACAATTAGAAAAATAATTGAAATCGGCAAATTGATGAGAACATTTTAGAAGTACGCACGAAGTTTTTGATTATTTTGCCCAAATGACGACAATGACAAATATATTCAAAAAAGTCAACAAACAATATGGATGTAGTAGAAGTATATGTTCACACAATTGAGTCCTTATAAGATTGTAGTTTTGAACTTAGTAGTACAATATTTATATCATTAATCGTACACTTGAAACACCTTTTGAGATAATTTGAACTAGGAACATAATGAAACGACATTTCGAAAGATTAAATATGTGATTATTTCCTAAATATGATATATTTTAGTATGTATTTCGACTATTTTAGTCAAGAGGTACATAATAAAAAATAATTTGGTCAAACCATATAAAAAATTAACTACAAATACGTATAATAGAAAAAGTTCGCTAACCTTTTTATACTGAAAAACTCATGGAAAGAGAAAAGAAGGAAGAGAATATCGTGACTTTTTCTTAAACATTTCCATAGTAAAAACAAACTAAGTACCAACACACAAAAGGAAGCAGTTCAAAAGAAATATAAATATAAAAGGAAGAAAAAAAAAACGTACAAAAGGAAGAAAAGAAAACCCACCAGCACTCGAACTCTAACATATCCCATAGAAGTCAAATGCTTTCCCACTTAGCCAGCTACGGCTTTGGTAATTTTGGCGTTACAATAAATATTTATTACTTGCTAACATGTATATACCTAGCTGGGGCCTCATTTTGGGCCAAATTTTGGTGGGTCCCAGACCCGAGCCTACCCAGCCCGCCCTCAGGGCCGGCCCTGCTGTCCCTACATGTAACATTGATAGATAGGTATTGCACAAAACGAGAGAGGGATAGATGTCTTTTTTGACAAAAATAACATATGGACATATTGAGTCCGGACATTACCTCAGAGATAGAGAGGTAGCCTTGGCGTAGGAAATAGATTTTTTTTTTTCTTTCCAATCACACAGTTACAACTTTAACAGAAAGGGGTGATTGGATACTGATTTTGTTCTTCTATTTAAAAAAAGACGTGAACATTTACCTTCCTCTTTATTGCTTGATGCTAACTCATTGAGATTAGTTAATTTCTCTATGGTAGTTAATAGGCATAAAGATAAAATCTGGAGGTCCTATTTACTATGGAATCATAAATCTGGAGGTCCTATCAATGGATAAATCTGTCCTAACTGTTTCTTTTTTTCTTGTTTTGGTCAATATTATTTTAATTTTAGTTCCACTCAACAGACTAACCGCGAAACTAATGTTGTTTTTATCAAAACATAAAAATAATCACAGTACCCACATTTTGGACAAAGTTAAAAATACAAACGGCGCATATATTTAGTCAAGCCTGCTTTTCTTTTCTTCTTTTTTTCCCTTTTACTTCGTAAATGAAAAGAAATATATATTTTTTTGATTGGCAAAAGAAAATTTTATTAAAGAAGACTTGACAAAGGGTACATCAAGCCGGGGGAGAGGGGAAGGGAATCCAACCAAGGTTGAATAAAGAAAGAAAACACTTGAAAAGACAAAACCGAAAAACACCTAACTGGGAAGCCCAAACTCCTAAAGCGCTCAAAGGTCCAAACCCAAAACAGGCAAACTAACCTCAAAACCTTCCAGATGATGACCTGCTATAGAGACCCATTAGCAAGAAATGGGGTGCCTTTGAAGAGTCGCAAATCTATTTAAATCGCTCACTATCATTTCCTTTATCCTCAAATCATCACTAACCAAGTGAACCACCCTCAGACGATTCCCAGTGGCAAGAGTTTCTTGAAATTCCTTCTCAACATCCAATAGACTTTGGGTGCCAAGAGACTCACTATCATCCATACCATCACTCTCTTGAATGCTCGAGCATTCATCGAAAAATTGCCTTTTGATTCTTCTCATGACGCTTGCTGGTTGAAGATGCACCATAAGATTGATCCCCTCCATTTGAGATGCTCTAAGAGAGTTTGGAGGATCCAACGTTATAGGTTCCATCACCTCCGTTGAATTAGCCATTTCTACCATTTTTCCCCACTGGGTTTCTTCCACCACCTTTGTATTAACAGCTTCCTCACAATCAGAGTCCTCAATCGAATCATTCTCAAACGAATCATCAACCACCGTGTCCCCCTCAGCAAAATCCATTACTTTGCTAATATCCAAATAGGCATCGATCCCATTAGACGAGCCTATAGAGTCTGCCACCACCTTTAGTATTAGCCACTTGTTCAACATTTTCCACGTCATTATTGCCATCTATTTCACCATCTTCTCTTCCCTCCTCCACTACTGCTTCATTGGTTGCCAAGGACTCATCAACTATCCCAACATGATACCCAGTCAAAGGACCAGTGTCTTTCTCATCACTTGAACTGGAGACAGAGAAACCATCTTCATTAAGTAATTTGCTAATGAAATAATCCTCTTCAATCATGTAAATGAAAAGACACATATGTTACAAATCAAAGTTCAAACTCTGTGTGTGTGTGTTCTATTTAACAACTAACTATAGTATAATGACATTGGTTAAAGATAAAAGGCAAGTAATTAATATAAGACAACTTATCTTGTGAGTAGCAGCCAATAAGAAGGTGATAAAAGTGGCTGAACAAAATCGGATTCATAGTAGTTGCTCTCATTTCGTATGCTTGGGGTATTTTCAAACGATAGGGATATGTTTTATTATCGATGGTTCGTTCATTTCTGCTCATATGCATGAAAATATTGCTTGCAGATAGGGATAATACTGATCATCCACCTGCAACGGAGTTTTATGATTTTCTCCAAGTAAACACTGATTCCTCGAATAGAAGTGAAGTAGTGACGTCAGAGAATCATGTGATCAATGATGAGGAGGTGGATCAGGAATCAACCGATAAGCAACATGGCAAAGAAGCTGCTGCTGCTGGTGGTGATGGAGGTGGTGTCCCATTATTCATTGATTTCTTGTCAGTTGGCTGCGGCTGAGTTTGATCGTGAAAATCAACGGTCTTAGAGCATCTCCAATCAATCTCTAAAACTCTATTTCATCACCGGAAGTGACATATCGAAGGAAGATTTTGTAATTTAAACATTTTGTACTTTTTGAGGGATCTATCGTCATTTTTAGAGGTTTAGAGACAAAAAAAGAGGTGTGAGTCTGCATATTTGGAGACTCAAAAGTAAATTTAGAGACCAAATCTCTAAAAAGGACAATGGGTCTCTCCATAAAGTACAAAAAGTTAAAAGAAGAGGAGTTAACTGACAAAATCTCTCCTCAATTTGTTACGTCCGGTCTCTAAAATAAAGTTTTAGAGGTTGATAGAAGATGCATGCTCTTAATGATTCCCAGTACCATATACCAACAACAAGTTCAACCTTTCCAGCACAAGAACGACAGATTTAAGTTTCAACACCAACAAGTTTAACCATGCACGCATGCGCGGTAATACTGCAAGTCTGCAAGACCCTAGCTAGAAATCTAGAATACCACAATGTTGTACGTATGCATAGGGAGGTCGAGAGAGAATTTTACGTATGTAGCTATATGTAACCAAATGGCAGAAAAGAGAACAATACAGAAACTTGTTATAAATTGTGAAAGCTTGATGTTTCAGCTACAAATTAGCTTCTAGGAACTGAGAGAATATTCCTTTTTTCTTTCTGGACTTGAACAGATAGCTAGAGGTCGTCAAGGTTCTTGTGGGGTGATGGTGGATCACAATCGTTCTTCTCGGTTTAAATTTGACTGTTGTCGGGTGTGTGTGGCGTGTGTGTGCTGTGTCGTTAGGGTGATTCACTCAATAAGACGACGCTTCCCCCGTTTCCGAATTAGTCTTTTCTTGCCCACCAAGGATCCTTTCTAGCATTGAAACGTGTCTCGCTTGCTCCGCGATGCTGATTATGATACCAAATTAACTAGCTTATAATATATATATATATATATATATATATATATATATATATATATATATATATATATATATATATATATATATATATATATTATTTTTCAAAATAATATTAGAACCATTTTTATGTAATAAAAGTAGAACAATCTTATAAGCCATTTACTGAAGTACGAGTTGTTACATCCACCCAGTTAAGTAGTTACTCCTTCCGTTTCAAAATTTTGGTTCTGCTTCGGAAATTCAACTTTTTAAGGGAATAAAATTATCCTCTACGAAAGACATGAATTTCCATCAAATGCAATGATTACCATTTAGAGTTTAATGTATTTTCTCCTCCAATTTTGTGTCTGAATTTGAATATGAAATGAAGGCAATTTAGGAAATGGGTCAACTTTTCATCATTGACTAGTCAACATGGACAATAATTTTGGGACATCTAAAAATGAAAAGATTGACCAAAATATTGGGACGGAGCTAGGGAGTATTATTTTATGAGATTGGCTGATCATAACTACGAATATTTTTGGAAATTAAAATATATTGGAGGTATGAATTACTTAGATTACCTAGAATTGAAATCGAGGGTTTAAACATTTTCCAGCCAATAATAAGATAACGTTCAAAATTCGTCCAAGAATAAGATAAAGTTCACTGATTCGTCCAAGATGGCTAAAAGGGCTATCCAAAAACGCCGGAACGTCACAAAATTTGACAAATGATCGAGTGTCACTTGTCAGGATGATTCACATCTTCTGAGATTTTCTTTTAGTTTCATAACAACCTGTGCTGTGCTACAAAATGCATGCTCATGATGATGCGATTTTGACGTTTAAGTTGAAATGAATCCTAGCCTAGCCCTAGAAGGCAAATGCTGATACACCGCAGCCTTGAAATCATCTTCGATCCATCTCAGGTGGTCGTTGCTACCATCCACCTTTGAGATTTTCGCATGATAATCAGATTTCACGGTAGTGGGCATCTCTTCCAATGGTTAGTGCTTAATTTGTGATTTAAACTTGGCCTTATGGAACTAGCATTGTACTCGTTTGGCAAGCTGTTCAAGGGAGAATTGCTACAGGTAATAGCTGGCTTTTGTACCTTTTGCAAGGAGGTTGTGGAAACTGCAGACCACCTATTGATCAACTGCATCTTTGCCTGGAAAGTCTGGTCTAGAATCATAGGTTGGTGGAATTTGGTTTGGGTTTGTCCGGAAGCATCTACAACCTCCTGTCATGGTGGCTGTCCAGTAAGTTTAAAAATGTGGAAAGAGGCATATGGGATATCTGCTTTTTTGCTGTTTTGTGGTCACTTTGGCTAGAAAGGAATAGAGTATTATTTCAAGGAGCAGAATCTGATATGGAGAAGCTAGTGGATGGTATTCAAACGAAAATAGCCCTATGGTCTAAGGCTAATTTTGATTTGAAAAATTACTCAGTGGAAGATTTTAAGAGATGTTTGCAAGGTATAAGGAAGATCAAGGCACCTAAGCTTTGTTATAAAAGACTGAATTTGGTTCTACAAACACAAAGACCGTATGGGATCTTAGCTTACTGAAATCTGCAGGGATATCTATTGTAGTCCTCTCTTTTACTTTGTGGTGATATTTCTGTAATCTCATTGGAGACTTAGAGTTGTATTCTCATGTTTTTTGTATTTGTGGTTGGCACCTTGCCATCCTTTTTGTCTGGGTTCTGAGCGGCATATGATTGTCCATTCCATGGGTGCCAACCTAATTGGGATGTATGGTTTGGTTGTGATGCCTTTTGTTCTTTTCCCTTTAATCATTGTAGCCCTTCCATTTACAGTGATTAATAAAATTTCTTGATTATCAAAAAAAAAAAAAGAGCATTGTACTCGTTCAATACACGGGGTCGAAAAAAATCACGTTGGTATTTTTTCTGACCTCTATGTATTGAAAGGGGGCATTGTAATTTTTTCTGCCCCGTGCATTGAATATGCGCAACGCTGTTTGATAAAAAAATACATTTGTATTTTTTCCGGCTTCATAATTTTAACGGGCACAATAGTTAATAAAAAAAATACATTTGTGTGTTTTTTGGTGACTTTCAAAAATCACATGCATAATTGGGAATTAACAACATAGCAAAACCGAAATAGAATATGAACAATTGATAAGTTAATTATTGATAAGTTAATTATCAATTGGTACGGTTGGGAAGTTAAGCAGAAGCAAAGCATGTTTTTTTTTTTGAAACAAATAGATTATAGGAAGTGGGGACTAGGAGCAAAAATCAGGGAAGTTAAAAACTGAGGTGGGACAGGTGTAAGAGTGGGAGGAAAAAAGATTAGATGGTTTCTTCACACACAAAACAAAAAATCTAGAAAATTAGGATTTTGGGTTTGGAGGATTTTAGAAACAAGTCTCTTGATAGCTCTTTCAAATCTCCTTTCTCTTACCTTCCCATGCATTGAGTGCTCTTGGTTACATACTATAGTCACCAATTTGGTAATGTTTTTGTTACCAAATTTCATTTACTCATCACTAGTAGCCACATAGAGTACTTTCTCATTGTGATTAATGAGTTTCGATCTCGTATCTATCCTTTAACCATGATGCCTCTAGTACTTTGCATCATAACCTGCAACAATGGGACCTCTATCTTAGTTGGAAGGACTTACAAGACCAAGTAGACATAATAGAACCCATAGAAACCAGGGGAAAGATAAACTAATTGAGGATTTGGTGAATGTTAAGGCTATCCCTTATCATAACTCCCTAACAGGCAGAGGGGGATTGGTTGTCACCGCAAGCTCTTTGCTTGCGATCTTTACTTGCGTTGTAATTTAGGATGCCCGAAGCGTAGGGCTAGGTATCGCGTAGCGTAATAACCGTTAAGGTATCGCGTAGCATAATAACCGTTAAGACTGGATCAAATCCACAAGGACCGAATTCATCTTGTGTGATGGTTGATTTGTGAGTGAGATTTTTAGCCTTGAAGCGGCCAACTAAATTGGTGATTTGTTTGGTGGAATTCTCTCAACTTCGAGAATGACTTGGAAGATTAAAACAACTAATTAAACTAAGGCAAAGTCTAGGGGATTTTAACAACCATGACCAAGGCTAATCCGTTCCTCTCTTGATTACCGGCTCGGGACATCGTCAAATGATCCCGAACGGAAGATTTGAAGATTAAAACCAATTGACTAAAAAAGGTGTTTAGTAAAAAATTAGGATTCTTGTGTCATTTAGACAAACATTTAGATTGACATTGTTTTAAGCATAGCACATGTCAAGTAGAATCAACCCTTAAGTACGTGAGATCAAAAGGATTAACAAACCCAAATTTGGGTACATAAAATTCAACCTAGCTCTTTGATCAACAAGAAATGTGTGCTTTTTAACGAGAAGAACGGATTAAGACCGAGTCAGGAGTGTTAATCACCCCATGACAAAGCCTATTTAAACTACTCACTCATAGCAATAGAAAATAAGGGAAGAAAGTTAAAGGAAATAAAGAACATGATTTAACAAAAATAAACTTGATTTATAAAGAGACCTAAGTAGTAGCTACAACATTAATACAAGAGAAATTAACTAGAAATGAAAGCTTAAATGAGTTTTCGAGGAGAGAGAAAGCTTACAAGCTATAGAGGTTTTTCTCCTTAAAGTAGATCTAACTAAGAGAGGAAGAAGAAGTAGTGAGAGAGAAATAGAGGTATTTAAAAAAATAAAAAAAAAACCCCTTTTCTCTTTACAAAATATCCTACAAACATACTAGAAGTGGAAACTTTCCATAAAAGGAAAGAAATAAAGTAGCAAAAAATCTGCTAAAAAATGCCAGAAAATTGGCTTGGTATCCATACCAAGCTACATAGGTGTCGATACCAATCTTTCTGTATTTTTTGGACAAAAGGTATCGATACCTCTGTAATTGGTATCGATACCAACGGCCTTTAGGTAGATTTTTTACCCAATTTCGCGGGCACGCTCCAGCTTCGTCCGAACTCGGAATGGGGCAGTTCTTGAACCGTTAGAAAGTTCTATGAGTCTAATTTCAAACCCAATTGATCTCATCTTCATGGAATTTGTATCTTGAGAGAAATGAGTGTTTCCTATCAGTGTGTCAGATTTCCTCGAGGCTCATAGCTCCAGATTTCTTGTTCCTTTGTTCCGGGCCTTCCTTGAACCTTCCAAATCTCCTTGAATCGACTTCTAAGCTTCGTCGATTGTCCTTCATTGCCTTTAGGGACCTTGGGTACTTTTGGATACAATCGGGGATTATTTGGAGCTTTAAGATATTCCTTTTGCTCTATTTTACCTAAAACTTGGAAAAACACATCAATCGCACAATATCAAACTATTCAAAGGATTAGCATATGAATGTGTGTGCAAAATGAGAGAGATAAGCTAGAATATATCTAATATTTGGGGCTTATCACTCTTCATCTTGACCCGCTCCAAGATGTGCTAAACAGTTAGCACATTCATTAGCTCCACGGAAAATGTGAGTGAGGTTGCTCCTAGTTCGGTTGAGAAGATACTTCTCTTCATTCAGAACATTGCTTTGGGGGTGGTTGGCACTTGTTCCTTCATTAAAAAGAATCACCACTATTTAGGAGTCCGATTTGATTTGAACGTTGGTCAAGCCTATCACGCCCTCAATTTTTAAAAGATAAATATAAAGTATATCTACGTGGAGGTCAACAAGTTCACGGTCCAAGTCAAAGTTGCACATACGATTTACAAGGTCAAAGCCAATAAACCACAATAATCTACGGGTACCCGTAAACCCAAAGATGAGTACATAAGTTTTAAGTGTTATTACACCCCAATGTCAAAAGATGAAATATGAATCAAGTTACAAAATCATCTCTTCAAAAATATAAGTTTCAAGATGATAAAGTAACTCCTCCATCAAGCTTTCAAAAGAGATGCATGCATATACTCCACGCAGTCCATATCATGCTCCGTGTTGGGTACCTAAAATTATTAGGGTGAGCTCATTAGCCCAGTAGAGAAAGGTCTACCAATTCTAAATGCAAGCGAGTGATTGACAAAGGGAGACAAGCCACGCAACAAGGTTCAAGAAATTTTAAGAGTTAAATGATTCAAAACAAACTCATAAGCCACTAGATTCCCTTTACTGTTACCCCTCGTACCCGACACGTTCTCGACATCTTGCATGTGTTCAACTTGTTCATGTCACCGTGTCACAAGTTCATTTGAGTTAATCTTTTTAGAAATTCCTAGCAACACGCCCATAGGGCTGCCCTAGTATCATTTCGGGCTATCTTGCGACCCCTTGTCATCTTCCCATTGGCCAAGGCAGCGACACGTTCAAAGGACGGCCCTAATATCATTCTGGGCTATCTTTCGACCCGTGTCAATGGTTATAAGTTCACATTATCACTTAAAGTTTCAATGTCAACCTCTTGTCTAACATAACCCATGTGTCATAACGTCCTTTCACAAGTGTCTCGGACTCTCAACTCAACACATATGTAACGTAAACTATCAATTCATGGATCGTGTCCTCACTAAATCCACTAATAATCAAACGCGAGTATCATTAATCATTCCACATTATCATTTGACATCTAGGTGTTACCGAGGTAGAAAATTACATGATACAAGTGAAAAACGCGTTTGGGAACCAAACAAGTGCGTGGGAGTGGACCGGAACTACAGACAAGATTTCGCTGATAATCTTTCAAAACCAC
Source organism: Vaccinium darrowii (assembly GCA_020921065.1). NCBI lineage: Eukaryota > Viridiplantae > Streptophyta > Magnoliopsida > Ericales > Ericaceae > Vaccinium > Vaccinium darrowii. The sequence continues at coordinate 20,025,042 of CM037158.1, read as the reverse complement.
CCGGATGGCCGTGATTCTCGCCAGGGCGGAAAATCCAGAGAGGGCCGAAAATTACTTCAAAATCCCATTTTTGGTGAAAATGCTCTAGGACTCCAAATCGAACGATTCTAAAGCCAAATGATTCAACAACCAATTTGACTAAGGAAAAATTAATCTTTATGAATCAAGGTATTTCTCAAGGTATAATGACTAGAAAATGGGTACAAAGTGAGTTTCATACAATTTACAAGTGCTACCATGAAATCAAGCTACAAGGTGATGAGATAACTACTAAATCAAGAGGGGAATAACATAGGAGCTAGATAATGGCATGTTTTCAACACAAACTTGACTAGAAAAGATTTGCTCAGAAGATTTCAATTAAACAACAAGGAGATTAACTATAAGAAAAGATACACACATACAATTACAACAAATACACTTAGAAAGGGTAGAAATTTCCCTACCTCAAGTGATCAGAGAGTTTGGAATCAATGTGAGAGTAAAACCCTAGCTTCCAAACTCAAGAATCCACCAATTTGAGCTTTCCCAAGGTAAATTCAAGGAGGAATCAACTTAGAGGACCAATAGTTGAAGGATTTGTGTAAGGATTAAGAGGAATTGTGGAATTTATGGGAGATTTGTGAAGGAGAAAGAAAAAAAATGGAGGAGAAGAGAGAGAGAGAGGCGGGCCGGCTAGGTGAGGGAGGGGGAATGGGTTCTCTCTCCTCTCACACACCACATATACACACATATTTCAAATAATTACAACCACGGCCCTTGTATTGGCTTGTGTAATGCAAAAAGGCCCTAACTAACTCTCAACACTTAATAATCCAACACTTTAACATTTTAATCGATTCCACACATTTTCCTAACTTTATTTCCAAAGAAATAACTTGAAATTACGGGTCTCTACAAAGCCTTTCTCCAAATTTTCGTTTCAAGACTCGAAGCAACTAGCATTTTCCCATAATATCCCATCTGTCAATCTCCATGTTCATTTCGAAATAGTCCTCAAAAGCCTGCATTATGGTTCGTATCACACCAACATCCTTCTGTGTTGAGTTTAAGCCCGCCTGCAATGGAAGGAAACCATGGAGTTAGACGATTTGTTGAAGGGCCAGGAATAAGAGGGGATTTGAAAGCTTCCAAGATCTCAACTGCATAAGAACATAGCAATTTGGAGCTCACTTGAGGTATCAAATCAATGTTATGAAAACTTTTTCTATTGCAGTCTTTCCAAATTTTCCAGAGAGTGGTATAGAAGAGAGTGTTCCAGGGAATGCTAGTTCCTAAATGTAAACGTTTTTTCTTTTTCAAATTGCGCAAAATCCAATCAGAGGTGGAGCTTCCAAAACCGCCTCTCATAAGCTGACCCGAGGGAATCTTGTCCCAGAGAGCAATAGCTTTGGGGCAGTCCTTGAACAAATGTTGTAATATCTCAGGAGAGATATTACATCTTCGGCAAAGTTCCAAAGTGTTAATTCCTCTCCTCGCACGAAGGTGATTGGTGGAAAGTTTGTTATGGAAAATGAGCCAATGAAAAGATTTAAATTTTTAAGGTAATTGCATTTTCCAAAACCATTTCCACCCCTTCGTGTCATTGGTATCATCGTTAAGAAAATCATAAGCAATAGATGCCAAACAGTTTCCATTAGAGGAATCCACACACGAGGGATGGTCCTCAGCCTAAGAAAAGACAGAGAAAGGACAGGGAATATAACATTAAGAATATCATTGCAAGATACACTATCCACAATATGCTCAATAGAAGTCAGGTTCCAAGTACCATTCTCAATTAACTCTGCCACCTTTATGTTACCATGACTGTGTGTTCCTGGGTGTCTATCCTCTAGAGAAGCAGTTTCACACCACCAATCTTTCCACTGGTCGACAAATTTGCCATCACCAATAGTCCATTTAGTTCCTTTTTTTAGAATATCTATAATGTGCATAATACTTCGTCAAGTGTGGGAAGCAGATCTATTGCAAGGCCAAGATTGAATGGTGTGGTGTTTCAAGTATTTATCGCGAAAAATTTTAGCCCAAAGACTATCATCACTATTGGAGAGTTTCCATCCAAGTTTATTAAGGCTAAATTTTGGGTTTTAGCTTTCCTCAAACCCAAACCTCTCTTATCTTTGCTTTTGCACACATTATGCCAATTAACAAGGTGGATTTTCCTCTTATCCGGGGTGTCCCCCATAGAAAATCCTTATTAATGTGGTCAAGTTTCTCAGAAACACTAGAAGGCAAGTGCATGGTTTGCATGGTGTAACTCAGGATAGTAGATAAGGAGGCTTGGATGAGGGTAGCTCGACCTGCAATCATGAGGGTACTTGACTTCCATCCAGCAAGTCTACTTTGAACTTTTTCAAAGATATGCTTAAAATGATCCTTGTTAGTTCTACCATGCAAAACGGGAACTCCAAGGTACTTGTCTAAATCATTAGGGAGACATGTGTCGCATATATTGCTTAATCTACGAGCTTTGTTCTGGAAAATATTAGGGGACACATAGAGTTTGGATTTCATAAGATTAACCGTTTGTCTAGATAAATTGTAAAACTCATTAACGACATCCATAATATTTCTACTGGTGGACTGATTAGCTTGTCCAAAGAGTAAGAGATCATCCGCAAAGAAAAGATGAGTAAGGACCACAAAATCTCTAGAAACTTCAATGCCTTTCCAGTTACCTATTTCACATTTGTTTTCAATAAAGATAGACAGAAGTTCCATACATAGGACAAAAAGGTATGGGGATAAGGGGTCTTCTTGATGGAGGCCTCTTCCCGGAGAAAACTCTTCAAGGGCTTCCCCATTCCGAAGGATGGAAGTATTAACATTGGAAACACAATTCACGATAAGAGCAATCCATGAAGGGTTCAGATTGAAAAAAACAAGAGTATCAAAAAGAAATTTCCAAGAAACTTTGTCATATGCTTTTTCCAAATCAATTTTTGAGAGAACACCTCCTTTTTTTTTTTTAAACCTTTTTTGGAACGAAGAGTATGAACAATTTCTTGAGTGATTATAATATTATCATTTGTGGATCTTCCCGGGATGAAGATACTCTGTTAAGAGCCAATAATCTTGGTAAGCAAAGGTCTAACTCTAGCAACAATAAGCTTGGTGATGATTTTGTAACTGACATTACAAAGACTAATGGGTCTAAACAATTTGATATTGTCTGGGTTCTCAGACTTGGGAATAAGGGCAATAAAGGTCTTATTAACAGCCATTGGGATGGAGTTAGTCTCAAAGCAATTTCTAACAAAAGAACAAATATCATCTCTAATGATATTATAGTATAGGGAGGGATATTTCTCATCATATTCTAGATCAATGTTTTAAAACCCGGACCGAAAGGCGACCCGGAAAAGGGGTCGGGTGGATGGGTCACCGATCGAACTGCGGTCGAACCGCTATCGACCCATGACATCATAATTACATCATAAATATTTATTTTTTAATATAGAAAATAATAAATATTAGGAAAAATTACAAACAAATTCCTAAAAATTTCAAAAATTCCCTAAATATTTCTAAAAAATTCACATTATTGTCATCTAATTTTCTCTTCACTTTTAACGCAAAAAAACATTATACACAAATGACAACACCATCATAGCTTAACACAAATGGTAAACTCCAAGTAGCAAATGACATCATAATCTCTAAAAAGATGAAATAACAATCCAAATCAACACATAAAACTCCCAAATAGCAAAAACAAACGTGTTCTAGTTCATCATCAGTGATCACATAATGAAAGCAATTTTTTTTTCTTTTTTTTTGCCTAAGTCTTTCGGCGACCATGGTTGAGCAGCTCAAGCCAAGAATCTTCATCCTCATCCTCATCCTCTTGCATGTTACTAGTGCTCAAATTTTGACCAAAAGATCCGATGTCAAGATCATCTCCAACCTCTAACACATCATCAGCATCATCCTCTACAATCGATATAAAAACATTATTTGGTAATCATTTTAGTAGCGAATTATAAATAATCGCATGCGAACAAGAAATACTAACCATCACGTCGACCACGACATTGCCTCTTATTTTATGGAGGCAAATCTTCTTCTTGAAGCATTTTTTCTAACTCATCATAATCGAGAAGTGGTGGCTCTTATTCTTCATCAACAATCCAAAATTTGGTCTTATCAACAATACTTTCAATGTCAACCTGATCATAATTCTTTTGTTTGTAGAATGCCTATAAAGACATTGTACATGAGTAAGATTATTTGTATGAAAACTTAACTAAATCATTCGTATATAAATGAGAGATTGATTTACCTATTTTTCAATCGCAAGTTATAGTGGACATAAACAAGATCATTAAGCCTTTGATGCTCCAATCTATTCCGCTTCTTTGTATGGATACGTTAAAAAACACTCCAATTCCTCTCACATCCGGAAGAGCTACTAATTTGGCTAAGAATTCGAATTGCCAACTTTTGCAAGTTTGGGGTACTATGACCAAACAACTTCCACCATTCATCTATAATGAAGAATGAACAAGTAAATTAATGAAGTAAAGCAATTCAAAGAACACAAAATGATAGAATGAATAATACTTTTACCAGGTTGTGTCTTCTTGGATGAACTAAGAGCAATTTCTCTTCCAAAGCTTTCTAACTTATCTCGGTACACTCTCATTTCATCCATGATCTTCCTCTTAGTTCCAAAACTTGTGATTTTTTCATCAACCACATCAAGAAAACCAGCCATGACCTCTGGTTTTCTACAAAATGATTCACTATCACATTGAAAAGCAGGGTTCAACCAATAAGCTGCAGCTTGTATATTTTTGCGCAATTGTCTATCCCAACGAGCTTTGATAATAGCAGTAAAAGGCTTGTAGAATGACTTCTTCTTCTTGAACATACTGTTAATACCCAGACGTGCCTGATACATGCCTTCATAAACATATCCAATGTTAGGCTTTTCATCTCCATCTTCATAGATGCATGAGTGGCTCAACAATCTTAACAATAATGAGGCATTCATTCCAAAACTTGTTATCCAGGATGATAGCCACAACCTCTTTCCCTTTTTTCTCTATTGCATACCTTGAACTACCGAAATCCTTGCTTGTCGACAAAGCTTGCAAATCACACTTATGCTTTTGAATACAATGCAATGAAATGAAATTAGTAGCAAAGCGTGTTACTACCGGTTGCACAATTTCAGTCCAACCTGGCCTTTTCCTTAACCAAGCTAGCAACCAGGGACGATTGTAAATATACATTGTCACTGCTGATGCTCTATTAGCCAACTCTTGCACATCATTCATCTCTGCAATTTCACCTAAGATCAAGTTCAAGCAATGTGCTGCACACGGTAACCAATTTATTGTCTTGTACGTTTCATAGACAAGTCTCCCAGCGTCAACATAATTGGCTCCATTATCCGTCACCATGTGAACAATATTACTTAGTCCCACCCACTCAATAATCTCTTGAAATAATTTAAAAGAGTGGGAGCATCTTTTTAACAGCATCAGACGCATCAACAGATTTCTCAAAGTTAATTCCTTTCTGTGAATAGACAAGAAAATTGATAAGAGTTCGGTTTCTACCATCTTTCCAACCATCACCCATAATAGTACATCCAGCCTCTTCCCAAGAGTTTCTTAAAGAGTCAATAAACAACTGAAGCTCTTTCTTGTGGTCTGTCAATAAAGGAACTCGAAGTTCATGGTAAGTGGGAACCTTAAATCCTAGACCAATAGATATTGTTGCATCAAACATGGACTGAAAGTAGATGGAGTTACAAGCATTTATAGGAATGCAAGTATCACAGAAAAATTTCCCAACAACCATATGGGCCCTGTGCACACAGCTTCTTTCGTTGCAAGGGCACTTTTGATAGATGGTTGAGAGCTCGGAGTGGTCGTTGGTGCAAAATAATTACCTACTTTGGGAATTTCCTTATCCTTCCCCTTCCCTTTCCTAGTCATTAATGCCCTACTCTTATTTCCACTGCTACCACCAACTTCAACAACATCGTCATCATCTAAATCATCCCCCTCAAAAGTAAAAAGTGATGGACCATATGGATTAGATTCCTCATACTTGTCTTGACTTTCCTTTTTCTTATCACTGATCGCTTTCAAAGATTGCTCCATTTCATACTTGACATCGGCACTTACTTTTTTACATGCCCCTACCACACCCAATATACTTCCCGCAAGATGTTGTTTCATTCTATTTATCCCTCCACCTTTGATACATTTCTAACTATAAAAACATGTAAGAGTCTTCTTACCGTTGGGATCTCGTCCCTCGCATACATGTCCCCATGTTGGATTAGTTTTTCCCCTTGTTACTACGGAAGAATTTGCAGTTGAATCCTTTGCCAATGACATTCAACAACTATGTGATAAAAAAAGAGTACTTGGAAGTTAGAAATTTATTTGGGTAATTCAAAACTAACCATATATAGTAAGCCCAAGCTACAGAACTATGGTTGCATGGTCGTGTGTACATGGGATGTCTAAATCTAAAATTAAATAAAAATACTTTTGGCTTCTGGGTGGGAGAGAATTTAATTAATTAAGGGGAGAAACAAAGTCCAAGCTTCTTTAACAATACTCCATTAAAATATTACTATATCATATTGTTAATTAAGTGGAATCAACATGGGATACAGAGTTTAACAACAATACATTAAAGTATTAACCATATAAAGTCGTTATTTACTTATTTAAGATCCCATAGAACTTAGGAAATTGTAACAAACCCCTCACCCAAATCAAGCATTAACAGAAATAGAACAAATAGAAAAAGAAAAAGAAATTTATGTACCTTTCTAAGTGCTAAATCGAGTTTGCCAGAGCCTTGTGGTGCCGGAGCTTTGTGTTGCCGGAGCACTATGGTCAGTGTGGTGCCAGAGCACTGATCATGGAGAGAGAGAGAGAGAGAGAGAGAGAGAGAGAGAGAGAGAGAGAGAGAGAGAGAGATGGGGTCGAGAGAGAAATGATCAATGGTAGACTAGTAGTCTAGTAGGCGGTACGGGTAGAAGAAGACAAGAAGTCATGTAAACTATAAAGTATAAAACTATAAACGTAGAAAGAGTTGCTGGAGAACAATTAGACCTAATTTTTTAAGATTATATATAGGTAGGTAAAACCCGGCCGGTTCATGTGACCCGTGAACAGGCCGCACGGGTTGACGCTTTAATCGCGGGGTCAATCCGGTTTTTCGTTTTTAGAGCTGTTTTGCACTTAGAATGGTTTTGGGGGGTCAACCGGGCCATTACCTAGTCCGGTTCCCGGTTCGATCGGCAGGTCTGGTCCGGGTTTTAAAACATTTTTCTAAATTTCAGCATTTGTTATGGGGCAGCCAAGAGTCTCATTATCCTCGTTAGAAAGATTTTTATGGGGATTAACAACAAGACCAGTACTAGGGTGCTTGACCGAAATCCTAGACCTAATTAATGGGTTGCCCCAAGCGTAGGGCGGAGACCGGTGTAGCACAATACCCAGTAAGACCGGAATCGAATCCACGGAGAAGGCGAAGAGTGCTTACTAAGTACTCGGGTTGCTAGTTTAACATGGCTCTTAGGTAGCCACCCTTGTGATTTGATTCGTGAAATTACCTAAACTACGAGAATTTGAGTTACTTAAATTAATTAAAAATGAAGTACGGTCGTAGAGGTCATAGCACGGTGACCAGGTCCGGATATTTCCTGCTCCATTCGTTGTTCTGAAAATGTCTGATTTTAGAGAGAAAAAGATACCCCAAAAGATGCGAATCCTCGTGGTTGCCGTTTACCCATGTGCAGCGAAGAACAGGTTTTGGTCCCCCGTTCCCCGCGTCACATGGGCTCCGACAATGCCCGGATACGTCCAACGAAGGTACTTTAGTAACCTAAAATTGCTTTGACCATTATTAATCATGAAAATCGGAGCAAGAACGTAACCAGCCCTGGCCACGGCGTGTTAATCACCCCGCAACCATACTTGATGAAACTACTCACTCATATCAACTTGAACGAATAAGAAAATTCTGGAATAAAACATACTATTAAACCCGTATAGGAATTAACACCAAGATTCGAGTCTCAGAGCGCGGACAAACTCCCGCGAACTGAGATTAAAGTAAATAAGCAGAAACGTTACCGAAGCAAAGCGAGAATCTACGAACAAAACTTCAAAACTTTAATGGTAAAGCCTCCGGAAAATCGAATCTCCAAAAGGAAGAACGGCTACTACTTGAGAGCAAAAATTAAAACAAAATTCGAACCCTAATTCGGCGTAAAATCGGGGTATTTAACCCTTCCCGAAGTCAACACACGTGGCAAGTCAACGCTGGCTGTATAAAGCCCTCGGTATCGATACAGGAGAAGTCCTGTATCGATACCCATACGTTCTGTTCCCGAATTGGCCAACGGGTATCGATACAGGACAATACCTGTATCGATACCGGTGCCCTAAGTTGACTTTTTAGCATTTTGGTCGTCCTCACTTGGGTCCCACTGGTTCCCAGCATGCCCGACCGCCATGTGTCCACTTTATGCGTTCTTTTCCGGCCTGTTCCCTACAAAACAAACAAAGACAAGAAAAACCAAGAACAACACCGCATCAAGTGGAAAATGGAATAGAATGCGCCTCTAACGCGCTAATTTGCCCTACTTAGGCGCTTATATCTATGACATTGCGCGCCTATCATAGGGGTGTCATTGTAGACACCCCAATTTTTATCTCTATGCATCCCCAATGATGAAAGAAATACCTACCAGTACCTTGGAATGATCATCCTGAACTTCAGAATTTTCGGACGAAAATACCCCAGCCGTACGGCTTACCGAGCTAGCCGTACGGTTCACCTTCGCACTTCATAGCCGTATGGTGTATTCGATATAGCCGTACGGTCAATCAAATTAGTCGTGCAGTTATGTATCAGAAATATTCGAAAATCTGTCAGAGCAGAAGCATCTCATCATTTGGGACGATTTCGTACGCGATTTTATTCCTTTTTTTCGGTCTATAAATTGCCTCCATCCCCTCCTTCTTCAAAAAGAACAATTCTCGGTATCACCCCGATACGCCGGCAAATTTTCCAGTCGCTTCCCCGTCCAAAATCCTGTCCGAAACTCGCGTTAAAACCAAAATCCAATCTTCGCTTCTCTGTTTCCACCCCCAGCAACCCACAACCCATACCAAAATTCCTCATTCAAAGTTCAAGTCCAAGAATTCCTGAAGTTCTCAGATTGTTCAAAGTTCTCGCAAAGGTACAACCGTATTTCGCAAAGTCAGGTTCAAAACTTCGGCTTCTTTGAGGGGATCCTCCCGAGTCCAGGATGACTCCAATAGTCATTCCTAGGCTCGGGTGGTTGAATTTTGCACAAAAATCAAGTTTTACAAGCAAAAATGAGTTTTTGTTCGAAAAACAAAATTTTGAAAAATCTCACAAAAAGTGAACCGTGCGGCTAACTTGGTAAGCCGTACGGCCAACATGGGTTAACCGTACGGTTAACCTTTGTAGCACAAAAACTTCCTCTGTTCGTACTCTGTTTTCCTGACTTTCTGTAACTTGTTTATTACGTTTTTCACCCCTTTGTTCTTCTGTTATTATTACTAAGTCCTTTTTGTTTAATTTTATTTCCATTATGGTTTCATTTAATTTTATTATTTACTTGCTTATTTGATCAAAGTTTTCAATAAAATATTTTCCGAAATCCCACAAAAATTCAGTAGAGACCGGGAATATCCCGGGCGAGCGAGGTGCTTTTCAATAAAACCTTCCCCGTTCGTAACCTGGCTTCCGAATCCAAGAATCTTTTCGCAGATCAAACCCTTTTTCAAAGTGGCACAAGAGTCATCAATTATTTTTCAACGGTTTCTCGGGTACCAAAATCATTTTCTAAAAAAATAAATCCCGGGTGGCGACTCATATTTTTCGTATTTTCCAAATTACGAAGAGCCAAGCCGCGTGGCGCCGTCCACAGTCATCTTGATTTCTGAAAAGCTCCTTGAAGTGATTTTGAACCATCTATTTTATGAGACTAGGATTATCAATCCAAACATTGTTATTATCCTTAAGCATAGTGATCTTAGCTTTCCGTCTCCTAATAATGGTAGAGAGGTGAAAATAACCAGTATTTCGTTCTCCCATCACAATTCATTTGGAGCAGGACTTTTGGAACCAAAATAAGCTCTTTTTTCTAGAATAAACATATTATGAGAAAAATAGTTACTTTAGGATTTTTGTATCCCATGAATTCTAGCAAGAGTCCATCTTTTTTTCCCTAAAAATGTTGCCAAAAACATCTTTATTCCACTTGATGGCAGCCTGGGAAAAATTCTCAATTCTATCAATCAAATTTCTCACATTCCAGCTATTAGTCACAATAGCTTTATAAGATGGGTCTAGAATTCATGCAGCCTCAAATCTAAAAGGTTTATTAATAGGGATAGAAGTAATGGTACCATGCAATTGCATTAAGAGAGGAGAGTGATTAGAATAAGTACGGGGAAGGTTTCGGATATACCTTCGGGGAAGAGAGAGCGCCAATCCTCATTGCGAAATCCCCTATCCAGTCATTTCTGAATGTTTACATTTCTTTGGCGGCCATTAATCCAGGTGAATTTGGGGCCGGAAAATCCGATATCCACCAAGATCGTAGTTGTTGCTGTTGTCCATGAATCTCCTTTGCTGATTATGGCTAGTGTTTGGGCATGTGCTTCTACTTTCCCCCACATTAGCAATATCGTTAAAGTCCCTAGCTATAGTATACGGGTGGTGATTAGCAACTGCAAACTCCTTAAGCCCTTCTCATAGGATTTCTTTAAGTCTAGGATTAGGTATTGCATACAGAGCAAATACCACCCAATCTTCATATTTGTTCTTCTGAATTTTGACATGAATAACTTGGAGGTTTGATGGATATGGTGAAAACGAAAACTTTGGTGGGATCCCACAGAACCCTAACACCCATTTGACCTCCCATCGGGATCAGTATAAATGTCTCTGGTAAATCCCATGTTTTTTAAAAAAGACCCCATAGATTGAAGACTAACTTTGGTTTCAAAAAGGGAAACAATTTTTGGCCTATGTTGACGAATCATATCAGAAAAGTTACACTTAAAACTAGGGGTGAGCAAAACCCGATCCGACCCGCCAACCCGACCCGACCCCACCCGACGGGTTTCGGGCAGATTTAAAATACAATCAGTTCGGGTTCGAGTTAAAGCAACCTAATAGAGTCGGGTCGGGTCTCGAGTTTGAGGTTTAAAGTTTCGAGCGACCCGACCCGACTCGACCCGAAAATATACAATTTTTGCGAAAAACTACTTGGATCAAGCCCTTCCCGATAATTTTTTATTTTTGATGATTTCCAGCATGGACCATGGAAAACACCTTCTGAACACATTGGACGGCTCGGATTTTCCAAAAACAATTTTTTAAATTGAAAAAAATCAAAATTTCCTTATTTCCAAGAGGTCCAGACAGGAAATTTTCAATATATATATTTATATATTATACAACCCTCCCATTCCAGTTTCCAAATTTGCCGACACCTACACTCTTGAGAAAATATCATCTCTCTCTCTCTCTCTCTCTCTCTCTCTCTCTCTCTCCTCTTAAATCACACACATCCCACAGACCCACACCCACCCATCTCTCTCAGATCTCTCTCTGGCCTATGCAGCGCCGACGACAGTGGCCTCAATCATCATCGAAGCCGACGACGGCGGCAAAAACAGATGATGGCGACTCAGCCGACGACGGCGAAAAAGACAGACAACAGGGTCATGTTCTCTCTCTTTCTCTCTCTCTCTCTCTCTCTCTCTCTCTCTTCTCTCTCTCTCTCTCTCTCGCACGCGTGTGTGTGAGATTTGTGGAGTGATTTGATGTATTTGTGTTGTAATATCTCCATTTGAGATCTGAAATTTGTGTATTTGTGAAATCTCTTCATCTTTCTTTCTCTGTCTCTCCGATTTGAGATCTGGAAGTTAGGTTCAACCAACCTGACCGGCCTAAACCGAACCCAATGTAATCCGATCCTATCGGTTTCTAGGGGAGTTCAGTTCGGTTTTGGGTGCTGTTTTTCACAACCTGATATAAAGTGACCCAACCCGAACCCGGCGTAACCCGACCCATGCTCACCCCTACTTAAAACGACCATTTCTAGCACCATGGCAGTGTGGACGCTCGTTTTCGGACGGTGGGCAAGTCCACCTGTTTTTGGTTGAAAAAGGCGATTCGGAAGAAAGAAAAAAAAAATTAGAGTCGCCACCCGGGGTTTAACTTTTGAAGAATGTTGGGTACCCGAGAAACCGTTTAGAAAAATAATGACTCTTGTGCCGCTGAAAAAAGGGTTTGATCTGCGAAAAATAGAGATTTGGGTTCGGGAGCCAGGTTACCCGCGGGGAAGGTTTTATTCGGAAAAATGCACCCCGCGTGCCCGGAATTTTCCGGTCTTTACTAAATTTTTGTGGGATTTTCTTTGAAAATATTTTATTGAAAACTTTATTTCACGTAAACAATATATCAAATAATAACATGCTTAAAAGAAATAAATAACAATAACAAATCAAACAACATGCAATCAAATAGATAAAGACGAGAAAAATATCTAAGAAGGGGTGTAAATGCAAAAACGTGAAGTAAAGGGGGGTCAAATGCAATATACCCCCACTGGTTTTCTTCCCGAAAACAGAGTGTCAGATTTCAGAAAACAGAGCACTGCGAAATGTTTTCCAGTAACGCCGTACGGCGTCCAAAATAATGCCGCACGGTGCATTTTGGGTGCCGTACGGTGCCTCTGTGCACTGTATTTTTCTGAAAATTTCATATTTATCCGATTAAAACCCATTTTGTTTTCGGTGTAAAAATCACACTATTTATTGACAAAAGCAAGTTTGGAAAATGGTTTTGATGAAGGAGTATTCCTCATTTTTAGGGATGGCATCCCACGACAATAGGCAGTGTCGCGCGATACTTACCCAAAAGGCTCGAATCTTGTTGAATCATCCCCGTTCGGGCTCAAGGAAGAGCTACGGAGCTCCCCTCTACCCTGATGGAGACCCCCCCCCCCCCCCCCCCCCCCTCAGAAGATCACGTTTTGAAAACAAATTGTTATACCTCGAAACAGAATTGATCAAACTAGATTGGTTGATGACGAGAAATGGACGCAAGGTTTTCGGATTCTCGCGAAACAGGGATTCGAACAATAGATGGATATGGATGAAATAACCGGAATTTTTCACTCGTTTTGTGTGGGATGAATTTGGGTCTTCCTTTCGGTATAATCTGATCGAGTTCTCTCTTTTGAAATCGTTCGACAACGTCGAAATTTATAGGCGAGGGTGAGCCGGTGATCATTGCCGAATATAATCATTTCGACGAATATCATCATCAAACGAATATCATCATCCGTTTTCTGAGCTGCTGAGCGATCACGGGAATCCTGTTGATGGGACATCGGGTGCAGTACGGTGTCAAAGATGTGTCTTACGGTGCACATGGTAACACCGCACGGTGCAAAATGGATTTTTATGCCGTACGGTTCAGGTGGGTTTGGGTTTTTGGTTCATTTGATCAATCTGTCTCAAGTATCCGTTCCGAGGTATACTTCGCGCACTCTTCTCATCATTGGGGATGCACAAGTTATTAAAATTGGGGTGTCTACAGGCAGTTTTAAATAATGATTTTGAAATTGTCCATTAAGAAATTTTGATCAAGAGGTAGGATACCAGGAGGGTTGAGAGCATATCGCAAATCAACCAAGGTTGACCTCTTTTTCCAACATGGCTTCACCGAGACTTGATGCGGATCTGGGCTTCCTAGGAATTGTTTCTTGAACTTGATCTTCAAGGTCATTTTCTCCGGCCACCAAGCAACTACAGCTAGGTGAATGGCTTATGTCCCTGCCTCTAAAAACCTTCTCACTTTGTGGTAACTGATGGTCGTGACTTGAGCTTCATGCAAATTCATGGTAAGTTTGTGTTGGTAGGAAATTTATGTCTAGAGGAACTTTTTGAGTATTAGGGTTTAGAAGATGATGTAGTGGCTTCCCAGAGAGAATGTTAGAGCATCCTTATCTGGGGCACCAAAATTTTCATCAAATTTAACTTCAAAAACACCTTTTATAAATTAACAAGTCACTTTATCAAAAACTCACAAAATCACACTCTCTATTTTAACTTTACTATATTAAATTATTCCCCTTAAATCTATTAAAAAAAAAAACAAAACATTGTTTCGGTGCAATGGTGGTGTTTTGGTGCAGTAGAGGTGCAGAAGTGGACCTCCCCTCCCCCTTTTAGCCATTAAAATATTGCCCCCTCCATACACATGTAGCCAAGTGTCCATGACCCCACCCCCACCACCCACTCGCCCTCTCTCTCCTGACGCACTACTCGGGAAAACAACCAAAAAAAACAATAAAAAATACTTGATGCGTGAACAGTGCCTACTCAAATTTGAGTAGGCACTGTAGCAAAAATAATTTGGGTAGAAAAAATAGAGAGGCTGATTTTTGGGTGTTTTAAGGGGTTTGGCTCCCTATTTTAACTCAAAAGTTAAAATAGGGTGCCAAATGGGGATGCTCTTAGGAGGGGCGTCTGGAAGAATAGGGTCTAAGGGGCTGCTAGGGTTAAGATCAATAATAATGCCATCTGTGGGTTTAAAAGTAGGCTTTTCAAAGTGAGCTTGAGTTTGTTGTTTTAGTAGTGGGTTAAAATCAAAATTGTAGCCGGCATGGGTAGAAGTCCCCTTTCTTTTGTGGGCTGCTGGAGTAAATGTCCTGGGCTTGAGCACGTTGGGCTGGACATTGGATTTCACTTGTTGGGCCATTGGGCCCTTTCCTTCCTTTGGATTTGTATTGCTTGGGACTCCTTCTTTTTCCCGTGGAGTTGATTTTGTACCATCCTTGGAAACTTGTTCGGCTCTATTTGTATTTTCTCTTTGCACTTCATTTTGAAGAGGGCCATTGGGCCTATTCCTTTTGTAGTTCCTCCTAGTCACAAGCATTCAGTCACCATACCCTAATTCCTCTGGTTTTTTCGGCATTTTTAGTGGTTTTTACGGCATTTGAAAAATGCTGCTAAAGGCGAAATTTCCTGTAGTGAATTTCTCTGTTTCTCACATTCCATAGATTGGGTTTGTGCATTGACAAGAGTTGCCTTGAAGGATCTAGCCTTTTCTGCAGGTTTCCTTTGCTTTGTGAACGTTTTGCCTTGTTCTATTGATGAGTTTTCCATGTTAGTACCATCCATATTTATTTAGGGTATATCTGTGTGAATCGAATGATTTTGATCAGCTTCCATAGGGCTTGCTTCCTCAGGAGAGAAGATATCATATTGAATGCTCTTGATTTTCTTTGTGCTTCTTTCTAGATGGTCTTTCTCCTCCGTTGATTTTGGTTCAGATTGAGAAGTAAGATCAGTTTCAGGGCTTAACATTGTAGAGAGAGATGCTCTCTTCAACCTTTAGATCAACTTCCTCCATTTCATATACTAGGAAATACGAAGTTTGCCTTGATTGAAGTTCAAATTGAAGTACATGCCTAGCCACAGCTAGGGTAAAGAGTAATTTCTCTTGCGCCCTTCTTAGGTTTTATATATCTTATGCAAGATATTCTTGACATTTTTGGTAATTGCTTCCACTGCTCCATTGGTTTGATGGCAATGGATTGATGACTAGTGATGGGCAATCCTATACAACTACACCAAGTCCAAAAGCCTCCTTAAAGAGATATACTTTGTTTGAGATGATTTCGTTTGGGCAATTTTCCCGTATCTAGTAGATACCCGCCGCACCCCGCCCCGCCCATATGGAGGCGAAGATAACCCAGAATTTTCTCCAATAGTAGCGGGTATGGTAGAAAATGAAGAAAACCCCGCTCAAATATGGAGCAAGTATGGTTTTATAATCCCCACCCCCGAATACCCGTATCCACCCCATACTCTCCCCGTACCCGGTTATACATACTCTACATAACAAAAATCTTATCAATTACTACCTATTAGGACTACTTAATATTCAAAGAATATAAATTGAGATTACTTACCCCAAAAAAATATCAATTAAGATTATATTTCTAAAAATAAATATCAATTTATTTTCATTCTTGAATTCTTTATTTATTTATTTTTGTATGGATTTGGGTATATTGGGGGAAACCCTGATCCCCCATCGGGAGCTGGTTTTTTATCTACTATCCCCAATGGGAATGTGAGCAGGAATCCTGAAAGACCTTCCAATCGGGGATAGGGTATGGACAAGGGTTCCTCGATCCATACCCTACCAGTTGCCATCGGGGGGTTGGTTATGGGATGATTAGATTAATTAGACAATTCAATTTTTGTCAATTATGTTTTTTTTTTTTTCCGTCATACCCAATCTATTAGATGGAGAAGAATGAGACTAGATCCCAAGATGCAGTATGGGACATCCAAAAGTTCTACCGCATGAGCTAGTCACCACTTGCTTGTCAATTATGTTTACAAGAAAGAATTGAATAGTGCCAATAGAAACCAAGTGAAACGTTACTCCCATATCAAATAAAAAAAAGCTTCAACACTATAGACTTGGGACAATTAAACATGCATATACAAATTCCGGACAATTAGTCAAATTTCATTTTCTTCAAATATGTTTACAAGAAATGATTATCTATCTCATTCTCCTTGATTCGCTGAATAGAACAAAGATCCAAAAATAGCCACTTTAATTTCATTTTCTTTATTTTTTCTTGATGAACTAGCGGTTTGATAGAGAAAAAAACCGCTAGCATTTTTGTGGAGTTTTTTTTTTTTTGGATAAATATTTTTGTGGAGTTTAAGAATTTGCACCGCAATTGCTAGTATTTGCTACTTCCACACTCCGGGAACTGAACTTGACTGAGCCCATGTTTTGGATCAGAAGGACAGGTGCCCAATTTCTTTTAACGGCTCAGTACGTATTTGAAGTTCTAGTTTTGTTGTCAGATCTTGTGGAGCATCAAAATAAGACGGCCCAACTTGTTGGGCAAGCATATTTGGGACTACAATGAACCGCATGTCATTGGGCTTTCCAAGCAGCCCATCCTATAAGAGCATTAGCGAAATTTGAAACTGCATACAACTGGCCGTGCTCCTATAGATGCACCAATGAATTGCAACCGTGAGTACTACAAAATGTGTTCTTGTTGAGTTAATGACTCTTAATTTCTTTTTTCTTTTCTTGGTTTCAAACTTTGAAATATCACAGATTTTGTGTTTATGGGAGTATATTTGGCAAAAGTTGTACTCTATTGTTTTGAAAAGTTATTGTTGAAACTTATTTGTCTGAGATCCGTCGGGAGGAAAAATTGTATTTGATATATTAAAGTAGGCAAAAATAAAAAAGTACGAAATTTAATACTTTAGGAGAGTGAGAAACATCATTATGAAATTTTAGTTTTCTATTTAGACATAATTTTATATTCAATATAGATCTACAGTGTGAATTAATCTCAACTTATAGATTCAATGACATACAAAAACTACAATTTTGAAAAAGTACCAAACAGATAAAATGAAACATACCTCTTGGATTCTCATTTATTCGCAGTTTAGATATCATATGGGGCTCCTAGAAGCACAAGATGGATCTTTTTTGTGTGATCAGGGGTGGATCTGGCGAGTGTTAAATGTGGTAAATTCTACCTATGTTATAGACTTAGATATAGAGTCACTTTTCTTAAATTCAGAAGTTTTCTTTTCTTTTCATTTTTTTTTATTTTTTATTACAGGACTTTGTGACTGTTTTATTGAAGGGAAGAAAAACATAACATTTAAGACGAGGTCCAATCACATCTTAAGAGGAATGTGATTTGATCGGGTGGCTAGCGACAACCAATGAGTGAAACTTCCTAAAAGCATAAAAGAAAGACTAGAGGTGACAATAACCCATCAACCCAACCAACTTGCCCACATATATATGGATCAACCCATATTAACCCAACCCACTTGCCCACACATAACCCAACCCAACTTGCCCATGTTAAAATATAGGTTATATATGGATCAACCCATATTAACTCATACATACATGGGTTTATATGGGTTGAAACTGGGTTCAAAATAGGTTGAACCAAAAAAATTAAAAAGCCACCGGAGGGTTTCGCGCTTCTATAGTTAGGGTTCGTCATTTTGTAATTGAGGAAGCACTTTCGATATGCTTTTCATTGGGAATAAAATAAAATAAAAAAAAAAACTCATTTCAGTACTTGCTTGCCCGAAATTTTTAACAATGCATTACCTTAAAACATTCATATTCAACTTGCCCAAATTTAACTCATATTCACTTTCAACCCACTTGTATTCAACACATAACCCATACCAATCCACTAAAACCCAATCCAACCCACCCATTTGACACCTCTAAGAAAGGCAATACATGGAAAGATATTAAGTACTATATCAGAATAGGAGGGGTTCAGTGCATGGCACAACGAAACCAACTGAGGCTGCATTCCATATGTGCAGAAATTGCATATATCATATCTGCAGATCATATTTCATGAATAAGTATGAGTGTAGTAAGGTCATTTTATAATTTGAACACGCAGTGCAATTAGTAGTACTAATATTTATGTTGATAAAACTTTGTTGTAGGATTGAGTACTAAAAAACTGAGCTGTCGAAAAGAGTGGTAGGGAGAAAGTAGGCGTGGTAGGGTGGTCATGTGTTCATTTGTCAACCACGTCTCCCACCTATTTCGAACTCATCAGATCTCATTTAAACTCTGAGTCCCTGACCACTCTATATATGTACATATATATGACCTAATTAGTAATTATTTGTGTTTTACAACTTATCATCGATCTACTACTAGTACTGCTACTACTAGTTGTGCTAGGGTTAGCTACTAGCACATCAGCGCAATTGCATGCATGTCTGCAGTGAGGCACATGCAGTTCCAGGTGACAACACCGGTCGTTAATTTTGCAGGGGTCCCAGCACTTAATTGGTGAGGATCAGTAAACCCACATGATCATTCTGATCATCCACTACCCACTTCCTTTCCATGCACCCACACCACAGCTATACATATATATTCATTGGGTTTCTGTACGTGTCTGATCTGGATCTCATCCCACTTTAATAACGTTTTAACTCACCCACCTACGTAAAATAACTTCAGCCATTAACAAGTGTACTCGATCGCGCGGGACCCCCTGTTAGTAGTATTTATTTAAGCATTCAGTCGGTACTGGAGTGCATGGTAGGCATCATATACTCTCACTAGAGTTCAAACATGAATAACTACAATTAATAACACTGTTTTTTGCAAAACAAATAAATTTACTTTTGAAGAATTTCGGGGCTAGTGCAAGTGCACACCACAAATGACGATAATATTTCATCACGTAGGCCGTTACAAAGATTAATCGTGCTCTACTGTTAAAATACCTATAAAGAAAAAAATGTCATATCAATTGAGTTGTTAAGACTGTACAAGAGAGACCTATGTCTAATGTGTTTGTTATTTGTCATCTTTATCCCCAAACTCTCAGTTGCACAATGTGGTCCTCAATGTTTAGAATATCGTGAGTCAAAGTCTTCCTTGGCCAAGATGGCGTTTGTCTTTATTGTCCAAATTGGGGTACTTCCAGTCATTTCACATACTTATTAACTTGCCTTTTTGGACCCCAACTGAATATAATTGTGGTCTCTATTGTATATATGTTACAAATATAATAGATAACAAAAACTAGGAGCTCTATCACTTATGATCAACTCAATCCTCTCTCTATAATGCCTCTTATACCAAAAACTACTGCTTAGCCCTGCTGGTTGATATCACTGCACTAGTTTTTCGATTCCCAAGCGCAGTAACTAAGCTGTGGATTACATGGATACTCAAAAGTCCGAAGTCGAACCATGGAGAAAGAAATGGAACTATTTGGAATGAATCATTAATTAAGTGAACCTTTAGGTGATGGGCTGGTTTGGTGAACTAGGATGAGATTCTAATTTACTGAAACACAGTTTGTAAATATGGTCAATTACATGAAACCCCCTCGTCTATTACCTATTTCACATAACCTCCCTAAAGTTTGAAGCGCAAATTTTAACCTGGTAAGCAATGCGAATCCTAGAGGTGAAAGAGGGCGTCAATGGAAAATCATAATTTACCACATCATTTTCACCGTAACCTTCACCCATAACCTCCCTAAAACTACCATATCGAAAACCAAAGGCAGTCAATCACCACACTCCAACAAAAGTTATTCAAAGTAATCTCATATCCTGCGATTCCCAAACAACTAACCCCAACAGTTAGATTCTTTTGTACATTTTTCAACCTCTTCTATTTTTGAAAAATTACCATTACCAAAAAGAAATGGGCAATTTATTTATAAACTGTCACAACCTAAATCTAGGGGATTTAAGTATTGTGACCGGCCTGTGAGTCCAACTCACCAAAGGGCTCAATATCCATAAATCCTTTTTTTTTTTTTTTTTCAATTGACATAAGCGGAAGCAATTTCTGGTAACATACACCACTAGGGGACTTTATTCATCTTACTGATAGTAACATATGTTACATCCTCCTTTATTCATCACATAACCATAACGTAAGCGTAATAGTTGTGAGACTCGGTCCTTCTTCTAATTCTGATTTACCTAAAAAGGGGAAATTTTCAACATAAGCCATTGCTCGTGTGAGATTATGAATTATCAAAATTACATAATCTACCATGGAATTTAAATTCTTTTCACCATAGAAAAAGCTGCAGACATATAATTTTTTTTCATACTCAAGTTTACGTACTAAAACTCTCATAGTGAAAAGAATAGGATCATTTCCATGGAGTAGGTGTGTGCCGAACCACGTAAATCTTGTGTGTCTCTCTCTATTTTATTTTGCATCGTACTTCCATTTGTTGTGATTGTGACTACATTGAATCTCAGTGCTTGAGTGCTTCCGCTTTTAATCCCAACAATAAAAACCCTTTGACCTCGCTTTGGTTAGCTAGTTTACAAGGCAAAAGATTTTAAGATAGCAGACGATAGGGCCGGGCACAAAGCCTCTGAACTCCTTTCGGCTAGCTAGTTACAAGCTGGCCCAGTTCTGAGAAAACTAAAACACAGCTAGGTAAACTTGTAGTGCGAAATTCCTATGCAACAGTCCCTTCCACAGGGTCAAAGTCTAGTTATAACGCCACGGAAACGTAAAGGTGTGTTTTGTGAAAATAAGCGCATCGATATAGCACCAAAGTTGGTAGACTTCACTTTCAAACAAAAATGATGTGGTGGTTTTGGTTGGCAACTTTGTTTTAATTTTTGAAATAAACCTCACGATTATGGAAAAAATTGGAATATCAGAAGAAGGTTGCTAAGAAACTAGCTACCTGCATATTGAGATTCTAATTTTTGTTGAGTAAATAATGAAAATAACAGTATACGTGGTGATGTCACAAACCGATAAACGTACATGCTTGGGTTGGACCGGAGGCAATGGACTATGCTATAAAGTTCCAATAATACCATGTGCGATAATGTGGTCGTTACAATCAATTGCTTGTTTCGAGGAGTAACATCTTTTCAGTTCATCAATTACTTTTCAAGCCAAGTGATCAAAAGATTATGAACGGCGGGCATTGAATTTAAAGCTCGAACACATACACACAAAATAAAAGTAGCAATTGTCAACGTAGTTACCTTTGAAACGGGGCAATGGAACCTATATATTGATAAACGTCTGTGCCTAAGAAACTTTTGTCTAGGGGTGAAAAAGAAGTAGCGACTGTCTGACTGAAACTTGAGTCATTTTGCATGTTACGCAATTTCTTGATCACGATTGATTAATTCTGTCACGGAATTGACCTTCCTCAAGGCTCAAACAATTAATCCATCCACTGAACGGTTGAGAACCTAGCTAGAGATGAAAGGGACTAAAAGGGGTCTTCCATATAGGATGCCATTTTGTCCTTTCATTTTTTGGTTCGACGGTCATGAGTATCCAAGCCAGTTTACGCTCATATCGACTAATTCTCTTACTAGTTCGGTCAATGACAGACCATTCATGCTAGATTAGAAGATTTACAATAAATTACTTTAACTGCAATTTAACTTTAAGAATTGAACCACTTTCAATTGTATGATGAGAAAACTCACTTAACGAACCGGATTAACCCTTAGAGCTTAGGATGCCATTTTCATATTGTACCACAGTCGACTATATTTAAAGTTAGCCACCTTTCTACCGGCAATACGGCGAAGGAAAGTTTGTTAGTCAAATGAAAGGGATTAAAAGTAGAGAAATTATTAAATCAAAAAGTAAATGCCAAGAAGAAAAAATGATACTCCATTGTTTAAATTTAAAGTAACTATTGTTATTGGTTCAATCCACTATGATGTGAAGTGGGGACCTTAATAAATGGAAGCATCTAAATTTAAAGTGATGGAACTGTTGTTTACATGATCATTTAGTCAAAAGCTACCAATCTATCTTTGGGCTATGAATTGTTGGTGCAAAATTCGGGAGTCTTTGAGAAATTTGAACGCCTTGATGATGAAACTTGCTTCGAGGTACATTACAATGTCACTTTCTGAAAACAATATTTGCCCCCACCTTTTGGTGTGCACCGGGTTGATAGCGAATCTGTTCGAGTATGCAACGAAGCCCGATAAAAAGATCTTCTGTCTGCGTTCGCACAAATGAAGGACAGACAGAATACCGAGCCTAATTTGTGATTAAAAGAACCAAGGATTTGTTAACACCATTTTTGCAGAGTAACGGTGTAAGAAAACAAGAAAGTAATTTGTAGATACTTCGGCAGAGTAACGGGGCTAAAAATTTGTGTTATATGAATGTGATTTGGGCTCTAGACCCAAATGTACCTATTCGCCTTAAGTTATAACATTGGTGAATAGCCTTAAGATAGAGTCATAAACTCTAAGTAGAGTCACACCCAATAATGAAGCACTGCCAGACACGCATCTGAAATTCGCGTGCAGACCCATTGGTATCGATACCTCAATCTTGAGGTATCGATACCCAACAACCTGTTTGAAAAGAAACCCATTGGTATTGATACCTAGTCATTCTGACTCACATGTGCACCACGTGAGATCCACGTTAGCGCCACCTTACCGCAAACTCGCAATAAGAAAGGGTGCCTACAAGGAGCCTCGCGCCGACGTGCTAAGTGCAAAGTGCACCATCAAAACCCCACATAGCCCACTGCCACACTCACGCACGCGTGGGCGCCTGTGGATGCGCACATGGGTGTTTAAAACTGGCAAAGCTGGTTAGGTGCGTAGTACCATAGGTGCCCAACCACTCAACACAATATGAACTAAATAGATGTGCTCCCTTATATATACCATTTAACCTTTTCCCAAATAGCCAATGTCGGGTCCCAAATAGCCAACGTCGGGCAAACCCAAAATTCTACAAATAAGCTTTCTAAAAGGCAGAAGGAAGATGTTTATAAAACCCCAAACTAAAACCTTTTATTTTTACAATTTCCAACAATCCCCCACCATTTTCAAAATAAAGATGAAGCCTTGATTCCTTTGAAAAGACTTGTGCATCAATGAAGGTGTCACAACTTTAACCATCACGTAGTGAAAAGCACGCATCTTACCTATCTCAGGTATTCAAAATTACTGACATGTAGATTGGCAGTGTGTTTATATCCTGTTTCATGAGCCTCTAAAGTTCTAACCCTTGACCTATAGAAGACGGCACCATCTTCACACTCATATAGGTAGACTTTTAAGAATGCCCCTGCAACTATAGCATCAACCTAACTAAACCCTTAGAAGTCTATTAAGAGCTAAGTAGCTCACCTCATCCTTTTGCATTATAGGTACCTAACACTTTACCTTGGGATGGATAAAATCGGAATGTGTTTAGCATCACGACTTATGGTGTATTTTGCTTATTGAACCCAAGGACTTGAAGTTAATTAGATAAGCATTGGGTCGAGTTTCCACCAGAAGTGATTATATTTTAGTGGGCTTAAGTCTCATCCCCTATGATGTTTTCCACACCAAATCTCTTGCAAGACCTTTTGTTTAAAACATGTTATTAATGGTGTTAGAACCATAGGTCACGGTCTATCTATTTTGGCAAATTCCATGACAAAACACACATTTATTTGTATCCCTATTTATCGAGTTGTATTTTATTTATTTTTATTTCTAGAGTGTCTATTTAGGAAGTGGAAGAAAATCAATATTGTGTAATTGAAAGATTGAGTTTTTAGGTGGAAGAAAATTGAGGGAGGTCAAGGCAATCAAGGGTTTCAATATTTAGCAACTTCAATAAGGGAAGAAGATCAAAGAAATTAAGGGTTAGCAAGATATGGCAACGTTAATTCAAGAAATCAAGGTTTCCATATATGGCAACATTAATTTAGGGAAATGCTCGATCAGCTATGGGAGTTGCTCGAGCAAGTTGTAGGTTTTTCAACAGCTTATAAATAAGAAGTCCGTTAGTGGTTACAGATGACCACACATGATAGAACTACACCAAAACTCCAACTAAAATCAGAAAAAATTGAAGGGGGCCTTTTGTTGGTACAGATGACCACACATGATAGAACTGCTCCAAACTCCTCTTAATATCAGAAAAAATTGATGGGGGCGTTTGGCTGGAATCTTGGAGTAAAAAGAAGGTCGATGGGTCATTGAACAACTAACATAACTCCAAGAAGTTCCTATAAATTTTGATTAAACTTTTTGAGTTGGCCTTAGGTCGATTTCCAAAGGTGTGGATTCAAGGCAACGGCAGTCAAGCACTGGGTGTGGTGAAGGTGGATTCGGCAAGTCATTCTTAGGACGATTCAGAATCGTAGGTTAAGATTACTTGTAACTGCACAATATTTTATAGTGTTTGATTGCTTCCTGTGATTTTTACCCTATTCAAGGTTTTCCACGTATATCGCTCATTCTTCGTTTAATTGCTTTTTATTTATGCTCTTGATTTATATATCGATTGATTATTATTTGGTGGATGTTTCAATTGATGGTTCATACATTGAAAATCATTAAACCTGGGCGATCTAGGGTTTTCAAAGGGTCCCCGCGAGGAATAGGCAAAAAAAAAAAAAAAACAAAGAAATTCTTGATCCAAGCAGGCTAATACCTCGTGGGACTCTTAATAACATGTTTTAAACAAATTGAATGGTTTGGATCATCCAAATATGACAAAGAAAGGGGAGGTCCGCACCATAGCATATATATATATATATATATATATATATATATATATATATCCAAGAAGGTTTTCGTAAAACGGTACATATACAGTTTTTATAAAATACTATTCGGATCAAGCCCTTCTCGGTATTTTTTTGTTGATTTCTCATTGGACCCTTAAAAACATCTTTTAAACACATTGGATAGTTCAGATCATCGAAATTTGTTAGGGATCTATGAGCTGCAGAACACATTGAGCGGTTCGGATCATCAAAATATGGCCAGGAACTATGAAGTGTGTCTTTGAACATATATATGTATATTATATTTATAGAATCATGATCTAATGAGGACTCCCCCACAGAAATTCCGTGAGGACCTCATAGATCGAGGTCGAATATTGACGATCCGAACCGCTCAATGTGTTTAGAAAGTGTTTCTAACGGTTACCGCAAAGAATTGCCAAAAAAAAAATACCTGGAATGGCTTCATTCGAACAGTTTTTGATAAATTGTATATGTACGGTTATTATCAAAAACTACTCGGATGAAGTCCTTACCGGTATTTTTTTTGGCGATTCATTGCGTTGGCCCTGGAAAACATGTTTTAAACACATTAAGCGGTTTGAATCGTCAAAATTTGGTCCGAAAAGTAAAAAATAGGAGTGGTCCGCACAAAGGATCCGTGAGGGAGTATATATATATATAGTTTTATGAAAAACTGCAAAGATCAAGCCCTTCCTGGTCTTTTTTTTTTTTTTTGGCGATTCCTCATGGGTACCCTTAAAAACATTTTTTAAACACATTTAACGGTTCAGATCATTAAAATATGGCCGAGAACTATAAGGTCCGTATTTTAAAAAATGTATATGCACAAAATCCTGATCTATTGAGGGATCCCTCACTTCATTTTGATGCGGACCTCATAGATCGGAATCGAATTTCGATAATCTGTTATGCATTTTTATGAAAAAATGCTTAGATCAAGTCCTTAATTCCTGGTCATTTTTTTTGTGATTTCTCGCGTGGATACTTAAAAATACGGTTTCAACACATTGAACGGTTCGGATCATCGAAATTTGATCCCGATCTATGAGGTCCGCACAAATGCACGGTGAGGGATCCCTCAATAGATCGGGATTGTATATATATATATATATATATTGGAGATTGAAGCCAATCCCCTTGGATGTTGAGTCTTTGATACAAAGTAAATATAAGTTGTTTGCTTGCAACAATGCTATGGGTATACAACAAATGCACACCAAGGTGATGTGATGAATGAGAAGAAGCACATTTTTTAGGTGGACCACACACTGGGTTTCTCGTCATCTGTCACATTACATTGGTGTGCATATGGTGTGTATAAATGGTATACATATATCATTTTCCATTTGCTTTACATGTTTTGAGTTTCTAAACTAATGGAGCTCTCGATTAGTTAGTCGATTAGTTGATTAGTTGTTTTGCTTTATATGTTTTGAGTTTCTAAACTAATGGTCTCCCAGCTTTTCACAATGCATAATTACTTTTCCTTTCTTTCGTTCCAATTGCGCTTCAATTGGTTACATGCATGGGCTACACTGGGAAGTTATTACTCCCTCCGTCCCAATTTAAATGTTTCCTACGGTTATGCTTGTTTTTTTAAAAATTTTATAATTTTCATTCTATAATTTATTTTATATGCAATATGGATCTTATTTGATAGATCTCAATTAGTTCTATTAGACAAAATTTTAAAAAATTTTGAAAATCTTATCAATAAAAAGATATAGACGTTTAAAAATGGTACGGATATACGTAGGGAGAATTTAAAGTGGAACGGAGGAAGTACATGATTTGAATGTGATGGATTGGACACTGTCTCGTGCTGTCTCAGGCCTCTTTATATATGTGTGAATCCCAAGACCAAATAAACGTGTGATAAGCAGAGACTCGAGACACCACGTGACAGTGTATTAAGGCACATGATTATCTCTTCGTAAGTGCATGGTATGCAAAAGAGGATTGTAACTAATCCGAAGGGATTGACAAAATGGGCTTACCTTGAAATTTAGGTGTTTACTTCTACCTAAGGTTTCAGGTTTGATTCTCCTTGTAAGCAAACTCTTGGGGTCACTGGGGTTATGCCCGGTCGTTACACCGGAGCCCTGAATTAGTCGAGATACGTATGCACAAACTAACTCGGACATTTGGTTAAAAAAAAAAAAAGAGGAGGATTGTAACTATAAGGTGAACCACAACTGCAAGTTTTAATGATTCCACACATGAACTTGATCAGGTGTCATTGCGGTTCAAACTTGACCAGAACCCCAAATTCCATGGTCAATCTAAGGGATGAGTGGGACCCGATCAAGTACTTGATCCACACGTTAGATTTGTTTGTTTATCACGAGTAGGCCCCGATCACATACTTGATCCACGAGAAAGTTTTGGGTACGGGTAGGGTAGATTCACGTGGTGCCCAACACTACATCCGAGCCGTCCAAACATATTTTGGACGTCCCAGATCTGTGAGAGTAAAATTGGCCCCAAAATTTACAAAAATGCCACCACGGATCTGAGTCGTTCAAAACATGTTTGGACGGCTCGAATATGGTGTTGGGCACCGTGTGAATCTACCCTACCCGTACCCAAAATTTTCTCCTTGATCCACACATAATTAGATTTGTTTGTTTATCGTTCCACTCCAATTGGATAGTACTACTCCATCTGTCCCAATTTAAAAATTGTTCTTTCTATTTTGGAACATGCCAAAATAAATATTTCCTTTTTAAAATCATTCGTCAAAGCATGTCAAACTTTCAGTTTTACCCTTAAAAATTATTATTCCCATCCCAATTGATTTGTCCATTATCTTTTAATTTATACCGTCTTTCATGAATTTAAAAAAAATTATAGTAAAGGACCTTATAGTACAACTAATTGATATCTATCAACCAATATTCATATTACATACATTTTGAGTTCCATATTAAAAGTTACAAACAATTTAAATACATTTAACTAACTTCACAGTTTTGAAGGTTAATTTTAGAAATCTAAAGCAATAATTTTGACTTCTTAAAAAGCTCAATTCCCCGCAGAGGACACTCAAAATGGTATGTAGGGAGTAAATTGTTTAAATCTTAATAAATTTTAAAGGGTAAATGGTAATTTATTATGATGGAGGGTGTTTTGGTAATTTCAAGGACTAATAGCCATAATAATATAAAGTTCCTTAATACATTTTAAATTATATTATTAGTGTAGTTTGTTCAATTTATAAATCTTTTTTCCTTTTAATATTAAGTTATAATAATAATTAATGACCTCAATAATTCTTAAAAAGACATATTATGATTCTAATTTTACATCTATAAACTAATTTTTACTAAATAATCGAAATCGGGGTCAAATACACAATAGAAGCATAATTTGGGGTCAAAATTGTAACAGCATATAATACATGGGGGTAAGTGTAATAGCAGAACTTAAAAATGAATCAAGAGAGGGCTGCCCCGATCATCCGGATGGACATGATTCTTGATCGGACATGATTTCCTGAGAAAAACAAAGTACGCTTGGATCACACTCGTTTTGATGCATGGGTTTGTTTCTTTCGATTTCAAAGGTTCAAAAACATCATCTAGGGACTCTAAAATACTTAGGGAGGGTGAGAGAGAGTTTACACTACATCTTTTTTGATGAAATGGAGGCATCTCCTCAGTTTGATTTGGCCTAATGAATGGTTGTTTGGTGATCCTATAGAGTGTTTGAGGATGTGTGTGAGTTGGTTTGGTGAGTGGTTAAGCTTTAGTGCAAAATCCACTTTTTCTCTTTCCACTCTGTCTACAATTTCTCTACTCTTCCTCTTTTCTTCTTGTTGATTTTGTGGGTGTATGAGTGTGTTTGCATATGGTGAGGAGAGGGAGAACACGAAGGGGGTTTATAGGGCTTGGAGGGAGCAAATGGGAGGGAAAGGTGGAAGGAAAGGTCGGATTTGATGGGTGAAGTTGATAGGTGCATGATGGTGGAAGAGATGAGGTTATAAGGTGAGATTGGATACTCCTAGGGCAGGGATAAGGTGGCAGTCGAATTTGGGAAGATATGGTGTAAGGTAGGTGTGATGGAGGGTTAGGGTGATTTGATGGGGTATAGCATGGAAGAGAGAGAGAGAGATAAGTTGGTGAGGTGTTGAATGCTGGTGTGATGGGTGAAGATATGGAAGAGATAAAGGTTGTAAGGACCCGTAATTTCACTAAAAATCACAACAATTATATTGGGGTTTTATTAAAAATGTCTTGAAGTGGTAGGTTGGGCGTTAATGTGGAAGAATTGAATAATTAGGACTTAATGGTAACTCATGACAAAGAATAGAGGTTTCTACTGTGTTTGGCCTATATAAGTTTGTGAGAGACAAAAATCTTATTTTCCTCTTCCCCTATACAGCCGGCTCATTCTCTCTTCTCATCCCTCCCAATTTTCTTCTTTCTCCTCCAAAAATCCTCCACCAATGCACTCAAACCCTTGAAGATTCATTCAAAAGCTTTTGTTATTCCACCTTTGGAGCTTCGAAGTTCGGTGTTGAAGCTTGGAGGGGGTCAATTTCGGTTGGGATCTCTCTTGGAAAAGATAGGGTTCGATTCAACACTTGATTAAGAGCTCACACACCTTGAGGTTGGGAGATTTCTACTAATACTAAGTGTATTTGAATGATTTGTTGTGTATTACTCTCCCAGTGAATGGGCCAAGAGGTTCTTGGGGAATGGCTGACGGGATTAGAAGAATATCACAAGAAGTTCTTGGGGAGTCAAAGGGGAAAGGTCCAAGCTCTAAAGAGACATGGTGGTGGAACGACGAGGTTCAAACCATGGTAAAAGCCAAGAAGGATTGCTTTAAAAAGTGGCAGAAGGACCGGAGTGTGGAAAATTTTCAGAGATACAAGCAAGCTAATAGGGAAGCTAAGAAGGCCGTTAGTGAGGCTAAGTTGAGAGCCTACGATGATTTTTATGCTAGACTTGATAGTAAGGATGGAGAAAAGAATATATATAAACTCGCCAAGCTAAGAGAAAGGAAAGCTAGAGACTTCTCTCAAGTTAAGTGTATAAAAGGTAGTGATTCAAAAGTGTTAGTGAAAGATGAGGAGATCAAGGATAGATGGAAGATGTATTTCGAGAAGCTGTTAAATGAGAAACATGAAGGAAGCTTTGGTGAGGAGGAAGTTGATGTCCATAGCGAGAAAATAGAATACGAGTTCTATCGGAGGATACAAAAGTTCGAAGTGGCCAAGGCCTTGAAGAGGATGAAACCGGGTAAGGCCTTAGGACCAGATGATATCCCCATTGAAGTGTGGAGAAGCCTAGGTGACTTGGGGGTGACTTGGTTGACAAAATTGTTCAACAAGATTATTTTATCTAGGAGGATGCCCGACGAGTGGAGGAGGAGTACCTTAGTACCTATCTACAAGAATAAAGGGGATATTCAAAGCTGCAACAACTATAGAGGTATTAAGTTGATGAGTCACACGATGAAGTTGTGGGAAAGAGTTATTGAGCATCGATTGAGGATGGTGACTACGGTGTCGGAGAAACAGTTTGGGTTCATGCCTGGAAGATCAACTATGGAAGCTATTTACTTACTAAGGAGATTGGTAGAAAGACATAGGTCAACGAAGAAGGATCTCCATATGATTTTCATAGACCTGGAAAAGGCCTATGATAGGGTGCCTAGAGACATTATATGGTGGGTTCTGGAGAGAAAGGGAGTGACCAGAGGCTATATTGACGTGGTTAGAGACATGTATGAAGGGGCAGTCACTGCCATTAGATCACCAGCAGGAGAAACGAGTGAATTTCCCATTACAGTAGGATTGCACCAAGGGTCTGCCTTGAGCCCGTACCTTTTCGCGTTAGTTATGGATGAATTGACTAGGCACATTCAGGAGGATATCCCATGGTGTATGTTATTCGCAGATGACATTGTCCTTGTAGATGAAACGGCTAGTGGTGTTAACACTAAATTAGAAATTTGGCGGGAAGCATTGGAGTCTAAGGGCTTTCGGATAAGTAGGAGTAAAACTGAGTATATGGTCTGCAAGTTTAGTGATACCAGAAGTACGTATGAGGAAAGAGTGAGGATCCAAGATCAGGAGATACCAAAGAGGGACCATTTTAGGTATTTAGGATCTATTATTAGTCAAGATGGAGAGATTGCGAATGATGTGACTCATAGGATCCAAGTGGGGTGGCTCAAGTGGAGGAGTGCTACTGGTGTACTGTGTGACAAGAGGGTACCAACAAAATTGAAAGGAAAATTTTATAGAACTGCCATAAGACCAGCGATGCTTTACGGGACAGAATGCTGGCCTATTAAGAAGCAGCAAGTGAACAAGATAAGTGTAGCGGAAATGAGGATGTTGAGGTGGATGTGTGGTAAGACTAGACGAGATAGGATTAGAAATGAAACAATTCGCGAGATGGTAGGCGTAGCACCTATAGAGGAGAAGTTAAGGGAAAATAGGCTAAGGTGGTTTGGGCATGTCTATCGTAGACCAGCGGATGCAGTAGTTAAGAGAGTGGATAGGATAGCTTTGGGTAAAAACGCACAAGGGAGGGGAAGACCCAAATTGACATTAGATGCGGTAGTACGCAAAGATCTGAGTATACTAGGTTTAAATGATGAAGCAGCACTGGACAGAGCTCAATGGAGAAAAAGGATTCATGTAGCCGACCCCAATTGATTGGGACATAAGGCTTGGTTTGGTTTGGTTTACTCTCCCAGTGAATCAATTCCTCTTGATTTGTTGAAGGCCGCTTGACAACCCATTTTTCGAGTCACATTTATTTGATAACATCTTGATCTATGCTTATTGTTGATCTCTTTCATGAATTAGTTGTTATACCCTCACCTTATTGCTTTATATGTTAATATTTGACCTTGGATACATTTGAATTGAAGCCTAGATGAACATCCTTGAAAATCTTCTTTTGAAACTGTTGTTGTTTGGGTTTGCTGGAAAACCTGCCTGGACAGGTCCCCACGATCGCCCGGGCAGTTTTCACAAATTGGTCCCTATGGGGGTCCTTCTCGCTGAGTGAGCTCTTTGGATCTTCTGGTAAGGAGTAAAGGGTGATGGAATGGCTGAACCTCGCTTGAACCCTAGTTGCCCGTTGAAGAGGATAACATGCACACGTGAATGACCGCGTTAGTGCCTAGCCCAAACGGTGGTGGTTCGGGAAGGCACTCCGATGGTAAAGTCAGTCACCGGAGAAGAAGAAATTTGCCGGAAACTTAGAGGGAGAAGTGGAGTTATGAGGGTAGTAAATGAGGAGAGAGGAATGCCTATTGTGGTAGTTGTGGTTGGGTATTTATAGGCTGAGGGGGCGTGCTTACTACGCGCTCGGTGCCCCTCATGCGCCTGTCACCCATACGAGGAGTGACAGCTGATGTGACCTCAATCTCTATTGCAGACGCTGCGCTTCGGCTGATGTCAAGTCACGTGGATCTGAATGGTCAATTCACCTCGAGACATTCCCCATCACCCATGTGACTCCACAGGCGGCGGTGGCAGGGTAGGTGATTGCCGCATTAAATGATCCATCGTGATATGTGTAGCGTGCCAGATACACTACTGCCATTCCCAGTGTCTCCGAGCCCCCACATGACTGACATCAACCGACTCGGCCAGTGAGGCGCTCAGGCTCTCGGGCGGTCGGCAGGCCGATCGGTGGAGCCCCCGAGAGCCGTCCGATAGCCAAGCCGAGAGTGTCATGACCATGACATCTCTGGGCTCAGAAAATCTCATATAAATCGATATTCATCCAAATCTGGACATTCACTCCGAAAGCCGAGGGCACCACATGTTCGGCGAGGGTGAAATGAATCGATCTGCATTCAGTTTTGTAGATTTTGAAAGTGTGATCCTTTAGCTCTTTTATCGTGCAGAGTGGGGCCTCTGCTGACCCTTATGAACCCGACCGCTACAGTCCCCGTATGTTAATTTTTGTCTGTGATCATTCCTTGGTCATTTTTTGTTCCTCGAACGCATATTTCACTCCTAAAACATGAGATCTCATTCCAGAAACACTTTAAAGCCTATATAACATTGGGTGGGTGAAAGTGATACTTTCGATTGGTTATTGTTGATCTAATAAGGACACGATATCTAACACGAACCATAGATATGCTCTTATGTCAGGTAATGGACACGTGACATCATTTTAGTGGTAACTTGGGGTGTGTGTGTTATGAAATGACGCGTAAATGGATTTAGATGAACGTTTAATTGAGAATGACTAATTGAAATGGTGGACACGGGGTCACTCAACACCCGAAAGGATAATGGGGCCATCCAACGGATGTGTCGCTAGGAATATGCCCTAGCCAAGGGGAAGAATACACGGGGTCTTGCGATACCCGAAAGGATACTAGGACCACTTCCAAGTGAGTCGCTAGGAATTTCTAAGACTTATAATGACAATAAATTGATTCCATGACGAATTGGTGTGTTTGACACGAAAGAGGAGTTGGGTACGTATCGAGTACGACGAGTTGATAGAAAGAGAATCTAGGAACTTAAGAGTGTATAATTTACTTCAATGATTGCTTCGTGTACTTTAATTTGGTGCGAAAAAAATCGAAAAACGATACACGGAACCACTTCATTTTTTGATTTGAAATATCATGATTTTAGCACTTGGGTGCTAAAATCTTTTGGAAAACTGGGCCTTAGTTATATATATTGTTGTGTGATTTTCATCCTCACTTTTTCTCTTGCACATTCATTTCACTTGCATGTAATTTTGGTCAAAGTTTTTTTACTGGACTAGTGAGTTCACCCTAACAATTTCAGGTACCCTGCATGGAGCATGATATGATTGTGTGAGGTGTTTCCATATGGATTTGGAGAGCATGCATGGAGAGTTGTCTATTTTTCTCATGAACTTATTTTTAGAGATAATTATGTAACTCTATTACTTTATCTCATCTTTTGACTCGATCAATGTATTTAAACTTATGTATTTATCTTATGGGATGCGGGTACCCAGTTGACTTATATGTATGTTCGACCTTGACTTGAGAGGAAACTTGGATTTAAACTAAGGAATGTGTTGACTTATGTATGAATTTTGTTATTGTAGACACCCCAATCCGGACCCCCGGAATTCCGCAACTTCCCCGAGGATGAAAATTCCTAAATAAAGCATGTAAGGTTTGATCGAAGGCTTGAGGACCCCACCAATAACTTCCCAGAAGATTACCAAAACATCCCTTGGAACCCTAGAATAGCCCAAAGCCTTAAAACACATGCACCTGGATTACTCTTTCAAGCACCTGGATTGGCCAAATCCAAGCGCTTGGATTCAATTCAGGCGCCTAGAATTGCACAATCCAGGCGCCTGGATATCAGCCTAGGTTGAGTGTGGTTTAAGTTGTTAGTGGGCGGGAAGAAGATCTGCTTGAGATTTTCTGCAGAATCAATTGAAGGGAAGTGAGAGGGAGGTCATTACATCTAGCCATTACCCCTAGTTGACCCCTCAACCTTTCAAAAGGGTTCAAGTGGCCCACTTTGAACCCTTTGTTGCCTATTTAAGCTCCCCCTCTCCTCCATTTTCAGGGACTGAAAAACTCTCACCACTCCCTTACTGTTACTCTGCCAAAATACTTCCAGAAAGCCTACACCCCAGTCAATCTCCTTTGATCACATCCATTTCTAGTCACCAAAATCCATTTTCTCCTCATCATAGCTACATATACTTTCATTCCCACCCTTAAGCCATAACCAAGCATTCCTAATCAAATATTTACCTCCCAAAACAGTCAGTTTAAACCTATCCAAGTACCAAAAACCATCAAGCCATCTTCTCAAGTTCATAAATCAAGTCTTCATAGGTAGATTCTGTTAGTAATCGACATTTAATCAACGGGTATCTGTAATCTTAACGTGGGGAGATTAATAAGTATTTAATAACGTGGAGCTCGAAATATAATTGAGATAAAGATGGGAGTGCAATTATAATTCTTTAGTGGTGTGAATTATAATTTGTGAAATAAGAATAGAATCCGGGTGGGATTAGGTTTTCTTATTTACACAAGGAGCCCAGATTTATTTCTCCTCAGGTCCCTGCTCTAGCCCTATAAATATATTGTTATGTTCTCTAGGTCACGAACAGTCATTCAGAAAATTAGAATAGAGGCTGTGTGAGAGAGAACAAAGAGATCACGTAGAAGTCCACACTTGGCTACATGATCGAGATATAAGGGAATATGGCAGAAGATCATGAGGTACTGTCGAGCAAAACTTGTTGCATACAGTAATCGGGTCTGTCAAGTTCTAAAATAAATAAGTCAACTAGCGTTCGTGTCTACGGATGAGAGGTAAACTGTCACGCCCTCAAATTTGATAAAACCAATTACAAATAAAATCCACGTAAGATAAGTCAAAAGTCATACATTTATCCTTTGAATAGTCAAAGTCATAATAGGTACATTCTCACCATAAATAGTCAACGAGTTCTAACTACAGGTACCCATAATCCAAAAGCATAAGTATCAAGTTTAAGAGTTATTACATTAACCAAACAGTCAAAAGATTAATAGATAGAAGTTACAAAACCATCTTTCAAAAAAATATGAAGTAAAGATGGGAAAATAACTTCATGCTCGATGAAATCCAATGCTATGGATCCACACTTCATGCATCCATCTCATGGTCCTTGCTGAGTACCTGAAAATTGATAGGTTGAGCTCACTAGCCCAGTAGGAAAACTATTCTACTAACGCTAGGTGTATAAAGATGATAATCACACCGGGATATGAAATGATTTGAATGAGAAATGCAATAGATGACACGGGAAGTTGATAACAAGTACTACGTAACCACAAGGCACCCAAGTGTCC
This sequence comes from Vaccinium darrowii, assembly GCA_020921065.1. NCBI lineage: Eukaryota > Viridiplantae > Streptophyta > Magnoliopsida > Ericales > Ericaceae > Vaccinium > Vaccinium darrowii. The sequence continues at coordinate 19,989,038 of CM037158.1, read as the reverse complement.
AAAAAAAAAGTGTCCGAGTGTCCAATTTCATTAAAACACCAAGGTGGTTATAAAACACTTCATTTCCAACATTTCATAAAAATATCGTTTTGTTTTCAATAGGGAATAAATCCCTCTGCCGGATTTCGTGGGCTCCGAACACCCCTGCCGGATTTCGTGGGCTCCGAACACCCATGGGCAGGGACGCACAGAATGGTGGCCCTAGGATTCATAGTCATTATTCTCAAGACCTTTACATGCATCACATTTCTTTCAAAACACCTCAATTTTCGCCAAAAATGTTAACCAACTCAAAATAGTGCATGTCCACTAAGCATAACGAAGTGTTCAATAAAATCACGTGTCAAAATCTTAGTCTAAAGGTTTCAAGGTGTATTTGAGTGTTACCGTAGTGCCAAAGGTCAATTATAAGAGGATATGAACGATCGGGAAACAAATGGACATCAAAGGGTGGTCGAAAACCACCCCAAAGACAAGGGTGACTGCTGGAAATTTTTGGGGCAGCAGCAATGAACAGTAACTGCGCAGATTTTCACCTCTAAGGTGTGGAATTTCAACCCAATCACAAATGAGGTAAAATAGGTTCGAAATAGAGATGCTAGGCAACAATCAACCATGGAGGGAGGTCAATTTCACTCTCAATTTCATCAAACAACACGCACATTCATAGATCAAAGAATCTAAGTTGAGAAAACCCACATAAACGGAGAAAAACATGATTTACGTGAAATTGGTGAGCAAGACAAGAGTATGTGTAACAAATCAACAATATACAACTAGGGAGAGTAGAAATTTGTCCCCTACCTCAAGGTTTTGCTTGGAAATGGTGGAAAGATGAAACCCTAGGTTGAGAAACCTTCAAATCCCGAAATCCAAGAGAGCTTGATGTTTCCAATGTGAAGATCTTGAAGTTTTGAGGTGGATTGAGGTTAAAATCACAAGGTTTGAGGTAGAGATGAAGAGAGAAGGTAGAGGGGTGATTTTAAGAATTATTTCGTGGTTATGGAGTGAAGAAATGGGTACAAGACCCTATTTATAGAAGACAATGTCGGGCTCAAAAATTCGCAGAAAATGAGGCTGGATACCGGTATCAAGAAAAATCCATACCGGTATCTAGGATTTCTGATGGCTCAAAACGACGCTGGATACCGGTATCAAGAAAAACCGGTATCAAGAAAAACCCATACCGGTATCTAGAATTTCTGATGGCTCAAAACGACGCTGGATACCGGTATCAAGAAAAACCCATACCGGTATCAAGAATTGAAAATTTTTAAATTTCTACCACCTTCACCAATTTGAACCCCGATCATTTTCTAACACATTTTCGACATCTCCAAACACCCACACAACATTGTAATACGTATACGTACCAAGATATACACTCCCATATAATACTTAGAAAGAAACGCATTTTAAAAAAAAAACATTAATCCACTCATCCACATTACTTAAAAATGAGTAAAAGATACGAAGAATTTCATGGAAATTCTGGGTCTTTACATAAACCCTAATTCCGCCTTGTAGGGTTTGTGTTTTTTTTTTGTTGTTTAATCTGTACGCGTAATTACTGGGTTCTGGGATTCGTTTCCCAACAGTGGTATCAGAGCGGACTGTAATCATGCGTATGGATTAAGCAAACCATGTTGTCCGTAGAACATAGATATAGAACTGTGCTAACCGTTGTTTTGCAGAGTTCTAGTTTGTTCTAACGTCTGTTTTGCAGAATCGATTATCCCACTATTATGGTCACGCATGTTTTAAATTGTGTGATTGGATCCCACGCTTTGTAATTGTTTTATGCGTGATTACTATTACTGTTTTTTATTACAAGTTTAGATTTGTTATCTGTAATAGCAGTGTGTGGGAGGCATAGGTTTTTGATGTAATCTTTGTTTCTTCAGTTGTATCGTTTTAGATATATAGATCTGTTGTAAGATTACAGATTCTGTAATGGGGCATACGATACGGAGAAAACAATCTTTTTTGACAAGAAGATAAGTTTTGTCAAGAAAAAAGAATGTTTGGCTCGTAGCAGAATTTTTCCAGATTTTTAGGGTCAGATTGCAAGGCTGTTTTGACCCAGTAAACATCGGAATTGGAAAATTTGTTCTTCACAGAAGTTGTAGATAATTGAATTTCAAATCCAACCCAATTGGAATCAGTTCAATCGGAGTTCGGATGAGGGAGAAAAGTCTAAACTACTGAAGGCTGTGCAGTTTACTCGGGAAAAATTTCAGATCCGATTTTTCTTGCCTAAGTATGGTTGGATTTTGGTTTCCTTGATTGATTCAAAGTATCTAAGTCTTCAACATACGTATTGCTCAAGGATTTCAAGTTTGGAAAGGATTCCTTACTGCTTAAGAATTTCAAGACTCGACGGATTCCTGACTGCTTAAGGATTTCAAGATGGAAAGGATTCCTTGTTGCTCAAGGATTGCATCTTTGACCATAATAGTTGGGATACATATTATTAATGTTTCCTTTTTATGAATATTTGTATATTCATCTTGTTTGCATGTGTGATAGTTTACCATATTTGGACAACATGGTAATATTTGGCTTTTGACCTAGACCACGTTTTTTGCAAACATGTTAATTTTGATAACCCTCACAAATTTTTTAAATTACTAAGTGAGAGAGGGAGTTTATTTTGTATAAATCCCACGGTCTCCATTACTAGTATGTAGATGATATAATTAAGTTTTGTGTGTTGGTTTTAGTGCCTTCCTCCCCATCGGAAGAAATTAATTATGGCATCATCAGTACTTACTTCCTTAGAGGATAGCTCCAAGATAATTGTTGTGTGGACTACTCCTCCATCTGGGGTAGTTCATTACGGAACAATGGATCTTGAAGTTAGGTAATGGTATACACTTAGCTATAAATAACAAGTATCCTCTCCATCTGAGTCACTGCTTTTATTTATAGGACCGAAGCAAATTAGCTATTTAATTTTATTGGGCACGGTTTAGTGTCTTGATAGTAAAATTAAAAGGTTGTGCCTATCTACACGAATGATGAAGAGTAGTGGACCTACCCATCGAGGCATACTCTTCACGGTGTGTAGGGTTGCTAATGTTTTTCTTTTAATAGACTGGTTGAGGGAACCAATTTAATAGAAATACAAAAAGTTTTAATTGCCCTTCATAATTGTTGTTATGTGATTCTCAGATTCAAAAAAAAAAAATGGTCCTTTTCAATCCACTTGATGACATTGTCAGACAAATTTACTGGTCTTAATTATATTGACTAGAAAAAGGATCTGGATATTGTGTCGACTGCTTTGGGGACCAAATTTGTGTTCTATGAGGTGTGCTCTATCAAACCCACTGAAATTGCAACAGAATCTGAAACCCGGTATATAAGGATTGGGTTACAACTGATGAGATGGCGCGGTGTTACATTTTAGCTTCTATGTCGAATGTATTGCAACATCAGCATCAGTTTTTTGAAAACTGCCTATGACATGGTGCATAACCTAAAATAAAGGTTTGGGGTGCAGCTAGGCAAGTTGCAATGTGGGATTTGGGGAATATAACCATTGGTGAAGGAACCCTAGTAAGGGGATTATGTTCTGAAGATAATAGGTCTTCTGAATGAACTAGAAATCCCAGGAGCTGAAATCAATGGGGAAACCCAGGTTGATGTTGTGCTCCAGTTGCTTACCAAGTTTTTTCAGCAGTTCCGCCTGAATTACAATATGAACAAAATGCATTATTATTTGACGAAACTGCTGAAAGAAAGTTAAAATTAGCCAAGGGTCTTTTGGTTAATAAATAGACAACTGTGAGTGTAGTTGAAGAGGTTTCTACTTCTTAGCCAGAAGGCAACAAGAAGCAGGAAAAGGTTCAACAACAAGCCACGTTCCTCAGACAGTTTATGAGCTTGGAGGTAGAGTGAAAAAGTCTAATGGCAAGTGTTTTCACTATAAGCAGAAAGGACACTAGAAGAAGGTTATCCGATTTTTCTCAATAAATTGAATAATCAACGAAATTTTTTTCACTAGTAGTTGAATCATGTTTAGCGGTGTTATCTACCAGTACCTAGTGTGTAGATACGGGTGCCACTAATCATGTTTGCAATTCATTGCAAAGGTTCCAGGAAACCAGGAGACTTAATGATGAAGAGATTTATCTACATATGGGAAGTGCTACAAAAGTAGCAGCAGTTGCAGTAGGCGTTTAATTTCAAGAGATTGTCTTTATGATCATTGAATTAGGAGAAACTTAGTTTCGGTTTCTAATTTGGTTGTAAATGGATATTTGGTTTATTTTTAATAACTCTGTGGTTATTAAGTTAAATAAACATTTTATCTGTTATGGTTCATTAGATGGCAATCTCTACGTTATTAATGATATCATTCCTACAATGCAACTAAATGAATTGAATAACACTAATAGATTGCCATATAAGAGAAATGAGCCTTATAAGTTGAACCAAACGTATCTTTGGCACTTACGCCTAGGTCATATTAATCTAAACAGAATTTCTAGACTGGTTAGAAATGAATCTTTGGGTTCATTAGAAGTGGAGGCACTTCTAGTCTGTGAATCCTGTTTGGAAGGTAAAATGACCAAGATGTCCTTTTTTCAGGAAAAAGGGAGAGCTAATTAAACGTTGAAATTGGTTCACTTTGATCTGTGTGTACCTATGAACATCCGGGGTAGAGGTGATTTTGAGTATTTCAATACTTTTATTGATGATTACTCAAGATATGGTTACATTTATTTGATACACCGTAAGTCCGAATGCTTTGAGAAATTCAAGAAGCATAGACCGGAAACGGGAAAGCGTCTGGATAAATGTATCAAGACACTGCAATCTCATCGTGGTAGCGAATACCTCTTGGAAGTATTTAGGAACTAGTGGCAGCAGAAGGGATTACATCCCAGTTGTTTGCGCTAGGTATGCCACTACATAATGGTGTAGCAGAAGAAGGAAAAGACTCTTATGGATATGGTGAGATCAGTGATGACTTATTCAAATTTACTAAATTCGTTGTGGGGACATGCACTATAAACAATAGCGTACATTCTTAACTTGGTACCATTTAAGCTAGTACCAACTGCACCCACAGAACTGTGGACTGGGAGCAAAACTAGTCTATGGCATGTTCAGAATTGGGGTAGTCCAGCACAGATGTTGAAAAGGAAAGCAGATAAATTGGAATCAAGGACAAATGTTTGTTTGTTTTGGTGGGGTACCCTAGAGGAACGAAAGTTGCTCTATTTTATAGTCCAAAGGATCATAAGGTCATTGTTAGCACCAATGCTTGATACTTAGAGGAAGGCTATGTCATAGATCACAAGCCCAGTAGTAAGATTGTTCTAGAAGAATTGAGAGAAAATAGATCGGCACAGATTTCTTCAACACCAATAGTACAAGAGGCTACATCACATGAAATTGTTGTTAACACATCAGTACCTTGTCGTAGTGGGAGGGTTATTGTTTCACCCAATTGGTATACATTGTTGGGAGAATCTTGTGATTTGATCCGTGATGAACAACATGCCGATCCCTTTAACTACAATGAGGCATTACAAGATAAAATGCGGAACTTTGGCAAAAGGCTATGAATTCAGAGATGGAGTCTATGTACTCAAATCAAGTCTGAGATCTTATAGAACCACCTGAAGGGATAAAACCCGTCGGAGGCAAGTGGATTTATAAGAAGAAGAGAGGAGCGGACGGGAAGGTTGAAACCTATAAAGCTAGGCTTGTTGCGAAAGGTTATACTCAAAACGAAGGGATCGATTATGACAAAACGTTTTCGCCAGTAGCCATGCTTAAGTCCATCCGGATTCTCTTGTCCATTGCGGCTCATCTCGATTATGAGATTTGGCAAATGGATGTGAAGACCGCATTCCTTAATGGCAATCTGGATGAATGCATCTACATGATGCAACCAGATGGATCCATAGCAAAAGGTCAAGAGCACATGTTGTGCAAGCTTAAGAAGTCTATTTATGGACTTAAGCAAGCATCTAGGTCTTGGAACATCTATTTTGATCAAGCAATCAAATCTTTTGGTCTTGATCAATGTCTGGATAAGTCGTGTGTGTACAAGAAGCGCAATGGAAATGTGGTGGTGTTTGTATTGCTATATATGGATGATATCTTGTTCATCAGAAATGAAGTCGGAGTGTGATCTTCGGTATAGTTGTGGTTATCCATCCAGTTCAATATGAAGGATTTAGGAGTAACCGGTCACATCCTTGGGATTAATTTTTTGCGAGATCAAGCAAAGGATGTTGGGCTTCTCAAGCTTCCTATATCGATGCAATCCTTACCCTTTTTAACATGCAGGATTCCAAGAAAGGATTGCTTCCTTTCAGACACGGAGTCAATCTATCCAAGGATCAGTGTCTTAAGACATCTGAGGAGATGGAGAAAATGAAAGGAGTTCCTAATGCTTCAGCAATAGGAAGCCTCATGTATGCTATGCTGTGAAGTAGACTTGGTATTTGCTTTGCTGTCGGCATGGTTAGCAGATTTTAGTCTAACCCTAGACAAGAAGATTGGACTGATATAAAATGTATACTCAAGTATCTGAAAAGAACTAAGGATTATACGTTGGTGTACCAGTCAGACAGTCTAGTGCCTTGTGGGTACGCAGATTAAGACTTTATGTTATATAAGAGTTCCAGATAGTCAACATCGAGATATGTGTTTTCCCTAAGAGGTAGAGCCATGAGTTGGTGGAGTATCTAGTGATCGTGTATTATAGATTCCACCATGGAGGCCGAGTATGTGGCAGTTTTTGAAGTAGCCAAGAAGTCGTTTGGCTCAAGAACTTCTTGATGGATCTAGAAGTGGTACTTTCGATACAATCAGCAATTTCAATCTATTGTGACAATAGTAATGCAGTTGCTAACTCGAAGGAGCCAAAGATTCATAAGAAGGGAAAACACATCGAGTGTAAGTATCACCTGATTCGAGCGATCGTATAGAAAGGTGATGTAGCTGTGACCAAGATTGCATCAACAAACAACCTAGCAGATCCTTTTACAAATGGCTTACATGCCAAGACTTTTGATAGTCACGTAAATGGCATGGAAGTGAGATGCGTGGTAGCATGGTTTTGAGTCTAAGTGGGAGATTGTTAGAAACTTATACTAAAAGCCATGCTTTTATGTAATGGATTAATATTTAATTAGTTAATTATTAATCAGTTTTATCCCTTTTTGATGAGAATCTATTATGGGCAATGTTTGCATGATATAATTGTATGTTGTGCATGTGTCTTTTATTCTATATAGTAGATGATCCAGTGTGTAGAGTACGGCTTACACACAGAAGATTGGATCATCGGTTCTTGTGGAATATAAGTTTTGGTTCACAATCTTAGATGGAATTTGACACACCATCAGTAGGATTGTAGTACAATGTTTAGTAGGTTTGTCTTGACTACAGGGAACGGTTCTAGTTCCAACTCATTGTGCTAGTACATTTTGTGTGTATTGAATAGGACCGCTTTAAGGTAATTGTCTTAGTACTGACATTTTAAGACAATTAGAACCTTATAGTTATTAAGAATACTTATGCTCTTAATCCGGATATAATTAATACATATATACATTTAATGTTGTTGACTTTGATTCATTATAAAGTGAGATCTTTTTTCACGGTCAATAGTCTTGGTGAGTTGAGTCACAACATTATATGCATGAAATATATGGATATTAATTATTAATAGAATCCACGTCTCGTTAGAGATTGATGATACCCCCTTGAGTAAACTTATAAGTTTCGGTTATGTCAAACCCTGCAGGTGGATATTTGTATCCGACATATCGAATAAGTTAAGTGGTTAGTCTCAAGGTGTTTTATAAGATGTTGATTAGTGGGAGATTGTTAGTAATCGACATTTAATCAACGGGTATCTGTAATCTTAACGTGGGGAGATTAATAAGTATTTAATAACGTGGAGCTCGAAATATAATTGAGATAAAGATGGGAGTGCAATTATAATTCTTTAGTGGTGTGAATTATAATTTGTGAAATAAGAATAGAATCCGGGTGGGATTAGGTTTTCTTATTTACACAAGGAGCCCAGATTTATTTCTCCTCAGGTCCCTGCTCTAGCCCTATAAATATATTGTTATGTTCTCTAGGTCACGAACAGTCATTCAGAAAATTAGAATAGAGGCTGTGTGAGAGAGAACAAAGAGATCACGTAGAAGTCCACACTTGGCTACATGATCGAGATATAAGGGAATATGGCAGAAGATCATGAGGTACTGTCGAGCAAAACTTGTTGCATACAGTAATCGGGTCTGTCAAGTTCTAAAATAAATAAGTCAACCAGCGTTCGTGTCTACGGATGAGAGGTAAACCCTAATTCCGCCTTGTAGGGTTTGTGTTTTTTTTGTTGTTTAATCTGTATGCGTAATTACTGGGTTCTGGGATTCGTTTCCCAACAGATTCTTCTACCAAAATGCTCATGTAGGCCCTGAGGGGAACCCAACCAAGTTCTTACTGGTCTTCTATGCCAATAGAGGGCTTGGGAGAGGTTTGAAAATAATCAAGAAAGAAATCTATTTTGTGCACCAGTACTTAATCCAGGCGCCTGAATCATCTCTTTCCAAGCGCCTGCATTGAGTCCAGGCGCCTGGATTTACTCCATGCAAGCGCCTGGATCCCCTTTTCTCTTACCATATTTTCTGCTTTTCTTGCAGTTTAATTAGTTCATGGTACATCATTTGCATATATTGATTTTGGGATAATTATTTCTCATATTCTGATTCTCATTTTGATAAGCATTTGGTGTATTTCATGATCATAATCATACTTGATAGAATAGCTACATGAGAAAGAATACTTGCATGAGTTCATGTGTCATTTATAGAGTTTGATCATTAAGTTCCTAATGAGCCAAGAAAAGTTTTTATGTCATTTAAGCATTTTTCATATCGTTAGGATCCATTACAAGCATTTTATGCTCTTATTAGTATAGATTCATTTCATTTCATTCTGCTATAAGTATAAGTTGCTCAGATAGTATCTCATATACATGGATATAATACATCAGTTCTGAGATATGTCATATACATTGTATTTCATTATCAAATCATCCAAAATCAAGCCTCTTTTAAAGTTCATGTCTGCTATTGTGTTGCTAAACATCTTTTAGAATGCATGTGAGTTAGTAAAAAACATTGCGTTTGGTGCTTGCTGTGGGAAATGAGGATTTAGAGTTCCTGTCTGGTAGGCCATCCAGGCACCTGGATTGGCCCATTCCAGGCGCCTGCATTCAATCCAAGCGTCTGGATATGCCTAATCCAGGTGCCCAGATTGCTATCCAGGTGTGATGTATTCAATGATTGTGGTTAGTTTCTAGGACATCTTGGAGTAGTTTGGGCATGATTTGATCAAGTTTCAATGTTCTATGTATATAAATCATTCACTCATAACATTTTGCACAGGCAACCACCCATATCTCATTGATCTTTTTGATTAATTTTACGTACTTTCACATGAATTTGCGTACGAAGTCCATTTAAATAATGTTTTCAAAATCTTTTTAAAACATTTAGTAGAGACCGGTAATTACACCGGGCGTGAGGGGTGCTTTAAATTCCTTCCTGTTGCATAACTTAGCTCCCGGACCCGAGAAATCTCATTTTAATGAGACCGGTGAAAATATTTTCCATATCACGGGCAAAAGAGCCATTTTTCAAAAGGTTTCTCGGGTACGGTCCTCAAACCCGGGTGGCGACTCCATTCAACCAATTAAATCATTTTCTGAAACCATAACCGTTTTCGTGGACCTCCATCTGCGGGGTGTTCACAGTTATTTATTTATGTTAAAAATTTGAGGATGTGACAAAGGTGAGGTGGTGTTATGATGGTGTTGGGAGCGGAGAGATGAATGTAATGATGGATGGTTGAAGTGATGGTGTTTGGATAAGGGAAGGATAAGGGTGGCGATGAGTGGTGATGGGATTGAGGAGAGACAAGGATGGAGCCAAGGGAGGACAAGTGGCGGTAATCACTACTACTAAGAATATAGGAAATGCAGTTGCTACATTAAAATAAAAAAATTTATCCCCAAATTAGATAGTCCCGCCACCATAAGATTTTTTCATTATATAGAAAATCTTTAGTCCTCTAGTTTTTGTTTTAATAAACTAAGCTAAAAAAAAAAGGGTCCAAAACCAACTCTAATGGGCCAAGTGAAGTATTACGAAACTTGAGGTATAAATTAAAAAAAAAAAACAAACCTGGAAACTTAGTTTTGTTTTCAAACCATGTTTGTATTGAGGCGTGTGTTGAGCAAACCGAATGAAAGAAAACAGTGTGTTGAGCGACGCCCACGGTTTGTGATATTTGCAAATGACAAGCATCTATTATTATAAATTTGAGTATGATATGTTGATTTTTTTTTATCTTAAGTCGACCAATATTCATATCATAGTCCATCTTTTCATTTGCTTTTGTATAGATTTTCGCCACCACTAAGTTAAATCCTAACTCTGTCCTAGAGAGAGAGAGAGAGAGAGGATTTGATAGTAATTTAATTAGTTACGGTCTTTTTTTTTTTTTTTTAACTTGAGAAGAAAGAATTTTACTGCTTACTAATGAAAAGGCCAACAGCCTGAGAATCCTCAAGTGCTAAGACAGAGAGACACAAGGGAACAACCTCCCACCAACTTTCTAGCCTAACAACCAATAGGGAACGTTTTGCCAATAAATGGGTGATCCTGTTGTAGTCACACTTCACATGAGTAAAAAAGCAAGAAGAAAAATTAGACGCAAGTTTGGTACAATCCATAAAAACGGAATCGCAACAACATAAGAAGTTTTGCCGTTAATAGCTTCAACCACTTGTTTGGCATCACCTTCTATCACAACGCGAGTGCGATTCCATTCCTGTGAGAGAGTCAGCGCAAGTCGAAACCCCATGGAACGGTCCTGAGTGTAAGTTTATATATATTAGGATTCTAAGCGTAATTATAAGTAAATAGAGATAATTAATTGATATTGCGAAGTAAAATAATCGATAATTTCCATTGAAGTTTTCGAATTACTACAAAAAAAAAATTAGGGAGAACGGGCCTAAATCTCCTGGAGGACCAGTCGATGAAAAAGGAAGGGGGAAAATTTCTCAATTGTTGATGAAAAAGGAAAAAGCAAAGTTGCTCAATTTTTTGCACTATGTACTAGCACTCATTTTTGTGCAATTTTACAGCGCTTGTTTTCGCAATCAAAAGTAGTTAACAATGGAAATTGTTGCCTTGTGGAGTCCCATGGGCTATGAATTTCGTTGGTTCACACTTTCACACTGTAGAAATGAGAACCAAAATTCATGCACAAAATGCTAATTACCCCAAAATATTAGTATCTAGCAAATATCTCCAAAAGTGAAATTAGTGGTTCAAAAACATCAAAATAAATCAAAACCACTAATTTTACTGTTACAGACCTTTTCGTGGTAACTTTTTTAGATACCTAGCATTATTCACATTGCGTTGCAGCGATAATTTTTTTCGCACCGACCACGTACTGATGGCGTCTGGGACTGTTGTGGGTCCCAACTGTTCGATCCAAGCCGTTCTCAAAATCGAATTCCGAGTGGGTCCGAGCGGGAATCGAGGCAATCGGACGGCTGTATAAGCTCAATCCAAAATTTTTGAATGAAATGGGGGTGATTTTGGATCGAGCTCATACAACGGTCCGATTGCCTCAATTCCCACGTGGACCCACTCGAAATTCGATTTTGAGAAGGATGAACGGCTCGGATCGATCGGCTGGAACCCACAACGGCGTCCCAAACGCCGTCGGTAGGTGGTCGGTGCAGGTAGAAGGGTTCGCATTGCAGAGGCCAGAGAAACGCATTTCAATTCTCTCCCCCTTCGCTTTCTGTCCAAGTGGATACGTATATGTGGATTTGTAGAATCAGGAAAGAGTCAACCCCGACTGGGAAACAAGCACAGGGCTCGAGACTTTAAAGATAAATACAGCAGCAGGCCAGCAGCAGCAGCGGCCAGCAGGGTACGCAATTATTGGGAGTCTCACACATCATTCGGTCATTTCTTTGCTCCCGAACCGGAAATAAGCATACCAAATCCATTTACCCTTTTCGGACCCGTCTACAGTTTGGAGGTCCAATTTTTTCAGGGGAGCCCGTACAGCAATGTGTTGCAATGCTCCCGAACAATCTAATACAGCACATTAAATATGTAGTGTTTGAGTGATCTGAGACACTACGTAAGTGTACTCCGAGTCAAATAAATATGCAGGAGTAATTTTTTTTGGCTCTTAGCATAACTGGTTGGAAAAAACTATGGGTACCCTATACAAATGTGTTTTGCTTGAAAAAGCCTCCAAAACCCTTAAATCCTAATTTTCTAGAATTTGTACATTGTTTGTTTTATGTTTTTAAATCAATTTTTTTCAATTATTACTCAATCATTACTCATGTTTCTATCAAATTATTACCCCTATTTCTAATTAGGATTTTTCTTCTATTGTCAACCTAATGGGCTGACAATAAGCATACATAAAGACAAAATAAACACACATCTATACATTTTTCATACTTTTCTATATACTTTCACATATTCCTATACATTTTTCACACATTTCAAAACACTTTTAAATTATTATTCTCATTTCTCTCTATCTCTCTCTAATCATTATCTCCTATTTTCAATCATTATCCTCATTTCTTTCTCCAACCATTATCCAAAAACAATACCTTGTTTGATTTATGAAAATTGAGAGGAAAACGTCACTACGCCAAATTTCGTCATGACAAATGCTGGAAATACCACTAAAAATGCCGGAAAAGGGTATTACAGGCGTTTGTAAAGCATTACCAACAGTTATTACATATGCGGTCTATACGAGTGTCGTTAATACTAAGTTACTAACAACTGCCGAAAAAAGTCCTCACAAACGCCAGCATTACTCGACACTATTTGTGGCATTTCACAAATGCCGAAAAAAGCCTATTGCTTTATAAGGGGGGAATATGCCACGTGGCGCCTACTGATAGCCACCTGGCACTGGCATGGCACCCACGTGGCGGGGAAAAATGTTGGCCCCAGGACTCAAACTCACGATCATTGTCCTCTCGCGCACACGTGCTACAAACTATACTAGCACACGTTTGTTTCACAAATGAACATACAAAAATATTCACAGTATGCAATAAAGCATTTTCAAAAATTTAATTTTTGCGGGCGATATTGGAAAAACCATCGGGGAAAATACTTTTTCCAGCATTGCTATTAATGCCGGGAAAAAAAATGCCATGAATGGCCCATTTTCTTGTAGTCGTGGAAAGAGAGTGAGAGAGAGAGAGAGAGAGAGGGGGGGGGGAGGTGTAATATTTTTTCTAAATCATTGTAGGAATATTTGAATGTGTATATGCTTTTTTCAAATGGTTTCAGTCTTTAAATAAGATATTAATTCGTGCCCGTTCGATTCACGGGCCGGAAAAAAAAACACACCTATGTATTTTTTTCATCAACTAGAGTTGTGCCCACTAAAAACACGAGGCCTGAAAAAATATAAAATGTATTTTTTTAGTCCTCCTTTCCCATATTTGTTGTCCACTTTCACTATTCACTACAACTCAAAAATTGGTTATATTTTCCATTGTAAAATGTTATATATATTCAATACGGATCTCATTTGATAGTTCTCGATGATTACTATTAGACAAAGTTTTCAAAATTGTAAAAAAGCATAATAGATTGAAATATAAAGCAATTGAAAAATAAGTATACACATAAATGGACAAGAAATTTGGGACGGAGGTCAACTATCTTTTTTATCAAATAGTTCTACGCCCATTGACAAGAGGGTTGAAAAAAAATATCAATGTGAGTTTTTGGTCCCGTGCTATTGAACGGGCACAACGCTAGTACTACCTTATGGAAATGTAATTTGCCTACGAAAATCTCCAAACCACCAACCTTAATTTTATATTAAAAAAAATTCCTCTTGAAATTGCGAGAAAGGGGCATACGTGGGAGGGGGAGAGAGAGAGGAATGCGATAAAGAGAGAAAATGTTAGATCCCCGGAAACAAATGATCCAGTGCTCTTAAAATGTTCATTCTACTTTCTTTTCTTTTATTAATTTGTTCCTTTTAACTTTTTGTTTGGAAAAATTAGGGAGTGACAATTTGTAAAAGTCATGGGATTGATGTTTTTTTGCTAAAGAGAGAGAATTTCATTTCCAACGAAGTGCTATTACAAACTACCGGATACAAACACAACAGAATAATAACAACGTATAGACGAGAAGAACATAAAATAGAAACCAAAACAAATAAAGGATATAAATCCAGCGAGAGCCTGTTTTGGCCGTCTGATGTCGACGATCAATGTACGCTGTCGAATCGCTGCTGTCCCGGTAGCTCCATGAATGACGAAGCTTCCATACAGAAAACTGTCCGACACAAACCAAGTGATTGATGCACCTATAGTCAAGAGAGCCGCGGCATTGTTAGGCATCATGCAACTAGAGGGCCGAGGCCAACTAGAGAGCTCTAAAATCAGTAGAGGAACTGCTACTGTAAGGACTAGTAATTTCGCATAGTTTTTTTCCGGAATATCATTGGGTTAATGTGAGGAATTGAATTTTGACTTAAAGGGGTCAATTGGTTAGTAATAGATTGCATTTGGGTCTTTTTAAAATGCATTTGAAAGATAAGGGGGTGCAAGTGCAAGAATGTGTATATGAGTGTGTGTAGTGTAAGATTCTCCCACAAAACACACCCCTCTCTTCTACATCAGCCATTGCTCTCTCTCTCTACCCCTCCCAAAATTTCTTCCTCCAATCTCACACAAAATCCACTCCTCTCACTCACCCTCTTCAAGAACCAAGTTCAAAACCTTCTTCTACGCGTCAATTGGAATTGGGTTCATCGTGGTTCTTTGTGGAGGGCAAGATTTTTGGTTTGGGAGCTTCAAAATCTAGGGCTTTGCTTGTTCTACCCATTTCAAGCTTCAATCTTGAGGTAGGAGAACAAACTCTACTCCCTCTAGTTGTATTTATGTGATATGTTGCATATATCCCACTCTTGTTCATCTAATTGCTCAAAATCATGATTTTCTTCCTAAGTGGGTTTTGTTCCATTTGATTTTGTGATCTATGATTTGGGTTGTTGTTTGATGCAATTGGTTGTTGTTTTACCCTCTTTTATTGTTCATTTGTTGCTCTACACTTCCAATTTTTGGTATATAACATCATAATTGGACTTGGGTTGAAATTCCACACCCAAAGGGGTGAAAATCTACACTTTTGGTATGCCGAGAATCTGCCCGACCCTCCCGGGCGGGATTGCGGGCCGCCCGGACGGAAAATCCAGCAGCTACACAAAATTTCGTTTTGTCCCGGTTTGTTCCCCGATGCCCGTTTGGCCCCCGATTATCCGTTTCTTCGTGTTTTTGACCCGTACCACCATTTTGACACCAAATTCACTTTAAAATCATAAAACTAATCTTTGGACACGTGATTTAACAAATTTCATGGTTTTATGTACCAGACACGTGCCGGTTGACGCTTTTTCGCGAAAACGGTGAAATTTTAAAATAAATGGGACTTATGGGAGTTTTTGAAAGACAAATTATTTTGAGATCATAAAATTGGATAATGTGAATTCTAGGGATCACCCGTTTGGTATCCCTAGCCATGGGTGCACGGAGCCCACGAAATCCGGCAAGGGTGCACGGAGCCCACGAAATCTGGCAAGGGTGCACGGAGCCCATGAAATCCGGCAGAGGGATACTTCCCTATTAAATTGATTAATGTTTTCTTGTGAAAAGTTGAAAATGATATATTTGGATTGATTATGAAGTTTTTGGCGAAAATTGGATTTTGTGTACGATTATGGAAATTTAGCAAATATTTGGACCTTGTTGGACACTTAGAGTTGTTTTGGGATACTTGGATACTTTGAGAAACACTTGGACACACTTTTGGGATACTTTGGCACATTTTTGAGAAAATTTGGGTACTTGTTGGTCGGGCTAGAGTGTTTGTTCTTCCTAATCATATTCATTGGTCTTGTCCTTCATATTACTCTTTTGTTATGCACGTATCATGTTTATACACCTAGCGCTAGTAGAATAGTTTTCCTACTGGGCTAATGAGCTCAACCTATCAATTTTCAGGTACTCGGCATGGAGCATGAGATGAGATGCTTGTGAAGTGATGCATACATGGAGCTCATACATGCATGAAGTTATTTTTCCATCTTTGTCTAATATTTTTGAAAGATGGTTTTGTAACTTCCATTTGTTAATCCTTTTGACTATTTGGTTAATGTAATAACTCTGTAAACGTGATACTTATGCTTTTGGGATTTGGGATCTCGTTATTAGAACTTGTTGACCATTTATGGTGTGAATGTAATATTTTGACTTTGAATATTCAAAGGGGTAAATAGTAAGACTTTGACTTGTTCCACGTGGATATTTTCTATATTTGGTTTATTAAAATTGAGGGCGTGACAGCTACAAAGATACGCAACTGTGGAGAGAGAGAGAACTGTTGCAGAGAATCCCTATTCATCTACGGTGATCTCCCTTAGCTTATTGACACCTAATTGCAACAAAAATAAGAACAACCCCCATTCCACACCATCATCACCCAGGTATCTAATCCACTAAACCATCTAGACCCAAAACCGCTACAGTAAACTTTCCATGAAGCGCCCCTCAAAGAAACATTGTGAGGCCTAGTAACCAGAAGAAAATTAACACCGCCACCACTGGTACCAATTGATAACCAAAGGACCCATGGATCATTTCAAAACACCCAGAATATTTAGAGTTGAGTTCACCCCGTAAACTTCCCACTGAACGGATCAATACAAAACAAACAACCGAAACCAGTGCGCATGTGCGAAAGAAGCACTAATAAAAGACCCGCGACAATGATGCAGTGCAGCCTGTGGAAACGAAACTGATCATGCAAGAGGAACACGAACAATAAGATTGACCCGGAGGTACTCCCTCCTTAAACGACCAAGCTATGAGTATAAACTCGTTTTTCTTTAATTCATCAACAACTGAATTCTGCCACTAGGCTTACAATGATACTTATAGGGCTAAAGTAACCCTAATCCAACTAGGAATCAAATAACAAACCCTAATCCAACTAAGAACCAAAATACTCTGGAACACTTATTTCTAAAATTGGAGACTTCCTAACAAAACTAATAAAATAAAAATAAGGAAAACTTAAAACACTATTTGTAAGTAATACTATTAAATTTCCAATCTGCATCAGTCTTCCCAGCTTGAAGAAACTCGTCCTCGAGTTTGTATAGTTGAATTCGTCTAACCTGGTCAGCGTCAATATTGTACTTCAAATTGATTTTTTGGAAGCTAAATTGTAAAAAAGAATCATCCAAAATTAAAGAAATAATTTTTGTCAACAAAGTCAATCCATCTTGCTCAAAAATGGAAATCCACGGGCTCTTGCTTGTACAGTGCTCCTCAATAACTCTCCAAAAAGGATCCATATACTCTGATACTTCAAATCCTAGTGACGGGCATACGTTGATTTCCTTTTTCGCAAGGCTCAAGACGCTATTGAATGAGTTCATCCCATCAACTTTGTCATGGATAACAACAGCCTTCTTTTCAATACCCAATTTGATGGCCACTTCCACAAATTCATTTTTCATATTCTCTTCCACTTTATGAATGAAAGTTTCCTCCTCATCCGAGTACTCTGCAAATTTTGGAGGTGAATCCCAATCAATTTCAGCTTGCAACAACGATGAATTTGTGTCCAAAAATATTTTATCGGATTCTTCCTATAATATATCATCGATAAAATCTCCCACATCTCCGTCAACCAAAATTTCTTCTATGACATCTTTTTTTCTCCCTCCATGGAATTGTGGAAGCCCAAATTTTTTTGGAATCTCAATTTTCATACTAGACTCACAATAATGAAAGCCACAGGTTCTAGCCGCAACGTCTCTATACCGCCCCCCTTGGTAGTTTCCACCACCAAAAGGATTGATATCTTCATCGTCTGAAAAACCATCCTCGATCGAAGGGTTAGGTCTAACAGGGCGACAACGAGTTGGGTCAGCATCTCTAAAGCATCCATGCGCTGGACAATATTTCCAAACATGGCTCTGAGTTCAACAAAGCTCTCCTCCATTCGAGCATCCCGAGCAGCATCATCTCGTTCATAGACTTCGTCGATACCAGCGGTTCGACCACCCCCTCTTGCACGTCCTACACCGCGTCTCGCCGCCATGACAGGATTGCAACTTGTGCTCTAATACCAACTGATGTAGCGCAACCTGTGGAAACGAAACTGATCGCGCAAGAGGAACACGAACAATAAGATCGACCCAGAGGTACTCCCTCCTTAAACGACCAAGATATGAGTATAAACTCGTTTTCTTTAATTCAATAACAACCGAATTCTGCCACTAGGCTTACAATGATACTTATATGGCTAAAGTAACCCTAATCCAACTAGGAATCAAATAACAAACCCTAATCCAACTAGGAATCAAATAACAAACCCTAATCCAACTAAGAACCAAAATACTCTAGACCACTTATTTCTAAAATTGGAGACTTCCTAACAAAACTAATAAAATAAAAATAAGGAAAACTTAAAACACTATTTGTAAGTAATACTATTAAATTTTCAATCTGCATCAGACAAGCATGCAAGATGATAGCTAGAAAAAATTTATGCATGAAATCTCCTCAAAATTTTGAAGTACTACGAAAGGGCGTACGGAAATGCATAAACAAATATAACCTCAACCACAATCGTGAAATGATCTCAATGGAGACGAGGGCCGTTTCAATTGGGTAAAGCTGCTCAACGGGGAAGGGGAAAAGGGAGGGGGGAAGGTCGAAACAGCTACATGCAAGTACAGGTCAAACATAACAACGTAGAGAAACATAACACATTGCTATATTTGAAAAAGGCCTTTGAAATGCATGCAAGAAGAATTTTAGAAAAATGTTACTTATCAAAACCATAAAAGTACTATGAAAGGGTATACAGAGATGCATAATCAAGCAAAACCTCAACCTCAATCGTGAAACAATCGGAACGGTTAGTTCCAATCGGAGATTGATGTTGTTCGTTGCTAATATCTCTTTCATTTTCACCCTTATTTTAGCATGCATTGTACCTGAACCTGAAAATGTATGGGCGCGAAAAAAATACTAATGCAAACATTTTTCATTTTGTCTCATGCATCGAATGGGCTCAACGCTAGTATAGCCTGTACAAATGTATTTGTTTCTCTCAATTCTTCAAAACCCCCATCCTAATTTTCTAGATTTTTTATATTTTACTTTATATAAATTGTGATACGTGAGGGGGAGAGAGAGAGAGAGAGAGAGAGAGAGAAAGAGAGAGAGAGAGAGGAGATCAAAACATGGGGAGCGAGAGACAGAGAGGAGAGAGAACGGCGGAGGGGGTGTGAATATGAGAGAGAGAGAGAGAGAGAGAGAGAGAGAGAGAGGGAGAGATGGGAGTTAAGTTTTACTAGATTAAAAAAATAAACATATATTACCCTGCGTTCCATAATATATGTCGGTCCACAAAACGAGGACCTAAAAATAATAAGTTTTTTGAAAGAAAAGTTTTAATCTTTTTTTTGTAAATTAAAAGTACTCGTTGATAACTAGTAAATTGTTAAAAAATTACTGATTTCTTCTTGAATTTGTTATTTTTAAGTCCTCGTTTTGCAGAACAGACAAACAATTTGGGACGGAGGGAGTACTTCTTAATTAGGTTTGTTTACTCCTATTTTACATTTTTCAATGTTGCACATTAATTTGAATTTATTTTTTTCACGCTGCACATTTGTAATTCTTAATAGTAGATATATGCATTCCCCTGCATAGAAAGAGAACAACACTAGCGTGCATTGAATACAAGACTGGAAACAAAAATTATACTATATTTTTTGCCAACTCGATACATGAGGTCAGAAAAAATACCAATGAGTTTTTTTTGTTCCCTTGCATCAAACGGGCACTAAAGTTAATTGGACCTACAAATATAGCTTTGAGCATGTACAACAATTATAGCGAAAATAGCTTGTCAAAACCACACCAATTTATAGTTTACGTAGCTTGACTTGACTTCAGCAATTAGCTTTTTTATGCTCTCTGTGAAATTAAATATTAGTATGAAAATTGCAAATACTTTTGTACCCACAAAAATTCATATTCCTTTGAAATTGACAATCTGTTTTAGTTTGTGTAGTGGGCCGAAAGATGATGCTAAGAGGGACCGTGGTTGGGTCAATCCAAAGGCCCAAGCTCCAAACGGAACGAAGCCCAAAAACGAGCTCAAAGTGGACTAGGTTGGCCTCCGAGCCCAGTATGATCAAACCAAGACGGTTTGGACCGGCCCGAGCTGGCATCTCGGCCTAGAAGGCATTGATCTAGACGAGTCATCCGAGTCGGGTAAAACCTAAAGTGACTCGCGAGGAATCCGAGAAGCCATTTATAACTGACATCCTGGATAATGCCATCCGAGGCGGTCACTTCTCGTGCCAGGCTCGTGGCCATCCAAGTGCGTTGGGTACCCGACCTTACGTCATCGTGACGGTAGCCAAGCCGGTATGACATGTGTTGAGCTACAATTCAAGACAATTGCATGTAATGATAACAGATTTGGCCCGTGACATGTCGTGATGTCATCCGAGCCAAATGATTGATTTACCCCTGTACTTGGATCACAAGTAAGAAGGAGCCTATACAAAGGAAGAGAAGGAACCCTAAGAGGTAGACAATTTACTCTCTCAAAACACTTACCACATCTCTTTGGTACTTCTCTTCTCCAATTCCTTACTAGACTGTTAGATTGCCTTCCCTGGCCAATTTCTAGCCAGGTTCGGTGCTAACGGCGAGTGCTACGTATGTAGGAGTGCCTGAGAAAACAACATCCGTCACCTATGATGGAAAAGAAGCTGATCAAATGGTTCATCTAGAAAACCAGACCCCAGAGTTTGAGCGGTGAAGAATAGATGCACAACAAATCGGATTCCGCAATAATAATTTCAAAGCAATTTCAGGTGAAGAAGAAGAATGATTTGTCAATAGGAAATGATTTCCACCTCTTTTTTTGATAATTCCGCACATTATCTTGTTTTGTAATGCATTTTTGTATAATGTTTTCAGCAAAAGACAAGTAAAGATGTGTAATTATCAACAAAAAAAAAGGGTGCAAAAATCATTCCCTTTTTTTTCCCTTTTGTCGGTCTCTTGTTTCATGTGCTGAGGAGTAACAAATACTATGTAATATTACCAAAACTGTACGCTAAACTTAAAATAAAGTGGTTTTTCTTTAAGAGCAATACGAAAAGGTGTAAATATTTTTGTTGTCCTAATTTAATCTATTTAAGGGCAATACGAAAAGCAAAAAGAAAATTGATTGCGAAGAACCAATAGTGTAAAATACCTCCAAGAAACATCTTGGTATGAGACCAACAAGGGGACACAGGAAAAATTACGTACGCAAAATAAGAGTGTTTTTTTTTCTTCTAACCTCCGCCCATTACGGGGAGGATAATATGCATATAATGACGACCAAGTTCAAATATTAATACACATTTCACGGATATTAATACACTTTTCGCGAATATCAATACACTTTCTACACATTATCTTCCACCCTAGGGGCGGAGGTTAGGAATTTCCTTTTTTTCTAATTAACGAAAAAAGAAAAAGAATATTTTAATCTTTTTACCCAAATCACATTTGAAACCCAATCCATACTCAAACAAGCCCAATTCCTAGTCCATAGCCCACCGGCCTGCCAGCCTGTGACAGGGGCTTGGGTTGGACCTCGACCAAACTCTAAGATGCTCTATAGTGCAACCCCAATTTCAGTCGGCCACGTGGCACCAATATTAACAACCCGCTAAGCAACGCATACGTACTATCACTGTGTGTTGTCGTACAATGACCAAACGCACGCACACTGACCGTATGGCCTAGCCCCCATGCTCGTATCATGTAAAGATCAGTAAATTCATTTCTTTCTTTTATTCATTGTGAGTAATGTAGATGAGTATTAATTAACTTTAATTGTGTGTCCGTCGAGTATTTGTATGGGCGTGTATGTGTTTGTGTACCGGGAGTTTAGTAGAGGGTCGAAGTATGTGTTTTGATGCGGTGAAGTGGTTTGGGATTGTTGAGGATGTGCTACACAGGGACGGAGCCAGGATTTTGGCGTAGGGAGGGACGAATATAAACAATAAAAAAAATAAAATTAAGACAACTATATGATCTTTTACTAACTCAAAAAAAAAAAATTTAGGCATACAAAATTAACACCAATACATATGAAACTAAACATGTTTCTAATATCAACTTAGATTGCCAAAAGTATTAACGTCTATCTAATCCTATCTAATGTTTACTGAAATCAGGCATCTTGAACTTTGCTCAACACTATTTCTTGTTATTAAAAGTATCAATGATAGAGTCTGTGTCCAACCCTCGAGCAATATCTTTCTCAATGTAAGTGATTAAGAAATTTGCTAAATAATAATCCTCCGTCCTAATGTGAAGTATTGTCTTCACACATTTCATAGTAGAAAATGCACGTTCGGTAGTAGCCGTTGAAACATGCAAAGTTAATATAAGCTGAATCAACCTATCGAAAAGATGATATATCATGCATTTTCTGGTCTTCACCAACAATCACTTAACTTTGAAATCATTGACAGATTTTGGAACTCAGGATGTCTAGACATATCAAGTTTATAATTTTACAATTTATATCTCAAGTGGTACTTTTCTTGCTCAGTGAAATTCATTGGATAACACTTCTTTGCAAGCTTGCAAGTATCTTCAATGTTGAATGATCTGAAGCCATTGCGAGGATCTAAAGATGTGCTGAGAATGAGTAACTCCATTGTATCTTCTTTAAACCGAGTGTTCAAATCTTGCAATTGAGAATCAACTGTTTTGGGAGTCCCCAATTTCTTTCGCCTTCACTTTGAAGTCCATAGACCACGTTAAAGATTTTTGGGCTTCCGAAATTTTAGTGAGCCTTAGTTTTTAAATCAATTGTTTTGGGAGTCCCCAATTTCTTCCGCCTTCACTTTGAAGTCCATAGACCACGTTAAAGAGTTTCGGGCTTCCGAAATTTCAGTGAGCCTTAGTTTTTAAAAGTGAACGAGGCCTTGAGTCCGGCCCTAAAGTGAGTTGGGATTATAAATTTTGGGCGTTGTTTTGTTTAAAAGAATTGTAATTAAATCTCATTAAAATCAATTTTAGTACAAAGTTGTTTCATAATTTGATAAATATTAAATCTGTTACAATTATTTTTTTAACGAAAAATGGAGGGGGGGCGGGACTATATAGTTTGATGATAAATATTTTTTTTTCCAATGTAATAGTACGAATTTTTTAAGACGTAGGGGGGGCGACTGCCCCTACTAGCCCCCCCTGGCTCCATCAGCTACACATGGTCGGCAGTCAAAACACTAGAAGTACAATAAAATTTCATATTTTTCCTGGGGGTACCGGTATCCCACTTTTTTTTATCACTACCGGTACCCAGCAATCAGAAAGTTTGTCTACCAGTACCCACATTTTTATTAGTACCAATACCCAAGTCAATTTTCTACGAATTTTTCTGCGCGCACCAGACTTCTATAAAAGGGGTTTCTTGCTCGTTTTTCACCCAAACCAAGACCAAAAACCCTAGAAATCACCTCTCTACCTTCTCTCTTCAAAACCCACTCAAATCCTTTGGTTTCGTCCACAATCCCCAACAAATCTTCAAGTTTTATTCATTGGAAACATCAATCTCTCTTGGATTTCAAGTTATGGCATTCTAGAGGTAAGAACTTGCATTTTTAGTTGGTTCTCTATCTCTCTCTCTCTCTCTCTCTCTCTCTCTCTCTCTCTCACACACACACACACAATTTGTGAGTGAAACCTCATTCTTGTAACTTGTTCTTTACTTGATCTAGTTCCTTGATCGCATAGTGGAGCTCGGATGGAGTTCATTCTTGGAGTTTGGAGTATAAATTGATTGGGGTTAGGATTTTTCTTGAACTCATTGTGATAGGGATCTCTTCTCCTATTTCTAAATGTTAATGGTTGATTTATTGCACAAATCTCTTGATTGGTCATGTCTTTTTTGTTTAAATTGAAAGTTCACCTTGTTCTAGTTTTTGGATTGAAACCCGTGATAAATCTTGATAAGTGTTGCTTGATTCCCTTGTTTAGTTAAATTTTCATAATTTCATATGTGTTTTGGTACATCGGTAACTTAAATCCCTGAGTTTGGACCTCATTGTTAGGTTTAGGTGGAAAATCTTTGAGAATTAGAAAACTATTGTGCGTGTTCCTGCTTCCTAGAATTTTCGTCTGGACAGATCACCCCGAGAGTCCGGATGGTATTGTTTGTCCATTGAGTGGAGTCTTCTCTTGGTACTTTTTTGACCCCCGTTTACCCCGTTCCATCAAATGCTTGTGACCTTGTTTGAAAACCTTTCCACATATGTTTAATCTTGCAAATCCATTTACAAACTTATTGGGGTAAATCGGTTGTGGACACATAATGGATATTTGTCGTAAAATACTTGTTGGACTTATGATGTTGATTGGTGTGAGTTAATGGACATGTTTAATGAACTAATTAAAAGAGGTTTTGGTGAACAAGTGGACACAATTGAGTATTTCATAAAAGTCACTTAGTTAATTATTGAAAGAAATAGAAATACTTCGTCATGGCCTTTGGCTGAGCTGAGCCTTTGTCTAGTTCCATTCGTCTATCGTGTTTCTCTCTAAACCCTTGTTTGGCTTCCGATTGCACCATCATTTGAACACTTGTAATCTAACTTTGAAAACCTTTTGTTAACTTATTCTAGCTTTGCAAAATTTGATTATGAGTTTGTTTGGTTCATTGGTCGAAAGGGTAAGATGGGTGTCTTGGTTATAAATACTTGCGCGATACGTGAAGAAAAGTTTTGTAGAACCAGCGGGCATGTCTCAATATAAGGGATGTGAATATTGAATTATTTTAGTAAATGAGCAGTATGTTATTGAGTTAATTGAAATGTTATCACCAACACCACCATTAGATGTGTTGCTGGACATGGGTAGCAAGGCCCATGAATCTCGGTTTATAAGCACTGCTAATCGGTGTATTCGTGGATATGAGTGAAAGGATTTGTGAATCCTAGATGTGGCATCAAGGCCTGTGAATCTTGGCAGGGGAATACAACTCCCAAAATTTCTGACTATGTAATGAGAATATAAAAAGGTTATTATTGAGATAAAGGAATGATGAAAGAACTGTGAATTAGAGAATGATGTGACGAAAGTTCTAGTTATCAAATTATTAATGAAATGATTGTTGACACGATGAATATGACAAAAAGGATTTATGACGGAAAGTGTTATACGGGCATTTCGAATTTTAAATAGGGTTTTTCATTGACGAAAAAAAGTGTTATGAGTACGTGGACACTTGAACTCCTATTTGGTCTTGAATTGACTATACTTTCCCATTTCTTGTTTTGTACCTCGTTACATCTACATGCTCATTTCATTCCATTCGCATTTAGCGACAGTAGAAGGTTTTTCCTATTAGGCTAGTGTAGCTCACCCTATCATTTTCAGATGCACATCAAGGAGCATGAAGTGGAGTGTATGAAATGTGTTTCATCTATTGAAAGTGTATATGAAAAGAATCATTTGATCATCTAGTGAAATGTATTTTTGGGTAGATGGACTTGTATCTCATTTTACTCTTTTGATTTGGTCAAATGTAACAACTTGATATTTTTTATCCATACCTTATTGTGGGGTACGGGTACCCGACTTAGACTTTGGTAATCCGTTATGGAATTGGAACTTTCTGGTGAGGCTTTGGAAGTAAACTTATGCAAGCATGTATTTTATTATTTGAGAAAAATGATTTGTTTTTGAAATTGAGGGCATGATAACTTGGTATCAACGCTTTAGGTTCGAAAACCTAGGAACCGTGGGGATACTTATAGTCTCGGGGGCTAAAGCTATTGTATTGTTTTCTCATAAAAGATTGTTTTCACATGCATTGGGTGTTAGTGTGAATAGCATTCGTCCAACTAGCTGGCATTGCATTTACATCCATTGGGTGAAACGGAGTTTTATAAAAAGAAAATCATTTTCTTCTTTTCCAAATCCTTTGGTGATTGTGGAATCAATAGGATTGGGGAGATGATATAAATTATGGCGACTCGGACGCGAATCAACAGATTTTAATATTGTAGTATTGTTCATTCACATGTGCATTCATATTGCATTACTTTTAGCAAATGGCATAAAGTTAGTGAAACATGTTGAGGATAACAAAGATTTGACTCCATGTTGATATTGTTGTTTCTAATATTGTCCTTTTCTTATACTCTAGTGGTGTGACGATGTTGAATCGTGAGATTTGGAAGGATGACGCTGGAAACCATAGTTGTGGCCATAATTTGTAAATAGACGGTGAGGTAAACCAACCGGGGAAGGGTCCAACCAAGAATTAGGGTACGGTGGAACAATGAACTACGCAACAAACCGTCAATATGGGTTCATCTTCAAGGGGTCTTGGAAATAAGGGAAGACAGAGAAATAGGGAATCATTTCAGTCTTCGCAGAGCCAATCGAACTTTAGGCCACTTACTTTTTCAGGAGTATGGAGAGTTTCTTCTAAATCTCGCTTTCAGTGTACGCATTCTCCAAGACCTTTTTATTTGTGCGATGGGTTTGATCACATATTGAGTAAGTGTTAGAAGTTTTCCATTAAGTCTCAAGTGTTGTGCCATAAGTGTGGCCAACAGGGGCATTGTCATTCACAGTGCCCTAGACCTCTTAAATCTTGTCACCGTTGCAGCCAACTATGCCATTTAGTGAGAAATCGTCCATAGGAAGCAAGAGTAAGTAGTGAGTCAAGTTTTGTATAATCGTTCGGGTCGAGGCAGAGTGTTAATCATCAACAAAGGGGTACGCATGGTCATTCACAGTATCGGCACACCACTTTAGGTTAAGTGTCTCATGTTGGGCGTGAAACTAGGTTCATCGACACTGAGTCAGGGCTTGGGTCTAAAGGATAGTTACACGCTGGGTCAGGATATTACAGGGAGGGTCCATGTCATTGCTACTGTTATTTCACCACCACCACCACCTACTACTTCTCAAATTCCAGAAACTTCGAACGTAAAGGGTATATTCATCTCATTCAACTTATTTGCTAAAGTCATTTCCATCATGGGACAACTTATTCATTCATAATTGCATCTCTTGCATTAGCCTTGGAGTTGAAAATAAAAAAATCTTAGTTTTCTTCGTTAATTGTTGCACTATAGGTCGGTAGAACATTTCATGATCATATTGTCGGAATAGTGAGTTAGTTATACTAGATTGCTGTTTTGCCTTCGAGATTTTTGAATTGTGTGGGACGAGGTTTGACTTCATTTGGTGTATGGAGTAACTATTTACTGCAGCGTGCGACTATGACTTGATTTAAGCGTCAAACTTGTATTGTCCTATGGAAAATTTTGCTTTAGTTTTACAGGAGCATCAGGAACAGTTGAGTGTTACTCGTGTGAACTGCAAGGGGGTAAGAGTCACTTTATTTTCTAGCGGTATATATTTCTTATATCATTACTCTTGTTCTACCCAATGTTTTTTTAACAAGTGTTTTTTCCTTCAAGTATCGGTGTTGGTACAAGAATCTGTTAGGTCAAATTGACGAGGTCATGTTCAAACTAGATACAAGTGTTTTCATGTTCAAATCTTGCCGATGTTGTTGTTATCCTTGGTGCCAAATCTAGTGGTACTTTTCATTTTGGGAAGTGAATCACGTAAATCGTTTGACCAGTGTTTTCAGATGCAACCTTGTTAAAAGTCTTACCCATTTCTGGCTTAAGCCTTATATCGTTTATTTGTCGTGACATTATCTTATTTGGAAAAGACATTTACTTCGCAATAGTTAAATCATCATTTTCACTATATCCTCATCTAGGTCCAATATATTCATTTTACTAAGATTTCTCTTTTAACTTATTTGCAGAGTTGTGAAGGGGTCATGGTTGATTTATCTTGTCTTGATCCTTAGGATGATAACTAGATGATGTGTTGGGTTCACGTTTAGTCCTCATCGGGGTTTGACCTATCTGTTAGTCTCTTTTGGGCCTGGAAGCTTGATTCAAAGTGTGTTGGCCGATGTTATATAAGTTCAATATCCTGTTTATTCCTAATTTCCACAACTTTCTTGACAAATATTTAGTTCGGATGATACTAGTTCGCCCAATGAATCTTCTGTAGACTTATCCTTGCACATAAATTGATTGTATTCCTTATGTCGAACAGTGAGGTGAAATGTGTCGTTTGTTGTTGGATTTAAAATATTTGTTCAAGCAACCATTTGTAAACTAAGTCTAATAAAATGTGAGTTTTGGTTATCCGAGATTAAGTTTTGGGGTCATATTATATCCAAAAATAGGGCGTCCGTTGATCCGGGCAAGATTGAGTTAGGTACAAGTGGCAGAGACCGAGCAATATGTTCGAAATTTGGAGTTTCTTGAGTTTGGCCAATGTTATCATCTATCATTCTTGATTTCTCTCGTTCGGCTACTCTGTGTATTGCGATAACTTTAGGGAGGACATTGGGTGCGTATTATATAA
Organism: Vaccinium darrowii; assembly: GCA_020921065.1. Taxonomy (NCBI): domain Eukaryota; kingdom Viridiplantae; phylum Streptophyta; class Magnoliopsida; order Ericales; family Ericaceae; genus Vaccinium; species Vaccinium darrowii. The sequence goes on along the minus strand of CM037158.1, from coordinate 19,960,396 downwards.
GTGAGACGAGTGGTAATGTTTGAGTTGCTGTAATTGAAGGTACACGAGCGAAACTATCCTTCTTGTGATGTAGAAATTGGGGTTAATGTTTTCGTTTTGAAGAGTTGACACCAATATTTATTCTATGCACTTCCTACCTATTCAAGTTACCAATCCGATTGAGAGTCTTAGCATTTTGCTTATTCGGGTTATTGCTTGACCGTTCAGGTGATTAATAATTAGCTAAAATTTCGCCCCAAGCGTAGGACTATCGACCGGTGCAGCACAATAATTCCGGAAGTACCGGAGTCGAACCACAGAGACGGTCTACGGTGTTTGACTCAAACTATGTCGGTTCTATCACTACTACAAAAATGTATAAAGATCACGCCTCAAAAATAAGAAAGATCTCAGTTTTTGTAAAACCGTGATTAAAAAATAGGAGTTAGATTTTTTATCATGGTTAAGTACATAAACCGAGATGAAAGACAGTTTTAATCTCGGTCATCTATAAAACGTGATTGAAAATAGTAATAAAATTAAGCTTTAATCTCAGTCATTTAAAAAGTGTGATTGTAAGTAAGAGTTTTAATCACAGTCATTTAAAAAGTGTGATTGTAAGTAAGGTGAGATAATTTCATTTTCATTTTTAATCACGTTTTATAGATGACCGAGATTAAAACTATATTTCATCTCGGTTTATGTACTTAACCGTGATAAAAAATCTAACTCTAATTTTTTTATCACGTTTTTACAAAAACTGAGATCTTTCTTACTCCCTCCGTCCAGTTTGTTTGTCAATTATTCCATTTTCTAATATGCCTTAAATTGCTTATATCTTTCAATCTATAATGCTTTTCACCGTTTTAAAAACTTTGTATAATAGAATTAATCGTGAACTATTAAACAAGATCCATATTGCATATATTTGGAGATCGATATTAAAAGATATAAGCGATCGAAAACTAACACGATTATCAAAAAATGATAAACAAAAAGGGACGGAGGGAGTATGTTTTCTGTCTTGTTAAAGAAAGCTCAAAATGTGATGGATATTGGAGAACGGTTGAGAGTAAAATTTTATGGGGAGAAAAGTTTCAATTTGATGAAAATTATTGGTTGGAGGATCATAAATATGCTGAGAAAGAGAAGAGGGATTTAGATGTTTTGATGGAAGGAAACTTTGTTGAATTGGAAGATGGGACATCCCTTTTAAACCCAAAAAAAAAATTGTTGTCAGAAACTCATAGAATATGAACAAAAAAAATTATTTTTGTAACCAAAAATTAAATTTTCTCAAACAAGATTGGAAACTATAAGAGTACATAAAGCCTAGAAAATCATAGTCAATGTTCAAGAAACTAATATGGGCAAGTGAAAGACCTACAAAAACTATTATATATATTAAATAGTTCAACAATATAATGAAATGCATAATTGATGGGGTGGATAGGTGTTACTTGTCTTGTGCAAGAGGTCAAAGGATCAAAATGGAAGCAAGGTTTGCAAGATAATGCAATTTTTGGATGCCTATATTAGCGAGGAAATTTTTTTCATCACGGTTTTTTCCATTTTTTAATCATGGTTTTACTAAAAACTGAGATCTTTTCTCTGTAAACAATCACGGTTTTTAGGAAAAACTGAGATGTTATATTGTCAAATATCACAGTTTTTTGTTTTGTTTTAATCACAGTTTTTCATGAGTTTTTATCACGGTTTAGAAGCGTGATTGAAAGATGGAGACTTTTAATCACACTAGATAAGATCACGATTTTTTGACCGAGATTGAAAGTAAAAGATCACACCAAAAGACCGTGATCTTTATGCCTTTTTGTAGTAGTGTATGTTTGAAACTGGCTCTCAGGTAGCCACCCCTTGCTCAATTGGTTGAATTAATTAACTAAATTAAACTAATTTAATTACTGGACTCTGATTTAAGAAGGAGAGCACAGCCGTGGGCACTATGGTGCCCGCAACTAGTCTAATTCACATTTACTCGGGCCACAATGATTTAATTGATAGGTTTAAAAATATGGAAATAGTTTCTAACAAGTGCACAACACTTGTCACCGATTCCTGCGCGCATGTGGAACGGGCGATGCCCGGGTTTTGTTTGCTAGAAAAATTCCGTATCCAAAAACTGCGCATTAATTAAAGTAATTCGGCGCCGAGGTGGAATGTAAATCAGCCTAGCCACGGGACACCTTCGTCCCGCGGCCGCACCCTATACGACTACTCATGCATATTGAAATAAATTGCAGAAGATGATTTGAAACTAAAACTAATCATGCTTTTAATAAACTAAATGTAAAACCAATGAATATTAATACCGTAATTGCAAAGGCAGGATTAATCCTGATATTCGATCAGCAAAGCAATCTTGAAACTGGAATTCTGGAAATTAAACTTGGAAGCGTAACAACGAACGAAAAACTTCAGATCTGTAGCCGAAAACTTGTAAACTAGAAACCAATGTAAAAATTGTGGAACCCTAGAATGGGTTTTAACTTAGGTATTTATACTAGAACTCCTAATCCTAATAAAAACCGAATAAAATCATTAAAGAATTAGTTCTATGACCAATAAAACGACGTAGTTCAATAGCTGATGCTTCCGTAAGCTCTCGGTATCGATACCCCTAATAAGGGTATCGATACCGAACCCTTATCTCCTTCTTCCGCGTAAGACGTAGGCATCGATACCCTCCTCAGGGGTATCGATACTAAACATTCTGGACGAATTGTGCACTCTTCATAACCAACTAGTATCGATACGGCTTAGGGGGGTATCGATACCGACCCCTTAAGCCGTCCTTTTCAGCATTCCAAGCCCAAACTTCGACTCCCAAGCCCAGCTCCACTTCAAGCCATGCATTAGGTGCACCAAAGACATTCTTCAACCTGGAAAAAAACATGCACAACACCAAAAACACTACCAAGCGCGCATTAAACAGGAAAATGATCATAAAATCGCACGTCTAACGCGCCAACTCCCCTACTTAGGCGCTTATATATGTAATATCGCGCGCCTATCAGTTATCATACGTTCTCAATATAGTACCGCGCTGCGGTTTAACTCTTTTTAGGCGAGGGATTAAGCTTTCACCTTGTTATATTAGGCCGTTCGACATTAGTGGGAGGATTAGGGAAGTCGCCTATCATTTAAATTTACTGCCGAGACTATCGGGTGTGCATGATGTGTTTCACGTTTCATTGTTGAAGAAATATGAGCCGGATCCGCCATATGTGCTAGAGTGGTCCGAACTTAAACTAGAAACCGATACGTATCTTAGACATGTGTGAACGAGTAGGGGAATTACGGAATAACTTTGGGAACAAATAGTTTATGTGGGAAGAGAGGATGAATTTAAAGAGAAGGATCGGGAGTTATGTTTCAACTAATCAATGTGAGTTCTTGATTTTGATTTTGTACTTACTAGTTTATGAAGTTAATTTTATGTTGCATTTCATGCATGAGATTAGTGTTGCTTGACTAGCATGGACGTGCAAAATTTTGAGGACAAATTTTTTGTAAGGAGGGTAGAATGTAAAGACCCGTAAATTCATGTCTTTCTTTATTCACTTTGAGTAATGTAGATGAGTTTTAATTAAAGTTTAATAGTGTTTTTGTCGAGTATTTGTATGGGGATGTATGTGTTTGGGTATCGGGGTTTGGTGGAGGGTCGAGGTATGTGTTTTGATGTGGTGAAGTGGTTTCGGTTAGTGGAGGATGTGTTAGACATGGGTAAGGGTCAAAACGGTGGAAGTAGAACAAAATTTCATATTTTTCCGACGGTATCGATACCCACTTTTTATCAGTACCGGTACCCGGCAATCAGAAAGTTTGGCTACTAGTACCCACATTCTTATCAATTCTAGTATCTAAGTCAATTTTCTGCAAATTTTTTTGCGAGCACCAGACTTCCATAAAAGGGGCTCCTTGGTCGTTTTTCACCAAAACCACGACCAAAAACCCTAAAAATCTCCTCTTTACCTTCTCTCTTCAAAACCCACTCAAATTCTTGGGTTTCCTCCACAATCCACGACAAATCTGCAAGATCTACGCATTGGAAATATCAATCTCTCTTGGATTTTGAGTTTTGGCGGCATTATAGAGGTAAGAACTTGCATTTTGTGTTGGTTCTCTCTCTCTCTCTCTCTCTCTCTCTCTCCCCCTCTCTTGATTTGTGAGTGAAACCGCACTCTTGTACACAACACAAAATGCAAGTTCGATTTGTGCTAGAGTGGTTCGAACGGGTTTTTTTTTTTGGGTAAATTATCCGAAACGGTTTTGACAGATTTGTTTCCCTATTTGTCCTTCAAGTGGGGTCTTCTCTTAGTACTTGTTGGCCCCCGTTTGTACCGTTTCATCGAATGCTTGTGACCTCATTCGAAAACCTTTTCACATATGTTTAACCTTGCAAATCCAATTAGAAACTTAATGGGGGGTGAAATTGGTCATGTATGCATAATGGATTTGTTGTTAAATACTTGTTGGACAGATGATGTTGATTGCTGTGAGTTAACAAACACGTTTAACGAACTAAAAGAGGTTTTGGTGAACACGTAGACACAACTGAGTATTTCATGAAAGTCACTTGGTCAATTTGTGAAAGAAATAGAAGTACTTCATCACAGCCTTTGGCTGAGCCTTTGTCTAGCTCCGTCCATCTATCGTGGTTCTCTCTCAACACTTGTTTGGCTTCCAATTGCACCATCAGTTTAACACTTGTAATCCCACTTTGAAAACCTCTCTAAACTTGTTTTAGCTTTGTAAAATGCGATTATGAGTTTTTTTGGTTGATTGGTCAGAAGGGTAAGCTAGGTGCCTTGGTTATAAATACTTACGCGATATGTGGAGAAAAGTTATGTGGAACCAACGGCCATGTCTCGATATAAGGGATGTGAATATTGAATTATTTGAGTAAATGGGTAGTACACAAGCATCACTAGCTGTGTTGATGGGGGCATTGTATTTGATAATGTAACACCGGTCTGGGAGGAAATCTCAGAGCTCATTAAAGTAAGAGTAGCACTTTTTGGGTCAAAACAAAAGGTGGAGGAGATAGATACACAATGGATGACTTTGTTTTCAGACTTCAAAGCATTCTAGGGGCTTTGTAACTCAAATCTTTTCTGGAATTATTTCTGGGCTTGGGTAGTATGGGTTGAGTGTTTTGGGCTTGGGAGGGAGTGAGTTCTCTGTTGCTTTGAGGGGGGTGAGGGGTGTCTCTTGTTTTGGGAAGTGGTGAGAGGAGTCATTTGTTGGGTTTGGTTTTTGTGTCCTGGTTATTTGTGGTTGTTTGTGTCTTCCTTTTGTGGTTGTGTTGGGTTTGGTCTAGTTTGATTGTTTGATCTAGGTTTTTTGAGTTTTTTGGTTTGGAGTTGGTCTGATTTGCTGCTATGTTTGGGTGTCTTGGTTTTTGAAGGTGTTTGTGTCTCCCCTTTTATGTCCTCGTTAGGCTTAGTCTGGGTTTTGTTGTGTGGTTGGGGTTTCTACTTTGGTATGTCCCGGAGAGTTTTGATTTGTGTTTGGTTGTTCCTATCTTGGTGTCTTTGTCTGAGTGCCTATATCGCTTCCTACTCATGGGCATCATTCTCACATTTCCGTAAGCTTTAAGCCGATGCTACATATTCTGCTGCTGTCACTTAAAGTCTCGGCACTCGCAGATCTAGTCCGTCTAATGCCGAGATAAAATTTGAACCACTGATCAATAGTTTTAATAGCTTTAATGACGCACTACAACGCTGTAGTGCGGGACTGCTGATCCTGTGTCCAGATAATGCAGTGAAATGATAATTTGCTTTATTTGTGCCCACAGTTCAATAATTCAAGAACCAATAACCAAAGTTGTCCATGTCCATTATGGCTGGGATAATTACATGTTAATCAGGGAACAACATTGATTAAATTACTCCACTGGTCATTAATTAAAAAGTAGAGAGAGTCACAAAAAGTAGCGGTTTCTCCGGTGCAAAAAGGACGCTGTAGTAAAAGCTGGTGCGGCGCCACATGGCACGGGAACGAGCCGTTGGATGGGTCATAGCTACATCCAACTGATCACTCCGGAGCAGAGAGAGTAGTAAATCACGAAGAGAGACCGACATACAAATCAGAGTGCGAGTGTTTTCTTCTTCCCAAATCACTCGCAAGAGTTAGAGAGAGAGAGAGAGGAGAGAGAGATGGGCAGAGAATGAAAGGGGAGGACTAATTTGTTGTGTGGTTGCTGCAAAGGGCAGAGGAGAGAGAGTGAGAAGAGAGAGAGAGAGACGTTTGCTTTGCTTTTGAGGGCTCGATGGCGGCGCGGCAGAGCTGTAATTCTTCGCCTTTAGTGCTTATTACTACGACAACAGCAACAACACAGCAGCAAAGGAATTGAAGGAGGCTCGATTCACGCTGTCCCCCAAAAATCTCCCACCCTCTAACTAGTTGTCTGTCCCAAGAATAAAGCTGCAACACCACTTTCCAAAACCCAACAATTTTTGGCAGCAAACTCGCTCTCACACAATTGAAGAGAGAGAGAGAGAGAGCGAGAGAGTTCAGATACCCAAAAACGTAGAGCAAATCCAAGAAAAAAACAAAAACCAAGCAGCCTCATTGAATTCCCAATTCCCCATCCATGCCCAGCTACAGAAATTGAACAAGACTCCATTATTATTAAATTTCAGCTCTGGGTACCAATTTACCTAGGGATAGCCGTAGCTAACTTTATTCTGGGTATGGATTATCAGCCACATGAATTGAGGCTAGTTTTGACTACAAGTTTAAAATGGCTGGGTTCTTCTCACTAGGCGGAAGAGGAGGATCAAGATCAGGAACAACCCCACAAAATCATCAAAGCAACAACCAACCCCCACCAAGCGAAATCAACCCTGAGAGCTGGTACCTTTATAGAAATAACACTAGTAATGAAGAAGAAGATACTGCAACAATTTCCTACAACAAGGGTTTCGAGCTATGGCAATACCAACAACAACAACAACAAATCGAACGGCACCACCACCACCACCACCACCCGACGTTACACGATCTTTATTCGTCGGTAGCGGGTGGTGGTCTAGCGGGCGTTGAGGCGAGCCGGCCGAGCGGGTTCGATATCGGTGGGGATGAGAATTCTTCCAGATCTGCAGCTGGGATGTTGATGATGAGATCAAGTGCTAGTGGTAGTGGTGCCGGTAGTAGTGGGACAATTAGTTGCCAAGATTGTGGGAACCAAGCGAAGAAAGACTGTGTGCACATGAGGTGCAGGACTTGTTGCAAGAGCCGAGGGTTTCACTGCCAAACCCATGTCAAGAGCACTTGGGTTCCTGCTGCCAAAAGGCGAGAACGCCAACATCAACTTGCTTCTAATTTGCACGAACAAGACCAGCAGCAGCAGGAGGAGGAAAGGCAGAAGAATCGCAGCAAAAGGATAAGAGAGATTTCCAATTCCGGCCCTAATTCCTCGCTCATCTGCACTCGCGTCCTACCCCACAACGCTTCAGGTACTATTTCTACCCATTTAACTAAATTCGTTTTTCTTCACTAAAAAGAGGGCATTGTTAAATTCATTTTTTTTTTCTGCTGCTCTTCTTTTGTTTCTCAAAAATTTTCTGCCCAACCCCATGAGTCATATAAAGTTTGAGGAATGTTTTTTTCTTTTGGCCACTATTCCTGATTTCCTGTCAACGGGGAATGAGTAGGAAGAGAGCATGAAATTTCTGCCGCACATGATGTTTTTTATTTTGTCTTTGACAAAACGTTGTTAAGTACTACTGTTGCCATGGGAGAGAGAGAGAGAGAGAGAGAGAGAGAGAGAGTAATACTACTCGTATGAGTAATGCTGGCATAGTGACCATAGAAAAAAGAGAGAGGATCAAGAAATCGAATGCGTGTGATGAAATCGATATCCATGGAAAAACCCATCAACCTTTTTTCTTTTCCAGAAATACCACTGTTGTTTAGTAATCCTGACCAACGGATGGATTGACAGGGAAGAAGCGACTATTTTGTTTTTCCATTTTTCTTTCTTTTTTTGCGTGACCAAAAAACGCGTGTTTCACCCTATACAACTAGTAGGAGTAGTTCTCTTTAATAATAATTTTTTTTTTTAAAAAAAGCCTATAAAATAATAATAATAATAATAATAATAATAATAATAATAATAATAATAATAAAAAGAAGCCTAAACTCCTGTGTATCCTATACTTTTGCTACTACATCCACGTATTTCTGAATCTCATCTTATACGATGAATAGGGTTGGAGGTGGGAAATTTCCCATCAGAAGTGAGTTCAACGGCAGTGTTTCGGTGTGTACGAGTGAGCTCCATTGGCGACGCAGATGACCAGTACGCGTATCAGACGTCTGTGAACATCGGAGGACACTTGTTTAAGGGAATTCTTTTGGATCAAGGGTCTGAAAGTCAGTACTTGGGTGGAGAAAGCTCCTCTGGTACCGCCAGTGGACTCAATCTCATCGGAGCAGCCCACTCCGCCAACACAACCGCCGCTGCCGCCGCTGTGGGTTCGCCAGCGACGACCTTTCTTGACCCATCGTCTCTTTTCCCTGCTCCACTTAACACTTTCATGTCTGGTACGCAATTCTTCCCACACCAAAGGTCTTGAAAAAATACCACCGATCCACTACTCTCTCTGAATTGCTGTTAGTTTACTACACCTATTGACACCCACTGAAGTAGAAGGGAAAACAAGAGGAAATGAAAAGTTATGACGTGTTTGGTTTGTAGTTCAGTTTACAAGGCAAATTGGAATTATTTTTGTTAGAAATACTCGGTCTGTTGTAGTATATGAAGAAAGTCCATTATGAAAATATGTGTGTGTCGTGGATCAAAAAATAAAAGACTTTGATGCATAATTTTTGGAAAATAAAGTAATTGAGACGTACCGGAGGACCTTTAAAATGGCGCGATTTTGGTTACAAAATTATGCATAGAAGTGTTCTTATTTTCATCTAAAAATCACACATTTTTTCGGGCCAGACTTCTTTTATGGGATGGAAAGAGAATAACATTTTTGTCGATCAGTTCGCCGTGATTATATGTTTTTATGCAAATCTCCTTTTCTTGTCTGGGTTGAATTTCATTTCCTTTCGCTTCCTGATTATTAGTCTTGAAATTATGGATTTGCTTTTTCCCCATTTTCCCGTAAGCTTGCCGGTTTGAAATGGGATTTCTCTTTGATGGGACTATCAACTTCAATGAGGACATATTTTCTTTCGGTCCAGCTATGCAAGAATCTAAAATCAACCTTCTCTGTCTGCATTTATTGGTTTATTTTTGAAATTTGTGTTACATTTTATTTATTATATCTTTTAATATGAATCTCGTTTGATAGATTAATTAGTTACGTAATATAAAGTTCGCAAAGTCTTAAATCATTATAAATTGAGAGATATAAACACGGATTTCAAAAATAGACCAACAAAATGGACGGAGAGAGTAATATATTATAGGAAAGGAACATGATTTTCGCACCCCATTTTTTGATAATTACATATCCTTTCTTATCTTTTGGTGAAAAAATTAATTATAAAAGTGCACTACAAGACAAGAAAAACTATGTGCAATTATCAAAAAAATAGGATGTGAAAATCATTTTCTTTGGGGGAATGATAGTATAGTGATTCAATCTAATCTGATGGCTGGCACCAATCACATCACTATACGGCCCTGAACAACCAATTTGGGCATGCAACATGCTACATAGCGGCCGATATATAATCCGCGCTGGGAAACTCTCTTATACACACTTACATGTGAAGAGTGGGACAATATTAGAGCATATTTTGCCATGGAATCTCTTACGGAATGGTGTGTTTGGAAGTGGTGATTTCGTTTTACTTCAAAATTCATGGTAGTGTGGCTTACCGTATCATTTTTGTGTTGATTTTGTAAGTCAACTTTTAATTTTGCCACTATGCTTCTAGTTGCACACTCGGGCAAAATCATTGGATGTTTCTTGGGTACCGCATGTACAAACTTCTTCCACAACTAAACTATACATTCACGTGAATGTGTGGTCCACGACTAAGTATATTACTATAATTGTAGAGAGTATTCGAGCCCCACAAGTACGGTGCCCTAATACCACTGAAGTACTGAACATATATGTTACTCCACTCAATGTTTATGTAAGTGTTTATTTACATACATCTGTGATATACTAAGCAGTTTCTTGAATGGTCATGTCAAACTTGCATATATGGATGTGACTTGCATTGAAATGGAAGGAAAAGTTGCTCATAAGCTTCAATTATAAGCAGAGCAAAGTAGTAAAAATGATACAAAAATTCGCTTCATTATGCTATGCATTATTAGTATTACAACAAGGATGTGTTTGTCAGTTGGTGCAAATAGGGTTCCTGCAAAGAAAACAGAAAGTTGAACAACTTATCCTCATTTTACAAAATTCCCTGACGCATACCATGTTGCTCTGATCCCTTTATAATCGATGACTTCTACTTGTGAATTTCGCACTTCCCAATGGGTTTTTTTTTTGGCCTCTTTTTCATTTTTTTCTTTGATTCACATGCCTACATGGGTAGGTTTTTTTTTTTTTTTTGGGGGGGTGCACATATACATGTATAGTTGTATACTATCCAGTGTGATTTAGGCACTAGGGTTTTTTTTTAGGCCGGCAGTCCAAACAGGATTTTATGGATCCCGATTTTATTGGGTCCTCCACTGATAGACGGTGCGATTAGTCACCTAAGAATTAGCTAAGGTGCACTGAAACAATATAGAACACTGTGAGATATCAGGAAATGAGTAGTTGCGTACCCTTTTCGTGATTTCTTTTCTTTCTGCTGTTTTAAACAGATACGGAAATGGACAATATTTGCTAATAACTTTAGTATAGGAAAACTAGTCTGTAAGTGTGGTCGTGGCATAAAACTATGTGAAATTTGTGCTGTGACATACAATTAAGGGTTGTCCGGCCAACTTAAACGCACCTCGATTATTTCCTTCCCTAGTTTAGTCAAAAGTGCCTTTGACACTGGTACTACACTCCCATGCATTGGACATCATTGATAAAAACAATGTACAGTCAATTCTCCATATGTCATTGGACTATCTGGAGGCAATATTAGTGTATTTTCTTCGTTTACATTTTATTCTTCTTCTTGTTTATTTTTAATAAATTATCCTTGTATCAAATACTGTTCTTATTTTTGTATTTTATACTTGTGGCAAGGTTTTCAATAATGGTATTAGGAGTACTAAACACGATAAGTAACGGATATGAGTTGTAACAATGGGCTACTTTTTTTTTTTTTTTCCTTATTTTTTTAAAAAAAATTTGTTAGTTTTGCGTCGATTTTTTGTGGATTGTTGGTTTGTCTCGACGAGAGTAATCTAAAAAGTCAAAAATTATTACCTAAATCTAAAAAAAGTTCACTAAGGACAAAATAATGTAATTTTTTGTGGGTCATTGGATTATTTTGTCTTTATTCACAATAACTTTGGTTTGGTTAATAATTTTTTACTTTTTAGATTCCTCTCATTGAGACGAACAAAAATCACAAAAAATCGACGCAAAACTAAATAATGCAAATGTTTTTTTAATAAAGGCAAAAAAATAGGACGGAAAATTTAGACTATTTTTGCCATAACACCTAAAAGCAACCCTAACGTTCGAGTATCGGGCCTACATGAAGCAGAAAACTTGCCAATAATCATGGGGTTTTTCATCTCACCAGTGTATTCAGAAGGCTAAAAACCGTCAATTATTGGGTGATTCAATATGTAATGGCCAATTTTTTTACATATTGGACGTGCAGATGAAAATTTTGTCCGCGTGTCATTTTTCATTTATTTTTATTATCTGTTGGCGTTTCGCGAGAATAACCTTTTGTTCTTTAAACTCATTCAGAAAAACTTAGCATTGTTTTGGTCTCCTTCAATTCGTGAAGGGAAAATACAAGGTGCTGAAAATGAAATACGCGGATTACGAAGTATAAAAATGATCGTATGGGGATGACTGATTTTGTTCAAGTTAACTGAATGTGTTTCCTTCCAGGATAAGAGGTAGCTAGCTATAGGAATGTGTACCTGTTGTAAGTGCTCTATGGGCGATCAGGGACGGTAGGGGGGACGAGGTGGCACGTGCCAAGAACAGTGTTATTGTTCAAAAATCCGTGTATTATTTTCTGGTATTAAGCATATTGATGATTGATTACTCGATGAAAATGTGTAAATTTTTAGGTATGAAAATATGTATTCTTTTGGGTATTAGAATAATTAATCTTCGGACACTTTTACTTTTTTTTTAAACTAATTACTCCCTCTGCCCGTAGAAATAGTCCACTACCAAAAAAAGTTTCAATTTTCGGATAAAAAAATAAAACACTTCTGCGCATAATTTTTTACATTTTCTTGACACAAAATTAATTAAAGAACTAATTGGAAATTTTATCCAAAACTGCACGTCGTTTTATCTCTGTGGGACGGAGAGAGAGAATATTGATTTTTAGTGCCACCTCCGAATCTGAATTATTGGCTCCGTACCCCTTGGCGATATTGCATTATAGAGCCCTTGCATGAACTTGATGGTTATTTACATGTCAATTACAAATTTTCTACATATGCGTATGTTTTTTTTCCCTGATAACTGATGGTGTCCGGCCAATTTACGTATAAGATAAAATATCATAAGTTAATGTGTTCTATTGTAAATTTGTAATAGTTTCTTACAGTAACTGATTTGTTCAGTGTATAGAGCTAGCCAAGATGTTGATGATAAATGTGATTGAATCGTAAATATACATATATTTCCGAAGTACAAAAAAAAGTAAATATACAGCAGGTCAGACCCCAGATTTCTTTTCTACGGAATGTAGGAGTGTGAGGAATGCTTTTTGCACCTCACCTCGAATGATGGATCCAATGGATCACAGGCTTGGCTGCTCGAAGTACGGTTGATATTTACTCCCTCCGTCCGGATTTGTTGGTCTGTTTTGAGGATTTCAACTTTTTTTCCTTTACATTTTGAGTTCGTTAATTTTCTATTTTATCCTCAATCCCTCTATTTAATACTCCCTCCATTTCAATTTGATAGTCCACTACGAAACTACGTGTAAGTTTCAAACTAGAAAACAATGTAGTTGCAAAAATTATTTTTTTATCAATATGGATCTTGTTTAATAGATCTCATTGAGAACTTTAATATAGTGCAAAAAAAATTCAAAAATGTAAACACATTATTTTAAAAAATTAGTTTTTGTGTTGTTATTTTAAGTTTTAGAAAAGGGGCAAAAAAGTAAATTTTTCATACTTTATGCTTTGACTTTTGAAAATGGACAAATATTTTAAAACTTGAAAAAGTATGTTTGTGAACTAACAAATCCGGAGGGAGTATTTACATACATATACACGTATGTACTCGTAAATTTGCCAATAATGTTTATGTGCTTTCATTTTTTTCATTTTTCTCTCTTTTACCATCATGTTCTGCATATCTCATTTTGTTTATAGTTTTGTTTTTCGCTTTCGGTATATATTTTTTTCTTTTTTTAAATCAGCTGTGCATGTTCCGATTTACCAGGACTAGTTGGGGGAAAAAATTTCAAAGCCCAGCTGGCACACCGCGTGGTGTTTGACCACACATCTTAGCCATTTAAAAGTATTTTGGACGATTCAGATTTCTCCCACTATCTCTAGCTCCTCTTTCTCTTTTTACGATATGGGCCGTCTAAACACTTTTAGTCGGTCAAGATGTGTGCTCGAGTACTATGACGGTGCCCGCTAGGCACTGAAAAATTCCACCTTGTTGAGGGGTCTTGAATGAATCATTAAATTGGACGAATTAAGGTAGATGTGCTCTGGTTTATCCGTGCAAAACACAGGTCTTTTATGCCTTTATTTTTATTTTTTTTTGGTCATTGTGTGTTAAGCTATTTAAGGTGGAGATGGTGTTAATATAAAATTCATTGGTGCCAAACAATGCCGAGGATATTAGGGTATTATGTTCAATCCTAAGTTGAAAGTATACATGGGTTGACGCTACATAGGACCTGGAGGATTAATCTGCGAAATTCTACACTCATTTATTAGGGGGTGCTCACGGTCTGGATTGGTCCGGATTGACATGAATCCAATCCTAATCAAGCGAGTCACGGTTTTTTGAAAATAAAATCTGTGTCCGATCCAAAAGTCTCACGGTTCGGTTTCAATCCGATCCGCGAGTCACGGATCGGTTCCAGATTTATCCACGGATTTTCAACTTATTCTAAGAAAAATTCATCAACTCATTCAAAAACTCAAACTCAAGATTGAAACAAACAATTGAGTAGTATAGTTAGTAGATGAGAATATAAAGCATAAAAAAGAACAGAGAAAGAGTTGAAAAGAAATAATGAAAGCTTATTAAACATTCCAACAAATTAATTGAACAATCTAAACTTGAACATTATGAAATCAAAATAGATAGCCAAAAAACAAAACCCAAAATTCATTTTGGAATTCCAAACCCAGTAGACTATAAATATGAGCTTGAGCGTTGTAAAGTATAAGCATCAAACTTGTTAAACATGCCAACAAACACATCTAAATTGATAGTCACAAGCACAAAATATGGATATGATATTTGAATTCCAAACAAAGTAGGCTACAAAAGTGGTAAAATTATTTATTTATTTTTTTAAAAAATTATATATAATAAAATCTCACGGTCCGGATCGGTTAATCCACGGTTTTAAAATCAAAATCTATGTCCGGACCGCGAGTCACGGTTTTTTATTTTTTGAATCCGTGTCCGAACCATTAATCGACAGTTAAAATCCAAAAGGTGAGGATCGGTTCGGTCCAGACCGGATTCACGGTTTACCGATTTTTGTGAGCAGCTCTATCATTTATGATCGACCTAGACACTATGGCTAAGGCTCTGTTTGATACCCAGGAAAAGAAAGGAAAGAAGAGGAAAATAAAAAAAAAATTCCTCCCCCTTTGTTTGGGTTGAGAGGAAAGGGAGAGGAAAAATAACTAAACTATTTCCTCTTTTAATTTCCTCGCTCTTTCCTTTCATTTTCTTTTATTTTCTTTTCCAGGGTACCAAACAGAGCGTAAGTTTCCCTAATTGACTAACTGAACGAGTTAAAGCCAACAAAAATGCGTACGAATTTCAAGACAAGTTATTCTTCTTACATGCATCATTCATAATGCTAAAAATAGCGGAAACAACTTATCTAAAGTCCATAAACTAAAGACGAACTTTTTACGGGAAACTCACTCCAAGTAGCAATTGGCATTTTGTGAATTCTTGATTGCCACCAATTTCTTGAGGAGTAAACCTTATTACCTCGAGTAGCGCTCGCAGGGGTCCCAATAGATGGGAAAATAGCTGCGCTTCTGTATATTTTACATTACTTGTATGAAGCTCAATAACAATTTTTACAGTGACCATATTTAATAGTTGAGTCGTTTAATGTGACATTTTATTTATCCACCAAGCTGTAGTTAAGTATAATTTGTAACGCCTCAAGTGAGTGTTAGGGATACTCCTGAACCCTAGCATTGTTTGTAGATTTTCTTTAGTTCTGTTATATATATTTACACACCAACAACCCCACACCACACCACACACACACACACAATGGTATATGTAGATATATCAATTTTTCCTTTTTTGTTAAAAAAAAAAATGAAGAAAAATGAGCATGCACATCACATTAGATTGTATGGTTACGAAAATAGTTTCTATATTATTCCGTTCATCTCATATCATTTTTTTTTTAATTTTTGAAACCTAGGTCTTTAGTTGGATGGAGTACAAAAAAAAAAAAAAAGGTTAAGATATTACTTTCATTGAGGGAAAAAAAGGTTTCAAAAATTTTTGTCACGAACACATGCGTTATATAGTCCCTTTTGAGAGTTCGTGCCACTTTTCAATGTAATATATCTTACAATCTATAATGTTTTAGGCGATTTTAAAAATTTTGTATTTTAGATTTAATTAACATCTATCAAACAAGATCAATATTGCATATGAAATGTATTAACGATTAAAAGATATAATCGATTTTCAGTCCCGTTAAAATGGAATGAGAGACTATATTTTTGGGACGGAAGGAGTATATATTTTTTGGTGGAGTACTCCAGCCGATTGAAGAGTAAACTTTTGAAAACAGATTAAAGGGGTGGAAAAGAAATTATTAGTCTTTGGAAATACATATTGCTCGATGGTTTTAGATTTCGTTCGTCCTATTTTGATTCGGTAAACAAATGGGTACAGAGGCAAATGTCCAGAAAATGTACCGATTGTGTTTGGGGGCTCGCTTTTGGGTCCCACACGAGTGATCCGAACCGTTCATTATTCTTAAAACATTTTTCCCACTGATTCAATCAAAATTTCAGCTCAATCAGATTGTTAGAAGTGCTCGAACCAAAGTCCCACTGATTCAATCAAAATTGGTTTGAGCACTTCTAACCGTCCGATTGAGCTGAAAATGTTGTGGGACCCCTCGGAAAAATGTTTTAAGAATAATGAACGGTTCGGATCATTCGTGTGAGACCCGAAAGTGAGCCCCCGAAAACGATCGGTACATTTTCTAGATATTTGCCTCTGTACATGTAGTCGGGTCCATTTTGATTGGGATTAATAACAACCAATTAAAGCTGTTTCCAATTCAAGTTACAGAAGGGGAAAGCAGTGTGTGTGACATGGGTGTTGCTTCCACTGCAACATATAAAGGATAGGAGTATATTTTTGGGATTCAAAAGAAAGCTAGGCATTGACATGCATATTGCTTTCAAAATGCATTCGTGTCTTTTTGGCTTCTTGTTCCTTCCACTACTGTATATATATGCACAACTTTCCAAGACACAATGATGATGAGAATCTCGTATAGTAATTTACACACTATGCAATGCAATACAATACACTTTATATATATATATATATATATATATATATATATATATATAGCGACCTTTCCCAGATTTCTTCTCAGTTTCCTCGAGCGACCAAAACAGCAGCTCAAATGTTTTGTGGCCCATTGTTTTTTAAAATTCAATGTACGCGTACGGTTCTTTTGGGTCTCAACTTTGAGTTTATAATAGTAATTCTATCAGGTACTCGGATAAAATATATACATAAAGTTTGACCCATAATGAAAATATGTGGATCTATTTTGGTCTTGGTATTCCCCCACACCCTAATATTTTTGCGACTTTTTGGCACCTTCTTTTTTATTGTATTCTCGTGACTTCTACTACTTAAACTTGGGTCAAATTTTTTATGCCGACGATAAAAATTGGAAAAGTATAAAATTTATAAGAAATTTTTTTAACAAAGTTCATGTAAGTCAATAATAACAAAATAGACCTGACACCTTCTTTTTTATTGTATTCTCGTGACTTCTGCTTCGACTTGGGTCAAATTTTTTATGCCAGACGATAAAAATTGAAAAAGTATAAAATTTATAAGAATTTTTTTAAACAAAGTTCATGTAAGTCAATAATAACGAAATAGACCCAAAGTCACTGTCAAGATGAATGGTGTGAGGGGAATTGAAAAACACTTTCAATCCACAATGTTCCTATGGATCTTGAAAATTAGAGTGATAGAAATCACAAAACAGAAAATAGTGCATAATGAGTAAAAGCACAAACAGATATACATGAAAACTTCAACGCAAGGAAAAACCATAGGAGTCACACCAGTTCACTATAATTGAAGAATATAGAGCACAAATTTTCTCTCTTCTCTCTCAGAAAAGCTTTATTTCACCTCCTCTCGTGTTTAGAATGAAACACTTTAACCCCTTGTTAATTACAATGCAATTGCAATATAAAGCAGTAACGCCCAATGGCCACAATTGCCCTTCCCAAAAACAAAATAACATTTTCGCTGAGGGGACTCTACCCCCTTTTGCTTCCGGGCTATTGCTGATAACTGTATGCATCTCCAACATGGTTTGGTATAAAAATTAGACCTAAATCTCATAAAAATTAGAAAACAATCAAAATGACGGTACCAAAAAAATCGGCAAGAAGTCAGGCCAAAGGAAAGCCTAATTTTCAGACAGCGGGGTCAGCATTTGCACCGAACCGGGCTAGTACAAAATTTAATAGGATTACATTCGCAAGTATTAACTTGTCAGAAATAATAGCTACCAATGAGTAGAGGAATGGTTAACGTACATGTATTATCTCCAGCTAGCAGAAGGGGCATTTTACCGTATTGGGAGATAGTGGAGTATGTAAAATGCAAACGCACTCCACATCGTTCGACCATTCATTTTGATAATGAATGACTCAGATTAATTCGATCAATAAATTTAATTTGACCGTCTATGTTTTTTGGATAAAATTCGAGCCGTGCATTATCGAAATAGATTGCTAAATATAATACATTACACCGTATATTACATTTTTTGCACTATAGGGTCCCCTAGTTACCTACATTGAAATATGAGAGGAGCAAAACAATCATAAAATACCAGTGATAGTAAGCCCAAGTAAAGCAAGGTTTGTTTATGATAATTCGAACTCGCACTATTTAAGTTCTGAAAAATGTTACAGGTACAATAGAAGTGTACAATAAAAATGGTCAACACATCTCTCCCGTCCAAAAGTATTTTTCGACAGTCTGGATTTGAAATACTCTTTGACTCTCTTACCAGTTAAAAAAGTATTTCAAATTCGTACCATTGATTGCTGAAACCAACGATTGAGATCTATGTTAGCTAGCATCCTTACTTCCTTAGTATGTTCGTAGGTGTCGTAGGTGCAGATGCGGATGCACCAATTAAGGTGAGCCAAAACGGAGGCCAAACTTGTATGACTCTATAAAGTCAATCCGAGTGGTCCAGTTATCAGTAGGTGCAGATGCACCAATTAATTAACTAAGCTGTCTGGTCTCAGCTGCTTCATTATCAATGGTTCCTTTTGCTCAACATCTTTTTCATGCACACACCATAAGTTTGGCTTTGTGAAATTCAGCTAATGAATGAGAAGCTTCAAAATGACACATTTTTTTTGGGTACAATAGAAAGGATAAAATAAACTACACTCTCTCAAAAGTCACGCCTGTAACGCCCCTAATTTTGGACACGTTATTATTATTACAACTAATAAAATTGAAAGTAATAATAAGTCTGAATGCAACAAGTTCCTCCTCCACAAATACATTTATTCTAATTAGATGGGATCTACGGCGCCTCTTAGCCCTCGGTTTGGTTATTGCCATGCCAGCAGCTTGCTCAGCTCCGTAATTCTCCAAGCTATAGTATGCCTCTTGTTTATCTCGATAGTCTAGCATAATACGTCAGAGTCGCGGAAATAACATCATGATATTATGCCAGGGTCACATAAGTGGAACACTATGAGCGATAACGCCCATCAGATAACTCTTACCACAAAACCAGACTAGCAATTCTAGAACAATATTTAAGACATGAATAGAATAGCTAGAGTTTATTAGGAAACGATATCTTTTATGAATAATGCATGTGTCAGTGTCAATGTAGATCAGAGTGTATCACACGTAAATAAGATATGTCTCGTATTATCTTTCAGTGTCGGCATTATTCTTCAAATTTATCTAGGTGTGGGACTACTTCCGACTACCGGGCCTACAGTCCAGTCACTCCACTCTATGGCATTGCTTGCGACCACCGGGCCTATAGTCCATCACACTAAAGTATTGGTCCATTTACGTCTCCTTTCAATTAACGGTCGCCAAACTTTCTGAATGTGTCCACGAACATAGTCTCAGCCGACTTGTATCATGAACCGCATCTGCATAATACAAGGTCCGTCCACCATGCTATTGTACACGCTTAGTCCTAACCACCATGTTCTCTCCGCAAAGATGAGCGGCGCTCAAGCTGCACTACCGTATCCAATTCAATTCTATTCAATCAATCCATTTTCATTCTCATCTCATTTCTCATAAACAACTATTTATTTTCTCAAAAATTGTGTCGTGTCATTTCTTGTGGCGTGTTTCGTTAATATGCAACATGTCTCGTCAAACTCATTTCGTGAATATGCAACTTTTCTCGTAAAATGTGTTTCAAATCAACACAACTTCCTCGTAGTTCGTGTCACATAAAACTCTTATGCGAACTTTTTTTAAAACCAGTTTAGGGTTAGTAGGAAAACAATACTGAACAACAACATAGTCACTTTTCAGTTCTGTTCAAAATCTTGTGATCCGTGATTACGTTGTAACAAGGTCATTTTAGAAATAACTAGTCAACTACATGTTTTTCTAAAACTAATCCGGCATTATAACAACGTAAAATTAATAAGTCGAATTACTAAATAGTCATTATAACAACTATGTGATGTCGAAAAAGAGTATCTAAGATCTATCGACTAATTTTTCCCGAAAACCATTTCAACTTAGTACGACTAGAATTTTGTACATATATGATCAAACATTATAACGGCCACGTAGCTACGTCAGTAAGTAGGATAGAGTGTCACTGTCTTTATTCCAAGGGTAAACCGAAAGACGCGAAAGCTAGGTTGTAACGCCCCGAATTTTGGGAACGATATATTAATTATGTTGATAATAAATAAAGTCTTACAGCAGTACTCCAAAAGAAAATTACATAGATCTCCCTGCTAATACATTTATTTACTTCAGGAATAACTAGGGTTTCTTTACTCCATTGCACGACTGTCCATCCCGATGGTGTCCTGATCTACTTCGTAGGCCTTCAAGCTATAATACTCCTCCTTCTCATCTCTATAGTCTAGCATAATATGTCTGAGTTACAGAGCAACATCGTGGTATATATTATGTCAGGGTTACACAAGTGCAACACCGTGAGCGATAACGCCTAGTAGACAATTCTACCCAAACCTTAACTAGCAATTCTAGAACAATATATTAATAACAAGTAAAGTAAAGCAGGCTTTATATCAAAATAGTGTATCTCATGAGTGTAGATGCGTCAATGTCAATGCAGATCAGAGTATATCATGCGCAATAAATAGTGTCCCGTATTATCTTTTTAGTGTCGGCATTCTTCTTCAAATTTATCAAAGCTTGGTTACCATTTCCGACTTCCGGGTCAATAATCAATTCACTCCACTCCTCTATGGTACTGTTTCCGACCACTGGGCTAACAGTCCATCACTCGAAAGTTATTGGGCCGTTTCTGTCTCCTTTCAACTGACGGTCACCAACCTTTCCGCTCGAGGTCCCGGCCGTCTTGTATTAAGGCGCACACTTACAAGATACAAGGTCTGTCCACCCCGCACACACACGTAACATGGTCCCGACTATCTTGTCTTACTAATCCCCACAGTACGTTTAAAGGTCTGTCCATTATGTGTTGTACACACTTAGCACCAAAAACAAACAAATTCTCTCCGCAAAGTTGGGGCAGTGCTCAAGTTGTAATCAATTCAATTCACGCTTAGGCCTAACCACATCATGGACGCAACATCATGAAGGGAGGCACTACAACGGCACTACTTTATTCAATTCCATTAATCAATCCATTTTCATTCTCATCTCGTTTCTCGTCAATCAATCAATCATTCATTTTCTCGAAAACTGTGTCGTGTCAATACCGTATCGTGACGTGATTATGCAACATAATTTATAAAATTCATTTTGTGTAAATGCAACTTTTCTCAAAAAATGTGTCACATAAAATAACAGCTTCCGTACGCGCTATCCTTTTTAAACTAGTCTAGGGTTAACAGAAAAGCAGTACTGATTGATTATGAAGTTATTTATAAAATTTTATTTTCTTTTGCGACTTTCTTTAGGCGAATGAAATAACCAGGAGAGTCCCAGATCGGATGGCCGGACGAGTCCAGTTAGAATCACCATTCCGTTCTTAGACAGAACAAAGCTTGTCTTTTTGACAGACCCTCAAGGGTATTAGCCTTGGGTTATCTCATAGTCCAAATACAGTCAAAACATTTTCATGAGTGAAGCTACTTTAAGAAAGAGTTTAGTTTGTTACTGTTTCCAAAAATCAGTCGGGCATTAAAACGGCATAATTTTGAAAAGTCGATTTTCATTCGGGCATTATAACTGCATATTTTGAAAGTCAATATTCATTCAGGCATTATAACGAGAGATTAGGAAAAATGTTACTTTAGTCACCACTAACTTTTACCGTAAGCTTTTTAGACTAAGAACTAACTTTCCGGAAAAATGTTAAGTAACTTTAAGAAAAAATTAAAATTAACAAAAGCATTATAACGGTATGGAAATTGACTAATTAAAATTTGGTTAGTAAAGCAACCTTAATTTCCGGTTGTTAATCGGAAGCCGAAAAGCTAGGTTGGACTCCAAACTTGAAACTACCGTAAGCTAGAAACAAGTTTCTAACTTTCTAACTTCTACTTTTTGGATCTAGGGGTGGTTCTTGGTGGTGGAGCTACTTTGAATATGGAAGAACGCTTTGAGTTTTTACTCGAAAAACTCAAGAAACTTTTCTACTAGAAAGCTCTTTTAAGACTACAAAGGAAGAAGAGGTTTTGGTGTGAAGAAACAAGTGAGAGCATCATGGCTCTATTTATAGGCAAATGGTTGGGCACCCCTCCCCCTCTTATTGGCCGGCCCCGTCCTTCCTCTCTCTTTCTTGGAAATTTCGACGTTTTAATGCCAAAATTGTGATCCATGATTTTGTGGGATTTTGGGAATAAAATCCTAGGGTAAATCTAGCCATAGTACTAATAAAATATAGGGTTTTTAATGGGTAGATCTTGGAGTAACTTTCTAGGAAATTTCCTAGGGTTCTAAGTAGTGTAGAATTTTGCATGGCCACCTTTGTTTTGGGGAGTTTTGGGTACTAGTTTTACACTTAGTCGTCACATGTCTAATGAGGGCTACCAAATCTTAGGCAATCTAGGGTTTTAATGGAAGGAATAAGAATATATTCTCTTATTAATGAGGGAATATATGACTTTAGGAGAGAAAAACCCTACTAAATAGAGTTTTTGGTGCTAGTTATACACGTAAGTGTACACAAAATAGGCATAAGCCTAATAGGCTAGGCAAATCTAAGAAAATCTTAGGTTTATTCCCTAAATTAATGAGGGAATCCTAGAGAAAATCTATGGGATTCACTTTAAGGGATTCTTGCACATGTATGTAGATAAAGTGCACTTATACTTGATGACTAAGTAATCAAGAAGCTTCTTCCCTCCTTCCTGCATGTGCAAACACATGGCTAATATCTCCTAGGAAAATCTAGGAATCAATGGAAGAAAATTTAGTAGGAAATCTAGTGGGCAATCTAGTCGGAGATCTAGTAGTACATAATATACTAGTACACACACACACACACACACACATATACTAATACAAAACAAATTATTGACCCAAAATAATTATTACCAAAAATAACTTCAAGTAATTTATTAACAAAAATAATTAAAGAAAAGAAAAATCAATAAACGCAATTTTTATTTATCAAAAAATCAGGGTCGTTACATAGGTAGTTCGTCGGACGGAGTAATGGCTACTAGATTGCTTCAAAAGGAAAAGAAATGGCTTTCTTTTTCAAGAAACAAGAAAACTACTAGATTTGGATTGAATGGTAATTTTTTGTGGTGGAGGGTGGTGGCTCTAGTTGAATATGGAAGAACAAGTTGAGTTTCTATTGAAACTTCAAACTAAAACTAAGAACAATGAGAGCTTCTCTCTTTAAAACTCACAAACTAGAATACTACAAAGGTGATGGAAGTTTGGTGTGGGAAATGAGTGAGGAGTGGGCTCTACTTATAGGCAATGGTTGGCACACCTCCCCTGTCTCTTGGCAACCTCCCCCGCTCTCCAAATCTCTTCCATGTGCTCTCATTTAATGCTCATAAATGAGCCAAGAATCTAGGAATTTTCCTAAGTACAAAATCTTAGATTTGAGGATGATAGAATCACTAGGTTTATTCCTCAAATCTTAGGTTTATTCTCTAGGAAATCTGAGGTTTTCGATGAGGGAATATTCAGTGCAAATTTAGGTTATTAGTTTAGGTTTAGGGTTTGCATGGCCAACCTTGTTTTAGGAAATCTTGGGTACTAGTTATACAAGTGTATATACATGAATGTGCATGTGCCAAAACTTGGAGAACAAGTTGGTAATTTTCCCACATGCAAAACTCTCTCTCTCTCTCTCTCTCTCTCTCTCTCTCTCTATATATATATATATATATAGGAGAATGTTCTCCTAAGGAATCCCTTATTTAAATTTGGTGCGGACCTCACCTTTCCGGATCAAATTTTGATGATCCGAACCGCTCAATGTTTTTAAAATGCGTTTTTAAGGGCCTACGCGAAGATTCGGCAAAAAAAAATATCCGGAAGGGCTTGAAGATTTCCTGCGTGGACCTTGGAAAACGCATTTTAAAAACATTGAGCGGTTCGGATTGTCAAAATTTGATCCAGAAAGTTGAAAAAAGGCTAGGTCAGCACCAAATTTTTAATAAGGGATCCCTTAGGAGAACATTCTCCTATATATATATATATATATATATATATATATATATATATATATATATATATATATATATATATATATATATATATACTATAGAGGCCCGATCTAGTCTGGGAATCCCAGATCTGGAACTCCACCTTCCCAATATTGTTTTGACGATCCGAACCATCCAATGTGTTCAAAAGGTGTTTTCAAGGGTTCATGCGGGAAATCTTCAAAAACAATACCGGGAAGGGCTTGATCCAAGCAGTTTTTCGCAAAACTATAAATATACAATTTTTGCGAAAAACTATTTGGATCAAGCCCTTCCCGGTATTTTTTTTTGAAGATTTCCTGCGTGGATCCTTGAAAACACCTTTTGAACACATTGGACGGCTCGGATTTCCCAAAAAAAAAATTTTAAACCATCAAAACACCGAAAAACCCTCAATCAAGGATCCCTGGCGTATATATATATCACACTCGATCTCTCCATTAAATGGAGAGAATAATGGTCTAACCCTAATACTATTTGGGTGATACTTGGTTAGACCAAAATAAGGTTATGGGTTAAATGGGGAGTTGACATAGTGATAAGTTTTATGAGGAAGATTGTGAAGTATAAATATGTAGGGTCATTGGCATAGTATTGTAGATATATAAGTACTGATACATAATTATACAAGTGCAAAGTAGTAAAGGAATTTTCAAAATTAAAAAATTAAAAAATTGAATTAATAAATCAATTTTATTTTTAATAAAATTAGGGTTATTATAACGCCTCTCATAGCTACTTCAAAGACAGGAATGATTTCATCCTACGGGGTGATGTGAGACACCCATTTATCATCTTGGTCCGCTCCCATGTTAGCAAGGTTATCGGGGACTTTGTTACCCTCTCAAAAGGTGTGAGTAAGGCTGCTTTCCGTAACTTCCAGCAGAGCTTTGCATTCCTTGATTAGGCTAGGTGCGGTGAGTGGTCAATCTGATCTTCTTTGATTAGATCAAAACGACACATCTATTAACATGATGAGAACAGTAGGAAGACACACGTATTAAACCCAGTACTTTGTAGAAGCTAGTGCTTTTTTTTGGATTTGTTTGTTATCACTTATTAGTTAGATTTATTTGCTTTAAAAATTTAAGGATTATTTACCTATACATCCCTTCTACTTTATGCGAAATGTCATTTTGGTCTTTCATGTTTCACTTTCGACATAAAAAAACTTCAATTTGCGAATTGGTTGCAATGTGATCCAAATCTTGATTTCTGTTAGTTTTTTGGACGGAAATATACCATCTGCCATCCACGTGACCAACATTGAGGTCATAAATGCCACTTCCCCTCCCAAACCCTTCCTCCCTTCACCCCAAGTCTCTTGGAGGGAATTGTTCCCACAAAAAATGGACCCCCAAACCTCTCCCTATATATAATAGTCACCTGTGCAAAATCTACCCTAGCCCTTTCCCCTAAAACTGCCTCATCTCATTTCCCCTTCCTTTTGCAATGTCGTCCTCCTTCCTACAGGAAACCATCATAGGTTGGACCGAAGGCTCTGTGATTGTGGCACCCCTGTTTTCTTGACCACCTCTTGGACGTCTACAAATCTGTGAAGGAGGTTTCTCCATTGCCAAAAATCGGGGGTATGAGTTCATTGATAATCTTCTTCTCGTTTTTGCTGGTACAATGGAAGTTTTGATCCGTAATAATCTTCTTTTGGTTTTTATTTTTATAGCAAATTGGGTCCTGTGGATTTTTTGTTTGGTTTGACCCTGCCATATGTGAAAGATCAAGGCAAATCATACCCGAGAGGATGAATTTGTTGGAGAACAAGGTGGCAAGCTACAAGGCAAGGAAGAGGCTTTACATTGCGGGTTTGGTGATGTCTTGGATGATTGTGATACTTCTTCTCATCTCTCTGATGAACTAGGCCTATCAATGAAGAAGGTGGAAGTAGGTTTAGCATCTGTTTTGGGAGGGGAAGTGGCATTTATGCCTACAATTTTGGTCACATGGATGGCAGGTGGTATATTTCCGTCCAAAAAACTAACGAAAATCAAGATTTAGATCACATTGCAACCAATTCGAAAATTGAAGGTTTTTTTATGTCAAAACTGAAACATGAAGGACCAAAATGACATTTCGCATAAAGTCGAAGGGACACATAGGTAAATAACCCAAAACCAAATATGAGTTGTAAACATGTTTAGTGTAAAGTTTGTGATTTTTTTTGGCTCTGTTAGTTAGATTTATTTGCTTTAAAAACTTAATATGAGTTGTAAACATGTATTAACATGATGAGAATAGTTGGAAGACATGTAATAAATTAAACCTAGTAATTTGTAAAAGCTTCTAATTTTTTTGCTCTCTTTGTTATCACTTATTAGTTAGATTTATTTGCTTTAAAAACTTAAATAGTATGAGCTGTAAACATGTTTTGTGTAGTTTTTTCATAAGTTTGAATAGAAGTATGAAAGGAAAGAGTCGTGTGACTTTCCCTTCTCTCTCTAGAATCTTTGTTTCTTCTACCTTTTTCTCTGCCCAAAAATGCCGAAACCCTAACCACTGAAGTGGAAGGTTCTCATCATTTCCTTGGTTTTCAACTGTCAATCCTTTTCCTTTGCGTGCTCAATTAGTGGGTTTCCCCCCAGAATACTTGTCTCTAGAATTGTTGTTGTTTTCAACATAGGTTTTGGGCTAAGGATTTCATTAGGGTTGCTCTTTCATTATTGCATGTCTACCTCCCCTTATTTTTTCTTATATCTAGCATATGTAGTGCTTCTTTTCTTCTTCTCCTTGTTTATTTTCTAACTCTGGCCTTTTTTGCTATTCCTCTTCCCCTTTCTGAAAAGTTCAACTTCAACCATGGAGGATTCAGAGGCTTAGTATTCTCCTCTCGCGCATCACAGAACCCATGTGCTATCTCAACCTCGTTTTGGCGTTGAGGTTTATGAGCCCAGCCTCCATTCGATCCTTAGGGAAAGGGGAAATACATTTTTAAGTGCTTAGTTGGTTATTTGGTCGCTTACAGGTCTATTTCGGTCACGGAGATGCAGAATGCCATTGATGAACGTTGGAATTTGGAAGGGAGAGTAATAGTGCTTAAGAAAATTGGTAAATACTACATTATCAGGGCTGAAACCGTCTCTGACAAAGATGATCTGATCTATGCAAGTCCGTGGAACATTAACGGTGCCCTTCTTGATGCAGGAGCAAATAAGGAAAACGGTTGTATCGAGGAGTCTTGTTTATGTCTTTTAGTTATTAGTATAAGTATTTAATTAAACAATTTTTAGCATGATTTCATTAATCAAAGAATCTTTTTTAAGTTCATTTCATTTTCCTAAGTGTCTTTTAAGTTCTCAAGAGTCTTTCTAGTTTTTAGTGGTCAAAGTATGTAGTGTAGTAAGTTTAGAGTCTTGGAAATTGGAATTTGTATTACCTATGCTCGGAGGGATGTTCCAAGTTATCTATTTAAACCTTTCTAGTGAAGGAAATAAAAAGAGTTTTGAGTTTATGAAAATATTGTGCACGTGTGTATTGCTTGGAGTGAGTGATTCCTCCTACAATCAAGCGAGTGGCTTGGTCTCGTCGAGTGGCATCCGCTACCCTCGATCGAGTGGCATCCTGGGACTATCCTACCCCCGCAGGTCTCGGCCTGCATCAAATTGGTATCAGAGCGGTGATCCCGTCCTGCTGTGTTTTCATCCCGTGGATTTTGATAATAAAATGTTGCACATGAGTGAAAGACTGGGGAAAGATCATGCATTAGATGAAAATTTTTTCAATGAAGATTCAACAATTTCACTATCACAAGTTGGTTGGAGTTTGCCTCCAATATTTGATGAGTATGACGAAGATGGATTCCTAATTATCTGTAAATGTCTGAACTTTGCTTCCCGGG
Source organism: Vaccinium darrowii (assembly GCA_020921065.1). Lineage (NCBI taxonomy): Eukaryota > Viridiplantae > Streptophyta > Magnoliopsida > Ericales > Ericaceae > Vaccinium > Vaccinium darrowii. The sequence continues at coordinate 19,932,125 of CM037158.1, read as the reverse complement.
AAATTGAGCAATGCGACCCTAGTATCGATGTTGATTTCAACAATGGAGGAACGAAATTGAAGTTCAAGCCTGAGGTTTTGATGGGTGGGAAACATCTTGTGCATGATTGTGGTGTTAGTCAGTCCCGTGGATATTTCTTGCAGCCACTCATTATGCTTGGGTTGTTTGGAAAGAGACCCTTTTCAATAAGGCTCAAGAGCATCACTAATGACTCTAAGAATCCATCTATTGACACTTTTCAATCGACAACCTTACCAATCCTGAAGGGTTTCGGTGTTCTTTCAAAAGGACTGGACTTGAAATAGATAGTTGATGGGTTCCTCCTCATGGTGGTGAAGTTGTTCTTTCAGTTCTAGTTGTCCAGAAATGTTTAAATGCAGTTAAATGGGTTGATGAGGGGATCGTGAAGAGAATGGTCCACGCAAGAGGAAGAAGAAAGAAATTGAAAAAAAAAAAAAAAAAAACGGTCCGCCAAGTTGCAAACTTCAAGCAAAGGTACCGGAAAATTTGAGGACGAATTCTTTTCCAACCCGGCGAGAATGATGCAAGAGCAAATAATGAAAACGGTTGTATCGAGGAGTCTTCTTTTATGTCTTTTAATTATTAGTCTAAGTATTTAATTATACAGTTTTTAGCGTGATTTCGTTAATCAAAGAGTCTTTTCTAAGGTCATTTCAATTTCCTAAGTGTCTTCTAAGTTCTCAAGAGTCTTTCTAGTTTTTAGTGGTCAAAGTATGTAGTTTAGTAAGTTTAGAGTCTTGAAAATTGGAATTTGTATTACCTATGCTTGGAGGGATGTTCCAAGTTATCTATTTAAACTTGGGTTATTTACCGGGACACCCCTGTAAGTTAACGTTTTTCACCAAACACCCTCTGCAAGAAAAAAAACCTACGACGAACCCCCTCTATCTTCCAAAACTTTACCCCCTTCCCCCTTGCATCTCGAATCTCAAAGTTCCGGGTCATGTTTTGATGATCCAAACCATTCAAGTTGTTTAAAACATGGTTTTCAGGGTACTCGAGTGAAATCGGCCCAAATTATGATCGGGAAGTGCTTGGTCCAAACAATTTTTCACGTATGAAAAATTGTTTGGATCAAGCACTTCCCGATCATATTTTAAGCCGATTTCTTGCGGGTACACTAAAAACCATGTTTTAATCAAATTGAATGGTTTGGATCAATAAAAAAACTAATGGTTCTAGACGGTTTTAGACAGAAGGGTGACAGAAGGGGTCTTGGGGTAAAGGTTTGGAAGATAGAGGGGGTTCATCGTAGGTTTTTTTCTTGCAGGGGGTGTTTGGTGAAAAACATTAACTTACAGGGGGTGTCTTGGTAAATAACCCTTTAAACTTTTCTAGTGAAGGAAATGAAAAGAGTTTATGAAAATATTGTGCAATTGCATCTTGCTTGCAGTTGAGTGATTCCTCCTACAATCAAGCGTGTGACTTGGTCGCGTCGTGTGGCATCTGCGACTAGTAGCGTTAAGTGGCATCCGCTACCCCCGGTTGAGTTGCATCCTGAGACTATCCTTACCCTTGTGGGCTCCGGCCTATAGCATTTCTTCTCCTCCACCCTTGGTTGCCCGACATGCTTCTTCACCTTATGGATTGCCAATATGTGGCTTTAGATCAAAGGAGCTCCTCTGGAATACATTATTCCAACCATGGCCGTCCGTTTGGGGTCTCTGATTGAGGTTGTTAAGGCTGTTGATCTTGGAACTTCTTCACCGAAAAACTTGGAGTTTATGCGTGTTCGTGTGGATATTTCGATTTTCGACCTCTGATTCCCGGTATGTTTATGAGGCTGGAGACTGGTGGTTTGGTTTGGGTGCAATTTGCCTATGAACGAGTTTTCAAGTTGTGCTTTAAATGTGGATGTGTGGGTCATTTGGAACATCGTTGCCCTCTTTCTTATGAACAAGCTGGAGTGTTTATCAAGCGGCGTATCCTTTAAGCTCGTCAACTACCACATACTCCCTCCGTCCCAATTTGTTTGCTCACAATGGGAATACGTGCAATTTCAAACCCCTACAAAATATATTTCTCTATATTATTTTTTAATTTGTTTTATACCAAATTAAAGTGCTCATTGAGTACTTTAATTTGGTGTAAAAAAAATTTAAAAATATTATACAAAAGTACATTTTTTAACATCTACAAAAATACACGTTTCCCAAAGCGTGCAAACAAATTGGGACAGAGGGAGTAGTAATTTCTGGATAGCCGAAACCCACTCTCTTTACTCGAGGGATGTCAAAGCTTATAGCAACTCTAACCTCAACCGCACTTTGAGGATAGAAATTTTATGGACACAGGATGATTAGGAGGATAAATTTTTCACGTATGATAAACGATTGTCGAGTGACCACCTTGATTGGTTAAATAGACCCTTCAATGCACATGAAGTGCATAAGGTGGCTTTTTAGATAGGTGATACAAAGGCTCCAGGTCCAGATGGATTCTCTGGATGTTTTTTTCCAGAAATATTGGGATATTGTGGGCTCCTCTATCACTTTTATTGTGCTTTCTTTTCTCAACTTTGGCTTTTTGGTTAAGCAAATTAACTATACCCACATTGCTCTAATCCCAAAGGTTCCCTCCCTTGCTATCCCAGCTGACTTCAGGCCAATCAATTTATGCAATGTCTTTTATAAAATCATCTCAAAGACTTTAGCTAATCATCTCAATTCCGTTCTCCCTTCCTGTATCTCACCGTCGGAAAATGCCTTTGTCCCAGGTAGACTGATCTCTGACAGCTCTCTGCTGGCCAATGAGTTTTCCAATTTAATTGCTCATTCTAAATTAGACAATAATTTTAAAGCAGCTTTAACGTTAGACATGAGCAAGGCATTTGATAGGGTTAATTGGGACTTCCTTGTATCTATCTTGCAGAGATTGGGCTTTTCAGAGAAATGGGTTAATTTGTTTCGTCAATTTTTTTCCACTGCCTCTTTTTCCCTTCTGATTAATGGAGCTCCATCTCAGTAATTCCACCCCAACGAGGTTTACGTCAAGGGGACCAAAGGGTCCCCTTATTTGTTTATCATTTATCTTGAGGCACTCTCATGTGTTCTTAACCACTTCGATGTTTCAGGCAAATACAAAAGGTCTTAAATTGTCTAGGTCTAGAAACTCTCTCTCTCACTTATTCTTTGTTGATGATTGCCTTATCTTCTTTGAGCCAACTATTGAGAGTTGTGGTCATCTCCAGAGAGATCTAGAGAGTTTGAGTCACTTCTTTGGTCAGATTATCAATCGTCAAAAGTCTCATATCACTTTCAGCCCCAACACAACTCCGATTTTCTCCAGAAGGTTTGAAGGCTTTTTCCATGATCTTGTTAGCTCTGTGTCGGTCCCTTACCTTGGGCTTCCATTGGAAATCACTTTAAATAAGTGGGATTGTTTTAAATTTATCATTGATAAGGCAGAAAAGGCTCTTGTGGGATGCAAACCAAACATCTCTCAGGCTAGGAAGCTAACATTGATCAAATCTTTCTTGGCAAGGCAGCCCCCTTATCTGTGTTCTTCTTATACACTCCCTATTTCTATCTGTGATAAGCTGAATGCCATTTCTGTGAACTATTGGTGGAAGGTTAGGGATAGTAAACCTATTCATTGGTTATCTTGGAAGAATATTTCAGCTTATAAACGTGAGGGGGGGGCCTAGGAATCCGGGATGTCAAGCTTTTCAACCAAGCCCTGCTTGCCAACCAATGCTGGCGTTGTGGACACCCTGCAAAATTCCACAGTCATGAAAATGGTTTCGATTTTTGGAGTCGCCACCCGAGTTTAAAGACCGTACCCGAGAAACCGGTTTGAAAATGACTCTTTTGCCCTTGTTTTAAAAATGTTTTTACCGGCCCATCGTTACCAAGATTTCTCGGGTTCGAAAGCTACATTATGAGAGGGGAAGGTGTTTAAGGCACCCCCTCGCCCGGCATATCGTCTGGTCTCTACTAGATGTTCAAGGGAGTTATAGAAACATTGCTTCAACTTTATCCACAAAACAAAATAAAAGCACGTAAACATGATCATAAAATCTAAATGAAAGCTGTGGATACACATGATATGCGTTATGGATGAATGATAATGATGAGTAATGCAGTAAACAACACACAAACATGGTAGAACGTGAGGGGGGGCCTAGGAATCCGGGATGTCAAGCTTTTCAACCAAGCCCTGCTTGCCAACCAATGCTGGCGTTGTGGACACCCTGCAAAATTCCACAGTCATGAAAATGGTTTCGATTTTTGGAGTCGCCACCCGAGTTTAAAGACCGTACCCGAGAAACCGGTTTGAAAATGACTCTTTTGCCCTTGTTTTAAAAATGTTTTTACCGGCCCATCGTTACCAAGATTTCTCGGGTTCGAAAGCTACATTATGAGAGGGGAAGGTGTTTAAGGCACCCCCTCGCCCGGCATATCGTCTGGTCTCTACTAGATGTTCAAGGGAGTTATAGAAACATTGCTTCAACTTTATCCACAAAACAAAATAAAAGCACGTAAACATGATCATAAAATCTAAATGAAAGCCGTGGATACACATGATATGCGTTATGGATGAATGATAATGATGAGTAGTGCAGTAAACAACACACAAACATGGTAGAACAGTGCTTATGGACCCAAAAATGGCCCACATGCATCCCAACACAAAGAACAAGTCACACCTTAGATACTTTCTGGGTGCCCAAAGATAGTCTGGACGCCCAAAGCAACTGGTGTGGGTGCCCAAAGCAGCTAGTGTGGGTGCCTAAAAATTGGTTTGGGCTCATGTCTGAACCATCTATTGACCTTTGTTTCTTCTTCAAACGTGTACAGAATGGTGTATAGGCCACTGTTACTTAACACTTCTCCCCAAAATCAAGTTTAAGAGATGGTTTCAAGTTTAAAATCATAGTTTAAACTTGTTTTGGAGTGAAACAAAGACGATTTAAGTTGATTTCGTGCGTGAAAAGGAGTTCTTTATACTTATAAATATCAACAAAATTATTTTGAACTTGAGAGAAAGATGAATGAGGCTTTTCTTTATAAGCCCAAAGAAAGCCCCATTTGGGTGCTTAGAGTATGGGTGCCCTTGAAAATCCTCCTCCACCCCCTGTTATGTTTGATATCATGCATGAAATTGTTGAGAAACCTCATCTAATATATGCATGACTCATAAATCACCGTTTAAAATAAGATTTATCCTCCAAACAAGCTTTAAAACTCACTTTAAAAGACATTTAGGCCATGAACCCTGTCCTCTAACCCCCAGCACACATTATAAATGACTTTGAAACAATAATAAATTGTTCTAAAGTAGAAAAATGCAATAAAAGAGAGAGAATCTGGGCGGCCAAAGGGAGGAGCTTTGGGCGCCCATATTCAATATGGGTGCAGGGATTTGACCCTTTTTGTTGCACCTTTGACCTTCCCATGTCTTCAACTAGTACTAAGAACTAGTAAAAACTGGGTGGTGTCCCTTAGAGAACCCTTTGAACACTTTAAAGTAGGAAAACTACCTTGGAGGCTTGATTATTGAACTTAGGTGCAATCTTTTGGGTAATTTGTGGGGTTGGGTGGATTGAAAATTGAGCTACTGGAGTTGTAAAGTCATGACGGTGAGTGATTGATTCAACTTTGATCAAGGAGGTGAGGGTATTTTGGTTGGTTGGATGGTAAAGAAGTGGGTTTGTAGGCTTAGGAAGGATGAGGAAGGATGGCTTTGGTTTTGAGTGAAATTTATGAGCTCAATTTGGCAGAGTAACAGCTTAGGAGAGTAGAGGATTGATCCTCCTCAGAAAATGGGGATGAGGGAGGTTAGTTATAGAGGGTTAAGGGGTGGTTTAGGTACTTAGGGGTTGTTTTAGGTACTTAGGACATTAGCACACTCAAGCACCCCACTATCTCTCACAAAGATACTCTGGAAATACTAACTGAAAAAATCTCCCCCATGATCTTCTTGCTCAAGCTTAACTTATGAATCACACAATATGGAGTGAGGTTTGGGCGCCCAAAGCATGAGATTTGGGTGCCCAAAGCAAGTCTGGGGTGCCCAAAGGGTAAGGTCTAGGCGCCCAAAGAGGGTCTGGGTGCCCAAAGGGAGTGTGAGTGCCCAAAGGGAGACTACACAACATGCCAAACTTCGCGGGGCCACTCCGGGTGCTACTGAACTCCCTTTTGCGCGTGGTTTGAAGTTTTGGAAAGGTGATTGAGTCTACTTTCTAATCCATATGGTTTGAACCCAAGATGATTAGTACATAAAAATTCATGACCATTTTACTCTCAAGAGATCGGGAAAACAAGTCATTTTAGTAAAATGTGCACATCTCCCTCATTTCAAAATGGTTTGGGACATATTATATATCGATAATGAGGGTTTTGAATGTACTAGAAGATGGTGCAAGCTAGGGTTTATTTTGGAGAGATTTTAGGTCCAATCACTTAAGCTCCAATGTATTTTGTTGGTCCATTTTCATCATCGGGAATGCCAAGGATTTTCATTTTCACGGGTTCAAATTGGGGTGTCTACAGGTGTCTTCTTAATAATACAGATCTTCTGATTTCTCGTATTCTTATGCCAAAATACTGCTCAAAGGAGAACCTCATCAATGTAAAAGTCCATCCGGGCTAATCTTGGGCTTGGAAGAGTATTCTATTTGGCCGTGATCTCATTGCTAGACATATTGCTTGGAGAGTTGGAGATGGGGCTTCCATTTGTCCTTTCTATGATAAGTGGATTCCTAAGTTGGATAAACCCATTAGCCATTTCATTCCGTACTGTGGCCTTGATACGCTCATGGTCTCTTTTCTTTTGGATGAGGGAATCAATGGAAAAGTCTGGAATGTGGATAGAGTTGTTGACATTATCCCACATTTCCTGGTCTCTCGAGTCTTAGCTATTCCTCTTCCTAGTACCAACTGCCCGGATCAGCTCATTTGGCCGTTCACCAATTCTGGAAGATATAGCACTAAGTCAGGGTACAGATCTCTGTATGATATGCAAAGGGCCAACCAACCCGCTTCTGGCTCTTCTGTTTGGTTCTTAAAGATTATAATGTGTGGAATTTGGTCTGGAATCTTGACTTACCCGAGCGTATAATGGTTTTCATATGGAAATGCCTGAAAGGAATTTTACCGGTTCGTAAAAATGTTGTGTCTTGCCTCCATAATGTTGATGCAACTTGTCCTCTTTATGGAGAATCAGAAGAATCTATGGAGCATCTTTTCTATCTCTATCTGCAGTCTATTTTAGCTTGGGATGGTAGTGACTTTCAGAGTTTTTCATCGAGCATTTCACAAAGACACTTTCTTTTCTAACTGGCTTCTAGATTGGATCATTCAACTCCACAGAGATAAGAGGAGACACTCTTATTTTATTTATATACTTTGGGCCATCTGGAAGAATCGAAATAGTATGGTCTTCCCGGGTTTGCCATTCAATGTGGATTCTACCATTGGCATGGCTTCTGCTCAGTGGTTTCAACATTCTTCTAATTGGCTTACCATTTCCAATTCAAAGTCTGCTCAATTTGCATCTACCTCTAGTTCCAAGAATCCATCTTTTATTATTAAGCAATATCCTAACTCTGATTCTGTTCTCCACGCATGTTTTCTCCATGTGGATGGAGTTTGGAAAGAGGGTAATGCTTGGAGTGGTCTTGGCTTTACAGCTAGTCATCTTGCTGGGTCTTTAATTGCGCAACAAACCCTGTCTACGTATATAGTGCCTCCCAATTCAAACGGAAATTCAGGCGATTCTTGAAGCTGTCAAATGGGCTTTAAAACATAATTACAATGTAGTTTATGCTTTTTATGATTGTTTTAATGTCATAATGCAAATAGAAGGGAGGGTTGAGTGTCATCATTATGAAACATTTTTGCTACGCAACCTGGCAGCGGAGGTTTCAAAGCTGTATTTTTTTGTAGAATTTCAAAGGTTGAGCGCCGAAAAGTTCAGCGAGCTTACTTGCTTATTAAGCATGCTTTGGCAACATTTGTTCCTCACCCGGACAAATGTGATGGATTTGCTCATCAAACCTCTAATTGTTGTTGTTTGTTTGTTTATTCTTTCTGGATCTCTAGACTTGATGTAATGTTTTGATTGTTTAATGAATCTTCTTTCTCCTTCTGAAAAAAAAAAAAAGTATGAACTGTTTGGCCAGATCGATAACTTGGCTCATTGTCGAATGGAAGTCTAAATTGTCCTTAATGATTAGATCCGACTCATATATATATATATATATATATATATATATATATATATATATATATATATATATATATATATATATATATATATATATAGGGCCGATTCTAGGAACACAACAAAAAAAAAATACACGCTTTTGTTTCGGGTTATATTGTGATGATCCAAATCGTTCACTTTGTTTAAATGGATAAAATAGGAAATCCTATAAAAATTCGCTCAATCGAATATCGATAAGTGTTTGATTCAAACAGTTATTCAAAAAACTTAATAGGAACTGGTGTTCTCAGAATTGTCTAAATCGAGCACTTATCGATATCCAAATGAGTTAATTTTTTACGAGTATTCATTAAAAATATGTTTTAAACAAGTTGAATTGCTTGGATTATTAGCGTGGGGCTCCAATTTCCGAAACATGTTGCGTTTTTTTTTTATGTTTTCTGATTGTGTGTTAGAACCGGACTATATATATACACACTTTGAAATCAACGAGTTAACTTAGAGAGTAAGTAAAAAAAGCATCGAATTGAAGTTTAAAATAATCTCACCTTTTGAGTTAAATAGGCTACAGACCAAAATAAGTATAATTGTTAGCGAACACTCTTCATTAATTTTTTTAACCAAAGAAACTGAATAAGTCTAAAAAAAATTCATAACCGGATATTCGGGCTAGCTTGCTCAAAACTCGACTAATTCCGAGGCTCCGGAGGTAACGACTTGGCATAACCCTCACCCCAAGAGTTCGCTGGCAAGGAGAATCGAACATGAGACCTTAGGTCAGAGCAAACCCCTAAGTTCTTATGGCAAGACTACTTTGTTAACCTCTTGGAGTTGAATAAGTAAAATTATATGTGCTAGTAGAGGAGGGGTTGAATAAATCAACTTATATGTGCTAGTAGTCGAGGCATTCCTTGCTACCTACGAGAGGCCGTTGCAATACGAGTGGTTCAAATGTAGGCTGGTTGAATGAGAAAATAAGTAGTTAGGTGTCATGAGTTTCTATGTTGAATGGACTTGGTTTGCATGCCATGGTACGTACGTAGTCAAGAATCCAAATCAATCCTTCCCTTGAATATTCCCGGCCCTTACTCTATTAAGGGAGTGTTTGGGAGGCTCATTTTCAGTTTTTCATTTTTTACTTTTTGCCTTTTTGGCTTTTTAGATTGTGGTTAGAATAAATTTGAATCTAATAGAGTGTTTGGGAGTGTGCATAATGCATTTAGCAACAAGAGTAGTGTTTGAGAGATATGTATAGAATACATTCTGAATGTCTTTTTGTTAATCAAAATGGAAAAAATGAAAAATTATAAGTCAAAAAGCTTCCCTCCCCCTACTTCTCACTTTTCTTCTCTAAACTCAAAACCAAAAACTCATTTTCGGAGAATGTGTTATGCATATTGTGTGCCAAACACTCAAAAGTAAAAAAATGGAAAAATGAGAATGTGATAAGTAGTCTCCCAAATACCACCTAATTGGCTCAAAACTAAATTCCGAGTAAAATTCTTCTAATATCACTTTTGTCCTTTGACTAAAACTTACACTATAACAAAAAGACCTTTGGGGATAAAATGTAGGGATGAAATCCGAATTTCCTCGCCAAATGATATGTTTTGACGAGGAAATTGAATTTTATCGTTAAATGGGATTTCGTCACGAATTTGGAATGAATCTTTTGGCTAGGAAATTCATATTTCGTTCTAGAGGGCTGGAAATGCTCAAAAAATGTGCCTCAAAACGAAAAAGTGACAAATCTATCATTTTTATAAGTATTGAAATTTACAGATTTTGTCGAAGTGCCCTACTTGTTAGAATATTGTGACTGAGGATTTGATTATCTTTCCATAATTCCATATAGTATAGGATTCGATTATGGTTCCATAATTTAGCATTCCATTCTTGTTTAAATAGGAAGACCCTATGCACATGTTAGTACAATTTTTTTTTTTTTTACACAGTGTGAGAGCTAGGATTGTTCCAAGCCTAGTTCATCAATGGAGTATTTTTCTTCAACTTTGCCACATCCACTTCCACCATCAGAAAAGTCACTGATTCTTCTCCATTTAACATCCATAACCATCAAACTCATTTTCCATCCAAGTCAGCATCCTATCATAACAATATACACCATCATTATATAAACCACAACATCAGTCCCATCATTGTCGCCTACCACCGTCCACAGCGCAAATAATACCATCGCCACAATTAAGGAATTAATCACAGTTCGACCTGTTGAAAAATATTGGGATAGAATATTTTATTTAGTTTGTGAATGTGACATGATTTAAAGTCGTATCTTTTCAAGCAACTTGTTCATCGTGTACAGACGCGTCTTTTGTGAACAGATATGTCTCTCCTCCCTAGTGTTTATTTGTAAAGTCATCAGTTAGGGGTTGTTCTCCAATGGATTTTATCAAGATTTTGATAAAATTAACCCCTTGATTTTATCCATTCATGAAGACATTTGATAAAATCTCTAGATTTTTTAATGCAAAAATTCACGGATTTTATCACATATCTTTACGAAGGGATAAAATCAAGGGGTTGATTGTATCAAATGTTGATAAAATCCATTGGAGAACTTAGTCTTAGTCTATGCATATAGCATCATTCATGCATTTTAAGGGGTTGAATTTCTAATATTTTCATCGAGTCAGAGTGTTGTCATTTGAGAGAGTACAAAAACAAGTTTGGTTCGACAGACTCACAGATTGTAGTGCTGCTTCCGTGGGACGTTCGATCAAGTAGTGCTAGGAGAAAGGTGTCCAATGAAAACCATAAGCACCATAGCGGAGGCGAAATATGTCTCAAGTACAGAGTGCAACACTCGACTTGATCACCATTTTACTCTCATTGATTTTCAGGTTTCGCGTTCCATTGTAAGTGCATTCATAGTTTCGGTTTATCACAAAAAGTCAACATATTTTCTAACGACCCTTGCTCTATATATATATCATTGTCAGAGCCGCGTCCTCAGTATCCAATAAGTGCCCTGTGCCCACTCTAATTTGTTAGCGCCTATATGTACGTTTGTGTGCGCGTGTAAATATTTTGGGCTTGGTGTACAGGTTTTCAAGTACTAACTTTGAAGGTAAATAGGTAACTTAAATAAAATTAAAGCTTGTTTATTTATTTGTGTCTCTCTCATGCTGCCTAAAATTTACGAATGAAAAAAGTCTCAGATAAACTTACATTTGAATTTTATTCTCTCACTCTCTTCCCTTATAAAATTCTCATTAGGATTAATTTAAATAATTAATGAAAATTATTGAAGTTCATAGTTTATCGTAAGTTGAAGATTTTTCTTTTACAAACTTCAGTCCCTCCCAGAATAAAAATCTTTCCTCCACCATTACCAGCCGAACTTCCCTCTTATTTCATTCTCAAAGACTGGACTGGAAGTGAACTGATTTAAAATTTTATGATGAGTGAGAGATGAAGGAAAGATATGAATATGGCAAATATTTCCTGATTTCTCATGGCTCACATTTGCAATTTTAGTGAGAGAAACTTGCATGCCAGACGGGTACCGTCACGAGGTACCCGTCGGCGCATCCGAGTCGTCCAAACATGTTTTAGAAGGCCTAGATTGAAGGGTTGCATTTGGTTCTGTGCCCCATAATAAAATCAGAATTAAAAAAAAAAAATCACTCCCCCTCTTCTTACGTTTCTAGAAAATGAGATCTTTAACCAATCATATCAAATAACAAAACACAACATTTTAGCTTACATTTGCTACAACAGAGACATAACTGAATTGCTGCATAAAGTTCTACTCGTTTAAGTTATTTGCCTAATTATAAATATTGGCTGAAATTCCATATGGCATCTCATACAATCCTGACAAAAGAAAATTTCTCGGCCATGAACCTGAAATAAAGGTAAATGCACATGAAATGTATTTCTATCAGTTCGACCTTCAATCAAGAAAAGTTGTTCTTTGCTCAATTCAAACTAGCCTAAAATTGGAGCATGGTACTGCCACAACCAAGACCTCTTCCAGAAGGTAAAGACCAGAACCCCAACAGAGCAAACAACGTCCACTGAAACTCCTGTATATCCCAACTCTGCAGGATTCCCAACCACAATCGCCAACCTTGGCATCATGATTTTACTTCATCAAGCGGACAATCTTCACAAGTGAAATTTCATTGAAACCCTGATGAACCTCGAGGTTTCCCCTTGATAGAATTGAGGTGTTGGGAGACAAACAGTACACCCATCACGATTATAAGGCAGCCCACCAGCATACTAAAGAAGAGGGCACCAGGTTGCCTAGTTTGAACAAAGCCATACACCCCGTTGGAGGTCACCAGAATGAGGTCAGTCAACCCATCGTTCGAGAAGTCCTCACAAATCAGGGCATGTGTGGGTGGCGATGGAAGAATGACTGTTGTTAGTAAACTTCCTCCGGGAGATAGCACTACGGCTTCTTGGTCTCCTGCCGCGAGGACCAACTGTTGATTGTCGTGAGCACGCAAGGAGAAGGACTTCAGTGTGGGGACCACCGTGCCAGCTTCCATCATCCCTGAGGGAGATGGGAGGTTCGACCAGGAAGCACCAGTGAGAAGCTGCCACTGCCAAACTGCATCGTGGCCATGCAAGCCAGGAGTATATGATGTTACCTGAAAGAGATCAGTACAATCTTGAGCAGCCAATTCTTCAGGGAAGAGAAAAGAACAGAAAAGAACCAAGCCCCCTACTTAGGTTTGATCTCGCATGGGATGACTACCACCAGAGAATCTTTCAACTAAGGATCAAATAAATTGAGAAAGGACTCATTTGATGAGGGCTGTATACAAGACAAAAACAATTTACTGAAACGCATGATCACTTGATCTATAGGTGTGAGTAGTGACCTATTTTACCATGAACATAGGTCGTTACAGTACAAGGGGGGTGAACATGAAAGGGAAGACAGGAAACCACGTTCCCTAAATGGGTAGGCTCGTATATAAAAATTATTATAACTTGTGCAACTTCTGAAAGTGGAAATCAATTAAATAGCCTGAAGGAAAGACCTTCGAGGCGCACTTGTTATAAAGGCATTTTGAGTTGGCCAACCACACGTTCCAATAGAGTTTAGGTGAGAGGGGGGTAAGTGGACTGGAAATTGGACGGAGCCGCGGGTAGTGACATGGAGTGGAGGGATAGTGTTTTTGGTACTGAGTCGGTGGTGGATTGAGGCAGTGGGATGGAGGTGTTAGCAGTCTTATGCGTTAATGGGAACTCTTTACCAAAGAGATGATTGAAGATGATGCGTCTTCTAATGCCAAGAACACATTTATGTAGTCTACCAGACATGTACCATGGTTTCGGGAATTAACGACTTCTTCATGTCACTAGAGTAAAATACAAATTTTCTTGGCAACAACAAAACCGCGGTTTAAAGTGGAAGGGCTTTTCATTTTCAACATTGAAATATTAACGCAGCAGCAGATCATCGGCCCAGTGCCTTCCGACTTTTGCTGTAAGGGATCTTTTGTAAAACATGAGTTCCTGTTAACCCGTTGGTCAACCAACAATTCAAACAGGGGAGCAGAGGGAGGTCTTTGAACTAGTCGCATGCTCAGGGGAAGTCGGTGTAACTAATTCAATATTCTATTACTTTTCAATATTATCACAGAAATACTTCAGGAAGCATTATGACCTTTTGCCCTGAAAAGAATCGAAAATAAGTCCGGAATAGAGGCATACCTCCCCTCGATTTGTCAAGAAAACGACATCACCATGGCTTCCCTTGCGATGCCGATGACCATCACTTCTGGGAATTAGAATAGGCGTTGCAACCTCTAAAGAACTTACATCCACAGTTCTACCAAGGCTTCTAGAGAATTCTCCATGTTGGAAGAAGTTAAAATGGGAATGATGACATATGGAAGCATTGAAAAGCTGTTCTCGTACTGGAACACCGGAGGTTGCAACAGCCCAACAGGGTCGCAGCACTTCCATGGATCCGCTTACAACTGTCTGCTCAGCACCATTTCCTCCAACCACCTAAAAAGTGTGAAGATTATATCAATATTACAACACTGTGACCTGCAAAAGTATGTCAGACCTCCAATTTTCATGGGCATTTTATAATTTAGCACGAAAAATGTAAACTTGGACCTGGAGCTGTCCTCCAAAAGTTTTGTATTCAGTAATATGATTCTAGTTAAGTGAGTAATCAGCCAGAAGTGGCCGACAACAGATTTGAACAAATGAAAACAAACTCAAGCAACACCACCCCGTCTCCAACATAATTTCTGCTCCTTGTGATTGTGTATTTTTCCAATCAGTACACATTATATCATTGCCCTCTGAACTTAATTAGCTCTACAAGGGTAATCGTGAAACAGCACTGAAGTACGAGACCCAAAATAATGGAATCTAGTAGGTATATTCTGAAAGAAAAGAGCCATTGAAGAACCTGTAGTCAAAGAGTTCAAAAGAAACAATTCACCTGGACATGATCTAGGACTCCATCTCCGTTGATATCAGCATGGAGGCCACCTTCTTGAAGATGAAGCTGATTGAAATCCACGTGAATTACAGAAAATTAAAAGAAGGGGATTCATTAGCTCGTTATTTAAACAAGTAATCAAAAAATTAAATAGTGGACCAGAATAATTTAAATTTTAAAGAAAGAATATGCAGTGTCTCTGCATATTTTCTACATAACGTGAAAACATGGACTATTTCAATACGAATACATGGAATATTACCAATGATGTAAAGAGATAAATGTCACAATTCAATGAAGTTCGCAAGGTTAAAATGAGTAATCACTGTGAAAATTATGCAAAAACTAACTAATAGGTTTCCTAGCTCTTAACATTTTATATGCGTGAACTTAAAAGCATCATGTATGTGAATACGTTTTACAAGTTTCAGAGAATAAGAAATGAATCATCTATCACACTGGAAAACTTGGCCGGTCTACTATTTTGGACAATGAGATCTTGAGTCATTCCTTTGGTTTTAATGTCCCGGCCATTTGTTTATCTGCAATAGAAAAAGGGGCTGGATTACTTTGTGGAATCAAACAGTTTTTTTCTCAACCGCGTCTTTCCCTTCTCTACGACATCAATGCATACTCAAAGTTTATCTTTTTGTTTTTCCACTATCTATAATAGGTTTTCAACGGCAAATAGTACTCAAAGTTTATCTTTTTGTTTTTCCACTATCTATAATAGGTTTTCAACGGCAAATAGTAATAACGGGATGAATCACCTTTTCAATTAACAAACCTTGTCAAAAAAGTTCTTCATGGAATTGGCTCCACAATGGCCTTTGTGACCAATATCCAGCATTAATAGTTGTCATTGAAATGTCTAGTTGATGTTCACGTTATGAGACTAGCAAGGATACTACATAAGTATTCACAGAGCTCTACACTACAACAAGAGAGAGATCTCATAAACCCTTCTGCTAGGGAAAAGATCACACGAGAGTTGGCATATTAGCTTCTCTCTCGCCTGGGCTTGATTTCCAATGATAAGTCATCATTTTCAAAGTCGAACTTGCCCTGCCCAGAAACAAGCCGTTGTCAAAATAACCTTGCTTCTTTGCGTGAATTGAATCATCTGCTTTACAAAGATAGTTGGAAGAATAAAACTTCAACCTTCTAAGACTGGCTACAATCCTAAATTCCCAATAAAGTTCAGGTTCTGAGAGAGGTAGGGGATAGACCATTGTTCAGCCCAGTTAGGTGAGGGTGTCAGAGCACATAAGACTAGCTGCAAATTACAATCCTAGTGATTGCTTCATATTCGAGAAAGTGGCTTCTTCTGAAAGTCAAACCTACACCATGCAAGGAAACCTGAGCACTGACACTTGCACTGAGCAATGCCCCTAATATCTTTGGGTTCGAGAACCGAGGATGTGTGTATTGATGTACTCAATGTGCATACATATGATATATGTATAACTGTGAGTTTTCCTGTCAACGCACAAAGGTCATCTAATCCTCCGCATTTTTTCAAGGATTTACTTGCTGGCTACTTGTACAAAAGGTGCTTATTAGAAGTATGTTCTTTTTTGCTTTATGTTCATTGTAAGACCCGTACTCCTGTTACTGGATATCTGTAGAATCAAACCAATTGAGACCGTGGACACTCCTATTTTGATAGCCCTTGACAAACTTTGAACCCAATGACGTAGAAAAACACTTACTAAAGCCACAGAACGTCTGCTTTAACTGCTAATATCCTGGAAAACTGAACTTTGACAACAAAAAAATTTGACAAGTAAAATTTAACTTTCACAAATAAAAAACGTAGAAGCAACATCCTAAATTAGTATCAGAAGTTTCTCAGGTTCCTTAACGCAACTAATACAAGAAACCAAACAAGGAAATTATTTGTGCATTTAATGTCTACCTTACATACGGTACGCCCAGATGCCAAATGAACAGCTTCTATCCCTTCCTTCTGGTGAGCCACAACAACATTAGGAACCCACCAAAGCTGTGTGTAATTTGTTATGGTAGGAATGTAATTCATTGGCTGCATCAACAAACCAAAGGTTATAACAAGGAATTGTTGGAGAAACTAGCCAGAGGAGAACAGCCATAGATATTCCTTATAAAATAACAGGATCCACCCTAAACTACACCACAAGTCCTTTTTTTTTGTTTTTTTTGTTTTTTTTCTTTCTGCAGACAATAACTTGATATCATCGCCCAATAAGTTCCTTAAGCTTCCCCTTGATGTTAACTTTGTGCTTAAACTAAAGTTTCCATTCCAGGCCAAAGTTAACCCTCAAATATAGAATTAGCAAAAGGACCTCCGAGCTTCAATTTCCCTCAAATATGAAGTTTAATTTCATAGCCAAAGCTCAGACACAAAGAAAGTGAATAGGTCTGACTGAAGACTATTATCACAAATTCCATCGACGCCGTAGGAACATAATCAACTTCGAACAAATGATGCATCTCGACAGCCTCCAAAAGAGGTTCTCCAAGTTAAACTGAAACCTCCATGGGAAATTTAGAGAGCTATTGGTACATGGAAACAGCGGGCAAATACAACCTTCTTGGATTTTGCAGAACCAGCATATTTTGCAGCTTTTCCAATCAGGTTTGAAATTTTCCCTGTTGAGTCCTTCCCTGGAGGGTGGTTTTCCTCAGGCTTGTCGAAAGGGTAACTAGTAGCTTTCCCACCTGTTTTCTTCAAAGTTTTCCTTTTGTGCCGTCTGAAATGTGCCAATTTTAACAGAGTGTCTTCCCGCCTATCCTGGTCAAAAAGCACTTGCAGTGTGAATCACTACAAGACTGAGCAAATTCCGAAATAATTATTAACTACAAACTGAAGAGAGCAAATTAATATATTGTACATACCCAGTGATGAGGCATGACTCCGAGGATTGATTCTCTAAATTCCCTACATTCAAACTAAACATGATTTCAGACACATTATTCAGGAAAGATGTTAGTAACTTTGAAGCACAACCCTTTCAGACACATAGAAGTCCAAAACCTATCACAAATTCCCCATATCCAGATGGCTTTTACAAAAACGCAAACAAATACCTACATCGTTACAAAATCCGAAACGTGTGCCTAAAACTCATCATCCATCTGATGTCGCCTTAACTTGACAAAACCCTGAAAGGACTACTTCCAGGGAACAAGATAGGTTCTAGGTTCTTCGCATTTGATCCCGGAGGATATTTTTTGGAGTCATCATTATCTTTCTAAAGATATTGGGGATGTTTGGTCACCCCATTATTGCATTTTGGATAATGCATTTCCACATTATGAGCGTTTGGCCGCGGATTATGGAATCTATTATGCCAAAATGCATTATCATAAATGAACTTGAGAATTCACAATTTAAAAATCATCACTGGATGAGCTTTTTGGATTCTGATTCATACTCTCACACACAACCTTCTCCAAAATCAATTCTGCACATGTCATCCAACCAAATTTATAAATTATTACAGATTCTGATATCTCCTAAAAATCTATAACCTACAATTCACAATCCAAAATTTTGAAAAATATTTTGGATCCCAACTTATCTAATAGCTTTAGTCAGGTAACATTGTTTGGTTATTTTATCTTCATTTACAGTTATCATTTGGAAAACCCTATTTAAAAGACATCATATATTGTTTTGAATAAGTTCATGATACGGAATGAATTGGTTTTATTACTGGTGTGGATGCCTTTAAAACCCCTCTATGCGGATTTCTAAGGTTCCTTAGGTGTGGATTCCAAAGGGTTTATCTTTCTTCCATTTATCGTCATGCATCAATTTCAGTATCAGAGCAAACATTGACCCCTATCATTATTTGTGTTTTCTTTCCTTCCAAATAACTTTTACCTTTACAAAAAAAGTAAGGCAAGAAAGATGAGAAATCTCACACAGAGTTCATAGCAACAATGTCCAGAGGTCCAAATCATATCAGATTCCATCTACAGAAAAACACCAGCTTTGCCAGATCCATCAACATATCACTGTCACTAGTACGCCACACTTAAAGCTCTCATAAGATCCATCATTGGAAAGCTATTCATCAGTTCACCATCGCATAGGGTAATCCCACTAGATCTTCAATGGCACTTCCACAGCGACATTAACATTTAATTGGAGGTTTAAATTTCACCTTGCAAAAGTACTGTTCTCCTTTTTATAAATTCTGATTAATACCTATTTGCATCTGTAGATAAGTGAATTTGCAAAGGTCCAACAATTTGTGATTTTTGTTTCCTCACGTCTTTATCATAGAAAGAATGTATGGTTCAACTCCCTCTCATGCGAACCCAATTTCCATGAAAGATCTTGCGAAATTCACTCTCGACTTGTCAGCTAAGGTTGATTAAATAAATGTCAAAACAATGCACAATTGAATAAGTCTGTGGAGTAGCTTAGGTGGCCCAGTCATGGCCATTTGTTACATCTTGGTGCCTAAAGTCTCTTCCAATTGTTGTTCCTAACCAAGTTACAAGTGATTTTTCCACACTTGATCATTGCAAAAAATTTAATTGCAAACTTGTAATTGTTGGGAATTTTTCATAGAATATGATTTCTGACTGCGGCATTAAAAGAAGCAAACCTTGCAACTGAACAACATCCACAACCTTATGAGGTAGCTTCCAAAGATGGATCCAATTTTCTAGTTTCAAAGAGCTGACTAGTGCCAATCAAAATGGGTTCATTATATTTCAAAAACGTTTATTGTGATACAGAACACGGACACAGCAACGACACACGGACACATGATTTTTCCAAAAAGTAAGACAATGACCGTTGGGGATACATTAACTACATAAATCAGTTCAAAAAAAAAAACTACATAAATAAATATTAATATAAATGTATTATATTCATATAAAACTAATAGATTATGTGAGAGATTATTTTTCCAAATTGCAGATTAAAAATCCAACGAAAAAAACAAGAATAGCCTATTGTGTCTGATAGGTGCCTGATATGTGTCCGGTACAGTCAGGTGTCCAAAACGTGTCCGACTCAGAAAAAAACAATTAAATACTCGATGCAAACGTTTGTACGAGCGTGGTTTTTTTTCCTCGTCCGACACGTCTGCGATGTGAATATGAAAGTCCCAGACATGTACGTGCTCGTTGGATACTACTACCCATTGATATTGGCCATATCCTTCTCAATCGTACTTGGATGGTGAGTAAAGTGGCATAACAGGTTAGCGTATTTGGTATAATAGTAGAGCCATCTTGGTCAAGTGTCAAAAACATGGACCAAATGATAAGGAGGCACAACCCAGTTCATCCTCTGAGGGCCCGAGTATTAGCGAGCTGTTGGTGAGACTAGTCAAGCACATGGTTTAATGGTGATGGAAGTTCCATTTTCTCTCAAGGTCGATAATGTGTCAAATGACTGTCAAGCCTAATTTTGAAAGGAGCAACCTAACAATTTTTCTGATCTCATTGGGCCATTTGTTCATCAACCCAACCATATTCTCCTGCCTGTTCCAATCCTGACCTTGTTTGTGTTTCCAATATATTGGACCTCAATGCATATGTACCATATTAATCTTGAATTTTATCACAAAAAGGTGTTTCTTGCAGAAGGGGTTTTTAAGCCTATTTTGTTAGCCGCAGATATTGGGACTGACGCTTCTCCGCGATGTTTATCAAGGGGCATGGTTCAACCTTATACCCTTGAGCTATTGGAGCTAGACCACACGTATAACTCGTCAGAGTCGAGTACCTCTAATCAGGGAACAAGATAGGCTCTTTGTGTTATCTTTATCCATGCAATTATATTATCTAGTAGCTTTAGTTGAAATTTTAGGATTTATCGATTAGATAATGTGGTTTTATTATCTTATCTTCATTGGTAGTTATCATTTGGAAGAGTCTATCTAAAAGACTCTTTAGATATTGTTCATAGTTTACCATATGGATATAATTTGTTTTAGAATTTGTGTGGATGCCTTTAGAACCCCTTTGATGTGGATTCATAGGGTTCCTAGGTGCGGATTCCAAAGGCTTCAGCTTATTTATCTTCCCCTATCCTCCGGCATCAACTACGACTAATTAAAGATCAAAAAGTTTAAACGAAGAAAAACAAAAAGAAAAATAGAAGCAAAGGCCGAATTCCTGTTGAAAGGCAATAATGAACTAGAAAAAAGCCTTCTAACAGGTCGTAGCATAAGTGGGACATTTAAAAGGCAAAGAAATTTGAAATTATGTCTCAAATACTGCTTGCCAACCATTATATACAATAAGGGTGGAGTCTGTGAGATCCAAAAAGAATTCGAAAAGCATATCTTATCCCACAAAATCCTAATATTTTCCACCCCTATTAGAATAAGTTTATATTAGTAGTTTGCATTTGTCCCCATCGCCTATCTTAGTCATGTAATGTGATGCACAACAATATAAATAACAGTGACTTTTGTTAGGGTTTGTTAACACCACTAAGAAATGTGATGCACAATAATATAAATAACAGTCCCTCCCTCCCTCAACATGGTATCAGAGCCTAAACCTAATCCACCTTAGACGTACGAAATCCTACCACCATCGCTTCCTACCACCACCGTCAAGCACAACCCACCCACCAACCGAAAACCCTAAATCGATCGTTGCCTCTGTAACCCCAGTAAACAGCAGCCACTGAAACCTTACATCGATAGCAACCCTACCACGTTTACCATCTTCCATCACCGTCATCAACCAATACCAACCTTGGAATCGAAACCCAAGCATTAAAACCCCATATCGACTACTCTACGACCCTAAAAGTGCCAAATCGACACTGCAACAACCAATAAAACCCCAAATCAACTTTTTTACGGACCATTAAGACCCCAAATTGACACTTTTACGCACCTTAAACTCCTTGCCAGCCTTCGCCTGCCCTAGGCAACCATTGTCGGTCCTTCTGCAGTCCTCGACGACACTTGTTGTGGATCAATTTTGTGTTTTCGTTTCTCAAAGACTTGATCTGATGTTCGAAAACTCTTCTCTAGTACTTGTTGGCTTCTGAAAAGTCTTTTCTAGTCTGTTGATGCTTACTGTGTTGATCCGTGGTCTCTATGCAATCTGGAGATGTTTCTGGGTTTCTGTTGCTCTTGTTGAGTGACTATATCAGATGGGTTCACGGTCATTGCAGTCTGTTGGTTATTATTAGTTGTTTGGGGCATGTCTTGCTCAGTGATTTGTTGCTGGCTGTTTCATTATTGAAGTTGTGGGTTGATCAATTGGTTGGTTTGTTGGTGGTAATTGGCCTCTCCATTATTTGGTACAATGTCCGAAGACAAGTTTGCTAGTTCTGGTTCTAGGTCTAGTTCTATTATTATTGGTAGTACTTCTAGCTCCTCTCGGCTTCGTGAAAAGGATTCTATTACCTCCATGCCTTTGACTGGCAACAATTATGCTATTTGGTGTCGCGCTATCAAAGTTTTTATATGGGAGAGTGAAAGTTTCGTTATTTGACAAATGATCCTCCCAACAAAAAGGCCAAGGAGTATAGTGACTGGGAAGCTAAGGATTGTCATATTCGTGTTGAGTTGTGGAATAGTATTGAACCTCAGATTAGTGGCCCTCTGTTTTACCTCGATACTGCCAAGCAAGCGTGGAATCAGATTGCCAAGATGTATTCTGGTGTTAATAATCTTCGTCTATGATCTCCATCACCAATTCTTTTTTGTCAATGGGTATTGGATCTTTGGAGGACTATTATTCCAAATTTCGTGGCATTTGTGAGGAACTCTGTGTTTATGAGCCTATCTCGAGTGATCCTCAGGTTATGGAGCGTCAGCGTGAGCGTTTGGAGGTCACTCGATTTCTATATGGTTTGCCACCATTCTATAATCCAATTCGGTCTCAGATACTGAGAGAGAGCGGGAGTTGCCCTCTCTCAATGAGGTGTTTACTCGTCTTTGCCAAGCTTCTATTTTAGATGCTAGTTCTGTTTCTCAGCCACCATTTGATCTTTCTGCTTTAGCTTTTGATGGTTTTGGGTCGAGTAGTGGATGTGGTCGTGGCCATGATTTTGGGTTTAGCAGTCGCAGTCATGGTTCTGAAGCTATGATTCGGGTAATAGTTATGGTGGTCGTCGTGATTCTGGGTTCAGTAGTTGTTGTTCCAGCTGTGGTGGTATTAGTCATGGTTGCACGTCAGGGGAAGGTAGTTCTTGTTGTGGCTGTGGTACCCGAGTGCGTACTCATTGTGGGGGTACAAATCATACAGTGGACTATTATCATAATCTTTATGGTTTTCCCCAGGCTCACTAGGTTGCTCATTCTGAAAATACTGGACAATTTACTCATTCTTCTGCCGACAATAAGGTGACTATCTCAGCAGAGGAGTACCAGCAATGCCAGCACCTTACGTCGATTCAGCCTTCCATAGAGACTTCTTCCTCCACTGCTACGTTTGCTCAAACAGGTCCCTTTGTTGCTTGTGTTACGTCTTCTTTTTCTTCTCCTTGGATTATAGATTCTAGAGCTACTAATCATATGACTGATACTTCTAAATTCTTTTCTACTTGTCAATCCATTGATAAAACATCTCATGTTACCTTAGCAGATGGTTCCACTACTGCGGTTACTTGTGTGGGTTCTATTCCTGTCTCTTCATCTCTTACTTTAAACTCTATGTTATGTGTTCCACGCTTACCCTTTAATCTTGTTCCGTCACATTTTCTCTTAATGGTTGTGTTTTTCAAGATCTCAAGATGAAGGGGAAGATTGGTGGCGATGTTGAACGTTGTGGCCTATATTACCTGACCAATAATCCTGCTCAATCTGTTGCTCTTCAATCCTCAAATTCTCCATATTAGCAACATTGTCGTCTTGGCCATCCATCTCTTCAAAATCCAAAGCGTCTAGTCCCCTCATGCGGTTCTCTTAAAGAGTTGTCATGTGAAGTCTATGAGTTTAGTAAGCATTGTCGAGTGCCATTTTATCCTAGAGTAGAGCGTCGTGTGTCTAGTCCTTTTTTAGTTAGTGCATTCAAATATTTGGGGGCCTATTCATGTGCCCGATGTTTTTAGTTTTCAGTACTATGATATTTTTGTGGATGATTTCTCTCACATTACATACTTTTATCTGATGAAAGAGAGATATGAGTTGAAGTTTATTTTTAAATCATTTTACATAGAAATAAAGACTCACTTTTAATACCTGCATTTCGTAAGTTTCGTTGCAATAATGCACGCAAATATTTCCACAATACACTCTCAATTTTTTGATGATCATGGTATTATTCATCAGTCGTTATGTGCTCAGACTACACAACAAAATGGAGTTGCCAAACGCAAGATTTTACATTTTATCAGAAGTTATGCGTGCAATGTTATTTCAAATGCAAGTTCCTAAGTCTTACTGGAGTGGCACAGTTCTTACCGCCTGCTATTTGATTAACCGTATGCCCTCTACTGTCCTAGGGGGTGACATACCCCATTTGGTCTTGTTTTCCAGTTGTCCACTCCACTCATTACCCCCTCAAGTTTTTGGGTACATGTGTTATGTTCACTCTCTGGATCCTGACCGGAGCAAACTAGACCATCGATCCATTAGGTGCATCTTTTTCTTGGTTACTCTGCATTCAGAAAAAGTATAAATGTTACTCTCCATCTTTACGTCGTCACTTTGTGTGTGCCGATGTCACATTTAATGAGTCACTCCATTTTTATTTAGAGTCTGTCACTACCAATGATCTGCTTGCATCTCGGTCTGTGTTTCCTATCGCCATCCCGTCAAGTACTGTTTTCCCACCAAATCCTTTGCAAGTATATGCTTGTCGTTCTAAAAATCCACCAGTGCCATCTCAGCTAGCAGCCCCATCTTCACCCACTGCTCTATCTTCCCCTCCTTTGCGGGATCCAAACAACATTGATCTTCCTATTTGCCCACCGTAAAGGTATTCAGACATGCACTATACATCCTATTGCTCAGTTTACTTCCTATAATCATTTGTCACCGTCCCTCCGTGCTTTTACTGCTTTGGTTTCTTCTGTTTTTGTTCCTAAGACTGTTTAGGAGGCCTTATCTGTATCTGAGTGGTAGAAAGCTGTGGAGGATGAGATGTCTGCTCTTCATCATAATGGGTACTTGGGACTTGGGTTCTCTTCCTGCTGGTAAGACTACTATTGGTTGTCATTGGGTATTCACTATCAAGTATCTTCTTGGCGGCACTGTTGAGTGTTATAAAGCTCGTCTTGTTGTCAAAGACTACACCCAGACTTATGGTGTTGATTACTCAGAGACATTCTCTCCAGTTGCTAAATTTGGTTCTATTCGAATTCTTATTTCTCTGGCTGCGAACCTTGGTTGGCCATTGTTTCAGTTGGATGTCAAAAATACCTTCCCCATAGGGATCTTCATGAGGAAGTTTACATGGAGCAACCACCTAGGTTTGTTACTCGGGGTAGGCAATTAGGTATGTCGGCTTCGCAAAGCTCTAGATAGACTTAACCAGTCCCCTAGAGCATGGTTTGGCAAGTTCAGTGATGCAATTTTGAGATATGGCATGCATCGTAGTCAGTCCGATCATTTTGTGTTCTCCCTTACTTTTGACCGAGGGAAAGTGTTATTGATAAATTAAAAATCTTCTTACATCAGCAGTTTCATACTAAAGATCTGGGAAAACTTCAATATTTCTTAGGTATTGAAGTGGCCCGATCCAAAGAAGGGATTAGCTTATCACAGAGAAAGTAATATTCTTGAGCATACAGGTTTGTTGGGAACTAGACCTGTTGAGACTCCTATAGATCCCAACGTCAAATTGTGTGTGGACCAGGGGGATCTACTTTACAATCCTGATCAGTAGCGCCGGTTGGTTGGTAAGCTAGATTAGCTTAGAAATACACATCCAAATATCTCGTTTGCAGTTAGTTTGGTGAGTCAGTTTATGTCTGCTCCTCGTCACCCACATTGGGAGGTGGTCCTCAAAATCGTGAAGTATCTTAAGTTACATCCAAGACACGGTTTGTTGTATCGAGCTAGTGGACACTTACGTGTTAAGGCGTTCACTACTGGATATTGTGTGTTTCTTGGTGGAAATCTTGTCAATTGGAAGAGTAAGAAGCAAACAGTGGTTGCCCTGTCTAGTGCAGAATCAGAGAATAAAGCAATGGCACACGCAAAATGTGAGGTTGTATGGTTGCGATAATTTCTTGAAGAGAGAGTTCAGTGTTCAGTTGCCCATGCCGTTGTATTGTGATAATCAAGCAGCTATTCACATTGCTCCCAATCCGGTTATTCATGAGAGGTCTAAGCATATTGAGGTTGATTGTCATCTAGTGCGTGAGAAGTTGACTGGTGGTGTGATAGCTACTCCATATGTGTCTACTAATGCTCAGTTGGCGGACATGTTTACCAAATCATTGTTCAAGCCACGGTTACAGTTGTTGTGTAACAAGCTGGGACTTTTTGATATTTATTCTCCAAATTGAGAGGGAGTCATAAAATAAGTTTATATTTGTCCCACATCGCCTATCTTAGTCATGTAATGTGATACACAATAATATAAATAACAGTGACTTGTGTTTTTTTTCATCGCAGGGACTTGTGTTAGGGCTTGTTAACATCCTCTCTCTCTCTCTCTCTCTCAAACAACAAAAACATTCACTTTGTTCACTTCACATTTCTAAAAAAATTTCCAAAAAGATTCTTTCCCCATCTCTCATCTCTCCAATCATTAATCACATTTCTCTCTCTACTCATACCCCTCTCTCCAATCATTATTCTCATTTCTCTCTCTATCTCTCTCTAATTATTACACTTCTCTCTAATTATTACTTTTTCCAAAAACTCATCCAAACACTATCTCAAAAATATTTCTCAAAATATTCTTCTCAAAACTCTCAACCAAACAAAGTGATTGTCACTGGACAATGCAAAAAGAGAAAATTAGTACTCTCCTCACCTAGCAACACATGACATAGCAGCATGGAATTAATATTAAGTTCCTTGAGCCAAATACCAACCCAAATGTCCACTTTAAGAAGTAAAACGCACATGTCCATTCCAAATTGGCTTGTGAGGATAAACCAAAGGTACATGGGGAAGACAACTGCCCACCCACCCACAAGGATTGATCAACAGAGACATGAATGACCTTACACACAGGATAAATAAACAGCGAATCTAAGCCACTCGACTTGAATAAATATGAATGGAAATACAAGATGAATAGGAAACCATACATACAGGAAAAGCAGAAACTTAAGTCAACAAACAAAAAGCAGTGCAAAATGACTGTATTTTTTTACAAATCAAGTAATCATCAAGAATGAAAATGATCTTACGACCTCATTCAAGAAGAACAAGGAACATACAAGGATTGATCAGCAACAGACAAATCACAATTCACAACATTCAAAGAATAAACTTCTCAACCTGCTTCACCACATACCTCTCCAGGATGACGGCTGTTCAAAGCATGGGCATCAAGTTTGTAGTTATGCTGTGGAATTAACTGCGACGCATCCGAAGAATGTCCTTCCAAATCCTACAACAACCAACTGATAAAGTTAGAAAACCAAAAAAGACATGCCTTGTATAATTATCAAAGCTACAATGTTAATCACATGCTAAAAGTAAGATTGAAGCCCATGCCAAGATTTTATATCAATTGATACTGACGGTAACACCACCATCATAAAAGTCATAATTTTACGATTATATAAAACTCTACACACCAACATTCTGATAACCTCTACCCGCACCAAATAGACAGAACAACAAATTCAGATTAAGCAAATCGTTGTCGGGGAAAAATAAAAAGAAGCATCGAGTTTAGATGCATAATTATCGAACACGGTGCCAGTAAATCTTAGTTGCAGGAACCTTCCAAAATGGGTACGCTCCCAAGACGGGAGCTCGAATCAGCACTCTTGGGAGCTTGACGCGAGCTCGCTCCTAACTAGGATGGGAGCTTAAAAGGCCATTAAAGCAATTATTCTCATACTTTTAGGGGTGTGGAAATAAGAATATGAAAATCACGAGTCAAGAAGTTTTGCAAATTGAAAATATCTAACTTCCAAAAAAATTACCCTTTAAGATAGGGAAAATTCTCAATAAGTATCATTTTTCCTTCAATGGTTAAGTATTTAAATATTATATATATATAGGATCCCGTTCTACTAAGGACTCCCTCAAACTCGTAATTTGCGAACCTCATGGATCGGGGTCGAATCTCGACGATCCGAACCGCTCAATGTGTTTAAAACGTGATTTTAAGGGTTACCGCGAGGATTCGTCCGAAAAAAATACTCGGAAGGGCTTCATTCGATCATTTTTTTGATAAATTATATATGTACGGTTATTATGAAAAACCGCTCGGATGAAGCCCTTTTGGGTATTTTTTTTTTTTGTGATTCCTCGCGTTGGCCATGGAAAACATGTTTTAAACACATTGAGCGGTTCGGATCGTCGAAATTTGGTCCGAAAAACATGTTTTTGTGATTATATATAGGAAGATGTTCTATTGAGGACTCCCTCAAAGATCATCTCAGTGAGGACCACCCCTTTTTTGATTTTTTGGACCAAATTTCGACGATCCGAACCGCTCAATGTGTTTAAAACATGTTTTCCATGGCCAACGTGAGGAATCACAAAAAAAAATACCCGAAAGGGCTTCATCCGAGCGGTTTTTCATAATAACCGTACATATATAATTTATCGAAAAATGATCGAATGAAGCCCTTCTGAGTATTTTTTTCGGGCGAATCCTCGCGGTAACCCTTAAAATCACATTTTAAACACATTGAGCGGTTCGGATCGTCGAGATTCGACCCCGATCCATGAGGTCCGCAAATTACGAGTTTGAGGGAGTCCTTAGTAGAACGGGATCCTATATATATATATATATGATCTATGTATGCTCCTTAGGCGCTCCCAACCTTGGGAACTTCTAGGTGCCTCCGCTCCCGCTCCCGCTCCCGCTCCCGCCCCCGTTCCCGCTCCCGTCCCCTCATCCGCTCCCGCTTCATGCAACTGAGCAGTCGTCAACCGACCTTAATAGATTCACTGAAACTTACATACATGACAAAGAAGTGAAAGAACAAAGAAAACAGGAGGGGGAAAAAAAAAAAACAGTAGTTTTAACATAATTAAGACCAGTAATAATTTTGGCCGCTCTACGTTACAGTTCTTGATATGGTTGGTTACTTAACACTAAAATGTAGTGCCGAAGTTGCAGAAATGAAGAAACGTCATAGAGATAGCAAATGTAATATATAGAGAAAGGGGTTAACCTCATTCCTTGCTTTCCATCGCTTTGTGCCAGTTCGACCAGCAAATGCATAGAATGCAAAATGGCGTAAATCCCCAGTTCCAGAATTCTCAGGAGCCTGTACAGGATGCAGAATAATCATATCAACAATCTGCTACGAAATCATAAAAGAATGACGGGTGAAACACGATATAAACAAAACAACTATGTCATTGACTCCATGCTATTGCAATCAAGATAAGCAGATTTTTTTAATCACTAGAAGTGGAAAAACCCACAAGAAACACTGTATTTTGTAAGACGAATGAAAAATTAAAAAATTTTAAGTTGTGAACAACTTTAATAGTAGTAACATAGGTAGAAAAGAATGAGATAATTCTTTATGCCTCACTTTCTTCCTAACCTTGCACCAGAACATATTGAACAAAAGAATCTCGGAAATAAAACTTGATAAACACACTCAAATGCAAAAATTACGATTTTACATTTTATAACAATAATGAAGAAAAAGCAGAAACACTATGACCTACATGAGTCCATCCAAGAACAAGCACTGCAGACTTTAAACTAAGTAGTTAGTATGAGAGGCTCTGCCGTTCCGGTAATTACAAATACGTATAACGCCAGAAACACAAGTTGAAAATGCATAATCGAGCTAGCCTCACTGGCGATAGAAATTTAGCACATTGATCTACCCAATGCAAAGAAGAAAGCAATGGATGCCAACCATGACATAAGGAGCTTTTTTATTATTATCGTCTAAAACCAATAACAAATCACATTTGGCATGTCCATATGACTTGCAAAAGTCAGCCTTGCATGCACCACGAAACAAGAAGACATGAAAGCCTAACTGACATAGGAGCTGAGCCCAACTCACACAAAGACGTCATGTGGAAACTCCTATGCAGTACACAAGGTAGACAAAGCCTAGTTACTCATAAATCCATGAGCTGTTTTGAAGGGGGGCGAAACTCCCTGGATTTCAAGCAAAATTACAAAGGATCTTTCGGGAACTCTTAACAAAGTTCAAGAAAAAACCATTGGAGACCCTTTCTGAATACTGAGAAAACATACTAGAAACATTTTTTAGGATCGGCAAAAAGGATATTTTATTGATCGATATTGGGTATATCGAGGAAACGGTTGAAATGAGAGCATAAAGGCTAGAGCTATAAATCTAAATCCCACCTATATTGGCACCTATACCCTAACCAATAAACTACTCAAGAGAACAACTCAAGAAGTAAAATGCCACACATCCAACACAATATTGGATGAAAAAAGAGGATAAAAACTCCAAATCTTACAAAGAGTAAATTTTCACTCTCCAAATTCTATTGAGCTCCTCTTGAAGTCCTCAACAGAATGCTCTTTGATAGCATACAATCTGTTCATCCAAACAGCCATTGTAGTCTTGACAAGATCTGCAACTTCCTCAACTTCTGGTATAGTACTCTAACTTCCTAGCAAAAATTTTGCAAATTACAGAATCTATTCTACAACCAAATGCCCAAGAGATCAGACAAATTTGATGGAGATACCCAGGATACATTCCACCAGTTCATTACACCAGCTTGGATCCTCCGAGGCAATAGGCAGAGTAGAAGCAAATATTGTGAGTTTCCAGTTCGGAGGAGAAAAATGAGTATGTGTCCCTCTAAACCACTTCCTAGAAACATACTAGTGATTTATTTGAAATTGATTCTTTTTGTTCTATAAAATTTCCTAATATTCTTACAAATTTCTGTATAACAGTTTGGCCTTATAGTTTATAACAACTTGCCCTGAAAGTTTCCGAATACGTTGATCCTCTTAAAGTTAAAAACTATTTTATGAGCTTACATTTAGATATTAAACTTGAGCAAGCATTTCCGATCCCCATTATATTCTGAACCAAAGTTCACGTTCCCTTTCTCATATTGTTTCACATTTTTTCTTTCTTGTTTTAGCAATTAAGGGACAAATCCAGGAACTTTACTGATACAACTTAGGATCTCAGATTGTCGAAGGACAAGAAAAGAAAAGGAAATGCAATTACTTGTTTTTCTTTTATAGTTTAGCGTGCTAAACAGAAACAGATGATCTTGAGGGATACTATTCAACTCATTCTGATTTCCTTGTTCCAACTAAACAGAAGTAAAGTATTCAGCTTCTCTCTGTCACTTCGTTTTCCTTCCCCACCTCCTTCTTCTTTTCCTGTACTTTTTTTCAACATATCCTAGAATCACAGCAGCATAAAACAAGGCAAAAGGAAGTCATGCCCAAAATCTTAATAACCAAATAAAGGTTGATAACTACTAATAAGCCAGAATGGAAGTCCATAGCAAGCTAGTTTGTGCAACAGTTGAAACATGATTAAGTTAACAAAAAGGGCTACAAAATCCTAATGCTCCTAAGCCACAAAAGGTCCTTACTTCTTTTTCATTAGCACTTCTTCTATGCTGCTCAGCTTTTTTCTCCACCATCCCAATTTCCTCAAAAGGATCGTCATAAATCTGAAACCATAACAAAGAAGATTATTGCACGAGAACCAGAGTAGAAATGCAAAATTTCAAAGTTATACATTTGAAGACAATAAAGCAAATCTAATTCCATTTTCCCCCGCCAAAAGGGAAAAGAGAATCCGCTAATTATCGATAGATAAAATTACAATCTGATCATCATATCAAGATAAGCTGAGATGAGAAATTGAAAGTACATGCTAATGCAGCAATAGCAAAAATGGGGCCAAATCCCATAACGTCAGGGAGAAAATATGCTCATTGACAATGCTGACCCCAAATTTCTGGATAACCTCTGAGCCCGACTTCTGAAGTTTACTAAAAACCAAGATAACATCTTTCATTCAACAGAGTATGTAAGCCCAATAGGCCGAGCTTCCTTTGGTTTGGCAAATCCACGCCCAAAACATATACATACATTGTCGTGTATCGTATTTTTATGGCACTATAATTTTCGGTATTTATTTTTAGAGTGTTTCAGGTGTGGAAAATTAATCATCTCAATATGTATTTTTATTCGAGTGCGGTAGCTTTTAGTCAAGACGGATTGATCATTTTGAAGACAAAGTTGGATGCTACAAGTTTTGCTCAAACATTTCAAGGATCTCTACTAGCGAAACATTCTGATTGAGTTTTGCAGGACATTTGGCTCAAGCAAAGCAGCCGGCGAAAATGCAAAAGGAAAAAGTTGGGTGCTACACATTTTGCTCAAGCATTTCAAGGCCCTTTTATTAGCAAAACATTCTGATTGCTTTTGCTGGATATTTGGCTTGAGCAAAAATGCCCGATTCAGCAACTATAAAAACTCAGAGGTCTTTTCTGTTAACCACAGCAGCCATATTTCGACCCTTTGTGCCTCTCTCTTCGAAATACCAACCAAGAGTGCTAGGGTTCATGAACTTTGAAGATTTGTGAAGGCTTTTCATTGCCGTGAGATCAAGATCATCTTCAAAGGGTTTCATCGTTCATATTCAATTCAACGTTTCTCTATCAAAGTCCTTTCGTGGAGATCGAGAGGCAAAATAGTTGGAAGGCTTGAGGATTCAAGACATGGCGATCATGCAAGGGTGTGATGTACGTGGATTCGGCAAGTAGGGCTTAGGAATCGTGGTGAGGATACACGGTCATCGAGTAAGTCCACTTGTAATCACACATTTATTTAGTGCATGATTCCTTCCCCTGATTTTTTACCCTTTTCGGGGTTTTTCCACGTAAATCTTGTGCCTTGTTCTTTTATCGTTTAGTTTGGAGAAGTTTCTTACTATCATTATTATTCATCGCATCGATTTAGGAATTTCAGAGTAATTACATAATTTTGGGGCCACCATTTATATACGTCTAGAACGACTCTACATTATGCAAAGAGACCAAATTCAGATAGAACCACTTGCAAAATTGACCAAATTCAGATAAACAATATCGGGTAAGTATTTCATTTAGTTTGATTTGTTAGACACGTCCCACTTCTTGCATTGTCTCTTACTGAATTTAAACTGAGCTTGGGCCTTGCATTGAGGGTTGCCAATGTATTAGAAATTGCTTCATTAATATGTGTATTTACACAGGGCATGTTTGATTCCGAGATTAATTGTAGGAAGGATTGTAAAAGATGGGGATTAAGATCTGCGATAGAGGACACATAAGGGGTCCACAGGATAATGAATGGGATTATGTATTCCATGGGATTACTTCAGTTATATTTGGTTAGGTTGGAATAAAGAATGTGATAAGAATGGGATTATGATCTGAGGTAGAGGAGACGCAAGGGGCCCGCAGGATAATGAATGGGATGTATTCCATGGGATTACTTCAGTTATGTTTGGTTAGGTTGGAATAAAGAATGGGATAAGAAAATGAGAATTAGTTTTGGCCATTGGATGAGGAAGGAATCTAATCCAGAAGAAGCAACTATCTAGTACCCCATATGGGAGACTATTTCATGAAAGAGTCTGGACTCCGAAAAGATGCAATCCCTCTCTTAGTCCCATGCACGACAAACACCTGACAGCAAAGAAAGAGGGAACATGTTGGTCCCCATGTTCCCCCTAATCCCAATCCACCCTCAAAGTCCAGGTAATCAAATGAGACCTATCTATATGGTGGTATCAGAACAAACACCCCAACCCCAAAGCACATGGCGGCCACTGATCCTACTGCAGGTGACTAAAAAAGAACAGAGATTTGTATCAAATCAATCTAATTTGATTTACTAGTTGAAATCTAGCAAAACCATCTCAGTTTTATGGACCATCTGATGAAAATGGAGAAGAATAAAATGTGCTCACTAGGAGTAGGGGCACTCATGTTCACCCACCCATTATTCTTTTTTTGTCCTATTCTTCAGCTTTCGATAGACTTCAATACAATTTAATATATAGGAATTCTACAATTTTGTTAAATATGAAGTAAACAATACTACACAGTATTACACATAGAAGATCAAGAAATACTAGACGTACATGGGGTTGCACTTCCATTCTTCCACCAACAATTATCAATCCTGCATCTCCATGCTTGAGGGTATAATTACTAACTGATATAGATATCTCTCTGTGATGAGCATTGTGTGGAAAATCCTCCTGCAAATTATAGGTATGAGCTAAACAAAAGAATTACAAGTGAAAAGTTAACAAGGGGAAGACAATTCACCTCTAAATTCAATTTACCACACGAGTTTATCAAATACAGTACTTAGCAACATAAAATGTGAAGCAACAAAAAAAAACCTGTAGATTTTCTTCCCATAGCTTCTTGAGGTTGTGATCGAAACACATTACAGACCAATCTGATGTAACAACAACTAGGACCTGCTTCTGTACTTGACCATGCTTATAAATCCGGTCAATAACTCCTGTAGCCATTGCCACAGCACGTCTTCCAGAAGCAACACGGGTTTTGTCCGGTAACAAGGTGATCTCTGAAAGAACACGTGCTTCACTGAATCCTTCATCCACACGCCTAGCATGGGGCTCCAAAACCTAGATGCGAAAAAAGAGGTGAAAAAGCTACAACTAAATGAATAATGATGTTGGTATTGTGGAGGAAGGGAAAAAAATGTATCAGCTAGCAAGAAATCAGCTAAAAGGACAAAAAATTTAAGCCTTTTTTTTACGACTTACATCCATAAAAGTTTCCTCAGTGATACTCCCTCCATCCCAAATTGTTTGTCCATTTTTTAAACTGGTGCCATTTTTATTGTTAAATCTTTCAATTTATAATGTTTTCCGTAATTGTGAACACTTTGTATTATAAAACTCATCGAGAACTATCAAACAAGATCCATATTGAATATTTTTTGAGATTCATATTGAAAGATATAAGCGATGGAAATTGGCTCGAATATCCAAAATAGACAAACAATTTGGGACGGAGGGAGTAGTAAACAAAAATAAGCAACTGGTAACATCCCTGATACCCACTGGTACAAAAGAATACACATCAGGATTTAAACCACTTAACGACATAAAGAGGTTTTCCTATCCCATGAAAATACCAGAATTTAGTTGCAGCACCGTAATAGACTAAGGGTATTCACGTGAATACCTTCGATTTTCTTACACATGACAACTATACATATACTGGTTATATGTATTAATTGCAGCAGCAGTGTACAATTGAACAGCCAACCCACTCTACTCTAAAACTTGAACCCCGAACCCAAGCTCACTTGTACATAACTTATCAGCTTGCTTATTTTCAATATGTGCCAAGGGGCCATATTTGGCTGCTCATTTAGCTGCTATTGGATATGACTCTTTACATGATGGTAACTACATCCATTGAATACATTGAGCCACAATATCGATGTGATTGACAACAACCAAATCCGATGATTGTAGTTCTATTATCAAATTGGTTAAATGGTAAGATATTGTTTATTGTTAGACCTAAAAGACTCATTTCTCTTTCTGTTTAACATTTTAGCAGAAATAATATCACATAAAGCTCTCTTTTGGTTGTGATCGGAGAGGTTTAAGTTAACTTCTTGGTTAAGAATAGGCAGCATGTATACTGCCAAGTCTTCTTTTTTTTTTTTTTTTTTTTTTTAAATCAATGCTCTCAATATTGTGTCCTTGATGACAGCCCTTACTAAAATTTCAGGAGCCAGTACTGCGAGGATTTTAACCAATTATAGCTTAATATTTTGGAACAATTAGGGTTGAAACAAGATGATGTGTTGAAAAGTCCAGCAGATGAACATGTACATGGGAATTTGAAAAAAATGAGGACATGGATATGGCAGGGGACACGCCAATATTTGTGTATATAAAAATAATATATATATATATATATATATATATATATATATATATCATTTTTTCCATGCTTAAATACATCATATATGCATGCATAAATATCATGTACTCCCTCCATCCCTATTTTATAGTCACTCGTTCCATCCTAACCGTATAGAAAATTGATTAATTTTCCAATTGGTAATACTTTTTATATGCAATATGGATCATATTGCATATAAAAAGTATTTATATTTATAGAAAGTATTTATATTTTCCATCCCTTAAACATGTTTTTATATTTTGCAAATGGTAATACTTTTTCAATAAAATGCGAGGAATCATATAAAAAAAATGCCCGGTCATTTTTTTTGTTGATTTCTGGCGGGGACCCTTAAAAACATGTTTTAAATACATTGCACGGTTCGGATCATCAAAATATGACTGGCAAGAGGAGGTCCGCACCTTAGCAAAGTAAGAGATCCCTCACTTGATCCGCAGTAAATCAATCCAATTCAAGTAAGTCCCACACAAAGCTACGGTGCGGACCTCCTATTTCCTGATCGAATTTTGATAATCCGAACCGTTCAATGTGTTTAAAACATGTTTTTAAGGGTCCACGCAAGGAATCAACAAAAAAAAATGACAGGGAAAGGCTTGTGAGCAGTTTTAAACATGTTTTTAAGGGTCCCCCAAGGAATCAGCAAAAAAAAAGACCGGGAAGGGCTACCTGTGTGTGTGTGTGTGTGTGTATATATCACTAAACTTCCTATCCAAACCCTTAAAATCTGGACTTCGTCCACACCTCATAGATCCCGATCGAATTTCGACGATCCGAACCGTCCAATGTGTTTAAAAAGTGTTTTTAACGGTCCCCGTGAGAAATCAGCAAAAAAAAATACCAGGAAGGGCTTGATCTGAGCAATTTTTCATAAAAACAGTATCTGTTCATTTTTATGAAAACTGCTCGGATGAAGCCATTCCCAGTATTTGTTTTGCTGATTTCTCGCTGGGGCCCCTTAAAAACGCGTTTTAAACACATTGAAATATTCGGATCGTCGAGATTTAGTACAAAAAGTGAAGGTCCGGATTTTAAAAGCTTGCAGGATCCTTGATAGGAAGTGGACTGATATAATATATATATATAATGTACCCCCCTACGTGTCGTGTGCTAGTTTTAGGGACAATCATGTGTCCGCGTATCCATGTCGTGTCATGTGTCCGTATCCGTGCTTCTTAGCTACTAAGTGGGTCTTCAGCTATCTGGCAGACACTCATGATATCGAGATAGTGGCTTTGGAAGACGTGGTGGACTATGTGGAATCAAATTATGTAGGGACCTCGATTCTTGAAGTTCCATGGCAACTTATGCATTAAAATGGTCTTGTTTGTTGAAAGTCTACTCTATAGCATCCAGTTGCTATATCTACTAAAAAGGCAAGAGTTCATGGCAGTGACCGGCAGCAAAAAAAAAGCAGATTGACTTACAGGGTTAGTCCGTAAACTTGGTTTCATGTAGGAAAATGTGGTGCTGCATTGTGACAGTTAGAGAGAACTTCACTTGACGAAAAATCAAGTATACATCGCAAGGAAAAATATGAGTACATTGATGTGCATGAGTGGTTAGCGTTAGGGGATCTATTTTATCTTAGATTTATACTGATGAGAATATGTTTAACACGTTGACGAAGATTGTCACTCGAGACAAGTTGGAGTGCTGATTGGGCTTGCTTCATGTTCTCTTATGGATTAAGACTTAAGAGTTAGAGGGCGGACCGGTGGAGCACTCACACCCATAAAGGGAATGCAGTTCAGGGCAGAACAAGCTTTTCTTCGGGATGATTTATGAAATGCATGCAAGGCGGAGATTTGTTAGGGTGGCTAGCATTGAGGGGGGAAAGGAAGGTATGTTCAAATGGGCTGATGGTTGTCCAAATGCTCGTACGCAGATAGACTTTCCACGGCTACAATATATCCACTCCGGAAGTTGATCAAGTCTGTCCGAACATGCCGAGCTCTAAATGTTTTCAATTGTTCGTTTTAGGATTCATGAAGGTTGTCTTTTGGTGAGAGAAACAAGAAAAACAGAGAGACAACTGAAAGGAGATGGGAAGCTTGAAATCGTTATTGTTCCCTCATCGGCTCATCCCCCGGGTGTATACACATAACCTATGTGTTGAACCACCTAAATCTTGTTTTCTTGTAATTGTTGCTTTGCTTGCTTTATTTTCATTCATCTTTATTGTTTGTACTATAGACCGATCAAGTTGTGTATTTCACTTAAGCAAGACCATAAGAAATAGGAAACCGTGTCATGTTGCTTATGTGCTAAGCTAAATAGCCCACACTGTGCCTTAGAAATTTCTTCTACTTATGAAACAAGTAAAAATTTATATCCCAAATGACCTGGACGAATGGTTACTTCTCATAATGTTCCAATAGGGAAGTCATAGTCCCTTGCGCATTTTACGTAGAAGGCATAAGAAGTTGATTCATCACCCCTTAATCAAGTTGGGGCTAATTTTGTGACAAATAATGCTTACCACCTATGTTACACAATACACGAACTTGCCATTTTGGTGGCGTACCCATGTCCGACACAACACGGGTACGGGATACATGGCAGATACTCCTATGTAAATCTGGATACTGAAGAAGAAGAAGAAGAGAGAGATAGAGAGAGACACCTAGTGAGCATTCACGAAGAAGACGATCCCCGATCGGCTAGGGTTTTGATTGTTTCACTGTACAAGAACATCAACATAGATAAAGGATTATCTTGTAAATCAACTCCTCTGACGTTTGGAAGGTGCACTTAAATAACTCTTTGGGCTTAAACATTGTGGTTGGGGCTTCTTAGGCCCAAAATTGTGTGGCATAAAATGGCAGTATAATAAGTGAGTCCAAAAATGGTTGTGGGTTGCCATAACCACATATTTCTTTTGAACAGCTACCATAACCACATATTGATGGGCTATCTATGATGCACGGACATGGACACGGATATGGACACAGGGACACGAGAATTCTAAAAAAATGGGGATAAGGACATGGCGGGGGACACGCCACGTGTATATTTATTCATTTATTTGTATGTATAAATATTTTTTTTTTTAAGAAGAGACGAACAAAACAATACATCCATTATCCATAATGGGAGATATTTACATATTGTAAAATTACAGTTTTATTCCCAAACTTTTGAGTAATTATGAATTTACCCTAGAAAAAATTAAAAAATTTCATTTTGACCCCCCCCCCCCGGGTCCCAAGCCGTGTCCCCCCAAAAAAATTAAATTTAACCGTGTCCCCCTCCATGTGGCGTGTTCCTATGTCCGAGCACTGCGATACGGTTACCCCTAGAGGTGTTGGTGCTTCATAGTGGGCTATAAAGACATGCGCTTACCTTTTACCCTCTACTATATAGTACTAGTTTTAATATTTATGTTTGAAATGAATAAAATTTATCTAAGTGGTGATATATTAAAAAATAATTACATCTATTTTTACAAATTAATGCGTATATTTCTATAAATATAAATATATAAATATTCAGCACGTCCCCGTACCGTGTCCAAATTTGGATCCACGTCTGCGTATCCAGAATTTTTCAACTTGAGGTGTCCGACGCCTAGATTTACACTCGCGCCCAATATCTATACCCCGAGTCCTAACAACAGCAGTATAACACTTAACCAAACCAAACCGAGCCTTATTTCCCAATCAATTGGGGTCCCGCTACATGAATCCTGTTTTTCCATTGAGCTTTGTCTAAGGCGACCTCTTCACTTAGGTTTTGTAAGCCCAAGTCCTTTCGTATGACGACATCCAAAGTCAATTTAGATCTTCCACTTCCCCTACCCCTACCATCCACTACTCTCGTATCACTCTTCTTGACTACTGCGTCTATAGGTCTACGATAGATAGATACCAGTATAACACTTGGGAATAACATATTATTCCATCGAGATCATATGGTTCAAACCATATATTTGCCCTAATTTAACTATAACCTTGCCCTAATTTAACTATAACCTCCAAGCACGATGAACTAATAGCATGCATGGCAAACAAG
Source organism: Vaccinium darrowii (assembly GCA_020921065.1). Taxonomy (NCBI): domain Eukaryota; kingdom Viridiplantae; phylum Streptophyta; class Magnoliopsida; order Ericales; family Ericaceae; genus Vaccinium; species Vaccinium darrowii. The sequence goes on along the minus strand of CM037158.1, from coordinate 19,892,462 downwards.
ATCAGTCAAACATAGAACTCCTTTCCAATAGGCACGAAAACAACTGATCTTCATTGATGTATTACCTGGATCTTGGCGTCATGAGTGGCCACGAGAATCTCCTTCTTTCCATCTCCATTGAGATCAGCAACTAGCGGTGGTGGGAGACGTTCCGCCTCATACTTGATCGGGTATTCCTCTGAAAGATGGAACCATGCCTCCCTGAACGAAAAATCCCCTTCGTGCTGAAATTATGCACACGCATATAGATAAATAACTAAACCATTCAAATCAAGAGAAAAATCAGTTGATACAAAAGTAAAACTATTTGAAATAGCACGGTTTCGATTACAGGTAACATTTATGGGCTTCCGATTGAGATGATTTTGATCGTGTCTATGTTTGGTGAGAGAGGAGGGTTAGAAGTTTAAGAAAGGAGTATATGAAACAGTAGAGTGAAGATAATCAGAAGAGACCTGAAGAGAGAAGAAGATTGCGAAGGCGCAGAGCATGAGAATAGCTAAATCACGCTTCCTCATCTTCCTTTGTCGTCGTCGTCTTCTTCGTCGACTGATCGATCACTGAAAGAAGGATACTTCTACTAGCTTCAGGTTGAAGAGAGAGACGACTCGGCGGAGTAGTGAGTCCACAGGCTGGGCGGTAACCGGCGGATTGGGGGCCTCCGGGTGTACAATCTGAAGTTGGGCTTCCCTCATCAGTAGGCCCATATTTCTATCAACTGGGCCTCCCAAAGTTGGGATTATTATCAACTGGGCTTCCCAAAGCTTGGGAATGTTCCACAGTGTTTGGGCTCCCGGACCACTTATCTCTCCTTTTTTTTTTGGTTTTATTACGGGCCAATACAAAAAACAAATATTTATTACCACTAACTCTAATCATTCTTTTTAATTACCACTAACTCCATTAAGGTCAATCACTCTTTTTTGGGGCTTAGACACTTAGGGTGCACTTTTCTAGTATAGGGTTTTTAGTGGTTTAGGCACTTTCATAGAGTACCCTAGGATGTTAGGCACTTTCATAGGGTACCCTAAGGTTTAGGTTTAGGCACTTTCATAGGGTACCCTAAATTTAGAATGTACATTTTAGAATCTAGACCGTATATTTAGAATTTAGAATGTACATTCAGAATTTAGACCATACATTTAGAATGTACATTTCAGAATTTAGACCGTACATTTAGAATTTAGACTGTACATTTAGAATTTAGACCGTACATTTAGAATGTACATTTTAGAATTTAGACTGTACATTTAGAATTTAGACCGTACATTTAGAATTTAGGTTACCCTAGGGTTTAGATTTAGACACTTTTATAGAGTACCCTATGATTTAGGCACTTTTATAGGGTACCCTAGGGTTTAGGTTTAGGGTGTTTTTTACTATTAGAGGGTTTTAGTGGTTTAGGCACTTTCATAGGATATCCTAGGATTTAGGTTTAGGTACTTTCATAGGGTACTCTAGGATTTAGGCACTTTTATACAGTTGGGGGTTCAAAATTTAAAATATAAAATAAAAAAATAAAGAAAAAGAGGAGACAATTTTGATGGGTGCTACTGGGTAGCAATGAAACATAGAGAAATAGACGAGCAGTGTACAGTGGAGTTTTCGGTGCTTTTCCGGAATGGGGCTGGAGCGGGTGGGAATAGCCCACTTATTTCTGGACCGGCCTGTCATTAACTTTTTTTTTTTTTTTTTTTGATCGGGACCACTTATCTCTCCTTGACTCAATTGTCCCCCAGGCTTTAATCATGTTTTTGTTGCCCCATATTGGAATTGAGAAAATGAGCCATTGATTTTTGTCTTCATTTCTTCCAATCTTGTTCCAAATTTACTTTCATGCAATCCATACACATATATGGGCACATAAGGCATCAAGTAACTATAAACATGATGCCCCTCTATTAATGGACTGTGAAATTGATTGCTCAAGATTACTTGAGATGCGCGTAAGTTGACCCGGAAATCTTATTTATCAAAAAAAAAAAATTTAAATTACTTAACAATGAGTTTATTACGAGCGGGTACAAAAATCAAATATTTATTACCATTAAAGTTAATCACTCTTTTTAATTGAGGGGAAGCACCGACCAACTCCACCTAATGCGGAAAAAAGCACAGCTTACTCCATTTCGCAACTTCTCTCTCTCTCTCTCTCTCTCTCTCTCTCTCCACATGGACACAATTTTTGTCTCTCCTCAACTCCCCAAACCATATGAAAGTGCCTAAATCTTAGAGTACCCTATTAAAGTACCTAAACCTAAATCATAGGGTACCTATGAAAGTGCCTAAACCACTAAAACATATAATAGGATAGTGCAGCATAAACCTAAACCTTAGGGTACCCTATGAAAGTGCCTAAAATATTAGGGTACCCTATGAAAGTGCTAAATTCTAAATTTTAAATATCCAGACTAAATTCTAAAATGTAAGGTCCTATTTCTAAATTCTAAATGTACAGTCCTATTTCTAAATTCTAAATGTACAGTCTAAATTTAGGGTACCCTATAAAAGTGTCGAAACCACTAAAACCCATAATAGGAAGGTGCACCCTAAACCTAAACCCAAAAAAAAGAGTGATTGACCTTAATGGTAATTAAAAGAGTTTATTACCATTAAGGTCACAAAGCAAATATTTATCAGCATTACGGTCAATCGCTCTTTTTAATTACCACTTTAATGACCCGAATTTTTGTAAATAAAAAATTTTGTTTCATAATTCAATAATTTATTTTTATTTTCTATTAATTGATATATTTTCCGATTTAATTATTAATAAATCCTTTGAATTCGGATAACTAAAATTCTAGCCACGCATGCAAGCGTACGAGATCGAGTAACACACCCGTTACACCACCGTAGCACCCGGAGGCCATCTTTAATACTCGGAACCACCCCAACCACCACCTTTATATCTCCCAACTATTTCGGTACTTGTCAAGTACCCACCATCCTATACATTGGAACTTGGTATTTTGACCAAGTTAGAGAGAGAGAGAGAGAGTAACTTAGAAAGAGAGAGAGAGAGAGCCACGGGGAGAGAGAGAGAGAGAGTGTGTGCATGCATGTGAGCAAGTACTCTTGCACATGCAACAGTAAATACTTGTACACTTGAGCAAGCAAGATGGATGATTGAGGGAAGCTTCCTAAGCTAAGATTTTGTACCCGAAACTAGTTAGAACAAGCCTTGCTATTTTAGGAGTAAGCTATACATACCCACAATACATGTATTAAAGCACAATCTACACAACCTATAGGCCTATCTATACTAGACCTTGGACCCCAAGCTTCCATGAAACATGCTTCCATGTTTAGGGAAGAATATTCCCCCTACTATTAGCCCACTAAGGCTGTCCCATAGCCATAACTCCCATGCACATGCATATTGTGTATATTAGCTCCTAAAAACACCCCATAACAAAGATGACCATGCAAAAACCTACACAACAAGAGGCATATTTTCCCCCACTATAGTCTCCCACGTTGGTTTCCATACATCTTCCCATATTTGCTTAACTTGCAAGCATAGAACCCTAGAACCTAGCCTAAAACCTAGAGAGCAAGTTGTGTACTTCCCATGAGCCAATTCAAAGCACCACATTTACTCCCCCCACATGAGTAGTTCGGCCAACACAAAGGGTGTGTACCGAAAATTTCCAAGAGGGAGAGAGGAGGTCTCATTTTGCTATAAAAGGGCACCCTTTTTGTTCCTTGGGACCACTTTACACTTCTCCTATATGCATGTCCCTATTATTCCCAACAAACTACCAACTTCCACCACCACTTAGTCAACTTATTTAGGTACTAATTAACTTCTTACTAAGTTAATTAGTAAGAAAATTAGGAAGATTAAGGAGCCTCTACATCAAAGGATTGCTTATCGGCTTCCGGTTTACACCCGAAAATCAAGGTAGTTTACTAAACTAACCTTCTATTTAGCTATTTCTAGTTTCATTTTGATGTTCTAATTAGTTTTCTAAGCATGGTTTTGAAGTTTGATTGGGTTAATTTATGCATGTATTAAGCTACTAAGCATGTTACTTAGTGTTTAAGAAAGAGGATTTCATGTTGAAAGATCAACAAGGTTGTTAATTAGGTTCTAATTAGAATGGTTCTTCACGAAATTAGAAGTGTGAATAGCAAGATTTTAGTGATTAGAAGTTGGATTAATGAGATTAAGGTGATTAGAAGAGATTAGAAAATGTGTATTTTACTAGACAAGGTTCTAGCATTATTTTGTTGATATTTCTTGGAAGAACTAGTTGATCTTAGTTGATTAAATCATTGGTTGTTGTTTAAGATAATTTTTCCTTACTAAGTAGATCAACTTTATTTAGTGAAGGATTTGTTTCTTACTAGAAAGAAATAATTATTGTTATATGAAATTATTTTTTGTAAAAGTATGGAGTTTTTACCAAATAAAAATGAATAAGAGTTGTAATAAATTTTCTTCTAGAAAATTTTTACTAACTAAATTAGAGAGTGTATATTATGGTTATGGTGGAGAGAAAAAGATTTCTAGAGTTGAGTGAATTTTTTCTAGAAAGAAAGTTGTGATTTTATTAGATATGGAAAAGATGTTTTATTTAAGAAGAAAGTTTTCTAGAAATATAAAGAGTATATTTTTGGAAAGACAAATTTTTTTTTTTTTTTTGAAGTTCATAACTAATTGAGTTAAATTTTTGGCAAGAAATTTCTAGAAAAGAAGTGTGTTTAAATTATTTTTGAGAGAGCAAGTTGACTTATTTTCTTTTAGAAGAAATAGAATACTTTGAGAAGAAAAAGGGAGAAATAGGATTTTTGATGAGAATAAAAATTAGAGAGAAATGGGAAGTATTATTGGAAAAAGTTGGTGTATTAAAGTGAATGATTTTTATGGAGAAAACTTTATTGAGAAATATTATTTTTGGAAAAAGTTGGTGCATTAAAATGTATGATTTATGTGGGAAATATTTATTTGGAAAAATATAAATTTTCGAAAGGAAATTTATGGAATATTGCATGGGCATGATTTTGAGCATGTGACACTGAGCACGTACACAGTACGTTACGACACCGGTCTTGAAAAATTGAATAACTGTTGATGAGAAAATAGAGATGGGAATGAAAATGAGTTTTTGGAAGAGAGAAATGAACTTTTCGGGAAAATGAAATGAAGGATGAATTTGATGCCACCTCAAGTTCGCGGAGAGAACTTGGAGGAATGGTTTTGATGCGGTAGTGCAGCGAGAGCGCCACTTCCAATTCGCGGAGAGAACTTGGATGTTTGGGCTAAGCGTGCACAACACATGGTGAACGGACCTTGCAAACAGGCTGTTAAGTTCGGTGATGCAAGACGGCTGGGACTGTGTCGTGTGAGTCGCGGGGTGGACGGACCGTGCAAACAGGCTGTTAAGTTCGGTGATGCACGACGGCCGGGACCTCGAGTGGAAAGGTTGGTACCGTCAGCTAAAAGGAGGCGTAAACGGACCAATAACTTTCGAGTGATGGGAGATATATGAAATTTGAAGAAGAATGCTGAAAAAGGCACTGATACGAGGAAACCGATTTTTGGGAAAAACTGATGATAAATGAGATATGTTTTGAGAACTGATAAAGAAACTATTTTGAGCAAATGACACGAGACACTTATTTGAGATACTGAAATGAGATACGATTATCTGCGCACGATTACTCTGATCCGCATAGACACGCATGATGCATTGCATGATTTACTGTTCACAAGTATCATATCATGTTTATGAACTTATTGTTCTAGAATTACTACTTAGAAGTTTAGCATAGTGAATTGCTGGGCTTTGCTCGTGGTGTTGCACTCGTGTAACCCTGGCATAATACCATGATGTTGCCTGTGCGACTCGGACGTATTATGTCAGATTATCTAGATGGACAGGACCAATACCGTGGAGACCAGCCCTATGGAGCAAGCAGTGCTGCCGGAATGGGGAATGACCCGGCGCAGGGATAGACGAAGACCTAGAACCACCCCGGTTATTATTTATATAGTGTTTGAGGACATTCTTATTTGTATTAAAGTTTAAGGATTAAACTTATTTATGGTTTGTAATAATAATTAACGTGCCCAAATTTTGGAGGCGTTACAACCATTACAGTCAATCACTCTTTTTTTGGGGGTTTAGGTTTACGTTGCACTTTCTTATTATAGGGTTTTAGTGGTTTAGACACTTTTATAGGGTACCCTAGGATTTTAGGCACTTTCATAGGGTACTCTAGGGTTTAGGTTTTAGGGTGCACTTTCCTATTATAGAGTTTTAGTGTTTTATGCACTTTCATAGGGTACCTTAAAATTTAGGTTTAGGCACTTTCATAGGGTTTGAGGTTTTTAAATTAAAAGTACAAAATAAAAAAGAGGAGAGAGAGAGAGAGAGAGGGGATGGGACGGCACATGGGGGGTCGTGTTTCCTGTTCCACATGGGGTGGAGTTAATGGTACATATTTCCGGAAATCATGGAGTTGGGCGTGCATGCCTCGAAAAAGTGGACTGGCCGGTCATTTTCCCCTTCACAATTGTGTTTTGGAGGGCCTGAATTAATGTATGTATCTCGATGATTAACACTATGCATGTGTAATGAATTCGGTGGATTTGGTTTAGCATATCACCCGGTAATTGAAGTCCCCTTGATCCTTTTGCATATTCACCGTTTTTTTTTTCACAATTTCCTCTGACTCTGCAGTAGTTCTTCCAAGCCAAGTCCATAATTCACTCTCTCTTTATTATTACGAACACATAGTACCACCCAAAGCAAATAGGGAAAAAGAAAAATAAAGAGATAGAGAGGCGAAATGGATTTTGGACACTCGCAAAAGCACAAGTAAATGCAAGCAGCAGGTGCACTTTTCACGAATAATTCCTTTTAAAGTCCACCCAAAGCATTTCCCAAGTTTTATTCTGTTTCCAAACATCTCAATGTCGTGCATGACAGACCATTATTGTTCCTTAGTCCTTTTCATTTTATTCCACTTTTGTTTTACGGTTTCATTTGAAAGTGAGCAACTCCACCACTTCAACATATCTTGTTTTCTTGTCTATTTTTTTCATGTATAGAATCCAGTACGTACCCGGTACCACCCCCCCTTTTTTTTTTTGGTTGAGAGTCTGCGTCAATTATTTTTCTTAATATTTATATATTCTTAATAAGATTAGAAAAGCGGACATAGAAATCGGAAGGCATATGCAAAACATTATTTCAAAGACTATTTCCTATTCATACCTACTTCAACTACAAATTTCTAGTTTTATAGGCATTTTAAATAATAAAAAAAAATCTAGTCTAGGAAATCTCCTCGATTCTTAACCATGAAAACACAAAATTTCTAAAGCCAAAAATAATATCATAGTAAAAATAAGACTAGAAAATCTCCTCGCTTCTTGTCCTACATCACGTCAATATACAAGCATTACTTTTTTTTACAATAACTTTGCTACAACCACTATGATGTGTGGATGCATAGCTATAGATATGAGCTAGAGACAGTGGCGTAACAAGAAAATTGTACCAATGAGGGTACAATACAAAAACGCCAAAAAAACCTCTCTTCTTCAAGCATCTAACATTTTTTTTAAGATATATTCCTACTTGAATAGTGTTTAACTATATTACATTATCTTCAACACAAAAGAGAGGAGTTATTGATTAAGAAGAGAGAGAGAAATAAGGGAGAAAGTAAAAGAAGTCCCGCTTGACTTACATTTTATGGTAATATAGTAGTTATGATTCTAAAGCACATAATATGAGACAAAAATTCAATGAATTGAAACTTGTTTGTGAGTGGTTAATTATTTAGTGATCCTGAGGCATTGCCACGTGATGCCCTAACATGTACCCCTTCTCCATCACTTTTTTTTATCGTCCTTCATGATCTTCTGTTTAGGTGAAACTCATGTATTTGGACTTGAGTCTCACATAAATATGTGCGGAAGAATAACATTATAACACCATGTGGTAGCGTCCCAAGAGCACTAAACAATTTTTTCTATAAAAAAGGTGATATATATATATATATATATATATATATATATATTAATGAAACTTCTAACATATTTTTCCATAAATGCAAAAAAAAAAAAAAAAACGTGAAACCTGAAAATCCAGTGAGGGCCTGTACGCATGGATATCTATACGCATGGAAAAGAATGTTTATTTACCTATACGCATGGATATCTAATCCGATCCGGTCATTTAGAAGGTGGATATTACCCAATTTTCTTACCCAATTGGAGTGGGTATTGTAGCGGCTAGGTTCACAGGGGTCAGCGAAAGCCCCTCCACACAACTGCAAAGAGCTAAAAAGGTCACTATCTCAGAATCTGCAAGACGGAATGCAGATCGATCAGCCTCGGTGGTGCCGAGCGCACGGCGCCCTCGGAGGGGGGCGCGGGTGCGTGGTTTTGGACGAATATGGATTTGAACGACGTCCGCCGAGCGAGAAGTGCCGAGGACATGGCATTCTCCGCTTGGCTCTCGGAACACCCTCGGGATCTCCGACCGAGCGACGTGCCGATCGACCGAGGGGCTGGGCCATTCACGTGCCAAGTCGGTCGACTTCGGTCACGCTGGTGCTCAGGCTGACCTGGATCGGTGGTGGCGTATCGGGCACGTTACACATTCCATGATGGAGCATTAAATGCGGCAGTCACCTACTCTGCCATCGCCGCCTGCAGGAGCACGTGGGTGATGGGGAATGTCTCGAGACGATTTGACTACTCGAACCCACGTTCATTACGTCGGCCTAGATATGGCGTCTTTGGCATAGATGGAGGTCACATCACCTCTCATTCCGAGCGCGAATGACAGGCGCGTGAGAGGCACCGAGCGCGTGGGTCGCACGCCCCCTTTGCCTATAAATACCCACTCACAACTACCACAATGGGTATTCCTCTCTCTTCATTTACTACCCTCAGAACCATACTTCTCTCTCTAAGTTTCTGGCACGTTTTCTCCTCTCCGGTGACTGACTTAGCCATCGGAGTGCCTTCCCGGACCACCATCGTCCTTGCTAGGTGCTAACGTGGTTGTTCACTTGTGCAGGACTCTTCCTGAGGGGGGGTTGCTAGGGTTCAAGCGAGGTTTAGCCATTCCATCATCACCTATTCCATTCCAGAAGGTCCAAAGAGATACTCCGGTGAGAAACTCCTCCACAGGTATGATAATAATTATATAGTGTTTTTTTTTGCCAAATCTATATAGCGTTTTTGTGAAAAACTGCCCCGATCAAGCCCTTCCGAGTATTTTCTTTTGCCAAATCTTCGCGTTGGACCTTAAAATCACGTTTTAAACACATCTAACGGTTTGGATTTTCAAAAAAAAATTGGGAAGGTGGAGGTCCAGACGTTAAGTCCGTAAATAGGGGTTTGGATAGGAAGGGGTTCCTATATATATATATATATATATATATATATATATATATACACATCTCTCTTGGACAATTATATTTTTCTTACCTTAGTCACTGACGAATAATCTTTTTTATTTTTGTACTAGCCACCTTAGCTACTTATGTTGTAACGACCCGAATTTTTCATAAATAAAAATTTCATTAATAATTTAATAATTAATTTTATTTTCCTATTAATTAGTATATTTTTCTATTAAATTATTAATTAATCCTTTTAAATCGAATAACTAGAGTTCTAGCCATGCATGCGAACGTGCGAGACTGAGTAACACACCCGTTACACTACCGTAGCACCCAGAGACCATTTTTAATACTCGGAACCACCCCAACCACCGCCATTATACCATTCAACTATATCGGTACGCCTTGGTTCTCTCCCCACTACACTTTGGAACTTGGTCCTTTGACCAAGTTAGAGAGAGAGAGAGAGAGAGAGAGAGAGAGAGAGATGCCGAGAGAGAGAGTGTGTGTGTGATGTGTGTGTGCATGTGATGTGTACTCTTGCACATGCAAGAGTTAATGCATGTTCACTTGTGCAAGCAAGAGATGCTTGAGGGAAGATTCCTAAGCTAAGGTTTTGTACCCAAAACTGTTAGAACAAGCCTTGTTATTTTAGGAATAACCTATACATACCCACACAATACATGTATTAGAACACAATCTACACAACCTAGACTTACTTAGGCTAGACCTTAGCCCCCAAGTCTCCATGAAACATGGTTCCATGTTTTAAGGGAGAATATTCTCCCTATACTTAGCCCACTAAGGCTACCCCCTAGCTACATCTTCCATGCACATGCATATTGTGTGTATAAGCCCCTAAAAACACCCCATAACAAAGGTGATCATGCAAAAACCTACACAACAAGAGGCATAATTTTTCCCCCACTATAGTCTCCCATGTTGGTTTCCTATTGCTTCCCCATAATTTCCTTAGTTTGCAAGTATTGTACCTAGGACCTAGCCTAAAACTATAGAGTGTGAGTTGGACCAACTTGTGTACTTCCCATGTGCACATTTAGTGCACCATTTACTCACCCCAAATGAGTGAGGTTTGGCCAAGAGAGAGGGAGAAAGTGCCGAAAGTTTTAGGGGAGAGAGAGAGCTCTCATTTTGGCTATAAATAGCCCACCCTTTTGTTCTTTGGACCACTTTACACCTTCCATATATGTATGTCTCTGCTTGACCGTTCGAGTGATTAATAATTAACTAAGATTTCGTCCCAAGCGTAGGACTCTCGACCGATGTAACATAATATCCGGAAGTACCGGAGTCGAATCCACAGAGACGGACAAACGTGTGCAGGACTCAAAGATGACGGGTTCACAGTTTATCTTGGCTCTTAGGTAGCCACCCCTTGTTTAATGATTAATTTACTAACTAAATTACCAGACTGAATTAACTAAAACGGATTTAAACAGGAGAGTACAGCAGTGGGAACCCAGTGTCCGCGACTAGCCTAACCAATGTTTACTCGGGCCACAATTATTCCTTTTACTGATTTTAGAATAAGAGAAAGATCCCTAACAAATGCGCACCACCTGTCACCAGATTCCGTGCGCATTCAAATTCCGGCGATGCCTGGGTTTTGTTTGTTAGACGAGTTTCCGTTTCCTAAAACTGCCCGAAAATCAAGTTAATTCGGCCCCGAGGTGAAACATCGATTAGTCTAGTGCGCAGCGCCTTCGCCCACAGCCGCACTCTATACGACTACTCGCTCATGATGCTTGAAGTAACAGAAATTATAATAACCCTAGATCTAAACATGATTCTGATTACGGAATAAACAAAAGATACCAATTAAACAAGTACCAAAGAATAACTTTATTAAAGAACGGGAATTAATAACGAATTACCGGAATGCGAGTAATTGGACAAAGCTTGAAAACTCGGAAGGAAAATCTCCAAAGGAAAAGTCGGCTCCTCAAACGGGAGAAAAACAAAGTAAAGTTCGAACCCTAATTCTGCCTCAAAAAGAGGTATTTATGTCTTTCCCGAAGCCCAAACACGTGGCAAAATCACCGGCCCATTTAAGCTAGTCGGTATCGATACAGGCTTTTAGCCGTATTGATACCCAGACATTCTGTTCGCAGATGATGCCCACGGTATCGATACAGAGAAAGTCATGTATCGATACCGAGCCTCTAAAATTGCTTTTGGCTTGTTTGCTCGTCCTTGCTTGGGCCCCACCGGTTCCCAGCATGCCCAATGTCATGTGTCCACTTTACGTGCTCCTCCGGCCCGTTTCCTACAAAACAAACACAACAATACCAAAACACAAGACAACACCGCATCAAGTGGAAAATGGAATAAATCGTGCCTCTAATGCGCTAATTCGCCCTACTTAGGCGCTTATATCTTGAGATATTGCGCGCCTATCACACCCCCCAACTTGAAGGTTGCTAGTCCCGAGCAACAAAAAGAATAAAAAGAAAATAAAAGGATAGAGCTTTTAAACCCCCGGGCGGCCCCGGTAGGACGAGTGAAGTCTCGTGAGGGTTTTCAGCAGTGATAACCCACAAAACACAAAGGACTCAGACATTTGAATGCAACTCAACCCAATCAATAGCTTCTCGAACCACTACAGTGTCTGTCAGGCATGTCAAAGGCAAGATATTTCCTCCATGGACAAAGTTAAACAAGTGAACTTCGTAGCAATCTTAGCACAAAAATTAATCCTCTCACCTACGATCGGATAGAGAATTTTCAAATGGCATGCATGTATGGAAAAACCACAACAAAAATTCACCAACCTCAAGAATAGTTCACACACCGTTGATAGCCCAATAATTCTTTAAGCACACTCCTTCCCTTTTCTTTTCCTTTTTTTTTTCTTGCGTGGTCGTACACTGCCGGATCTCTCGGGCTTTCTAGTTGACTCTTTAGCGAGCTTTGGGTCGGCTATCCCCAAGCCAAACGGCCTTAGAGCGCCAGGTTTTAAGCGACCCCTATGGACTTAATTGCTCAAGTCAAAAAGGCTTTATTGAGATCCACACTGACCACATTTAGCGATACTTTCACAAGGTCTATCCATCTTTTGACGCGAACAACACGGTGGGAGCATACCCCGAGTGTCCGGTTACTACTCAATGGACGCCCGGATAAGCATTAACAATATAGCACGCATAACTTGTTCTTTTTGTTTTTTTCTTATTATTGGGGAAGGAGTTCCAAAGATTCCATTGAATAAGTTAACACATACTGAAATATCAAAGACATATGAATCAAACTCGAGACTGGTGAATACTCAAGTGGAACAGTGTGTGTGTGAGCATGTTTCCAACTGACCAAACGCTATCCGACTATAGATGATACGGGCTAACTAAGTGGTTCCTAAACATCATGTTCACGAGCTTAAGTCTATCCATGAAATCATATCGAGACTCCGACTCGCACAACAACCATTATAGCGCTAATTAGCAGTCATCAACCAAGAATAGTTACACCCACACATCCAAATTCTTTTTTTTTTTTTTAAATAAAAAACATGTACGAAGTACACCCTCCCCCCAACTTGAAATGTGCTCTGTCCCTAGAGCATAGAGACAAAGAAAGAGAAAAACAAAGAGAAGGAAAGGGTGAACCTCAGGTGGCAGCCAACCACCATGACCCCGGCCGATGTACGGGGAATTTGCCGTCACCGTTGCGTTTCGTCATCGGAACTGCTTCCAGGATCCGCTCCTTCAGACCTAACAAGGTCCACAGCTAGTCACACAGAGCCGCGCCAAAGCTTTATTGGACTAACAACCGCCACACTTAGTGGCACCCCTGCTCAAGGCTCCTGAATGCCTCACTCACTCCGGCGGAGAGGCTGAAACTACCAAGGCTGGTGTGGTAGCATGCTCGTCCTGCAAAAGACTAAAGAGCCAACTACCTACTAGGCAACAAATGACATTAGTACCGCCCGCTCGTGAAAGCCGGGCCACAACACATAAAGAGAGAAAATAAAGAACACCACCAGACATTCACGCAGTCTCACGTGTCATACTTTTCTCCCCATCCCCCAACTTGAATTGAAGAGTGGGTGGCTATACAAGACCATCATGGTTTTTTTTTTCTCTTTTTGAATGAATTTTAAGTGGGAGAGAGAGAGAGAGAGAGAGAGAGAGAGAGAGAGAGAGAGAGAGAGATCTTTGAAACGTGGAATTCGAAAATTAATCAAATCCACAAAGATGAATCCCATGAATGCACCACCCCACGCCAAACTTTTTGCTAAAAACTGAACTCGGCCAGACCACAAGAAAAGATACTTCGAGTAAAGCAATTGCCGAATTGTTTTAAGAAATTGAAATGCCTCTAAGTGCTCACGTGGAACCAAATTAAGTTTCGAGCAGTGGACATAATTTGCAATAGAAGGAAGATAAACAAAATCGTTATCATCAACACCAAGAAAATCAATATGTTCCACTACCGTCGACTTCGACTCTTCTACCAAAACCTCCTCAACTAAGTTTGGTTCCTCAACTAATTCCTCCTCAACAAAGTCTTGGTCCCCAAAACTAAGAGACTCACTCTCGAACCCATACTTCATATCTTGCTCGGCCATTAAGGACTGCAAATAATCAATCTCAGCATCCCACTCCTCAGTAGTGGGAGATTGTTCGACCGGACCATCATACAGAGGGCAGTGAGCTCCTCGTTCTCTAGACTCATAGGAACGCAAAAGGAAAATGTAGGCAGCGCGGATCAACAGTGGGAGATACATGAGAGGGGGCTCGACCTTTACATTAGACTCAAGGGTGAAACATTGGGCAGTTAGCTCCGTGTTCGCTCGCAACTCAGAAGGTTCCACTAAACCCTCATCAACCCCACCCTCAATGACAAGTGGGTCAACTTCCTCTTCTCTCTCTTCCCTAGCAGTAAACTCCTCATCCCTGCCTAATTCAGAGGACTGTGGTAAGACTAAGTCAACCTCCTCAACATCATTAACTAGGCCTACTTCCTCTTCCCTAGAAGTAAACTCTTCACTCCCTCCAAACTCGGAGGAGCTTTCAGACCACGAATCAAAATCCTCCCTACGATCATCAACCCGTCCCGCAATGAGAAGTGGGTCAACTTCCTCTATTCTATTGACTTGAGGCGGAGAAGGAAATGTCTCCCACTCCTGTTGGATTTGTCCCACTGCCTCTGTGAGTTGAGTCAACTGGGACCTAAGGTTCCCAATTGCTTGGGTGGTTTCCGCGGTGAAGGTCATCTGCGATCGCACAAGAGTCTGTACCCTTTCCTCAAGCTTCTCATCATGAGGGAGATAAGTCAGCTCTGGGGATGGGCCAGTAGAATAAGGATCAAACCCTTGCGAGTCTTGGAAAAGGGAGCCAAATTGGGTCATGTGGTCTTGGGCAGGTTCGAACGATTGTATTTCTTGCAGAGGCAAAGGCAGTGCCTGTGGTGGCACTGGGGGTTCGGAATACCATCATGAAAAAGATGGGTGGTGGGACCACCCTAGATTGTACGTATTTGGATATGGATCCCACCGCTGATTAATAACACTCTCCCTAGTCTGATTAGTTCGATAAGCTTCCTTGAGTGCATAAAAAGCGGAGCAGGTATAAACAGAATGCCCCCAATACTCACACATCTCACAGAATTCTTCCATTCTCACCTTGTTCACCCAGTTGTTTCCCTTTTTTTTTTTTTTTTTTTGACTCGACTCAAGACACAAAATACTTATCACTCGACTGACTCTAGATGACTCAACCGAGAAACAAAATGATGCTAAAAACAAAAGACACTTATTTTTTATTTTTTATTTATAGACTCAAATAAAAACACAAAGATACTAACCCGACCCGACTTCTTTGAACACACGTTGCCGTCCCCGGCAACGGCGCCAAAAATGCTTGACCGTTCGAGTGATTAATAATTAACTAAGATTTCGTCCCAAGCGTAGGACTCTCGACCGATGTAACATAATATCCGGAAGTACCGGAGTCGAATCCACAGAGACGGACGAACGTGTGCAGGACTCAAAGATGACGGGTTCACAGTTTATCTTGGCTCTTAGGTAGCCACCCCTTGTTTAATGATTAATTTACTAACTAAATTACCAGACTGAATTAACTAAAACGGATTTAAACAGGAGAGTACAGCAGTGGGAACCCAGTGTCCGCGACTAGCCTAACCAATGTTTACTCGGGCCACAATTATTCCTTTTACTGATTTTAGAATAAGAGAAAGATCCCTAACAAATGCGCACCACCTGTCACCAGATTCTGTGCGCATTCAAATTCCGGCGATGCCTGGGTTTTGTTTGTTAGACGAGTTTCCGTTTCCTAAAACTGCCCGAAAATCAAGTTAATTCGGCCCCGAGGTGAAACATCGATTAGTCTAGTGCGCAGCGCCTTCGCCCACAGCCGCACTCTATACGACTACTCGCTCATGATGCTTGAAGTAACAGAAATTATAATAACCCTAGATCTAAACATGATTCTGATTACGGAATAAACAAAAGATACCAATTAAACAAGTACCAAAGAATAACTTTATTAAAGAACGGGAATTAATAACGAATTACCGGAATGCGAGTAATTGGACAAAGCTTGAAAACTCGGAAGGAAAATCTCCAAAGGAAAAGTCGGCTCCTCAAACGGGAGAAAAACAAAGTAAAGTTCGAACCCTAATTCTGCCTCAAAAAGAGGTATTTATGTCTTTCCCGAAGCCCAAACACGTGGCAAAATCACCGGCCCATTTAAGCTAGTCGGTATCGATACAGGCTTTTAGCCGTATCGATACCCAGACATTCTGTTCGCAGATGATGCCCACGGTATCGATACAGAGAAAGTCATGTATCGATACCGAACCTCTAAAATTGCTTTTGGCTTGTTTGCTCGTCCTTGCTTGGGCCCCACCGGTTCCCAGCATGCCCAATGTCATGTGTCCACTTTACGTGCTCCTCCGGCCCGTTTCCTACAAAACAAACACAACAATACCAAAACACAAGACAACACCGCATCAAGTGGAAAATGGAATAAATCGCGCCTCTAATGCGCTAATTCGCCCTACTTAGGCGCTTATATCTTGAGATATTGCGCGCCTATCAGTCTCCCTTATTCCCAACAAACCAACCACTTTAACCACCACAAAGTCAACCCAATTAGTGAGAAAGTTAAATAGATTAAAGAGCCTCCAAACCAAAGGATTGCTAATCGGCTTCTGGTTTACACCCGGAAATCAAGGTAGTTTACTAAACTAACCTTCTAATTAGTTATTTCTAGTTTCATTATGATGTTCTAATTAATTTTCTAAGCATAGTTTTGAAGCTTGATTGGGTTAATTTATGCATGTATTAAGTTACAAAGCATGTTACTTAGTGTTCAAGTAAGAGGATTTCATTTTGAAAGATCAATAAGAGTGTTAATTAGAATAGTTCTAAATGAGATTAGAAGTTGGATTAGTGAGATTAAGGTGATTAGAAGATATTAGAAGATGTGTATTTTTCTAGACAAGGTTTTAGCATTATTTTGTTGATATTTCTTGGAAGAACTAGTTAATCATAGTTGATTAAATCATTGGTTGTTGATTAAGAAATTTTTTCCCTAAATAGGTAGATTAACTTATTAAGTGAGGGACTTGTTTCTTACTAGAAAGAAGTATCTATTGTTTTATAAAAATTTTGTAAATAAATATGAAGTTTTTACTAAATAAATAAGAGGGAGAGTTTTTAATAAATGTCTTCTAGAAATATTTACTAATTAATTAGTGAGTATATTTTTTTTTGTTAATGGTGAAAAGAAAAAGATTTCAAGAGTTGATAAAAAAAATTCTAGAAAGAAAGTTTTCTAAAAATATAAAGAGTATATTTTTGGAGAGATTAAATATCATTTTTCTTTAGAAAATTCAAAACTAGTGGAGTTGAAATTTTTGACATGAAATTTCTAGAAAAGAAGTTTATGTTTAAATTATTTTAGAGAGAGCAAGTTGACTAATTTTATTTCTCTTAGAAGAAATAAAGAGAACAAGAAAGAAATGGGATTTTTGATGAGAAATAAAATTTGAGAAAAATTGGAAAATATTATTTTTGGAGAGAGTTGGTGCATTAAAGTGCATGATTTTATGTGAGGAAATTCTAGAGGAAATATTATTTTTTTAGAGAAAGTTGGTGTATTAAAATGTATGATTTTATGTGAGAAATGTTTATTTGGAGGAGTATGAATTTTAGAAAGAAAATTCATGGAATATTGCATGGGCATGATTATGAGCATATGGCATTGAGCACGTACACAATACGTTATAACACCGGACTTGAAAATGTGAATGGCTTGATGAGAAAATAGAGATGAGAATGAAAATGAGTTTTGAAAAGAAAAATTAAATTTTCGGGAAATGAAATGAATTGTGATGAGATGAGTTTGTACCACCTCAAGTTCGCGGAGAGAACTTGGAGGAATGGTTTCGATGCGGTAGTGCAGCGAGAGCGCCACTTGCAGTTCGCGGAGAGAACTTGGATGTTTGGGCTAAGCGTGCACAACACACGGTGAACCGACCTTGCAAACAGGCTGTTAAGTTCGGTGATGCAAGGCAGCCGGGACTGTGTCATGTGAGTCGCAGGGTGGACAGACCGTGCAAATAGGCTGTTAAGATCGGTGATGCACGACGGTCGGGACCTCGAGCAGAAAGGTTGGTACCGTCAGTTGAAAGGAGGCGTAAACGGACCAATAACTTTCGAGTGGTGGGAGAGATATGAAATTTGAAGAAGAATGCTGAAAGAGGCACTGATACGAGAAAATTGATTTTTGGGAAAACTGATGATAAATGAGTTATGTTTTGAGAAACGAAATGGGAACTGATTTAGAAAAGTGACACGTGACACTGTTTTGAGATACTGAAAGGGAAATACTATTTTCTGCGCATGATTACTCTGATCCGCATCGACACGCATGATGCATTGCATGGTTTACTGTTCACAAGTATCATATACTGTTTATGAACTTATTGTTCTAGAATTGCTACTTAGAAGTTTAATATAGTGAACTACTGGGCCTTACTCATGGTGTTGCACTTGTGTAACCCTGGCATAGTACCACGATGTTGCTTGCGCGACTCCGACATATTATGTCAGATTATCTAGATGGATAGGATCGATATTGTGGAGATCAGTCCTATGGAGCACGCAGTACTGTCGGAGTGGGGAATGACCCGGCGCAGGGATAGACGAAGACCTGGAACCACCCCGGTAGTTATATATATAGTAATTGGTAACATTATTATTTGTATTAAAGTTTAGGATTAAACTTTATTATGGTTTGTAATAACAATTAACGTGCCCAAATTTTGGGGGCGTTACATATGTATCTTTGTTGCATTCACTTGCATTTATGTTATGTAAATTGCTTTATGACGTCTTGTATTATTTTATTTTTATTTGGCTATTGTGTTAATGCATGAGTACGATAGTACTAATATGCATGGAATTTTGAACATAATATTGTTATGTATTTAGATACTTAATGACTATATTATCTCTTAAGATTTTATAAAAAAATTCAGTAATTTGCCTCTTTTTCAAAGTGTAAATGGGTATTTGATAATACCCGTTCCACCTGTTATCCAAATGGATATGGATTTGGTGACTTTTAAGTATCCCCAATTGAAGTGAGCCTGGAGTTTGGGGATCGAGTTTGGAAATCACACACATTACACTACCAGTTTTTCTCACAAACAATGAGTGCGCAAATGCATGAGATGTAGATTTTCTTTTTAATAACTCCCTTTCGTATATCTTAGAGCTTTCATTTAGTTTAGCCTAGTAATCACTAAGTTTTGATGATTACTATATTTCAGTCGAACACGTAAAAAATTAGTTGTACTCCACTATTTCAACGTGACATTGACGCATCCATGATTCTCAAATCTTCGTCTTGTTCGAAATAAACTGGCCCATTGCTCGCTCATAATGCATGCCCTTTTCGGGCATGGCGAATTCATAATAAAATGCAGATATCGAGGTTGATCTCCTAGCTTATGACCTATAAAACGGAGACGGAGAGAGGGAGAGAGGAGAAACAAATTTCAGAGCACTCTGCCGTTTCTTGTATCTGCTCCGTTTTTCGGTTCGGAGAGAGAGAGCAAAAAAATGGCAGGGGAGGGACAAGTGATCAGTTGTCATACCCTGGATGCATGGGATGACCACCTCCACAAGGGCAACAAATCCAAGAAATTGGTACATAACTGTATATTTTAGCAACTTAACATGTTTTTTTGCTTTGCATGTACATATATTCATCCCCCTTACTGGTGCAGATGGTGGTTGATTTCACTGCTTCATGGTGTGGACCGTGTCGTTTCATCGCACCATTCGTGGCAGAGTTGGCCAAGAGGCTCCCCTCTGTTACCTTCCTCAAGGTGGATGTGGACGAGCTGGAGGTAAAAAAAAATTAATGATCATATCGAAGAACAGTTTTAATTTCTGTGATTCCATCCAATATTAACTAACTACTTTCTGTTGGGAAATTTTTACGTGATGCAGTTGGTCGCTAAGAATTGGGCTGTGGACGCGATGCCGACTTTTGTGTTCCTGAAAGAAGGGAAACTCGTGGATAAGGTGGTGGGAGCAAAGAGAGACGAGCTGCAGCAGACCATTGCCAAGCACACCACCTAATCAAAATACCAAAAAAAATAAAAATAATCTGGCATTTTGCTTTGAGGAATTGGTGGCTCGGCTCTTACATCATTCTCTAGTAATTTATTAGCCATTGTATAACATACCATTATTAATACGTAGTTCGATTATATGAACATGACGAGATTTATCTCCGGTTATTGAAAGTGCGACCGATATTGAAAAAAAGAGTGGAACGTGTTAACTTCGTGTCACTTGCAGACCCGAAATGTGTCTTGTGGTGATTGATTGGTACTTCATCAAGTCCAATTAATATTGAACAGTTACCCATTTTTGGCCTTGATTTTGACTCAAAATAGGGATGTTCATGTAAATCTATAGTACACAAGTTTAGAACGGTGTCTAAGATTCTTGCCACAGAGCATCCGTTGTCCTAGAGAGCTGGACAAAGGAGGAAAACCCGGTGAACGAAACTGCCTATTGCCTATATGCAAACCTTTGTTTTTTTTGCTTTCATTGAACTACTCTGTACATTCAAAGCCTCGGACCTACACCGGAAGGTTCACATCTTTCTACAAATCGGGAATCACTGAGAGATGATGGCGGCTGCCTTTAGCCCTACATTAGCTAACTTTAGATTATTGAAATTAATTTGTTAATTACTCCTATTTTTGTACCTAGAAAGTCTATGGGTCGTCATTTTATGAAAATCAATTACCAGAGTTTATAAGTCTAAGAGTTGCACCACAAAAAGGAGATCCGCAAAAAGGCTTTTCTAATTGGGTCAGGCACTCACTTTGGAATAAAATCAATAAACAAGATCCTGGGTTCAAACTTTGGAATTCGGGACCCTGTAGTGCTCGAGCACTAAAGGGTCCCTGTGGATGGAAGGAATGCCATTCACTAACACCATCTAATTTAAATGGAAAGCTAGAGAGGCAGAGGTACTAGTAACTTCCAAACCAAACTTGACTTTTACACTGCTTGCTCAATTAAGGCTTTTGGAACCACAACTCCTAAACGGAGTGGATCGCTTTTCTGTAAATACAAACGGGAGCTCAAAAGACACAGAGCTGCAAATAAGAAACTAAGAAAGTCATGCTAGGATCCACTCCCAACATGAACCAAGTTAGGGTTTCCTTTCCCCCCCCCCCCCCCCCCCCCCCCCAATTTAACAACCAAACAACCAAACAAATAAACCACAGATTGTGTAACCAATAGAAACCACTTCTTCAACCGGTAACCCATTTTCGGTTAAAAGGCCAGGGACCAGGCTTGAAATCCTTCACAGGGGCCCAGAATGGCGAAGCCCCTCTTTTTTACGTGGTCGGGGAGAAGCCCCTGACTCCACAAACTAATCTAATCTCACTACTAAACAGAGGCTCATTCAGCCCCCTTTAAATTAAAAGACTACCTACCTCTAGCACACATACACACCCTGGGCATTCACCAACTAACTAATAAACCTTTCATTCACTGTACCTTCACCTTTATTCATTCTTTCTTGCTTTCTTGCTTCCTTTGCTGATACGTATAGTTAAGTTACTAGCTCCAAATTTTATAGTGCTCGTATCAATCTTGACCTAACCCCTTGAATTGGGTTGAATGGTTGTAGAAGTCGTTGGGGAACAAACGGCTTCAACGGTTAACCGCTTTAACACATTCGGACAAGGGTCTTGCCCAAAATTGCTGTTTGATATGGTCACTGAGCATCTCTGCTGCCCTATGCATTTCTGTTATATAATACAAAAAGTGGTTAAAATGATGAGAGGCAACCAAAAATCTTAATGTAAACTGTACTACTAATGTTCACAAGACACATAATCAGAATGATTACCTTCTCTAGGGTGGAATATGAGGTAGGAGCATGGCAAGTTCCTTGCTGGAAAGTCCCACAAGTGCCCAAAGGAGTTCCAAAGCTTGCAAATTTGATGGAAGAAATGGACTGGCCTGGACCACATCGCAAGTGCACTTTTGGTTTGTGAAATTCTTGAGTTTTTCCATAGCTTTCAATTTGCCAATTCTTTATCATAGGGTGATATTCCGCGACATCAGCACAAACACTTGTCACTGATCTCTTCACCAGAGAAATTCTTGTGGGGTCCCCTCCAAGTTCCTCAAAAAGTACCAAAAGATTCTGCGTGGGCTTTAACCATGACCGGGGCACATGATACCTGAAAACTTAAATTTGTTTTGTTAGTCTAGCACCAAACATTAATGGTCCACAGTGATTCTAGAGAAGAGATAGAGGCACTAACACTTGTACCAACAGTTGCACAAACTCTCTCACACGGGATATGTGAGACCCACATATGAGTGGTAGGTCCCAAAGTCCATGTGAGAGAGTTTGTGCAACTGTTTGTAAGTGTTGGTGCATGTAGCAAACCTGGTGAGTCTATCATACTATATTAGATTAGAGTCGTTAGACTGTGTTTGCAATAGCTTTTGGAGTGGTACTTCAGATTCTGGCTATCTAAAAGCAGAAATGTGTCAACCACAGCTTCTACTTCAGAGCGATTAACAGCTTATAGGGCTCTGCTTAAGAGATCATTCTAAAAAAAAAAAATCAATTTTTGATGCTTATGGATTTCGTTCTGAATTTTTATCCAAGGGTTTACCAGCGCTGTGTTGGCTGACCACAGCCAAGCTGACATTTTGGAGGTCGAAACGTCCCCACATAGCTGCATCCATTGCAATTACCAGTAGCATATGTAGTCCAATATCTTCCGATACTCTGACCATTTATCCATACTTGACCTTTCCCCATACTCCCCATGTCCAAAGCTAGTGGCTCATCTCCATCAGGAGCATTGAAATAAGCCTGTAGATTTTTTCAATGAAGATTATATTGTTAGTGCCCATGATTCATTTCGGATGGGTGAGAGGTTTCTATTGGATTGTAAGCATCATTCCCCATGACAAAATCAAATTCAACCAACTTGTAAGTTATAACTACTGCTATGTTATCATACCTTGTGCCAAGTTAATGGTTGCTGCTTTTGTGCGATCAAAGAACCTTGCATCCACTCGACAGAAGAAATACCGGTAGGAGAGACAAGATTCATGGCCTCCCCTTTCAGCCCGACCTGTTTGAAGGAGTACACATTAGAGGAATTTCTTTCAATGATCACAACGCGAATGAAAAATAGGGAGGCGGGAATTAAAAACCTGGTAAGTCCATTTTGACCACGACAAGTCCCATTTCCCCTGGTCAAGACCATGGAGTGCAACTGGACCTAAGACTCCAGTGCTCCATGTCTCATAATGTCCTCCAACATTCTTGAACACCAAATGGAAA
The DNA here is from genome assembly GCA_020921065.1 of Vaccinium darrowii. Classification (NCBI taxonomy): domain Eukaryota; kingdom Viridiplantae; phylum Streptophyta; class Magnoliopsida; order Ericales; family Ericaceae; genus Vaccinium; species Vaccinium darrowii. The sequence continues at coordinate 19,869,192 of CM037158.1, read as the reverse complement.
TATTATGTCAGAAAAAAATCTTATCTTATCTAGGCCAATCAAAAAATAATAATAATAACTTATCTAACAAAATGATTAGGTTTCTACATGTCAGAACCACTTGTTCAATGGCTATTCAAAATCTCAAACAGTGAATTCCTTCAAGAACATTCATATTTCCTAGACTGGTTACAAAAATAGTATTTACGCAAGATCACCAAATCAAATTAATTTTGGCGATGGACGCTCTAACTTAGCATCCATTGAGTTGGATCATTTAGTCAATGCAGAACAGTCGCCAACAAATAATATTGGGATCATCGTGCATAAAGCCCATACAAGGGTCATCAACCCTTCTCTCATCTCTCCTGATGGGTTACCAAATACGACACCAAAGGTAATGTTCAAATGACTTGCTGTGAAATGGTGGATGCAGATAAAAGTATTTCATTTTGAATAGACACACATATTGATTGACACAGTAGTAAAGAACCAATTTAGAACAAACCACATTTCTTCGACTGCTTCCCAAGTTACCAGAGATAATTAGGATATGGAACCATCGTAATAATGGGAGATTAGGAGAGAGTATTAACTGGCAATCCAACAGCGACACTGAGGAGTGCGATTCTGTTTGTTCCAGCACGCAAGTTCGCCTTTTCTGTAAATGTGAATCTCCTATTCTCCCTTGTTCCAAAGGCATTGCCTACAAGACGTGAAATTCATTTTACTGAAACCCAGCTAGAAGAAAAATATTAGTAGACATTTTCTTCTTAATTTACATTTTCTTTATATCAAGCCTAGACATTCTTTAAGAGAAAGTAGTCATTCTCAATTTACTTTAATGTTTTTAAATCTTAATCGAAACTACCCCACTCAATTCAAGAAGTTTTTTAAAAATGTACCTGAAAGTTGTCCATTTATGAATACATGCAGAGCATGACCCGTTGACTGCACTATCAGAGTAGGCAGTTCACCACCTCGCAAGAAGGATTCTGATGAACTGATATCAACACTGCAAACAAATATACACATAGTGGAGATTATAATCACTCAAAAAAAAAAAAAAAAATTTGCATTCAGTAATCATATCACCAAAAATATAACCTTGGCTCCTATGTCATTCCATTTCAAGGCAGTTCATAGCCAATAGCCATCTATCACTAGTCCAAGTGTACACCAGTAGTCATATACATTGTGGGGATTATAATCACAACAACAAAAACATTGCATTCAGTAGTCATATCACCAAAACTATAGTCTTGGCTCCTATGTTATTCCATTTTAAGGCAGTTCATAGCCAATAGCCACATATCATTGTCCAAGTGTACAACATATGAGGTTTGGATCAGGTCAACAAATCAAATCATGCTATATCACGTTCTTTTGAAGGGCTATTCTTAAAACCGTGTCTGGGTAACCTTCATTAATTGCGTATGATAGAAGCAAATGCAAGAATAAACACCACCCATTCCAGAGGGAAAAAAAATTGGTGGAGAAATGAAAATGCTAAGCAATCAGATTTGAACCAGTGATGGGATTTTAGTTTCTATAAATGGAAAAGTTGGAGAGATGAAGAACTCAACAAAACCTCTTGCAGGAAGAATCATTAAATCAGGATGTTTGTATCACCTTGTTATGTACCAAAGATAATCGCTAGTATCCCTGGTGACATTTAGCTGCTCCATGAGACCAAGAGCAGTGAACGATGTGCTGTCATCCAGGGAAGATGTATCTTCATTAAAGGTCTCCCACGAGAACATCTCAGCATTGCTTGGAAGCATTTCCATATGTGATGTTTGAACTCCAACCTGTAATGGTGGCAAAAGAATTAATAATCGTCTCAAACAGTGTTAATGTATGGTATGATAAGAATTGGTGACAACAAAATCAACCAATTTGTGAAGAGCAACATACTTTGGCGGTATTGAAAACAACGTTCCTACAATCGGGAAGGATGCTGATGGACCAAGGAGGCAAATTATAGTGCATGTTATTGAACATCACTCTTACAGAAGACTTGGTATCGTAGTTTGAGAGAAAAGCTGCACAATCTCCTGCTTCTGAAGAATATACATAAGCCTGGAACCATGACAGACGCTCAGCAATAAAGTTACAAATTAAAACGCTTGAACCCCGAAGCAAAGGAGACTATAATACCTGTTGAAAGCTTCCAAGAGAGGTGACAATGGGATCTGATGAAACTAAAGCCCGTTCGGAAAGCTTAATTGCCCTATGAAGCTCCTTTAAATGACCATATTTTGGTTGCCTAATCAAACCTATCAAGTTAATGCAGCGAAGCAGTTAGCTATATCCAAAATTGAGAATGAACACAATATTGGGTACACAATCAAATATCATGAAGAATTAGTACTTAATCTGAATTAAATTCCTTTGATGTTCTCAAGACCAAAGAATGTTCACATGCAGAAGAAATAGCCCACTATAGCTTTCAGTAAAGCTTCCAGTTACACAAAGACTTGAACACAAATGCTTTTGATGCTCATTGGACTGCTGAGGATGAATACTCTTCCTAACTACACATTTTTTCATCAAAACAAAGAGCGCAGAAGTTTTTGATCTTACCGTATTCATCAAGTGGAGCATCATAGTCATAGCTGGTCGTGATGAAAGGGCCACCAGCAGAGCGTCCAAAGTTGGTCCCTCCATGGTACTGTTGCACACAAGGAACAAGACGAATTAAGTTTTAGGAATACTAAAATAGCTTGGCAAAATAGAAGTCAACAGTTTCACAAGAAAACCAACCATGTAGTAATTAATAAATGATCCTCCCTTTTGTACGAATCGAGCAACTGCAAATGCCAAATCTTGAACAGGCCTCTCGTGACTTGGGCCGCCAAACTCCGTAAACCTTCACAATTGCGAGTGGAAAAACAGAGTAAAATGCCATTTCATATTTGTGAAATTTCAAGCCAACCAAACAAATATGAAACAATTACCAGCCACTCCAAGCCTCTGTCCATATTGTAGGTTTGTAAGGTCTATTTGGAGAAAAGGTATCACAGTAGAAGCCATTGCATGTGTTTATCTGTCAGCAATACCAGCCAAAATTACTTCGAGACGATTAAATATAACAAAGATATTGTAGTGACCAAAGTACACATTTCTTTTTTCATATCTACCAAACCAAGGTTCTGATTCGAACTTAAGGAAAAGGAAACAAAAAAAATTATTATAATCTTCCTTCTTCACTTGTTTGGTTTTTAGTTCTCCCACAAGAAAATAAAGCAAGTGAAATTAGTTCTCACCCCTTTTTGAAATTCCTCTTTCATTCTCTCCCTATTTCCCTTTTTTCTTACATTTAAGCTAATCTGTCATTTTATTTCCTCTCTATCGTGAAAAGGAAAAAAGGAGTCTCTCTTTCCTTGTTCTTTCATTTCATTTCATTTTCTGAGCAAAACAAAAGAGAGAGAAATGATCTACTTCCCCAACAAATTTTCTCCCACTTTCTTTCCCTTCCTTCCTCTTCCGCCATGTGTACCGAACATAGCAAAACCTATGTATCCGGACGTTGTAGAAGGGAAAATAAAAGAATAGAAAAGCAAAGAAAAAGTAAGAGAGAAACTCTTAAGAGAAATATATATTTTCCGGATTTGGTTTTGCTGAAAAAGAAAGAAAAAGAAAGGGAAGCAGAAGGAGAACAACTTCCCTGTGTTTGGTTTCAACGAAATGTGGAAAGAAAGACAATATTAGCATAACAAAGAAAATTAAGAATTAAAAAGAAATGAAATGACAAGGATAGTCAACTCTCATTTCTTTTTTCATGAATTTTTATTCTTTTCCTCCCGGAAAAGGAACCATACAAGACAACAATAACATAACCCATTTAGTCCCCAATAATTGGGGGTATGGGCGGGGGAAGGATAGGAGACAGACCTAACCTTTGGCAATAAATGCACAAAGTGGCTGCTCCCAGAATACCACTGAAACAGATGGATTGGAGACAGACCTAACCTTTGGCAATAAATGCACAAAGTGGTTGCTCACAGAATACCACTGAAACAGTGATCCCCCTATACCGTCGCATTTGTTGCGGGATCATGCCCTCAAATCAAAGCCAAAAGGCATCAGAGAGGGCAGACCCAAGAATCATTTTGATTTATGTGCACATTACCATGCTTCTTTCATTCAGCATCCAGAGCATTGGCGTTGCACTATAAAAGGAACCATACAAGAAAGGAGGAATATTACTAATGACGCTTCCTTCATCGAATTCTCTTCATTTCCCGCAGTTAATCTATACTCTTTTTTGTTCTTGCACCTCACTTAACATGTGTGTAATTAGTTGCACGTGCAGCCGTGGTACAAATACCCTTATCAAATACTCCTGTTTTGCTAAGTTGAAATGTAAAATCTTAATACAGTATGCTCCTGCTAAGTACCCCTAACTGAATGTAGCAAAACTCAAGGCAGCAACTATAAATAACTAAAACAAAAGAACTGAAAGAAGATTTGGCCCAAATCAAACTAATCTTGCATGTAAATGAAGTGGTCAGGGACTGCTCACCACAGGATCTGGGGCATCTTCTTCTTTGCACATCACCCACGGGACCCCGGTTCCCAAACTGACAGCCATATTTGCTGCCCAGTTCGCGTATTCATGACCTGCGGCTCCAAGTGCCTTACCTTGAGGCCCATACTCATTCTCAATCTTTAGAAAAAAAAAATCATTATCATCGTAGACTTTGTTATTTTGAGCAGAAGAAACAATCAAACACCAAATTGTTTAAGCAAGCACAAAATAAGACATGCCAAATGCCAAAATAGAACAAAGCTTGTATACCTGTGAGAGAATTATAGGGCCACCCTGGGACTCAAACAGATTTTCACTCTTCATCAAATTGACAATTTTCTCAGTGAACCCCTGCATAGCCATCTGCAGCACCATATGCAATAATAATAGTAGTATAAAAAGGATTAGTATTTAGCACTGCAAAATCCTATAGTTTATTTCTGTTTTTCACCAAGTAATTCTTTTAAATACCAATCAATATGTTTCTACTTTCTACTGTACCATTATTCATAAGCATAAGCAATTTAGTGTAAGGAAATATTAGAGAAACTGAATTATTAATAGGTGAAATGGAGGGAGTTGACCTTGAAAGGCTCATTGTCTGTCCTGAAGCTTATGCCTGGAACATATTTTAGCCAAACAGGAAATCCACTGCACATAAACATAAAACAAATTATAAAAAAACAAACACATGCAAATTAAATTTTAACTTACCCAGATCAAACCTGGAAGACAAGATCCCTTAATTTGAAAAGGGGAATATATGTAAGGATGAATATACAACAGTAAAAAATAAAGATATATTCTATTTATAGGGAAAAACTATTTGCATTATCCTATATACAACGTATGGATCGGGGGGAGAGAGAGAGAGAGAGAGAGAGAGGCGTAGATCTAGTGGAGAAACAGATAAGGTATGTTACCCAAAGTTCCATTCTGCACAGACATAAGGCCCAATGCGAAGATGAGCGTAGAGACCTGCTTTCTGGATTGTCTTAATGAACCTAACTAGGTCATATCTCCCTTCAAAATTATACTACAAACCCACAACAGAAAACAGAAGAAAAATCAAAATATTAACAAAAACCCAGCAAAAAAACCAAGTGAAAATTCCAGAACAAAGCAGAAAAATAGACAATGCCAAGTAAAATTTTGTGAGAATGTAAAGTACATTGCCAGGAGAAGGCTCATGGACATTCCAGAAAACGTAGGTCTCAATTACATCCAGACCTCCCTCTTTACCCTTGCGTATGAGATCTTCCCACATCTAAACATATACCAATTTCATCAAAAGGACAGAGAATCAGAAAAGAAAGAGGAAAAAAAAAAAACCATGGAAGAAAAATCTCATAAATTGAAAAATAATTGAAATGGGAATGGTTAAGGGTACTTCAGGAGTGCTTCTGGGATAATGCATGGAGCCAGAGATGAGGATTCTTCTCTGTCCATTGATGACAATGGCCTTCCTATCGTAGGTGACGCTACACTGGATGAGCTTGAAACCCAGAAGAAATGCAAAGCATAAGGCAAAAACCCACTTGCTAGCTGATCTTGTTTTCATGATTCAGCCACTAGATTCGCTCCTTTTTTTTGTGGGTTTGGAGGGAAATTTGGAGAAATACAGAGAGGGGGTTTTGTTGTGGTCTCAATTGGAACGAGAAGACAGAGGACAGAGGTCCATTCCCTCTCTCTCTCTCTCCCCTTCTCTCTCTTACCACTCTTGCTGAGCTCTGAGAGCGAGACAAGTAGTACTACCATATGTCTTATATATAGGCTTTTTTTTTTTTGCACTATTTCCTTTTCTACGGGTAGTGATGTCCGGAGCAACTTACAAGCATCTCAATTAATTCTTTTTCAGTACGGTCAAGGAAAGACCATCTTTAACCGGGACTTGAAAATTCATAATTTCTACGGCCTAAAAATAAGAATCGAACATAATTAATTGTGTAGAAAACAAACGCACAGACCAACCGGATTTAATCCTGGAGCTTATGTGGCTATATATACAGCTATCAATCACATTTGCCGAGAAATCAGTCATCACTGCGTGACTGTGAGCTCACACCAAAAAAGGAGGATGTGTAATTATTAAAAGCAAATATTGATAGTGTAAAATTGACCCAGTGGCAAAAGAACAGAACAATGCGACTTTTTAATCTGGGAAACCTTTTTTAGGAGGTTTCCTTAAGCGAGCGTGATTAATGTTGGAGAGTGATTTGCACGCGGCTCACGTAATGCAGTATTTTCAGGGTCATTATCACCGACGGCATCCATGATTTTCTGCTCCTGTAAGCTTGCTTTGAGTAAATCACACATGCCTCCCTGATTACAAAATACCGAAAACATCCAAGTTGAATGTTATTAAAATTGGATTATCAACCAAAAAAAAATGTTATTAAAATTGAAAAAGTGTGTTAAATTGTTTTCAAAATAGATTGGAGTGTATAATGTAAATATTGGAAAAGTGTAAGCTGTGTGTTGGGATAATGTGATGTGCGTTAAGTTGACATTTTATTTAATTTATCAATAGCCTATAGATTGACCATAAAAGAATTATTAATAAAAATTTATAATTTTGTTACTCATTCTGTCCCTAACTTCTTATTCACTTTCAAAATTTCAGACATCTCAAAAAAATTACATTTTTTTTATATGCAATATGGCTCTTACTTGATAGATTTAAATTATTTCTATTTAAAAAAAATTTCAAAATCATAAAAAATAGAAGTCGAATTAATTGAAAAAAGAATTAATTTGAAAATGACAGATGTACAAAAAAATGAATAAGAAATTCAAGACGGAGAGAATAAATAGTAGTATTTAATTTACGGACCCTAGACCGTCAATTGAAGGAGCGTCAATTGTCTGGTGCTTTTCCCTATACCCTTGTGCTTTGTTTTGAGTACTAGCTAGAAAAGAGCTCTTGCTAATTTCAATTTGATTTTTAATCCTCAAAATTAAAGCATTACTAAAGACAAAGCACACAGCCACGAAAATCGCAAAAAAGGGCGTCTGCCCAACATGACATTCCTAGCTTGGTCAATTTTATCTACATTAACCCACAGGTTGTGTCTCTTCCGTTTCTTTTGATTTGTTTAGACATTGATGGATTTGAACTAAAGTAGTAATTAGTACTTTAGAAGACAGTGGGAATTGAGTGAACTCTTTTTTTTTTTTTTTTTTTGCAAAAGTTTTAGGATTAATCGCCCACGAGAGGAACGAGAGAAGTATATACAATGAACGAAAAGACGGTAAAACAGAAATTTTCAATCTTTAGGGCTTTTTTTTCACTCTTTTTGGGCAAAAGAGTAAGAGGTGACACCAGTGTAGCAACCATACTGTTTTATGTTTTAGGTTCGTCCCATCAAGATTTAATCAGAAACCTCGGAAACAAATCTACAAAAGTTTAGAAAAGACGAAAAATTACACTATAGAGGTAACTTGGGACGTACGCTCTATATTGTGAGACGTGGTCCGTTAAAAATTTCCTATTGTCTATTAAAATAAATACTTCTTGTGTATATTTATCCTTTTACTCTTGTTGAAAATTAAGAAGACATCTCTATCTATTTGTGATTTTGTGAACAAGAAGAAGTGGGGGGGTGTAGATTGAAGAAGGGATGGGGGAGGGCTAAAAAGTGTCAGATGATAGATGAAGAAGACATTTCCATAAATAAAAACAAAGCAGAGGAGGGAGGGGGTCACATGGTATGACAATAATGTTTAAGTGGTAACACACCCTCCGTGTGTTTCTTCTTGATGGTGGAACCTTGGCATTCAGCTACTCTCTTCCATTTCTCTCCTCAATTCATTCTTGGCACATATGTTGCACAATAAAAGCAACGTGGGGTTTCATTCTACCTCACAAATTAATATTGTGACACACCACCAACTCGGACGGTGGGATCCTCCTTATTACCAGTCAAATCCCTTCTCTTGTGGTGCGAACCCGGGGGGACTGCTATCTGTGTGGGTCAGCAGCCTCTGCCAACCCCCATCCGCGCTGTCTGTTTCGCACATCAACGGCTCGGATTGCATTAAACAATGGACGGTTTGGATACACTTTGGAGAGGTGAGATCTGAGCCGTTGATGAGCAAAACAGACGGTCAACATGGCCTGCCGACCCAAAGGGACAGCAGAGCCCCCCATTTCTTGTGGTGCATATTGGCATCCATATATCGCGTTTAATTTTGATCATCGTACCTCTTGTTTTTTAGGTTTTAATGTGTTAATTATTCATGTGAAAAATTAAATTAATCAGATATCGAAAACCATCTGAATGAATTCCAAGTGACTTGAGAAAAAGGGATTGATGGTTACAATTCTAATTGCTCGTTGTGCTCAAGATATATTTGGTTCAACGCAACCCAGTCGACAATCCGAGAACTTAGATTTTTGTCCACATGATTTATGGAAAGTGACTTATTAAATGAACAAGTTATATCATGCATTTGGGATTTCTTTATCCGTGCTTGTGTCGAGTTTTTATTTCTACCTTTGTTAGCCTCTCTCATTGGAGGGTACCCTCAACCCCCAAGAAGAACACTTGAACAGCAAAGTTTTAAGTAAATTAAAAGTAGAAAATTTCATTCCTTATTTTCAGGATTATTTTTTTTATCATTAATATTATAACTTTATAATTCAGCGCGACCTTTAATATTGTACTATCCAATCAAGGTAAATAAACTGTTCAGTTACTTTAATTTTAAATTTTTGAAAAAAATAAAGTTACTAGTAATACTTGGAACGAATCCTACATAAAAATGGTTTGACTACTGACTAGCTTTGTTCACTGGATCAGTGACGCCAAAAGAAGCATGAGAAGGAAGGTTGCCTCCATTGCTGGTTGTTGTTACCTTTTCAACCCATGCATGTATTCTACTCTCAAGTATGGCCCTCACAAATGTTTCCCATGTGATCTCTCTCTCTCTCTCTCTCTCTCTCTCTCTCTCTCTCTTCACTTATGGAACTACGTACGTTTAGTAGGCTTTGCTTTAACCATACGAAAGCTGATAAATTCGCTCAACTTATTAAATGATCTACTTGTTACTATACATTATACCGGGCTGGACCGAGGGGGTGCATGGGTATTTGGCTCCTGCATTCCCCCCAATTTTTTTCTTATTTATAGTGCATTTTTAAATTTTTTTTTGTAAAATTATTAAAGAGTAATCCCCGCAAATTAGGTGAAATTCGCAATTCTGTATCTGCGTACTAATTATACCTTACAAGAAGTTCAACTAAGGTCATTGTTGTAACGTTTTAATTCCACTACCTGTCAATGGTCCAAGGAGAACTCTTTTTCCTTAATTTGTGTGGTTGTTACATAGTTTCATACAATTACAGTTCAATTTAATTTCTTGCACGTCTTCTAACAACATAGCTATAATTGAGCCCAAAACACCTCTTTCCACATTAATGCATGATGTGAGTTTTTTTAGATTAAATAAGTGGAGTAATACATTGCGAAACTTATTACTCCTAAAACATTAAAATGGTAGTAATTAAGGTGGACGTACGGTAAGGGACTCCCTCATATCTAACTGCTAGATTAATCTCTTACGGCTCTTAAACATAGTTCATGTCTCATAATTGTATCTTTCATGCTAGAAACACAATGTTTTTACATTGCACTCAAACCTCTCATCCCAGAAACTCAAAACCAATCACGCCTAGTTGTGGACTTTAGTAGATCGAAATCAAAGCAGGTATTTTGGCTTCGCAATGGGCTAAGAGTAAGGATTTAAAAGAAGTGTGATTTAAAGGAAGTGTGCATCTATATATATCGATAGCACGGAGTTTGTCAAAGGACTCAATAACCCGATAAATGCGTCAGTTTTAACCCAACCTGCTCTCTTGGATTTTTGTCATCTATGTACTATTAGTTTTGATTATGTTAAAGTTATAAAAGTAGCTAGATCTATTGTAACTGCTGCCCATAATCTTGCCAAGGCAGCTATGGACAATATGTAATATTTTCTATTTATGGGATTTGCTTGTTTGTCAAAAAAAAAAAGTTGTGAACTTTCATGGACGCTTCTGAATAATACTGCATGTGCAAGTTATTTTGCTCTTAAAATTTTGCTATCTACGTATTAAAGTATGTTTTATTACGTACGGGAAAACATTCAGGTCAAGTACAATCCAAAACAATTTTTTGGTGGTATTTGTAAACCCCTGTAATGCTTCTTTTATCCGACTATGTATATTATTTTCTCTTGTTCTTTAAAAAAAAAAAAAAAAAAACTAATTCAAAACACCTTTCAAGAATTTCCGAATTGGGCAAACTTCATTGGCTGTGTTGTTAGATAGTTTAGTTTAGTTTAGTTTTGATGATGTCATAAGGTGTAATGAGTGGAGAGAGATAGAGAGAAAAATGAAGAAAATGATGATGTCATCAAAACTAAAACTAAAACTAAAACTAAACTGAGAAACGAACATGGCCATTATCACTCCATGAAGTTTGGGCAACGTGCAGTTACACCCCTCTAGTGCACTTTGTTGCATTTGTACCTCTTATGGTTTGTGGATTTGTGCAGATAAACGCAATTAACGAAAATAATGGTTGTGTCGTTAACGGAAATGATTAAATGTCCAATATGCCCTCATCTTCTTCTTTGATTCTTCCACTTCCTTAAATATAAACAATTCATCCTCTGTTCAAAGAATTAGATCTGAACCGTTCATATTATAGTTTGTAGAGCTTGACAAGTACTATATATATATATATATATATATATATATATATATATATATATATATACAGTTTTACGGAAAACTGTATGGATTAAGCCCTTCCGGATATTTTTTTTTGCCGAATCTCCGCGTACGCCCTTAACAATGCATTTTAAAAACATTGAGCGGTTCGGATCGTCAAAATTTGGCTCGGAAAGGTGAAAAAAACAGTGGTCCGCACCAAATTTGGTTAAGGGATCTCTTATTAGATCATTATCCTATATATATATATATATATATATATATATGAAAATTCTATATATATCAAAATTCAAGTAGATCGAAAAATGGAAATCACATGGTCACAAATAGATATATTATGAAGTAAATTTTCACATTTAAATTTATCTTTCATTTTAGCAAAAACCTGATCACTAAGTTATTGATGCATGTCTAATCGACAAGATTTTTTTTACAAAAATGTCCTACTATTTGATTAATACATTATGAACAGCTCGGATTAAATATTTAATATATTTGTGGCCATCAGATTTTGCCCCACCCCTTTTATCAGTGCCAATCAATGACATTGATAGCCCCAAAGTATAGACGAGCAAGGCTGAGCACATCAAACAAACCCTTCAGTAGCATAGCGCGCGATTCCTGGTGAAAGTAAAACGGAGCACTGTGTATCATACTACTCCCACGACAATCTGTATTATTATCTATTACATTGAGCATCATAACACATCTACATTTGAATAGCTTAGACGTTAGGCATGCCATTCTAGGGCATTCAGTTGTAGCCCACCCTCTGTCAAACAGTTAGAAATCGGCTCCCGGTAACTCGATCCTTGACCAAACGACCAACTTCACCTTGGGGGAAACCTAGTCTCACATCGGGACTATTAAATGCATTCGTTTTGACATTCCTGAGGGATCTATCCAAGCCACGTCAAATTACAAGGATGTTGGATTGTTGGATCATCAACCGTCCTATGCCAAAACCTAGTAAAATCAAGCAATTGGGACCAGAAACCCTAGTTTTGTCATTCCTATCCCATATTGTACCAAAATTATACCTCGCATCAAGTCTTGTGCGATTTGCAACTTGTTTCCTATTTTTCTAGACACTACACTTTCTGAAATGACTAGTATCTGTTTATTTCTTTTACTTCTTTGCAATGAAAAATAATTATATGCGAGCGTGCCAGAGAGAGTCTTTAAATCTTCTCCCTCAGATTAACTTTGGAAAACCAAATCTAATCAGGTGATTGTGTTTTAATGGTTCAATTACCTCAATTAAAAGGATTTTTCCTTCAAAATGAAGAAATACAAACCAATTTACTTAGGAAACCAAAGAACAATAAATAAACAAGATACTTTGATTGATAAATCAAAGGTATAGTTACTTCGAAATCGTCTTCAACTTCAAATAGAAAGATACCAAGAACTTCGAACACTTGATTGTTACAAGAACAACTAACATCTACTTCCTAAACTACTTCCTGATCTACTTCCTAATCTACTTTGAACTGAGTCGAATTCCTAAAACTACAATTCTACTTGCCAATGAACAAACCAAGCATCATTTTTTGTGTGTTGTTTGTTGAAGGTTTGTCTGGGGGCTTTTCATTCTTTAACTTCTTCCATTTATAAGCATTGCTCGTAATTTGAACTTCCCACTTGATCTCTTGACTTCGAACCTCATCCTTGCATTTCAAACGAGCGGTTTCTTCCCTCCTAAAACATCTAACCTTAATTACTTTGATCTTCCATCAGAAGTTTTAAATTTGAACCTGTACGGTTATTCAAACAAATCATATGATTAGTTTTAAGGAATAACTGTCTTGCACGACTTGTTCCACGTGTTTCAACTGCCAACTGCCTTGTCTTATATGTTTACACGTGTCTCAACTGTCAACTACCTTGTTTTATATGTTTACACGTGTAATTCGTGCATTTAGCAGTTTAAAGTGTGGCTTCAAAGCCAATTTCCTTACTTATCCGTTGACCTTTAACTGACAATAACTGCCTTTCAAATTGGATGCTAATACGACATCATATTGATCCATTTGTAACTTATTAATCCAGTGTTTTTCATCAACGATGAGCTGCCAACGTTTGGCATTCTCAATTACGTGTCAATTAATTACTGGATAAGTTAATTTTATATATAAGCAGTATCTGAATTACGGGTCCTAAGATTGTAACGCCCCATGTAGACCACTAGCCCAGTACCCTGATTTGATCCATTAACCACACCGCATGGCCCAAAATGGTTAAGCCCAATGTACTAGTAGTAGCCCACATGGTTTGTTATATACCCAAGACCACTCACGTAAACAACCAATGTGGGACTAAACACCATCTACCCCCAAACCTAAGTTATTACAATCTTCCCCCTTTGGGATGCAACGTCCTTGTTGCATAGTCCCAACAATCTCCCTTGGTGTTCGTGGTGGAAAAGCGCATCCTACCCACCACTTGGACCGGGGTGGGGCTCTGATACCATTTGTAATGCCCCATGTAAACCACTGACCCATGTGAACACCCCGCCAAGGTTCACAAATATATTGTTTTGGAAAACCGATTTGATTGATTGGATGGAGTCGCCACCCGGGTTTGAGGACCGTACCCGAGAAACCTTTTGAAAAATTACTCTTTTGCCCTTGATATGGAAAATATTTTACCGGTCTGCGTTTATTGAGATTTCTCGGGTCCGGGAGCTAGGTTACGAGAGGGGAAGGAATTTAAAGCACCTCTCTCACCCGGCACAATTACTGGTCTCTACTCAATGCTTAGGGGATCTTGAAAATGTTGTTTAAACAGACTTCAATTATGAATTCATACTAGAGCACATAAACGTAAACCACAAATTTGTGCAAGAATACATAAATGCGTTTAGAATGTCAATATGATGTATGTGAATACATGTGCATAAATGCATGAAAATGATATTTCTCCCACTGAAATGCAAGAAAATGTGACTAAATGACTCAGAAAGATCCCAAAATGGACCCACGAACACCACACTATGCACACCTGGATCATGAACTGGACCCCTGGATCAAACTGATCTAGGAGCCTGGAGCAGATATGGGCGCCTGAAATGAAAGACTCAAGGTGCTTGGAAGGATTATGGGCACCTGGATTGCACCAATGTAGGCGCCTGGAATCACTGATTAGGCAGAAATTTTATCAATCCAGGCCACCAAGCAAATGACAAATATGAACTTTGATGCTTGTTCCTCATGTCCATAATGATGCTTTGAGATGCCTTAGACTAAATGATCCCACAAAAATCAAACTAAATGATGATTTGTCACTTAAAACACCATGACCCTAATATGCTTTATGAACAATGGGAAGTGAAACAATCTAAAATACTTTATAACTCATGTTCTTTAAACTCCACTTGACAAGTCTAGAGGGGTGAAAGAAGATGTTGCTTTAAGAGGGAAGAAAACACATAATGCTCTCATGGATGATTCATGGTTGTATGTGGTAAATGTTTATGAAACCAAGACCTCTCCTTTGTGTATGCAACACACCTGCTTATACTGAAAATGAGCCATTCTCTTACACATGATTTTCATCTTTTCATAGACACCATTTTTTTATCATGATTTTTCCATTAAATGCATCCAAAAGTAATCTAATATGGACTCTTTTACCATGCAATGAAAGCATTAAACTGAAAATAGGACGAAATGGACATAAGTATGCATGAATGAGTATGAAAAGAGATTAAAACACAAGACATGGAAATGGACTCCAGGCGCCTGCATTAGGCTATTCCAGGCGCCTAGAGATGATACAGGTGCAGGTGAACAACTTTCATTTCTGTGGAATTTGAAACATTTTCAAACTCTTAACTAATATGAAGAACTAGTAAGAACTTGGATGGTGTCCCCTCAGGGCCTTTTGAGCACAATTGGTAGACAATCTACCTTAAAAGACTTGATTTGATGAGCTTGGGTTTGGTTTTTGGAGGACTTTTAGCAGTTGAATGGACTGAATTTTGGTTACTGGAAGTGTATCAAATTGATTTTAGGTGGTTTGATTGGGGGTTTGATTGTGGATGATGAAAAATGGGTAGAATCAAGTGAGTATGTGGAGCTAGGATGGGGGAAAATTGGATTTTAATGGTTGAAAATGGATGAAATTGAAAGGGATCAGTTGGGGATGGAGTTTCTGGGCACTTTTCAGCAGCATAACAGTATGGAAAGTGAGAGAGATTCAGCCTCCTCCAAATGAGAGAGATGAGAGACTTTATATAGGCATGAAAGGTCCAAAATGGACCCTTAGGATGGCTTAGGGGGTGCACCTAGAGTCTCCCTATTTTCCCTCCATTCTCTCTCAGAAAATCCCTCCAAAAGTCCTCTTCAAAGTTCAACAAGACGCTCCTTCCCTCCCATTTCACCTTGGGGATCAAGTATCTGGAGTGAGTCTAGGAGCCTGGAATAGGGAATCCAGGTGCCTGGATTGAGTCTAGGCGCCTAGAATAGGGGAATCCAAGCGCCTAGATTAGGAGACTACACAACATATGAAACTTCGCGGGGCCGCTCCGGGTGCTACCGTACTCCGTTTTGCACATGGTTTGAAGCGTTGGAAAGCTTGTCAAGTCTACTCTCTAACCCAAGTGGTTTGAACCCAAGATGATTTGTACATCAAAATATATGACCATTTTTTCCTTAGAAGGTCGGTAAAATAAGTCGTTTTGGTAAAACGTGCATATCTCCCTCATTTCGAAATTGATTGGGACATATTATATATCAATAAAGAGGGTTTTGAATTTACTAAAAGGTGGTGTAGGCTTGGGTTTATTTTGAAGAGGTTTAGGAGGAGTTTCCAAGTTCACAATCAAGCTCCGCGTGCTCTTATCGGGCATTTTCATCCTTGGGGATGCTTGATAAGTTTCTCGGGTCAAAATCGGGGTGTCTATAACCCAGTACCCTGATTTGATCAACTAGCCACACTACATGACCCAAAATGCTTAAGTCCAAGGTACTAGTAGTAGCCCACATGATTAGTTATATACCCAAGATCACTCATGTAAACAACCAATGTGGGACTAAACACCATCTACCCCCAAACCTAAGGTATTACAATTAAAAATGGATTACCTACCATATAAACATAATTTGTTTCAACATCATTTTTAGGCAAATCGAGTAGATAAGCGAGGACTCTGGCGACTTCTTAGGGAGTTATTGTGTTGACCTCTGTAGGATATTGCATTCTAGTTTTATAATTTTATTTATTCGCTTCCGCATTTTGTTAAACCTTTTTTGTAAATTGCATTTCTGTTATCATTGGTGGACAATCTTGTTGTTGGGTTCATGGGATGATTTCCCCCCATGCTTATGTTGAGACAAATTTGGTTTTTAATAATACATAACAATCATTTAGTATTTTATGGTTTATTTTATTTTAGGCTTCGTGTCCCATGTGTTTGCCCCGTGGCTCTACCACTCGCCCAGATAATTGAAGATTAATAAAAATTATATTTTAATCAATCTGTAAGCACTGTATGAATCCCCCTGTAGGTGCAAGTAACACCTAAAGAATTGTTTGGTTCAGGAGGGACTCTGGCCTCGGCATTAATTGATTTTCCCTCGCTCTTGGATTCGAACTAATCAATTAAAAAAAGCGATACTAAATCAGTCAGTGAGCATTGGTTTTGAGTGACATAAAGAAAGGCTTTTATACAGCTAGAGTAAGACCCTTTTAGGGGCCCGACAAATAACAAAAAAGACAATCAATCAGCTCATTTTCAAATGGAAAAACTTGCGGTTTTCGAAGTGGGACTTTCTGACTTTGCCGATAATGTCCCTAGTGCCCTGCACTTTGAACTTATATGAATTTTCTAATCAATTTTTAAGAACTTGTGACTGCACTTGAATCTTTTGGATAGTATTTGTGACAGCACAGGACCACATATATGCAACGGAGTTCTATGATATAAGAGAATAGATCATATCCTAACTAGCACAATGCCTTTTAAAGTCGTGCGGGCGTCAAAACTTATTGGAACTTCACTGTTAAGCATGTTCACCCTGGACCAATCTAGGGATGGGTGACCTACTGAGAAGTCCAAGGAGCTTGGGCGGCCAAAACGGACAATATTGTGCAAAGCGGGGGCAGATCGTTACAATTTTAGACTACATAAACTGGACATTAGTCCGAAATACGTCCAACCTGATTCTCCCTCATGTTGAAGATACATAAGTAGTCCGATCTGGGCTCAGGCGAAATTTTCTATCTTCACAAAAAATTCTTAAATCAAGTGAACGAGCATATTCCATACTTGAACCCCGCATAGGACCTCGGCTATGAATCCAACTTTGCATTAAAATTAACCTGTATATCAGATGGTTTTTATTTCAATCTTCCAAGTTAGACCCTCAGCGTCTTCAATAAATCCATGTACTTATAACGGTACTCGAGCACACGATTCAGGGCCGACAGTGTTTGCCCGAGGTATATCGGATCCAAAAGTCTCCCGGGGCCTCCGCCAACCATTCTTAGCCCCAAAACAACTGTTTTCCAAAAAGACCCACAGAGTCTGTAAAATATATTTGTAGTCTCAAAATTGTATCGAAAGTGTCCCGAGGCCTGTCAGCGACCATTTTTCGGTTCCGAGCGGGAATTTTCAATTTTTTGTTAAACTTTCTCAAAATGACCCACAGTCTCATAAACTTTTTTTCAGTCTCCAAAGTGTACCAGAAGTGTCCTGGGGCCCGACGAGTCGACGACAGCCATTTTTCGGCTTTGAACGGAAATTATAAACCTTTTCTCAAACAACCCTTAGAGTCTCACAAACCCATTTCTAACCGCCAAAGCTTCTCACCTTTATTTATTCATTTATTATTTTTATTAAATAGTCAACATTTTCATTGGTCGACATCTTCTTCCCCATCTTTGATCACCGTGTCCATCATCGGTTGGCAGCAACCAACTTCGATGCAGGCAACTTTTCTTGCCAACTTTCTGACACTAGCGACTTTTCCGGTGAACTTTCCGATGTGTCAATGATGTGGCGGGAGGAGATAATTAATTTTATTTTAATTTAATGTGAGAGTATCTTTGTTCTATTAAAAAAGAGAAGTGCACCTAACATTTAGAAATTACTACCAATTAATGGATTCTAACTCTTTCCAAAAAAATATTAGAGGACTGGGCCTTGGTCAAACATCTATAATGGACCTTAGACCTAGTGTTTTGAAACTCGGTTCGGGCCGGCTGGAATACTTCCGATTCAATCAACCTCAAAAGCTGAAAAGTTTATAGAACCGAAATGATCTAGTGGAACCAAAAAAGAGCCGATCAAACTCGGTTTGAACCGTCGATCGTTTCATGAGAACCAGTTCTCAGGGGTGTCCAAAATTTGAATTCCTTTGCCAAGTGGCACCATTAAGCGCATCCCCAACAAGACTCAACAAACACAATATTTAGGTATTTTACCTAAGCACCAAAAGGGGGTGCAGCCTCTCTTTAGAGAATAGGTAAAATAAATATGGTACAGTGCCTCTCCAATGTTCATCATCTTTACCTCGGTACCGTTGACCACCTATCTATTCTTGATTATTTTCTCTCTCCACAAACTCCGCCTATCCTTCTCTCTGTGGTCATTTTTTTAATATTTAAAAAAGAGAAAAAACAATATTTTTATTCAAAATAGCTTAAATAGTTAGTATTATTGGAGTGTTAAAAGAGACGTGAGTAAGTAAAGTGAAAAAATGCATTGTTCACTAGTATTTTTTTCTCAAAATTTACTGAGACGAGGTTGAATGCCCTAAACCACAATTGTGGACAATTAAGTGCAACCTAAGCAGTGAGGTTGAATGCCCTAAACCATAATTGTGGACACATAGGTGCAACCTATGCAGTGAATGGGGTGAACATCACCTTATTCTTCGATGTGGGACTTCAAAAAACCCACTTTACGCATCCTGTTTCTTCTTGTTTTCCTATTTTATTAGCTTTAAAAAGCAGATTGAGTTAAAACATTTAACTAAATATGCACAAAAAAAAATCAAATTTTTGTATAGTTTGTTATATGCATAATTATGACGTCACGGTTCAACCCCGGTTAACCTGCAGTTGAAGCGGTGATCCGTCCGCCTAGTCTCTTTTCCAGTTCACTCCGGCGATTTTCTGAACCTTTTTTAGACCAATTCTTTAAAGGTATTGTTATTGGCACTCCCTGTGTTAATGGCATTATTAAAGTGTACCTAACGGTTTCCTTCTGCTTTTTCCAGCGCTCAACGGCGGGAGGCAAGGAAGATGTCAAAGGGACACTAAACTGTGGGCCCCTCTCTCCAACTCAACGGCCACCAAATTAACTAACCAGTTGGTCCGCCACTTGGTTGCGCGGATTGCGGGCATTCCGCATCTAATTAGGTCATCAAGAGCATCTTTCCAAAACAAAGCAAAATGTATGTATGATTAAAAAATAATAATAAAAGCTAGTTGGCCATTCAATTTAATTTGGATGATCCACATCAAATTTTACCAAAATTTCTGAATGAGAAATGGTAAAAAAAAAAATTATTTGAGTCGTCAATAACAAAACCCTTCTTTTTCATGCCGTGACAAATGATAATTACTCTTATTTTTGGAAAATACAACCCTTGATGACATTGACAAATTTTGACCTGTCATTGGACAATTCATTAAGAGCACCCAAAATTGATTTGAATCTGATTTCTCTGCATGCAGCTTGGATCTAGACTATTGAGAGCCATCCATGTCGTTTCAGTTTTTAAAAGTGTTTTTAATGGTTCAAATTTTTGGAAATACCTATTTCGCAAAAATATACTTTTATCGTAAAGAATCTTTTTAAAATTTGAACCATTGGTCAAGATGCGGGAGGAAAAAATATTTGAAATTAGAAAATCTTGACCTGTGTTACAATACTATTAAATCTGAAAAGAGGGGTTCAAAATTTTATTTCTAAAATTTTTCACTATCTTGTCATGCGTGTTTTTTTTTTTGTTGTCTTTAATGATATTTTTATCAATTTTTTTGTTTATTTTAACTTTTTGGATGTCTATTGTGAACCTTTGTTCAAAAAATCACAAATTTTGTTAAACTATAAAATTTTTTTTTTGACTAATTCCTTTGGCAAAAATAATCCAAATATTTTATTGTCTTTATTAGAAAAAATTGCATTTGTTAGTTCTGCGTCCATTTTTTGTGGATTATTAATTCGTCTCAACGAGAGGAATCTAAAAAGTCAAAAATTATTATTAAAATTTAAAAAAAAATCACAAAAGGCAAACATAATCCAAATTCTTATGGATTATTGGATTATTTTTTACTTTATTCACATAAATTTTAGTTTGGTTATTAATTTTTTACTCTTTAGATTCCTCTAGTCGAGACGAATCAATAATCAATGAAAAATCTACGCAGAACTAAAAAATATATTTTTTTTAAATAAATACAAAAAAATAATAATAATGCCAAAGGACTCCTTAAAGATGAAAAGTTACGCAAGCCTATACAACTTTTTTATCTCAAAAACTTATTTCAAAACTGAAATTAAACAAAGTATAATTCAGTTCTGTAGTTGAAGGCAATTTGTGCCTCAAAAAAAAGGGGCAATTTTTGCCTCTTTATCTCATTTGCCTCGGTCTCAAAAAAAAAAAAAAAAAATTGTACCTGTTTGTTCTGTGTGTTTAGTCAAAAGAGAGGGTCAGTCTTGCATTGTCCTACCACAACTTAACCCTTTTTTTTTTTTTTTTTTTTTCTTTTCTTTTTGAGAATCACAACTTAACCTTTGATATGGGTCACTTTGACCCAAAATTATTTTGTGCATAGCATTGCTCCTTGAGCACAATATCTTTTGGAAACTATAAAATTGGAAACTAAAGGAAAAAGTGAATCTTTCAAAGCCCATAGTTGCGGTAGGTTCCTTTTTTGGTGCACAATTAGGCACCCCCTCTTTTTATACATTAAATAATTAAAAGTAGCACTTCATTATCCAAATGAACCGTTATATTATATCTTCGTTAATAATGCTACCATATGTGAAAAGGAAAAAAAAAAGGTTATCTTCAATGATTATTTAGAATGATTGTCTGTGCCTGTGAGGATGAAGTGTCCTCCCAAATAGTACATATCAAAGCTTAATAAATCATGGTAACGTAGCCAATGAGATTCTCCGGCACCATGCTTGGGCATTCAGGCATTGTATATAGAGACATTCATTCATGGACTCCTTTTGGAATTTTCTTTCATGAGAGACAAGTAATAATATTTTACCATCATTTTTTTTCACCTTCTACATTACTAATGTGAGTATAGAGAATCCCTTTAGTTCTCTTTTTCACTACAGATTAGGTGGGTGAGAAGTAATGAAAGTATATTCTTCAAATAATGGTATTCATATACACACACATGTATAAATCTATCTATATTTATCCATAAAAATTGTATATGTTCGTTTATATGAAAAATTGCTCGCATCAAGCCCTTATCGGTATTTTTTTTCTTCTGATTTCTCGCGGAGGCCCTTAAAAACGCGTTTTAAACACATTGAATTGGTCGGATCGTTGAGATTTAGTCCGGAAAGTGGAGGTCCGGATTTTAAAAGCTTGTGGGATCCTTGATAGGAAGTGGAATATATATATATATAAGTTATCTAGTCCGGTATCCCTAAGTCAGGGTCTCATAGTTCCGGATCAAATTTTCATGATCCGAACTGTCCGATGTGTTTAAAACGTATTTTCAAGGGTCCCCGCGAGAAATCATCCAAAAAAATACTAGGAAGTGCTTGATCTAAGCAGATTTTTCATAAAACTGTATATGTACAATTTTTGTGAAAAACTGCTCGGATCATGCCCTTCCCGTTTGTTTTTTTTTTTTTTAATCATTTCTCGCAAGGACCATTAAAAACACGTTTTAAATACATTGGACTGTTTGGATTATGCAAAAACACATTTTAAACCCTTAAAAACACCCATTTTCCTTCAATCCGGGATCCTTGACTGGATAATTCGTATATATATATAAATCATGGACAGTTAAAAAATAATTCTAAACATATTTTGTTGGAAAATACTTTAAAAATTATGGAACCGTTTACCTCAGAATTAGTAATAGAACATTTTTCTAGTTAGCCAATGTGGGACAAGTGTTCTTGAATAACTCTTTTGAAAAATACACAACCCCAACATATTTTAGTATCAATCGTTTTCATCTTCGCACCTAAACGAAGCTTCGTTTTGTTTGCCCATTTTTAAATTTTTTGTGATGACCCAAATTGTTTATTAACCTTAAGGTCAAAGAACAAAATCTTATGAAACTCAGCTTTTATCCCTAACCTCAGGTGATAAGTTAAAATTTGAAATGAAGGTCCCACAATAATAGGGTGTGAGCGAGAGGGTGTAAGTGAGAGTAGACTTATTGTTCAAACAAACATCATTTGTTTTTGTTGAAGGATGAAATATACTCCGGTACAATTGGTATGCATAATACTTAACTGACCCATTTGTTGATTCTGCTTCACTAGCTTTTAGAGCATCTCCGGCTAATATAAGCCAAATGGTTACCCGTTTGCATTTTGACTATTAACAATAGCAGACAAATTTTTTTAAACAATTAGGAAGTTTCACCTCCTCGGCCATCTAACCAAATACAGTATTTGTTTATCTACCTGCTTTTACCTGTTTATTTACTTTTTAAACAGGTAAAATGTCTTGATCGAACTTCTGGGAGCGTACTTTATAATACTACTTAGTGACTGAACCAAAAATCAATGGTAGGACAAATTTATATGTACAAAATGAGTAATAGAACTGTCGTCCTTGTATAATAACCGGCCCACGTTTGAAGAAACATTAGACTCAGACAGCCTGTGAGGCCAGGCGAAGGCGTGATTGGCTCACAAGTCACAACTGATTGAATACACCGTGCAAGTGAAAGTGAAAGAAGAAGAGGGGACAGCAGAAATTTCGTGGGGTTGTTGCAGTTAGGAATGACAATTCAACCCACTCCGCTCCGAATCCGCCCTATCCCGCCCCAATAGGGGAAGGTTTTTTACTATTTTTTGGGGTAACGGGTAGGAGCAGGGGGTGATTTTGAAAAATCCGCCAGGGTTAGGGTAGGGGCAGGGGTATGGTCACCCCACACCGATATTACCAGTTCCGACATACATGTATACATGTATAACTATATTTATATACTCTTGTATGTATATATCAAATTATATTTTCTCAATCGCATGCATCAAATTTTATTTTTATTCTTATAATTTTAGTTTTACAACTAAAATACAACATTTGATAGAATATTTTGGTTAAGCTGTAAAAGTTATTTTGTGAACTTTTATCATTTGTGCTCACTAATTGGAGTTTAAAATATACTTTACTAATATGTGAAAAAAATAGGGGCGGGGCGGGTAAACCCAATACTCGATAGGGGCGGGGGCGGGGGTACCCGTAAATTACCCGGAAACACGTGCCTTGCTAATCCCGCTTAGACTCTGTGGAAAAAATATTAATATTATATTTTTAGCATAATTATGTAAAATATCGCTATATTTAGCATATATTCCAAACCCTTAAAATCGAGACTTCATCCACACCTCATAGATCCCGATCAAATTTCGATGATCCGAACCGTCCAATGTGTTTTTAAGAGTCCACAGGTGTTTTTAAGGGTCCCTGCCAGAAATCAACAAAAAAATATCGAGAAGGGCTTGATCCGAGCAATTGTTCATAAAAACTGTATATGTTCATTTTTATGAAAAACTCCTTGGATCAAGCTTTTCCCGGTATTTTTTTTTTGCTGAACCATACTCTAAAAGTTGTCTAAGATTGTGTGCTCATTTTTTGTTTTTTGTTTTATATATATATAGAGTATGTATTATAAACTTTATAGACAATAATAAATGTATTAATTTAACAAGATCGCAGACTAGGAAAAATATTGCACGATTATATAATAAATAAGGTGTCCCCACTAAGTTGAATTTTGGATCCGTCCCTGGCCGTGCATGAGAGAGGTTGAAGAGATAAGTGGAATACGATTTATAGGGACATTCTTTATTTGAAAAAAAAAATGTGGAAGCAAGAGAGGGGTGGTTGTCATGGGGCCCGCCCAAAATTATACTACTAAAAGAGAAAAGCAAGGTGCACGTGCCATGTATAATTGCCGCCAAGAATGAAAACAACTACTACTGTAGTAAAAGTGTTTACCATCACTACCAAGTACCAACCCCACACCTCCACCACCCAACGGCCGTTCTCACAATTATGTGACCGTTACTCACCGTCTGTCTATCATCGCCGGCCCCACCACGTACCCCGTTATTGTCCCAATATCTCGTTTGCCTTTTTCACCCTCATTCCGTCGGTCGAAGCTAATCCGTTAGGGTTCGGGACTTTGGGTTCAGTCCTTTGACTATATATATTTACGTTAATTAGCACGCCTTTTGCTAGCAGTACATGAGAGTGTGATTTTTTCCACCTCCTTAAAAGCAAATGAACATTACTTTCTCTCTTATTTGTTGAAGTAATGTAGATCTCAAGCCTGTAACTGCAATACATTTTTTGATAAGGATGAGACCATTTTTTTTTTTGTAGGAATCCACACTATATTTACTAGAGAAAATATTCTTCACACCGTTGATATAAATAAATGTTTCCTCCAAATCAACTGCATTGTGCCACATGCCCATTTTCTATTATTTAAGACCACTGTTTGGATACATAACGCAATATAATTGATTTGTAGGAAATTTTTGTTTGCACTAGTGGTGTAAAGAATGTTCTCTTCATCTACTAATAGAAGGGAAGATAATATTCACCCACTTTTAAAGATGTGAATAAAAGTGGGAGGAGGTAATTCAGTATCTCTCCTCCAACTCCAAGGTGCATGTTTTGCCAACTCCGCTTCCTAGGCGCGTGGTATATGATATGCTCATAACCCAATCCCACCGACAGAATTCCTTGTCCTATATATTTTTTCCCATGATGCTCTAGTAGTTAATTCTTCCCCCTATTATTATCCTTTCTTTTATTTTCATAACCACACATATTTACACAAATACTTATATACGCACACTCACATTCAAATGAGACTCACACATCATACATCACCATCACCAGTGTATGTGGGACCCACACATACATATGAGTGTGTGTTGTGGTAAAAATTTCCTTTACTCCGTCAATGTACTGTACAAAAATGAAATTATTTTTTGTTTATGTAAAAAAAATATTCTTTCTGTTTTTCAGTTTCGTATATAAAGATAAACAAGGAGTTCATTCAGAATATTTCGGAAATTAATTAGACATAAGAATGGGTAATGCAGAATGGAATTTTAATAGTATTATTTAAACATTGGAATGTTTAAGTTTTCCTTGTTTTGGTCTTAGTAATTTTGGTAGGGAGTTTGCAATTTTAGAAATAAGTTTTCTTAAGTATTTGGTTTCTTTTCTATTCTTTTGATCGAGATTTCCTATTTTGTAAGTTACTTGGTGAAGAAGTAAGGGTTGATATTGTTTCCTTATGCTTTATTATTATTATTATTATTATTATTATTATTATTATTATTATTTTATGATAGGTTTAGGTATTCTACTATTATAAATAAGAATATAAGCCTCTTAGCTAGGAAACTTGATTAATATATTGAGTGTTTTCATAAGAGAGTGTATCTCTTCTTTTCCTATAATTCTACTAATTTGCGGGTTATTAGATTGTAGAAGAGTTGTTCTTTATTCATTCATGGAGTGATTATGTTTTTGTTCACGTTTCTATGCTACGTCAATTGGTATCAAAGCCAGTGGCGGCTTCAGGAATTCTCTTGAGGGTGTTCAAAAATTCTATTACGGTCCTCTAGAAATCATTTTTTATATAACTGGGTGGTCCGGACTATCCTGCGCGCACTCATGTGTAAAGGGGAAGGAATCTAAATTGAGCAATTTTGTTGTGAAAAGACGAAGACTTGAGTTGGGGCATGACCTGTTTGGTTGTTTCCATCCCACCCTCTTCCACTTGCATTTACTAACAGAGAGAGAATAGACTAGGGATTGATCTTTCTAAACCGTATTTCACACACATAAGGAAGGGTATGAGAAAATGGTGCCATTCGACAAGGAAAGGCTACTCTCTAGTCCTGATCCATCCAGTCCCATCCAATTTTGGGCCTTCGTGGATCTTTTGTAGGCTTACAACGGTTAATCCAAACCATTCAATTTATGAGTCCTGCATTGGAAATTATTATTGCAAAAACTGTGTGGTCAGACACGATAGCTGTGAGAGCATAACACATTTAACACCTTCGTGCAAGAAATTTATAAAGGATGGCAAAAATGATGTTCGTGCGTCCAACTTTTTTTTTTTTTTTGGTTAAATCAAAACCTTGTTGCCACAAACTCATACTACACGGCAGTTGGGAAGAACAGAATTTTTCAACTTGTATTAGTGCTAGATTTGAATTTATAGTAGGAAGTTTGTTTTACATACATCTATACCTTTCAATTACTTGTGGATACTAAACTTGACATGGATGGAGGGGAAGAGAAGTTTTAACTTGAAGACAGAGACCATAGACTTGACTTTTGGGGTCCTATATTGTGGTCCTGACCTTTTTTTCTTTGGAAGTTAAGGTTGATCGCTCAAGATGTATTAGTGCTAGATTTGAATTTATAGTAGGAAGTTTGTTTTACATACATCTATACCTTTCAAGTACTTGTGGATACTAAACTTGTCATGGATGGAGGGGAAGAGAAGTTTTAACTTGAAGACAGAGACCATAGACTTGGCTTTTGGGGTCCTATATTGTGGTCCTGACCTTTTTTTCTTTGGAAGTTAAGGTTGATCGCTCAAGATGTTACCCCGAAAGGACTAGCGTGTCCTTTGTACTTTTTTTTTTTTTTTGATCCATGAGTCCTTTGCACCAGTGCGGCTCCACGAATTCTCTTGAGGGTGTTCAGAAATTCTACTACAGCCCTCTAGAAATCATTTTTTTATATAACTGGGTGGTCCGGACTATCCTGTGCGCACTAATCCCAGGGTCTATTTACGCCTCGCCACACACATAAATCGGGCAAAGCCAATGTCCTCTAGAAATCATAACTGTACATAAATAAATAAAAATAAAAATTCTACTAATACAACAATGCTACTGAAAAACCAACAATTCCAAGTCAATACGGTTTCGCTTCGACGAGTTTTAGGGGTTGCTATCATCAAAAAGTTTCAATAGGAAATGACACTTGCACCATTCTTGATTTTCTTATCACAAACTTGTCCATGGTTCCAACTACCAAACAAAAATTAAAAAAGAATCAAACCTATGAATGGCCTATGTAATAATCCAAATCTATTGTGTCCTGTGCATATATATTAAAGTGTTTCACAAAAAAAGATAGTGCACATATATTAAATTATTGATCTATATTTTATAATGTAATGAGTAATCACTTGGAATAAGTATAAATAGATTAAAGAGAGATAGTCAAAAGTGTTCTTATCTTTTTGAGCTAAATGTGTTGAGACAAAGAAACACCCAAATTCTCAAATATCCAATTTATACTATTCTCTAATGGAGTATCAAATAGTGCATGGTGAATTCCGTCATTAGGATTGGTTGTTCAAAAATTTTGGATAATGTGTTCAAACATTTTGGATAGAGTGTTCAAATATTTTGGTTAGAGTGTTCAAAATGACAAAAATTCAAAAATAAATAAATTTTTACATGTATTTCTTAAAAAAATTATTTTTTTCAGGGTGTTCAAGTGACCACCCTCGGCTCTTCTTAGAGCCGCCTTTGATCAAAGCCTAGGCTCAGTTTCTCATCAATCATCATGATTCGAGGAAGATATCGTTGTGGTAGACAAGTTACTATTGAAGACATGTAAGAGCACGATGCTACCCAAGAAGCAAAACTGGTGGCACGTTTAGCACATCGTTTTGATGAGCAATTTAAATCAATTAAACAGCAAGTAACTGCCATGGCAGTTGCAAACGGCGTGCCTTGCTATCAATCCCCTAATCCACGTAAAGTGGGGGAGGAGGGAGATGATTATGTTGAGATGAAAATGACCATCTACTTGTGGTGGATATGCCATAGAGAAGAAGACCTGAGGTGCGTGTCACCCCTCAAATTTTCAACACAAATAAATAAACATTTCTAAATAGGGAAATTCCATAATTTCATCATCCCCAATTAATCGTCCAAAAGTCAACTCACATCGTCCCATTCTCATATTTAGTAAGAAATCCGAATAAATTACCCATGTCTCATGTTCAAAACATGATATTGAGAGGTTAAAATTATTACATTATTTCAATACTTCAAAAGACAAACGAGTAAAGTTACAACTTCATCTTCAAAAAAATAGTATGTTCACAAGGAGATGAAATAACTCTCTTTCCGGTCGGCTTTAGAAAAAAAGCAACACACATCAAGCACTTCACTTCATGTTCCTTCGTGAGTACCTGAAAATAATAGGGTGAGGTACACTAGCCCAGTAGGAAAACTTCTACCAAAATTAAATGCGAATAAGATGAATGTACATGACTGAAAGTAAGAAAGGATAATAAATAGGAATAGAATAAACATACAAGTATCAATTGCGAACAATACATTCTCAAAGCTTGAGGAATATTGCCAATTATTCCCTTGAAATTTCTGAGGCATTCAAGTCCATTCTCTCTGATGGCCATAAAAATAGTGTGCTAATTTCGTGGTCTCCTCCTTGTACAGCTGGAGTCAAGCTTAATACTGATGGTTGCTGGATGGAAAGTCGGAAACTAGCCGGATATGGAGGAATATTTCGTGATCATCAAGGACACTGGTTGCTGGGATACTTTGACTTTACTCCAGGGCGCGAAGGATAGGGGCGTTATGGGGTTTGACTTTCCATCGAGGACCGCCCTGCCTATCAGGAAATAAAGAATGCTCGGAAGGTTCAGGGCCTGATGCTTCGTCTTGAGCTTGAGAATGACTCAGCTCCCCCTGTCTTTCTTGCAGCCGCCCTGCCTGATCTTCATCTCCTTGATCTGGCTCTGAGTGAGAAGGACGGCTTGACATTAGCAATTTAGCAGGGGTAAAAGAAGGAAGGTGAAAGATATCATCCATCCCTACAAAAATATCACTGCTGGACTTACCTTTGGAGCCTCCAGAAGTTTCTTCACCCTCCTCGCTGCTCTCACCAAGATCGTCCATATCTGAGCTTTCACTAACCGTTGATCCAGGGATGACCTGGGGGGCGAGGGTGCCCTTCTCCGAAGAAGAAAGAATGAGTACTACCGTGTCATCTCGAGGGGGTGATGGGGTTTCGTCGAGAGGCGAAGAGGGGGAAGGCGTGGTGACTTTCTTCCTCAATTTCTTCTTCTTCTTCTTGCCTGAGTCACCTTTGGCAAGACTTGGAGACAGAGAGAGAGGCTCAATCCTGGGAGAGCTCGCTGGCGATTCAATCTCTTCTGCGGGCTCTACGTTCATCGTTCTCTCTTCTGAACCCCCAGCGCCCTCAACTCTCTCAACCTCCTCTAGTTTATCACCGGAACCACCAACCTCCTGCACGACCTCCTTCGCGATGATACTCGCGACGTCCATGGCATTGAACTCATCGACGTCTGGGGCACCTTTACTTTGTCCCTTAGCAGGAGTTGAAGCAGCCCCTTCCTCTCAAAAACTGATTGACCCGCGTCGCGAGCGGGAAAGTCCGCAAGAGGCGCAGTTTTTTCAGCATCAGCAGGAATTTTGGATAGTTGAGCCTCCTCGTCTGAAAGGGAAGTAAAGGTGTAAAACCAGGCATGTATCAGTTAAGAGTATCACCTTGATCAGTTCGAGCCACCGACTCAACTCGGGGTAGGGGTTCCGCGACCGAGAAAGAGGACTCTGTCATTGCTCGACCCTTGCGCGAGGGACCCTAAGAGATGAGAAGCATAAACAAGTTAGCAAGACGTAAGAAGATAAAAAAAAAAAAGAGGGAAGAAAGCAAAAGAGATCTGACCCTTGCCCTCTTCTGAACAGGCCCTAGCTGAGGAGGTGAAAGATCTTTAGCTTTTCTTTTGTCCCTGCCTTTGTCTTTCGTGGTGAGATGCTGTGGTGTAGGGACGACCATGTGCTCCGCAGGATGGATTTTTCGAACAGGGATAGCATTGATCACATCCAGGGAAACCATGGCACCCTTGACCTAGCATGACTGAGGACCGCGCCAATCAGAATCTTTCCCTCGTTTGAAGGTCCTCAGGGTCAAATCCTTCTTCGAGATAGGATCTGCAGAGGGCACCACCGCCGGGGTCTGCACAAAGTCCATGAAGGATTGCAGGTTCCTTGCCCAGTATACCCTGTTTTCTGGGGTAAAGGACGCCTTACGCTTGGAACTGGGAATAATCCTATCTCCCCCGTAGCTTGCGGTGAGCTCGCGATTGAACGATTTCAGGAACCGACGAATCCCAATAAAGAAGTCTTTGGGCGGAGAAGGAGGCTCGCGAGGGACGCCTTGATCATACCCGAATTGTAGCTGAAGCCTGTCAGCTCTATACAACACCAAGAGGGGACCCTCGGCGGATGGAGTCGGGAGATAGCTGGGAGTGACCCATGTGAGGAAGTCCAGCTTGTGGGATCGGATGTTATTGCTTTGGAAATCCACAATAGTGTCTTCCAAAAAGACAGAGGGGCCTAGTGCGCCATCAACAATATTCTCGTAAGAACGTGGGTTGAAAGAAGTTATCTCATCGCACCAGTCCTCGAGCAGGTGGCTTGAGGAGGTTTTGCTCCACCTCATGATCCTTGGCACCCTCTCGCTCAGTCGGAGGATGGGCATGCCTTTGCCATCGCGGATGATTTCACCAGCGGCATTCCTCTCCTCAATGGACCTCAAAGGAGGGAGATAATGGGGGGAAGGAGCAGCCTTTGGAAAATACTCATAGAACAAAGCAAGGAGGAAGGGGATGTGAACCATAGAAGTAATCTCGTACCTCCCTATCGATCGCTCGAAATCTTGTACAGTGCGATCCAGCTGACGGTAGAAGTGTCCCAAGAACATGGGACCCATGGGCAGTTGACCAACCTATATAAACAAGACACGTGGCTCGAAAAGTCTCAATAAGACACGTCATGATTCAAATAGCAAATGATGACTAAAAGAAAACCCCAACGCGAAGGAGATAACCTCGAGGAAGGAACGTAACAGGATTGCAGGTGCCCTGAATAAGGGAAACACCACTTAGAAGGAAGCTCACCCCTCGCGAGGTCCTCAGCAAAGAGGGTTGCCGCGACGGGGAAGAACGAAGGCTCACGCGAATACGCGAACCAAGCTTGCGACGGTACCTGGCCAAAAGGCAGGGGTAGGGAAGTTGATACGAGCTCAAATTAGGTCTTGGCGCGAGCCAAAGGCTCGCGACCATGCCCAACACCGCAGGAATAGGGGGGATACAAGTGGCTTGGTGGCTTTAAAGGATTAAGGGTCGCTGCGAGGGAAATGATGCACTGGAATGACCTAATGGAAGCTTCCTAACGGCCAGTGACATCACCCACGTCACCCAGATATACGGAGAGAGCACGTGTCATCATGTTATTAGGGAAAAGTCTGCAGCCCCATGATTGGGTGCAGATCCCTATAAATATGGGGCATTCATTCATAAATTCCAGAGACAAGAGAGAGAATTTCTGATTCATCCTTAGAGCACGGAAATCCTAGAGAAAGAAAGTGACTCAGAGCCTTGGAATCAAGAACATTGTTCTTGCTGATGCTCGCGAGCCCATCCAATCTCTAGAACTGTGATTCGAGGACGATGATGATTCAAAGGGGAATGAAATCAACACTGCTGCCTTCTCTTTCTGTATATTTGGCTTAATTCTTTACCCCTTCACACACTCTCTTATTTCTCTGTTTAACTATTAGCTATTGCTAGCCTCTCCAAGTTAATTCGATTTGGTAAACCAAGAACCTATCCCACAAGTACCAAGGCATCCGAGTTCTTTTCACCCAAATATATACATACATATATATATAGTTTTTGAAATTTGCTTTTGAAAGATTTATTTTATTCTGATTTTTGAAAATCAACTTTTGAAATGCCTTGAGTGATTTGGACAATAATGATCACATATATTTCTCCAAGTGGTGTGATAAGTTTGTGTTTCTCCGAAAAATTACCATGTCGAGAGCAGTTTTTTAGGGTGTGCCAGAATTGTGAAATAGTCCAACTTCGTGCTAAGGCCTTCGTGCCTTAAATCAAACTTTTACGAGGGTGATTGTGTTCGACCTAAAGGTGAGGCCGAAATATGGTACGTGGTTTGTCTACGTATAAGGACTTAATAATTTCCCCTCCGCGTGAAAGCGAGAGAACAACGATAAAATAAAAACTAACTTTATTAAACGGATTGAACAAAGTTGAAATGGAAATTATACGAGAATGTAAAGAGAATCTAGGCTAGGCTAGGAAAAGAGATAAATATTTTCTCAAGTGGGTTGAGGAAAATGGTTAAGGACTTTGTTGGAAAGTGATTGAGTAAATTGGTTACAAGCGCTAGACTTGATTTGGTGTTGGAACCCTTTCGTTGTCTTCAAAACTCGAATTTATAGGCTCCATGCATTTAAATTGTGATCTTTAGCGCCAATCTCTGTTTGGCCAAGATGCCGCCATGTGGCTTTTACCTTAACCGCTTTCACCATGTGAATAATGTGATGCCAAGTGTCCCTCAACGTGTAACCTTCTTCTACAAATTGATTTGGAGGAAACATTTGTTTCCACCGCCAGTGAAAATAACTTACTCTATGATTAATAAGAACGGTTATGAAGAGTTTATACAACTCCTTCCACTCCCCTTCTCCATGTAACTTTGAAGATCATGGGAGAAGAAACACTCTCCTTATTTTTAGGAAGTGGAGATCATGGACTCGCTCCCTATTTTGCACATGCCGTTTAGGAAAAGCACGGGTCAATCCAACCTTTAATGGATTGCCAAGTAAGCAAAATCCATTACTGATTTTATTTTCTCGGATCAAAAAGAAAAGGATCCAACTATTAGGAAAATCAAACTTGGCTTTCACCTGACTTGGGCCGAAAATATAATTTTCGGCCTTAATACAATTTTGTGCTAAATTTGGGTATAAACAGTTTGCAATCTCTTTCGAAGTATCTTTTACGGAGATAGGTCTTCCCATATATTTCTTTAAGGTTTTGTTAATGCCAAAACTATTTTTCACATATATTGCCCTACTTTTGCTAGGTACTCTTTCCGCTATGTTCTTATAAAACTAGCTAAGCTAAACCTTTCACCACCTAGGCTGAAAGATCATGCAAGCACGAGCTTCATGTCAAGATATAGTTGGTTCATAATTCATTCTTATGGTCGATAGTAGAATAGTACTCAGACACATATTAATGGTAATAGATAGCCCAAATGTTACACTCTCTTCAGCACAAATCACTATAAAGACAACACTGGTTAAAAGGCGTGATGTGTAGAGGCCTTGAGGAGATGCTAGGTTTTATGGTGTGAGAAAGAAAATTAGTTTCAAGAAGGTAAGAGCACAAGCATGCTCAAACAAATGATCATCCAACAAACTAACTAGGGGGCAATTAAGGGTGTTGTAACAACTCCATAGACACTACATGAAGAAATTAATTAAAGTATAATCCAATCCTTATTCGGGTTTTCTAAGCCCCGCGCGCTTACAATGCTATCCCTTTCCCTACACGAATCACTCATGGTACGTGCATCTTTCAGACATGTGATCATCATCAATATGAAAGGGTCTCCCAAGTTTTGGGGACAAGATTTTTCCCTTTTACATATTTTACATGGTATTCATCTATTGCTTCTTGTTCTTGATCTTCTCATTGATCCAATGCAAATCACTTTACGGCCCTAATTTTCTTGAGAGGAACTTCTGTCGTTCTTTTTAGGAGTAAGATGCGCGGTCATGTTAAAAGATTTGTGAGTCCTTTAGATGATCAGAGTCGTGCATATAGATAATCATACCTTTAATTAAGAGCTCATTGAGAATATTTACCAACCAAGCCAAATAACTTGCTAATTGCATATCAATTAACAAGTTTGGAAAGTGAACTTTATAAGATCGATATCATTTTTTTGACACGGTTGATGATCTCGAAGAGCTTTAAAAGATGAACAGTTCTGATCATCAAAGTGAACTTGAGAACTAAGGCTGCTCAAAAAAATCGATGAATCGTGAATCCGGTCCGGACCAAACCAATCTGCACATTTTAGATTTTAACCGTGGATTAATAGTCCGGACACGAATTCAAAAATAAAAAACCATGACTCACGGTCCGGACACGGATTTTGATTTCCGAGTCACGGTTTTTTATTTTTTGAATCTGTGATTAACTGATCCAGACCGTAAGATTTTTATTATATATAATTTTTTTAAAAAAATAATTATATATGTATAGATAACTAATTTTATCACTTTTATAAATATTGTGAATTTGATATTTTGATATAAAGGGTTATACTGTTATCTCATATAAAATCTACGAGGTAAAATGTTACATAGAAGTTCTACTATATATACTCCTTAACTTGCTGATTTGTAAACCTAATCTCATTCTCAATGGAACTATCTACGTACTAGGATAAGTTTGTAGTCTTGATTGGTTTCTATTTCTGCTAGTGCCCTTGTTTGTGAACTGGAACTATCTATGTACTGGTATAAGTTTGTAGTCCTGATTGGTTTCTATTTCTGCTAGTGCATCTGCTACTTGATTTTCTTCATGTAGGGTACGAACAGGGGCAGAATTTGATATTGAGTTGATGATTATTATTTTTTTTAGAATAAGTTGAAAATCTGTGGACAAATCCAGAACCGATCCGTGACTCACGAATCGGATTGGAACCGAACCGTGAGACTTTTGGATCGGACACGGATTTTATTTTCAAAAAACCATGACTCGCGGATTAGGATTGGATTCATACCAATCCGGACCGTGAGCACCCCTAGCTAGTCTTATACATCCAGAGTTCTAAAAAAAATAAAAAATGTATTTGAATGTGAACACAAATTTGGCCAAATTAGAGATAATTTGCCGCAACTCAATTGGTGATCGTAAATGCCCCAAACTTTTAACGATACATTGCTCAATGCATAAAAGCCTAGTAAAATCATTTTGAAGAGATGATTTACTTACCCGAAAAACAAAGAGATCTGTTCTGGTTCATCACTTTTTTTGAAACAAAACTAGTATTATTTCACCTTTTACCAAACATAAATAGTATTATTTCACGTTTTACCAAACAAAAATAAAAAAAGAAAAAACCCAAATAATTTCCAATCTTGTTTTGTGACATAGGATAGAGTCAGAGAGGCAGTTGAACTCCCCAATCATGAGTGCTAGTTTTTGTACAACAAAGTCTGTTCGTATTGGAAAATGCTAGGTACCCAAACAAAAAATATCCACAAATTACCCAAACACACACACACAAGTGTGGCCCCCACACACACTGCACCTCCAGTGTGTGTGGGGGCCACACTTGTGTGTATGTGTTTGGGTAATTTGTGGGTATTTTTTGTGTGTATGTAGTGTTGCTCGTTCGTATTAGCACGTAACATGAAACCCTAATTATGTCTACATCGACCCTTTGTCGGTGCATGTTCATGATAATTGCTAGACATATGGCCTGGTTTCATCTGGTCCACTTGACAAGACTGGTTAACAACCTTTCGATTTTAGTTAACAGAAAAAAAAAATGGCATTAATTAATTTGTTATGGCGTGATATAAAGCAGACAATAGTAACGGATGCTTTCTATTGTTAGAAGTGAGGGTGTTCAGGTCCACTTAAACGTACCTTAGACGTTAATTTTTGGGACTAGTCCGACCATCTACTTGGAGAGGGAATTATCCCGTATCCGTATGAATTGATCATAATACCCATGAGTTTTCAATCAAAACTGAGATCTAGTATGGACCAAATCTTGAAATCACTAAATTTCAATATCAAGTGTATATGTTAACTAATTGGCCAACCGTTTGAGTACTGCATGCAAAATGATTGTTGATAATTTGAGCGTCTAGGAGGGGTGGGGGTTTGTACAGTAGTATCGTACCGTATATGGTTGCTGTTTATTGAAGTATGGGACCATATTGTTTAGCAAAAATAAAGTATGGGACCATATAAAAAGAGTTGGACCGATGATTTAACGTGCAACATAATGACTAGTGGAAGACCCATGAATACCTTGTTTTCCTATTATTTTTTTTTTAAAACTATAACTATTTTCTTGCAAACTTCTTACAAAAAAACCTTTTCATTTTAATCAAAGGTATAGGAAAAGAATAAATTTTCTTTTGACTTTCGATGGCCATTGCTAATTTCTTACTCATAAAAAAATAAAAAATAAAAATAAAAAACCTTTTCCCTCCACTTTCCATTCAAAGTACTTCAAAATAAAATGTTTACGCTTGCTCCATCGGTTCGAACTCACAGTAAATACAAATACCAATTCTCCGATGACTGAATCTAAAATTTAAAGGCAAAAGACGGGCCTAAGTTGGTCACTTGGTAAGTGAAGGATATTATTAATACTGTAATAATACTAACTCCTAAACACAATTGCACGGAGTCAGTATTTAGACGGAAAAATAGTATAGACTCGAAAAAGTTCCATTGAGGTAGGTCGATTGAAGAATCCTATTAAACGTAGACCGTTTCTATTTTAACGTTAAACTTTGCGGAATTTGCTTCTTATTGTTGTGGGCTAAATGATTCCGTTATCTGCATATACGGATGGATAGAAAATTTCTATTGGGCCATGTGGTGAACCATTTATGAAGGCGGACTGGGTAGTTTAACCCCTAGGCCCAACAACCAACAACCCACTAATTAACTTAGGCCATAACTTGCCCTTCCTTTCAATTAAGTTGGCTCTTCAGACCATCTCTAGTGCACTACCTAAAAAATGCTCCCTAAAGTGAACACCTAAGCACATGTGGGGTCCTATTTTGTTTAACTAGAAATGCACTTTAATGAGGCTCCCTAAAAATGTTCATTATCCCTAAAAAGTTCCTTTCTCTCTCCTCTCTCTCCCCTTAAAGTCATTCTCTCTCTCTCTCTCTTCTTAAGTCTCTCCCCAAATTTAGGTACTCACTTAGGGCATTTTAGGTAGTGAGAGGTGCTACCTAGGATTTTAGGGAGCCAATTTTTGTGCACTAGAGACCATTTTTTTGATTTTTTCTTAGCTAACTAATTAAGGCACTTTAGGGAACTCTTTTAGGTAGTGCACTAGAGATGCCCTCATTGATTTATACCAGCGGATGCCCGTGCTATACAACGGATGGACAGACCTTTAAGAAGGCAGGTAGAACTTCATTCCCTTAGGCCCTGTTTGATTCGTGAATTAAGCATTTGGGATATGACTAATTGCACCTAATCGGTTAATCTACATGTTAATCTCATGTTTGTTTTTTAAACGAATGTCTTAGAATCAGTTTTATCCTTTATATGTGGGTACCTATATAATCCTAGGAGAGGTGGGATTGAGCAGGATTAAAGAAAGCACGCACAGAACTCATTTAATGAGGTATGAAAAATTACAAAAATACTCTCCAAGGGTAATCCCGCTTCAGTCAAACAAGGTTTGAAAAGAATTCGTAATGGGATCAAATAGTCCAAGGAGTCAAGGACTACAAATAATATGACTGTTATTCTCGTCTATTTGAATATGCCATACATTTTGTCAAGTGAAATGAAATGGACACGTGAATGAAATTAAGTTTGGAATGAAATTAAAATAAATAAAATTCGAATATCAATTGGCATTTTCACGTGTGCCAAGGAATTTTTTTTTTTTTTGATTGGCAAAAAATTTATTGGGGAAAACTTGACAAAGAGTATATCAAGATGAGGGAAGATGGGAGGGGGGACTCTAACCAAGTGTTAGGAGAATTAAAACATCCGATGAGACAAACCCCAAGAAACACCCAATGGACCTAGCCCAAAACACCAAACAAAGGGAAAGCCCAAACAAGCCAAGCCCACCCCCCAAAAATAGCTAATCATACAAACCCTAGAAGCCCTAAACCACCGCAGCCTCGAACCCACAGTCACCGACCACCGGATAACATCCACCGTCGCCACTTGTAGAAGCCAGCAAGGAACAACTATTATCACTCCTATTTCACCATCAATATTCTTTTTCGTCGAATACATTGGTGTGGAAATAGTGAATTTTGGTATGTCAGTAATTAATCGTGGTGTGGCAGTAGTCAATTTGGGAGTGATACATTGGGGTGTTGTATATTGGTAATTTTTGGAGGTGAATTAGATAGGAACGAGTGAATATAATTATAGTTCCTTAATTTTTGCTAATGGAATATATACCCATTCCTTTATCTAAGTGAATAGTGATTCTATTTAGAATAAGCATTTCCCCCCTTTATTAATGAATCAAACATTGGAATAATGGATATTGAGATCTCTGGTACTGCTTTCTACATGATTTTTCCTTCTCTAGAGTCAAATAATATTGTCAAATGTAGGGTTTGGTGGTGTCTTACATAAATATTGTTAAGTCGGGGGTGTCGTTAATTCTATTGATAAGATTTCTAACAAGTAACAAGTTAAATACGATGACGCAAAGGCCTGGTCTGGGTACTTTTTTGAGCACCAGAATGAGTGCAATTTTGTAGTTTTATTCACTACCCTATTGTCTTGCTGAATGTCCTGTCTACTGATGAATGTGAAGTTGATTGTGGCTTACAAAGAATTTATTTAGGGTTACTGTTATCATTGAATTAGGTTAGATTTTTTATTTGATGATTTCTACGTGTTCGGTATGAGTGATTCGGTTGGGAATGAGGAGAAAAAAAGATTTCTATCACGTGTTTGGATTGCAAATGAGATGAGAAATTGTGGGAAAGGCTGAGAAATGTCGGGGAAAGGGAACTTTTTTTTATTTCATCCGGTTTTGTTTCTTAACAAATACGTTGGGAATTGATGAGAAACAAATGGTCAGTGTTTTCTATGAAACAACGAGATTGCTCATTAAATTCAAATGTCAAAAAAGAAAATGTCATTCATATCCGTATCTCTGATATTTTCATTTCTAACATGATCGTGTGAAAACTCAATTCTTTCTTTTCTTTTCTTTTCTCACATTTGGGTGTTCATTTTTGAAGAGTCTTATAAAGATGTTCTAAGCTTCTGCAATGTTCTACTTTAAGGCTATTCTAATACCTCACTTTAATTGGAAAAATTAACTAGTCCTCCTTTGTTTCATAGTTTTTCTTTTCCTGATCCTTGCTTGCTGATCCTGGATATTTTGTTTTGTTTTTATGTATATGCTCCACAAAAGGTGGAGCTTTGGCAATCTGCATGTCAAGCTCTGAGTTCTATTTCATGTTTGTTAGAGCCTCACTGTGTCATGCCAAAAGGGCGCGGGGCTTTTGCAATTTGCATGTGAACTTCTGTCTTTTATGCCCAGGGAGTGTTGCGACGCGATGGTCACCCCTCTAGCAAAAAGAGGCCATTCATTCACAACCTCACAGCAAGAATTTGTTATTCTTTTGCAAAACATCGCACACTTCGCGTCCAAACTGATAAATTTAGGGATCCAAAGCGATCCCCAAGGTTTTCTGAAAAAATCAACCTTGGGGAGATTGGAATTTTTCTGAGATAAAACGTACGAGATTCAGTCATATATTGTGCTCCTAGAAATGTTTTTTGTGTCAATAATTTCAAAAACAATACTTACTTCGCCTAACAGATATTCATTTATTTTAGCCAATACTGCGAACTTCCTCAGTTTTAATTTGCTAGATGTGTTGCCCGCGGAATGGATTTGTATCCATCTAAATGTATGCTCTTTCTTTGAACCGGATTTTAAACTTGCACAGGAAGAAGCGAAGAAGCAGAAAGCACAGTTGCAGGAGGCAAATGGGAATAAAGTTATTAAAAGGCTTGAGCGTAAGATGGCTGCAGTGGCAAGAGATAGAGCATGGGCTGAAAAACTGGCAGAGCTGCAACGCAGCAACGGCTTGAGGAAGAGAGAAAAAAAGGCCATGGCTTGAATTCCTTATTGGAATTTTTTAGAGCGTATGGTACTGCTTGCTTTTAACTTCTTGGCCCCGTGCAAGTTGGACGCATGAACCTCGATTCTTGTTTTTTCTGATATGTTGTTCCTTTTGATCAGTAGAGTGAAATCTAGCTGCTGGGTGATACGTCCTTGTTTTCTCATTCAACTTTTTGCCCTTGTGCAAGTGCAACCCAGAAATGTATTCAGGCCTAGTTTTGGCTCTGGCTAGTACACTCTTTTTTTGCTTTGAACACATCAAAGGGAGTTGCGACGATAAGGAAAATGCACAAGGGAACGAAATTATTAACTTTTTCTCCTTCACGAGTATACTTGCACTAATCCATTACAAGAACAGAGCATCAGGGGCTGGAGACGATAATATTACACTTTCTGGTGTGTCACTTTTTGGGTTTTCAAAGAATCATGCTAGAGCCAATATGGTGGCCTCGGCAGTCTCTTTTACCTTGGGTTAGTCTGGTTTTTCCACTACCGTGAGTGCGCTGTTACAATCGAGGGACCAGATCATTTTGCGGGTTCCTATTCTTTTATGGAGTATGAGTTTTTCCTTTTATGCTTGCAGGTAAACACCTATTTGTTGGGGCAACAGAGTTCATCCCACTATATTTCTCTTCTTGATTGAGCTTCTGTTACTCGATTGTTATAATCCGACTCTTTCATGGATACAATAATGTTTGGTGTGCTCGTACGGAAGGGTCAGCTGCACCATTAGGCTGAAACAGCAGCCCAAGCCTCGCCCAACACCACCAAATTAAACCCAAATACCTTTGTGATTTAAGTTTCCACTACAGTATTTTCAATTGGTAGTTTCGGTTTTTCACCAGTTAGAATGTGAATGCAAGAATACCGAAAATATTAGTGGAAATTCAGCCAAACCTTGAATCATCATCATTCATAACTAGCACTGCCTTTATTCATAACTCATGTCGCGACCATGCATGATTTGACATAGGTTTGTAATCATTAATTCTAAACTGTATTCTATCTTGTTCCGTTGCCAAAATAGAAAATTGAAAATCACAGCATTATACGTACCACTGGATATGTGAGATTCCCACCTCCAAAAAGTGTAGTACAGTAACAATGCATTTTAGAAATATGATGACAGTAGCCAATGGCCATTTTGTAGTAATCCTTAACTGCGGTCAAAGGGCAACTTTAGATGGTAGCACTTCTCTTTCATTTGCATGGAAACCATTTTTTGAGCTCATACTTTGGAGTTTGGATACATGAGCCTCTTCCCTGCCTTCTGATTATATGTGTAATGAGGTCCTCCAACTTCTTTAGCCTGGGCCGGTATCTGAAGGTTTTAGACAAACTCTAGTTTTCTAGTATAATGGATTATGTGTTTTGTTCAAAAAAGAAAGAAATGACAGATCAAAGGGGAAAGAGAAAAAGCCCAAAACATTGCAGCTCTATGGGGACATGCAGCCAGGATGGACGGCTACTGCCAAGCAAGGAAAATTGCAAACCATCTGTAAATTGAATAAAACAATCAAAAATTGATAAAACAACATTTAAAAGAAACTCAATTTGTGTTTGCACAGGCAGCATCTTCATTGTGCACACTGTTGTAAAATGAGCTCAACTTAGTTATCGCAAGGGCTTCTCCGAACAATGATGCTCTTGACGATTTTGATATTCGAACTTCAACAAAATCTCCGACTCTTGGATTCCTCTTCCCATTGTAGCAATCCCTATCTGGGACTGGCATATTAGCAAAAGCTACTCTATGGCCTCTGCCGCTCTTGCCAATGAGCTCTGTGTCTGGGGCTCTCTTATTCGGTCCTTCAACTAGCACAAGTTGTGTAGTACCAATTTGGGAGTCAAAACACTGACCTGTGCTCTCGCGGAAAGCAGCGATGAGTTCTGCCAGTCTCCTCTGCTTGACAGTGTCAGGAACATCATCAGTGTAATTTCTATGGGCATGGGTTTTCTCCCTCATGCTATATGCAAACATGTATGCCATGTCATAACCAACAGCCTTTATGAGGCTAACGGTGTCTTTGTGTTCCTCCTCTGTTTCGCCACAGAAGCCTGCAGAAATGACACCAAATAAAGGGTAACAAGGTTGGACAAGATACGAATCTGCTATTTGACACAGAAAAATATTGGAGTACTAAAAGTTGCAATAATGATGTGTGGAATGATCTTCAAAACTCTACCCTGCTTTCATACAAAGAGTATACAAAGTATTAAAAAAAATGTCATTTCCAGAATAGTTTTCAATAACTAGTTGAAAAAGAGAAAGGAAAGAGTCCTGCAGTCCTTCAGGAACTATTTTAAATAGCATCTGCCATAATGAATACTAATGTTCATAATGAAATGCAAATATTATTCTTCTAATCCATTTTTTCCTTCTCAAATTGAATATTCCCCAAAAAAACTGAAATCACAATAAAAAAAAGGTCTAGACTGGGTGCCGCAAAATAGCAAGCAGAACTCATAGATGTGCAAGGATTTTAAGGGCAGTAGAGCATAAATCCATCTACGAAATATCATAAA
The DNA here is from genome assembly GCA_020921065.1 of Vaccinium darrowii. Taxonomy (NCBI): domain Eukaryota; kingdom Viridiplantae; phylum Streptophyta; class Magnoliopsida; order Ericales; family Ericaceae; genus Vaccinium; species Vaccinium darrowii. The sequence goes on along the minus strand of CM037158.1, from coordinate 19,826,460 downwards.
ATCGGTGTAATTTCCTTCATATTAGGGCTAGTGTCATGGGAAGTAACATAAGAGCCTCTTACCACATATAAAGTCACTGCTTAACCCAACATCAGGGATTATTCTTCGGATCTTTTGCACAAGATCTAGGTATGCCTCTCGAGTATAACCCCTGCGCATTCTTTCAAGCACCATGGTGTTCCCTGTTTGTGCAGGCAAATGAATGCTTTTGCAGATATTGTATCTGTCTTGCATTACGTACAGTAATTCATCAGGGAAATCTTTAGGGTGTGGAGATGTGTATCTGAACCGCATCTCCGGAAACTCTGCCGCAAGTTGATCCAAGAGATCAGCAAATCGTTGACCCATTTTTTTCACCTTGCACATACTGGAAAACCCTTCACTGAACTTCCAATCGGCTCCTGATTCAACCTCTTTCTCAGCACCAGAAGCATCATTATAACTATTTACGTTTTGACCCAGAAGCGTTACCTCCTTCACACCTTCTTTCCAAAGCTCTGCCACCTCTCTCATGATTGATTCCACAGGACGAGACCGTTCTCTGCCTCTGGTGAAAGGAACTATGCAAAAGGAACACATGTTATTACACCCCCTCATTACAGACACAAAAGCACCAACTGCATTTTTCGAGATACGGACAGGACTGATATCGGCATAAGTTTCCTCAAGTGAAAGAAGAGTATTGATCCCCTTTTGACCATAGTCTACCTCTTCTAAAAGTCGTGGCAAGTCTCTGTAAGCATCAGGACCACAAACCACATCAACCATTTTATCTGCATCTAGTATCTTGTCCTTCAACCTTTCAGCCATGCACCCCAACACAACAACTTTTGGAGGATGAACAGACTGTGACCTCCCAATAGAGACATTGCTCTTCCAGTGTCTCTTAAGAAACCAAAAATAATTAAGCCTCTGCCATACTTTCTGTTCTGCATTATCCCTGATAGCACAAGTGTTGATAAAAATTATCTCCGCACTCTCTGGAACTTCCACAACTTCACTATATCCGGCTTTCTTCATGATAGATAAGACAATTTCCATGTCATTAATATTCATTTGGCATCCATAAGTTTCATGATATATGCGGCCCGTAGGAAGAGTTTCGGAAGCTGGTGTCAGGCTGAAAGCAAATTTAACATCCAAAGCATGAATCCTGACTAATACAATGTGCATTGAATGCCAGCTAAGTTTTCAAACCAGTTATAAGAACAAAGACCTTAGCAAGTGGCCAAAGCCATTAAATGAAATACTGACCTATTAAGCAATAAGCATAACAATCTGCGAACAAATCAATAAATTTCAGGTAACGTGCTTGAGAAGTGTATAACATTCTATGTTCCGTCTCGCCCAGTAGAGAAATAATCTTATATAAGAGCTGAGAAAGAAGGTCTGGTTTGTAGCAAACTATTCAATGAATAAACATAAAAAATAAAAAAACTATTCACGAACTCATCATCTTCATTATGGTTGTCAAAAAGGCATATGATGTTCTATCATCCAGGTTTAATGCAAATACATCTGAATGTATCTGTCTTGATATCACTAAACCTCTAAGATGTCATTTGGTCAGAAGGCTAAGTAATTCCTTTCACAAGCTGGTTGACCACTTCACCTAGTGTGGGGAAAGAAGAAGAGGATGTACTGATTTAGGTAAGTGGCACATTCATTGTTATCTATCTAGCCCACAATAGGCTCGTCTGCTGGAAGTGATTGAGATTTTGGAGAGGTGCAAGAAAAATGGGGGACATTGAAGAGAAGAGTGATTCTATTTGAACTCAGTAAAATTCTATCTAGCCCCACTTTCTTTGTACTCCCACTAAACAACATAACAATGTTAATACATTAGAAAGCTTGAATGATTACAAGACTAATGAAGGGGTTATAAAGGCCAACCCTAATAACCTTAGCAAAACCCAAATAATACAAAAGGACTAGACTACCCTGAACATAAAAGACAAATAACGATAACCTTAGCGAAACCCTACTAACACAAAAGGACTAAACTACTCTAAACATAAAAGATAAATAACAATAAACTGAAACCCTAAAATTATACTTCACACTTGCATCCCAGCAAATTGGAACGATCTTGAAACTGAGTTATTTTGTTTTTGAAGGATCCGTTTATATGTATGATTGTGGTCTTGTACTGTTGTTCGGTGCTATTTGGCTGTGCAAGGGATTTTTATTAGGTTAATATGTCTCGGACACGTTGCCCCTTTTGTTTGGGCCTAAAGGGGTTGTCAATCTTTTTTGGTTTGGCTCTGCTTAGAGGGACACCTACTCGATCTAAAGAATGAAGAAAATCAACACACATTTTTTGAGTTTCACTGTTCTAGATCTACGAGCTTCATATTAATGGAAGGATCTGTTAGGAGTCATGTGTTTTAGTGTGAAGGTACTCTTTTGATGTAGGACAAGTGTGGGAATCCTTGGGTTTTAGTAGCAAACGGAAGGATTAGGATCTGGGCTTAGCTAAAGAAGCGAAATATGACTAAAACAGGGCTCTGGGCTGTGTACATTGATCAGTGAACAGAAACAGGGCTGAAAGTAAACAGACACCAAGAATAAAAGAGAAGAATAGAAGAAGCTAGGTCTAGGAATCACTCCTAGAATTAGGATCCCACCTAGATTCCCAAAGGCATTGCACCTAGGGTTAGAATTGCATCACACAACTCGAAAGAAAGCTTCAAAGCTCCATAAATCTTATGTAAATTCAACTCCATCAAATTGAAGGCATTACATCACTTTATATAGCCTAGAGGACTTCCATACTAAAATCTTTCTTCCCAAACCGATAAAATATAGTACTAAAAAGTAAACTACCAATTCCTTAGACTTCCAAATCTATTTGATACTAAAAACGACTCAACAAATAAACCAAGTATATAACTTGACTCATAAAATACCCATGGGCACCCCTACGGCCCATGGAAACAGAACTAGTATTACCAAAATACCCTTATCTTAAAAATTGCACAGCGACATTCTTATTCATTATACTAACATAAATAAGACTCTACTATGATTATTGGTTAGACCACCCATGCTTTCCTTAGGTCCCATCTTGTGATCATGCAAACTTTCCTATTATAACAGGTTGTTCAAAGAATCAAAAGAATCCCCCTTTTCCATAGTCAACTTTTTCCTGGATATTTGGGCTTAAATACCCATGGATTCGTTCTTTGCTTACTGACTTCATATAATTCAGAAGACATCAAGACACTAGTTTTCGTGAAGCTTCTTGTTCAAATATCTCATCAAAAGGCGTTATTCGATAATGTCAGTCTAGTAGACTCCTTGCTAACCCGAGTGAACAATAAAATATCTGGCTTGCTGCTTCCTTAATTTTACTTTTTCTTGAGCATCACACAGCCTCCATCATCTTGTCATTTTGTTCTCTACTAAAAATTGTCAAGCTTGAAATACAATTGGGGTCCCAGTCGAAGGACGGCACCAGAGTTTCAGTTCAGCGGTGACAAAAATGTATAGAAAATTATGTAATCCAACTATGTTAAAGAAATTTTTATCCGGTCAAAAACTTAATAGGTCTAATTTATTTTATTTTGTTGAGCTCAATTATCAACTTAATCACAAATTTACGTAGATTTCAACTTAGTCACAAATTTAAGTAGATTTCCATCTACTTTGACTATGCATGAATTACCAATGCAGACAATAGTAAAGGAAAATCAAAGACCATATGGAAGAAATGTAAAATTTTAGTCCATTCTGAATCCAGGTGGTACCCAGTAAAGCCGCCCTTGCCTCAGTTGCGCTCGGTGCCTCGGTCACAATATATTAATGATATTTGTGTGTTGAGGTCAATCCACCCTAGTCCTTATCTCTACTAACATGGTATCACATATGTCCTTGGCACCACCCACCACCTTTCTCCACTGCCCTACTCAACATAAAACTCTAGATGTCATTAGTTGCCATCTATGTAGCATGGACACCGACACGGATACAGACACTGACACGGATACGGGCACGGGACACGTGAATTCTAAAAAATGGACACGGATACGGTGGAGGACACGACAAAAATAAATAAATAAATAAGTAATTATATGTATAAATAAATCATATATGTATGCAATAACAATATATAATAATTATATATACATAGATATATACACTTTTCTTTTGATATGTAAGATATCTACCCTGTTATTACTAGTATATATACTCGTATACACATAATGTAAGATATACACCCTCAACGGAAATATATGTACCAATACGTACATCCATATATATATGCATATATATACATACACACAGCGAGAGAGTGTGTATATGGGGGACACGCGTGTCCATGCCGTGTCCCCCGAGTGTCCCCCTCAAAAAATAATTTAATTTAAGGGACACGCCACGTGGCGTGTCCAATATGTGTCCCCGCGTGGGACACGCATGTCGCCGTGTCCAATACGTGGACACGGCGACCTCTAGAAGTGTCGGTGCTTCATAGGTTGCCATCTTCTTCCACTGCTACATTTGCTCATAAATATCCACCTTTTGCTATCTTTCATTCTTGCTACCAATACTCCTTTGGTTATTGATACGGGTGCCTCTTATCTGATCATATGACTGATGTTTCTGCCATATTGTCTAGTTCTCACTCTCTTGGGAAACCAAACCATGTCACCTTAGCTGATGGTTCCATTACGAATATACTAGTTTGGGTTCTATTACTTTAAATTCATCGTTTTCTCTAGACTTGGTTTTACATGTTCCTTGCTTTTCCTTAACATGATTACCAAATTCTTGACTTGCTCCGTCATATTTTCTTTTGATTCTTGTGTTCTTCAAGATCACCAAACAGGGAGGAGGATTGGTGGTGGAGCTGAACATGATGGTGTCTACAACCTTTTTTGCTGGCGTGCTTCCTTGCTCAGTTGCACTTCAATGAGTTCAATCCACGGTTTCTCCCTACCGACGTCATTGTTGTTTTGGTCGTGCCCTCTAGAATCTTAAAAGGACGGTTCCATCATGTGGTCATATCGCAAGTCTATCATGTGAAGCCTATGAGTTTAATAAACATCACCGTGTTTCTTTTACCCCTAGGGTAGAAACTCTGTGTAAAGTGCTTTGCATTTAGTTCATTCCGATGTTTGGGGTCCTGTTCATGTTCCATCACATTTTGGTTTTTAGTTCTTGCTGTCTTTGTGGATGATTACTCTAGGGATATTTAGGTTTATCTTACGAAAGAGCGATCGCAATTATATGCAATTTTTAAGTCATTTTATCAAGAAATGAAAACTCAATTTGATGTTCCAATCAGTATTTTCCGTTCTGACCATGCTCGTGAATCTTTAGGAGGTACCAAAATCTTTTAGGAGTCATGATGTTTTTCAGGATCTCCAAACAAGGAAGAGTGGTGGTGGAGTTGAACGTGATGGTGTCTACAACTTTTTTTGCTAGCGAGCTTCCTTCGTCGCTTTGGAATCTTAAAGGGATGGTTCTATCATGTGGTCGTGCCACGACATCTATCATGTGAAGCATATGAGCTTAATAAACATCACCGTGTTTCTTTTACCCCAAGGGTAGCAAGTGTGTGTAAAGTGCTTTGCATTTAGATTCCGGTGTTTGAGATTGTATGCGTGTTCCGTCATGTTTTAGTTTTCAGTAACTTCTTGTCCTTGTGAATGATTACTCTAGGGATACTTAGGTTTATCTCACGGAAGAGAGATCGCAGATATATGCCATTTTTAAGTCATCTATCAAGAAATGAAAACTCAATTTTATGTTCCAATTCATATTTTTTGTTCTGACCATGCTCGTGAATGTTTTTTCTGCATTCTTAAATGCCCAGGGTACAAATTATCAATCCTCTTTTGCTCAAACTCCACAAGAAAATAGAGTTGCCGAAAGCAAGTTGACTCAGTTGAGACATTTGTTTGAGGTCACACGTGCTTTCTTATTTCAGATGCATGTCCCCAAATCTTTTAGGAGTCATGATGTTCTCAACAGGTTATCTTGTAAAACACATGTCATATACAGTTCTAGGAGGAAACCTGCAGTCCTAGGAGGATAGATTGTGTACTAATGTATTGTCCCCTCGTTGCCCCATTGACTCTCTACCTGCTAATATTTTTTGGTGCGCGTGTTATGTTCATGCTCTCAATTCCGATTGGGATAAATTCGATCTCGGTCCATCTAATGTGTGTTCTTGGTTACTCGCGCATGTAGAAGGGCTATAAGTGTCACTCTCCTATCTAGCTCTAGGTAACATTGACAACCTCTTTCGTCTGCATATATCTCATAGCGGGTCCTAGATGTATCCAGCGTCTGATTTTAGCATTTCGTGAGATGAAATGAAGAAATAGCATTTGAGCCATTAAATTAAGCAACACAGCTAAACTATACTACGGCATGTAACCAGTATCTATTTCCAGAATTAGGTTTAGCAATTGCCAATTACAATTGTCTGTTTTGATACGCGTAAAACAGATGGGGGAGGGGAAAAGAGTGGACTTACTCGGATAGGGTTTGGGAAGAAGAGAGAGAGGCTTGGGCAATGAAGTGGTGGAGGGAAGGGGTTTCAGCGGCGTTGTTGACGGATTGAGAGAAGCTTCTGGAGAAGTTGAGAGATGATAATAACGTCTTCGTACTCGTACTCCTCTTCAGAACTAGCAGCCGTGATGTGCGGTGGTAAGAACCTGAGATGGGTTGGGAGAGGCGGATGAGAGTGAATGAAGTTCGTATGGGTAGTTTGATTCCTAGCGCGCGGTGAGGGTGGTGGTTGATTATTATGGAGGAAAGCGAAGAGAGAGAAGACGCCATTGGAGAGCGAGTGAGAGGGTAGTGTTGGTGTCCCCCAGTTGATTGAGCTGCGAAAGGAAAGGGGAAGATGGAGCAGCGAAGCGAAGCGTCGATCTGATGTGGGGCCGGGAACGAGGAATAACCCGGAAACCCGCACTCAAGTTCCAAACTTTCGCGGTCGGTTCGGGTCTCTTCTACGGAGTAAATTTTTTTTTTTTGGGGAAATGACATTATAGAGAGAGGAGGGGTAAAAAAAAGACAATTTCATGACACACTTTTCAGCAATGGCAGCAGCCATGGGAAGGAGAAATATTTTCACATACTAGTGTAAGCAGGACCGGCCCTGAGGTGAAGCCGGAGGTGCGGCGGCTTTAGGCCCGCAATTTAAGCGAAAAAATGAGGGCCCACTTTCAATAGAAATCGATTTTATAATATATATAAATTACTGCTAACCAAAATGCAAAAGCATAGCTAGCCACAGTGGTTTGACTGCTTGCACTTGTTCTTTAATGTCCTGGGTTCGATACCCAGCAGGAGCCTTTCGTTGATGATTATTTTTTGGTGCTTGCCATAGTTGCTAGATAATTTTTTTTGTTAGTATAATTCTTGCACCACTTATATATATATATATACTCGTATAATCTAAGGAAGCTTTTTTAGTGGTAAATATTAACTCAACTCCAATGTACAAATATTTTGCAACCCCACATTTTTATTTTTTTTAAAATATCAAATTCACAAATAAATCACTTCTAACAATGACAAAAGAACTAAAATAATCTATTTTGAATCAACAAACTTCAATAGAAAATGCTTAAAACTAATATTTTTTATTGTTAAAATAATATTCTTAGAAGTATAAATAATAAAATGACTTGTTGGAAAAATACATTCGAAGAGCGGTACTTTAGGAAAAAAAAAAAATTCTCTAATGGTATAAAAATTTAACAATTTATGTTCATTAAATTGCCAAGCTAAAATATCATATTTAATCTTTTTACCTTTTATTAGCCATCTATATCGAATTTTTCTTGATAAGAAACCAAGGGCCTAATTTTTAAATTCGCTTTCGGCCTCCCAAATATCAAGGCCGGCCCTGAGTGTAAGGCTACGTGCTTCGCACGTAACTGCGTGCTCATTGTTTTTTTGTTGCGGAGGTTTTCCATAGAACAATCAGAGGTTTCATAGTATGGTAAGCATGTGTTGTTCTTTGAATCCCTAAGTGGTCTACAGAATGTTTAGATGGTTGTCTATTAATAATTTTTTAGATGTAATTAGAAACCATAAATTTACCCACATTTTTGCAAGTGAATACAGCCTTAATTTCAAAGATCATGCTCATAAGTATTTCTTTGTTGATTTTGTCTGTGATTCACAGTGTCATGAGCCTGCAGTGAAAGTCACCATGTTGGAGCATTCTTATTAGACATAGAACTATGCACACATATGCCAATTGCAATCCTAATATGTTACCCCCAAGCTAAATAAGAATTGTTTTTCCATCTTTCAATTATCACATTTACGTTCGAGGTGAATTAAGTTTCTCATACATGACCGTAAGCCTCTTTATATATAACAATGCTCATTAGTTTCTTTTTTTCAAGAGTTCACGACTTCACAATTTTGCTGACCAAGTTTTTAAACTTTTTTTCCTTGTTGGATGTGTTAATATTATGAGTTTTTGTAGATTAGTTAATTGTAAATTCAGGGTTGGTAGATTAGTTAAGTGTAAATTCAGGGCCGGCCTTGATATTTTGTATGCTTAAAGCGAATTTAAATATGAGCCCTAAGTTTTTGAAAAAATAAATTCAGTATACGTGGCTAGTATAAAATAAAATTACTAAATATGGTATTTTAAAGTTCTTAATTTAACTAAAATAAATATTAATTTGAACCTTAGAGTTAAATAACATCTTCAACCACTACAACATAAATCATTTTTAATACATCTGTGGAAGAATTTTAATTTATCTACACTATATCGAACAAATAATACATGGTAAATAGGACCTTACATACTGGGAATTGAACCAAATAATAAGGTAGCTTTTCTTGGTTATATGGAAAAGCTGACTCAATTGAGGCAGGAATCAACCAGGTAAATACATGCATGGTTTTTTTTTTTATTTTCTTTCTGAAAGATCGTAGTTACTTACATTGCCGTCAAACTATCAAGGAACTCAATCTTTCTTTTGATCGCTAGTCAGATTTTGCAATCTCTCCTACAAACGAACACGAAAATGGAGTTAGCTAAACATCAAAAGATCCGACGCAGATGTATCCTGGTCTGCATCCATCTACATACGAGGGACACACGTGAATATAAATAACATCAAAATACCCACATCCCAAGACCCATTAAAAAAACTGAAATCGATTTAAGAGAAAAAACAAACCAGCCTCAGTCGCTTTTTGTGTACGTTGAACACACTTTCATTGCAAACATAAACGGAATTTCTATAAAGTCACCACTTATGAATGATAACACCAACTGAATCACAAAACCACCAAATGCTGAATTTCTTAAAAACAAAGCTGGTTTATTAACCTACCACTTACACACCGACGATGTCCCCAATCTGAGCCTTGACGACCTTGTTGTCGACATGGATGCTACGAGTGGCAAATTTGACACCGATGGTGGACCTAGATTTGAGGCTAAACGCGTTGAATAGGAGGTTTACTGACGCCTGAGTCGCCGATTAGGATGACTTTAAAGAGGTAATCGTAATCATGCCCTGTAGCCTCCCATTCCCCTGTTTTATACTGACTGGTAAAGTAAGGGAGAGGCAAGTGTGGTACCAATAAAAAGAGAAAATCTGGGAAAAAGGAGGGAAAAAATCTAGTAAATCGCGTGAAACATGGTACAGAATTGGAAATATGACCAATACATTCCTCGGGCTGTAAAAGAAAAAGACCTTTTCAAAATCACTTCAATGCCAATTGTACTGGATTTGCAGAGATTTTTCGAGAACTTGGCTGAAAAGTGTACCCTTTTGCTTCTTGTGAAAGCTAAACCAGCTGCTATGGCATTTTGGGTGTACTTGTATCAAGAGATTTCTGTATCTTTTATCTTGGATTCCAAGTTTTATTTTTGTACCATACACATGCTTTCTCCCTTAAAACCAGGAAAAGACACCATTTTTTGGATGCGGGACTGATGTCAAGTGAGGAAGGGCATTTTGGTCTTTACACCCTGTGGCAAGCGACCACCACGGTGGTTCTTTATATACAATTGTGTTGAAGTGGTACCAGAAAAGAGATGGACAACATTACCCCTCAGGTGTAAACCGTAATTAACAAAAAACTCTCCTCCCATATACCGTTCCCCCTCTTTCCCACTTTCTATCAAACGTAAATCCATAAATTAAAAGAGTAAACCTCCCTCTCTCTCTCTCTCTCTCTCTCTCTCTCTCATCGACAGAAATGGGGGAAACGAATGGGGAAAAAGAAACCCTAGATTGATCTGGTTCTAAACTCTCCCTCCTCCCTCATTGCTTGTCAATCTCAATAGTCTACCCTCTCCACCTCCCAGCACAATGAAGAGTATTGCAGGAGCCGCAAGTTTGAAAGTGGTACGTGATTTTCCCATGTTTGTACTTTCTCCTCTCCTCTATCTATCCATATGGTAACTCAAGTGGGAGAAAATGATACGGTTTGAAAGTGGTTCAAAGTGGTGTATTTCTGTAAAATATCATTGTATTTGTCTTGCAATACAATGGTATTTAAAAAACCGTACCACTTTCAAACTTGTCACTCCAACATAAATATAATAGTATTTATCCACCCTAAGTGCCACTAACAATCAGCATCATTTCTTCCAATGATGGACCCATTATACAATACCATCGATCATGATGCATCATATACATTTGTGGTATAAACCGTATGGTACGATTTGATTAGGGTGGTTTCTTTAGCATCAGAATCCTAGTAGTGTTTGGGATTTGTTTGTGCCGATTGTGATTGGGATGGGTGGGGACCGGATCTTCTTTTTGTGTGGGATTTTTTCATCACTGTGAATTTTTTTTTTTTGGGTATTTTTATATTTTTGTATTTTTGCTGTTGTTTAGTAAGAGTTTATTTTTTGATACAATCACATTATACCAGCGTGTTTGCATAATGTGAGGATATACATACAAAAAGTAACTGGTACAATGGTATAAGAATACTAAAAAGCTGTCGATAAAACATAGTAAAAGTAATTGGTTTTTGTAGTCACAGTGGTTTCCACGTTGTGATTGCAAGTGATAGTCCTGCACTATGTTTTATCAAATTCTCTCACTCCCCCAAACACAACCCCCTTCCCCTTCACCACACTCTTTCTATACTGACGAATAAATGAAAGGGCGACAACTATGTGGATATATGTTTGGGTTTACTAACTTCAAAAGTTGTTGAAGGACATGTTGTCGAGTTCAATTAGTTCAGGTGGTAGTAGTACGGGGTGTTGCAATTGTTATTCTGGTATTCAAGCTGCTTTCTTGACCTCTGGAATAGATGAAAACCCCGGTAAATGGTTTTTGCATGTCCTAAATATCCGGTAAGTGTATATTCAATTATTATTGTAGTTGAATAAAAAAGTAGAGCGCTTAGCATACATTTGTCATATTATTGTAGGACCCAGCGCGATACAAATTTTTTGAATGGTTTGATGATCCCATATGCAAGCGTGGATTCTTCGACAAAGGGATAAGATAGTGAGTCTAAAAAACGAGGTGAAAAGTTTGAAGGACAACGCTAAGTTGCTAGAAGATAAAGCAAAGGACTTTGATTACAAGGTTGAATAGTTTTACAAAATGTGTCAAATGTACTAGCGGAAGATTAAGAAGGCAAGGGCAATGGAAAGAAAATATTGGTTGAAGTTATTTCTTGCTTTGGTGGTACTTGTTGTTGGTTGCGTGACACTTGGAAAGTTAAACTCTATGGCACCGAGGAGGGATTTGCAATACGCGCTGCCTCGTTGAGTATTGTGGTTGAAATCCCAATTCCTTAGGATGTGTAGGATGCTAGCATTAACCGATGTTTTGAGTAACCAAGTCTAATTGTACCCCTTAAATATAACTAAGGATAATTGTTACTAAGAAAGGTGGAAATATTTTGTGGATGTATTTGGTAGGATCAATAATTAAGACAATATTGTGAATGTTAATTTCCTATTTGCACATGTACGCGGTTTCTTTTGGTGTCTCTAAATTTTATGCATTGTGCTGATTGTAGAATGTATTCATTGACGTGGATACTGAATTTAATCAAATGCTATCCATCTAGGCTAATGTCAAACTTTATACCTTTATATTAATTCAGCATGCAACTTCTTTTTTATCATGTTAGGTATGGCAAGTGTTGTGAACAAAATATTGACATGTTTTTGCTATTGGAGTGGTCAACGGATCGTAAACGCCAATGGCACATTTTTGTACAACGGTGGCATGTGTGCTGCGAAGCTTTACATAGAGCGTTGATGGTTGAAAATGAGGACACCGCATTTTTTCATAACAATACCTGGTTAGCTGTCATGCACGGTAGATACCTGCAAGAGCTAGGTCACACAAATTTGGCTACTGTGCATAAAATGAAACACTTGGAACGGGTCAAACTCGTAAGTTGTTGTTTATATTTTTGTATATTCTTTAAAATTGAAGAAAAGTATGTGAAATGTATTTACAATTACCATTTATAAGTTCAATATGTTCATATTGTTGTTTAGGTTGTCGCATTGGTAACATCGTGTGTGCGTGATGGACTAGGCGGAGCTAGGGTGGAGTTGAAGGTGAGTGCGTTATTTCATACATCATTTCGATAAACCGAACCGTAATTTAGCCATGTTGGATTTTTGTAACAGGATCCCACAGGATCTATTTGGGGATATGTGGCTGAGAAGACAGACGAAGTCTTTGAAAGGAAGATTAAAGTTGATGTATGCGTCATAATGAGAGAGACTGTGATATGGAGACCAGGGAAAATCACCTATTTGAATATCACAAGTAAAAACCTTGAAGATGTCTTTCAAGAATGAACCGAAATGGGGTAGTCCCACGGTATCTATTGTAATTGGTGGTTTAAGTTTATTTTCAATGATTGGATACAGTTTAAATGTTTGTTTTAAATGTCTAATGTCCACCGGTCGAACAAACTTCATCCGGTGACAAACATTCCATAAGTAGAATGAGAACCACTATCCAAAAAAAAAGATTATGGATCTTCTTTACCTAGTGTCAAATTCAGAAACCCATACAACCAAAATTAGATAAGAATTTATATGTTAAATAATCACAGTAAGCAAATGAAGATACAAATTTCAAAAAAAAAAGTAAGTGAATGATATACCAACAAAATAGGCTAGTCGTCAAGTCTCTCCACACATTTCAACAGTTTCTAAGCCATGAATTACACATGCCATGAATTACACATGGCTAGTCTAATAAGTAAGTGTTTTTAGTGTCACACATATCTCCAATTACACATTAACAGGTCCCAATAGAACTATGGAATATATTGGAAGTCAATATAAGTCACACGTCTTTCAAACACTAGAAGGAAATTACATTCCCTTTTCTAAGTTAGAGTGCTCTGAATATAGCAAGTACAAAACAATGCAAGGCACATTCCTTCTCCTCTAAGCAAAAGTAGAGACTACATAGAGTTTATTTGTTTCGAATTCTCCTCGATTTCTGGGGAAAAAAAGTTGTGAAGAAATTTACAAACGATGAAAAAGCATAGCATGGATATTGGACTTGACATTTGTGTACGACTCTAGGTCGAATAATTTTTTAAAAGATTTCATACTTACAAGATGTTGTCAGGCCAGCTGCTTGTATTACAGACTCTCGTTGCTCGTTCATCTCATTCATAACCAGTGAAGTCAATATCCTACGGCGAACATCAGTCACAGTCTCATGGTCCAATTCCGCGGTGGCCATTCTTCCCTTCCCCAACTCCATAAACTTGATGACATATATGCCACAGTCATGACTAAGAATGGAAAAACAAAAATTAGACAAAACAATGGCAGCAATAGACAAAAATTTTCCATCACGGCAGCAAATTAATAGAAACAACAGTAACACCCAAAAGTATCGATCATTAAAGCATAAGGCAGCTTCATCATCATTAGAAGCAGTGAACAGTAGCAGCAACATATTTGATCCTCAATCGAAATCTTCACTAGAAGTCTTCACAATCCAGTAGCAATAAACACCAATGCAAACCATAGTAGCAGTAAAGCAGAATCCAGAATCAAAGGGCATCAATCAGGAAAAGAAACTTCAATGAGAGATGGGATACCAACATACAACAGTTGATTGTTAAACATCTTACTAGTCTTCAACCCATTTCCAAATGAAACAGAGGCAGCTTCAAATACCCACTACATTTGCAAAGCAGCAGGAACACAGTCGAGAACCAAAGCTACGAATCATCATAATTACAGAACCAAAGCTATGACATATATGCCACAGTCATGACTAAGAATGGAAAAACATAAATTAGATAAAAGAGCTACCAAGGTCACACAAAATAGTGGGTGATGGGGTTGGTTTATTATTGTATTCATCACTCACGAGTTGTCTTGTTGTTGAACTTCTAGATATTCAATTTCGTACTTCTCAGCAGTATGCGTCAAGACCTGTTGACCGTTGTTGAGTAGTTGGAATAAGTTATTCCGCTACAACCAGTGAAAAACTCAATTAAGTGTGAAACATGGATGAATTGGTTTAAGTTATTCCGCTATAACCATCAAAAAACTCAATTAGTGGGTGATAGAATAAGTTACAATTTTCTCCACGCTTGGCATTTGTTGACTTAAGTCGGTAGGCTTCATAGAGTCCAATACTTGTGTGCGCAAATCCAAAAGGGAGATGACTACACAAAACCAATGACCTGACTCACCATCTCCCACAAGTACAGATATTATAACTTGCATTATTATCTAGTGTTTACGAAATGTATTAGTTTTTCATTCATTCAAAAGTAGCAATGTATTATGGGGATAGCACATGATCATTTTCATACCAAGTTGCATTTTATGAAGTTACTCATTCTTATCAAGGTCAACCTCATCCATCAATGCATTGTTAAACTTTCCAGATTTGGCTTTAAGAAGATTGATCTGCAAATGGAGTGTACAAGCAAACAAGTTGAGTGCAGTTATCAGCAATATAACAATAAATAGACGTATGGGATTACAAACATACCGCAATATCAAGGATGAAATATGTGCTGCCTAGGTTGTAACTTGTTCTTGGGCCTCTCGTTATTTTCCTTGATCATGAGCCAATCCCTAATGATATGCATAACCTGTTTATTGGTACAACGAATTTTTATAAGCAAGTATTATAACTTGCACACAAGAACAAAAGACAAACACCAACGAACTTACAATTTTTGACACAAGTCCCCTTTAGCTAAATGATTTGTGCACATCTTGAAAAGTCAACGGCCATTTTGCATCCTTTAACTTTATACATGTTTCGCTACATAATGTTTATAGTTATTAAAATATGTTAAAAGGATATGGTAGTAAATAGCATGTTAAATTCAATAAGAACCAAGATGGTGGAGTCGTTACTTCGCGCTCATAGGTCCATCTTTCTTCGGTTTACAGATAAGGAACTCCAATATCTTCTTCTCGTTAGGAGTCAGCTTCTTTACCTTGAACGGTGGGACTGCAATGTAGGGAGCTTGAATTGATTGACTATTTTTCGTACGTCAAACCCCTCGTCTCAACGTTGTCAGTAGATGCTACCGCTCCTTTAGTACTTCTACCGTATACGTTCTCGAATGAGGAATGGGATTCCTTTGGTATGTTGTCTCCCTCAATATTAGTCCATTTTCTTCAATAAAGCTGTTGAATTCCTACAGATGAAATCATATTTGAGTTACCTTTTGAAGTTCAACCATATAATTTAATAAGTACAAGTAAAATATTAGGTGTTATGAGATAGGCATGAAATTTTGTAACATACCAGTCTTTCATCAACAAGCGCTTCGTTAGGAGTCTATAAAAGAATTGACGCATAACACAAAAGCCATTACTTGTTCATCATATATTTCACAAAGTAAAGTTAATCAACATTTATGAATATTAAGGTTTATTCCATGTTTACAAAGAACTGGAAAATGTACCATACCAAGTTCAAATCTGATGGACAATCTTCCTTGGGCGAGGAATTGCTACCACGCACTGGGGTCCGATTCATAAGTTTTCGTCTACTCCATTCAACAACAAGCTCACGCAAATTTTTGACATCGCATACAAAGTGATATACAAGATCATTGTATGCTTTAATGAATCCCTATATAATATAATGGTACAAGAGTTGATCATTAAACTTGTCATGGATAATTACTAAAGACAAGAATAAGTTTTACAAGTACAAGTAATTAAAATATCACCGGATTTTTCATATTATGGGGAGGAAACTTGCACAAGACTGACTCCTTAGTTGGCTTGTCCTCTGGCTCTTCTCTCGTCAATAAACTCTTTCGTCCATGCAGCAATAGGAAGGACACATTATTTGGCAATGTCAACAGTTAATAGAAATCGATCGAAGTATGTTACTTACACAAGGAATAAATTACCTTTTAATCTCCAAATATTTAAATCTATTTATTTACCTTTTAAAAATTATAAGGTAGAACTCGCGAGTCTTGCTCATAATGTCATTATAAAAAGGAATTACATACCATTAAAATGAACAAAGATCCCCCGACACCTTTGCCTTGGTAGGGACACTATTTGGATGCTCTATCCTTATACTTTTGTATTTCATTTACCAACCAATCAGACATAAAACAGTGGGAAACAATGGTGGAAAAGGACAATATAAATGATGATGTATTTCAAAGGGCTTACATGTTATTTGCCTTGGGATGTTTATTATGTCCAACGGCGAAGGATGTTGTGGGTAGTCATGTATGCCTTCATTGTATCCATGTCATCCTTAAAAACAACGGGAAACAATCGACAACCCACAACATCCTTCGCCATTGGACATAATAAACATCCCAAGGCAAAACAACATGTAAGCCCTCTGAAATACATCATCATTTACGTTGTCCTTTTCCACCATTGCTTTCAAGTGACTCAGATTTATTCCTTTGTACGCATTTTCGAAATCTAGAAAGTATTCTTCAACCTTGTCCCCATGTATGTCTAAACATTCTGTTGACACGGGTATATGTCCAATGGGGAATCCCAATGCCCTTGTGAAATCTTCCTCAGTGACTCGGCAACATAAGCCATTCCTAAATTCTAAGGTTCGGTTCTTCGAATTACACCTTTTAGCCAACTTCATCACAAATTTTCTATGAAAAAATGGACAACTAAGACCGAGGAGAGTTTGAAATGGATTTAGCTTTATCAGTGCATCCCTTTTGTCTTCCAACAATTTTGCATTCAATTCAACAAGTTGTTTGGGTGAACATTGAGTCCTAATTGAACTCTACATGTAAGAAAATAAATGGTTAATTATTTCACCAACTACGTGATACATGGTAACAAAGGAAGTAGGAAACATGACGAATCATCAATTCATCAATTTGAAGTGGTACTTGGACCGATTTAGTGTTGCTCTTCAACTTCTCCGGAGCAGGAGGAAGTTTTGGCATGCGCGTCCTTGGCCTTTGCATCATATATCTCTTTCCAATTTGGTTCTTCATTTTGCTACCATTCCCAAGCCCGTAACATCAACTATTATGCAAATTAATCAACTACTATCAAATATTGAAATAATTAAATTTTTATTAGGTTGTATTAAATATGATAACATACCATTACCTTGGTGACATAACTAGCATATAGTTTTTTCCCAAGGCCTTCCTTAAGATCGTATGATACATCCTTGCTGCATTTAACAAACTATTATTGATTAGAACTATACAATAATGAAAATTACAAGTAAGGAAATCAATTGACATGCAATCACAATCGGAATGAACATATGTGAGGTAAAATAAATTAAAACTCACAGAAAGAGATAATAAGCATTTCCCAGACGATGCCGCTTTTGTGGAGGCTGTTCAAGTTCAACTCCTAAGGGATTCTATATTTCCCTCTCTCTTCTTTGACCTTGGTCCTTACCCAATGGCATGTTCCTACAAAGAATTGAAAACACAATGTTAATAAATGACATGTTTCCATAAATTCAATGGAATACTATAAAATAAGTCAAAATATTTTTGCCTAACAATTTTGCTCACATAATATAAAAATTAAAAAAATCAAAGATAAGCAGCTACAATAGAAATGCAACTTGCAATGTCACACCAAAACTTAAGTGAGGATTTTATCTAATCTAGAAGTTAGAACATTGATTAAACTCAACTTCTTCCTAGTGCAACTTAAACAATGAACAATCAATTCATGTTTTGTGCCACTAATCAGTATCCCTATCAAATGGAGACATATCCAGTATCCCTATCACTTTCCTTTGTTGTTGATTACAAAAGGAGACATTATATCATGAAAATTAGATGCCCAACGAAACATACAAGCTCATAGTGCATTATATCATGAAAATTAGTTCATAGTGCCTTAAATTGAATGAAAAAGGGAGAGCAATATCAAGCTCGCGTGCCCTGCTATGTAGCCGTCTACATCGGGGATTAGCAAGTCATTAGTGGGGAATGAAGTGGTTATGCTCAGTTTTAGGGAAACTATACCTCTTAACTCCTTTTCAAAGCACTCTTAGGATGTTATTAATGGTTCAACTGATGTTATTAAACTAACCTCTTCACAATAAAAAATAAAATAAAATTACATTTCCCTTTTCGTATCTCTTGAGCCTTGTAAAGCCTTCCTAGCAACGCACCATTTAATAGTCCTAATGACTTACTTTAGCACTTGTTTTTTTTTATCTAGCTTCACTCATTATCCGATTTCTCATGTGCTCGTTCATGTAATTGTCAGTTATATCGAAAATGTTCATCGCACTATGACACTACATGTTTGCAAATACCCACCCAGCATCACATCACTTTACTAGCCCACCAAGCAAGTTATGGGTAGGTTCAACAGATTCCTTTTTCATTTATAAAATCTAATTTCGTCGAGTCTGTTATGCCCGTAAAAAGTACCCATTCTTTTCTTTTCTTTTCTTTTTTTGTGCTCTAGTCACTTCCAATGCATCACATACTCATGAATTACAAATGAAAGCTGGGATGAATTACTAGCATCTCACCAATAGGCGGTCCCCTAGTGTCACTCCGGCTTTCGGAACCCTGTGATCCACTTGGTGTGTTAATCACCATCAATTCGACTCTTCATTTCGATAAACACACATTTTATTTAGTTTAAAGTGTTTCCACTGTCAACACAAGTAGCCATACGTGTCTGAGTATATTTTCTACCATCGTATCTGACAACCATTCGAACAATCAACAAAACAAACTAATGAAACAGTAAGAGGAGTTTAGTTCATCTAAATAAGTTAACCCGGACTCAAAACACACATTTCTTGAAGGGACGATGCCACCTAAGACTAAGGGAGGGCTAAACAAACGACACAATCGGAAAAAAAAAAAAATCAAAAGTATATTGAATAAACTGTCCGAACAGTCATGACCCCGTTCGGGCGGAAGGGCAGTAACATCAAGTAGCATCTGGGTTTGGACAGATTTAATCAAACTCAACCTATTAAAGCTCCAACTCAAAACTCAAGGTAATACAACTAAAATACACTTAAGGGAGAATGATTATCACTAGATTTTCAACAAGGGAGAGTTAATTAGGCATCTTGTACAAAAAAAAAAATCATTATCATTCCGTCCTATGAGATTTGAATACTTATGATTCCATCCTGAAATTCAAATAAACCCCAAAAATACCCTCTCTCTCTCTCTCTCTCCTAATTTTCCTAATATTTCTCTCTTGATTTTCCTAATATTTCTCTCTCCTAATCTTCTAACATTTCTCTCTCTTAATCTTTCTTAATTTCTCTCTCTCTCTCTCTCTCCCCCCTCCCCTATCTTGAAAAATCTCTCTTTCCTAATCTTATAATTTTCTCTCCTAATCTTCTCAAACGTAAAATCTCAAAAAAAAAAAAAATTTGAATGAAAATAAATAAACCATGTTGATGTTTCGTTTATTTCATACAATGAACATGGTTCATTGATTTACCACTTTTACTATATCAAGTAACCAAAATGAAAAATTAATAAATCATATTCACTGTATGAAATAACCATATTTTAAAGGGCATCTGAAGATGGTGAACCAAACGTTATGAAATAACGCCGCTTAGCTTTCATAATCCATTTTTAAAGGACATGTGAATATGGTTTATTGATTTACCATTCTTACTATATCGAAAAAAACACTAGCATTCAATCGGGAAAAAAAATCAACACAAAAATGCAAAAGATTCATGCAATAATCCCCGTCAAAAGCCAATCTTCCATTTTTAAAGGACATGGGAACAAGGTTTATTAATTTTACTTTTTTTACTGTATCCAATCCGCGAATATGGTAAATTAACAAACCATGATCATTTTATGAAAAACATCATGTTAAATTACTAACAAAACGCTAGATTCTTACAAAAATTCCATGAAATCTGTTTCGTGGAATATTCCCACATCATACATGACATTTAGCAGTCAACGTGTACAAATATATCATGTAGAAATTGTACCATAAAAAAACATTTCAACCACCCCAAAGCTCATCTTTCCAATCTGTAAAGACATATGCAGTTCCATTGATCGAGTCAATTCCTCCACAATTGCACACATGCACAATGTAAAGCCCATATTCCATGCAAGTTCAAATTTTTAGGTTTCCAAAAAAATGATATAGACCCAAATCAATAAATAAATAAATTAATTAAGATCTATATATACATAAAAAGAGACATAAAGAGTGTGGCGTGCCGCTAATACCGAGAGCCGTCGTACCATCGAGGGCTATCTTCTAGTACTGGGTCGTTTTGGATGGAGTATGGTTTTTGTGCTATGTAACGCCAAACCGAGAGGGAGCCTGCGTGAGTTTTCATGGCGGCCGGAGGATTCGCAAGCCGTCATGGTGGGGAGAGAGAGAGAGAGAGAGAGAGAGAGAGAGAGAGAGAGAGAGAGCTGCGATTGTTTAATTCCAGCAAGAAAATGAGTTATGCCTTATGGGTTACTATAGAAAACAAATCCCTTTAAAATAGGAAGTGATAATCATGTATACTGATAATTAAGGAATCCTATTGAACTAGGAATTGTGCATATAATTAAGAATCAATTAATAATGGTAACTACATAAGTTAATTATGAAAATACTAATTAGTCAACCAGTAAGGAATATTTAATTAGCCAATTCTACAATTACAGAAAATTTAATTAAAAGATATATAATATACTCCCTCCGTTCCAAAATAAGAGTCCACTACGAAAAGTCGTGTCATTTTTCAAATCAAAAGATAAAGTACTTCCGTGTATCATTTTTTGAATTTTTTCACACCGAATTAAAGTACTTTAATTTGGTACAAAAAAATTTGAAAAATGATACACGAAAGTACTTCATTTTTTGATTTGAAAAATAGCAAGAGAGAGAAAGTAGGGACCTTATTTAGGAACGGAGGGAGTAATTAATAATGGCACTAATAAAGGCATAATGGTCCAAATTATATTTACAGGATTGAATCACAAAGATTCAAACCTCATGGGTTGGCATCCTAAGGGAATTATTAAAATAGGATGGCTAATTAAATTTCAATTTCTAGCAAACAACAATCAATTTAAATAAATAAGACCAAAATCCATGAATCCCAATCAAGGTTCAAGCAAAAATATGATTTCATCACAGGCATATGCTACCCACACACACACACACACACACACACACACACACACACACACACACACACACACATATATATATATATATATATATATATATTGAGAGAGAGAGAGCCCTATCTAGGGTTTTGCTTCACAGTGTGTGATGTGCGTTTGTTCACAAGACAGGGATAGATGGAGAGATGAAAGGAGGTACCTGGTTGGCCGCAACCGATCGGACAAACCGAGAGGGAGATGAGAGATGACCGACGTGCAGAGCGGCAAATGATGGAGAGAGTTTGAGAGTTTTGTTCTTCGTGTAGAGAGGCAGATGATGGAGAGAGTTGTTCTTCGTCGATTTCAATTTTTTATTTTTTAAAGGGGAATGGGTTTTTGTAAAGACCCGGAAAATCATATTTATTTTTCGTAAATAACATCGGGGTAATGTGAGGAATTGCGTGAAATGTTAAAATGACTAAGTGTTAGAGCATATAGTGTATTGTGTGAGGAAGGACCACTTTGGTTTACACAAGCCACTTTTAGGCTTTTAGTGTAATTTGTTAAGTGTGTGGTGTGTGTGCTTTAAGTATTGTGTGGTGTGTGTGAGAGGAGAGCAAAGCACTTCCCTCTTTCTTCCCCCCAAAAAATCAATCATTCTCTCCTCCCTCTCTCCTCCATTGAAGCTCCACTCTACTTCTTTCACCAACCTCCATCAAAACAAGTCTCCAACCAAAACCCCTTCATTAAACCTTCCTAAAATCGCGTGATCTACGCATTGGTGTACTTTTTTCGTACTGGAGTTTGAAGGATTTTCATTTGAATTTTGAGCTTGGGTTAGGGTTTCAAATTCATCAAAAGAGGTAGGGAATCATCCTTCAATTCTCAATGGAAAATGTTGATTGTTTGTGGGTATATCCCTTGTTTGAACCATGTCCTCTTGTATCTTGGTTAATCACTTAGTAAGTATGATTTCTAGTCACTCTCTCATGAAAGTATGTTTGTTATTTAGTCTCTCATTTGACCCCCTAGCTAATTTGTTGGCCATATAGTTCAATTCATCCTATTCATGCCTTGTTTGGTTAGTTTGAATTTGGGGAAAACTCTTGAATCTTGTAAATTGGTGATATGTTGTGTTACAATATTGTTTGAACTTCTCTTGCATCTAAACATGTCCATTTGGAACCAAGAAAAATGCCCAAAAAGAAGCCCCATTGATCACTCATTTACTTGAAAATTTTTGGATCTCGTACTGTCATATCGATAGGACTTCATTCCCTATTGATAGGAGCCTTTCCCCCTTTCGTTTTGGCCAATCTAATGGTTGTCCTATCGATAGGACTTGATCTCCAATCGATAGGAGCCTCTAACGCCCTATCAATAGGACTTTACCTCCTATCAATAGGACTCTCTGATACTTCAATAATGGCCAATCTGATCTGCGTCCTATCCATAGGACCTAATCTCCTATTGATAGGACACCCATTTTTTTTTTTGAAAAATTTCTTGAATCATGATCCATTGATTGTGTCTTGTTTGTGTAAGTTTTTGGTTACATATTAGGGTTCGGGAGGGTCACTTTGACATCATTGATACTCGGGTCGAGATTACTTTTATGGACACGTTCGGTTGACACGAAACACGAGTTTGGCGTGAAACCAACACATGAAATTAAGATGACGAGACACGGGGACACCGTAATGATATTAATGAGCATAAAATAAAGTTTAGAATGTGGTAATGATGACACAATGCCCGATAGGGTATGCCCGGAGTGACACGAGGCCCAATAGGGTATGCCTAGGGTGACATGGGGCTTTTATGGTTTGCCCGGATTGACAAGGGGCCTATATGGCATGTCTGAAATATAACTAAATATTTTAAAGGAATGAGATGTATATGGTAAACGTTTAGGACACATATGGCGTATTGGGTACGTATCGGATACGGCGGAGTGGTAATTGACCTAGTTTGATGACAATGGACCCTTATATTATTCTTAACACTTGTCATTGATCTTCTTGACCTTCTTATATGATTCTATCTTCTTGTTGTACTCATGAGCATCTCATTTTCATTTAGAATCGATAGATGTTTTTCTACTGGGCTAGTGAGCTCACTCCATTAATTTTCAGGTACACAACATGGATGATCATGACTTGGCATGTAGGAGTGCATGCATGACTTCAGTTTTTTGAAAGCTCATTGGATTAGTTAGGAGATCATCTTGAATTAGTAGTATTTTGGAAAAGATGAACTCTTAACTTGTAATTCATTGCTTTTAGTTGTGAAATTGAAAACTTCAAGACTCATGTAACCATATTCGGGTATGTTAGACTCTTTTACTTACTTTTGACTATCGGGTTGTATTTGACGTTGATTATGGATGGCGTTGACCTCCACATGGAAAATATGTATTTATGTTTATGAAAATCAAGGGGTGACAGTTTTCACAGGGCAATGCAAGTTTGTATTGAATCTTTAAATAAGGAGGTATTTTTGACCGACAATTTTTCTCATGCCATGAAATTGGAATTATTATTCCTCCACCCATTGCCTGATGATTTCCAAAAAGTGTCATGGAATTGTCTTTTTTTACCCCTATTCCCACTTAAATGTCATTTCCCTTTTTTTTTTATTTATTTATCAAGTTGGGTTCTCTTCTTCGATATCAAATTTAGCACTAAAATTTAAACAAATCAAATGATAAGTAAGTTTTATAATCATATTTCATCTTCAAGTCGTAGCAATTTGTGTACCTGTAGATGATTTGACCGACCCTGCTCCTGCAACTATATTTGCGCATTTAGATGCTACTACCTGTGACACCGTTCACTAAAATTTGTCTTTTTTTAATACATCTACAAAACACATATAGGAAACTGTCATTCGTACTCCTTCATTTTTTTTGGATTGATTCAATATTAGGTAATCCATTTAAGCACTTGCTTTTGCAATCTTAGTTTTCTTTATTCCTGCAATTTATAATTTTCCCATTATGATGATACAAGATAAATATATAAAGTACTAACACCCAGTGGCGTAGCCAGAAAATTGTTCGAGTGAGGGCACAATTTATAAATATCAGTACTTTTGTTGTGAAAAAAAAAAACTCTTCTTAAGAATCTAACATGTCTTGATTTTCATTTGAAATGAGTCTCGCTTGACTTACATTTTATGGATAAATGTTCCTCTTAGCCTATTTTGTTGTACGCCTTGGCTTCGAAGGGGTAGGTCTGGGGTTCGAGTTGGTGGAGATATGGGCTTTCGTAAACACGTTATAGTTTTGAGGCAAAAAATTACTTAATTAAGGCTTGTTTGTGAGTAATTAGTTATACAGTGGTTCTGGGGCATCACGTGATGCCTTAACACCCTTCTCCAGTACTTTTTTTTATCGGCATTCATCACATATTCAGGTAAAACTCATATATTTAATTTTAAGTCCCACATAAATATGCGCACGAGAATGACATTATAATACCAAGTAATGGCGCCCCAAGAGTACTAATTAGTTTTTTTGTATATATAAAAAAAGTGATGTATATTTTTTCTAAAAATTGCCAAAAAAAAAATTCCTTCCAAAAATCCAATGTGGGCCTATGCCCACACTAGCCTACTGGCCTATATGTGGCTCCGCCAAGGCTAAAACCATAATTTTTGTGGGCCCACACTGGCCTATACGTGGCTTCGCCACTTTTTAACACCATAATTTGTGTGAAACGACACAAAAAATAGAAATAGAAAAAACATTGAAATCTGAAAATCAGTACTCAAAATACAAAAACACGAGACCGCAATCTCCCGATGGAAATAAACAGACGAGGACGAGGGTGAGTAAATATATTACAGTATTGTATTTTTATTATATATATATATATATATATTAATATGAAAAGGGAAAAGGGAAAAGGGAAAAGGGAAAAGAGAAGGAAATGAAGCGCGAGTGACTGCGGGACCAATATATCATCTGCGTATATGTATTTATATGCGTAGATCGTCAACCCCGCCATTGTGGATGCAAAAAGCCATGACCGCCTCCTCCACCACCTCTCGAAAGGTCATCATCATCCTCATCTCTCTCTCTTTCTCTCTGTACACATATATGTATTGGCCCCGTTATTTATGTATCTATTTCCATGCTTCTCAGTTCATCCTTCATTTTCAATCCTTATTGGTCGTTGTTTTTGTTTTTTACTGATAAATGATGGGTTGGGTATTTTAGGCTCTAAGCAAGATTGCTTCGAATCGACTTCAGAAGGAGCTGGTAGAGTGGCAGGTCAATCCTCCCTCTGGATTTAAACACAAGGTCACCGATAATCTTCAGAGGTATCTCGATCTCTTTACTAGGGTTTTCTTCCACTGTATTTGTTTCGTAAGTTATCCCTTCTATTTCATTTGTTTGATTCTTTTCCCAAATTCAAACAGGTTTGTTTTCTTTTGTCCCAAGAATTTCAATATATTGAGAGATATTTCCCTCCATTTGTTATTTGCATGTGCTTAATTGCTTCCATAATTGATTAAGCATGGCACCTTATGATTAGCAAACCCTTATCTTTCTCTAACAAAAGAATTCGCGGTATCGCATCTGATATTTGAATTGGATGAAGATATCTGGCTGGTCAGTAGCATTGCAGGGGCGGCTCTAGGATTTTAGTGTAGCAGTGACAAAATTGCACATAATTTTTTTTTCTATAAAACTCTAAATAAAGTACTTTTTTTATTTTATTTTATTGGGCCTGATTTTTTCTGTTTTTGTTGAGCTATACTATCAAGGGCTGCTAAAAAAAACTGGTGAACCGT
Organism: Vaccinium darrowii; assembly: GCA_020921065.1. Lineage (NCBI taxonomy): Eukaryota > Viridiplantae > Streptophyta > Magnoliopsida > Ericales > Ericaceae > Vaccinium > Vaccinium darrowii. Next base: position 19,800,135 of record CM037158.1, on the reverse strand, counting down.
GAATCCAGTCCGGACCGAATCGATCTGCACGTTTTGGATTTTAACCATGGATTAATGGTCCGAACACGGATTCAAAAAATAAAAAACCGTCACTCGCGATCTGGACACGAATTTTGATTTTAAAACCGTGGATTAACCGATCCGAACCGTGAGATTTTCATTATATATAATTTTATTTAAAAAACAAATATGTATGTATAGATAAGGAGAACAAAGATTTCAAGGCTTGTGTGGTGAGGGAATAAATTCCTCAAAGAGTGTTTGCCTTGATGTTCCAGCTAGGTGGAACTCAACTTATCTCAGGTTAAGTATTGCTTCACTGTATCAAAAAGTATTCAAAAGGCTTGAAGAGGAGGGTCCACTTTTCCTCCTTGGACTTCTTATGGGGCCTCCTACTGCTACAGATTTGGATGATGAACTGCTTTTGCTTGTGAACTGGATGATGAACATCCTTTGCTGCCCACTATATTGCTAGTTACTACTGGTTGAGTTTCAACACAAATTTGGCCTTCAATTTCCGTGTGTTAATTTGGCCTTAAATTGTTTTTTTTAAAAAATAAGTTGAAAATCCGTGGACGAATCTGGAACTGATCTGTGAATCGCAGATCAGATTGGAACCGAACCGTGAGACTTTTGGATCGGACCAGTGTTTTAAATAGCGCGCGCTATTGCGCATGGCGAGGCGCATCCTTTGCGCTATGGGGGGTCATGGCAAGGCACACGACGCAACAACGCACATATGGCGCTGCTATGGCGCGCGCCACAAGACAAGGCACTGTGGTGCCATAGCGCGCGCCATGAAATGTTTTAGCCCTTTTTTTTTTAATCGTATTATGCCACAATCAATCTCAACCATTGATTTATGATGCACAAAAGGTGGCAATGTACTGGATAAATTCCTTAACTCTTAACCCTACAAATCAGAGATATCTATCGTATTCATTAGCAGCAGCCAGCAGTAGCAGCGTATTATGTTCTTCTCTGCGATCAATCTCTGTTCCACTCCCATCAATCTCCTTTCTCTGTCCACGTATTATCTTCTTCTTCTCTGCCATCGATCTCTAATTGATGGGCATGCATGCATGAATCAAAATTAGATTACCGTATCCTTAGTTTTGTTGTCTCCAAAGCTAAACGTCTATATGTTAGTTTTTTATGGATTTTATGTTTGGACCCTGCTATGGGTACAGAAAAAAAGTACAGAAAATGTACAAAGCACTCTCGGGGACCCACTTTTGGGTCCCACACGAGTGATCCAAACCGTTCATTGTTCTTAGAACATTTTTCCGAGGGTCCCCACAAAAAATCAGCTCAATCGGACGGTTAGAAGTGCCTGAACCAAAGCCCCACCGTTCCAAATCAAACGGTTCGGATCACTCGTGTGGGACCCGAAAGTGGGTCCCCGAGAGAGCTTTGTACATTTTTTGTACGTTTTTTTTCTGTACCTCCAGGTTTATCCTTTATGTTTTGCTTAGCATTTGGTGGTTTAAACATTGAAATGTTTATGTTTTATGACATTTGAACGTTTTAAAAGCATTTGCTTGTGTTGAAAGTTATGCCTATATTAGAATTCTACTCATTATAATAAAGTGTGCCATGGTTTGCTATGGCGCGTGCCGCGCTGTGCGCCATGCGCTATTGCTCCAAGGTACCATTGCGCCTTGGTGCGCCGTGGGCCATTTAAAACGCTGGATCGAACACGGATTTTATTTTTGAAAAACCGTGACTCGCGGATTAGGATTGGATTCAAGCCAATCCGGACCGTGAGCACCCCTCAAAATTGTATTAGATTTTCATTTGCTTTGGCTTCGCTCAAATGACTCAGTGCAGATACTACATGAGGAAAATCAAATCCTATGGAGAGGATACAAAATTTTAGTGTATTTTATGAATTCAGGGGGTTCGCTTGAACCCCCTACACCCAGTAGAGCACCCCTGTAGCTTTGTATACATGCTTATTGGTAGTCTTTTAAGGATTGTGTCATATTTGTATCTGATCCCGATAATGGTGGGGCGGTTTTGATGCAAAGGTGGGTAATTGAAGTGAATGGAGCTCCAGGAACTCTGTATGCTAATGAAACTTATCAGCTTCAGGTCGATTTTCCTGAGCATTATCCCATGGAAGCTCCACAGGTGCGTGGGTGTCATCAGATGTTGCTTTGGTTTCTTTTCTCTTGTACTTTCTTAATGAATTTATATCTGTGGTGATGGTAACCTGTTTTCGGTTGTTTTTTGTTTTTTATATTGGGTTGGACGAAGGTTATATTTCTGCCACCAGCTCCTCTGCACCCTCATATCTATAGCAACGGTCACATTTGTTTAGGTAATATTGCAGGCGGAATTGTTATCTTTTTGCTTGGTGTTCTTTTAGATCCAGAAGTAGTTTCACTATTTTTGTATGTTAACTTGTCATTCTCAAAAAATAACATACTGTCTACCCTTGATTCCGAATGTCACACTGTCTATTTTTTTTCTTTTTATGTTCCTTGGGGATTCTTGATTGGAGACCCTGTTGATCTAATGCTTTCTGAAACTTTTTACGGGGTGTCATCACAAATGAATGTCACTCATATTTGACACATGAATTTCACTTAATTCCCAGAATTCACAGCAACGTGGTCTTTCATCATTGTCTTTCAGAATGCCTTTTAAGTTATTAACCCTTAGGATATGTACTGTCCAAATTTACCTTGAGATTTTATGACTTATTGAATGTAAATTGAGAAACCTTGACATATTTCTATTTTTGGAATAAGCTACCTCTTAGGTGGTAAGGAAGAATCTCCAAGCCCCTTATGGTAGGTTTGCAATTCTAGTACCGGAAATGAAAGGATTGGCAACAATAGTGACAAAGATGTATCTCTTCGCTGCAAGGCACTTTCTCCAAACGCTGTCTTTTAGGCAATATTTTCCAACAAGTATTTGTGTGCACAATGGAACTGTGAAAGTTCTGCCTTCAGAATATAATGCAACTTATTTGATGTACTTAGTTCAGGGAATGTACGTTATGACCTAATGGAGAACACTCGTGTGGAAAACTGATAATGCCAAAATGGCAGGAATAGGAAGACAAAAGCACAGGGAAAAAAGGGGAGCGCAAAACGTAACAATGGAATTCTCTTATAGCCAATGCAGTGTGGATCATGATTAGATAGACCAGCTTGTGAACTGATGTGTTCGTTTGTGAACTAGTGCGACCTTACCCAACAGATACTACTTTTGCTTTCACATCCAACCATTGTGGGACAAATCACTCACGGATCCATGTTGTTCAACAATAAGCCATTTGAAACTCAAATGATTTGGAGATATCCTACAGTAGGTGCATGTGAAGGAACTCACAAGATCAGGCCCACTCCAGCCACCGTGAAAAAACCACATTGAGTGGTCAAATATTAGCTCTCCATTTGGATCAAGGGAGAGTGAGTGGATGGAACCGTAAGTTACGAGGGGAAGGTCCACTTGTTAGGTGAAACAATAGTTAGTTGGAGGCTATGTAGCACGCATGCTTGCGTACATGGGTTTGACATGAGACAGGGACATCTATAAAGGACACAACTGTTTTCAGAAAATGGCAACTCGAATTCGGTAGGGGACACGACAATTGTTTAAATAACTTGTTGTACTTATGCAAACCTAGATTATAACTATGGACTCTTATCAAATGCATTATCGATTGATGGTGTATGTCCCCTGGACACATACCCAAAGGTTTATAATGCACTTTTGCTCCAATACTTTTGAACATAAAAATATTTTGCCCGGGAAAAGATATTAAATTTATAAAGAATTAAAGATCACCCCCATTGTGTCCCATGTGTGTCCCAGTGTGTTCCACCCCGACATGTCGCCCAATGTCGCGTGTCCCATGTGTTCCTGCATGTCATTAGAGTGTCCGACATGGATAGGGCGATCTCTAAGAGTGTCAGTGCTTCTTAGGTTGGAGGAAAGGAGGGTGACCTTTCTTCACTCTTGTTTTGGTTAGCTATATTGACGAATGAGTTGTAGAAGCTCATTAACTGACATTTGTAAAGACTAAGTTAGCTGTTGAGGCTTAGTATGTAACTCTTGTATTATAAGTTAGGGGATTACTTGGGACAAATCATTGGTGGACAAAAGGAGTAGAATACGGGGGCACAACTCCTCCAAACTTTTACAGAACGTTGTTTTCTGTATGTGTTTTTGTTTACAAAAGATTCTAGTGATTTGGCCCGTCAAAATCTTATTAATTAATTTTAATCTGTTGGAATTTTTTTTTTTTTTTTGGTTTACTAGTGCCTCCAAACTCTTTGTTTTCGTATTATGGCCCCTCTATTTGCGAAAATCTTGCGTCCATCACTGATTGGTGTTAGCCAATATTTTGATAACCAACACTTCACTTCCCATCTTTTTCTTTCAATTTAGTTGGAAGGAATGCACTTAAATTTTGAGTCATGTCTCCCTCCTTTCACTTCCCCTTCTCTCCTTGCAAACAACGTGCACATTATAATTATAATTTATAACCCTTGTCCTCCACATCCTTCACTACCACCTGAACTCCTCAATCCAAATTAATGTTAGCACCATCATAAGGGTTTTGATCGGCTTTAATTTTTGACAAGTGGCTAATGTGTACTGATCGGCTGGAAAATGAATTATGGTGACATTTGGTGAATTGAAGCTTTCAATCTAGCTTACTTGACCTCTGTCCGCACTCTGATGATCTGGTATTATCTGCTTGATCTACTTCTGGAACTTGATTTCTTGGAGACAGCTTTTACCTTCTTCCTCTTTATCCCAAGCTTTGTTTTTTTGGGCAACACATGGGGCAGGTTGGGCTTGAATTGGAGGAGTTCCAACCATCATTGGGTCTGGGGAGTGGGGACGGGCAAGAGTAGTGTCTTTATTCTCTAACTTTTGACAGTTAACTCGACTTCCATGGGTTGTGTAGTTCAAGCTCTCCTTGCAACTGACTGCAAACCGAGCCCGAAAGATGACAACGCATAGTTTCAGTGTCTTGATCTGTTATTTACTTTTGGTGCCTCTAATGGAGAACCTCCAACTAACTTGGTCAACATTGTCCTGTGGAGTCATGAACATGCCCATTCTAACAGGGTTACATACAATTATTCGTTTGCGTACTATTTTCCCTTTGATAAAGGTTTCATAGCATTTTCCCTATTATCATAAACGACTTCGCATTTGCGCTGATATAGAATGAGCTGGATTAATTTTGTGTTTTCCTCCATGCATTCGTTTCTTAATGATTACTCAATAGTTGCTTAGGCTTCTGGAGTGATGTATAGTCTGTACAGATAAATATTGAAGGGTATACCGAGTCATGTTGGGGAAAGATGCCCCATTCATGTCACTACTCAGTTTATGGCTACTTATTTCCATATGATTGTTGAACTTGGAATTGGTATATATATATATATATATATATATATATATATACACCGGTGATCCAGTCAAGGATCCCGGATTGAAGGTTTTTTGGTGTTTTGAAGGTTTTAAAAGTTATTTTTGCATAATCCGAACCGTCCAATGTGTTTAAAACATGTTTTTAATGGCCCCCGCTAGAAATCATAAAAAAAAATGACCGGGAAGGGCTTGATCCGAGCAGTTTTTCACAAAAATTGTACATATACAGTTTTATGAAAAACTGCTTAGATCAAGCCCTTCACGGTATTTGTTTTGGATGATTTCTCGCGGGGACTCTTGAAAACATGTTTTAAACACACTGGACGGTTTGGATGATGAAAATTTGGTCCGGAACTATGAGTCCACTCCCGGACTTAGGGATCCCGGACTAGATCGGGACTATATGTATATATATATATTTGGTTACAATAACAATTGAGAATATTAGTATATAACTTGCTGGGTAAAATTTTATTGTTTACTTTCCATTGTATATAAGCTTTTGCACATTTACCATCTAGAAAACTGAAACTTAATACATTCTGGATCATTTTGGTTTGTAGATATTTTGTACGATTCATGGTCCCCTGCCATGACTGTGAGTTCTATTTGTATCAGCATTCTCTCCATGCTCTCAAGTTCAACCGTCAAGGTGATTCCCTAAATTATGGGCTTTGTTGCTGTGTTCTCCATGTGGTTTATTTTATGGTTTATTGTTCACCACCGCACAAAGTGGGAATTTTGAAAAATATCCTTGTAAGCTGTAAATTACAAGCACCCCCTGATAGTGAATCTGAACCAAATGATTTCATAAATTTTTGCGCTACTGGTGTGTGTATCAGCTGCACTCTTCCTGAAGTTGTTTTGCTGCTAAAAAGCATTTGAGGTTTTAATCTTGTTTGTTTTGACTGCAGCAACGCCCAGATGATAATGATGGCTATGTAAAGAAGTGTAAAAACGGCAGATCTCCTAAGGAGACCAGGTGGTGGTTCCATGACGATAAAGTGTAATAACAGATCATTTTCCTCACCTGTAGTCGTTTGAGAGTGTAACTTCGATGAGTTCTCTTCTTTATACGTAAATGATGATAAAAGGAAAGTGATTGATAACAATAAAAAGAAGGAAAAATAAAGTGATTCTGAAAACCAGGGCAATGGTGAGGTTTTAATTGATCAGCTGCAAAATAGGTCCTGGTATTTGTATATTAAGCGTGAAAACTTCTTTGTGGTGGATACTTGTAAGAGATGCACCTATTTATCTTCGGGTTCTCCATGATAAGCGACCTGCGTTTTGGCTCATATCTGTCTGTTCTTATAATCTATGTTGTTGGCCTCCTAAATCCTAATTTCATTGTTGTGTTTGTATGTCGCAAATCACTGTTTTGAGTTATGCATTCTGGACTTGGGTAAACAGGTGCGCCATCTGGAGTTGGGCTTATAGTGCCTCGGCAAGTAAAATCTCTATAATTCATCTCTGCTATGAACTTTTTGCATAGATCTTTTGTGAAGTATGTGTGTGGGTGTACATCCCCTGATTGGACAGTACAACTCTTGATTTCTTTTTTAATACTAGATAGATGGAAATGGGGTGTCGGGCAAGATAGGCTTGACGATACAATACCGCACAGGGGATTCAGAAGTGTATTGTAAAGAAGGGTTTGAGCCATAACCTACAAGTCCTACCAATGGCATAGTTGCAAGAAGTAGGTATCCTAAATTAGGGGACATGAATTGCACCAGAGACATGAACTAGGGTGATTAAGCTGTTCTATCATGTCTGTTCGGTAATTCTAAAGGTTCAGCGTATTGATAATTGCTGCTGTATACTTGTGAATCATCGTGGTATGGTATGCAAAATGCATTGAATGCACAAGCTTTGGATCTACTTCCAATTTTGTTTGTGAACTGTAAATATTGGCCTGTCCACCGCATTATTTTGGTTTTTGAGAATCTCTTTTAGTAAGTGTCGGAGGTGGTAAATCTAAAAGCAGACTCCGAAAATAATTGGGCAGTTTAATGCAGTAGAAAGTGCGCGATTCTAATTTGTACTCGTCCTTTTCAAATTGAATGAAGTTATCTGACATTTTCTGTTTCTTTGTCTAAGAAAATTTCCTTCAACAATGTTGCAATTACAGTTAACAGCAAAGCAGCATCAAAAGTTACTATTTGCAACTGTTTTCACGTTCTTTTAACAAAATAAAATGGAAATCTGTTCATTGCAGTAGATATTTACAATAACCATTGTAAATATCTACTGCGTTACCAGACAGTTTCTGCCCTTTATTTAGTCAAAAGCGAAGCCCCCCCAAATGGACCTTTTGCCCCCGTGAGAAGCACTACTCCACCTAATTTTGTCAAAATCGTTTTAATAATACCAAGTTCACCAGAAATGGCTGCCGTTCAAGTTTGAACATCCCTCTCTCTCTCTCTCTCTCTCACGCGCGCACACTCACACACACACAAAGCAGAGTCCGAAGGTAAGGATGATGACGACGATGATGATGGGCGAGGTGAACCAAAAGAGGATCAAAACCAACGGCATATGGATGAACATAGCAGAGAAAGGGACAGGACCGCTAGTACTCCTCCTTCACGGCTTCCCTGAATTCTGGTTCGCGTGGCGCCACCAGATCACCCACTTGGCTAACCACGGCTATCATGCCGTCGCACCCGATTTGAGAGGCTTTGGTGATTCAGACTCTCCTATATCTCCCTCTTCCTATACTATTTTCCACGTCGTCGGCGACCTCATCGGCCTCCTCGATCACTTTGGTGAGCAACAGGTTCAAACCCCGCCACCTTAACCTCATCTCCTTTTGTATGTATGTAATTCATGTTAAACCTGGCAAAACAAATTTGAACTTTGATTTACTTTTGTTTTTGGAATGTCAAGGCTTTTGTAGTGGGTTCTGATTGGGGAGCTGTTGTTGCTTGGTACGTCGGCCTATTCAGGCCTGATAGAGTTAAGGCCCTGGTTTGTCTCTCTGTTCCATTTTCACCCAGGTCTCCTAATATCAAAACCACTGAATCCTATAAACAAATGTTTGGAGATGACTACTATGTATCTCAGTTCCTGGTACTCTCTCTCCCTCTCTCCATACAGTTCTATATACACATCAATACATATACAAATATACAGACAGACATATTATTGGTTTGACAGGAACCCGGGAGGGCAGAAAAGGCATTTGCACGATATGATTATGTGACCGTGATGAAGAAGTTCTTACTAATCAACAAGACCGATCCGCTGATAGCTCCGCCGGGCATGGAGATTATCGATTACCTCGAAACCCCTTCATTTTTGCCACCATGGATTACTGAGGACGAACTCCAGGTCTTTGCTGATAAATTCCAGGAGTCTGGATTCACCGGACCTCTCAACTATTACCGTGCCATCGATCTGTGAGTTTTATAACTTCTTCAAGTCTTCAACCACAGCCTTTGCTGCTAAAGACTTGAATTTGGTATCATTTTTGTTTTCTGTTTTCAACAAAATAGTTATATCAACATTTACCGGGAATCTTTTTTGGGATTCTTTTAGAAAAGTAATCCACTTCTAAGAAAACAAAAAAATGTTTTTGATGCATGAAAATTGTTTTCACACAAATAAATTGTAGAAGGAGAACATGAGTGAAAAAAAAAAAAACACAACCAAACAACCTATCGACACGAGGACAACAATTTGATAGAACTAATTGGGAAATTTTTTTTATCTAAAAACTTGTGGCAGGAATTGGGAGCTTCTCGCACCATGGCAAGGTTCAAAAGTATCAGTTCCAGCAAAGTTAATAGTTGGAAACAAAGAGATTGGATTTGACTGCGGTGGAACAAAGGCATATCTACAGGGAGCTACTTTCAAGAGCCTTGTTCCCAACAATGAAGTTGTTATTCTTGACGGACATCATTTTATCCACCAAGAGAAAGCTCAAGAAGTCTCCGACGAGATCCTCTCTTTCATTAGTAAATTTTCTATAGCAGATTGAGAATAATTTCAGATGGCATCAAGTTTTAAAATTTTGTCAACAGAAGCAGAAGACAAATTTCAATTCATTGTACATTTTTCATGCTTTCATCTGAGCTGTAGAACTCCTAAATGATTCAAAGTTTCAGTGTGAAGTCTATATCATTGTGTACTAGGTGTTACAATGAGAGCAGGAATGTGATTCCTTTGAGCAGCAGTAGAAGATGTACACAAAGAAAAGTAGAAGTTGCATGCAAACAAAATGAAACCTCTTATGCATTCATCAGAGTGTGTAAGCCCTAAGACAAACACAACCAGACACAGCCCTTTGCTGAACCTGCTAGAATGGTGCGACGTAATTTTTTTTTCCCGATACCTGCACAGTGTAATTTGACAATGTAATAATCAGCTGCCTATCCGAATGTACACATAAACAGGAGCAGAAATCGAATATGAAACAAAGCAGGAGCATGAAGAGGACACAGGTGTATGGTACATGACTGATTCAGTGAGAAACAAATCAGAATAAGTCAACAATCTCAAATTGCAGAGCATCAAGCAACTGCAAGTATAAGAGATCAAGGGGTTAGTCAAACCAAATTGCATTCCAAGAAAAAACGGAACTAATAAATTAAAAAGCCATAAAGTGAAGGGTTCTTGACACGTTTTGGTTGGCAATTCATTACCAGACACAGTTTTTTAACTTAATAGCTGATGTGCATGAATGAAGGGACAATTCTCAAAAATTACAGCCTGGTCTGCCCATTGAGATGCTAGGCTGGGGAAGTGGGGATGCAGCCAAAACAAGGGGGGGGGGTATAGTCCCTCCCGTAAACATACAACAACTTGCAAGTCCATGTCTTACTACAGATGCTTTAACGGAGAACTGAGAAGTGAAGGCTCGCCATGCACGTCAACCCTTCTCTTTAAAGGTTGTGAGCAGACGGGTCAAATTTAGGTGGATTTTAAAAGCTTTTACCGGCTAAGAAGAATATAGTGACTACTATCATACCAAAGGTTACATAAGGTCCTTTTCATATGTCGATTTATGACCCTGGAATTGAATATATCCTACCGAATCTCAGGTGTTCAATCAGCGGAATATCTCATGGGGTTTCCATTACACAAAAAATGAACAGATAATGTCAAACAAGAAACTTAGTAGGAGATACCTGATGGGATTAGCAGAAGAATAACAAGCACACCACAACGGATCTTCTACCCAAAGCAGCAGCTGCTTTCTGATTCTTTATCACAGGAATGAGCATCTCCTTTTTCTATCAGAAGGACTTGGATGCCACTTCCAATTTCATGGATTTAAAATGCATTCAAGACTATTGATATGTGGAACATAAGGAAATAGCATCTTCAGTCTTATGGACAGGCAAGCTACAAAAATGACAACCATGGAGAGAGAGAGAGAGAGAGAGAGAGAGAGAGAGAGAGAGAGAGAGAGAGAGAGAGAGAGAGAGAGAATTATATGGAAAAACACTCCCCTGTAAGCAGGATCCAATTCAGATGTTCCTGAGATCAGATCAACATGTTGACACAGTAGGAAGAAATTTTTTGCAAGAAACACAGCCATCCAATTTGGGAAAAGTACTTTTATGAAGTTGCAGGATGCCCTTAACAACCATATACAGTGGAAACAAGAATTTGTCCCAAGTACATGACAAAAACTTTTCGTATGTTCCTAATCATGTCAATCACTCTATCAATGCATCAAGTGGCTAAACAAGTGAAACAGAAATTTCTGAAATCATGAAGAAAGCCTCCTGCTGCATTAAATGAGACATTTTTCTTAAAGCATTATAGGATGTCCAAGTAACTAAAAATTCGAATAAGTAGCATGGCCTCAAATGATATCACGTTCCCCTCTGCAAGCACAAAAGTAGAGAGAGAAAGAAACACAATGATAAAATTTGATATATACACATCATGACGCAGACCTTATACAGAATATGTGGCATCAACACCAGGAGATAACATGCCGGCTCTGTAAATCATAAACACACGACACGACGTACAAAGGAAAACCAAGTAGGTGGTCATAACACGCTCAAATAACTAGTCACTCCATTGAGTTTTGTTAAGAGCATCGGGTTCCGTGATATCCAAGAAACTTAAGTCATTTCGAACTACCACCTCTCGAAAGTCAATTTTGATCCACCCCTCCGTTTTGTGCTACCATCTACTGTAACCATATCACTCCTCCTAACTACATAATCCACCGATCACCTAATGTTTCCCTTTGCTTGTCAGCTCATCTCAAATTGATAATTGAACGAGTATAAACCAGCAAATATAACCGACTGACTTGGATTATTGTCTGATATTGTTTGTTGGCTTCAAGACAACCAAAATAACCATAATATTCAGCTGCAAGGTCAAAGAAATTTCCAGGTTCAACACAGTTACCTTGAAGTCTAATGTTTCCAATATTGGCGGAAGAACTTCCATACATGACATGACTGGCATTCTTCAGGCAATGTAGTTGAAAAAAAGAGGGCGCGATGACTAGAAGTGCTTCATGTTATTCAATTGGGCTTCTGTATACATGTCATCTATGTTCTTTTTTCAATTCAAATACATGTTCTAAATTTGACAAGAGCTACCAAAAGAATTTTAAGGTAAACAAAATAAAGATGTCAATCTTTCCTTCTTGTATATTTTAGCATGTTCAGCACATTCTCATACACAATAAACGTTATTGATGCCGCAGGAACATTTTTCAGCATATTTGGTGTGATTCCCCTGTAGAAACCCCGGAGCCCCTCAAATCTGCAAGCGCAAAATGAAATGTAGTTAGATGGAGAGATAAATAACATCAAGGCTTATGACAAATCTACTTGTGCAGACATTGTAGTAAAATCTCAAATCCTAAAAGAGAAATGTCAGTTTCTCCCAAAGGATTACGGTACGGAAGAAAAAATGTAATGCTGAGTAATGGAGATCTGTTGAACTCTCTCAGCATTCTCAAAAATCAGTATCTAAAAATAATATAGTTAGGCAAAATGTGTTTTAATAGCATTTGACTGGTCCTTAAGTACCAAGTGCTTACAGGAGCATGTTTATCATTTTGCCTAATTTTCACGTGTAATACAATTAATGACGTTATGCATAATTTTAGATGCGCAGAATAACATACTTTCCTCTTGTGATCTCCCATATCATTCCTATGTGAGGAACAATTGGCCAACCGCAGTTCCATTTCGATGATCCGAGCCTAAGAAGCGCGGACACGTCTACTAGCCTCACATATCTGTGATCCACTCCATCTCCGGACACATGTCGGACATGCCTAAATACTAATCCATTTTTTTATTATATTTCTTTTCTTTTCCTCAGGTCATAGTATTGCTCTTAATCGGATGAAATGATATTTTCGATTTTTATATGAATTCATAACAAAAATACATTTGACATTCAACGTGTCCATGTCCTTTTTTTTTTTTTTTTTCAAAGAAATGACATGTCCGCAAATCTGTGTCGTGTAGTTTCCACATCCCATATCTGTCTCCATGCATGCATCTTAGATCTGAGCTGTTCATTTCCAATCATCCATGCAAAAATAACATTAAGGATAAGGTTGAATCATTTTTGTCTCGAGAGAACTAGACAGTCCGCATTGAAATGGTTGGTCAGAATTCTGACCATTAATTCTGCTCATGACAAATATGATTTTTTGAGATGGCTTTCTATGTTTGATTAACCTGTTTTTTTTTTTTTTTTTAACGAATGAATCAAATATCAAGACCCAAAAATGAGTGGCTTGGACCACTAAAATGGTACCATCGTGGGCCCCATTTTCTTCAAAAGAGGAGATTGCATGAGAGTATCCCAATCAAAGCCAGTTGGGAGACAAATTCAAATGGTCCATGGTTCAAGCCTCAAGGGTTCAGCGATGAGGTGAACCAACATCACCGTGATAAAATATCAAAAGAATACCAAGAATGTCTTGGTCAAATTATAATAATATGCTAACCCCAAAGGGGTTGGTCTGGTGGTCAAGGCCTGGGATTTAGGGTTTGCTCCATCCTAAGGTCTCAAGTTCAAAACCTCTCACGCGCTATCAACTCTTTTGGGGCCAGTCCATACGGTGAAAAGCTCTAGCTTTAATTGGGGCTCCCGCTAGTGGACAGTGGGATTAATCCCTAAGGATTAGTCGAGGTGCGCATAAGCTGATCTGGACACTTGAGTGTGACGATTAGAGAAAAAGGCTGAATGGTATTACTGAATAATGATAAGGTTACAATGTTAACACAAGCTTCAATAGAGAAAACCTAGAAATCTATGCCTAAAATTGAAGATTACAAAGGGATATGATTACGATATTATCACAAAATGATTTTATGCCTAAATAGAAGATATGACGAAATCATGATACATATACATTCACACTAAGAACCATGGATATAGATGTGGACACGGGACACAACCCTAACAAGATTGGGACATGGAAACGGCAGGAGAAATGGAAAAAAATACACGTATATTTGTATTTGTATTATGTACATTTAGCTGGTATTCCTTTGTGAATGCTACATCCAGAAAAAATAAAAACATAAGTCATTTCATTCTTACCTTTCACTTTTACGTATTACATTTTAAACTAGGGTTTTATGAAGATTAACAAAATTATTTGCGATTTTATCTTTTCTTTTATTTGTACTATAATTTAACCGTCAAATAAGTTTTGCAGTTACAAAATTGACCCTTACCATGTTCTCACACAGTAGGAACTGAGACACGCATGTCGCCGACGTGTCCCTGGTGAGTCCCGGTGTGCTTGACACAGATACAGTGACCAGTTAGGTGTGTAGGTTCTTCATAAAACAATACTTACTCTAACCATTCCACTACTAGTAACGGGAAAATCAATACCTAAAATGCATCAGACAATATGATTGTGTTTTCATATCAGATAACCATAGAAAATCACTCCAAACAAGGCATTAGGACATCAGTTCTCAGGATATGCATTTAATCTGAAGCTCGCATAAAACTAATATTCAGGGATAATTTGTATTTTTTTTGGCTTCAAAGAGTTACTTTAAGGGAATATTTACCAATTTTGTTCGCTACTGCTTTTTAGTATATAGTTAAAGTAGAACCAGACGCCAAAGTTCCCTCTCCTCCCATCCTTTCCGCATGTCCCTGTTGGTTTTTCATAGTTAAGCCTCACGTCCCCATGGAAACTATAGAAGGACAAATTCTATATTCTAAGGAGGTAATGGACTAGTGTTGTCTGCTCTACTTGTAATTTAGCACATCATCTTAGGAAGTTCAAAACAATAATTACTAGGAAGTTCAAAACAATAATTACAACATAGTAATAATAATCATAACAGTAGTAATCATTCTTGCAAGAAGGCAACTAAACCAACTAGTTTCCAAGGACCTGGGGAAATCCAAGGGTTCAATTCAACACAAAGGGGTTTCCAGATTTTCTAGGTATTATCCCCAAGCTATCCAACTTAACAACTGGCATCTAGAAAGGCCCAGCTATGGGCCCATACGTCAAGACGGACCAGGGTCAGGCCCAAAAATGCTGACCTGGCCAATTCAAATCTTTACCATACAACATACTGGGCTATTAATGGGCCCATATATCCAGGAAGAGCATGGTCAACAATGCTGCTAACCTTGCAGTTTCCTTCACAACATGCCAGCTGTCCATGTATATAGGAATTCCTCCTTTACTTGGTCGTTGCTGCAGTGAAGGAAGAATACACAAAATTTTAGCTACTAGGAAGAAAGTGGGAGACATGAATAATAAAGCCATGCACCATCAAACATCTCCAATGGCTGGTTGCCTGGTGTTGCAGGGGATTAAATTGTCTTTCTACTCCACCAGCAACATTAACAGTTTTGTCTATGTTAACTTGAGAAATTTTTGAAACGCGATGACGAGTAAAAACCACACACACAAGCTCCATAGTGTTGATTTATGGATCAATTTCTACCTGTAAACGAGATCGAATAACCTGAAAAAGAAAAAATAAAGTCACCCAACTACATAAAAATCAATGAACAATTAAACGATTATGATTACACAATTAAGATGCCCACCTGGAATGGATAAGTAAGAAGAATAGCCGTTAGTTTAGAAGATGCCCCCAGTGCAGCATAGTCAATAGTGTTCTGAGAAATGCAATATATAGTTAGAAGGTACCATCATCTCAATATAGTGAAACAGAGTGCACCTGTAAGTAACATTAAGCAATTTACCAGAAGTGAGTCCTACACCTAAAATCAATCGGCTTGTATTCGCATGACCAAATGAAAACACGAATAAAACACGAATAGAAAAGTAACCATGTGAACAAGCAATCCAAAGCAATTTGTACTCTGCTAGATTTGATACCTAATATGTGGCAAGAGTCTTTCCCTGTAACTAGTTCTTGCAATGACACTTCCCAGAAACCTATTCTTATACCCTCTTATTTCTGGTACCATGTCTAACTGACGTCTTCGTCCACTAAAATACAAAATACTCAATTAGCAAGCAATGATCCCAGCATCCATCCCCCCCCCCAAAAAAAAAAAAAAAAAAAAAAATCTACATCAGATCCTATGCAGTGATGCATTGACATAACACTAATTCGCATACTGATCCATTCATGATCAATTCAAGACATGCCCCCAGGTAAAGGTACAACTGACAAAAAGACCTAGTATCTCTGTCTTAATAGATGGTCTGTTGCCATCCTGCTTAGAGAACTCAATGATTGTAAGCTTTAGAAAGCACCTATAGAAATCCCCTGCGTCCCACCTTACCTTGATTCACAAGAAAGCGGCTATGACAGGCAACTTTGATTCTTCACATAGGCAGAGGCTCACATAAAGATCACAGATAATATTGTTATTTGTGCACCACAGAGAGTCTATTTGGCAGGACTGGGTTAAACTCCATTTATTCTAAACGCTTTTAACCACGGGTGCTTAGCAGCCTCTCTGTTATTCAATGTTGAAGTTACAAGTCATTTAATTATGGCAAATCTTCATGTCCTCTCTCTTCTTTCTTCTATATCTAGATCCCATCAATAGCACATCTGTCTCCAAAACCTGAATATCTAATTCCAAGTTCTTACACTTCATCCCTCCATTACAACACATAACCCTCACTGTTTTCCTGCTGTCCAGCAATTCTTGAAGCTTTCTCGTTTAATCCCTAACCAACTTACCAATATAAATGAACCTGAAAATTATCTTCTATGTCATGAACCAAGAAATAAAGTTACTGAAATCAAAACTAGTCTGGTCGAAAAATCAGCTTTCTCAGCTTCTCGAGGACAAAAAGTTCCTCTAAAGCACCAACAGATTCCTAAGGCACATTATACATGAATGGAAATGTAAAAGACAGTTGCAGTTTGCACACCTATACTCAGAATTGGTGTCAAATTAATTAGTCGTAGAAATATAGAGTTACCAACAGTTCGACAGCACTAGAGTCTTCTTCGCTATCGGCAGATCTAAACTCAACAACAGCTTTCCGAAGCTCCTCATACGCTGTAAACTGAATGGCACCATGTGTTACCTGCTGAAGCAGCAGAAAAAGAAATTAATGTAGAACACTAGAAAGCTTCTCAGTCCCTACCTGCAGATAGGTTGTTTCACAAAACTTCAACTCGCCATTACAGAAGCTTGAACTACCTGTTTTGGTTGGTGAAGTGGTAGGTGTTAAATTTTTTTATAAGTGAAGTGGTAGGTGTTAATTACTAAGAGGAAATGCTTGCGACTAGGGCTGCAAACAAGCCAAGCCAAGCCTAGCTTTACTGTGTTCAAGCTTGTTTATTAAGTTTTTAACGAGCTCGAGCCTGAGCTCAGTGAAAACTTAACGAGCTGAGTTGGCCTAGGCTTGACTCGAGCTCGAGCTTGTTCACGAGCCTTAACAAGCCAACGAAAAAATGTATATGTATACTCAAATAGGCTTAAGACAACAAAGAAAGTTTTACTTGTGCATGTATATATGTTTTATATCTTTATACTCTACAGGAAAATAGTCTTAATTTCAAAATAATAGTGAAATTTAATAAATTTTTAAAAGATGGTGGATTATAATATCCCATTGGAATAAGAAGTTATATTATTTAATTCTTCTAAAAAGTAAATGAGCCTTATCGAGCCGAGCCTTGCCATGCTCAGGTTTGTTTGTTTAGGTTTTTAACGAACTCGAGCTCGAGCCAAGCCTCGATAAAAACTTCACGAATCGAGTTCAAATGAGCTCTTTTCGAACCGAGCCGAGCCAAGCTCACGAATGGTTTGGTTCATTTGCAGCCCTACTTGCAACACAGATGTTAACACAACCGTCCGATGGTGGGGTGGGGTGGGGGGGTCCCCACGCGTATCGTGTGGGGGCCACATGCATCGAAAGTTGCCGGACATGACTGTGTCCATAACACTAGTCATTACTATGATGAGACAGGTTGAACTTTGAACAAGAACCTTCAGCATCAGATAAGAAGGATAATTCACTAGAGATAACTTGTATGCATCTTATGACCGAAGTTTGCATGATATAACTATCCTAAAGTATTTCAGGTTAACTAAGCAAATTGTTCTGTTTAAGTCCTTACTGATCCAACCTGCTACAAAATTCTTTTCACAGACCCCAAAGACTTATAATTGCATCTAAAGCAGATGGCTCAGTAGAGAGATTCAAAGCTACATTGGTAGCTAACTTACTCCTTCAAGAGCATGGAGTCAAAACCATTTGGAGATGGGGGAACTTTTATAACAAATTCGAATTGCACTAAACAGCACAGAAACCAGGTGATTTTAGCACATGAGGAAGCCATTTGCTAAAATCAACTGCTGATTTTAGCAAATGTTGATTTTATCAAATGGGAAACTCAGCAGAAGAAGGGAAAAGAGCTATCTAGAAGAAAAACTCTTTACCAGAAAAAGACCAGGCACAAGCCCTTTATATAGTGCACTCCACCCTTCTTCTTTCAGTATGGTTCTAACAGCATCTGAAACAAATGATGCCTAAGAAATTGCACATTTAAAGCAACAAAAACAAAAAGGTAAGCATTTCCATATTCCTCTGCTCATACTTGTACGGTTGTACCTAATACTCATGTATATATGAAGCAAGAAAAAAGCTTTTGACAAGGTTACCATGAATTTTCGTGTCATTGAACAGAGTAATTTTGATACATAAACTGCATTAACAAAGTTCAAATCTTCATTTTGTCTGGTTATTTTATATTTTGGTCCGGATTGAAGATTTCAAGTTTAACTTACCAAGAGTAGCATGTTCCACAAACAAAGTTTTAAAGTATCATGCGCACATGTGGGAATACAGGGCTATCTAGCATTAAAAAAGTAAAGAGGTTAGCCGATTTCTAAGACAAAAAAGTATGGGATCGCGTTGAAGTTCTAAAAGATCTAAGCCTTATGTTGCTAATTCAAATTTAGGTCAACCAAACAACTGCACGCTTCATGGTCTCAATGGCTCCATATAACACGGGGAGACCATTAACTTCGGCACATAAAGCATTGTTAAGCTTGAATGGAATTTCTACACTTGCAGCTAAAGTTGAGACTCACGACAAAACAGGTTATCTCGAAGACCACAATAGTAGCATATTAAAGTAAGATATGAAACAAACCGTAGAGTCCTGAATATGGCTGATTCTGGTGAAGAGGAGTCTGAAGCTGCAATCTAGTTTTCACGAGCCAAAGGGGATTCGTGCAAAAACACACCTGGATTTTCAAAAAGTTCCTCTTTATAAAATTAAAAAAAATGGGGACAAACGTTGCACCTATGAAGCACATATACCGTAGATACTTGAAGAGACTATCACATGGCACGCATTTTGAATTAAGTTAGAAATGAAGAACTGTGGCTACACAGACCCAAACAAGAATCTGACCAGATAAAGAAGCACCTCGACAATAATAGTCAACCAGAGTGACCTTGGAAAGTTAGTGGCCCAATCTCATTATCGTAACCAGCAATTATCCAAGGTCAATATTAAAAGTGTTAGATAGTATTTTGTGATGTAGAATTTATTACACAGATTTCAATTTTTGAATTCTTGAGCAATGTTAGGTTTTATTATTTCATTTCATTACTTGAGGTTATTGCATTTGATAAGGTCCTTAATGGTGTTTATTTAATGGACTGTTGCCTCTTTTAAGCGTATAAGTGCAAAATACATCTCTAACTCTCAAAAATAAACCACCCGCTTCTCTCTCTACCAAGTATCTACCGCCTCAATCTCTCGGCCCAGATTTAGGGTTTACACTTGTGTGTGTGTGTTGGGGGGGGGGGGGGGGGGGCGGGGGGGGGGGGGGGGGGGGGTGTGTTGGAAGCGGCGCCTCGTCCTCCTACCCCCAGGCTCTCTCCCTCTTCCTCTCCCCCTCTCCCTCCCTTCTCCACCTTTCCTCTTACAGACCCCTTCTTCTTCCTATTCATAGTGTCTCAGTTTCCTGACGATGGATGCTCTGTTGGGTGTGTCCCTTTTTGCCTAACGGCTCGTCGGACCGTAGCCCTCCACGCCGTGCGTCATTGTTGGATGATCATGGTTTTTAGGCCTAACGGTTTGTGGTGGTGCAAGTGGTGCAGGTTGGCAGTGCTTGGCTCTCCCAGGTTGTTGGTGGCAGTGGCTCTCTTGGGCGATGGTTCATATGATGATAATGCTCTTTATTGTGACAGTTTAGGAAGAGCCTAACTCTAAATGAGTCCGAGGAAGGAATCCTGTTGGACATTGGTCATAGACAACCCTGAGATCTCACCTAAGTAGGTGCGGTAGTGGGATCGTTGCTGTGGTGAAATAGGCTACTACCTAAAGACACCAACGATACTAAATATGTGTGCATGACCATAACGCGGAAACCAAACTAGAACCAAAACTAATTTCTTTTATTATCTGTGTGGTAAGTAGAAGTTTGGTTCAAGGACCCAATTAAGACTTATAGTTCACGGCAGCTCTTTCAACTGAAAACCAAGTTCAGATTCAAAGCCGGGAGGTTCTTACACCCATTGTACAATAAAAAAGCACATAAATATTGTTTTGAGGTTACAAATTTTTATAAGCTTTTTACTGGTTTTTAGTTTTTACTTATTGGATTGTTATTTCTCTTAGGAGTATATGTTACAAATACAGAAACCTTGTATATGTATGAGGTATACCTTCGGATAAAAATAGGGGGAATATAGCATGTGTTCTTGTATCTGACCCGACATATTTAGGAGGATATCTCATGGTGTATGTTGTTTGCAGAGGATACTGTCCGTAGATGAAACTGCTAGAGGTGCCAATACTAAATTAGAAATTAGGATTAGGAGGAGTAAAACTGAGTATATAGAGTGTAACTTTAATGGTAATAGAAGTGTTCATCATGCAGAAGGAGTGAGGATTTACGATCAAGAGATACCAAAACGTGATCATTTTTGGTATTTAGGTTTTATTGTTAGCAAAGATGGAGAGATTACAATGATGTGACTCAAAGGATCCAAGTTGGGTGGCTCAAGTGGAGAAGGGCTACTGGTGTACTATGTGACAGGAGACAATCCACCGAAAGAAAAATTCTACAGAACTACCACAAGACCGGCAATGCTTTATGGACAGAATGTTAGTCTATCAAGAAACAACAAGTGAGCAAGATGAGTGTAGCTAAAATGAGAATGTTGAGATGAATGTGTGGTAAGACTAGGAGGGACAGGATTATGAATGAAATGATTGGTGAAATGGTAGATTGGTAGGTGTTGTACCTATAGAGGAGAAGTTGAGAGAAAATAGATTAAGGTGGTTTGGATTTATCTATCACAAAAGTGTAGATGCAGTAGTTAAAAGAGTTGATAGGATGGTTTTGGGTGGTTACACTACGGAGAGGAGAAGACCCAAATTGACATTGGATGCGATAGTATGCAAAGAAATGAGTCATCTGATACTAAGTGAACAAGTAGGCCCCTTGACAGAGCTCAATGGACAAAAAAAGATTCATGTAGCCAACCCCTATTGATAGGGACATAAGGCTTGGTTTGGTTTGGTTTACTTTGAGCATACGGGCCGTTCTTGGTTTGTGGAAAAAGCTCCAACTACACACAAGCCTTCCCGGAGTATCGCTGTATCTTGGGAGTCAATCGTCAATTAAGCCCCGGTGCAAAAGCGGACATTTCAATCCACAAGTTTTTCCCAATACTCTTATTTTTCTTTAAATCATTATCTCAATATATCATCTTATTGTTTTCATCTCCTATTATTTGAGATTACAAAAATACTAATCATTATCTCCAACAAAAAGTAGCACTTTCCCAGCCTTAATTTTCATCAATTGTAGTTTTGACTGAGTAGCATACATAATATGAATACTTTTGTATACCAATAAAAGAAGCGCTATGACCTGAGCCAAAACGTAACTCTAATGAAACTCCTACCAAACGAAAGTGAGACGAAGACCTCATGTTTTGGTTTGCTGACACAGAACTTAGACACTTACCAAAGCTCCTGCTTCTGCAGCTGAAGCAAGATGAAGACCTGGGCTCAGCTCATCACGGCCTTTTGAATATCTTTCTTTGGCTTTACTATAACTGACAAAATAATAAAGACCTTTATGTTGGTAAGTTAGAGAAGAACCTCTTTAATGTGGTACAGTAAATAGCTAAAAGCAACCAAACTACAGACCAATGTTAATTCAACCAAGTTCTGTTAATTTCCTGCATTGACATTTAAAGATACTTATACAGAGACAACTATTGCAAGCAAAATCACACATTATCAAAAAATTCGTTCTCCATATAAGTTATAACACTTCTCTATGTAAAATAATGGCATTAGAAGGGACCATCTAAAGCTACAATCTCTAATAGAATAATAGACCTGCCTATGAATTTAATATTGGTGTCGGTGAAGTTAAAATGGATTGTCACATAAAATACTCACATATAAAATTGTGTTTGAAACTAGGGAATCGATAATCTATACTCAATTTCAATGCTTTACAATTAACCATCAATACATCTTATTAAGGTAAATGTGTCATAAGACTCATAACCAACCTACGCCTTTTGTCAGAGAGAATCATAATGAGTGATATCGTAATACATGTAATATATGACAATCGTACTTATAGTCCCATAGGCCTAAAAATTAGGGAAGCCTTCACTCTACCCGTATACACCCAAGCCCAATGAAGCAAGGATTTGATTGCTGGTCCTTGGAAACAACAAGGAGACTTCTCGAATAAACACTTCAGCATACAATTATAAGATTATCATACAAGATGCTCAGTAGAAACCATGTAATAGAGTTACCCCTGGAAAATTGCACAAGTAAAAGGTAGACCACCACAGAATGAGCATTGTGTACCAAGAGAAACTAAAGCATATACACACACACACATGAACAAGTGAACTATTGCTCATATAGATCCACAAGTCTGGTGAGAAATCAGAAATACAAAGGTTGTAGCCCTGTTCTCACTTCTAAGTCTTAGCGATTTTAATTCAAAAATAGAAATCCAACATACAAAGTGGCACTTACAAGAAGAAATACAAACCCCATGAAATAGTTGAGCCAAGAACTGCAGGATAAAATCCCGCATAAAGCCCTCTGAGACCCTGAAGGAAAGACAGCACTAATAACATTTCACTATGCAGAATACTCCGTCATTTAAAATGGACGAGGAAAATCAGAAACAAGAAGCTTATATGGAAGGAGAGACAAAAAGTGCAGGAATGAAAAATGCAGAAAGTCAGAAATATGAGTACTAGAAGAAAATGAGGTGGAAAAAAGAGACCTATATATAAGCTGTAGTCCAGCATGTTTCTCATACAATTCTCATTTTGCATGATAATTTTGGACATTTTGAGTAACGAAATGTATATAATAAGTTGAATAAAGAATTGCACACGTATCGTGTGTGCACCGACCTATAGTCGCTTCAAAATAAGAATTGATTGTTGACTTTGAGATCGAAGGGATATGAATAGTATTCGATAGAAAGAAGAAGCAGGTTTGACTTATGAAATACTCTTGGTTGCGCACGCTATCTCTCAACGCACATAGTCCACAATACTTCTCGCTGCTGCTTAAGCTATCCAAAATATCTGTGTCCACCTCGTGGTCTGCCCCTAATTATACATACATGTGTGTATACACATACATGTAAACAGATAAACAGATGCATACAGATATGCATATCTATATTTGTACGCACATTATATTTCTACGCTCAATATCCCGTTCTTATATTGGGGGTGAAGAAATTAAGGGGGTTTCTCTGACAAATTTAGCGGTTTGTAATCTCTCTCTCTCTCTCTCTCTCTCTCTCTCTCTCTCTCAAACCTGGCTATGTTTGGAACATGAGGAAGGAAAGGAAAAGGGAAGGAAAATAAAATGAGAGGAAAGTAAGAGGAAAGTGGGGGGAAAATTTTACTATTCACAAAACTTAATTTTCTTAATTTTTTTATTTTCCCTTCTCTTTCTCTCCAAACCAAACAAGAAGAGGGAAAATTTTCCATTTTCCTTCCCTTTTCCTTTCTTCCCTCATGTGGCTTTCTATCAACATTTTCGATATAGACTTTAGAGTTATTTCCTTCGTATTCTGAAGACATTTTCTATTCTATGCCATTTTTCGGGTATTGTGGGAATTACTGAAATGAAAAACGCAGTATCTCGGAATTATGAATACCACAAAACGACGGAAATAAAAGCAAACCTCAAGACGAGCAATAGTCCAGAGCGCGTGAGGCGTGTTCTTGTACAATGGGAGGTTGGAGGTCCGCCCGTCGCTAACTGAAAATTAAACAAGCGGACGAAAACTAGTAAGGACTAATTCACCAAAAGATAGATTCAAGAAGTGAGGATACACACGTTTACATATATACATACAGAGAGAGAGAGAGAGAGAGAGAGAGAGAGAGAGAGAGAGAGAGAGAGAGAGACCTTGAAACCTAGTACGGACTACATCGAGGGGATGCGAGAAACCAACGGTAGCAAGTCCGGCGACGGAGCCAGCGATGGCGTTCTCCCATTGCCAGTCCACCGTCTTCAACGCCGACATCCGTCTCCGACTGACGGTGGCTGTGGTGATCTCCTGACCTTGAACAAAGGCGCTGAAAGAAGGGACCATCAAGTTTGATCCCACCAAACGACGGCGTTTTTCCTGAATGGAAAGGATTACGGGGAGAAAATTACATATAAACCCCCTTGTAAGAAATGAAACCCAGGACTATTAATTTCTCCAATAAAATCCTACCCTTTCAAGTGAAGCTGAAAACTGAATTTTGAATGTTTCAGGTTAAAACTATTTGATAAAAAAACATTAAGGGCTGAATTATAACTATTTTTATAAAAAGTTATGAAATTTGGTTATGTTATTTGTATTTGTATTTGTTCTCTTTTAATCTAATTAGTGGTTGCAATGTTTGTGCTGCTGGTGATATTTAAGTGATGTTTTTAAAGTCTTGTAATGTTCTAATAATATTTTTTGGGATACTAATATTTAATTGATGCTTTTGATTTTTTTACCATTTATTTATTTATTGTTTTCCGTGTTGATAAATACTTCTATTTGGTTTGGAAAAGGAGATCAATTTACTTCATGTGTTGTTCATCAAAATTCATAACGTGTCTCATTTTTTATTTTCACTTTAAGCCTTCGAAATGTTAGGCCTGGCTCGGCCTACCCTCTATCCTCCACTCATTTCCTGCAACCGCAACACTGAACGACTCTAACTCTTTATATTAAGGAAGCTTCACTCTATTCATGCACACCCAAGCCCAATGAAAGGAATGATTTGATGTTTCACTCGCCGCTTTAGCTTCAAACCATATAGCGATGCTAGCGTTTATGCTTTTAGGTCCTTTTTGATGAACTTTCTTATCAAAGAAATATATGATTTTTATGAAGAAAAGTAAACTTGAGGTAGGTAGCAACCCTTGAGAAACACATGGGTGAACTATTCCTGTATCAGGCTGAAGACTTTGAACTTCTGTGATATAATTTGGGATTTGCAAAATAAATGAGAGTTTATTGCATCCACATAACCTTACAACTATAGGCCAGCCTTTGTAAAGCACAAAGAGACATCTGTTGAACCACACAAATTACTCAACACCCACTTCACTGCTTCCCAATGTTGCTTACCCGGATTACTCATATACCTACTCACCACTTCCACTGCTTGTGCAATATCAGGACGTGTGCAAACCGTAGCATACATTAAGCTTCGAATTGCAGATGCATACAGAACCTTACCCATGTAGCCTCGTTCCTCGTTTGTCTTTGGTGACTAATCCTTGGTTAGTCTAAAATCACAAGCCAAAGGTGTTCAAACAGGTTTCGCATCACTCATGCTGAACCTATTGAGCACCTTTTTGATATACTCGGACTGTGAAAGCTTCAAAATCCCCTTCGCTCTATCTTGGATCGTCCCCATTCCAAGGATTTGTTTAGCTGCTCCTAAATCCTTCATTGCAAACTGTTTCGCCAACGTCTTCTTTAATTTGTTGATCGCCCCCATATCAGACCCTACTACCAGCATGTCATCAACATGTAGTAACAAAATAACATAAGACTTGCTTGTCCCTTTGGTGTAGCAACAATGATCCGCCTCCAACCGTTTGACCCATTGCTACACATGAAGTTATCAAACTTCTTGTACCACTGCCTCAGAGCTTGCTTCAACCCATACAAGCTCTTGCCCAGTTTGCAAACCTTCTTCTCCTTTCCTTTCACTGCAAAGCCTTATGGCTGATGCATGTAGATGTCCTCCTCCAAATCCCCCTGGAGAAACGCAGTCTTCACATCCAATTGCTCCAAATATAGCCCTTCAGTAGCCACAATACCCAATACCAACCGTATTGTCGTCAACTTCACAACTAGAGAAAATATATCGGTTTAGTCAATCCCTTCCTTCTGCTGAAAGCCTTTGACCACCAACCGAGCCTTGAAGTGCTTACTACCATCAGGCTCATCTTTCAATCTGTAAACCCACTTATCGGTTGGCAATTTGGTCAACTCCCACGTCTGGTTTGTGCGAGAGAGAGATATTAATTGGATTAGCACCATGCGCCAGCTTTATGCCTTGAAATTTCCATCTGGGCAGCTGTAACCCTTGACCACCATTCTTTGCTAACCCTCTTTTCCCTCCAAAATGAATTGACCAGATCTCACAAAGATGTGCAAGTTGCAAATTGCGCGTTCTAAGGCTGACCCACACCCATTTTTATCATGGGCTGATTAAATGCATTATGAAGCTATCTCTACTTTTTTAACAAAAGTGAGATGCTCACTTGCGGGGGGACAGAGTGGATCAGAGAGAGAGAGAAGTTGGAAAAAAGGAAACGAGGGGTGGAGCTATCATGTCGGGATAAACATAACACGTAAACTTTACGCGTGAATTAAAGAGCACGGGGTCCTCCCACTGTGTTTGATCTGGTTTCCAAAAACCAGGTTTTTACTTTTTTCGGTGGGACCTCCACCTGACACCCCTTTACTTTTTCTCTCCTTTACATTTGTAAAAATAATGCAGTAGTGCATACTTTGTGCGAGATGGGTCCACAGAGTCCACTTTAAAGACCCACAAAAATGATCCGTGTCGTTCATAAATTTTTTAAATAATCTTTTGAGTCACTCCTAAAAAATAAGCTCATTAGAAAAATTATAAGTGGTTCATTCGTCTTTTAATTATTCATTTACAATTTAGGATCCTAAATTACGCTTTTATATTATTTATATTAGGGTAAAAATCTCTTAGACCCCTCCATCTTTCACCAATCCACACATACACCCCCTCTTCTTTAAAACCCATCAACCACACCCTCTCATCTTTCAACTGACGTCACTTACCACCCTTCCATTAGTAGTCCGTCCATTTTTTAAACAGATGTTGAAAATTTTCATCCAAACCTAAAATTTTAACCCTCTTTTGCCCCTCCATACATTCCCTCCTCATCCCTTCTTCACTCCTCCCCTTATAAAAGGCTGACTTCCTCTCACCAGGAGAAAAACGATAGCTCTCTCCTCTCTCCTCCTGCATTTCGTTAAGGTCAGTTGCATTACTTCTCTCTCTCTCTCTCTCTCTCTCTCTCTCTCTCTCTCTCTCCCCTCCGTCACCAGGCTCCAAGACAAATGTCATCAACTTCCACAAATAGTAGATATCAAGGCCCTTTTTGTGGATGTGGGGTACCAGCCCCCCTAAGATCTTCAAACCAAGATCCAAATCAGGGAAGAAGATTTTTGGTTGCATCAACTATAAGGTAAGTTCCTTCTCACATTGTTGTTCTTGTAATTTCGAAACCCTAAAAATTTATGTACGTTTTTTGTTTTTTTTTTTCCCTGTAGCAACCCACTGCATGTGGGTTCTTCCTTTGGCTTGATCCCGAAAGGGACATGGACAAAGAATTACTACAAGCAGAAATTCAAGTGCTAAAAAGAGAGGTTAAAGCTCTAACCAAAAAGAATGAGAAGCTGAGGAAAAAATACAAAGAAGCTGAAGATAAAGTGTTGGGTTACCAGAAAAAGTTTTTTTGGGTTTTTTTTTGTGTTTATTGTTGTGTGGTTGGGTAGGCAGTTTGTAAATGTTCCTTACACAAGGAATATAAAATATCTGCCGTAGTTGAGCCCTACTTCAGTTTGAAAATGGAATGTAATGCAATGCTATGAATGAAAAGGCACCCTCATTTCTGATGTACTAATGGAAAGTGTTTGATTGGTAATGTTTGGATTTCACCATTCTATTTGCACCAACTATGGCACACCATAAAACCAGAAGTCAACAATTCAACATTTCAAAATATAACCAAAATGGTAGCAGTCCATCACAGGTACACTGCATTTCATATTTAGAAGATGTTGCAGTCAAAATAACTACACAGCATTGCTAATTCAAAACAGTGCAGAATTCCAGATACTGCTTCCCTAATACTACTGCTGCTAACAACAAGCAAAACAAGTCCCATAAGTTTGAAATTCAAGATAATTACATCCCCCTAACAGCAAAACAAGTCCATAAGTACTGCTGCTACTTCAGAATCCAAAACAGTAGGATTTCAGTGCACAAAAACATAAGTACCATATTTTACCCTTAATTAATTTGAAGACCCTTGTGTTCCAAATGGGGCAGTGTTCCTCTCTCCATACCATCTTACAGTAGTCACATTGGATCCTTGTGCACTGGATTCTTGGCTACAGTTAAACGATGCAGCCCATCCCTATATTGGAAGAAAATGAATATGACCTACTACTAGACATAGCACGTGCCTATGACCGTCACCACGATAGGGTGGGTAGCTCGGCACCACGTAGGGAAGCACTAGCCCTATGCCGAGCTGTAGTGACCATGAATAAATGTTAGAGTAATTAAATAAATTAATAAATCAGAATGCACTAGCTCGGTGAAGAACATCAGGGGGTATCCCTAGTATAGCCGAGCTAGAAGGGCTACGTATATAGCTTAAACAGCATTGTGGAATACATAATTCAGCTTGGCGTAACAAGCTGAGCTATGTACGAGTTATTCCGAGCTACGTGGAAGCACGACATCGCCATAAATAAGGCGGTGAGATATTCCAGAGTATTCTACAGCGGCTCCTTAAGGGATAAGGAGCAATCCCGTAAAGAAAGGGATTAATATGGGAAGTCCTAAAGTGATTAGGAGTATGCCCCATAGAGGGAAGAATCCTATATGGAAAGAAAGACTACTGCAAGACGAGATCTTGCAGGATTTGGAAGTGCATGCCTAATAGGAAAGTCCTATTAGGAAAAGGATTCCTAAAACTGGAAGGAGACAGGAGGCACGAGATGCCCAAACTAGCAAGCTATTTTCACCTATAAATACAGTACGATGACCATGACAAAAGATACGCTGTGAAACCCATTTCATACGCATTGAGATTTGAGAATTCAAGTACGAGATACTAACTTAGGCATCAGAGGGCCTTTGCCAAAAAGAGGCGAAGGTGCCCTAACCCTCTTTCTGTCTTACAGATTCAGGGTTGAATCAAGGAAGCACGTGATCCAGGGCTACGTGGATTTTATCCCCGTACAATTGGCGTCATCTGTGGGAAACGCTTACAAAAAGTTTTTTCTTTTTTCAACGAAGATCAACAATGGAGATTTCAGAGCCAGTTTTCTGTACTCCACGAAGAGAGGATGTGGAATACGATGGTGGAACCACCCTTGTATACACTACAAGAAAGAGTACAAAGACAGACAAAACTCCTGCAATCCTGAGGGCACCACAAAAGAGGCCTTTTACTAGAAGATTCAATATTGGGCACATCCCTGAGATTCCAAAGTTCAGGGATACACGCCTGATAAACTATGATTCTCCAAAAACAGGCGAGCAATGTGGACGCTCAAAAACACCACCGAGAGGTGGGGAAGCCTCCATCCCACGTGAACGGAGGAGAAGCCCCCTGAGGAAAGAGGATCGTAGACGAATGAGAGATCGAGAAAGAGAGGATAGTCTCGATAGAAAAGAACAGGAGGCAGAAGAGCTGGCCCATGAAGTCACTCGACGTGAACGAGAGATTCAGGGCCTGAAGAAACAACTCCAAGAAAAGGAGAAGGACTTACGCTCACGAACGAGATCCGTGCAATATGAGAAGGAAAAGAAAAGTCATCATCGTGGCAACGTTTCCGCTGACCGAGCAGCCTATCCACGAAAAAGGAGAGAGAGGAGCGTTTCCGTCGAAAAGAAAGAAAGAAGAAAGCACGCTAGGGACAGATATGAGAGATCTGGTTCCAATGAGCACATTCCCGAGCAGTATGTGAGAAGAAAGGAAACCGGCCGAGCTGAGGGAGGCCCTAAAATTGCACGAGAAACGGCTAAGGAAGCCCTAGGCCAGATATCGAAGTCACCGCTAGCCCACTGGATCCGAACAGAAAAGACTCCGAGTAGGGTGAAGCACTCAGCATCCATTCCTTATGAAACCAGCATGGATCCTGTGGCTCACATTCAACACTACCAACAAGCCATGTTCATGCATGAACAAGATGATGCCTTGTTATGCAAGATGTTCCCATCCAGCTTGGGAAAAGTGGCCTTGAGTTGGTACCACAAGCTCCCAGAAGGGTCAATCCTATGCTGGGCTCAACTAGCCGAAGAATTCACTGCTCGGTTACTAACAAGCCAAACAGCCCTAAAAACTTTTGGTGCATTGACCTCTATGAGACAGAGGGACGATGAGACTTTGCGACAGTACTCCAAACGCTATTGGGAAACTTTCAATGAGATTAAGAACTGCAGTGAGGAGTATGCTTTGGCAACGTTCAAGACCAGCTTACCTATGCATAGTAAGCTACGAGAATCGCTTACCATGCATCCAGTAAAGACTGTGGCCAAACTTATGGAAAGAATCCAGGAGCATGCACAAGTAGAGGATGACATCCTACAAGCTGGAGGGAAGATTGTGGCTGGACAACTACAGCTTCCGGAAAAGAAAACGGTGGATTCAAGGGTGTACAAGAAAGAGTACACAGCAAGACGGAAGGACTATGCACAGCAGAGGAAGGACAAAGCTGATCCAGACCCCCAAATTGTACTTCAGCATCATGGCGACATTCAACATCCCGATCTACAAGATGTTGTACAGGATAAAAAATGAACCATGGTTCAGAAGACCCCAAAAGATGACAGGGAATTCGGAAAAGAGAAGAGCTACCAACCAGCACTGCAGCTATCACAGAGATTGGGGACACATGACTGAAGATTGCGTGGACTACAAAAAAAAATTGGATGAAAAAGTATCGGAAGAGTTTTTGGCTGATAGCAAGAATGACGCCGAGCTGATAGAAGAAATGGATTACGAGAAAGGTCCAAAGAGAACAATCCATATCATACATGGATTAGTTGCCCCGTACACAAATAATGAGATAAGACACATTCAAAGGGTGAATGGCCAGGTTAAACAGGTTATGAAGCTTGGCACGAAGAGGCCGAGAGCTGAAGGAGTAATGGAGGCCCCCATCAGCTTCACTGATGACGATCTAGATGGGGTATCAGTACCCCATAATGATGCATTGGTAATCACCCTACAGATAGGGGATTACGATGTGGAAAAGATCCTTGTGGACCAGGGAGCCAGCACAGAAATCATGTACTACCATACTTTTAAGAAGATGGAGCTCCCACCAAGCTCACTGCAGAAATGTCTAGTACCATTGGTTGGTTTCAGTGCACAGACAGTGTGGCCTATGGGAAAGGTCACGCTGCCTGTCAGAGCAGGTTCGGTTGTTCTTAAAACTAACTTCTTGGTAGTGGATTTGTCGTCCTCCTATAACGTGATTATAGGGAGAACATGGATGCACAAGATGAAAGCCATCCCATCCACCTATCACCAGAAAATCAAGTATCCAGGAGCAGATGGCATAGAGTGCATTAGAGGAAATCAAAAAGTAGTTGACCTGTGTTTCAATATGGTCTTGAAAAAATCCCCGAAAGCCGAGCTTGTGCAGACGGTTGAAGTCCCGGATCAGCCGATCTTGGAGGACGTAGGAGGTGACCCCACCAGGAAGGTGGTGGAAGGGTTAAAAAGGATACAGATTCAGGAAGACAATGCAAAAATATATTTCTTGGTCGGCAAGACCCTTGCCGAACAGGAGGAAAGGGACTTGGTCGCCTTGCTAAAAAACCATATCGATATTTTTGCGTGGACTCCCCAGGAAATGCCTGGGATAGACCCCGAGGTGATTTACCACCATCTAAATGTGGATCCACAGCACAAACTGATTGTGCAAAAAGCGAGAAGATCAGCGCCACAACATGCAAACGCTGTGATAGAAGAAGTAGATCGATTGCTTGAAGCGGAAGCCATACGAGAGGTGAGCTATCCGGAATGGTTGGCCAACATCGTTGTGGTCAAAAAGAAAAACTGGAAGTGGAGAGTCTGTATGGAGTTTACCAGCCTCAACAAAGCATGCCCCAAGGACAACTTTCCACTTCCCAGGATTGACCAACTAGTGGATGCCACGTTAGGCTATGAAAGGATGAGCTTCCTCGACGCATATCGAGGATATCATCAAATAGCTATGTATGGGCCAGACCAAGAGAAAATGTCCTTCATTTCACCGAGGGGGCTCTACTGTTACAAGGTCATGCCATTTGGGCTGAGAAACGCCGGAGCAACCTATCAGAGATTGGTTACCAAGATGTTCAAAGATCAGCTCGGCAAGACCATGGAGGTTTATATCGACGACATGGTGGTAAAAAGCAAATTGAAGCCTGATAATCTTGCCGACCTGAAGGAAACTTTCAGTATTATGAGAGAATACAAGTTGAAATTGAACGCCTCAAAGTGTGCTTTTGGAGTCAGCTCGGGAAAATTTCTAGGGCACCTGGTGACTAAGAGAGGGATTGAAGCTAATCCGGACCAGATCACGGCTCTGCACAACCTTCAAAGCCCAAGGACCACAAGGGAGGTCCAGAGGCTAACAGGGATGGCAGCAGCCCTTAACCGTTTTATCAGTAAATCCTCGGATCGTTGCAGGCCATTCTTTCAACTTCTGAAGAAGAGAGAAGGATATGAGTGGGGAGCCAAGCAGGAAAGGGCCTTCCAGGAGTTAAAAGCTTATTTGTCATCACCACCCTTGCTCTCTACTCCAGAAGCTGGGGAGCGGTTAATACTATATCTAGCGGTATCTGATCATGCAGTCAGCTCGGTTCTCCTACGAATAAAGGGGATAGAGCAGGCTCCGGTTTATTTTGTGAGCAAGACGTTGTTGGATGCCGAGACACGGTATTTACCTTTGGGAAAATTGGTATATGCCCTTATCACTTCTTCAAGAAAGCTACCACATTACTTCTTGCAGCATCCAATTACGGTGTTCACCGAATATCCACTGAGAGCATTGCTTAAGAAGGCAGATTTCTCTGGTAGAATATCCAAGTGGTCCATTGAACTAAGGCAATTTGACCTTGATTATCAACCCAGGACGGCAGTTAAAGGACAGGTGTTAGCTGACTTCATAGCAGAATTCACCCCAACAGTAGCTCCACCACCACCAACTCTCCACGAGAATGAGCAAAGTACCGTCCCCGAGCAGCAAACGAGTGTGGCCGATCCGAATCCAGAAGAATGGAGGCTTTATGTTGATGGGTCAACCTGCAATAAAGGGTCTGGAGCAGGAGTTGTGCTTTTTTTCTCCAGAAGGCCTGGTACTGGAACAGGCACTGACGTTGGGATTCAGTGCAACCAACAATGCGGCAGAATACGAAGCCTTGCTTGCTGGGCTCAGGATCGCCATAGAACCCAAGGTCAGTAAGTTAAGAGTATTCTGTGATTCACAATTAGTTGTTAATCAGCTTTCAGGAGAATACGCTGCAAAAAGTGAGAAGATGGCTACATATTCCGAGGTAGCCAAAGATTTACTTGACAAATTCAGGGAGGTCCATATCCAACAAATTAGCTCGGGGCAGAATGCACATGCAGACTCACTAGCATGCTTAGGGTCAGCAATAAGAACAGAATACCGTCGTATGGTAGCTGTGGATTACTTAAGTAAATCAAGCATTGGCCGAGCAGTGGAGGTGGTTATGGAGACAGAGTTAGGGCTGAGCTGGATGGACCCAATAGTGGCATACCTCCGAGATGGGACTCTGCCTGAAGACAAAAGAGAAGCTCATAAGATCAAAACTAAGTCAGTCCGTTTCTGGCTCTCTCAAGAAGGTAAGCTTTATAGAAAATCTTTTCTTGATCCATATTTATTGTGTGTGCACCCAGCTCTGGTTCAGAAATTCCTCCATGAGATTCCTCCATGAGATCCATGCTGGAACATGTGGAGGACACACGGGTGGAAGGTCCATAGCCCACCGAGCAATATCCCAAGGGTATTGGTTGCCTTACATGCAAGAAGATGCAAAGGCCTTTGTTAAGACTTGCGAGAAATGTCAGAGATTTTCTCCCCTAATTCGAGCACCAGCTGAGGATCTGTTGCCTCTAACCAGCCCATGGCCATTTGCCCAATGGGGACTAGACATTGTGGGTCCTCTCCCTATGGCAACAGGAAAACGAAAATTCCTACTTATTGGCACGGACTACTTCACTAAATGGATAGAGGGAGAAGCTCTGGCCAAGATTACGGAAGCTATGGTGGAAAAGTTCGTGTGGAACAAGATCATCACACGATTTGGAGTACCTCACTCCATCATCTCAGACAATGGGTCCCAGTTCGGCAGAAAGTTCAAAGCGTTTTGTGCTTAGTATGGCATCAGAAACTACTATTCAACCCCAGCTTACCCACAGAGTAATGGGCAGACAAAGGATTCAAACAAAACCATCCTTAAGAGTCTTAAGAAGAGGTTGGAAAGTAAAAAGGGCAAATGGCCAGATGAGCTACCGGCCGTGCTCTGGGCATACAGGACCACCCCACGACGATCTACGGGAGAGACGCCGTACTCCCTTACTTATGGGACAGAGGCAATAATCCCACTGGAGATAGGCTTGCCGACCATTCGGACTACTCTTGTGGAATCAGGTGGCAACGATAAAGCCTTGGCCGAGCAGCTCGATCTTGCCGAGGAAAAGAGAGAACGTGCGCTCATTACATTGGCAGCATATCAAGAGCAGTTGCGAAGAGGTTACAATAAGAAGGTGCAGCCAAGAGAATTCAAGATAGGGGACTTGGTCCTAAGAAAAGTCTTGGCCAACACCAAAAGTGTCCACTGATGGGAAGCTTGGGCCGAACTGAGAAGGGCCATATACGATTGTGGGGATTGCTGGCATTGGGGCCTATCGTTTGGCTGACCTAGATGGAGACGCCATACCTCAGCCCTAGAATGTCCAGAACCTACAGAAGTTTTACCAATAATCTGATTATGTGATTATGTGATTATGAATACAATCAGATCTTTTCACTGAATACGAGTACATTTGTTTTGGCACTTAGTTGGGATTACGAATAAAATCACCAACATACGTTATTTAGATTTTGTTTATCTTCGTGGTATCAATAAGATTTCTTGTTTTCTTATTATAGTTCTTGATTAATACGAACCAAAATTTTGTCTCAAATTTGGATTCCTATTGGGGAGCAGTGGATATGTGTGTTCCATTAAATCCAAGTATGAATACACTTGGATTTGCAAACGAAAAGTGCAATAAGTCCCCAAGTACGAAATGCTTGGAATGATTATCTATGTATGAAGAAACTTAGATTCTTGCAACGAACATTGCAATAAATCTCTAAGTATGAAAACACTTAGATTAGCAACGAATAACAACAATAACAACAATAACATAACCCATTTAGTCCCCAATAATTGGGGGTATGGGCGGGGGAAGGATAGGAGACAGACCTAACCTTTGGCAATAAATGCACAAAGTGGCTGCTCCCAGAATACCACTGAAACAGATGGATTGGAGACAGACCTAACCTTTGGCAATAAATGCACAAAGTGGCTGCTCACAGAATACCACTGAAACAGTGATCCCCCTATACCGTCGCATTTGCTGCGGAATCATGCCCTCAAATCAAAGCCAAAAGGCATCAGAGAGGGCAGACCCAAGAATCATTTTGATTTATGTGCACATTACCATGCTTCTTTCATTCAGCATCCAGAGCATTGGCGTTGCACAAACGAATATTGCAATAAATTTCTTAGTACGTGAAAACTCAGATTTGCAACGAATATTGCACTAACTTTCTAAGTATGAATACACTTAGATTTGCAATCTAGGTATGAATACACTTAGATTTGCAACGAATATTGCAATGAGTTTCTAAGAACGTGACAACTTAGGTTCACAACAAATATTGCAAAGCTTCCTAAAGCACGAGAAAAGCTTATCAAAATCCTAAGTACGAAAACGCTTAGGATTGCAACAGTTATTGCAGGGACAAGCGCAAACCTTGCATGCAATGAATATTGCTGAGAGAACCCTAAGTTTAAGAATACTTAGAAAGCAAAGGCAGGGTACCATGGCACTTAAAGAACAAAACAATCAGTATCAACGGCCACATACGGCCAAACCAGGTCACACAGGACCAACAATCAATGCAAAATTAAAAGTACGAGAATAGTATCTGTAGGCCACAGACGGCCGAGAAAGACCACGCAGGGTCAAAAGGCTAAATTCAGATTTATCCAAGAAATAACACAGGCATCAAGCCTCTTCACTGTGCCCTTCGGCAGCAGTGGCAAGATTGGAGTCAGGATTATTACCTCCAACAGTATCCTCAGCAGTACGGTCTTCAAGAGCGGTGAGGTCGGTAATGTTTTTAGATGTCTGGATCTGCTCTAGGAGAGGCTCAGGTTGAGCTTCAAGGATAGGCTGAGGATGAGCATCCAGATGAGCCTGGGCAGCTGTTGTCTCGCTCGGCAACTCCATGTCAACCCAGTGGGGGGAGGATTCGTCTACACCGAGCTTGATGAGACATCGCCGCCAAGCCATCCCCCAGATAGCGTCCTTCACCGCCGGCATCTGAGCTCGGTAGTTGTCGGTGATCACCACGATAGCTCAATCGTACTCAGCCCCCGCCCTGGTCTCCGCAGCGGCCAACTGGTCATGAAGGTCATGCTCAACTACCTCGGATCTTCTCTTCAAATCGGTATTCTCCCTCTTCAGTGCCTCCACTTCCTTCCGAGCTTCCTTCAGAGACTGAGCACATTGAGCGTTTTCCTTCTCGGCTCTCTCCGCTCTCCTCTGCTCTTTCTTCAGCTCCTTTTCAGCGTCCTTAGCTCTCTCCAGACCTACGAATGCCTTTTGCATAATCTACAAGACAAAGTACAGTGAATAAGAAAGAATGTAAATTCAGTACGACGACAAAGTAAAGCAAAGAGAGTCCTTTGTACCTTGGCACTGGACTGGAAGATGGACTTCATAAGGCTGTCATACGTATTATTTTTCTCCCTGTCCATGTCCAGGGGAAGAAGGGCAGCTCGAGAGATGCCGTACGCAACATCCACTGAAGAGATCTTGTCGATCATAGAGAGAGAAGTACCGTCGGGACGTGCAAGAGGGGGAGCCCATGGCTGCATTAAAGGAGGAGAGTCCGCCATCATACGGCTAGCACTTGAATCCCCCGTCCTTCACCTTTGAAGTGGAGGCTCGGCGTCAAGAGGACCCTCCACGGGCCTTTTGTCCCTTTGCCGAGCTGGAGGAGTGAGGGAGGTGGAAGCAAGAGGGACCTGTGAAGGAGGGGCACCCAGGTTCAGCTCGTCGAGTAGATTGATCGGCTGAAGAGGCATTTCTTCACGATCTGGAGAAGGAGAATAACCCGGCGAGTCGTCCGAATCTGCAAGAAGGGCGGCCTGCTCGAACAAGGACTGGACGTTCGCGTGATGATCAAGTACTTCTTCCTCCTCTTCTACTAGTGCCCTTCCTGACGTGCTTGGTTCTTGATCACTTCGAACCAAGATTGGGATGGCTGTGGCAATCTCGGGGATATGAGTGAAGGTGATCTGCTGTTAAAGTTCTTGTGAGGTACGAGAGCGTGCTGATCCCCTTCTAGCACGGCCCCTTCGGGATCGGGTGACACGTTGTTCGGCAGGGGGATGTGTGGTGATCAATAAAGTAGCTGGAGGCCAAGGATGTCTTGATCTTGGCTCGCCAACTCTTCTGATATTACCCTAGTAAAATGGGGTATAGCCCAGCAGCAAGTGGGCTGCACGGCCGAGACCAACGGGAGTGGGCTCGAACCCGTTAAAGTAGAGAGCTAGGGCGATGTCCTCGCGATGAAGCTTGCCGTGGATCAGACGACCATCGTGATTGAGATTGCTCGCTGCAAAATAACAAGGAAAGGATGATTAGTAAGAATGAAACAAGGTATTTCTGAGAAGTCCAAAACAGTAATAGCAGGGGAAAAAGATACTAACGTGGTTGGCCTGGAGCAGTGGGACAGGCAAACCCAATGGTATTTCCCTCGGCGTCCCTGGGCTCCCAGTTGCCGGTAACCACCAAGTAGTCATCCGCTTCGCCCTTTGAAGAGTT
Organism: Vaccinium darrowii; assembly: GCA_020921065.1. Lineage (NCBI taxonomy): Eukaryota > Viridiplantae > Streptophyta > Magnoliopsida > Ericales > Ericaceae > Vaccinium > Vaccinium darrowii. The sequence continues at coordinate 19,761,877 of CM037158.1, read as the reverse complement.
GGGCAGGTCGGTAATAAGCTTCTGGTTGGGATCTCTAACTTTAAAATAATAGTTATTATCGGCTGTGGGGACTACACTATACAGGTAGTGTAGATCCCACCAGTCTAAGTGCAGGCCGAGCAGCCTATTTAGGGCAATTGTGCCCATAACCACCCTAACGAATTAGGGCATAGCTGCATAGGGTTAAGTTTACACTTATTGCAGATCTCCCTAAAGAAAGGGTGTAGAGGGAATCTCAGTCCACCTTCGACTATGAAGATCAGGGGGATGTGAATCCTATTCTCGTCCTGACCCTCCTCCTCTAAGTCCTCAGAGCCATTTAGCCGGAATTGAACGTCGGTGGGAATTTCATACTTCCTACGGAATTCCATTGTTTTCTCAAGGGTGCTTAAGAGTGCCCTATGTCTCCCCATTTTTTAGGGTTTCACGGTTCAAACCCAGAGGAAGAGAAGATGATTAGGGACTGAGAACAAACGAAGGAGACGAGCACGCGTAACGAAAATAGAAGATTAGGGGAAGAGTTACTTACATGAAACAATGAAAGACCTAAGAAGAAACTTCGACGAGAACGAAGGAAATATTCTCCGGCGTGGTTAGAAGAGAAAATGCTAGGTGAACGAGTTCCGAAAATAGTGAAAATGGAGTTCTCTCTCTCAAGCTTCTGTTTTCATTTCTGGGACAAGAAGAGAAAGGCAGGAAGGAACGAAACGAAGGGTTTTGGGGGAAAAAAGATAATAATTGTCCCGTTCAAAACCCCATAAAAGTGGGGCATGACGCGTACAACACGTCAGCAGAGCCGTCCTTTGGGCTTATCTGGTGACCAATGGGTCACTTCACATTTAATGCAAAAGTAACCCTGTTCCCCACGAGAGGGGGAGCATGCAAGAGATGCATTAGGAGCCGTTGAAGCTCTGAGCACTGCTGATCAATGACAGCAGTGACAGAGTTGGGGAGCAATTGGAGTGGGTAAAATTTGATTACCCTACTACTAGACATAGCACGTGCCTATGACCATCACCACGAGAGGGTGGGTAGCTCGGCACCACGTAGGGAAGCACTAGCCCTATGCCGAGCTATAGTGACCATGAATAAATGTCAGAGTAATTAAATAAATTAATAAATCAGAATGCACTAGCTCGGCGAAGAACATCAGGGGGTATCCCGAGTATAGTCGAGCTAGGAGGGCTACGTATATAGCTTAAACAGCATTCTGGAATACATAATTCAACTCGGCGTAATGAGCTGAGCTATGTACGAGTTATTCCGAGCTACGTGGAAGCACGGCATCGCCATGAATAAGGCGGTGAGACATTCCAGAGTATTCTACAGCGGCTCCTTAAGGGATAAGGAGCAATCCCGTAAAGAAAGGGATTAATATGGGAAGTCCTAAAGTGATTAGGTGTATGCCCCATATAGGGAAGAATCCTATATGGAAAGAAAGACTACTGCAAGACGAGATCTTGCAGGATTTGGAAGTACATGCCTAATAGGGAAGTCCTATTAGGAAAAGGATTCCTAAAACTGGTAGGAGACAGGGGGCGCGAGATGCCCAAACCAGCAAGCTATCTTCACCTATAAATACAGTACGATGACCATGACAAAAGGTACGCGGTGAAACCCATTTCATACGCATTGAGATTTGAGAATTCAAGTATGAGATACTAACTTAGGCATCAGAGGGCCTTTGCCGACGAGAGGCAAAGGTGCTCTAACCCTTGTTCTGTCTTACAGATTCAGGGTTGAATCAAGGAAGCACGTGATCCAGGGCAATGTGGATTTTATCCCCGTACAGAGTATTTATTCAGAGACTTTTGTATTTTTTGAGTGATGTAAATTTTGTATTGAGGAAAATAGGGCTGGAAGTTTGTAAATATATAGGGTATCTAGAGTTTTATTCCTGGAAAATCCGAGTTGTTACAAGTGGTACGAATGGATACATGATCCAACTTCAAAGTATAAAACAGGCTCATTGATGAAACCTTCCAACATGTAAACTCACATTTGTCAACATTCTTCATAAAACAACCCATCAGATTTACAAAATCCCAAATGGCCAGTGTCAATTAACCAATCCAAAGTAATACTCCATATGATAACCTACTAGAGAATAAAACTAAGATAAAATTTTAAAAACACAAACGCATGAATTTTTAATACAACAATTTACAAACGAGTTGCAAAAATTCCAACCAAACAACAGAAAGCAGAACAATCCATTGCTGATTGCCAAAGTTGATTAAAACAAACTCCATAAAATAAAGTTCAAAATTAACATAAAAACCACACGATAACAGTGAGCACGAGACTCCGTGCTTGCACGGAGGCAATATATATACACACACACGGTTTGAATCGGATTGGAACCAGAATCATGAACATAAATCCACAAACCAAACCATTGATTACGGATTTTAATTTTTTTAAACCAGGACCAAACCACGCTAAAACCGAACCAAGCCAATCGGTTTGGATTGGTTTGGACTGGATTCACAATTTGACGGGTTTTCTGCTCACCCTTACGACAATGGGATACAAGTTATACAATCCCGTCACCCAAAAGGTGATATTCAACAGAGATGTCATTTTCAAGGAAAATGAATCCCAGAACTGGGATCAAAGAGAAGCTACCAGGAATATAGAGCTGACTATTGAAGAAAAATGACAAGTATAGACCAGGGAGGTACCTAGGAGATTAGAAGAGCAGTCATCACCTTCTCGTGGTTTCCCATCACTACAAAGAAGTGAACGATCCTCACAAGCTTGAGAAGAGTTCTCATATATGAGGTCTAGAGGAACACGAAGCCTAGATAATTTATATCATAATATAGATTTGTTGGATGCAGACTTTACTATGTTCTGTCTGCAAATGATTTGGACCAAGGCTATGGATGAAGAGATTCAGTCCACAAAGAAGAACAAAACATGGGAGCTGGCCAATCTTCCAGAAGGCTATAAGACTGATGGAGTGAAATGGGTCTACAAGGCTAAGAAGAATGCTCAAGGAGAGGTTCAGAGATACAAGGCCAAACTCATAGCTAAAGGCTACAAATAAAGGGAAGGCATAGACTATGGCGAAGTCTTTGCCCCTGTTGCCAGAATGGAGACAATCAGGTTGATGATCTCATTAGCTGCTCAACACAGATGGAAAATCTACCACTTAGACGTCAAGATTGCGTTTCTGAATGGATTTCTGGAGGAGGAAATTTATTTGGAGCAGCCGCCTGGTTACATGAAGAAAGGACATTATGACAAAGTGTACAAGTTGTAGAAGGCAGTGTATGAATTGAAACAAGCGCCTCGTGCATGGAACACAAGGATCGATGCATACTTCAAGAAGAATGGATTCGAAGTGCTCATAAACATGCACTCTATATGAAGAAGGACGCTAATGGAAGCTAACTGTATGTATGCCTCTACATTGATGACATGATTTTCATAGGCAACAATTTAGCCATGTATGATTCTTTCTAACAACTTATGGTCTGAGAGTTCGAGATGATAGATATCGGATTGATGGCACCTTTTCTCGTAATCAAAGTGATGTGGGAGATAACAACATTTTCATCTCTTAAGTTAGATATGCCAAAAACATCCTCAAGCATTTTAGCATGGAGAAAAGTAATCCAGTGACTACTCTAGTTGAAAGTGGAGTGAACTTAGAAAGAGCAAGGTCGGTGATGTTGATCCATCATACTTCAAGAGACTAGTAGGAAGTCTTCGCTACATGATATGCACAAGACCAGACATACTATATGGTGTTGGTCTTATCAGCCGATATATGGAGACACCTGACCAATCCCATCAGCATGTAGCCAAGCGGATTTTGCGCTATGTGAAGGGTACAATCAATGACGGACTATTTTATACAGCTACTAAAAACTTCAGACTTGTAGGCTATTCAGATAGTGATTAGGGAAGAGACTTGTATGAAAGAAATAACACTATTTGATTTACTCTCTTTCTCAAAGATACATCCTTTACATGGTCATCAAAGAAACAAGCAATAATGAAGCTATTGTCTTGTAAAGCTGAATATGTAGCAGCCAGCTCAGCTATGTGTCATGCCATATAGGTCCGTAATATGTTGAATCATTTGGGAATTTCTCAAGAAAATCCCACGGAGATCTATGTCAACGATCGCTCCGCAATCTCACTAGCAAAGAACCCAATGCATCATGAAAGAAGCTAACATATTGACACACACTACCATTTCATTAGAGAGCATGTGAAAGCAAAAGAAGTAGAGCTGGTTTCTTGCAAAACATATGACCAGGTTGCCGGTATTTTCACCAAGCCCCTCAAACACGGCACCTTCATCAAAATGAAGACAGCGCTCAAAATGAAGAATCTCCAAGACTCAAGTTTGAGGGGAGATGAAGAAAAGTAAACTTGAGGTAAGTGGCAGCCCTTCAAAAACACACTGATTTTTAACTTATTCTAAAAAATAATTGAAGGCCAAATTAACACACGGGAATTGAAGGCCGAATTTTTGTCTAAACTCAACATTGAAACAAATACTTCAATAGTAATATAGTGGGCAGCAAAGGCAGTTCATCATCCAGTTCACAAGCAAAGGAAGTTCATCATCCCAATCTCTAGCAGTAGGAGGCCCCATATGAAGTTCAAGGAGGAAAAGTGGATCCTCCTCTTCAAGCTTTTTGATACAGTAAAGCAATACTTAACATGAGATAAGTTGAGTTCCACCTAGTTGGAACATCAAAGCAAACATTCTTTGAGGAACTTATTCTCTCACTCACCACACAAGACTTGAATCTTCGTTCTCTTTATCAATATATATATATATATATATATATATATATATATATATATATATATATATATAAAATAATTAATGCTAAAGTCAAGAGTAGTTTTCAGAGTTTTTCATACTCTCAATTCTCTCAAGTCCACTGAAAGCTCTTTAAAGCATAGTCATTTCCTTCCACTACTTGTAATCATGTATTCCGAATTGAAGTTCTGAATAAAGTCACCAGTTTGAAGAAAGTTTTCAACTTTTCAAATTCAATATTACTATTCACGTGCACTATTCACATTTTCACATTTTACTATTCACACATCACTATTCACACGTCACTACTCACAAGTACTATTCATCACTATTTAGCATTTTTCACGTACTTTTAGTACTATTGCCATCTAAGTATTGTTGGATATAATCTAAATCTACCGTATCATTTTGTATTCTTTGTGGAAAACTTTCATTTTCACTAAGCCAACTGGCTGGTAACTGGATATCATTCCATTGAATTGTTTTTGGTACTTGGACACTAGCATCAGCAGTGCTACTTTGTATAGCTACAGTCTTATCTTTTGGACTTTTTACTAAGGCATGAATATTTAAATTAGTTTTCATACACTTGTAATAAATACGATAAACTAAAGCAATTGAGTGACTTCCTTCGAGCATATTGGTAATTGCTCCAGCAGTTTGAATATTTAAAGTTAATGTTTTTAAAATATTTTTATCTCTTAAACTAAGTGGTAAATCAGGAAAACAGTTAAAATATACTGGACCATTGTGTAGACTAGATTCCATTAAGCCTAACAAACTATCACTGTATACTATGAATCTACTATCTCTTAAAGCTAACAGAATTGAAGAATTAAGTCCTCTTCGTGTTTGGGGTTTAATTGCAACTTGTACTAATCCTACATGAATAAAATTATAACCTCTTTCTAGATGTTTTTTAACTGATTCTTTACTTAAAAGAGCACATCTTTCTTGTTGTTTTGTAATTGCATAAACTTGTTCTACAGTTTTTGCTACTTGATCAGTCTTAAAAGCATCTTCTAAAAAACTAGTTTTATAAATTTCTTTTACTAGGAATTTTGGTATATTCCAATTTCCTAAATCTGTAGTACAATCTTGATATTCATGTTCTTCTTCGTTTACTATGTCTAGTATGGATGGCATCGAAGCCATTGAGCTAGTTGAAGAGCTGCACCTAAATAATCTATTAATTATCTTTTTTACTTAAAAATTTCTCTTAATATTTTTTCTTGAAGTTATCTTTTTTTGAGACCTAGCCTGTATACACTCATACCCAGTTGGTGACCCTATCCTCACGACTGCCTCACTCTTAGGACTTACACATGTAACAGGGCTTCAAACTTGGGTGGCCAGAGATAGGATGCTCAAACGCAGATAAAAGAAGAGGGGGAAACTGGCCAATATGACTGTCTACCTTGTTTAGAGAGGAAAAATATGTGACTTGGTCTATAAGATCATTGGGTATTATTTCTGGGATGGCACCATAATGGGACCACCATCGGAGGAACCATGTTGGGAAAACTGACTTTTTGGTCAAATTGAAAGAACCAAGAATGATTATTGGTTTCATTTTCATGAAGGATAACTTTGGACCGTGCTTCAATGTAATCATAATAATTATACGGGATAGAATAACCAGCGAGGACCCTGAGACAGGAAGGGTGTCCCCATTCTTCCATTGCTAAAATGTTATGGATGTAGAGAGAATGGTAAATGGTAATACTGGGATTATTCTGATCCTGAATGGGCTTGATGACTATTGATTGATGCTGTAGAAGGATATCTTTGTAGAAAGAAATTGACTTTTCTGGATGATGAGGGGTGAAATGTCATCCAAGAGGGAAAAAGGAGTTTGCTAATTCTATGGGGTTTTGGATATGTTTATGTAATAACCTGAAATTTCGTAAATAAAAATTTCAATTTATTAATGCGGTTTTATTTTTAAATAAGTATAGCTTATAATTTAGTTTGGTTAGAATAAACGAATTAGATTTAATCTGTTTATTTATACTTTTCGCACCGTAAATGAACGCGTGCACACCGAGTATTTCACTACACTGCGTCCGGAAGCTTTACTAAAACCCCAGCTCCTATTTTGTTTTATTAAAACTAGCCTTTGATTTAGTGGCAATTTACTCATAACCTAAAACTAGCCTTTGATTTAGTGGGAATTTACTCATAACCTAAGTTTAGCCTTTGATTTAGTGGGAAATTATTCATAACCTAAAACTAGTCTTTAAACCTAAATTTTTCTTTTGCAAAAGGTTGTTTGGACACTTGTGGGGAAGGTATATGACTGATTATTTTTGGGGAAGGTGAGTCTCATTGCTTCACTATAAATAGCTCACTCACCTAGCTTCATTTCTCACACCAAAACCTTCCAACTTCTCCACTTTGTGCTTTCTAGTGTTCTTGAGTGAGTTCTTGAGTGTTCTTCTTGAAACTCATCCTAAACCACTACACTCCACCACCCTCGACCACCCCTAGATCTTAGAAAGGTAGAATAAGTTAGCAAGAAAGCGTTCGAGCAAAGGTCGACTAGTCGTTACGCCGCCGGAATTCAACTAGCTTATCGGCTTCCGACTAATCATCGGAATTAAGGTAGATACTTTATCTTAACTTTAGATTAGTATTTACTAGTTCATATTAATGATGTTATTATTTTTCTTAAACATGCCTAAATATGATTAAATGTGATTATGTTGGTGATTAGTGATTTTATGAACAATTAGACTTTGAAAATCACACTTAGTCGTTACTATGCACAATTTAAAATTGACTATCAAAATGCACCGTTATAATGTTCGATGGACTTTTGGAAAACTAAATTACCCAGTTGTAATGCCCGAATGAAAATCGACTTTTCAAATTTACGCAGTTATAATGCCCGACTGATTTTCTGAACAAAAGAGCTTTTCAAGTGAAATGAGATATTCCGGGATTATTGAATAAATATTCTTAATCTATTCAGACTAACAAATAGAATCTATGACTAGAATGTCTAGTCAGGCTTTTTCTTGGTTTAGCCCAAACCAAGTGGCGATTCGAAGAACGAATCTTAAAACACGCCAAACGGATTCAACTACTAGAGTTTTCTAGTAGGGTACTTTCTTGGTTTAGCCAAACCAAGTGGCAATTTAACGTACGAATCTTAAAACACGCCAGCAAAGCTAAGAACGAGAATTAATCCTTATGTTTTGATTTAAATTTCCGGAAGAAAGAATTTTTGTCTTTAAGTAACACGGTTATCGTGAAATATTTTTGAACGAAAAGTTTATCGTGAAACGATTTCTAAACGAAAGATTTTTATGTAATATGGCATGTGCATGTTTTTCGAGACGGTACGACACGACACGTTTTTCAAGAAAATGATTGATTTTTTTTTTTATAAGAAGAAATAGAGATGAGAATGAAAATGATGCTGTAACTAAAATTTAGACAATACTGCCATTGGAGTCCCGCCTCAGTTCCCCGGGGTGAACTGGTGGCCAAAGCTCAATGGAACTATACGGTAGTGCTGTTTATAGTTCTCCTCAAATTCCGTGGGTGAATTTGACGGTCAGAACTTACTCAGTACAACACGTAGTAAACGGATCTTATAAACAGGCTGTTAAGTTCGGTGCTATAAGAAAACCGGGACTATGTCGTGTGTGACGCGGAGTTGGCGGAACTCATACTGCGGGAGTCAGTATATGGGTGGCTGAACCTTCGAACGGAAAGGTTGGTGACCGTTAGAACGGGGTTGTAGAACGGGCCAATAACTTTCGAGAGATGTGAGATGTTGACATGGTTAAAATTTGAAGAAGAATGCTGTTATGAGAAAATGATACGAGATACTGACACTGCACTCTGGATTTTGAAATGATATGAGATGTTGATTTTATTAAAGCTGCACTCTGATTTGAAAAGAAATGGGATACTGATTTTATTAAAGCTGCACTCTGATTTGAATGTGATACTGATGCATTGACACGCATGAACTTACTGTTTTGATAAATGATTTTCAACTATTTACCTGCCAACTTTATTGTTCTAGAATTGCTAGTTTAAAGTTGGGGTAGGGTATCTATTGAGCGTCCTCGCTCACGGTTTCGCCCTGGCATAATACCACGATGTTGCTTCGCGACTCTGACGTATTATGCTAGATTATCACGTTGGACAGGAATACCTTTACGGAGAACACGGAGCCGGAGGAGCTGCCGGAATGGAGATCCACCAGGCGGAGGAATTTGCGGAGCCGTAGAACCCACCCGGTCTGCCTATTTGTAATCTGCGGAGGACATATTATTCCCATTAAACTTTATGTTATTATAATTTATGTTACGTACGGAGCCATATAGTCCATCTTGTTTACCTCTTTGTAATCTATGAAGGATAGATCATCTATATTTATTTTTGGTTATTATTATTACAGTTTAAGACCGACTTTAAATTGTAATAATAATCCATAACGCTTTTCCCAAAAATGTGGGGCGTTACAGTTTAAAAGGTGGTTCGATATAGAACAAATTGGCTGACTAAGATTTAGGGATATAAAGGGAAGGAATTCTGGGTTTACTAGCTTGAATTGGCTGGGTAGGACAAAATGGGTTAGATACCACATTTTGATTTACTGGGGTATAGTTTTGACTGATTTGAGGACATGCTAAAGCTGAGTTGTACGCAGTTTTTGGGTGCTGCCCAAGAACTTGGTACCTGTTTACTAAATTAACTGGAGAGATAGCAAGCTGATTACTTGTAGGGACAAGTTGATTACTCTGACTGCTTGTTGGGGCTGGCTGATTACTTGTGGTGCGAACCTGTTTTCCCTATTTCTTACTTTTTTCTGCCATGACTGAAATGCAGATAAATTAATTATTACTGGTTACCAAATAAAAATTCTCTAGTAAGAAAATCAGGAATAGAATTTTGATCTCTTTTAATATATTCAATATCAAAATAAAAAATACTCAAAATTGATTGCCATCTAGCAAATATTTGTTTACTAGCAATATTTTTAACATCTTTTTCTAAAACATATTTTGCACTCTTACAATCGACTCTGACTAAAAACTTTTGATTAAGTATATCATCTTGAAATTTTGAAATGCATAAAACAATTGCTAAAATTTCTTTTTTAATAGTACTGTAATTACTTTGTGCTTTATTCCAGAGACCAGAATGGAAACGAACAATTTGCTCTGGAGGTGTGGAACTGACTCTTTGGAGGAGAATGCCACCGTATCCAATATCAGAGGCATCTGTTTGAATAATTTTGAAGGAGTTGATTGTAGGAATACCAAGACAAGGCAATGTCTTGACATATTTTTTGACTTCCGTAACAACAGAAGTATGTATGGGTGACCAAGGAGGAGGATTGTCTCTTAACCTTTCAAACAGGGGTTGACATGTTTTTCTAATGTCTTTATAAAATTCTGCTATATAATTTAAAGATCCTAAAAATCTTTGTAACTGATTTTTATCTGTAATTTCATCAGGAAATTTATCCGCAAATTGGATTGCTCGACTAATTGGTACTATAGTTGCTTGGTAAATATCATATCCTAAAAATCTAATTTTTGTTTGAAATAATTTAATTTTTTGAGCAGAGATGACTAACCCATTATGTTTAATAATATCAAGAAATGAATATAAATGCTTCCAATGTTCATCAATTGATTTTGAGAAGATGAGAACATCATCCATGTAAACTATAATAAAATGACTAAATGGGTTGAATATTTCATTCATTATATTTTGAAATTCACTAGGAGCATTTTTTAATCCCAAAGGCATTACATTCCATTCATAATGTCCAAATGGTGTAGTAAAGGCAGTTTTATAGCTATCATTGGGATGTAGTTGGATTTGCCAAAATCCACTTTTTAGATCAAATTTTGAAAATATTACTGCTTCACTTAGTCTGTTAATTAAATCTTTTTTTTATTAGGAATTAGGTATCTTATCCATTCTAATACTGTATTTAATGGTTTGTAATTAATTGCTAATCGTGGAACTCCTCTTTCAATTTCTGCACTTTTATTAACATAAAAGGCAGGACATGACCAAGGTGATTTACTTTGCCGAATAATGTTATTATCAAGTAAGTTGTTGATTTCTATTTTACAAGTTTCCATAACTTCAGGATTCATTTGAATAGGTCTAGATTTTGTAAGTATTTGTTTTTCACTAAATCCTTTTATATAAGGTAAAGTGACAATGTGTTTTTTCCTATACCAAAATGTACTAGGAAGATTAGAACAAACTTCCTTTTCTAACTGATTTTTGAAATTTTCTATCTTTTGATTTAGAAATTTATCAGTGAGTTGTTCTTCAATTCTTTTATATCTAATTTCATCTTTTAGGAATTTTAGATGTTTACTTTTTTTATTTATGCTACAAACAGATTGGGATTTAGAACAATCTTTTAATTGTTTTAATTCTCTACGTTCAGGTTGTGTTAAAAATTTAAAGGTTACTTGTTGACCTAAAGGTTTAGTAGTGATTCCTTCACTATTGGTTGTGAATGGGTAAAGTAAGCAAATAAAAGGTACACCTAAAATTACTGTATCAGTTAAATTTTGGACTAAGACAAATGAAGGTTTGAAACAAACTTTATCTTGGCAAACATGAACTTTTGGTAATTTATATTTGATACGCATTTTACTACCATTTGCAGAGCTTAACTGGTCAGTTGTCTTGTGATAATACTTTGTAGGTATGAGACCTTTTTGGATACAATTTAAATCTGCTCCAGTGTCAATGAGAGCAGTGACTTTAATTTCATAATCATTTATTACTAATTTTACTTTAGCATGCCATTTTTGGATGAGATCCATTTTACTTATTATATTTATCTTATTATTTCCTAGACCATTATCTTGGTGATTGTTTCTTTTAGGATTACTTTCTGAGTAGTTCTGACTATTTGTTTGTAAGGATTCTCCAGAAGATTGATTATTTTTCTCTATTTCTGCATCAAATTCTTCAAGGTTTTTATTTAACTTTTGTGCTATTATTTGAGTACTTAATTTTATGTCATTATTTTTTAAGTCAATAATATCCTGTTTGATAATGTTCACTTCTTGTTCTAGGTTTTGTAGGGTAACTTCCTTTTGTTTTTTATTAAATTTTTCTATGGTAGTATTGAGATTTGCTATTGGTTTAGTATATTGGAGTTTTTTAGTTTTTTTGTATCAGAAGTTGTTTAAATTTTTTAACATATTGTTGTTTTAACTCGGGATCTTCTATTTTACTAATTAAATCAATAAAAAAGTCTTCGTTTGTATCTTTATTAAGAACATTTATATTTTTATTTTGCCAATAGTCATTAGTACAACCTATTGTGATTTTGTTAGGATTATTTCTAAAATTATCTTTATTTTTAGTATGCATTTTAAAGATTAATGTATCAATTTTCTCAATATTTTGATCTTGATTTTTTATTGTGTTATCTGGTTTTTTCCATTTAATTTGTGTACTAGTGTTAACTTTTTGATAATAATTTTCTAGATAATCAAAAAATTGAACTTCTGTTCTTGTATCGTTCATGAATTGTCTCCAATTTTTTACTATTTCAGATGTTTGACTAGGATTATATTTATTACGAAATTCTCTTCTTTTTACTGCATTATCTCTTGATTTAAATTCTCGGAACAACTTTTCTACATCTATAGTAAAATCTCTATGTATAGTTAATAAACTTTTATCTATAGGATGAGGGGTTATTTCCTCAAAATCAGTTTGGGTTGGTGATCCTGGGGATGTTTCTTCATCCTCAAATTTTAACTGTGTTGAGTAACATGGTTTACTAACCTGTGAAGTTGTTTCAATTCCTTTTAACCTAATTTTTGGATCTAGCAAATTTCTATCTTGTCTAGGTATACTAGTTGAACTTTCTGACGTACTAAGTTCTCTAATTTTAAGGGGGGGTATTAACTCGCTGTTGATCAAAACTAATTCTAACTGTGCCATCTAAGTATTGTTGGATATAATCTAAATCTACCGTATCATTTTGTATTCTTTGTGGAAAACTTTCATTTTCACTAAGCCAATTGGCTGGTAACTGGATATCATTCCATTGAATTGTTTTTGGTACTTGGACATTAGCATTAGCAGTGCTACTTTGTATAAGTGCAGTCTTATCTTTTGGACTTTTTACTAAGGCATGAATATTTAAATTAGTTTTCATACACTTGTAATAAATACGATAAACTAAAGTAATTGAGTGACTTCCTTCGAGCATATTGGTAATTGCTCCAACAGTTTGAATATTTAAAGTTAATGTTTTTAAAATATTTTTAAATACTATAAACTAATTGTTTATCGGTGGAGAGGTGACTGGGCAGTGACTGAAAAGCAGATGCTCCTTGACTAAAAGAAAAAAACAATTTTCGGTGATTCCTCAAAATTTGGTTCTGACTTGTTGATGACTTCTCGTGACTAAAACTATTCTCTAAGTAAAAAAGATAATAAATAGATTATTTAGGTGCAGCTCTTCAACTAGCTCAATGGCTTCGATGTCGTCCATACCAGACATAGTAAACGAAGAAGAACATGAATATCAAGATTGTACTACAGATTTAGGAAATTGGAATATACCAAAATTCCCAGTAAAAGAAATTTATAAAACTAGTTTTTTTAGAAGATGCTTTTAAGACTGGTCAAGTAATTGCATAAATTTGTTCTATAGTTTTTGCTACTTGATGCTAATGTCCAAGTACGTACCAAAAACAATTCAATGGAATGATATCCAGTTACCAGCCAGTTGGCTTAGTGAAAATGAAAGTTTTCCACAAAGAATACAAAATGATACGGTAGATTTAGATTATATCCAACAATACTTAGATGGCACAGTTAGAATTAGTTTTGATCAACAGCGAGTTAATACCCCTCTTAAAAATTAGAGAACTTAGTAGGTTAGAAAGTTCAACTAGTATACCTAGACAAGATACAAATTTGCTAGATCCAAAAATTAGGTTAAAAGGAATTGAAACAACTTCACAAGTTAGTAAACCATGTTACTCAACACAGTCAAAATTTGAGGATGAAGAAACATCCCCAGGATCACCAACCCAAACTGATTTTGAGGAAATAACCCCTCATCCTATAGATAAAAGTTTATTAACTATACATAGAGATTTTACTATAGATGTAGAAAAGTTGTTCCGAGAATTTAAATCAAGAGATAATGCAGTAAAAAGAAGAGAATTTCGTAATAAATATAATCCTAGTCAAACATCTGAAATAGTAAAAAATTGGAGACAATTCATGAACGATACAAGAACAGAAATTCAATTTTTTGATTATTTAGAAAATTATTATAAGAAAGTTAACACTATAACAAAAATTAAATGGAGAACATCAGACAATAATATGATTTCTACTAGTCACCCTCCTTTAGATTCAATTCTTGTTGATTACAAAGGATCGTCTATTACAGCATCCCCAATTAAGTTACCAAGTGGAGAAGCTGAATTTAAAAAAATAATGGAACAAAATAATTATACTAATCAATGTCTTAAAACTATAAGTAAACAATTAGATAAAATAGAAACTAAAATTGATGATGGGTCTCTTAGTAGTACTCCCTCTTCTAGTAAAACCATAGAAAAACCCCTTATACGTCTTCCTGAAAAAAGAATTAAGGCAATCAACACCACAAAAAATCAGAGCTAAAGTATTGAACAAATTGAAGAATTGCTAGCTAAGTTAGCCCTTAAAAAGGAATCGGAATCAACATCTTCCCAACTAGTAAAATTTAAACAAGAATCTCAAGTAACAATAATTACAAAAGAAAAAAATCATAGCACAAATTATAGTAGTCAAGATACTAATACATCATCTGATGAAGAAATCACACAATTAGAAAGACAATTCTCAACCCAAGAAATTAATCGTATCTATAATCCTAAAATAAGTAAGCCAAACCCTGCAACTCTTACAAAAAATTGGTACTCCCGTCCAACTCCCCCTGATCTTCAATATGAAGAACGAAATTTAGATAATCAATTTTCTGTTTCTTCAAATAAATTATACTAATGGAATATTGATGGTTTAAGTGAACACCAAATATTAGAAAAATTAAATCATATGACAATGGTTGCTAATAGTTACCTAAGTAATTTTGATTATACTCAACCAAAAATTGTAGACTTATTAACTTCTGGTTTCACCGGAATGTTAAAATCTTGGTGGGATAAATAACTCACCATTGAGTCTCGTGATGAAATCCGAAATTCTATTCAAACGGATGAAAACGGTTTCCCAATATTTAATGAAGAAATTGGTATGGGAGAACTTGATGGAATAAATACTTTAATATATACCATAATTAAACATTTTGTTGGTACACCTAGTAATATTACCTCTAGAATACATGATCAACTAAGTAACCTACACTGTCCAACACTAAGTGATTGTAGATGGTATAAAGATGTTTTCACATCTAGGGTAATGCTCCGTGATGATTGTACTAAATCATTTTGGAAAGAAAAATTCATTAACAGACTCCCTAATTTATTTGCTCACAAAATCAGAGACGTTCTTAGTCAACCAACAGGAGTAATTGAATATGATAAGTTAACTTATGGAGATATAATTAGTACTATTCAAAAAGAAGGACTAAGAATGTGCATAGATATGAAAATTAGTAAACAAGCCCAAAAAGATAGAAATAAAGCTAAATATGAATTAGGAAATTTTTGTGAACAATATGGTCTACCTCCAGTAGCACCATCTATGAGAAAGCACAAACAAATTAAGGATTTTAATAGAAATAACAAGTTTTCTAGAAAAAGTAAAAAACAATTGTCCAATGATAAATATTATGAAAAGCCAAAGTACCAACATAGTAAAAAACAAATTACAAAAAAATATGACAAAAGTAATATTACGTGTCACAACTGTGGCAAAAAAGGTCATTATAAAAATGAATGTAAGTTAAAGAAAAAATTAGTCAATTAAAAATATCTGATAGTGATTAAAAACACATACTAGAAATTTTTAGAACAGAAAATTTGAGTAACTCTGCTAGTGATTCAGAAGAAGTAAAAATTAGTACTTCTTCAGATTATCATTCTTTTAGTGACAATTTAAGTGAAAATCAAATAGGAGTAGGATGTACTGGTAATTGTTGTAAAAGAATAAATGTACTCACTAAAGAAATACCAAAAGAAAATTTATTAATTGATTTAATTGGTAAAATAGAGGATTCTGAGTTAAAACAACAATATGTTAAAAAACTCAAACAACTTTTAGTACAACAAAGTAAAAAACCCCCCAATATACCAAACCAGTAGTAAGCCTTAATGCTACTACAGATAGATTTAGTAGAAAACAAAAAGAAATTACTTTACAAGATTTACAACATGAAATAAATCAAATTAAACAAGACATTGTCAAGATAAAAGAAAATGGTAAAAAATTAAAAGATAGGATAGCCGTATTGCAGCTAAAAGAAAGTTCTGAAAATTTTGAAGAAGAAATACATAATCAGTCATCTAACGAAACTCCATAATTAAATAGTAAACTTTTTTAGTCAAATAGTGCTCATGAAGAAAATGAGCACCAGGAAAATAATTTAGAAAATAATAGATTAAATATAATAAATCAAATAAACATCCAAAAATGGCATGCTAAAGTCAAGTTAATAATTAATGATTTTGAGATTGAAGTCACTGTCCTTATTGATACTGGAGTAGATTTAAACTGCATCCAAGAAAGTTTAATACCCGCTAGATATTATCAAAAAACAATTGAACAATTAAGTTCGGCAAATGGTAGTAGAATGCATATTAAGTATAAATTACCAAAAGTCCAGGTTTGTCAAGATAAAGTTTGTTTTAAAACATCATTTGTCCTAGTACAAAATTTAACTGATAAAGTAATTTTAGGAGTACCTTTCATTTGTTTACTTTATCCTTTTACCACCAATAATGAAGGAATCACCACTAAACCTTTTGGTCAAAAAGTAATTTTTAAATTTTTAGCAAAACCTGAACAAGAAGAATTAAGACAGTTAAAAAATTACTCTGTTTCCCCAAGTAAAAATATTTACCCTACTAATATTCTGCTTGATTGTTTTACAGATGGCTTCAAACCAGCAAAAAATGACTTTCGGATGGATCACTCTACCAGTGATTCCTGATGGAACAAGTTCCAAGTTTAGAAAGTTAAGTTATCTAGACAACATTGATGAAACCCAACAATGTCTCTTAGACAACATCTGGAGTACACGTGGGGATAATCAAAAGTTTCTAAGAAGCTTAAATAGTTTAAGTATTTATTTTCATGAGCAAAACATTAAGCAGACTAGAGAAATTATTCTCTCTAGATCTTCAGGTGGAGTTTCTTTAAACCCATCTCTAGCAAGCAGTTCAAATACTAACTTATCTTGTGAGCATTGCAAACCAATGCCTCCAAGTAAAATTTTAGATGATAGGTGTCAGCAAATCAAGGATGAGGTTGCTATCCTGCGCCATCAACAATTAAAAGCAACAAAAGAAGAACATCAGATACAAGTTTATCTAACCTCTTTTACCCCACTTGCAAAAGCAGAGAAAAAACAGTCATCCCCACTGGGTGATGGTGAAAGCGTGAGTGTGTCTTTCCAAAAGAAAGCAAGTAAAATTTTAGCTTTACCCAAAACTTTATCCCTTATTCCTCAGTCAATTCCTCCTGAAATAGTCTTTGACATTCAACATTTAGCTAGACAAAAAGGTCACTACTTTCAAGAATTCTTGTTTGAAAGCCTAGTCAATCTTGCCAGTCAAACAATTCCTAGTTTATCAATCACTTGGGATACCCTTTACTACAAAAATCAAGATCGAGTAGAATGTCCAAAAATTGATGCCCTTTGCAGAGAAATACCATTAGAACGTATGGATTGCAAGTGTAATTTAATCTTTAGTATCCCCAAAGCATGCATTGATCTTACAAATTTCCAAGACCTTTCTTTAACCTATAAGGGAGAAGAAGTTCAAATTACCCCAATGAGCTTGCTAGACCAAGGATTCCTTAGACAATTAATTATTACTTCCCCTGAGCAAACTGACAAAGTCACTAGGAAAATGGCAGTATGCATCAACAATATCTTCGCCAAGTATGGAGCATTGAGATGCCAAGTTTCAATAAGAAGTAAAATGCCTGAATGGACAAATTTTGGAAGCATAGTACCAGCACAACATGTTATGTACATCTCTGCAAATTGGCCATTCAACAATCTCCATGATCCAATTGTGTTAATTGGACATGAATTTCCTACTTTGATTTGTTCTCAGTCAATCAGAAAGCAAATCAGACATCACCTTGCCTACTCAATAGCCAGTCACCTTGGAGATGTTGATGAGCCCCTCTTTGGAAGCATTCCTAAATTAATTTGTGAAGACCCAATTCAGAAAATTAGGTCCATTGATTTTTTTCAATAAGTCCCATTTATTTTTCATACCAGATACAAAAGGTTGGTGGAATACTATCATAGTCGGATAGATATCCATGAATTATCAGATCAAGAGGATTTTGCACAAGATAATGGGCAAGATTTTTGGCACAACTTGTCAGTAGAAGAAATGCACAACATCGACAACGTGATGGAGTGTTTAAGTATAAAGCTTTGAAGTCAAAAAAGTTATTTGGAGAATAGTTTTAGTCACAAGAAGTCATCAACAAGTCAGAACCAAATTTTGAAGGATCACCGAAAGTTGCTTTTTGCTTTTAGTCAAGGAGCATCTGCTTTTCAGTCACTACCCAGTCACCTCTCCACCGAAAGTGAAGACAACAACAAATTTCAGTCATGTCTCAACCGAAAGCTGGAGAAAAGTTACCACTTTAGTCAAAAGTAAAATAATTATAGTCCTTATGGCTGAGTCATCCCACACTTGTAAAAATAATTGTATCAGGACCTTTGGTTATAAAAGGATCATTTTAGTTTGTAATAGGCAGAGTTAGTTGAAGAGTAGTTTTCAGAGTTTTTCATTCTCTCAATTCTCTCAAGTCCACTGAAAGCTCTTTAGAGCATAGTCATTTCCTTCCACTACTTGTAATCATGTATTCCGAATTGAAGTTCTGAATAAAGTCACCAGTTTGAAGTAAGTTTTCAATTTTTCAAATTCAATATTACTATTCATGTGCACTATTCACATTTTCATGTTTTACTATTCACACATCACTATTCACATGTCACTATTCACAAGTACTATTCATCACTATTTAGCACTATTCACTATTTTTAGTACTATTTGAGTACTATTCACTACTATTCACATCCCTTTCGTTCTTTTCCTTTTAGACTTTCGTTATGTAAATTTCATTCCTTTTGTTCAATTGACTGTCTGTTTGCTCTGGCATGCTCTCCTATTGTGTATGTGCTTCCGCCCCCCCCAATGGTATAAATTGTTGAGTTAGGACCAATTTAATCTGTAAATTATTTTTGAAACTTAGAAAATTCAATTAGTATTTTGTCCTTTTTTATCTGCGTTTGAGCATCCTGTCTCTGGCCACCCAAGTTTGAAGCCCTGTTAGATGTGTAAGTCCTAAAAGTGAGGCAGTCGTGAGGATAGGGTCACCAATTGGGTATGAGTGTATACATGCTAGGTCTCAAAAAAGATAACTCCAGGAAAAAATATTAAGAGAAATTTTTAAGTAAAAAAGATAATGAATAGATTATTTAGGTGCAGCTCTTCAACTAGCTTAATGGCTTCGATGTCGTCCATTCCAGACATAGTAAACGAAGAAGAACATGAATATCAAGATTGTACTACAGATTTAGGAAATTGGAATATACCAAAATTCCCAGTAAGAGAAATTTATAAAACTAGTTTTTTAGAAGATGCTTTTAAGACTGATCAAGTAGCAAAAACTGTAGAACAAGTTTATGCAATTACAAAACAACAAGAAAGATGTGCTCTTTTAAGTAAAGAATCAGTTAAAAAACATCTAGAAAGAGGTTATAATTTTATTCATGTAGGATTAGTACAAGTTGCAGTTAAACCCCTAACACGAAGAGGACTTAATTCTTCAATTCTGTTAGCTTTAAAAGATAGTAGATTCACAGTATACAGTGATAGTTTGTTAGGCTTAATGGAATCTAGTCTACACAATGGTCCAGTATATTTTAACTGTTTTCCTAATTTACCACTTAGTTTAAGAGATAAAAATATTTTAAAAACATTAACTTTAAATATTCAAACTGTTGGAGCAATTACCAATATGCTCGAAGGAAGTCACTCAATTGCTTTAGTTTATCGTATTTAAAAACAATTAGTATTTTGTCCTTTAATTGGTAAAAACTGTAGAACAACAACTATATATATATATATTAAAAAATTATATATAATACAAATCTTACGGTCCGAATCGGTTAATCCACAGTATCAAAATCAAAATCCATGCCCGGACCGCGAGTCATGGTTTTTTATTTTTTGAATCCGTGTCCGGACCATTAATCCATGGTTAAAATCCAAAACGTGTGGATTGGTTTGGTTCGGACCGGATTCACGGTTCACTGATTTTTTTGAACAACCCTATTCACTACATTCAAAAAATACAACATAAGTTTTTAATAGAGATTTTTGCACTCCACTTTATCATAAATACTCTTCAATTTTTGTTCTATAGTGCTTAAATTAAATACAACACAAACATCAAAGGAAAACTTTTAGAGTACATTTACAAAAAAAAAATAAAAATTTTGAGTGAAAAAATTATTTGCCTAAGTTTTATTGCTTTTTAAATAAGATTTTGTGCAAATATAAATGAGTTTTATGGCTTTTGTAAGTTTAACTATAAAAAATTTCATTTTTTTCATAATCGTCCGGACTAGCTTGTGCGCATCTCGACTATATAGATCTTATTTCACGTAAGGCATTTTAGATAATTTGTGGTTTCAAAATAGTACAAAGATACGCAAAATAAAAAATTTAAATCGTGTGTCTCTTTCTATATGCTTTTTGTGTTGATGAAATGTACTACTCCGTAGTTGTGGTTTTTAAAAAAATCAAATAAAATTTTAAGCTAAATTTTATAAGTCTTGTGTGCATCCACGTGTATGAATGATGTGGTTCTACCGCATTTCAAATTCAGCCGCCAACCGCCACCAAATGTTTTCCCTAAAATTTAAACACCACGGTATTCTTTGTGGCCGATTGTATGTATTTTGGTTTTGTGTCTACATTGAGTTTACTTTGTTGATATGAACCACAGACGAATAATACCTATGAGAAATATTTATAGAAGATCACGTGGTGTATTTGCCTCTTTTATGCTGAATATAACATAATTTGTGGTGATTGGTAAGAAAATCGGTGAGCCACAAATGAAAAATATTAATTGAATTTTCCTTGTATGGCTCATTATAAGAGTTTTTGGTTAAGGGAGCTTCTATTCGCAGCCCATTTTGGACTTCATACAGCCCGTTTACTAAATAAAACCCTGCTAACGTGGCAAATCAATAAATTTGCTTCATGTAACCCGACATTTTTCCAAAATTACCCCTTTCCACTCAAAACCCTTTACTCTCACTCAAAACCCTTTATTCTCTCTTCCCTCCTCACACACCCTAATCGATACAGACCTCCATCTCACCACAGCCGACTCATCTCCTCACCTCTGGTACTATTCCTCTCTCTCTCTCTCTCTCTCTCTCTCTCTCTCTCTCTCTCCGCCACCAAACTGGTCCGCCTCCATCCCAGTGGCGATTATTCTTCCCATTTTCATCCCATCGCCGACGACTAAGAACCACTATAGGTCCGATCAGATCTGGTGAACCGGCGACGAAGAACTGTCACCGATGAAGAACCATCATCTCTCTTTGTCGCTGATGGGTTGAAGCCTTGTAACATCAGAGAAATTGACAAGTGAGTCTCGACTTTTATTTGAATTGAATCTTGGCTTATTCAACTTAGTTAAGAAAACACTTGTAGTCTTTAGAGTTCTTAAATGATTCTTTTTATAAGCATGATTCACAGCCTGGTCTTACCATATCAGTTTGTGCTTGTATTGGTACGTATGCTATGAGCATTTGTTGAAGAAAACAACAGTGAATATACTGGGAGAACCACTGATTGTTAACACATTCACTCCAATGCAAACATGATTACACTGATTATTGTGCACACCATATGTTTGACGAAATGCTAGTAACTTAGATGGGCATTTTGTGTACCAAGTATAATTTTTCTTGACGAAATGCTAGTAACTTAGATGGGCATTTACTTGATTCATGATTTTAGTAACTTGGATGGGCATTTTGTGTACCATGTTATGTTACGAGTCAATAATGTATTTTTTACGGATCAAAATTCTAAAGAAATATTAATACAAGAAGAAATGAGTTCAGTGACGTCGTACAACACTGCTTAACTACTAAAAAATGAGTTCAACTTCATGCAGACCAATTGCTAATTGCTATAGCTGAAATTAATGGGATGATACTTTTATGAACATTGTTGCGATTGACACTTATAATTCTTTTCATTTTGAATCTTTACCAATTTGCTACTAGTGTAACATCTCTTCTGTTGTAATAACATCTCTTCCATGACTTAGTATTAAAACTAGGTACAAGACGTCGTGCGTAGCACGACTTTTATGCCCGTTGGTTTTTCGTGTGATCGTTAGTTTTATGCCTATCTGCTTTTAGATCCCAAACATTTATTCTCCAACTGAGGTTATTACCCTCCAGTTTTACTGATTTGTATTTATCCTAATTAAGTTCCAGGGATGGAATAAGTCAACTTTACCCGTAATTATTGAATCAAACTATGCATTTTGACTGGCAAAAGAATGAATTTTGTATCATAAACATGAAATATTAGGGACAACATGAAATATTATTTGCCTTAGAGTTGGAATTTTATTTTGTTATTTTACTTTACTTTACTTGACTGAAGTTTTGTATGTCTAACAAATAGATATGGCCCGTGAACGGCAAACAGCTTCTATTCGGCGGCGCATGGCCTCGGAGGCTAGTCAGGCTACGGGCCAAAAGTCCAAGCGTGCTCGTGCTCTGCCTGCCCTCCCCCGACAGCAGCCCCCTCATGTGGAGGATGCCGAGGAGGAGGTTGAGGAGCAGGCCGAGGAGGGCCAATTCGAAGAGGAGGTTGAGGAGCATTCTGAAGAGGGTCAGCCCGAAGAGGAGGTTCATCTAGCGGCGGCGTCTAGCGGGGTCGGTATACGTGATGGAGAAGATGTGCCTCAGGGGGGCCCACTGGACCGGGGTTTGTTAAAGAGTTTTGATACACATGTGGCAGCGGCAATTTGGAATAGGGAGTTTGTTAAAGAGTTTTTTCAATTTGTCAATATGGTTAGACTATGAAAATTTAATGACTTTGGTTATGTATGTATTATTTGTGGTTGGATGGGCACCTTTGATAATTTGGAATATCTAATTTTGGCACATTGGTTATGTATGACTTTGGTTATGTATGTTTAATTTCAGCTCTCTGGTTTTCGCACATTCGGATATTAACTCCCGAAATTATATACATAATTCGGATACAAACTGCTGAATTATGTCAAAAATTGTGGATATTAACTACCATCACCAATTTCTGCTCGATCTGGTTTGAGGTTCGGATATTAACTCCCGAAATTATACACATAATTCGGATACAAACTGATGAATTTTTACACTTCGGATTTAAAATCCCGAAATTAGGTCTAATATTCGGTACATAACTACCGGAAATTGCAAATTATTTCGGACATAAATTTATCAAAAAATTGTAACAATTTCGGGAATTAACTACCGAAATATAGTGAGATTTTCGGGACTGTGTGTTCCGTTTCGAACGAACAGCGACTGAGAAATCTAAAAACCAATGGGTTGCCTTTTGGGTCGTTTTTTGCTCGAAAATCTTCATCTCCGAGATATTAGGCTCGCTCTCCACCTCCATGTTTTCCTCTAACTCCTCCGTGGTCTGGATTTGTGTATCCATTGGTGAATTTGGACTTCTAAATTGCTCCAATACTCTTTGGAGCTCTTCTCCCAAATCTAGTGAGGGAGAAGATCCCTCCATTGATTCAAGATGGTTCTCCATTAAGAGAGAGGAGAGATGAGGGGCAGGGGAGGATAATGGGGTTAATGGCTGGAGGAGGAGGAGAGATTTTGTCACTGTGGGAATGAGAAACGATGGAAGAAGTGAAGGAAGAAGAAGATAGGAAAGTGCACTGGGTTGTATGTAGCAATTGGGAGAAAGTGGGGTGGGTTGGTATGAAGTAATTTGAGGGGTTAAATGGTCTTTTCACAAGGAAGGTTTTGATATTTATTTTGGATGGGTTGTATTG
The DNA here is from genome assembly GCA_020921065.1 of Vaccinium darrowii. Classification (NCBI taxonomy): domain Eukaryota; kingdom Viridiplantae; phylum Streptophyta; class Magnoliopsida; order Ericales; family Ericaceae; genus Vaccinium; species Vaccinium darrowii. The sequence goes on along the minus strand of CM037158.1, from coordinate 19,737,822 downwards.
AGGCAAAATGGGCTGCAAATAGAAGCTCCCTTTGGTTAAATATAATGGTGGGTCTATTTGCAACCCTTTTTGGACTTCATACAATCCTTTTGTTAAATACAACCCTGGTGAGGTGGCAAATTTCAATATTTGCTTCATATAAGCCGGTAAAGTTCCAAAATTGCCCTTCTTATTTTTCTCCAAAGTTTCACTCATTTCAAACACTCAAAACCCACTCAAACCCTCACTCAAAACTCAAAGCCCTTTTCTCTTCCTTCCTCCCTCCGTCTGACCTCAACCATCGCCCTCTCCATCGAACCAGTCGAAGATATCGCCGTTGTTTTACTCGTTTGGTTTTGGCACATTTCGGATATTTACTCTTGAAACTAAACACATAACGCGGATACAAATTGCGGAATTATGGCCAACATATCGGATATTAACTACCGTTAACAATGTCTGCTCTTGGGTTTTGGCACATTTCGGATATTAACTCCCGGTTTTATAAGTAAATTTCGGGTATTAACTACTGAAATGTATTGCGATTTTCGGGACTGTGGTACCGTTTCGAACGAACAGCGACTGAGAAATCGAAAAAACAATGGGTTACTCTTGGGTCGTTTTTTGCTTGAAAATCTTCATGTTCAAGTTACTCTTGGTCTGTATTAGTGCATCCATTGGTGGACTTGGAGTTGTAAGTTGCTCCATTACTCTTCGGAGCTCTTCTTCCAAGTCTAGTGAGGGAGAAGATCCTTCTATTGATTCACCAAGGTTTTCCATTGAGAGAGATGAGAGATGAGGGGCAGAGGAGGACAATGTGGGTTAATGGCTGGGTTGTTTTCGACTGGAGATGACATATTCACATATCGGTAGATGCATGAACGAATCGTAAAAAAAACAAATGGTCCTTGTGATTTTAGACTTAGATTGGACACTTTATATGATGTTTTCACGGGTGCTGAATGCTGGGCTTACAAAATAACAGTTTAAATCACCATTATGGGCTCTCAGTAGAGCTAAAACAATTGAGGTTTGAAGAAACTTAAGAGGATAATGGTATAAAGGTGAGCTAACCCAAATCAAATGTAAGTTAGAGCCAGTTCAGTTGTTGTTGCCAAAATGATCCAAAAAAAAAAAGGCAATGTTGTTTCGCCTGTTTGGGTGCCATTTTAGAACAATTTTAAATCTATATCGTTGAGTTAAACGCAACTCATTTTTTAATGCTAATTAAAAGGTTTGGAAGATGTGGCAAGTTCCAAACTTGCCAAATTTGACACCAATAATGACATTGTCAAATTTTGGAATTAAATTGGATATAAAGGAGAAGAGAATTTGATCTATTCTTCATGTCAAGTCTTGCCTTTGACATGAAGAATAGATGACGTCTCTGCAGAATGCCCTTGGGAAATTGCAGTGATGGTGGAGGATATACGGTGTTGGACATCTAAGCATCAGTGGACTTTCAAATGGTGTAGAAGGGACTGCAACAAAGCGGCGCATTGGATCGCCACTACTTGTTTAGATAAAATTTGGTCTCTTTCATTGGGTTGTATTCCGCCCTCTTTAGAGTCTATTCTGTCCAAGGATTTGTCTTGACATCCTTTGTGTTTTATATATCTCTTGCCGTTTTCAAAAAAAAAAAATCTTGCCTTTGACTTGAAATTTGGCACATGTCTTAACTTGCTTCGAATCTTTTGAAATGGGTGAAGGCATGAAGCAGTAAAATGGCTGAGTGTGAGTCGTGTGACAAATAAAAGAAGAATAAATTACATTGGCCACCCTTGAGCTTATTGACAATTTCATTGACATACATTGGCGAGTGTGAGTTGTGTAATATGTGTATATATTAGTTTGTAAAGTAAGTGAGACTACCGTAATTTCCAAAACCAGAGGGGAGGTTAGTGAAATTGTTAGTAAGCGCAAAGGAGATCAGTGAAATTTACACCAAAAGAAAAATGCTTGCTTATAGAAGGCAGGAAGAGTTTTAAATAAACAAATATATATATATATATATATATATATATATATATATATATATATATATATATATATATATATATATATATATATATAAGGGCGGTTCCGTTGATACAATGAATAACACAATATTTGACACAATTTTTTTTGTGTGAACCCCGCGCGAATGATCAGAGCCATTCAATTTATTTAAAATATGTTTTTAAGCTTACCTGTAAACAATCAACTCATTTGAATATCAATAAGGGCTTGATCAGTTCATTTAGTTGATTCCTGTCAAATTTTACAGGATAAATTTGAATGAACCGATGAAGCCTTTACCAATATCCAAATGAGTTAATTTTTTACAGGTAATCTTAAAAATATATTTTAAACAACTTGAACGGGTTCGATTGAAAGCGTGGGACTCCGATTATTGTTGTGTCAAATGTTGTGTTATTCGTTATAAATGCTGAATGAATCGATCGAAATATTTACTGTTATTTAAATGAGTTGATTTTTCACAAGAAACCATGAAATAATATTCTAGTAAATAAATTGAACGATTTCATTAAGTAGCGTGGAACCTCCAAATAAGTCTCATTATTGTCATTATACAAAATGTGCATTCACAAAAAGATGGTGTAGCCATAGCTGAGCTTAGATAGAGAAAAAAAAAAAAAAAGGACTTAGTAAAACGAAATAGAAGAGCCAATTAAAAACAACCAGGTGTCACTAGCTGACTGTGCCGTTGCTGGCACCAGAAAATGACAAATTTGCAGGTTCCGCTGGAGTATTTACTTTTGGGAGGTTCATGAAGAAGTGTGGGTTGTGTGAGACCGAGGACGAGAGAGAGAGAGAGCTGGCAATGGGGAAGAGAGCAAGACCTAGAAAAACAAGAAGCAAACTCGACGCTGATCAAGAATGCAAAGCCGACCCTACTTGGTCTCCAAAGGTGACCTTTCTCATTCTCTGTGTGTGTGTGTGTAAACTAGAATAATGCATCTTTTTCTGCATCACAATTCAGTGAGAGGACAAGATAGTAAAGTTCTAACATGCAAATCCCTTTTTGTAATGGTAACCCGGTAATGGAGTTCTATTTGCCGAACAATTTTTTTTGATGAATCTGATGCTGCTTTTACAGTTCCTTGATTTTTTTTACAGTATTTTTTATTTTTTTTATTTTTTTTACCCTTTTTCTTCTGTTGGTAAGTAGTATGTGATAGGGTGTACAGAAGAAGATACTTTCATGGAAAATGTTCTCTATTTGTTGTATTAAAATACACATTTCCTAGTTGCCTTTTGGGAGACGACGAAAACCATATCTGGAAAGGGGTTTTGGTTTTGTATTTTTTAAATCTCGAGTGTAAACAGTAAACACACCAACCTCAAGTGCCGCTACCCTGTAGTCTCCTCGATCTCATGACCTAAAACCGCTGCACTTTAACAACTTCACCCATCTCCATTTGGAACATTATTACTATATATTCATGCCCACAAAGCGCAAAAAGGAATCCGCATTCATGTATTCGAGTTAAACCATTAGTCATTAGACCTCACCTTATCTTTTTCAAACTAGATACATCTCTTTAAGTTATGTGAAATGTACATAATCATACACATGGATTTTTTTTCGTATGAGAACATTTAGACGGCCATCACGAGCTAGCCCTTAATAGTCCCTTCCTCTGTTCCATGAATTCCCATATACCATTAAGGTGAAAGGGTGTGATAAAATAAATAAATAAATAAAAACAAGAAGAAGAAAAATTATGGTGAAAGGGGGAAGGAAGAGCCTTTTGCATAATAGTGAGTTAGTTTGCCATTGTTTAGGTCCTTATGGTTTCTTGTTTGATTGTATTTGGTGTATAGTAGTAGGTGACAGGATTTAGTCCTGCTTGCTGCTGGTGTTTTGGTTAATAAAACGACTTTTACCACACAAAAAAATTCCATGCTGATTCAGTTATAATCTATGGCATTTGCACGTAGCATTTTGTTTCATGGAGATTCTCGAACCCTGCAATTAGATTCTTCTTTTTGTTCACTTCTGCAAACAATTTATCTCCATTAACTGTAGTTTTGAATATTCTGCTTCATTGACTTTAATAATGATGTTTATCTCCGTCCCCTGCAAGTTTGCTGTTCAATTGGTTTTTCAAAGAATTCTTATGTCCATCTTTTTTGTAGTTTAACTGTTTATGATTTCTTACTTAATTTTTGGGGATATTTTTGCCCTTGTGTACATTTGCAAGTAATACACTTTATGGAATGGTGTCATTGTTTTAGGGATCTCCTGTGCTGATGCATTGTCCAACTGCAACCTCGCAAAACCCAAGACGACATCGAAAGGGAGTCTTGACTACTCCCCCGGGATATTCTTCAATTCGGAATGCAGATGGTCATGACTCTACCTTGACACCTTTGAAGAAGATTCCGGTTGAAAAAACTGACAGTTTGAGTCCCAATCAGTCGAGTCCCACAACAGTGCATAGTCCTACCACAGACAACTTGACTTTCAAGCTTCCATTTCAAACCCAGGTACTGGAATTCTTCTCACCTTGATTTGATTATCAAGCCAGCCTTTCAGGATCTTTTAAGATCGTTGCTGAAGGGTTGTCTCCTCAATAATTTGGTCTTGCTTCCTCATTGCTGAGAATCATCATTGTAATATTGCGTAGGATCTTTAGGAACTGGCTAGAAATTGATTTCACAATGGCTTCAGAAGTGAATAAGAACAGTTCTCTCTCTCTCTCTCTCTCTCTCTCTCTCTCTCTCTCCCTCCTGAATAAAAAAAAATTAGCAGGTGTTCTGATTCACTACCTTGAAGGAAGCTCAACTTGTTGAGCTGGCCAAATCTATTGGCAGCTTGTTGTTACTGGCTCCTACCATCTATTCACAACTTCATTTTGTTGCATTAGTAATCCTATGACTATGCTGAACTCTATAGCTTCCCATGCTGCTTGTCCTATGGTATATGCGGAAAACCTGAACCACAAAACTGCTATATGCTGTTTAATTTGTTAAATACTGGTGTTGCTTCTTATGTTGACGAACTTCTGAAGTTAAACATGTGTAAGTGATTGTAACTCCTAGAGTTCGTTACGTGGGTGCTTTTATGCATTTTGGTTCATTTACGATTAACGGCTATTTAATGACATCACTTTTTTAGGGGTTCCTCTCTGTGCCAATGCATTACCCACCTCCACCCTTACGATCCCCAAAAAGATGTGGAAAGGCAGTTGTTGGCAAGTGTGGTAACTTGACTATTCCCTCAAGATATCCACTTCGAAATGCAAATGCGGCTGCTAGGCATGATTCTACCTTGACACCAGCAAAGAATATTGTAGCCGACACTTCTGATGGTTTGACTCCCACAACTGAGCATATTCCAAACTTGGACAACTTGAATTCCGAACTACCTTTTCAAACCCAGGTATTGAAATCCAATGCTAACTAATACTCCCTCTGTGCCATTTTGTTTGTCAATTATGCCTTTGTCTCTTTCGTTTATTGCCTATAACTTTCAATCTATAATGTTTTTTATGATTTCGAGAACTTCGTATTATAGAACAAATTAATTAAATAAGATCCATATTGCATAATTTTGGAGATCCACATTGAAAGATATAGGCAATAGGCACAAAAGAGACAAAAGGAATAATTGAGAAACAAAATGGGACGGAGGAAGTACTTCCTTAAAGTACTTTGTGATATTATTTGGTACTAGGCATTGTTTTGATAGATGATATATTCATGCTGAAAAGCGGCTTTGCATTTCCTATGTTCACGTGTCTGTGGACTGTGATCCTCATGTTGGTGTGATCATGTTGTAGAAACGAGTTAATCAATGTGCAGAAATGAGTCTATGGACTGCAATTCCTCTTTACAGGTCTCAAATAATCCAGCGGCTGAACATTTAAAGAGTGAGGAAGACCACTCCCAGCTGTACTACAAATGGTTGGAAAATGGGTGTGAAACAACAGAAAACCTCAATGACTTGATGGACGTTGAACAGCTTACTTCAGATCTTCATCAAAGCCATGCCCAAGAAAAGCTCCACCTTCTTCCCGCTGCTACTGCTGTTCCCCCTCCACCACATGAGGTTGTAATCCAAAATCAACTTGCGAACGTGGAGGCTACTGAGGCATGTAATATCATTGGGAATGGACGAGAGGAAGTACTTCCCAAAAATCTTGGCCAAAAGGCTGAGCCAACTCGATCTTCCAGTCTTAACCTTACTGAGATGGCTGCAATGTCATATGACAACTCTTCTGATGATGAAGTGAATTCTGCACTTAATGTTGCTTTGGTCACAGTGAATGGGTATAGAGTGAAGGAGGAATTTGCATCTCTCCTTAGGAAGATATTGTCAAAATTTGGGGATATTGCCAAGGACAGCTCTATGCAATCTGTGAGATTTCGTTCATTCTTCCTGGAGACTGTCTGTAGGGTTTTCCAGCAATTACAAGGGATGAAATTTACAGAGATTACATCCACAGAACTGAAATCTATGCTCGAAGATATCAAGGGCATTGAATCTGTGAAGGTGGAAGTTGGATGGCTTCGTAATAGGCTGGAAGAGATTGAAGAGGCAAAGATTCTACAGAAGGGTTCTTCCTCCTTGAAGGGGGAGAAGACAAGAATTCATGAAGCAATTGAAAAGGCAGAGAGAGAGGTTGAAGGGTATGAGTCAGAAATGAAAATGCTTCAAGAGAAGATCTCTTTGGTGAAGGAGAAACTGGCTGCAATGAAATCTGAGTCTGAGAAGATCAATGGAACAGCTTTGAAGACAAAAACCAAGGTGAATTGTTTTTATAAGAGGTCTTTGGTTGATGGCCTACTATAATCTAATTACTCTTTGATGAGCACTTCTTTCGGTTGCCACTTTGTCTTATAGATAGTTCAATGTAGATGTCATTAATGCAAGTGAAACTAATCTGGGTAACTACTGCGCGGCAGATGGGAAAGATGGTCTTTTGGAACTCCTTTTGTTTGGAAATCCTAAATAGTCGAGTCCTCCTTATCCTTAGTTAGATACATGTCGTGTTTAAGATGAAAATTCCTTAGCTTTATTAAGTGGATGACTTAATAGTGTTCTTATCTATGATGAGATCAGAATTTCTTCTCTTGATTCTAATGTTGTTCTTATTGGGTGGCTGCTGAACACCAGTTTGCTTTTTTTGTTTTTGTTTTTCTTACTGTGGTTGTTACTCTACTGTTGTTTTCAATGTTAGTAGTTTACTGTTTGTAAAATTTGCCTATTAGTTAAGAATTCCTGCAGCATTCTGTTGTGAATACTTATTTTTTTCTCAAGAGTGATAAGATGGGCCTATGAGGCTAATTGTTGGGATTTACATATGAGTTTGTCGGTAATCCCTGGGATTTACATATGAGTTTGTCGGTAATCCCAAATGCGATGAGCGCATGTCTTGTTCCAAACTGAACCTGTAGCAACCCAACCTCATAGGGGACCTGAATTTAAAGTCTCGACGGGAACTAGAAATCCCTCCGACTTTTTTCTTTTTGAAGTGTCACCCAAATTGTTATTACCAAAATGATATGCATTACCTCCACAACAGGCTGGCAATGTCTCTTAGGAAAATCACAAACGAAAGTAAAAGAAGGAAAATAAAACATCAAAAAGAAAAAGGAGAAACAGAGAACTACCAAATGTAGTGGAATTAGACTTATATTTATTGCTTCCAGGACTATATATATGGTCCTAGGAGTTAATTTTCCTGCAATTCTTCCGAATCTCTCCCCATGATCCAGTCAAAGGAGAGATGTTCCCCATCTTAACCATAGACTTGGCAAATTGCTGGAAGAAAAGCTCCATATTCTCTGCATATTGCTTCACTAACTCCATTGATTGTTGATTCTTGGTCACAAGGACTTGGTCAGAATTTAAAAGGCCTTTCGAGGCTAGCAAGTTCTTGAAGTAACTGTTGTCAAACTTTGTTGGGGTAACGAAGTCCAAGAAGAAGAGGTTTTGGTCACCACCGGATCTTGGGCACCGGGAACGCAACTGGGAAGCATATGATTGGTCTAGGGAGAAGTCGGCTAACCCGTTGCCTGTCTGGTTGTACAGCCTCTGCCTGAAAGTGGTGCATCTAGCATCTCCAATAGTGTGACTCCCTACATGGCAATTATCAGGATGTGAGAATGCCTTCATTAAGAGGCTAACGACAGCAAAATTTTGGAAATATGGATTGTATGTTAACGTTTGTAAATAGAGCAGGAAGAAAAGTATGATTTGGTAGCATATGGCTGTAGAAAAAAACAATTTCAACCTTAGAGCAAATTGATAGATTGAAGCTAAAGGAAAGGATGACTTGTTGACTGTATGGTTAAAACTAAAAACCGTGATAGTCGGACGGGCACAAAGTCTCTACCAATATTTGGTAATATGATTGGATTCAAATCGTTAGAGCAAAATTAGCTTTTCTACTTTCTTTTTAAAATTTTAGCAGAATTTGTTTAAACTTGTAAGAACTACTCTTTTAGCACAACTTTCTACAGGAATTTCCTGTATTCTGTATGGCTTAACTCAAATCTGCTATTTTTATTACTGCGGTTTCTTTTTATTCATTAATGTTAATTTTTACCAAGGAAAAGTTTCTTGGTCCAATGAGGAGCTGACTTTTCCTTTTCCCAATTATATTATGTTGTAATCCTAGGTGAAAAATAGTGATTGGTCATTAATTTATTGTACTTGCTCATTTTCTTAGGGTAGTTCCTTTCATCGACCTAAAAAATGTTCTAAAACTCGCTAGACGCTAGTCAGGCTGAGGAGGGGCGCCTAGGGCCTAGGTGCCGACTAGTCGGCTTCCTAATCTAGGCCAATTAGTCGGCTTCCTAATCTAGGCCAACAACCACCTCCTAGCGCCTAGGCAGCCGACTTTTAGAACACTAGACCCGAACAATATCTAGTTTCCTATGAGAGTTCCATTTGCCTACTCGAACAATAGCTAGCGTCGGCTTAAATTATTTACCAGACAATGCAACAAGATCAACAATGTCAAGTCCTTTGAGCTTAAATTTGGTGAGGATGGTCTGGAATGTGTTGTTTGGAGCAGGAATGTTGTTGTTAGAGCCACTCAAGCTTGCACCCCTGGAGTCTCTTCTTCCTAATGGCACCTCCCAGCTTGGTCCACCACTCTGCCGAAAACACAAAAAGATACCAATAAATGTAGGTACTGAGTTTTGCTTTGCAGGACACCTCTCAAATTATACCTTTGAACACTAAAAATTCTCTGTTTTTTCAAATCTGTTAATAACTTTTTATTATTAGAATTAGAATGGTCTTCAAAGTTTTCGAAATAACTTTTCAAATTTTTAATATTTTCTTAATTTTTTGTTTTTTTTTTTTAAAAGAAGTATCTATGCTAAACTTGTTCTTTTTATTTTTCGGATACAACTGTTGGAAATATTATTGCAAATTCCATTCCGTTTTATTTTTGTTAGAAGAAAAAAAAAAAAAACAGTGTCAGTAAAAAAATAATTACGGTATACAACTGTATATCATCTAAACAAGAGCTTCTTTAAAATTTGTTTTTGCGAAAATCAGTCAACGACATGAACCAAGCAAAGCTAATTCTGTAGAACCGGTTCTAAAATCCAATGATCAAAATAGCATATGAGGAAACTTACAATGACAGTTGAGTCTCTAGCAATAATAGCCATGATATCAGCACAAGAGACCGTGAGGGGGCACGCCTTCTCAAGTGCAGATTTGACCTCATCAATGACTTCGAATCCACGGGCTGAGTTCTGGTTAGGGATCGACCCTTTCTCACTGATTATGCTCCCACTGCTGTCTAGAAGTATTGATGCATCGCAACCCTTAACAACCATGGAAAATGTTTAGCACATCAAGGTACAATATATGTTTTGCTCGGCGAAAGTTTGTATTGTTAGAGTTAAAGTCATTTTTTAGCCACGTACAGCTCCTTAAATATTGGTATTTTTGGACAATGTCGGCTCCAACGTTGTCAAGTTAATTTTAGGGACAACTTAGTTACAAGTATTCATTACATCTCTTCATTAAAATCATTCCAGTAACATGGCAAAATGACTTGGTCAAATATTGAGTGAAAAGCCATTTTTTAAGTTCCAAAAGCAAGAATTTGGCACGAAAAATGGCGAATGAGTATGGAGATCGATGCTCTGATTAAGGCAACTGTTATTTTCAGTTGGTACCAATTTCTCACTAACCTTGACAAAGCAGTCATGGAAATGGAGCCTAAGCAAGGAAGCAGCCATGCGAGCTTCTTTGGCAACAGCCTTTGCAACAATAGACTTGACTATCTCTTTTGCTTTGGGGCAAGACCTGTCATAAAACTGTGGGTAGAGGTAACCACCACCACTAGTGCTCTTGAAAGCAAGGCAGAATGGGGCATACAAAAGCATGGTTACAACAATCACAAATCTCATTGATTGAGCCATATTTACTTATATGTACTGATTTTCAGGTTCCTTGTATATATAATGGACTCCGCAAACACCTCTATCGAGGAAGACTTCGGTGTATGTATGAATATTGTGTGGAATTAGCTCAGATGGGTGGTGGGTATTTATAGAGAATGCTCAATGGAGTAGTCTAGACTCTGGAGAGAGGTGGAAGAAGGGACTAGGGTGACAGGATAACATGGAGTTGGTAGAGGCATCAGTTTGTGTTTGGTTTTTTCCATGGTCTGATGATAGAAACATACTTTAATTTGGTTTTAGTTATTAGATGCGTACTACATTTTGTCTCAGAAAGTTAGTCTTAAAAAAAGACGTGCAATTTTCAGATATAAACATAAAGTACTTCCATGTATCGTTTATCAAATTTATGCATGGAATACTTTATCTTTTTATCTGTAAATTGGACGTCTTTTTGTGGTAGATCAACTTTTTGAGACCGATGGAGCAATATGCATTTAATGATTCTGGCACTCCATGTTTTGATAAAATGCACTCCAACTTTTGTCTCCTAGTGTTCATGTTATGTGTATTTTGGACATTAAAAGACAAATATTAGAGTGTGGTTATCAAAAAGTGGGGTGTCAAAATCAATTACCTAATATTTATGGTGACCACATTTAGGTACATTATCTGATGTGGCCTCTATGCATGACAGTGTATAACATCGTGGCAACTTAATGGGCGCGCAGTGTGTAAAATAAGTAATTAGAATTAAAAACATGTGAGCCATAACATGAAATTTACACCACACACTTCGTTTTTGTATATTCTTAGAGTGTTTTTTTTTGGCTTGGCGAAAGTCTGTATCGGCATTTCATTTGTATTTATCGATGGTTGAATCGTTACCAAATGCATAAGAGTATAAGGGGCCAACTAATAGGCTACCACTCCCTATTTTAACGATGAAATTATGCAATTGATGACACTGCTAGAGTCCCCGAAAGAGGGAGAAAATCAGGGCAAAAACAATCACGTATGTGTTCACAAGTTCGGTGGCAAATTTACAAGCAGTCAATGAGGTACACCGCTCAAAACCTCTCCAAACTCAAGTTTATAGATCTCACCAAATCCTCTGAACATCGACTTCTTATACGAAGAGAATATATTGTTGGAAAAAATATAGTGGCAATCACAGATCCAAAGAACAAATTCTTCTTATAACATTATACATGAACAAAATGTAAACAAATTACATGAACCGAAAATAATAGAATCGAAACAGAGATACAAACAGTAGATTGGAAACTGCCGAGTCGTGTGTAACCACACTCTCCTTAACAAAGATTCGCCGCCTACCGTGGGTGTTGTAGATTGAACCGACGTCTTCGTCCCAGGATACAACGGCTAGAACCACGAGCCGACGAAACACCACCGTCGACCGCCTTGGCGAACTAACTAACGCCTGTCTCTCTTCCTGACTCAAATGAAATTTGTAGGAATGAATTGGATTGTGTTGTGATCCCAAACACAATGAGGAGTGACCTATTTATAGGAGAAACTCCAAGTGTGAAAGAGGGATAAATTAAGTAGCCCACAATGGTGACTTCTAGTGTGAAATGAGGAAGATTAGGTAGCCTACAAAGGGAAGCCACCCATGTGCACAATTCATTCACATTGAAGCCACCCATGTGCACAAATTCATTCACATTGAATTGTCAAAATTCCAACAATCCCCCCCATGAATGAAATTGGCATGCATTCTAATGCAAACTATAATGCTGACCTAGAAAGAGAGACAACAGATAGGTCCTGCATAGGATAGGTAGCTTTTGGCCTTGAACCTTCCCTTGTGATAGCCTATCGAGTTTACTGACAGACCAGTGTGCAGTCCTGCTTTGAACTGTTCCGTCGCTGGTGTAAACTTAGACAACAGACGTCACACAGGACTTCTCCTGACGTAGTTCAGTTCTCACTGTTGGGTTCATTTCGGCCTTGACACCCCCCTTCCTGGTTCTGCAAGTATTTTCTCGAGAATTTTGCCCGAATTCTCACAGAAGCGGCCCCACTTCATATTCACATAGGTGACCTTCTTATAAAGGGTATCCTGTTATACCCCGCTCGGCATCTCCGACGCATAAGAGTCATTAAAAGCAACGCTTAACCTTTTTTCCACTTTACAGGTATCACTGTTCTACATCTTATACAGGAATGGGTAGGAGACCTCGTCTCCTCAGTGATCGTCCTCGAATACACGCAAAAAGTAGTCTCATTGAACCTAGATCTTGGGATCTCCAGTCAGCTAGGTTGGCTACCTTCACGGTAACTATGAGCGTATTGGCTTTAGCCCCATTCCTCTCGATGCTTTCTCAACTAGCTCTCGAGATAACCCTTTGGTTAGCGGATCCGCAATATTGTCCTTTGACTTCACATAGTCAATTGTGACAACCCCACTTGAGAGCAGTTGTTTAATGGTATTATGTCTTCGACGTATATGTCTAGACTTACCATTATAATTGGCACTTAAAGCCCTACCAATCGCAGCTTGACTATCACAGTGGATACTAATAGCTGGCACTGGTTTTGACCATCTTGGAATAGCTTCCAGAAACTGTCGTAGCCACTCGGCCTCTTCAGTTGCTTTATCTAAAGCAATGAATTCAGATTCCATTGTAGACCGTGCTATACACGTCTGTTTAGAAGATTTCCAAGCAACTGCTGCACCACCAAGCGTGAAGACATATCCACTCGTGGATTTTGAGTCCTTCATATCCGATATCCAATTTGCATCACAGTACCCTTCTAGTACTGCTGGATATCTGGCATAGTGCAACCCCAGATCACGAGTATACCTCAAATAATGTAGTACTCTGACTATCGCTTTCCAATGATCATGTCCTGGATTACTCGTGTATCTGCTCAGTCTACTTACTGAGTAGGCTATATCAGGCCTTGTACAACTCATCAAGTACATGAGGCTCCCAATTATCCGAGAATACTCTAATTGGGACACCCCTTCCCCCCCATTCTTGGATAAATGGAGACTAACGTCCACGGGGGTTCTTGCGATGCCTGTGTCAGACTGATTGAACTTTTCAAGAATTTTGTCAACATAGTGTGTCTGAGACAACGCAAGTCCATCAGATGTTCTGGTGATCTTGACATCTAGTATCACATCTGCAAGGCCCATATCCTTCATGTCAAACTTAGAGTTCAACATATTCTTGGTAGATTGAATGACCCTGTCATTACTACCAACAATGAGCATATCATCAACATAGAGACACAGAATGACATATCCTTCATCAGTGTTCTTGACATAAACACATTTGTCACATTCGTTGATGCGGAAGCCACTAGACAACATTGCATAGTCAAACTTCTCATGCCATTGTTTTGGAGCTTGCTTTAGACCATACAGAGATCTAACAAGCTTACAGACTTTCCTCTCTTGACCTGGCGCGGAAAAACCCTCGGGTTGTTCCATATAGATTTCTTCTTCTAAATCGCCATTTAGGAAAGCTGTTTTTACATCCATCTGATGTATCTCAAGGTTTCGCAAAGCTGCGATAGCAATTATCATCCGAATGGAATTGATCCTTGAGACTGATGAATAAGTATCAAAGTAATCTAGGCCTTCTTTTTGCCTATAGCCTTTAATGACAAGCCTAGCTTTGTACTTATCTATCGACCCATCTGCTTTCATCTTCCTCTTGAAGATCCACTTATAGCCCAGAGGCTTACTACCAGGTGGTATATCCACCAGTTCCCACGTATGATTCTGTAGAATGGAGTCGATTTCACTTTTAATGGCCTCTTTCCACAGAGGACCTTCAGGACAGCTAACAGCTTCCTTGTAAGTCCGAGGCTCACTTTCTAACAAATAAGTTAGAAAATCTGGACCAAAGGACGTTGATGTCCTAGCACGCTTGCTACGTCTGGGTTCAACATCAACTTCCTTTTCTTGGTCTCCACTGCTATGGTTAGCAGGATGTAAAGTCCGTTTCACTGAACTGGACTCCCCAATGGATCTATACGGAAAAATGTGCTCGAAAAATGACACATTTATAGACTCCATGTAAGTGTTTTTGTGTATATCTTGTACTCCAGACTCATACACAAGAAACCGATATGCACTACTATTGTGTGCATAACCGATGAACACACAGTCAACGGTCTTTGGTCCTATCTTCTCATACTTAGGAGGAGGTATTGCTACTTTAGCAAGACATCCCCACACTCGCAAGTGCTTAAAGTTAGGCTTCTTACCTTTGAGCAACTCATAAGGTGTTTTGTCTAACTTTTTGCGGGGCACTAAATTCAAAAGATAGTTAGCGGTCAACACTGCTTCACCCCACATGTTCTGAGGCAACCCAGAACTAACCAACATAGCATTCATCATTTCTTTCAATGAACGATTCTTGCGCTCCGCAGTTCCGTTCTGCTGAGGCGAGTAAGGTGTAGTGGTTTGGTAAATAATACCGTGTTTAGCACAGTAATTCCCAAACGGTGTTTCAAATTCACCACCTCGGTCACTTCTCACCACCTTAATCTTACTGCTAAGTTGGTTCTCCATCTCATTCTTAAAGAGAATGAATTTATCCAACGCTTCATCCTTGCTTTTTAGCAAGTATACATAGCAATATTTCGTGCTATCATCAATAAAAGTAATGAAATACTTGTTTGCATTTGGCGTTTGGACATATTTCAGATCACACACATCAGTGTGGATTAGCCCCAATGGTTCGGTACTTCTCTCAACCGATCGAAACGACGTTCTAGTTAACTTTGCTTCGACACAAGTTTCACACTTGTGATTTGTATCAATATGAATAGCTGGAATGTGGTCCAAGTTAACTAATCTACGCATAGATTCATAATTAACATGACCTAGTCTACCATGCCACAAATTGGAAGACTCAAGCACATAAGCAACTGGGGCAGTTGTCTTATTAATAGTAGGGATAACAGTCATTACATTCATTTTGAACAGCCCATCGTCCATATAACCTTTCCCTACATATGATCCAGCTTTAGTCAAAATGACCCTATCTGATTCAAACACCATGCGAAAGCCGTGATTGCTCAGCAGAGAGCCAGATATCAGATTCTTCCGAATGTCTGGCACGAACAACACTTTGTTCAGGGTCAATGTCTTCCCCGAAGTCATCTTCAGGACCACTGTTCCTTCACCAGTAATATCTGAGGTCGCTGAATTCCCCATAAACAGCTTCTCCCCATTAACCGGCTCAAGTGACGTGAACATCTTCTTATCACAGCAGATATGGTGGGTAGCCCCAGTGTCAATCCACCACTCCCGTGGATTTGAGCCCACCATGTTCACCTCAGATACCATAGCTGAGAAGTTCATTTCAGAACTACCTCCCGAGGCTTCTGCAATATGCGCTTGTGGACGAGGTGGCTTCTTGCATTCTGATGCTTTATGGCCAAACTTGTCACAATTGAAGCATTTCCCTTGGAACTTCTCCTTGGGCTTCTTAGCGACACCACCCTTTGGTCCCAGATGGACATTCTTGCCCTTCTGCTTATTAGACCGCTTGTCATGTTGGTTCTTTTTCACACCACTTGAGGAGGGACGACCATGCTCCACCATATTGGCCTTTGCCATTTCGTCCTCCTTGGCAGCAATCTCTCTAGCCCGGTTTCCTTCCGTGACATTGAGCTTGTAGAAGAGAGTCTCCAACGTCATCTCCTTGTTCTTGAACATGAGATAACTCTTGAACTCCTTCCAAGTTCCCGGAAGCTTGTGGATGATAGCAGCCACCAAAAATGGCTCAGGCAATAACATCCCTTCTGCTTTGATTTCATTGATCAACATCTGGAGCTCTTGGACCTGTTCAGTCACAGGCCTTTCATCTTTCATAGTATAATCAAGGAAGCGGCCCACCACGAATTTCTTAGGCCCAGCCCCCTCGATTTTGTACTTTTTGTCCAAGGAATTCCACAGTTCCTTGGCTGATTCTGCCTCATTGAACACAGAGTACAACGAGTCATCAAGAGCATTCAAGACATAGTTCTTGGCCAGATAATCAGCATTCTTCCACTGATCCAGAGCCTGTCGCTTCTGGTTGTCCTTCTCATTTTCAGCAACAACTGGGGCATCCTCAGATAAGCACCCAGCGAGATGGAGAGTGGTCAGATAGAACATCATCTTCTGTTGCCATCTCTTGAAATCAACCCCTGGACCAAACTTCCCAGGTTTATCAACATGGGACATCGGTATCGAGGGGACTCCATGCAGAGGAGTAGCAGCACTTGAGCTTCCCACATTTGGAGTATCATTTGTCATCGTACCTTGAGAAATGACAAACCACAAATTAGTGAAACTATTTTCACAATCATGACAAGAAGCATAGATTAACAATCTAAACTTAGCAACCAAAAAATGGTCTTGCACCCATAACGCACAAGCGTACCCCGGGGGTCCCAGGGGCATGCCCCCTGGTGGGGGTTCTAGGGGGCCGTGCCCCCTAGTAGGGTTCCTAGGGGCAGCGCCCCTAGGCGGGAGTTCGAAGGCAGCGCCCTTGACGGGGGCAATTCATCTTCTGCCTCTGCCAAGTATACCAATCCTTGTGCCAAGTGACTACACTGGCCATGTACTAAGGCTGAGTAATTAACCTTCCACTGGTTATATTACTTGCAGGCAGAGCACACGTTTAGGCCGAACTAGCCCAACCACTGGCTGTTCTTAAACTCAACACAAAGACTGCTATCACAAAGCAGAGATCCAGAGGATTGTGGCTAAGCAACGTCACTGCTTAAGCAGAGTAGGTTGCTCCAGAAGCCAAACAATCCACTGATCAAGGCCAGTTGCGCACAACTGCCTAAAGCCGTGGCTTAATCAGTGAAGTTCAATCGCGCACGATTGACTTAGGCCGTAGCCTCTGATTTTTGTTTGTATCTATTTCCCACACGAGTAATCTAGTCAGATTACTCTATGATCTCAACGAGATACCACCAATTCTGTCTCTTCTTCGATTCTGTTCTTGCAACTCAAAAGTCAGTATCAAAACAGAATTGTTTTCTGGAACTCGATTGCCAATCGATAAGAAAAATCTTTGTTAAGACTGTTGGAAAAAATATAGTGGCAATCACAGATCCAAAGAACAAATTCTTCTTATAACATTATACATGAACAAAATGTAAACAAATTACATGAACCGAAAATAATAGAATCGAAACAGAGATACAAACAGTAGATTGGAAACTGCCGAGTCGTGTGTAACCACACTCTCCTTAACAAAGATTCGCCGCCTACCGTGGGTGTTGTAGGTTGAACCGACGTCTTCGTCCCAGGATACAACGGCTAGAACCACGAGCCGACGAAACACCACCGTCGACCGCCTTGGCGAACTAACTAACGCCTGTCTCTCTTCCTGACTCAAATGAAATTTGTAGGAATGAATTGGATTGTGTTGTGATCCCAAACACAATGAGGAGTGACCTATTTATAGGAGAAACTCCAAGTGTGAAAGAGGGATAAATTAAGTAGCCCACAATGGTGACTTCTAGTGTGAAATGAAGAAGATTAGGTAGCCTACAAAGGGAAGCCACCCATGTGCACAATTCATTCACATTGAAGCCACCCATGTGCACAAATTCATTCACATTGAATTGTCAAAATTCCAACATATATATCTACGCAAAAAAGCAACTTGATTGGACTTAAATGGATAAAAGAGCTACAGGTACATCAAACTATGTAGTGGATTGTGTTTGACCTACCTCGGGATTGATCCTACACAAATGATTCAAGCTATTCAATTTGTTTAAAATATTTTTTAAAAATGTACCTAGAAAAAAAAATCAACTCAATCGAATTATATCGATAAGGCTTGATTAATTCATCCGATTCTTGGTACTTAAATTTGCAGGGACAAAAAATTGAATGAATCGATCAAGTTATTACTGATATTCGATTGGATTGATTATTTTACGTAATCCCTTACAAAGTACTTTAGACATTAAACAGATCATATCATTTGTGTGAGAGCCGATGTGGGTCCCTCACTCTTGCGTACATCAAAATCAAAATGTACCTAAAATGGTGTACCCCATAGTCGGGCTGTAAATAGATATGGAAACAAAATTGTGTTTTATTTTATCCAATGGACAATTTAAGTTTAAAATTAAATTTTCCATCTAACAAAAAATATGAGAAGTTTATTTTCTATCGACGTAGGATAAAGCCTTTTTTTTTTTAAGATATATGTTCGTTGATATTTACGAAATCAAAGATTCGAATGAATTTTAGAAATTTTTGTAGAACCCCCAAAATCGAGTTTGGACTCTGGAGGGATTTTGAAAGATGAGAGTATGGATCTTGCGAGGCCTTGGGGTTCAAGTGGGGACTTTTGCCCCATGGTTTCAAGATGGACCTATAGATTTATAATTACAGAGTATTAAAAAGCACTGCAAAACGCTGGGAAATCCTCGTCGGTGAAGTCCTACAGCAACGCTTTTCTCAAATGTTAACCATTTTAAAATTTTCAATTATTATATGAAAATAAAAAATTTGTGCTCGAATTACATAGGCCCGCCACCACAAGATTGTTTTTTTATTTTTATGCTATGTAAAAAGTCTTTAGTCCTTTTTAGATTTTGTATTAATTTAGGACGCCCCCAAAGAAGTGTAAAGCCAAATTTGATGGACCAAGTGAAATACTCCCTCTGTCCCACAATATTTTTTGGAATATCCAACTATTCAAAGAAAATCATCATTACAAACTAAAAAGAATTTAATTTCCCACCATACCCTTGATTTAACATCTTTTATGAAGTAAAAAAAAAAGTTCAATGTTGATTGTGACCTCAAAAGAAAGGGAAAATTATCCAAATGGTCCCTGTAGTTTCACCCGAGTCTCGATTTAGTCCCTCTAGTTTCAATTGCACTCCAACGAACCCTGTAGTTTCAATTTTGGTCCAATTAATAACGTCCCTTTACAAAGTTGACGGAAAATTCAATTTGAGGCTTTTTTTAGGGGTAAAAAAGACTTTTTGCCCACCCTCCCACCCAAAACCAAAACCCTAACTCTTCCTACCCCTTTTACTGTAATTTTTCATCTCAAGAGTAAAAAAAAAAAAAAAATACTGTTCTTCTTCTTCTCTTCTCTCTCTCTCTCTCATAAAACCTCCACCACACGGCAACGAATCACCACCCTCACCCCTCCCGCCTCTTCCCTCTCATTACCAAAATTCTTGACCACAACTTCCACCACACTCACCTCATCATCCCCACTCCCACCACCACCAACATCAACTTCCCCTTCCTGTGTCCCCCCCGCCGACGCCGCCTAAATCATTGTAACTGATTTTTCCATAGCTGTAGGAAATTTCCGACACGAAGCTTCCATCGGGCACAACTCCGATGCCCATCGACGATGATGAAAACTGAAATTGAATCAATTTTAATCCCAAGTAGCAAAGTTCAACTGGGTTAGTATTTTGTTTTTTGTCAGTAATCTGGGACTGAGGTGAAAAAATCGAGTGCTTACGCTACTGTTGAAAGAATTGAACTTCGAATTCATGAAATCGATCTCGATATAGTTATCCCACGACGGATCCACCATTTGTTTCACCGCCGGTTAAGTGGATTTCATGGGTTGAACAGGAACAACACTATCCGACCCAGAATTGTGTATCCCAATTTGATAATCGAAATCCAGGAATTGGTCCGAATCCGAAAACAACAACTCAATCGACTTCATAACCAGAGCATCGACATCGGGTAGTTTATGGGTCGTACACGAACAGGGGAATCTTAGCAATTACGGAAGAATCCAACCCCTTGGACTCAGGGAAAGTCGTTGAAGCCAAACAAGATTCAACCGATTTTAGGGTTTTATGTGAGAGAGAGAGAGAGAGAAGAGAAGAAGAAGAACAATGATTTTTTTTTTTTTTTTACTCATGAGATGAAAAATTATGGTAAAAGGGGTAGGAAGGTTAGGGTTTTGGTTTTGTGTGGGAGGGTGGGCAAAAAGTCTTTTTTACCCCTAAAAAAAGCCCCAAATTGAATTTTCCGTCAACTTTGCAAACGGACGTTATCAATTGGACCAAAATCGACCAAAATTGAAACTACAAGGTTCGTTAGAGTGCAATTGAAACTAGAGGGACTAAATCGAGACTCGAGTGAAACTACAGGGACCATTTGGATAATTTTCCCCAAAAGAAATGATAAAAAAGGAAATGTACCCAATTATGCCTTTTGAAAAGCCAAAATGGACAAATATTTCGAGATAATGAAAAATGTAATCATGGGCCAAGAAAATGAAACGGGGGAGTATTACAAAACATGAGGTCTAAATTAAGAAAAAAAACTTCAAACTTTGTACTTTATGCAAACTTTGTTTTGTATTAAGGTTTTAGATCAATCCAAAAGGGAAGAAACTTAGCAAGCGCTACATTGATTTTTATATAAAGTCCACAAAAATTCATATCATAGTCTATTTTTTTAATTTGTGTCAATATACATATTCGCCGGCTTATTTACCTTTTTAGTCCCCAAAGTATTTGCGAAATGTCAATTTGGTCCCCAATATTCAAATCGTGTCTATCGAGTCCCCAATGTTCACAATGTGTATTTAAATGGTCCCTGTGTCTAACTCCGTCCGTCTTCTCCGTCAAATGCAGGGGTAATTTCGAAATTTCACTCCACAACTTATCTTCAACCTCTAATCTTCTTCTTCTTCTTCCTGAACATCATCTCTCCAATCTCTATAGCCACCACCACCGTACACCTCTCCTACCCGACCTGTACACCGTGACCCATCTCCACCGTGACCCCTTTCTCTCTCCTCCACCGTACACCACCATCACCTACCCTCTCTCTCTCATCTCACACCACCGTGGTACACCACCACCACGATCGTACCTCACATCCCTCTCATCTGTCTTCTCTACAAAACCACTACCAAATCCTCCATAACCCCTCACCACCGAAACCCACCAACCCGAAATCCATCTCTCCACCACAAAAACAACCGAGCCCCTCTCTACTGTACACCACTGTACTCCGCCTCATTATCTATATTTTTTAATATATGCTGTAATTTCTTGAAAACTTCGTTTGATAGAGAGGGATAAAAATTGAAAAGTACAACCAAGTATAACTGCAGATAGAATTGGTAAAAATGGAAAAGTACAACCAAATATGAGTCAGAGACTAGGTAAAATTGTATGCATCGTTCCATAACCACTCCAAATGTCTTTTTCGACATGAAGACAAGCAAGCTCAATGGAAAGATTGCATTGCTTTAAGTTCAGAGCATCTTTGAATAGTTATGCAGGGAAAATAACACAAACAGAATGATTGGGAGTTTTCATGACTTCAAGGACCAAAATCCAAAACCAAGCCTTGGAAATTAGCTTATGTGGGACTTTTCCATAACCACTCTCAATCTCTTTTTCGATATGAACACTGCATATTATTATTATTTGTTGTTATTACTCACTCCGTCCTAATTTAATTGTCCCCTTGAAAAGATGTATATTCTTTTGGACATGAAAAAATGTATTTTCAGACAATTTTTTTAAATTCTTTTCTCACCAATTTGATGTAAAGAATATAAAAAAAAATTATAAAGTGAAACAATTTTTTTCTGGGGAATATTATTAACAGTGACACTATGATCCTTAGAAAGTGTACCAAAAAATTTACTGCACACTCACAACAGGCATGAATGCTGCATAATTACTTGAGACGAGGTCCATACATGTGAGCATGATATCGGGGTGTTCCACTAACAAAAAACAGTTTTTTCCAAAAATCAAGACAAGTCATTCTCTCACAACACATCACATAAAAAACTGTAAAAAAATTAGTTTATTCTAAAAACACCCTTAGCGGAATACTCCGTAGATTTTTCGGTACATTTTTTTAGTACCTTTAACATTTATTTCTGCTGGACTCCAGTTCTCACAAGATTACAGAAGACCCATTAATATAATTACATGAGCCATAAATTAAGGACTGATTCATGGATCATATAGTTCATTGTTTGAAATGGAAGAAATGTGGTGCACTATTTGATCAGTTGTTGGTACTGGAAATCAGCCAATGGATCTGCCGCCGATCAGTTGTTGGTACTGGAAATCAGCCAATGGATCTGCCGCCGATGGAGGGTTCAGATTGACTAGAGATCTTGCCATTTGGGGATTTGTATTGATTTATACGGATTAAAACTAGGCGATAATGTTGAATATGGAGGCTAGTAGTTTACGGTGGAGATGGGTCACGGTGGAGGAGAGAAAAAGGGGTCACGGTGGAGATGGGTCACGGTGTACCGGTCGGGTAGGAGAGGTGTACAGTGGTGGTGGCTATGGAGATTGGAGAGATGATGTTAAGGAAGAAGAAGAAGATTAGAGGTTGAAGATAAGTTGTGGGGGTGAAATTTCGAAATTACCCCTGCATTTGACGGAGAAGACGGACGGCGTTAGACACAGGGACCATTTAAACACACATTGTGAACATTGGGGACTCGATAGACACGATTTGAATATTAGGGACCAAATTGACATTTCGCGAATACTTTGGGGACTAAAAAGGTAAATAAGCCCATATACGCCACTAGTTGTTTAATTTTTTAAAACTCATTTTCATTTTACCCATCAATGGATAAGCACTCGACCAAATCATTCAACTCTCTGTTAACAGTTTGAGATCAAAACTCTAAACTAAAACGAGGTATTCAATCAAACACTTATCGATATGAGATTTTCTTTTCAAAATGTTAACTCTTGTTTTTTGGTCGGAGATGAAAGATTAACACTTACCCTTTTTTTTTGGATAGTGATTGACATTTACCCTTACAAAATGAATGAATATTGGAGTGGGACCTGGTCTGAACCTAAAACTAAGTGGGTAGTGATCATCCATTTTATAAGTAAAAAATTGTTCTTCCGAAATTCGTTCTCATTTCAAAATATTATTTTTGCTTGTTGCCCCATACCCAAAGCTCATTTAAAAGGTAAAACAAATTTAAATATTAAAAGGAAAAAAACATGAGAAAACTTGTTAAAGCTTATTAAAGAGCTCAAAATTTTTCATTTGTCTTTTCTATCAAATTACTCAATAAAATAGGTCATAAAAATTCTTTCGTCTATTTCTATCGAATTAATTTTGAATATCAACGGCGAGTTAAATGCCTTTAATGAGTTTCAATTATTTTTTTGCCTCTACTGGGAGAACAATTTCAACTTTTCAAGCTCCAAGCCTACAAATATATTACTCCCTCCGTCCCATAAAGTTTGGTCCTTACGAAACTACGTGTAATTTTCAAACTAAAAAATAATGTATTTACCAAAATAATTTTTTAATTTTTTTTGCACCGTATAAAAGTTCTCGATGAGATCTATCAAACAAGATCCATCTTGGCTAAAAAATTATTTTCGTAAGCACATTATTTTTTAGTTTGAAAATTGCACGTAGTTTTATAGGGACCAAACTTTATGGGACGGAGGGAGTAGTAAATAGGAGAAGTCTAAACAAATCCAACCAAAGGATAACGAATGTCCCTTATTTGACCAGAACTATAAATAATCATATCGTATGCACCAAGTGTCGATTAATAACTCTGTTGGGATAATTATTAGAAGGGTCTTTCTATTTTCAATTCACTGAGCTGACAATAAACTAAAAAGAAGATTAAAAAACACATATCACAGTATATCTTGTACACTTTTTAATACACTTTTACACACTTTCATACACTTCTTTCGCATTTCAAAACACATTTTTAAACGTTAACGACAACCCAGTGAATTGATTTCAGTATTAGAAAAAGTTCGTGTGCACAAAACTGTATCTGCATGAAACCTCCATTGAACGTAAGCCCTACAAAATAATTGAAGTCAATTTCCATTGAACAATTCTGAACACCTCGACCTGTGAATTTGTACAAATTATTATCTTTGTACCAATGATTGTTGTAATTATCAAGGTAACAGTTGGTACTACTTGCGTTTTAAATATGTAGTAATTAAGTTGATTCAGTCAAGCAGGGAACGTGTTGTTTTGATCAAGTCATGACGGTGAGGACATGCATGTGAGTGGGAAAGCACAAAAAGTGGGATCTGGGGTTGCTGCTGTGCAGCCCCTGCACAGCAGCATATTGTGCACCTATGGCGCCGCGCCGAAATTTTTCCAATGATCGGAAACGTTCATTGCGTAGATCTCATCGAATACTACAAGTGTACCAAAAATCAACTTGACCGGATATCGTTAAGTATCTCATCTGAACACAAATACCTTGAAAAAAAATAGAACACAAATGAACACAACTGGAACAAAACCACTGAACCTATGTTTTTTCAAGTTATTTGTGTTCTGATGAGGCACTTAGCCATATCCAATCGAGTTGATTTTTGGTGCACTTGTAGTACTTGACGAGCTCTACGCGGTAAACGTCTCCGATCGTCGAAAAAAATTCGGCGCAGCCATGCCATAGGGTGCACAGCACGCTGCTGTGGAGGGCTGTACATCAGCAACCCCAAGTCTCCAAAAGTGGGAGCAGAAGCACCTGCCCTCTTGACAAAACTGGATGCATGATTTTTGAGAATCATTGACCCCTTACTGCACATTCCCTATTTCTCATTTTTGTATGCATCTGTAAAGTGTGAATGTTGGAAGTCCCAATCTATCACAAAAGCTATATAGCTTAAAAAACAACAAATGGTTCCCTTTCATATATACCAACATATAATCTGGGTAGATAGGTTGGACCCTTTCTAGGTCTTTTCACATCTCTTTTTAGCTGTCCCAATTATTTTTTCCCAACACAAGTCATGAGATTCCATTCGAGCCGCGTAAAGGGGAAAAAAAGGATATGGAATTATTTATTTTTTCCTGTTGTTAGAAGCTTTGATACATGTTAGAGAAAAAAAATTGAGAAGAACGTTACTTTCATTCATAGATCGAAATATTGTCCTAACAAGTAACATGCTTTTGTATAGGCTACAAAACTTGGTAATCAAAAAACCTAATCGAACGGCATTGCAAGGAATCCAAGATAAACAGACTCACAAGGTGTGCCACCAAAGCGATATACACACACGGATGACACTCGAGAGCTAAGCATAGAGTGAACTTAGTGATTTTGCTCCCATACACAAGTTAAACTATTCTTATCTAAGCAATGTGGGATTGCCCAAAACTCTAATAGAAGCTTTCTCAAGAATAAGGAAGGTTTTGATAAAACACCGAAACAAATCTATTTTATTTTGATAAATCTCAACATAACCTTTGAAGGATATGCGAATATTAGGTTAATCTAACCAATCCAAAAGGAACACTCAGGAATATTAATCGAAACAATTAGGCCTCATTCAATGAAAGAAATAATAGTACAATGTTTGGCCCTTTGTACTTTTTCCTTGGCCAGTACTTTTGCTTGATTACAATGGCATCATGCAAGCTACTTTGGGATGCCGATTCTGTATTTTTTAGTCCAGATTCGTTTGACTTTGTTGCATCAAGCATTCTAATTTAACCTAAAATGATGAAGAACCGACTTCTTGGAATCGATTATTCAAACTGTGTTTGTTTTTCGATAAGGTTAAGGAACTTGGATAGAGATTTAAAAAGAGAAAAGAAAGGAAATGAATTTTTATGAATGCTACTTTGGTGGGAAAATTTCTCTTATATCCCTTTGATTTTACGCGAAGGTTCAGTTTGGTCCTTCATGTTTCAATTTGGACAAACTAGACCTTGCATGTTTGAATTGGTTTCAATGTCAACCCTGCTAGCTTTCCCGTTACTAATTTGGACGAAGAATTGTCATGTGCCCTGCACGTGACAACTTATGAGGGGTAGAATTGCCCATTCCCTCCTTAGTGCAAGCCTAGAGCCTTTTGTAATGCCTCTTTTCTTTATTTTAGAGAGGAAGTTGTCCAATCAAGACTACAACAGGCACAGTAACTCTCTAGAAATCCCTCCTTTTCCCGAGTCACTATTCCTCCTATATTTTTTCGAATGTTTCTTTTACTCTCTCTCTCTCTCTCTCTCTCTCTCTCTCTTGTTCTTTGGAATGTTCATGGCTATTGGCTGAAGGGCAGAGACCTTGGCTGAAAGGAGGAGACCTGCTTTTGCTTGCAAGTAATTTATACATCTTACCCTTGCATCACCATTACTCTGATCAGAAAATTGAAAACCCGACTAATTTTCTCTTCTCCTTATGTGGCCCAAGATCTACAGATACATATGTGTGCATATACTTGTATGTGTATATATATACGCGCGCACATGTGTGTGTGTGTGTGTACAGTTAAAATTTCTCTTTCTATTTGTTTCTCATGCTGAATCCCATCGGACATGGGTACCTTTGGATACTCTTCTCGTTGGTCCGGTGGGTGTGTGTGTGTGTGTGTGTGTGTGTATAATATTTAAAAAAGAGAAGATAATATTTTAATAATGGGCAGGTAAAATAGATGGTATTATTGGAGTTGTGAAAGAGATGTGGGTAGATAGAGTGAAAAATGTGCATTGTTCACTAATATTTTTGGCTCAAAATTTACTGAGGCTTCTAGGGATGCTCTTACCTAGCCAAACTCCAAAAGTGTAGATGACGACGATGAAGATGATACCTAGCCAAACTTAAATCATCGGAGCACCATTTCCTTCTGCCAGCTATCGATGTTCCCTCACCTCTCTTCCTCGGTTAACCCACCCACATCACTCCTTCTCCCTCTTTTCCCACCGCACAACTAGATTTCTGTAACAATCCATCTTGGTGACTGCAAAGGTTACATATATACTCACTGGAACTTCACAGTTAAGCGTGCTCACCCTGGAGCAATCTAGAGATGGGTGGCCTACTGAAAAGTTCACAGAGCTTGAGTGACTAAAGCAGAAAATATTGTACAAGCTAGGAGTGGGTCGTTACAAGTGGTATCAGAGTACAATCTCGGTCTACATGGTGGGGGCCACCTCTAGAATCTGTATGAGCCACCTCTTGAATCCGGTAGGAGCAAAGTGCTATATAGAACTAAATGCTACACCATGACCACCGGGGGAAAGGTTGTTGGGCCAATGCAACGAGAACGTTGCATCACAAAGTATCGTTACAAGTGGTATCAAAGCACAGCCCTAGTCTACATGGTGGGGGCCGCCTCTAGAATTTACATGAGCCACCTCCTGAATCTTGGAGTTGGAACAAAGTACTATGCAGAACTAAGTACTACAACATGGCCACCAGGGGAAGGTTGTTGGGCCAATGCAATGAAGACGTTGCATCACAAAGTGGGGAGATTATAACAACCCATCTTGGTGAACGCAAAAGTTCAATATATATGTATGTGTATATATGTGTTTTCGATGGGAGAGATGTGAATTGTTGTATATGCTCACCTTGGCAAGGAGTAGGTTTTGGTAGGTTGAAAGTGTTATTACCCTTTGTTCTGCTCTTGATTGTCCCACCAACGACTCCGTTTTTTTGGAGGTTATCTTTATTGGAGTGTAAGTATATTTGTTTTTCAGGAGTTTGGGATTTTTTAGGTTGAAGGTGGAAGTCAACCGATGTAGGTGATGTAAGGAGGGGAATGGGAAGAGGTCACGTGCAGGGCACATGATGATTTTTCTGTCCAAATTAGTAACGATAGGCTAGACAGGATTGACATTGAAACCAATTAAAAAAATGTGAAGTTTAGTTTGTCCAAATTAAAACATGAAGGATCAAACTGAACTTTTGCGTAAAGTCGAAGGGATATAAGAGAAATTTTCCTTACTTTGGTTTATCGCTTTCTTTCCTTGTCTTTTCCTCCCACAAATTCTAATCGAAATCCAAAATTTTAACACAATCCATAGATGTTCTGTCCATTCTCCTTGGGCCCAACAGTTAAAAAGGATATGAAGAGTAGGTCATCTAATGACATTCAATAAATAATGCGAATAGTTGCTGAATTAATTCCTATTGGTATGGTTGGGGAACTGCTCCTCTAATTCGTCAACACAAACTTTGGACATCATTTTGACCAGAGGGATATTGTACTTTTTCTTGATAACCAAATATTGTACGTCTTCCTAGACAATTTTGCTTGATTTTGAAAGGCATCTTTAGTGCTATTTTGGTCGCTATCAGTGTATTCTATTGTCAAGCATATTTTCACTCGAGGGATGGGAGACATTATGGGTTTGCATATTTTTAGGACGGTTGTGGACAGTGGAATAGTACTTGATTATGATTAGGTGGTTTTTAGGCTGAGTTTTCACTAAGGTACTTTCGGACCGAAAATACTGTAGTTTAAACTAACCTTAATCAATTACTATTTTACTCATAAGAGTTATTTAATGGCACTTTAAAAATAGATGTAAAAACTTAATTTTGGGAGGGATAATTGAAGCAACTCATAAGTAAATCAAGGTTCTGTGAGGGAGAAAAAGGGAAAAAAGAAATAATATGTAGAGCTCACTGGTGAATACTATCAGGTTCTATTACATTCTTGTTGGTTATCGATAATGGTTGGTTTAATGAGCAAGTATTTAGAATTTATTGCTAAATATTCGGTTTCGAGTCTCTATAATCGTTTGGTGGGCTAATTAAACAAATTTTCAGTGCTTGTAGCACCCGATGAGACCTTTAACTTGGATCCCGACATAAGTGTACTGAAATCCCCCATAGCTGATTATGTGATGCTTTGATGCAAAGACTAACAAGAGGATCAGTGCTGCCCAGTGACAATTTAGTCTTGCTCTCACTTTGCACATTGCTCTTCTAGCCCAAATAAAATTAAGAGGGGAAAGGTCCAACAATAAAATTCCAAAAGCTAAAAAATAAAAATAAAAAAGAAGAGCAAAGTCGATGGAATCGGCTGTACAGAAAAAATTGCATATCCAAAACATACTTATTTATTGTTTTGCACATTAATTTAATTATGTATTCCACTTATCATATATGAAAAGCAATTATATACAATGATTTTAGATTTTGAACCCATTATTTTGAGAAAACGAGCCTAGTTAAATTAGCACCCATGGTCAATTATCATTACAATAATCTTGTTTTATTATTTGATTGGGACTTATGGCTCGGTTTTGGTAGATTTGGTTACACATGCCCTTAAATCTTAGGTTCACGAGTATATTTCTGGATTTCTAGTCTGTTGAGTACACTAACGTTTGTTTCGATTTTGTATATCTTAATTACATGAATTTAATAATTAAACAAAAGTTTATATTCAATTGCGATTCTTAGAGAAATTATTTACATTAGAAATGAGCAGAAAGTATCAAAAAATGTATGTTGGAAATGGACCAGGGGAAGTGCTGTGCATCCGAATGCTTTGTACCGTGTTGTGCACCCCTCGGCCGTCCGATTGTAAAATGGAAGCTCCCTCCAGAAGGAAACGGCGTCTTTTTCTCCTAAAGAACTTTTACAACCAGAGAGTTGCTTCAAAAATGATCATACTAGAGGAAACGACAATCCATTTTAGAATTAAGTACATATAAAAGTTATCACTAGTCATCCTGATTTTTTTGTTCATGCAAAAATAAAAATAAAAATAAAATCAGGACTGAATAGTATTAAAAAATTATATGGGCCCTGACTAAGCTTATCGACAACATATCGAATAAATGGAGAAAAAACTTGGGTGCACGACGAGTACCACATGGCGGTTTCATCGCGCATCTCAACCCAAGTGTTTTGGATTGTCCTCATTTTAAATAGAGAGAAGAAAAAGATAGAGGAGAAAGGTAGGAAAAAATCTGGACAGTTCAAAACACTTTCGGATGGCTGAGATGCACGCTCGGCCACCACGCGGCCGGTCCCCTATTTCCATCAAAAAAAAATTCGAATAAATGGGCTTTTTCTCGGAGATGGGCTTAAAAAGAGGAAACATCAAATATGGGTGGATGGGCCTAAAAAGAGGAAACATCAAATATGGGTGGGTGGGCCCAGTTGGAAGTTAAAACTGAGGACCAATAACGGCGGCAACAGGCCATCTCATAAAAATTTAAAAAAAAAATAAATAAATAAACAAAATACAATAAACATTTTATAAAAAAAAAGACTAACGTATATATATATATAGAAGAAAATCAATAGAACGTCTAATAGAGGGTCATCATAAAGTCACAAACTTCACCCAACAATTTTTACATTTTTCGGTTAAAATTCTTTATGTTTTCCTCAAACAGAACCTAGACCTCTAGTTTTAAACACTTAACTGAACCAGCAGTGCGAATCTCAGCCATTCAATGTGGAACTGCTTGCCCGATATTTCTTAAATACAGAGCACCACTTCACTCAAATCCAACAATTTAGTTCACAGTAATATTAATCTCATCTCATCGACCTTCCAAAACTACTGATTCGCTAGTCAAAGAACAATCGTGAACTGCATCCGAGAATAAGTTTATAGAATCGTATTTGGGATGAGGCTAATCAAATATTTGGTTATGAGACTGAAAAGATTAGCTCGGGTTCGATGCATCATGGTCAAGCATTTAGTCCCACCTTGGTAAATATTCAAAATTTGTGCAGGTAATACAAAGGCTTTAACATGGTTACAAGTATAAAATGGAAGATTTGGTAAGTTTGATTCATAAACACTTTGGTTATAGTGCAATTTAAAATAAATAAAAAGGATAAATTTAATTCTTGGTTGTTATGCCTGTATAGGGATTGCATGTTAAAACCATTATTGTCCACAAATATCATTTTAGCACAAGAATAACATGATATTTTAAGATAATATAAGATACAGCACATAATCACAAGTGAGTGCAAAAATAATAGAGAGAGATTATTATGTTATGCTTTGATGCAAAACTAACAAGAGGGTCAATGCTGCCCAGTGACAATTTAGGCATAGTTTTCTAAAAAGATTTTAGCAACTTAGTTGCTAAAATCAACCATGATTTTAACAAATGAGTTAAACAGGTGCTAAAATCATGGTTTTGAAATCAAAAAATGAAATGATTCCGTGAATCGTTTTTCGATTTTTTTCGCACCAAATTAAAGTATTCCTCGTGTAAATTAATTCGGTGTGAAAAATTCAAAAAATAATACACGGAAAGACTTAATTTTTTGATTTGAAATACCATGATTTTAACACTTGTTGAACTCATTTGCTAAAATCATAGTTGGATTTAGCAACTGGGTTGCTAAAATCTTTTGGAAAACTATACCTTAATCTCATTATGAGCAATACAGTATATACAGTATTTTTTAGTCTCTCTCTTACACTAGTTTGGCCCAACATTATCCAAGTCCGACCCGTGACACATTAACTTGACTATTTACTTCTACGTTCAGTTCGCTCAAGGAACTTTAAGAGGTCAGAGACGTTTTTTTACATGTTCCAAAAAGCGGTTAGATCAATTATCTTCAATTGATCTGACCGCTCTTTGTGGACTGCCTAGCTCGCCTATATAGCTCTCGCTTCCTTCATATTGTCTTCTATCGACACCTAAATTGCCTTCTGTTTGACACCTAAAACAGAACTTCAGGAGGATCTTGGTCCACTTATCAAGTAAGAAAAGCAATTATACAACGATTCTATAGATTTTGACCCCACTATTTGAACAAAATGCGGCTCACCCCTGCTGGTGATGTTCTGCAGCAAGAGAAATGGCAATGCAAAGATCTCAGATTTGCAAGTATGAAGCAAGCAAAAAGGTAGAGCTATATAGCAAGAGTAACAATGGCGACCGATAGGAGGAAATTTCATCCAACATCAGTGTGTGTGTGATCATCCGGAATAATCTTAAATTCAGACTCCAAAAAGGGATGTTCCTTCATTTCTGTCTATTGAGAAACTTAAGCACACAGAGAGAGTACAAACTGTTGAGTCCCAGCATACAGAGAAAGTACAAATTCATACTGGTACCTATACCATCGCCGAATTGATACGGCTAAGCACAAAACTGGGAAAATTGAAGGGTCTATAGGATACCACACATTCAAATTGAACCATACTTTCTTTCATTTGTTCTCCCTGTTCCTTGGGCAGATACAGGGGGACGTTCCCAAGAGGCTTGATTCACAAAAGTACTATTCATGTTATCTGGTCTCGAATAACCATGCCCTCCTCCACTCACCTGTGTTATTTTTATTACATCCAAAAACACAGATAACTGTTAGAGAGTGTCTACTCGGGAGGCGATAAAAGAAATGAACTTATGTAAACAACACCAAAACTGGCAGTTGGGAACGTAACAGCCAAGTTGCTAATCTTTTCTTTCCTGTTATCTTTTAAAGCAAAACAATAAGGAAACTCTCTACTGTCCATGAAGTTTGATTGGAGACATAGATCAACCAGGAAACAACTGGTATTAGCATTTCCTTGTCTAACTATTTAGTCTACATGTCTCTGTCAAATGTTAATCCCCTCCTTCCTAATTTGTTTGTTTAATTTTGACTTTTGCATGTACCAAAATATTTGTCTTATTTTAAATTGACTCTTTAAAGTTTCTATTTTTCCGTTTCTCTTTTAAGCAACAAAAAGCAAGTTCAAGTATGAAAGCAAGCATGAAGCTGATCAATAAAAAAAAAAAAAACAAGCATGAAGAAAGTGTACTCTCATCTAGTGCCAAAAGGATGGAGGGTATTCTTGGAAACTCAAAAAACATTTTACGGTAATCATTTTGTCCCCTTAAAAAGTTGGAATTCCAAGTTGCACAAACAGAATTTTTCTGAATTGGAGAAATTACATCAAGAAAGTACCATACCCTAAATGGAATTTAAGAACATAAAATCTGAACCGCTTTCTGATGCGGGTCATGAGTCTATAAAATGAAATTGATCAGAACTGAATGAAAGACCATAGATAGTACTAGTATAATGCATGATTTTATTGCAGAACGAAATCCACAAAACTTGAAAACACTATATGTGCGTGCATCATATTAAATGAATGTTCATCAGGGTGCTGAAATAGGTTCAGTCAAGATGATTTGAATAGTTTCACATTTTTACTCCGTTGGCATGCCCAAAAGAGCTCTTAAATCTCCAATCTGTAACTAAATCATGGCATAGTCCACTCACCCAAATCTAGACTTACATTCAACATTAAAGTAATCTAAATTCGAGCCTAGATTAAGAGGATAAACAACTTTCAATATAAGTGCCGTAAGTTCACTTACAGTTTCTAAACACGCGGACAGAATAGTCATGCCTGGCAATGCATCCAGACCACGCTGCAAATGATATGTAACATGAGAACCATATCCATATCTTGTGGGAGCAAAAAGCTAAAATCCACAAGGATAATCAGGGAAATTTTACAGATCCTACCTGGTTTTGCACTCGTGTCTTGTAAACAAACCCTCCAAAACAAAATAGTGCTGAGAAAACAACAAATCTGTTCCGCAAAAGTTGGTGCAAGACAAAAACATAAGAAACTACGAAAGAAATCAATATGCGATAAGTTAGAGGTTAATCAATCACATATAATTATATTAACCGTACCCCTCTATAACATGACCATGAACAATAACAACGTATCGTCGACATGGGAAACATTCAACAGAATAAAGTACAAATGGCCACACGATTGAACAAATCAGTTCACGGGGCAAAATAGAAAGATTAAGTTGAACTTGGCATACATAGAACTTATCACTCCAAATACAGCCCAACCTCTTATGGCATCTCCTTCTTTATGCTGCCTGTATTCTGTAACTCAAACAACAATCCAACTGGGGATTAGCAAATAAGAGGGTCAATTCGAAACCCAATAGTTAACATGAGCAAGTAATTCATTGCAGCTGGTTAGGCAGTAGAGTTGGACCTAAAAGGACTCAGGTATTTGGTTGATTTTCTGTAAACCATAATTGCCAACAAAATTATAACCAAACTAATTGCTTACCTGTGATCATTGACAAGTGTAGTGAACAGTGAAGTACAACAATCATTCAAGTCAGGAGAACTTCTCAAAATAATATCAAACCGATACGAAAGATGAAGATATTAATGCAAATACTCCCTCCGTTCCAAATTAAGAGTCCACTACGAAAAGTCGTGCCATTTTTCAAACCAAAAGATGAAGTACTTCCGTGTATCATTTTTTGAGCAAAAAAATTCAAGAAATAATATACGGAAGTACTTTATTTTTTGATTTGAAAAATGGAAAGAGAGAGAAAGTGGGGCTCTTATTTAGGAACGGAGGGAGTATCAAATAAGGATTCTTATGAAGTTCAGGGAAAACAACAAAAAAATCTAGGAGAATGCTGCTTCATCATATGATTCAGATACGCTCTCAATCACACTTATGACCAAAAACCTTGGGAGCAGAAAGACAAATAATTGCTCAAGTATTAGACTTAAAGATAGGGTGCTAGCAACGATTGCAAACAACAAACAAGTGTCATGCAATCCTGTAAGTGTAAGAAGTGAAGGGGGTTTCTCTACAGAAAGGGGACAGTTGCCAAATTCTTAAATTGATAATTTATGCCCTTCCACTCCAATAGAATCCTTGGATGCAGAGATGTCCGTAAGAATGTTTGTCTTCCTTCTCAAATGACTGAATACGCCAGAGCACGGAAATTATCAAGGCAACCAACTAGTTTCGCATCCAAAGCCCAAAAGGACAAAACAAGGAAAGAGGATTTACCAAATCTAACATGTGGACAACCCGATCCAAATTGAAGATCAGAGAGAGAGAGTAGCAAACTCGCATTAGAGAACAAACAGCTTAAATTTATGTTTGAAGCCAAAAATCAGTGTTGAATGACAAAGATGAGGACAAATCCAAGGTATAAATTTTACCCACTAAGAACCCGTTTCATCAAACTGCATTTTCTACAATGATGCAATTTCAAACGTACAATAAAGTCGTGCAAAATTGGTCAGATTGCCCGTCTAAGGGGTGCAAACTAAATCAACTACAAAACCATATCTGAGTGAAGAGGGACCCATTGGATTACCAAACCAGGTTTGGAAATAAACGAAAGCAAGCAGACAAGTGTGATATAAATAGCACCAACACGGACGCACAACACTTAACCAATACCCAAACAATAAAATATTAAAGAATTAAAGAACATGACAAGTTGGGGTCCTGGGGACACATTTAAAAATATACTACCACCATCCCAAAATGGATGTCCAAAAATCACTATTCACGCCTCTCGGAAAATCATCTCTATATTTTAAGCTATGATGAATTATACATGCAATATAGATCTTATTTGATAGATCTTGCTTAGTTTTACTAAACAAAGTTTTTAAAATTATAAGTATTATACATTACAAAATATAGATGATTTTTTGAGACATGAATAGTTGTTTTGGCCATCCATTTTTGGACGGAGGGAGTAGTATATATGTGTATTTTACTATAAAAACGATAAATAAATGTAAGGTTCTAGTTATAATTAAACTACCATATATGCCTTATTTCTATCATTTGCATCATTCACAAAAGTGTTACCACATGAAGCTTTTCAATTTTCATCATTCACATGTGTCTGATGAGCAACAAAACACCACATATTTAGTTTCGCGCCTCCAATGTATCCTAGGAGCATCCTAAGAATATCCAAAATGTGTTTTAGAGTGTCCATGTCAGACACATGTCCAGATAGTGTCGGTGTCTGACAAGTGTCTGATTCCTGTAGGCTGTAAGTGACCTCTGGCGAAGTGGTGTGCGGCATAGGTGCAAGCAAATAACAAAAAAAACTGAAATATATCATGAGGTAAATTTAAGCCTAGCACCCGGATCAGAAAATAATAATTTAAACTGTCACATCCTACATTTATGATTCTTTAACTGTCATCTCAAAAAAAAAAAAAAACTGCCATCGGAAAAAATGTTCCAGTGGCTTGTCAAGGAATGGACTTCTCACACCATATTTTTTACCTAGAAGGACTTTTGAAAGCAACATAATCAAAAAGCACTGGAAGGGCTCACTACCAGCTATGATTGATTGTGTTGATTCTGAGAGAGAGAAAGGGAACACTTACGACATATTTTTGTAAGAGTAAACTGAATGGGCTCATAACCCTGTACAGGGACAGTAATCTCTACTTCGTATGGATTATCACGAGCTTCCTCACCTGAAAAATTAGGACTAAAAAGTTCAAAAAATCGTAACTCTGGAAATAACATTTCACGACAACGACTGGCATGCATAAACCTAATCAAATAAGCATTTTTTGAACAAAAAACAATACATCTCCAAGCCACCATCAACATCGTGGGTGACAAAGTTGTTGGTTGGCTGCCAGTTGCTCCTGAGCCTGATAACCTAACCTCAAGGCCATGTTCTGGGGAGACCTACGACAAAGACCGATAAACAGGTACCTGATCACAAAATTCAAATAGCCAATAGGAGAATCTGAAGAAGAATCATATATTGCATTACCTTAACTGTTGGTTTCTGCACTAAATTTGAAAGGGAAGCAATTGCAGTCATATAAAGGGCAACCTGAGACTGTTCAGTTTTGAAGCTGCAAAAATGGAAATTCAAATTCCAATTATTGCTGCATAAAAGAGGCAAAAGTAAAACAAGAAACAAAAGTAACAGTGTCAAAATTACAGCCATTCTAGAAATCTGTATTCCAGTAACCTGTAGTGGCCAGGCATAAAGAAGAGGTTATGCTAATTATCATATTCATAATGCTAATTATCATAGGCAGAAAGATGAGGTTATGCTAATTATCATATTCATAATGAGGAAGTTGATAGGAGTAGGCAAAGGCGTGGAGGCACCTAAAAGACAATAAATGAATAAACAGTGTCTCACAGCTGCAAGCAAGCATATAGTGCCAAAATAAAGTGCAACAAGATCGCTCTACGAAAAGAGTGACACTTTGAGGGGTGAAAAGCAGGGAGGTAAAGCTGAATATAAGTTGTGTTACCAACTTATTCAGCCATGTGAATGGAGGCTATGAAGCACGGATACGGATACGAGATACGGATATGATACGATATGGATACGCGGATACGTGATTTTTCCAAAATGTCGGATACGATACGTTAGGGGATACGTTGAATATAAAAATATAACAATAAATAAATTGTATACATATAATTTTTAATTCCTAATATCCCACTTCGGAGTGTAATATAGGAGCTTTATGTGCAGTAAACTAGCAATATCAAGCTAAAACCAAGCCCAAATTCTCATCCTAGATGTGCATGAATATCAATGAAAAACTATTACTGTGCACTGAATTTATCGAATAACAAATAAATACACATAACCCTTCAGTTTGGTACAGCTTCTTGGCCAGATAAAAAAAAGATTAAAAACAAAATCTTGGCCAAGAAAATCAGTAACAATAACTGGGTTTTTAAATACCTAATATTTAACAATGAGAGAGAGAGAGAGAGAGAGAGAGAGAGAGATCTGCAGAGGCAGCAGCTTCTACGTCGATTGTTTGGGGAAAAACACTTATAAAGTCCTAATTACACTTGTACCCACATATTTCAAGTACTAACATATTTACCCCCACGCGTATCCGAAACGTATCCTAGCGTATCCAAAACGTATCCGAGAGTATTCCAAACGTATCCGAATTAAAAATAATAAATTTAAATTATGGATACTCTAAAAAACGTATCGGATACGTATCTGGAGCATATCCGAGCGTATCCGTATCCGATACGCGTATGATACGTGATACGGAGGCCAAAATAGAGTATCCGTGCTTCATAGAATGGAGGTACTGCAGTACAAGAAAAGGAGCATGTTGTTTGAATTCAGAAAACAATCTCCATTTCAGAAAATGTCAATTCAAATAGATACTCCACAGTCCACACATCACGAAATTCTAAGTACAGTCATAATAGCGGCTATCAAAAAAAAACCAAAGCATAAAACAATTTCATCTTCAAAGCCATTAAGTTTGTTGCAGCAATCTAATTCATTCAGCTGAAAGGGACTCTGTCTTGTACGATTGATATGTAACATATGTGTCTAATGGAGACATTAGGAGACATGATGGATGAATGAGCAGAATGGATGTTTTCCAAAACAGTATGACATTGAGTAACAAAATGACTGTATGTCGAGGTCTAATAAAGAATAAGGAAGGATGAATTTTAGATGCCTACTCATACAATCTCATCACAGGAACAAAACAAAAGTATACACAAAAAGCAGATATTAAAGAAGGGTATAAAATGCAGAGCAAAAGAACACTTGGTTCCTTTCCTTCACCTAAATTCATGGTGGGACTTCTCGAAACCAAACTGAGTCAAGCCATTGTATACCTGACAATTCACAAGAAGAAAAATTATAAGACACGTAATGAGCCTGTATACAAAAATATATATATCTCCATATTTCTGGCAGTGAGAACAACAGGAAAGTTACTTACTAATTCCCATGACCGTGGATGAAAACCAACAGTGAAACCTTCAAATACTCGAAGACCCTGTTTCTCGCACGGAATGGCAAGTTCAACAAGAACTCTGGATGCAGTTATTGTAATGTGCGTTTTCAGTTACAGCCATTCAAATTGCGAAGATAACACAAAATGCATAAAAGAATTCTTTGTAAACAAATTACATAAAGAATTTAAATGTGCAGTTCGTTAATGCTCAAGATTGTTTTGAAGATATACAATAACTTAGCATTAAGAAATACCTCAGCACAAGTAATTTACTATCCATGTCCGGCCCCAACAACAGGCTTTGATTCTTTTTGCTTTGAACAGCGAAATTTTTTTCATTCAACTGCCTTTGATTCTTATTCATAAATTTTTTCCTTTTCCCTTTCTTACAACCAGAAGGGTGGTATACACTGTGTGTGCATCGTATAATGCTGCTGTTCAATTTAGTTTTGTGGTAAAAAAATTTTGGCTATTAGGGTTTTTTGATATCTAATTCAGGATCTTCCACATCCCACATTAACCATTTTTTTTTTTATTCCAATTTACTAGAAAGCATAAAAAGCAATGCGCTGGCCAGGCAAAGTCCCAAAACCAGTCTTCCATTTGACTACAAGGCAATCCTATACCAACTCCCATACAATCCTAATTAAGTTATAACATCTCTAAAAGGGCAAAGGAAAATTTTAAAAACTGGAAATGAAATTATTGATGACATTATTGCACTAATAAAAAAAAAAGCATTTGTTAAAGTTAAGTAATGAAAGGCCTTCACCCAAATGAATCACCATTAGCAGTGGAGACAACATCAAAGCAATGTTTCCCAATACCTTTTCCCGTTAATAGTTGTTTCTTGGTATGCCCAGAGATTGAATCTTTGAAGTTTGTTCATATGGCAGAGAAAGAGAGAGAGAGAGAGAGAGAGAGGGAGGGAGGGAGTTTCTAATGGGGCATCCAAAATTCTGTACCAGTTACAACGTGTATACATAGAGCAGTTATTATGTCTTTGTAGTGGGTACAATTTTGCCCATAAGAGTTGAGATAAGAGTAATGTAACCGGCAGGGAAATTTTAGGAATTCGTAAGTGTGAAGGAGCTTCAAAAAAGGGAGACATTTCTCCCTTTCTACATTAGAATAGATAACATCACATCACTCTTTACTAATGAGGGCTATTCAGCGAACACAATATCCAACAGTCGCAGTTTTACACCAATAAAACAAGACACTACTTTTCTTTAACTAATCAAAATTACTACCACCAGATTTTGATAGAAGTATAGTTGTAACTTGTGAGCAACCATAAGAAATGACATGGTTGTACACAACCTTAGAAGCCTTAAGATTATGGTGGTAGCACAAGGCACACTTGTGTAACTACGTACGAATTTTCTCACTTGGTTTGTCAAGTCCTAATAATCCAATTAACATCAAATCAACCATGAGGCCTTAGTGCACTTTCCATGCAGAACATAATCCCATTCCCCGTTGTCATCTCCATCTTATAGGGTTACAGATAATGACAAGCCATCTTTCATTACCTTGAGAGTTTTGAGAACACAGTGAACAACCATGGTGGAACTCAAATACCATGCCAATTTCAAAAGCTGGGGGATCTTTGGTCGAAAGGGGTTTGAATGCATGAATATGCCTTAGCAGAAATTTGACCTTTGTCAAGTAAACACATAAGAAGTTCTCGAATTGTAGAACCCCATTTCTGACTGAAAATATTTTACAGCATATATGAAAGATCCCACACCAATGTCCCTTTCAGATTATGAACCCATTTCACTATTAGCTTCCATTCGGTCTTTTAGAATGTCGATTCGCATATCCCTCCCCACCAGTCGCCTGCTGCTTGTGATGATCTTTCTTTGCTTTTTTATCTTTTTCTTTTTGTTTTTTTTTTTTCCCTCACACGTTAAATAATATACTTCTTAAATTTAGAACAGGCCTAATCCCAAAGAAAGAGGGAACGATCTTCATTCCTGATTTGTTGTATTGATCTCTAACATGTTCCATAAAGATACCCTTTCACGGGACAGTAAAATAGGAGGCGTAAAAGAGCAAATAATGGCATCTTCAGCAAAACAGCTGATATGGCACGCATTGGTGGCAGATAGTCATGGTATGTAAGTATTAAATTTAGGTAAAGGCAAAACCATAGTCAGAAAGACCTGCAAGTTGACTCGTATGTCACATTGCAGATGCATCCAAGTCCACCTGATACATGGAAAGCAATTTTTAATTCAAATAATAAAGAAGACACCTAATAGAAAACACGACGAAAAGAATACAACGTTTAGTTATTCAACCATATCTATCCCTCGTATTTAAAATTAGAAACATGAAAAATAAATAAATAAATAAAATCTAAACACCGTGTTACCCAAAAGGCAACCCAAGAGGGGTGAATTGGGTTACTAATAAAAATACCGAAATAAAGAATTACTAATTGAATGACTGACATAAAAGCATGCTGCCCACAAAAAGCCAACACGGCCATGATCTGGCTTAAAAGGGACTAGTCTACTAGGGTCCTCATATCTAGCGAATCAGCTCCAACTTTATTTCGGCATGATGAGTGAGG
Source organism: Vaccinium darrowii (assembly GCA_020921065.1). Taxonomy (NCBI): domain Eukaryota; kingdom Viridiplantae; phylum Streptophyta; class Magnoliopsida; order Ericales; family Ericaceae; genus Vaccinium; species Vaccinium darrowii. Next base: position 19,696,605 of record CM037158.1, on the reverse strand, counting down.
TCGATCTCGCTGAGGGGGTATGTCTTTGTCAAGTCCGAGATCTCTGTTGCCTTTCAAAAAAAAACAAAAAAAAAAAAAATGGACTAGATCTGTCTGGATTGGATCAACTAGAAGAGTAGAAGAGGAATCAGTCTAGAGGCTGTCCATTGGTAGAGCGTTTCGACTCTTGCCTCTATTGTCATAGAAGTAGCTCTAGAAGCAGACGATAAGACAGAACATATTAATGCAGATGTGCCGTCTTCATCTTCATCTTCAATAGCATAGCGACCCTGGATAGCAATCCCTAGATAGGGTAGCTGCCGTTAAAAGACTATAAGTAACAGCATTTTCGCTGTTGTTCGCTATGCTCTTACTTTAATAGTATAGTACTAGGAAGAATTTCAAGATTAATCTTTTCTCAGAGAAGAAGCAATGATGTGGCAAATTTGAACTTTTGAACAAACACAGCTACAAGAAACTTTTTGTTAGGCTCCAAGCACAAAAACATAATGTTTGGTCATTTGCCCATGTCGTTAGAGTAGGACTTCCATTCCACAAGTTGAATAATGTTAGGAAATTCTCAATTGCCATCAATCATCATGTTACAAAAATTCCCAGTTTCACATACAAGGCTATCAAACATAAAACATTTTTGTGGTTGCAAAATATAGGCATAGCCACAAGGGTCATTAATTACTTAATCATAAAGGAAGTGAAAATATACCTTTACATTCACCATTCGGACAACTCCCACATATGATGTTAACCTGAAATTCAGTCAGGAAAGCTTTTACATAATCTATTAGTACAATGAACAGAAATTCACAGATTCTTGTCACGATTAATGCGTCCTAATCTTCCCCCACACCCCAAAAAAAGGGGGAAATGTCACTTTTGCGAGTGTTGTCATACAACCCTCTGAATCTTATCAAAAACTAAGTTCATGAACTGATCAAAAAGGGGGAATATCATACCACTAACCTTAGCTGTTCGTCCCATTTTGTCATAACTATGCTCGCAATTTATCAAATCGCCATTGTAAAACTCCTGTATGAAAAGCAAATTTGACTAGATAAATATTAATTTGTACAAGTGGGAATGTCACATGAGCTCAAGCACACAAGATCCATATAAGATTAGCTACCAAACTTCCAGAATATAAACTAGGTGGGCAAGCGTTTCACAGAATTCGAATTTAACTTCATCATCGCACTGCGTGGAAAGCCAACAAGGCCAAGAAGTGTAATGTTTGAGAGCAAAGCAGTTATGACACTCTAGAAGTTAAGAGCTGTGAAAGCAGAGGATCTACGTCATTTCCCAAACCGCACTGTCTGACTTTTTAAGCTTCAACAACGTTGAACTCAACTTTACAGCAACCCAAAAAAAAATATTCTAACCGATAATAAATTTTATTTTTCTTGATAAGTAAATATATATTAGAAACAAGGCATTAAGGGAGCCACCCATGTACAAAAAAGGCAATTACAAAATAGCCCTATACCCTACCACTAGTATTATTATGAATATGATCAAACCAATCTATGAATTGGTCAAGGAAAGGATTACATTCCCCCTTGATCCAAAAACTCTTGATCCTCGATAAAAGGTATGCCATTCACGTAAAACCCATTTTGCTTGCTCAACCCCTCTCTCAACGGAAAAATCTCAGTGCTTCCCAATTACCAAACTATCTTGCAAGTCCTCTCTCTCTCTCTCTCTCTCTCTCTCTCTCTCTCTCTCTCTCTCTCTGCATCACAATGAACTTATCACCTACCACCAATGAACTTGTTTTATAATTACAAGATCAGAAGAACAAGTTTATACCGTCTGAGCACTCCTAGGGTGCGATGTATATATCTCTAAGAGAAAACTGTAACTACTAAGCCATCAACTAATTAAATACACCATTCCCTTCATATGACTTACCTGAACGAAATTAAAATGGCCTGAACCAGCAACAAAATGGTTAAACTTGTCAAATCTGCCAAAATCCAAGTATCCCTGCAATTTGGTCAGCACATCAATTCTTGGTCGATTAAATTGTCTAAACTACAAAGTGCATAAAAACCCTGGGTCTAACATGGGAGCATCAAACGTTTTTGTGTCTCGAATTTGGTGGATGATTGTACAGCTTCAACATGGGGAAGCTTCGAAGCTGAGTACCCTCTAGCACACCATATCAGAATATACCATATTCATCTGCTTGGTGGCATTGGATAATCGCTGACCTTAATGCACAAAATGGCTGTTTCAGATGGCAACACCAAGTAGCAATCCACCCTATATGCTGTCTTACTATCCACAAACTTGTATGGGACACCAAGGCCCATGTAGCATTTGCAGTACATACAATCCCGCAAAAAACAACTCATTTGGAGATTAACACAAGCTTTAAATTCCTTTTCTACCATAATCTTGCAGCAAAATCCGAGTGACTACAAAGTTCCAGTGAAACCAGAAAAGGATTCATAAAGGAGAGCGACATTTTTAAGTTACATAGTAAAACTGAATCATGTATGCAATTGGACTAGTCTGCAATGGAGCAATTATTCACAAAAAGGAGAGAGATGAAAGTAAGTTACATAATTACATAGGATATGAATCTACCTGGCCTTGAATAACCCATGCTATATATGGCTCTTAGAACAAGAGTAATTTTCTTTAAATATAGAAGAGGAGGCAGGTACTCATGCTGAAAAGAAATTATTCCCTCCATAACACTCAAACAATTTACCAGAAAATTGAAAATGGAAAGTAACAACCTAAGATAAAATGCAGAATCATCCATCCACTTTATTTATCCAACCAACAACAAATAGAGCCTATGAACTCACATATACCACCATGATAAGATAATTGCAAATCAGGTGTCAGCGAATACCGTCTGTGATCTGCTTTCCACATCTTTACAAAATCGAACCACCAAATCAGAATCCTGAATAATTGAAAAAGGCATGAGATATAGATCTCTGAAAATGCTTACTAATGGCCAATACACTGATGCTCGTGACGAATCACTATATACCTTCACTTATCACGGAAATAAAAAACTGATGTATGATTGTAATTCAAGACAGTACCTTCCCCTCATACTCGAATGGCTGTCCAATCCAACTACTCTGAGCAGAAAATTAATGGAAAACTATGTCCAAAATCATTTCAAAAATTCATGCTTACAGTCATGTCTTCTAAACAGATGGTCGCAAGACTGAATAAAGGAAGAGGGTTTTGTGCATTAGGTAGCTGATAGTGAGCACGTAAAAGACCTCGTTAGATCCTTATGACGTGAATATGAATATGAGTTATCTAGGGCATTCCCTTCATACGACGCATTGCGTTGCGCCAGCCTCAGGGTGCTCAAAAAAATTGCTAGGGGCATCACATTGTCGCCTGGGTGCGGCGATAAATGAGCAAGGGTTATCACGTCTACCTGAATGAGGGCAAGTCAAGAAGTTTGCCCAAGATTGTTGGCTTCTGCTCACTAGCTAGAATATAGGGTCGTTGACAGGTTAAACCTTGGAGTTAGGGTTTTCTTTTTTTCTTTTTTTCTTTTTGGCAAAAAACCTTGGAGTAGTTGATTATCTACTCTAATATATAAAGGGAGAAGCCATTTTGGGGAGACGATATTTTTTAAGCAGTGTCACAAAAGTAACTTCCACTTTTGCCCCCCAAAAGAATATGTTTTTACAACTTTTAATGTGACATCAACTGACTATATTAAGGGCAAAGAAGTAAAATCATTCACAACCTAACCACCCCACACCCCTGCGTCTTCCTAAAAGTTTCAGTCAAAGAAAAACATAAAATCCTTCGCCAACCCAACCCCACACCCCCACGTCCCTGAAAGTCAGGAAAAACATTCAGTGTGCATCTACAAAAGAGTCATCAACTAGCTTTTCAATCGGTGAGTTTTTTTGTCAATTTTATGCCAATCAACAAATTAACGTTTTTCTCTTCTACTTTTTCCCCTCTCTCACAATGCAGCACTTGCACTCATATTGTGAGTGCCACCCTTCCACTCACATTGTGAGTGCCACCCTTCTAGTATGATTAAGAGGAGGATATTATGGTTTGCTTACAAGAAACTAAGTGGGTTGAAGAGAGAGCTAAGGAGATACAGAATACTGGGAATAAGCTTAATTATAATGGGAAGGACAGGCATAAAATGGTATGGGACTAGTTGTAGGGAAACACCTTAGAGATTCTGTAATGACGGTCATTAGAAAAGGAGCTATGATAATATCAGTTGAACTTCTTATCGGGGAGACTGCTATAAGTGCCCATTGGCCCCAAGTTGGTATGGATGAGCATCTCCCCAAGTTGGTTTGGATGAGCATGCGGAATAACAGTTTTGGGATCGAATGGATGAGATGGTACAATGAATACATTTGGGAGAAAAGATATCTAGACGCGATGATTTCAACGGATATCTAGATTGTAAAACCGGACCAAAGAGTCCTGCTTTAAATCCTAATGAAAGATAAGGATAACAAGACAGTAAAACAGGTCCAAAGAATCCTGCTTTTATATCCTAATAAGTGATATTTAGATGTAGTGATTTCAACGGATATCTAGATTGTAAAACAGGTCCAAAGAGTCCTGCTTTTTTAAATCCTAATTGTCCAGAAGACCAACCACTCATATTCCTGAAGGGACTTCAACCTACAAGCCAAGGACCTCTAACAGCAACTTCATTGCTTCCAAAGTTATGATAGAGAATGGTTACAAACCTATCAATTGATGAGTGATACGTGCATGCCAACATTTAAAAATAGATTATGCCTACTCTGATGCGACTAGAATTTCCAGTGCCAGTGAGAAGGATACAAAATCATAAATGTGACCAGAATTGTCAAGGGCATAGCAGTTGGACCCCGGAACCCCAATTGACGCAGTTCGGCATACCTGGAGCAAAACAGCTGACAAGAAAATGGAACAATACCATAAAGACAAGAACGACCATATTTACCAGTAGCAAAAGCGAAACGAAACTCTTAACGGTCAGCCGTAACCACACCTGTAGCTGAAGTTAAAAAGAGACGATACAACAAATTTTCTTCTAATGGGTTTCTTGTTTTCCTCATCTTCTGAAAACCTCAAGAATGCCCTGATAAGAAAAGTTATATGAGCTATGCACAAACAGAATATCTATAATGGCCAAAACCTAAGACAGATGATACAACAAATTCTGCAAGTTCCCTAGTGATGATTGAGTTCTCACTTCTCAGTGAAAGAAAGACTAGCGAATTGAATTTGAAATAGACCATTGCATATTCCAGGTTTTTATACCAGACAAAGCATCCCTAACAATTAAAAAGAAAAAGATAAAATTAGGAATGAGAAAAAGAATGCCAAGGAAATAAGCAAACTACACAACATAATAATTGGAGATTATTATGACTACGGAGGAATATGAAATTCTTCCGATTAGTGTTGGGGCAGAAGCCTAGAAAGCCCACCGCTTCAGACCCGTAAAAATATGCCAAAAAGAATGCCACCCCTAGATGTATAATAGAAGACATCATGTGTGAAAATACTCCCTCCTGAAGGTGCGTTTGTTTACTTATAGACCCCAAATTACTCTGTTTCCCATTAGAAGTGCAAACAGAGAGTGAAAGGGAGAGAGGAGACGACGACGAGAGAGAGAGCGGGAGGGAGGGGCTTACCTGTTCGATTTAAGAATTTGGGCCGACTCTGCAGTCCTCATCAAATGGGAAGAAGGTGATTTCATAATTTTTTTTTATTTTTTTTAAATGTAAATCAGTCGTCAATCAATATCCTACCGAAATGTATTAAGTGAAAAATCCTATACTAATTTTCTAGACTTTTCAATTATGAACAATGATACATACACACCCACTCGGACACACTCTGCAACACCCCCTCTCACATGTGAGAGGACCCACCCGGGAGGGACCCACCTCACATGTGAGAGGGGGTGTGGCAGAGTGTGTCCGAGTGGGTGTATCTGTATCATTTTTGTTCAATTATTTATTACATTAAAAAAAATGACGTGGCACATTAACAATTGCGACCCCACCATCTTAAATTTTCCGCCCACCTTTGATATGTGATCTTTCTATGGTGCCCCAGTGTGGTATTGCGGCATCGGTGCCTCACTAAATTTGGACTATTGGATCTATAATAAACGAATATCAGCCATTGGATCCCAAAAAATAAGTGGTTTTGCCAAAAAAAAATGAGGTGATTTTGCGATTTTTCCGCCAAAAAACTCACACTTTACTTACCATGAACACTAGAAATATATACTACCAAATAAGCTAAGTATTACTACATAATAAGACAACACTTGCCACGAAATAAGAGAATACTTACCACAAAATAAGGCGACTGGTCAATCCGGTAGCAAGTCACCATTTTGAGCAGGAAAATTCTTACTTTTTGGGGTGTTATAACACCACATCACTTTTTACTTAATCCACTCTGAATTTTTTCCTTTAGCTAAGCTTTTTTGTAGTGGGCGACATTAAAAAATAAGGTTAAAAAAATGCTTTAGCTAAATTTTTTAATTTGTGTAGGTATATTTCTTAGAACAATTTTTTTTGAAATAAAAAATATTAATTGTATAATAATAATAATAATAATAATAATAATAATAATAATAATCATCTCTAAATTACATTAAAATAATTTTAAAGAATTTACCTTTAAATAATTATTAAATATATGATGACCATGTGAAAAAATGATATTCATTTATTATTTTTGATAATTTGCAAAAATATTTTTTATTTAAACACATGCTACAATAATTGTAATAACAATGTTGAATGAAAAATAATAAATCAATAAGTAATAAATATTAAATAATTTAGTAGGACCTTCCACTGAATTAAGATAAAGTATTTAATACAATTAGATTATTCAATCAGATTTAAATGCAAAACAATAAATTAAATTTATTTTTGCAATTGATTAACGTGGTATTGTGACGATTAATAGTTGAAATTGGCATTGGGTAGTGCTCGATTGACGATTAATCACAATTATCGGTTGTAGTCAGAGTCATTCAACTAAGGCTAAGTTTTTCATTTGATTTTAGCAACCCAGTTGCTAAAATCAACAATGATTTTAGCAAATGAGTTCAGCAGGTGCTAAAATCATGGTATTTCAAATCAAAAAATTAAGTGTTTCCGTGAATTATTTTTTGAAATTTTCACACCGAATTAAAGTACACGAGGAGTACTTTAATTTGGTGCGAAAAAAATCGAAAAACGATACACAGAACCACTTCATTTTTTGATTTCAAAATCATAATTTTAGCACCTGCTGAACTCATTTGCTAAAATTATGTTGATTTTAGCAAATGAGTTCCTAATATCAAAAGGAAAACTTAGCCTAAGAGTTTAAGTGATTGATCAAACAATTTTAGAATTAAGCAATATAATATAAGTTGCAAATCTAACAACTAATAATCAATGATAAATAGGGATGATTGAGCCAACATTGATACAATTAGCTAAAATTAATTGGTTAATATCATTTGATATTATCAATGTTACTACTAAATGTAGTAGTTAACAGTAGTGTTGGTTGATAGCGATCAATGAGTGATTGATACAAATGGTTAATGTAGTAGTTAATAAAATTGGCTAAAATGAATTGGTTAATTTAGATTGATATTATCAATATTATTACTTAATGTAGTACTTCACAGTAGTGTTGGTTGACAGAGATCAATGAGTGATTGATACAAATGACTAATGTAATAGTAACTACTAACTATTGATCTATAAGCCCTCATTCAATATATTATTTAGTTTGATTAATTATTAAAGATAAGTATGTTTCAAGTGCAAGATAATACAAATTAAGTACAACTAAGAGACATTAAATATATTGGTAGTTATGTTCTTAATTACCCTTATTATAGTGCATTAATGTTACATAAATGTATACATACCCGTCATTAATGTCATACTTACCATAGAATAAGGTTATGAATACCACGCCATCTGATTTTTTTTACAACCATAACAAGTCGTATGTTGTGTGAACATACTCCAGTTTCTTCTAGTACTTACCTTTTGGAAAGGAAAGAGTTACTCCGTATTCAGACATATTATAAAAGTGCAACAACTTTAAATTTTTGCTTACCTACCACGCATTGTGCCATCAATGGAATTAAATTTCTCCTACATACCTTAAACTACTAAAAAATCATTCTCAATCAGATTGTAGCAAGTCTTTTCAACTATTCCATACATCTTCCTTCTTGTCTCACAAGAAAGCTCAGATCTTCATTCAAAAAGCTATGGAGCTTTGAAGAACAACAAATTGAAGAGCTTCTCCGAGTAAGTTTCTCCGAAATATGTATGCATTAGAATGGTGCTTTTTTGCAGCAACTTCATCAACCATTTTTCAACTCTTAAAGTGAAACTGTTAAAAGGAATTATGAGGAAATAGATGATATATTCAATGAAACATACTTACTAAGAACTGGATATGTGTTTACTAAAAATTGAATCTACTTACTGTGACTATATGACGTGTTTATTAAAAACTGGACATACTTACCACAACTACAGGGCATATTTACTATAAAAAAAAAACTGGACCTACTTACCATAGTTAGATTAGTACCTTAGACGTCCATAGAACCTATTTTATAATAATGCTCTAGGGATGCTCAGTGATTAATTTATTGGAACCTATATTTATAATGCTCTAGGGATGCTCAGTGATTAATTTATTAAGTTGACCACCACATTGATCTCCTTTTGGAGTTACATATCTAGCTATATACTTTTAAAATTTTGGTTGCACGTGTTGCCAATCCCAAAGCAAATCTAACATTTTTAACTCACTGATTTCCAGATTTTGCTCCCCACTATATATATTCAAACATCATTCTCAAGTCTACCTACCTTTCTCGAAATGGATTAGGAACAGATTATAACCTGCTTATGCAATAGAAGCTATAGGAGCATAAAGTAATTACCCACGCCTTGGAGAAGAAACCTACTTCGAGTGACAATATAGAAATTCAAGATATCCGTGTTTCGTTATTTGTTAGCATGTATACATCATGCCATCATTGGCCAATTTGGAGCAAATCATAGAACTTCACCATTTTATTATTCCATCAATATATACATGTAGACGTTTGATATAATTAAACCCATTACTATGGTAGTGCTTATAGCAAGATGTTGGTGAAAATGCATTGTCAATTTACAAACACCATATTAAACATAGAGACATTATATATGAGGAATTTGTACAACAAGTTCCCAATTAGGGTTTAATCGAAGTAAATTTGAAAAAAATTTGTTAATTTCTTGTTCTGTATCAAAAAAATGATTCTTAGGGCTTCGAAAAGAAATTCTAGTTTACAGTACACTCTAAAAATAAAGGACGAACAAAGAGAGTAGTTCTTGGTCGTTTTCTTCAACCAGAGGAAGAAGAATAGGAGAGAGAGAGAGAGAGTTATTTGCTGGAATGGAGAGAGTGAGTTGAGGAGATCCCGGTATTGGGTAGGCCTTCTGTTCTTGTAGTCAATCTGAAGCAATGGAGAGAGAGAGAGAGTTACAGCTTCAACCCATGGCCAACAATGGTGGTCGGCGTCTGTTTCAGAAGAGATGAGAAGCGCGAAATATTTTTAGGGCTTTCAAAATATTTCAAATGGTCTATCCGGTAATAGGAGAGAGAGGGTGGGAATGATGAAGGGCTGAGATTAATTTGGGAGATCCAACTGTCCAAAACAATTGGGGGCACTGGAGCCCCAATATCACTTTGGGGCACCACAGCCGGATCCTTGATATGTAAGGCTCACTTTTCACACCATTGAGAGACTCTCCCGGGAAAAGAATGATGAATAGCATAAGAATATTTGTTGAAGGAAAATTTCTTGCACCAATAATTATTTGCTATCAAGTCCCGATCACAATAGCAATGTTGCCAAATGTGTGCAACCACCATGGTAAGTCAACCTGCAGTAAGACATTACAAATGTTTTTTATCGGGCGATCTCATTACTCTCATTGTAATTTTTTAATTTCTCAACTTGGTAGGAACTATGTTTGCATGAATTTGAAAATTACATACATGTAATGTTTCAATAGTTCTAAATAATACTTTGGCAGAGATATTATAGTTCGAGTTCTATAACAGGATTGATGAATTTTGAGTTTATGTTTTTCTTCATTAAGGATGTGTGGACACCCCTTCGAGGAATTCGATTCCGAGTCGTCACCCGGGTTTTAGCAGATTGTCCCCAAGGAACCGAACTCGAATGACTCGTGCCTCATTTTTAGATAAGGTTTTCAATACCAGCTCGTCTTCATCGTACTACATTAGGTTCGGGAGCTTGGTTATGAGGGAGAAGAGTTTTGTGGTACCCCCCTCGCCCGATTCGATGACCGGTCTCTACTTAGCATTTGTGTGATTTGTAAATTGTTTATATTCCACTTTGAGCAAGTAAACGGGATAGGGAATGGAAACAAGTAAATAAATATTCAAACATAACTTAAGTAACAATGGATGCTTGTGCTTTGTACAATGCGTATGAGATATGAACATGATATGACGAGATGAATAGTAATAAATGGCTATGAAATAAGGGCCTAAAGACAGAGACCATAATGTTAGACAAGGATCAGAAGCAACAATATGAGATATTATGGAAATGGGGACTATTTTGAACAAAAAACAACTTTTGCCTCTGGAATGGGTTTGAGCGCTGAAAGATGGCTTTGAGCGCTCAAACTTGTCTCTTTGGACATTTTATGTCTTGCTTCTGATTTGTTGAGAAATGGTCCAAAGGTCCACTGTTTGCTTTAAAAACTCATGTTGTATCACAGAATTGAGGTTCAAGCCACCGTTTGAATACTATTCCAAGGAGAGACAGAAAATCAGAGAGCGAACAAACTAGTATGGCAAAGATGCCCCTGGATAGGTTTGAGCGCTCAAAGGAGTGCTTTGAGCGCTTAAAGTTGCCAATTTGAGCTACTATCATTTTTATTTTGATGTGTGATATAGTGACCTAAAGGCCTTGTTCCTATTCAAAGCTTCATATTTTGCCACTGGTTTCAGATCAAGATCATCATTTTAAGCACAACTTGGACTTGACTCATGAGATAAATGGAAGTTGAATGAATTGATTTTGATCCAAAATAGCTTATGGAACCTTTTGAAGATGATACAAACATAACATAGTGATCAGGAATCAAAAAGGACAAAACTGCCCCTGGACCAATTTGAGCGCTAAAAGGTGATGCTTTGAGCGTTGAAACCAGTTATTACTTGTTTGAAAAGATTTTTGTCATTGCAACATGTTTAAGACAAATGTAGACCCAAAGTTGATATGAGGAACCAACTTAGGCCTACTGGCTTTCCTTAGGGGGGCTCAACAACATTTGTGATAGTGTTTTTCTACCTTTTTGCTTGAAAAATAGCTTGAAAATGGGATTTTTGACTTGTTGGTGGATGATCAAGGCTGATTTCTGAGCTATTTATGACGTGTGAGTGGTTTTGAAGATGGTTTAGGAGTCATAGGCTCTGGACCTTATGATTTTCTAAGAAACCATGTGGTTTTGGCTCTAGAAATGAGACCTTTGGATGGATGAAAGGTTGATCAAGGTTGTCTTCAGGAATATAGGTGGGGAATGAGTGGCTTTAGACCTGGTTTAGCGGCTATTGGTACTATAAAGCTTGATTTCTTAAAGACTCATGTGTATTTGGCCTTAAATGAGGGGTTTTGGAGTATCTGAGTACTTGAAAAAGGGATGATCAGTGAGGAATAAGGACTGATTAAGGTTGGTATACAGATTTGATTTCTGGACTGTAGGCTTAAGAAGAGATGGTTTTTCTAAGAACCCCTATGATTTTAGGGCTTAGAAAGGAAGTTTTGTGGTGTTTTGAAGCTTAAGTGTGATGGATGGTAATGGCTATGGAAGAGAGAGAAGCCAAAATGTGATTGGAGTGATGAGAGAGAGTGTTTGAGGCTAATGGGTTGTGTTGGAGTGTAACCCAGACAATGAGTGTGTATAGGGGGTATATATAGATGAATTTTAGAGAGAAAAAAGTGGGTTTAAAATTCAAATTAAGGGTTAGGGTCATCTAGAGGCCATTAAAGGGTGTTTGGGGGTAGATTTAGGAAGATTCGAGGGCTGGAGAATGGTTATTTGCAAAAGAATCTCATGATTTGGTGTTAGAAATGCTATGCAAAAGTCTACCGTGTGTAGTGGGTTTGTGCGCTCAAGCCTCAAAGGGTGGGTTTGAGTGCTCAAATGTACATTGAGTGCTCAAAGGGGAGAGTTTGAGCGCTCAAGGGGGCTTTTGAGGGGGTTTTTGGTTTTTAGTGGTTTGATGATTTCCAAGAACTTTTTCAAGCTTCCAAGGTATTTTGTTGGTCCAAATTCATCATTGAGATTGCTAAGGACTTTCATGAGCTCAAATTGAGGTGTCTACAGGATGGCTACTTGATAGCTTAAAATTTACTTATTTTCATTGTGATTTTCACCCGTTCTAGTCGTCCACGTTTGAATTATTCGTAAATAGGAGTTCCATTAGTAAGCAATAAAATTTCTTATTTTCGAGTTTAAAAATAAAAATAAAAGCAACCTTCTATCTGGCCTCTGTACTAGTAGTGGAGTTGCTTGCTACTTTCAAGCAGAAAAGGAAAATTGAGCAAGCCAAAGGAGAAAGAAGTTGTCCCCTCCTCTCTGGTAACCAACCGCCGCATATGTAGAAAAAGAGGGAGTGGGGAAGGAAGAAAAAAAATCTGTGACACGGAGATTGAGTGTTAAGGTATAGGTTCGAAGAATAATTGGTTAATACTAATTCGTAACTTCATTATTTGGTGTATGCTCTCCTTTGCATTAAACGGGTTCAACGCTAATATATACTATATTGTAGTGGTTTAGAAATTATTTAGGAAACTACAATGGAGTATCATTTTTCAAATACTAGTAGTGCAAGGCATTATCTAATTAAGTATTTTTTTAATCAAGCACTGGAATTATGAAAAATTTGAAGTTCGGCTCATTTATTATCCTCAATATAGAAACGATTAATCTTTGTGCACCTCAAAGAACCAACAAAATTGATGATGTTACTGAGAGGGTGCGCAGATTCAATTATTCGACATTTTTTTTTAGTGTCCAAATGGCTACAATTAGGGATGACAATGGGAACGGGTTGGGGCCAGAGACTATTATTCCCGTCCTGTCCCCGATCCCCAATGGTGATTATTTTTCCCTCTCCATCCCCACCCCAAATGGGAAACGAGGATCCAAAGAGGGAGTTTCGGAAAAATCGGATGACAAAAGAACAATTTAAAAAAAAAAACTGAAAAAAAAAAACCCAGAGAAAGCCATAGCAATTGCAAGAGAGCATAAACTCTGGGCTATACTCGAGTACCAACTAAAAGCTCAAAGGCATAAAATAACATACGTAGTAATTCACCAAATTCACCAGCTTGCCGACTTAGCAACTTATAAATATGGGGTATGTAGCTAACTTGAGACTTAGCAGCTTATAAATATAGGGTATTTAGCTAAATTCATATATATATATATATATATATATATATATATATATATAAGGAGAACTTCTCCTCCGGACTCTAGACCTCCGGTCCTCCATGATCCGAGCATTTTTTTAACGATCCAAAACGTCTATCTACAATTTTTGCGAAAAACTGCTTGGATCAAGCCCTTCTAGGTATTTTTTTTTGAAAGATTTCCCGCATGGACCCTTGAAAACACCTTCTGAACACATTGGACGGTTTGGATTTTCCAAAAACAATTTTTAAAATTGAAAAAATCAAATTTTTCCTTAAATTCGGGGGTCTGGATAGGAAATTTTCCGTTTATATATATAGGGCAAATATTAATGCCAAAACTATTTTTGTTAGTGTCAAAACTCTAGTGCATAATAGGCTTGTATTATGTGCAAAGTACAAGCTTTTTATGCACTGGCGTTTTGGAACCAACAAAAACAGTTTTTGCATTATCACTACCCATAAATAAAAATGGGGATTAGAAGATGGATCAGATTAGATTGAGGGTGGGGATACACCTATCCCCCCATCCTTCCCGATCCCCGAAATCTCTGAAAAACAATCCCTATATCCTATCCGATACCCGAATAGACTTCCAAAAATGCTGATCCATTCGGAGCGGGGATCAGATCGGATTCGAACGGGTAATAGAAAATTGCCATCCCTAGCTACAAGCACCCAAAATTTGGAGCTCTTGGTTGGGAAGAACAATCATTAACTTTTGGGTTACCAATATGGATTGAGAACGAATACAACCAAATACCTATAGAGGGGAATGACTACAAACAAATACTCATAGAGGGTAGAGAAATTTCCATGGAAAGGAAACAAATCACCATGAAAGGAGGTGAACTGCACTAAAACAAATCTGAAAAATGATACTCAGCCACCAGCACCACCATTACTACACCTCGCTGCCAACCTTCGACCCCCGCTACAAGCCACCAGCGTCCAAGTCCGCCATCCCCAGAGACGGCGGCATCAAATTCTTCTGATCACACCAGTGAACCACAACCACCAGCCACCAACAGTAACCTGATGGCAACCTAGAAACCAAGAGGACACAGCAAAATCAAAAGACGGCAGGGATATAGATTTGTGGTATTAGGGTAAAGATGGGAAGAAGAGTGGTGGAGGGAGGAGAGAAATTGGATCTAGAATAAGAAAATAACAACGATCGAGGAGGATGTCCTCCCCTCCCTCCAACTCAAAGGGAAGTGAAATCCTAAGGGAGGAATGAGGGAAAATGAGGGCGACATTCTTGAGTTTGTGGTTTTAGAGAGAGAGAGATAGAGAAAAAGAGATTTAAGCAAGGGAGAGAATTTTATGTAGATTCGACATTGTCACGCACCATTGCTATGGCAACTATGTTATACATCTCAACTAGTGTTGTGCCAGTTCGATGCACGGGACAAAAGAAATCACATTGTGTGGATGGTCGATTTCCACCGGTGGTTTGATTTGAAAAATAGAGTCGCCACCCAGGTTTTTAAAAAATGGTTTAGGACCCGAGAAACCAATTTGAAAATGATGGAGAAAATGATTCATAAAACAATTTTGAAACCAGAGATTCGTTTTGGATTCGGGAGCCAGGTTACGGACGGGGGAGGGTTTTAATGCACCCCATTCGCCCGATTAAAAATCGGTCTCTACTAAACATTTGTGGGATTTTTAGAAAACGTTTTAATGCCGAACTTTAACAAATAAACATTTAAATCAAGCAAAGCAGACGATAATAATGAAAAGCAAGTAACTAGTATGTAATTTACAGTAAATATACGAAAATCAAGAGTTTAAACTGTTTATGCAAGATGCTGATCAAAACTTTGATTTTTACCACAAACGTGTGTCGTGCGGTACAGAAAGTGTGCCGTGCAGCACTGTTTATCAATCCAACGGTCAAATTTTCAAAAGAGTGTCGTACAGCACTCCCAGTGTACCGTGCGATATAAAATGAGTACCGTGCGGCACTGTTTTCTTCATAAACAGTTCAAAACTTTGATTTTCGAAAATAATGAAATACAGATGCATACAAGGTATGGAATACAGTTAAAAACAAACCATTTGGAGTGAGAAGACAATGTGTTTAAGTGGGGGATGTTCCTCCTCGTTGAATCGCTCCGTCCGAGGTGATGTTTTCACCGTACGACGCGACCGGGAGGTATATAAACAAGACAAATTTTACTATAACATGTGCGTACCGAATGCAGAGATGATATTGGCCATCATCCCACATCCGGCATCCCTCCCCTCAGCGTACCAAAGTTATGAAATTTGGCGAAACGGGATTATACCTCGGTTTTGAAGCTCTCGGATTGAAACGTCTTTGAAACCTTCTGACCTTGATCTGGAACTCCTCTGAACTTCCACCTCCACTATGGTACTGTGGCAATGATGATTGATGACTGGAACTTGTACAAATTTGGGGTGACAACCTTACGGGTTTGGACCAAAAACAGGGGATGAGTTTTTATTGGATTTGCTTTTAAAGAAGAGAGGATTGGATTGGTTTTTTCTGGAGGTTGGAGGTAGTAATGAAGATGATTTATAGTAGAAATGGTGTTTTTAGCAAAGCTCAAGGGTGAGGTGCCATGATTTTTCTTCACAATTTTTTTTTCGGTCCTCATTCCGTTGAATTCGATCGGTATTTTATAACCGAGAGGAGAACTTGGCCACCAAGTTTACTTGGTCTTCACACATGGTGATGATGGCTCTAGAGTAGCCTTGAGGCCTTGCACGAAATCATGATGAGCTGGGGAACGAATTCGTCAACATTTCGAGCTGCTGGGAACTCTGCAAAAGCTGTGTGACAAGTGACAGTGC